>OX465296.1:51435656-52882540 GCA_949987735.1 Leucophora obtusa
GATTTGTGGGGAGGCAAAAAAATCGCCCATGGCTCAGGGAAAATCGTATTCTAGGGATCAAAATAAGAAACTTTGCCGAAGGAACCATACCTCTAAAACGAATTCTACTACCCCTAACTGTTGACTTTTGTCCCGTAGGGTCAAGTTTTGAAAAATCCCACTTTGACCCATTTAGAGTGCCCCAATCGAGTCCAAATGTATGACCGACCCCCACTAACTTTGGAGGGCCGATCCACCCATGCCAGTGGTACACCCCCTGGAACTCCCCTGGGGGGTTCCCCATACAAACATTTTAAAAAATCACCATTTTTGGCACTTTATTTTATTATTTTTTATTTATTTTATTTATTTTTATTATTTTATTTATTTTTTCTCCTTAGAAATTTATTTAGTCAGAACATATGTAAATGAAAAAATTAATTTAACTTAGTAATAGAAAAGAAAAAATGCCCAGACTTGAAAGCAAAAAAGACTTCAAACAGTAATTTTTTTATTTTCTTTTCTATTACTAAGTTAAATTAATTTTTTCATTTACATATGTTCTGACTAAATAAATTTCTAAAGAGAAAAAATAAATAAAATAATAAAAATAAATAAAATAAATAAAAAATAATAAAATAAAGTGCCAAAAATGGTGATTTTTTAAAATGTTTGTATGGGAAACCCCCCAGGGGAGTTCCAGGGGGTGTGCCACTGGCATGGGTGGATCGGCCCTCCAAAGTTAGTGGGGGTCGGTCATACATTTGGACTCGATTGGGGCACTCTAAATGGGTCAAAGTGGGATTTTTCAAAACTTGACCCTACGGGACAAAAGTCAACAGTTGGGGGTAGTAGAATTCGTTTTAGAGGTATGGTTCCTTCGGCAAAGTTTCTTATTTTGATCCCTAGAATACGATTTTCACTGAGCCATGGGCGATTATTAAATCGACCCGCCCTAATATATATATATATATATATTTCTGGACACAACTAAATAAATAAATAATTAAATTTGCGTAATATTGTA
This sequence comes from Leucophora obtusa, assembly GCA_949987735.1. Classification (NCBI taxonomy): domain Eukaryota; kingdom Metazoa; phylum Arthropoda; class Insecta; order Diptera; family Anthomyiidae; genus Leucophora; species Leucophora obtusa. Next base: position 51,436,663 of record OX465296.1, read on the forward strand.
GTTTCTGAAGTGCAAATAATATTTTGTGATATACAATTAAAATTTTCTAAAATACATTTAATAATTTCTGGAATACCTTTTTTCGATGCTTATAAGTTAGCTCGAAATGCTTTTATCATTCATTTAATTTGTAGCTATCACACATCTATAACAAGTCTCGTTAGATTAGAGTGTAGAGGTCTTGGCTGACAATCTGGTGGACTGGGTTAAATTTCATGTTTTTAAAAGCAAATATTAAAAAAGTTTTCTCAATTTTTTGAAAAATGTTTTTTGAAATCTATTTTTTTGCCAAGATAGTTAATGCAACGTTCTGCCAACGCATAACCGACCATCGCCAACGGTTTGCCAGCATTGTGCCGATTATATTTTTCTGTCTGGGATGTTAAACTTAAACCTATTGTATATTAACATTAATTAACACTATATTTTTATTTTTAGGAAATACATTTTTATTTTATTATAAGTTAACATTAAATTAAATTTTAGATAATGGCACCAATTTGTAGTTGTAATTATTATATATTAAATCGTATATTCATAAGCATTCTATACAGCTCGACGAGGTTTATGGAACTATTTAACTTTATAAAGTGTTTATAAATTATAACTTAAATGTACAAATATATATGTTAAATGTACGTGAACAAATTGTTGATATGGACCCACAAATTGTATCTCAACTGATATTGGAATTATTGTACCATTACCATACATCAATATATATTGAATGATATACATATATTACAATATATGACACTGTATTATAAATATTGTTAATGAAGTAACATATCTGATAATATTTTTTATAGCGCCATACAGTTTTACATTATTCAAATTAAACCATATATGGAATTGTATTCAAAATGTTGATGTGGTACCAAATTTGACCATATATTGTTTAAATTGTGCCATATATGACAATATATTGTTTAAATGATACCATATATGTCTATATATTAATATTGTTTAAATGACACCATATATCAATATATATGGGAGTATATATGGTAGCATATATTATCATATCTGCATCTGTATTAAAAATGTCGTTCATCAGGTACCATATATGAGCATATATTGTTGAAATGGCACCATATATGACAATATATGGTTTAAATGGCACCATATATGATAATATATTGCTTAAATAACACCATATATAAATATATATGGCACTATATATGGTAGCATATATTATCATATGTGGAACTGTATTAAAAATATTGTTCATGAGGTACCATATATGGGCATATATTGTTGAAATTGCACCATATATGATAATATATAGTTTAAATGGTACCATATATGATAATATATGGTTTGAATGGCACCATATATGATAATATATGGTTTGAATGGCACCATATATGATAAAATATAGCTTAAATAACACCATATATAAATATATATCGCACTATATATAGTACCATATATTATCATATCTGGAACTGAATTAAAGATTTGGTTTATGAGGTACCATATATGACCATATATTGTTTAAATGGCACCATATATGATAATATCTAGTTTAACTGTCACCATATATAATTATATATTTTTTAAATGATACCATATATAATTATATATTGCTAAAATGCCACCATATATATTAAGATATAGTTCTATATATAACTATATATGCAATAAGATCAACCATGTTATGTAATATATAATTATATATGCCATATCTAATATTATGAAGGCCGATATCTAATTAGATGAAATTATATATGGCATAATATAAGGAAAAATTTTCGGAAAAAACCTCATATATAATTATATATGGATATACATAACCACATGTCTAATTATATATTGTAATATATGCCACATATGATTATATATAATTTTTTTTACTCGGGTTGTCTTAAATTTTTCAAAAAATTAATACCCCATTTTTGGTAAATGTTTACCCTTTTTACCCGTTTTCACAATGCTCACGTGCTATCCTGCCTTCAAGAGTTGGCAACACTGATTATTTTAAATCAAAAATATTTTTTTCAGTTTTCAAAAAAAAAAATTTTACAGAGGCCTTATGTTTCAGAAAAAAAAAGAAAACTAATTTCTACGAGAGAATTTTTCACACAAGTATAAATAAATCTATCAACTGAATGAAAATTGCATGCAGGTGTTTTATTTTAATGAAATTCAAGCTAAAAATAAAGATGTATATTTTTTTATAGTTGGCATGGCAACTACCACTTTATCCAGCTGATAAAGAACTTATACAATATTGAACAATTTTTAATCAAACTTATATAAAAAACCAATAAAAATCCTAATCAAATGTATCACTATTTTATTGAAAATTTATTCAATTAAAGAGCTACAAATTTTTAATTGAATGAACTATTTTCGCGATTGGAGGAATTTCAACGATAAAATTTAATGTGTCACCCAAATCGTCAGGAGAGTTGGGAAAATTGAACAGTTACTGACAAAATCCGAAATTTTTGGATTATATTCAGGGGCCAATTGTAGGGCATCAAGGAAATTCCACAATATCGGACATATCCCAAAATTTGCTAGGTCTCAATGAGTTTCTATTGGCATATGTTCCGTTTCCCAAATCGTCGGGGGATCTCTAAAAATTAGCACTAACAAAAAGCTTTGGATAACTATCAGGGGCCAATTGTACGGCACCAAGGCAAATCCCCAATATGAGGCATGACTTGAAATACTCTAGAGCTCAAATAGATTCTATTGGTGTATGTCCCGTTACCAAAATCATCAGGAGAGCTGAGAAAATTGAACAGTTACAGACAAAATCCGAAATTTTGGGATTATATTCAGGAGCCAATTGTAGGGCATCAAGGCAATTTCCCAATATCGGACAAGTCTCAAAATTTGCTAGGTCTCAATGAGTTTCTATTGGCATATGTCCCGTTTTCCAAATCGTCGGGGGATATCTAAAAATTAGTACTAACGAAAATCTTTGGATAATCATCAGGAGCCAATTGTACATCACTCAGGCAATTCCCCAATATGAGGCATGACTAGAAATATTCTAGGGCTCCAGCAGATATACTGGTGTATTTCCAGTCACCCAAATCGTCAGGAGAGTTGGGAAAATTGAACAGTTACTTACAAAATCCGAAATTTTTGGATTATATTCAGGGGCCAATTGTAGGGCATCAAGGCAATTCCACAATATCGGACATGTCTCAAAATTTGCTAGATCTCAATGAGTATCTATTGGCATATGTCCCGTCTCCCAAATCGTTGGGGGATCTCTAAAAATTAGCACTAACCAAAATCTTTGGATAACTATCAGGGGCCAACTGTACGGCACCAAGGCAATTCCCCGATATGAGGCATGACTTGAAATATTCAAGAGCTCAAGTAGATTCTACTGGTGTATGCCCCGTTACCAAAATCATCAGGAGAGCTGAGAAAATTCAACAGGTACTGCCAAAATCCTAAATTTTTGGATTATATTCAGGGGCCAATTGTAGGGCATCAAGGCAATTCCCCAACATCGGACATGTCTCAAAATTTGCTGGGTCTCAATTAGTTTCTATTGGCATATGTCACGTTTCCCAAATCATCGGGGGATCTCAGAAATTTAGTACTAACCAAAATCTTTGGATATCTATCAGGGGCCAATTGTACGGCACTGAGGCAATTCCCCAATATGAGGCATGACTAGAAATAGTCTAGGGCGCAAGTGGATTCTAGTGGTGTAGGTCCCGACAGCCAAATCGTCAGGAGAGTTGGGAAAATTGAACACTTATTGACAAATTCCGAAATTTTTGGATTATATTCAGGGGCCAATTGTAGGGCATCAAGGCAATTCCCCAATATAGGACATGTCTCAAAATTTGCTAGGTCTCCATGAGTTTCTATTGGCATATGTCCCGTTTCCCAAATCGTCGGGAGATTTCTAAAAATTAGCACTAACCAAAATCTTTGGATAACTATCAGGGGCCAATTGTACCGCACTGAGGCAATTCCCCAATACGAGGCATGACTTGCGATATTCTAGATCTCCAGCAGATCTACTGGTGTACGATCCGTTACCAAAATCATCACGAGAGCCGAGAAAATTGAACAGTTACTGCCAAAATCCGAAATTTTTGAATTATGTTCAGGGGCCAATTGTAGGGCATCAAGACAATTCTCCAATATCGGACATGTCTTAGAATTTGCTAGGTCTCAATGAGTTTCTATTGGCATATGTCCCGTTTCCCAAACTGTCGGGGGATCTTTAAAAATTAGCACTAACCAAAATCTTTGGATAACTATCAGGGGCCAATTGTACGGCACTGAGGCAATTCCGCAATATAAGGCATGACTTGAAAGATTCTAGAGCTCAAGTAGATTCTATTGGTGTATGTCCCGTTACTCAAATCATCAGGAGATCTGAGAAAATTGAACAGTTACTGACCAAAATCCAAATTATTGGACTACCTCAGGGGCCAACTGTAGGGTAACGATGGTATTCCCCAAAATGAGACATGTCTTAGAATTGTCGGAAGATTACGTAGATTCGAATAGTACATGTCTCATTTGCAAAATCATCAGAAAACCCGATAAATTTATGTTGCAATTGTTACTTGTAGGTAACTTGTAATAAGAAAAATAGAGATATGTATATTTAAATTTTCATTGTTAAAAAATATACTCTGCTGTTTGTTTCTTACAAAATTTTTTGTTAAATTATAATATTTTTAATTTTTTTTACAAATTAATTCATGTTCCACACTCGTTCCACACAAAAAAAAAATAAAAATCTTTGGATAAAAATCTTTGGACAACTTCACAGACGTAAAATTTATTGAATAGGCGGTTTTCATGATTGAAATTAGTTTTTATTTTTTTGTGTGTAAGCACTTTAATTTTTAAGCAAATTAGTGAAAATTTGGGCAATTTTAAAAATATCTGAACTTAGATGCGCTAAGACACGATTTACATTTAAAAAATTTTTTCTTTTTATATAAACTTTTACGTTTGAGATCAAATGAAACAAACTGAGGGGTTTTAAAACTAAAAATTGACAATTCGAAACTTAAGGGCCATCTTAACAAACCATATATTGTACTCCTTCGCTGTCCGCTAATGAAAGGTTCTTCTTATTAGGTTGATTTTCTGTATAATTTAAAATATCTCTTAAATATATTTGTTTCATATTATTAGGAAAAAATGTCCAAATATATATCATAAAATAAAAAAAAAAGACACTACTAATAAAAAAAAAAATCGCCCCAGGTTTCGATACCTGGACCCTCAAAATATTTAAACAAAAAATTACAACTCATTTACCAATCAGGCTAAACAGTCTTCAAAAACTTTATGAACAAATTTTTATTTAAATAACTTGTAATGCTATGTCACAAATAATATTTTTTTATTTGGAAATAATAACTTCCAATTGACAATAAATGCAAACTACTACTCGTTTTATAAAATACCAAATATTTTCGTTTACGTTTCAAACGAAAACGAAAAAAGGTTTTCATTAGAGTTACAAAATGACCCCATTAATTAAATGAAAAATTGAGTTAAACACAAAAAAATAGTAATTGCCTTAATCGGACGAGCTGAGTTTCTAATTAGGATCCAAAATTAACTATTATATTGTAATATATAATATAATATTAAGTCGAAAATATTTTTTATGTCTAGTTATTTATAAAATTTTTAACGATTATATCAATTTCATACGAGAGCGGATAAGTAAATCCGTGACTTTTTGAATGAAACACAGTTTGTTTTACAAAAAGTTTCTTATTTTTCAATACATTTAGTCCAATGTTTCTCCAATTATTTTATTCATTTCCAAAAGTAGGATTTCTCGAGATCCTCAAAATAAGCATTTATCTGAGCAATAATTTCATCGCTAGAGCTAAATTTCTTTCCACCGGGTCATTTCTTTAGGTTTGGAAGTAGCAAATAGTCACAGTCTTGATGCAATAGAACATTGTGCTTGGCCTCGTATTACTACAGTATAAATCGCTTAATACGAACTCGGATAAGACGAATTCTCGGTTAATACGGAATAATTGAGAAGTCCCAAAGTTTTGGCGACAATTTTAATATAAAAAACATCGGTTAATACGAACTCGCTTAAGACGAACACTCTGTTAAAACGAACTATTTATGATGGTCCCACAAACAAATTTCTATATAATTTTCCACTTTTAAGGTTCAATTAGACGTGCCATAACCATAACCATACAAAACAGCTCAAAGCAATTTTATGGGCTACAATGTATTCGATTATTGGTGACATGCCATAACGCCATAACCGTAAATACCAATTAAATTTTGGTTTTCTGCTATGGCGATATGGTTACGGCTATGGCGATATGGCACGTCTAATTGAACCTTTAATACCAACTTTACAAAATTCGACAATTTTTTATATTTTTTTTGTTTACTGACAAATTTTAAACCGAGCACAAAGACATTTTTTCTTAAATATATTGCAAATAGGGTTTGGGGTTCGGGAATTCCCGGGAAAATAATATATTTTTCCCGGGAAAACGGGAAATTTTAAAAATATTAAATTTTTTAAATTGTTTTTGTTTGGAATAGGATTTTTTAATTTTAGTCATAAAAACATTGTAAATACCAAAACAAAAATGTCATTATTAAAATCTCTTAAAAGGAAATCAATTTATTTGACACACAAAAAAAATCTTTGCCAAGTAATTACCCAACAAACACCAGTTCAAGCCTTAGAGAAAATTTGAGATTTACATTTGATATCAAGCGTATATTTCAAATCTGTCTCGATAAATAAAATTGAGTCCATAATTTTATATTGATTAATATTTGAAATCGATTTGATAAATACACTTGTAAAAGCTTTGAAATTTCTATATAAACTTCTGTATTGTTCTCTAGTGTTTTTCTATTTAAAAGCATAGGTTTGAGATTTATCATTTATATCAAATGATTTTCAAACTGAAAACAAGTTTTTTTTAATTTTTTAGAAAAATTATCTTCACGTTAGAGAATTATATATATTTCAAGTAGTTGTGAAGTATTTTTCTACATTCGATAATGATTTGAGATAATTTTGTATGTATAACGTATCTCAAATAACAAAACAAAAATGTCAATAAATAAAAAATATAAATTATATATATATATATATATATAAGTCCATCAAGGTTGTGCTTTGAATTTTTCAGGTAAGATATAATTTAAACCAAGCATTTTTAAACTCTCCTTTTTTCATTATGAGATTTCGATCAAGATTTTTGTATTCACCACTATAAAAACCAATAAAAAAATCTTATGGACATTTTATTTAAAAAACAGCCTGTATACAGTTCTAATAAATATGTTATATGGGCCAGTTTTATAGTCAGAACTATGGACGATTTTTGTCCTAAATATTTCTTAAGTTACAAATTTTGTTTGAAAATTTCTGGCTTAAGCAAACCCAGGAAAAAATTACCCATTACCTTAACAAGGCATTGCCATATAACCGCTTACAAATCTCATTGCCAAATTTCTTTACTGCATTACCAAACACATTCTAACAAGATCGTAAAAAAATCAAGAGGTATTGTAATCAATTCTAAAAATCAAAACAAACAAGGCATGAAAGTCATTCAAATATAATTATTTACTAACAAAAGTTTTCAAAAACTAATAATTTACTTTTTAAATTATTTGATCTTAGAAAGTAACCGTTTACATTTTGGTAGTAAAACAACAAATTAAGAAGTAGTTCCACATTTTGAAAAGAGAAGTTATTTAGTTTTAAACATAACAGTGAAAAAATTATTTTAAAAATTTTGTGCTAATACGGCATTTTAATATTTAAAGGAATATTTCCCATTTCTTCCCAATAAATTTGCGCATTATCACAAATATTATTTTTGATATACACAATCACTGCATGAAGAGTAAATAAATGTTCAATGGTAATTAAAAAAGTAAACCAGAAAAGTTGTTTTCGATTAAATAAATAGTAACATTACAAAGAAATATATTTTTTAATTTTTCTTAGCAGTTATTCAAAACAAAATATAAAAAATTACTAAAATTTCTTTTAAGTTATTATATTGAGAATTAAAATAAAAGGAAAATCTATTGTCTTTTGCAATTTTGTCAGTTAATCGATTAATTTAAATGTATTGCTTTGTATTTTGCAAAACGACCAAAACAAATCTTTTGGCAAAGTAGTTTAAAAAGGCCAACAAAACCCCATATTTTTTCATTTGATATATACCATTTTTTTCTGACTTGAAATCAGTACAAATTTTTTAAAATATAACCAAAAAAAACAATTATAATGCCAATATAATGGTTCAGTTGCTGCAATAAATTTTTTCGGATAATACTACCGAATTTTTGTTTAGGACAGCGAATTTCCGTTCTCCGATATAACCCTATTGGAAATTTTAACAAACTGTCACCGAACTGGCCCCTTTATATGAAATAGACTGGTCACTTTTACATGGCGTTGTCATGGGAGGGGGAAATTGACCCCTTGTGACATGTCACTAGACAAATCCTAGGACAGGTTACTGAACTCTCATAAAAAAACAAAGTTCAGGGACCTGTCCTGGGATTTGTCTTGTGACATGTCACAAGGGGTCCTATGACAACGCCATGTAAAAGTGACCAGTCTATTCCATATAAAGGGGCCAGTTCGGTGACAGTTTGTTAAAATTTCCCGTAGGGAAATTACATTCTAAAAACTAATTTTCTGATAGATACAAACGAAATATTCCACTAGTACACCGAACCAATCCATTGGCTACACTCAAAAAAGTTTGACAGTTGTTTGTATAGTAATCAGTAGTTGTTATATTTAACGGAAATTACAGTTGTTTTTCTACAGAAAAATTCAAAACAACTTTTATGACGGTTATTTAAGATAACAACTAACGAAAAGTACTGTAATTTTGTAACAGTTGTTTAAAGCAGTTATTTTTAATATCATAATAAACAACTACCAAAACAGTAATTTTACATCAAACAGTTATTTTTGGTAGTTAATTAAAAAATAAAAAATGTCGTTGATTTTTTTTATTTAAAAATTCTTGTTTAGTTTATATTTGTTATTATTGATATATTTCTAGTTTGCAAATAAAAATCAGAAACTTGTATTGTATCTCCAATGCATAAAGCATAAAAACTGGAGAACGGTTTGGAATTTTTACTTCGAGTTTTTGTAATATTTTTTTGTGATGTTTTTGTAATCGAAAGAAAAAAAATAGTTTTTTTATTAAAATATAACTTTTATAAACAAAAACATTTGACTATAAAAAACAGCAGTTTTTACCGATTTCGTCAGTTGTTTTGAAATTTTTTTAGTAAAAATTTCTCAGTTAATTTTACGACATTAGTAATTTTTAATGCATTTGTTAGTTATTTTTCAGGAGGTAAAAATAACACAATTTTTAGTTATTTTAAATGTAAATACCTTTGTCGCCTTTTTAACTGCATATATCTTTGTTTTAACTGACATTTTCAGTAGATTCTACCGACAAACTTTAGTGAGTGTAATACGTTTTCTCTTTGCTAATATCTGATTTATTTCTGCTATAGAAAAACGTTCACATTCTGACTACTTTTTCCATTAAAAATGGTTTATATACAATTTTAAGGTTTTGGGAACCTTTTCTATCGAAAAACCCTCTGATTCTGGGAACTTTTCCTTTCGAAATTTCCACATAAAAACATTCAGATATTGTTGTTAGGACAATTGAAATTTTGTAATTTATTTATTTAATTTATTAATTTATTTAATCTATTTATTTAATGTATTTAATTTATTCAATAATTTATTTAATAATTTATTTAATAAATTATTTAATAATTTATTTAATAATTTATTTAATAAATTATTTAATAATAATTATTTAATTTATTAACTTATTTAATTTATTTAATTTGTTTAATTTATTTAATTTATTTAATTTATTTGATTTTTTTTATTTATTTAATTTATTTAATTTATATAATTCATTTAATTTATTTAATTTATTTTATTTATTTAGTTTATTTAATTTAATTTTTTCACTTAATTTATTTAATTTATCTAATTTATTAAATTTATTGAATTTATTTGATTTATTTAATTTATTTAATTCATTAAAATTTATTTAATTTATTTATTTTATTTGATTTATTTAATTTATTTATTTAATTTATTTCATTTTATCTAGTTTAATTTATTTGATTTATTTTATTTTATTATATTTTATTTATTTAATGTTGATAAGTAAGAGTGGAAGTACAGCTAATATAATAAATATACACTAAACCTGATATGCTATTTAGTATTTGTCTAATTTAGTATAAGTCAAATTCTATTAGTTTAACCATAACCATAAAGCGATTTTAATATTCGCTTCCCTTTTCTGTAATTTGCAAGGTGTATTGTAAGGCCTTATATATAAATTCTAAAGAACTACCTCTTTTATCAAAAAAACAAGCTTGTGCTAAAAAGTATAAAGTAATTATAAAAAAATAAAATCTGATTTAAGCTATAAATTATCATGCAAGACGGTGGCTCAGTGGAAGAGTATCCGCCTGACATGCAGGAAGCCAGGGATCAAATCCCAACGAAACACATGTGTAAGTTTTTTTTATTTATTTTAAAATTTAATTCGTAAATTCTATTTTGAGAATATCTATTTTTAGAAACTCGCTTATTCTTTTTATTATTAGAACACCTTCTTTTACTAAAAATCAAAGGTGTGCTGTAAGAAAAATAGTAACTAGCTACCATTGCGATTCCAAAGAATCGATTGCATTTAGTCTCACGCCTTGTTAAAAGAAACAAGTTGGTAATCCAATTGGGAAGGCGTTCTACCAAAAATACCTGATTCCCAACTCGATTCCCTATTTTGAAAATTTTTTGCTGGGAAATTTTATAAAAAAATCTTTCTCAGTTCTGACTATAAAACTAGCCCTTAAAATTTAATGTCTATAAGATTCTCTTAATTGTCTTTGCACATTTAGACTGCTCAAAAACTACCTAGTTTATGGCTGTTGCTAGTTTTTACTTGGCAAAACGCAAAAACTACATAGTTTTTGCTCAGTCCAAATACAGTATAAGAACTGATTTTTGTCCGAAATACTACTCAAATTACAAAAAAAAATTTAAACATTTCTTAATTAAGCAAAATTTTAGAAAAACTGTTTTTTATTTCTGACTATAAAACTTAAGACAACTTTTTACTATTCGGGAGTTTTATTTTTTTAATTTTAGTGAGTATGAGTTAATAGGTTGATAGGTCCAGTTAAAATTAATTTGTTAGCGGCGGATCTAATTGCTTAGTTAATAGCTTAGGAATACCTAATGAATGACACTAACAGGCAATACCATTATCGATTCAAACCGCTTTCAACTGACTACCTTTACCCTTAAAATAGCATTAGCAAAATAACTGACAATACCGTTACCGAGATAACTAATTTATCGTTACCCTACGGGAAATTTTAACAAACTGTCACCGAACTGGCCCCTTTACTTGAAATAGACTGGTCACTTTTACATGGCGTTGTCATAGGAGGGGGAAATTGACCCCTTGTGACATGTCACAGACAAATCCCAGGACAGGTCCCTGAACTTTGTTTTTTATAAGAGTTCAGTAGCCTGTCCTAGGATTTGTCTTGTGACATGTCACAAGGGGTCAATTTCCCCCTCCTATGACAACGCCATGTAAAAGTGACCAGTCTATTTCAAGTAAACGGGCCAGTTCGGTGACAGTTTGTTAAAATTTCCCGTAGGGTATCCTTAGAGTACCGCTCTTTTTAAAATACCGTATCCTGAAATGCTGTTATCCTTAAAATTTCGTTACCATTATTCTGAATTCTCTTCTTTTGGTAGTTGCACATGGTTATTTAATATTTTGCAAGTTTTTATTTTAGCTTCATTTTTGTAAAAAAAAGTCTTGCAGTATACACCGAAATAACTAAATACAGTTACTTTTGAAATACCGTTACCGAAATAACTAAATACCGTTATATAACCAGAATACTATTATCCTTAAAATACCGTTGCCTAAAAAACTAAAATACCATTATCCTTAAGATACCGGTATCGAAATAAATGACATAGCGTTACCTTTAAAATATTTAGCGTGTTTTTTAATCACCTGGATTTAGAATTTTTCATACAAAAAATGGATTTATTAAATCCAAAAAAAGCTGGATTTAATAAATCCACAATAAAAGCACAAATATATGAAACAGCCTATTAATTTAATGTCAGAAAAAAATACGAATGAAAATTAAAAGAGAAACAAAAAAATTTAAAAACTAACAAATAAAAGGTTTTTATTAAATTTTTTTTTTATGAAATATGTTTAGAAAAAAAAACTACACCTCACCAAATGCATATTTTTCATCTTGGACATGGAGAAATAGCTCAAATAGAAATGGCAATTTTTCACTCTACAGTAAGTAATTTAATTAAATCCTATTAGTGAATATTAAATATTACAATGGAATTTTTCAATTGTGTAAAAATATAAATTGAAGTGATAAAACTGAAAAGGCAGACTGTTTATGGCTGTTTTATGTAAAATATAATTATAAATTCAAAGCTAAAGTAAAATCCTTCATCATTGAATTCGGTATTAAAAATTAGGGTGAAAGAAGTGTCGGACAGAAAATTATTTTAAAATAGCAAGAATCTAACCCCATCTGTTGAGCACTTTTAGAAATACTTTTTGGACTTATTAAATCCAAGTGATTAGAAAAAACGGCTATTGTTATTGAAATATTCTAATATAGCCAGAGCTTTGAAGAATTAATTCCTTAATTCAATTTTTCAATTCTGAATTAAAAATTCGATGAATTAATTCACAAAGCACCATATATTGAATGGAATTAATTCATATTTGTTTTCGTTCGATTTATTTTGTTACGAATTAATTCAATTTCTATAGTTCTTTTTATTAAATCAAATGAATTAATTCACTGGTGAACGCGTTCAGTATTATAAATCGAACGGCAAAAAAGTGAATTAATTCCTTACTGAATTAATTCACCACTGAATTCATTCAGTTTCATTCAGTGAATTAAAAAAATATAAAATTACATTCAGTGAATTAAAAAAAATAAAATTACGTTCAGTGAATTAAAAAAAAATAAAATTACGTTCAGTGAATTAAAAAAAATACATTCATTGAACTCAAATAAAATTGGCAACTAAGCAATTTTACAGCGTTTGCTAGTGAAAATAAGCAAATTACATATATATTAAGCGTTAGAGAAACCCGATGCACTTTATCAACCTACATGATTAAAAAATAAAGCCTTTTACTATTAAAAATAAAAACTTTACAGATCTAGATGAATTTGGAAAAAATATAACTATTAATTTTTCAAACTTATGCTTCCCAGTAAAATGTAGATGCTTCACTATGACGTATTTCATTTATATGTTTTTACAATACAATGTTTTCTTCTACTGAACGGCAGAAAACGGGCTTTTAATTCAGCACACGTAATTTTTGTTTTTCAATTAAGTGAACGTAATTTTTTTTTCAATTCAGTGAACGTATTTTTTTCTTTTTTTAATTCACTGAACGTAATTTAGTTTTTTTTAATTCACTGAATGTAATTTTTTTTTTTTTTAATTCACTGATTGTAATTTTATTTTTTTTTACTGAATGAAAATGAAATTGAATGAATTCAGTGGTGAAGTAATTCAGTAAGGAATTAATTCACTTTTTTTCTGTTCGATTTATAAAATTGAACGCGTTCACCAGTGACTTAATTCATTTGATTTAATTAAGAGAACTATTGCAATGGAATTAATTCTTTGAATTTATTGTTTGATGAACGCGTTCAGTTGAACGAATTCAGTGAATTACTTAAGAAAAGGAATTCATTCAATTCTAAAGAAAATTGAATTCGATTGGTAGTGAATTCATTCAAAAAAGAATTAATTCTTCAAAGCTCTGAAAATAGCCATATCCTTACAGATAAAAGCATTATTTCGGTTACCAACAGTGATTAAAACAAAAGATTTAAGACATAAAAAATTTGTTTGGACTTTAGAAATAAAAGCATTTTACCGTAGCGATTGGGGTGGTCCATTAAGAAAGACATTTCTCTTGAAATGCTTAATTTTAACTTTTACTTTTCTCTGCATTATAACCACTTTATCATAAACTGACTAATAATCCCCGTCACTTTATTTTTTAGGATAAAATTGGAAGATAGCTGTAACTACACATTCTTGGGTCATATTACCATTCCATGTCAAAAGATCTACGGAGAATAGTAAGTAAAATACTAGTCGAGGGCGAATGGAGGGAGGGAATTGTTCCGAAAAACGAACAAATATAAAATTATTCGTTTTTCCATATTGTGGCACAAAAACGAATAATTTGATTCGGTTTTTAGAATACCCCTGAACACATAATACATATTAAAAAAAAATTATCTTATTTACACTAAATCATTGTTTTACTTTAAGGTATCTTAACATGGTCGATAACCATTTCAACATCCAAGGATTATTAAGTTTAGATAAAATTTTATGTTGTTTAATTTTGTTATTATTTTTAAAAATGTAAATTTTTTAAGTGTAAGAATAAAAAAATTAAAAAAATAAATTTATTTTTTATATTGGAGGACGATTTGATATATTATATAATTCTCAAGTTTTTATATACAGTATTTCTCTATTATAGAAATAATATCAATAAAAATTAAAAAATTAAGTTAGAGGTAGATTTGAAAAATATTTTGAATTTGTGTTATTATTAAGAATACTTTTCGACTATGAAATGATTTGAGAACTATGCTAGACCTCTAACTGCCGTTTTTATGGAGAACGGCATAATTCTCGAATTGAGAATAAAAATTCTCAACCCTATTCTCAAAGGTAACGTTTGAGAATTAAGTTTGTTATCAAATCTATATATATTCGGTTTCAATAGTAAATGTTTGTTGGGTAAGAGCATTTCAACTAATAAAGATTTTTCGCATAACTTATTCAAAATTTAAGTAGTAAATCCTAAAAACTTGGTCAAATGTTTAAAAGAAATATGAAAACTAAGTTTTGTTTCTTACAAATAATCGCCCTTACTATCTAAATTTTCCAAATGTATATATTAGTTAAAGTCGACTTCAGTTCAAATATTGGGTGACAGTATACCTTGACTTGGTTTATTTTTGGCAGGGGTATGGCATCACCAAAAAAATGAGTTATAAAAATATCGTTATCACTAGATGGCACTTTGTTAAAAAATTGACAATTTTCTTTTTTTATTTAAATTTAAATAATAACAAACAATAAAGCAAAAAAAACAAACGGATATTTCAAATTTTATTATTTGAATATATTCCGTGCTTGTTTTTTCGTTATTTTGAGCAGTTTTCAGCAGTTTTTAAGTTTTAAAATATAGGCTCAGCTGATACTAAAACTATCCTAAATAGTTGCTCAGGTAATACTAAATTTCAGCGCGTGAGTAGTGTAAGTTTTGATTTCCTATCTCTATAATTAATAGTCTCTGATTTTTGGAGCATTCTGATTGGTTAATTTATTTTCAACCAATCAAAATGTTTGAAAATATAAATGTTTTTGTAAGGTTTTCATACACAAAATTAACAAAACCGTAGATTAAAAATAAAGTCGGTTTTAAATTTACTCCTTTATATTAACGGCCAATAATTTTATAAGTAACGTTTTCATTAATAAATGTGCTATTTTCAAGTAAGTTTATTTTTTTTAATACACCTGCTTTCAAACTAATATATTCTATTATATTAAAGACTAAAATGTCAGGAGTATGGAAACACTTCACAAAAAAGGACAATGCAGCGCAGTGCAATATTTGTCCTAAAAGACTAATGGTTAAAGGTGGTATCTAAATTTGGTTATTCGACATCTAAATTAGGTTCACAAAAAAAAAAAATGGTCATGCAACTTCTCTTGAAGAAAACAATAACAAGAATAACGTTCCAGCTAAAATTAGCAAAGTACTCGAAGGAAAAAGTGTAAGCTGAATAGGCATTGAACGTTTTATGGTAGGGCATACCTTTCCTGAAATGGTATCCAAATTAGCCGCAGTCGACGGAATGTCAAACCGCACCATAACTACCCGAGTAAAAAAAGTTATATGTTATAAAATACAAACGTATCTTTTTTTGGTATAGCCTAAACTACAATTTGATCCGAAAAGTGGTGGATCGTACTGTATTAATTTAGATACACCTTGGATCTAATATGATGAAATACAATCCGAAAAATGGTTTTATCTTACTATATATAATTAGATTTAGTACAATAAAGTTACATTTTATTTGATACCATTTGACATAAATACTTCATTCAAAGTTCGCTCATATTCCATTAAATCGTCCATTCTATTGACATTAGTTTTTGATTGTCATTACGTCACATCCAATTTTATATGATTAGATAAACCCATTTTCGGATCGTATTTCATCATATTAGATATACGGTGAATATAAATGAATACAGCATGATCCACCATTTTTGGGATCAAATTTTGTTTTGGCCAACATCAGAAAAAGATATGATTGCATGTTGTACATCATTAATTTTTTTAATAGGGTAGATCTTCTTTATTCGAGAAAGTTTTTATAATAAAAACATGGCATTGCCAAAAAATGAAACCGATGTAAAGAACATTATATTAAATTACTACAATCATGTAAAAGATATCATGATAAAAGAAATATCGAGCAATATTTCTAACAATAGGAGATTTACTATAATCTTAAATGAATGGACAAGAATATCACAGAAGTGATATATAAACGGAAATAATTCATTTTATAACCTGGGGTTGGTTTATATATCAGGAAGATATAATGCTGATGAAATAAGAAGAATTGTAGAAATAAGACTAGAAGAGTTTTATTTGTCTTTGGAAAATAACATTGTGGCCGCCATATCTAATGGGCCAAATGTGATGAAACGGTTTATTTCCGACAGTCCAGTAGTGGGTGCTTTCTGCGGAAAAAAAATTTACAAAAAGGAGAATTCTTACATCAGTATGTTTGTTTGCAGAATAAAAATCGCTGGTTAAGTTTTTTAATAAAATTTTTGTACCATAAAGACTTTTTTCGCGTTCCGCGATTATTTTGCAATTTTTTAAGTGCAGTTTTTTAAAATTTATAATCTAGGGACTATAACACCCATTTCATAGAACAAAGTTCGGTGGCTAGTTGGAAAAAAAGCAATTTATCCATCCTCCTTGTTTTTTGTAAACAAATGCTTTTTTTTACTCAATTGTTCATAGTTTTTAAGGCATTAGTGCGATTTCATTAGCATTAGTATTACAAATTCTAATGCCAGAAAATTTCAGTACCATTAAATGGTAATGAAATTTTTTTGCCATTGGCATTAGTCAACTAATGATAATGAAATTTCAATTTTTTAAATTTTCAAAAGGACTAGTTTGTTCTTCTGACCAGACTAAAACTTTTTTTTTTAGGATTTCCTTTTTGAAACTCATTTAAAGGAGTTTGAAGTTTGGCTGCAAAAGGGATTGATGAACGATAATAATTGAACATACCAAGAAATCTTCTTAATTCTTCGATGGTGTTGGGTTTAGGAAAGTTTATAATGGCATCTATCTTTTCTGGGGAAGGTTTAATGCCATTTTCATTAATAATGTATCTAAGAAAGGAA
This sequence comes from Leucophora obtusa, assembly GCA_949987735.1. Taxonomy (NCBI): domain Eukaryota; kingdom Metazoa; phylum Arthropoda; class Insecta; order Diptera; family Anthomyiidae; genus Leucophora; species Leucophora obtusa. The sequence goes on from OX465296.1 coordinate 51,454,256, forward strand.
ATTTCCATTTTACCAAATTCACTTTTCTCTGGATTAATTACTATTCCATATTCATTTAAGCGAGTAAAAAGTTGTTTGAGGTGTTGTTTGTGTTATTTAATATTTAACGAGGCAATTAAAAAGTCATCAATGTAAGGAAATACAAAATCTAAACCTTCAACAACCTGATGAACAAACCGCTGACAAGTCTGAGCAGCATTTCTGAGGCCAAAGGGCATTTGAAGGTATTCAAAAAGCCAAATGGTGTTATTATTGCTGTTTTTTCTACGTCTTCGGGAGCAACTGCTATCTTATGGAAAGCCTTAACGAGATCAATTTTCGAAAATATTTTCTTCCCATGAAGAATTGACTGAAAGTCTCTTATATTAGGAATTGGGTATTTATCTGCAACTGTGTGGTTGTTTAAGAATCGGTAATCACCGCATTGGCGCCAAGTACCTCTTGGTTTCTTTACCATATGCAAAGCGCTAGCCCAGGGACTTTTTGATCGTTGTACTATGCCAAGTTGTAGAAGTTGTTCGAATTCTTGCTTGGCCTGTTGAAGTTTAACAGGATCTAATCTACGAACTTTACAACTTATTGGCTGGCAATTTGTTATGATTTGGTGTTTGATGTTTGATTTCTGACTAAATTTGATGTTGAAGTTTCTGGTTGTGTTTGGAAATTCAGCTAAAATTTGTTGAAAAGTATCATTTACATTAAAAGTTTTGATTGAATTTGAATCAACATATTTTATGATGCCCTTACTCTTCCTTTTACTTTCAGGATCAATCAGTAATTTGTTTTTAATATCAATAACTAATCCAAAATTATCTAAAAAATCATTGCCTAAAATTGGGGTTTCAACATCAGCTAAAATAAATGTCCATAAAAATTTCTTCTTTAGGTTAAGATTTAACTCCAAATGTTTGAATTCTAGAACCATTTGCAGCAAATAAGGTAACGAAGTCAAAAAGTTTAGGTGTTGTTGTTGTTGTTGAATGTATTGGAAGAATAGAAACGTCAGCACCTGAGTCTATTAAAAAATTTAATTTAGAAAGTGGATCACAAACAATTAACCGACGACTTTTCAAAGGATTCCCAAAATCACTCGTCGTCATTAGTGTTGGGGAAGAGTGTTTTCCGAATTAGAGTTAAAAGTACAAGGAGATACGCATTTATTAGCACGCTCTTTAAAACGGCGATGATAGTAGCAAAAAGTCTGATTGGATACAGAACGTTGTCGGCTGTTCGAGGATGATCTGAACTGGGTTCGAGAAGAACGATTATTTTTACTTACGACCTCAATTAATTTATCAAGTTTTTTGTTTAGTTCATCAAAACTAGATTCCCCTTTTTCAATAGATAAAATGTTAGGTTTAGGGCACTCTAACATACCATCCGCTACATCTAACAAATTATGCAATGGCGAAATTTTACGTAAACCTCTCAAATTTTGCTCACATTCTCTAGGGAGTTTTTTTTATCCAAATAGAAAAGAGAATATCGTCAGAGATTTTGTTGCCAGCTAGATTTTTAATTTCTTGAAAAAGTTGGCTTGGTTTTTGATCTCCTAATTGTAAATCATTAAAAATACGATTAAACTTACTCTCATCACTTTCTTCATACATAGTTATAAGTTGAGATTTTAGCATCAAGTATTTATCTTGTTGTGGTGGATTGCGAATTAAGCTTGAAATTTTGTTGATAGTGGATACTTCTAGAGATTCAATAACTTTTGAATATTTGATATTGTCAGAAGTAATTTTAAAACTTTAAAATTTTTCTTCAGTAGTTAAGAACCACAACTCAGGATTTTGATTCCAAAATGAAGGGAGAATAAGTGATTTCGATATTTTGAACTCATCGTTAGAACAGTTTTGTAGATCACTTGACATGGATGCATTGGAAATTTGTATTGCCGGTGGTATTGAAGTTTGTGAGCTTTGTAATCTAAATTCCTCAAAGCGTCTTTCCATATTTTCCATGAAATCTTGAATATTTTGTAAAATTGTGTTCAAATCGGTACTTGAACCTGATGGTGGCTCTTCCGAATGTGTTAAATCTAATTCAAAATCATAGTTTTCTGGATCTGTGATTTGAAGGCCTTCTAGGTATGATTTTAATTGTAGTAGTTTCTCGGCTTTACGCCCCGTCAATGGCAAGCTCCATTTCCTTAACAAAAACGAAATTTCTTCCAAAGATAATTCTGATAGTTTTTTCGGCATTCTTTTTATTGGGATTAGTTACTGATTATAATATTTCTATATTTAAATTTAACGGTTATCTTCTTTTATTTTATAATTGAAAAGTTGACACAAAAATTATTGACTTCAGAATAACAATTAAAAATGATTAAATTCTAAAATTATTTTATAAATTCAAAAACATAAAATTGGGGAAGTCTCCACATATACTCTTTTTTACTCGGGTATAGCAAAAAATAGTAAAAATTGCAGAAAATCCAGATTGGTAACTGAAACTATGCGGTTATTGGTAAGGGTAACGCTAATTTTTATTATTTCTTTAATGGTATATTAAGGTATATTACCGCTATTTCATCTATTTCTGCATAGATATTATTTTGGCAATGAATGATATTTTAAAGACAACGATATTATGTTAGCGGTATTTCAATTATTTCGGTAATGTAGTTTGAAGGGTGTCGATAGTCAATTATTTTGGTGCATATCGCAATTTATTTATAGAAAACAAACTAAAATATAAGAAAATCAAATATGTCAGCTTAATGTATCCCGTGGTAATGACAGGTCATTCCTTTTCATTACTTTAAAATTCAAAATAATGTCTCATTGATAATAAGTTATAGAAGAACTTATATATTCTTGCAAAATAATCACTTACTGATATTTGCTTAACTTATTTAAGCAATTATTAGGTGATGTTTCTATATGACGTTTTGCTCCACACGAACGAAAATATAATAACAAAATACTTGCAATACAAACACAAAATACATGTAGTCACTCATTCGTGTGACAACGAACGTCTTCTAGAAACCCCATGTTAGTCATTTTTATATTAACATTTTATTTATTAATTTGTTTTGAACATTTTCCAACTACAACCGAGCAAAAACATGGTAATGACAGGTCATTACCATATGGATTACCAAGTAATGATAGGACATTACTTTTTGCATTACTTTAAAATACCAAATAATGACTTACTGATAATAAGTTATAGAAGTACTTATATATTCTTGCAAAGTAATGACTTACTGGTAATTGGTTACATAAGTACCGATTTAGTCTTTCTTATATTAATATTTTATTAATTTCCCAGCAAAATCGTTCATTACCAAATAAGTGGTTATATAATAGAAATTCATAGCTCCGCACAACTTATTTTTTGGCGTCTAAACTCATTATTTTTGTTTGGCGTGGTCGTTTTTATAAGTAGTCACGCTTACCCGCTCGCTTACGAAAAAATGAGAAATAAGTAGTTATAAGATTTTGAGTAATAAGTGGTTACACACATGCTTACAAAAAGTTTAATTATAAGTGGTTATCCGATTGCTTACTTGATTCTTAAAAATAAGGAGTTAGGCAAATACTATTAGACTAAGGAAATACATTCAGAAAAATTTAAGTTTTCTCTAGTGTGTAATTTTAGGACTCGCCATAAAACTTTAAACATAGAACATATTTAAATATAATAAAAAAATTTAACTGTGTAAAAAGTACTTATTTAAACTAATACGAGTAAGTCATTATTTTATATTTAGAAACAATGAATAGAATATGCCGTTATTAGGAAGTCATTATTTTGTATTATAAAATAATGCAAAAGGTAATGATATATCATTTTTGGTAATGCAGATAGTAATGAGGTGTTATTACCAATATTTTGCTGGGTTGTTTTGAACTAAATAGGGTAACCACTTATATCTTAAGTTCTGAGTAACCACTTATTCGTTCACTATGGGTAACTCATTATTCTCACTTTTCTTGTAAGCGAGACGGTAATGACCACCCATGAATTTTTGGACATCGCGAACAAAAGTAATGTTGCGAGTAAATAGCCTGGTAACCAGTGAAATCCTTTGCGTACTACTTACACGCTTAATTAATTGGTATCGTTTGTTTTTGTAGGGAATATATAAAAACGTTTTCGGGGTAAAAAGTTATTTTCCCAATATGACCAACTATTTCACAATGTAAGGTAACCACTTATTTCCTAACTTCTGAGTATCTACTTTTTTGGTCTTTGTGAGTAACTACTTATTTTTTCACTATGGGAAACCATGCTAGTAACTCATTATTCTCACTTTGTTTTAAGCGAGATGGAAATGACCACCCATGAATTTTGGGACATCTCTAACAAAAGTAATTTAGCGAGTTAATAGCCTGGTAATTAGTGAAACCCTTTGTGTGCTACTTACTCGCTTAATTACCAAACTTTAAAGATATTTAGCGAAAAATCTGTACCATTGATCGAAAAATAAAGTACGCCATTTTAATCAGCATGACCGAAATATATAGAACTGATGGTCAGATCTCCATTAATTTTTTGAGTGTCATACAGCTTGAAAAAATTCAGTCCGTTTTGCTCTGTATAGCTTAGTTTTCGAGATACAGGCCATTTTGTAAAATGTCTATTTTAGAAAATGGCCCGTATCTCGAAAACTAAGCGAGATAGAGCAAAACGGGAAAAACGTTTGCTCATTTGGAATATTAACACACTCCGAAAATACAAATAGGCCGTGTGAAAGAGAGATCCTGAGGGAACCATTTTTATAAAACAGCGAATGTAAAGCAATCTAACCATCCTCTTTTTTTAGTATACAAATGCTTTTTTGGTCAATTGTAATTAGTTTTTAAAGCATTATTGCGATTTCATTAGCATTAGTAGGAAAAATTCTAATGCAAGAAAATTTCAGTAGCATTAAATGGTAATGAAATTTTTTGGCATCAACATTAGTCAACTAATGCTATTGAAATTTCAATGCCAATGAAAAATTCCAAGTATGTTATTTTCCCAGCAAAACCTTCTATTACAAGGTAAAGGAAAATGGAATAAGAAACCAAAAATTGTAAGTACTTACACTTTGGCCAAATATCACATTATTTTAACATGGGGGTGTCATTGCAGGTATAGACTCAAATAAGCCATTACGAAGAAAATACTGAAATAAGTTGTTACTTGTAATATTTAATATAATAAATTCACTATTTAGCACTAGCGGCTAAAATAAGTACATTCCTGTAGGGAGTAAAATAAGTCATTACACATTAGTACGTAATTCATTGGACATATACATATGTATATGGGAAATAAAATAAGACGTTATCAGTAATGACTTAAAACTCATTAAAAATAAGAGCAATATAACACAACATCATTAATGCATTCTTTTAAAACGTCCATTGAAATAGTGATTTATCCCTATATCAGTAATTCATTATTTCATATGTCCCATATAAGTATTGATGTATTACCATATTAGTAACTTATTGCTTTAGTTTTCAGAGTTCCAACCCATTACCAAGGTTTTGTTGGGTTGTGGTGAGTTATAACCGATCACGCTACTCACATCACTAAGAACATATGTTCATAAAACATATGTTATATTTAACGAAAGAACCCTTTTTCATTTGTAAACAAATAACAGCTGTTGAATTTAACTTAACGAAAATAAAGATGTAAATAAAATCCTAGACTATAAGTACCGTTAGTTTAGTTTATAAGAAGGACAAAATTGTAAATAAAGTTAAGTTTTAAATCAGAACTCAGCCGAGCAATTGGCTATTAATTTCAATTATTTAAACTAAAATTTAGCACTCAATTGTGCTTTGCCTTGGCGCTCTCTAGTGCCGGCAATCTAAGCCAGTGGCGTTTGAAACGCCGGCTAAAAAAACCTAGGTAGGGAAATAAATTTAAAACACAACATTACAGGGTATTCATATACCGGAGTAAACCATAGCTAATTTTTAATGATTTTAATGTATACAGTAGTTTTGACATAGCTGCACAACCAAATTCTGCACGAATTTTTGGGCAGATAAGCCAAAAACGTTGCTAAGTCAAATTGAATTGTTTACCTATCTTCGTGTGCAGATATACAACAACAACATGTAACGGTATCATAAACACTGAAAGCAAACAAAACAAATGAAGATAATGATGACAACTTTGTGCTTTGCACTAGATGTTACGATTTCTATGATTAAAAAACGTCTATAGTAGGATATTTTTTTCACAAACAATTGACAATACATTTATTTTATATGTGTATTTTCTCCCTAGAAATAAAAATAAAGCAAAACCCAAGAGACAGCTAACGGTGGTCTTTATTATGAAAATAATTTACAACTGCCAAAAATGTGGGGTACTAATCTCAAATGCGCAGGTACAAAAAGTGCAGTTAAAGAAGGCAATTGCGTACTTAAAATAAAAACGAAACCAAAATTGTGTGCAATTATAGAAAAAGCGCACTTAAGAAAAAGGCAGCTAAATCAAAACTACTTCATACAAGGTGGCGCAAAAGTAATGTCATAATGTGAACTGCTAACCATTTTGTTAGAAATGAAAAAAATGAGTTCTGTTTTTACGAAAAGTTAATTTGAAAAAATTATATCGGCCAAATGACCACCACCCGAATGGATGAGTTTTTGTGCTCGTTTTACGGCATTTTGCATTGTTGCTCGCAAAACATCTGGCTACAAATCGGCTATTTCTTCTTCAATGTTAGGTTTTAACTCTTGCAAGGTTTGTGGTTTGTTGTGGTAAACGCGAGATTTTAGAAAGCCGCAAAGGAAGAACTATGGCGCCGTTAGATATGTCGATCTGGGCGGCCAGTTTAAATCTCCAAAACAGTAGAACACTTGGCCTGTAAATTGGTGTCTCAAAATCGTCATCGCTGCTCGATCTGTGAGAGCGGTTGCTCCGTCCTGCTGCAGCCAACAATTCCCGATACCCAATTCAGAAACTTGCGGAAAAAAACTCGTTTAACATCTGCCTGTAGATTAGATATGAAGGTACTATGCACCGCGACCAATATAGTTCTTTTGTGCTGCCTAGAGTTCCCTAGAGATTCAGGCTAGCAATAAAGCCAATAATCCTATTAGGAGAATTTTCCCAAACGTCCGAAGATGACACGAAACGGTCACCCAGAAATCTGAGTCTCCTGTCACACAGTCTCCGACATACGCATAGAATATGCTCCGATGTCTTACTTTCCAGCTCACAAAACCTACAAACACCAGTGTCCCACCGACTCTGTTTGTGAAGCTGGTACCTGGGCCCATAGTGCCCAGTTAAGTATCCCGTTAGGGCCCTAAGCTTACCCCTATCGAGTCATAATAATAGTCGCCCATTCGTACAGCACGTTGGAACCTGGGTTCAAAGACACCTGCCTCCGTGTCACCATTAGCCTGTTTCGAGCCATCAGTGAACCATATCTGAGCCCCCTCTTCGGGCTTCCAGGATTGGCTGGTCCACGAATCCCTGTCAAATGACGTAATGTCAAAATTCTTGGCGAAAATCTGCTCCGGGATAATTTTGTCCGCGACCCTTAAGATTGGGTCGTCCCTAAATATCCTGGGTATCCTCATGTGATCCTTTAGGTCCCCGCTCCCCAAGTCCCCGACCTCCCGGAGACGAAAGGAAACATCTGCCTGTAACGCTCACCAGTTACGGTGTTTTCATCGGCGTCCACAAAAAATAACGGCCAATCACTTTTTCACTGCAAATGCCACACCAAATAGTCACTTTGAGGGGATGCAATGGCTCTTCTTGCATTTCATTTGGGTTCTCTGTGCCCAAGAAATGCATATTTTGTTTGTTAACATAACTACTTAAGTGGAAATGGGCTTCGTTGGTAATTATGATTTTGGACACAACATCATTCGCTTCTTGCACCAAGTTTACCAGAGCATGCGAGTAAGTTAATCTCGTTTGACGGTCAGCTGGCAACAATTCGTGAACGGTTTGCACTTAGTTCGGGAACATCTTCAGTCTTTCACTAAAATTCGTTGCAACTAACGTCTGCTGATGCCCAATTACACTGCATGACAAAATCTTGACTTTTAAAAATTAATAGAGCTCTGACCATCAATTCTATATATTTCGGACATGCTGATTACAATGGCGTACTTTATTTTTTGATCAATGGTACAGATTTTTCGGTAAATGTCTTTAAAATTTGGAGGTTTTCCATTTATATTTTTATATACAAAAATTTTGAAATGCAATCAAAATAAATTTTTTTTACTGAAATATAGGCACAGGACCTGTATTTATATTTAGACTTAAAACTTGATACATAAAACTTGATATTAAAACCACTGTTCGCAGTTTAGATGGATTTTTACGGTTTTTGAAGGTTTTAACCAATTGAATCGCTGAAAGCAAAATCGGCTTTAATAAATGATATATCTTAGTAAAGAAGCAATTAAAAGGAAAATATTTCAACAAAAAAAAATGTATTCATCTATAGCGGCCTATACGTTAAAATCGCGAAACTGTTTCGCTTGTATGTATTTACTCTGGCAAAAGGAAAATATTAAAATCGTTATTTTTTAGGAATGTTCACTTTAATTATATTACACTTTGTTGGTAATGATTAGAAAATATGTATTAGACATATTTGAATGGTTTTATCTGAATTTTGCAGTTCAAGATTTGTCACAGACCAATAAATTTTTAGGTGTTAAAAATGTCAATATTTTTCACTTTTATTAAATTTTTTCTTAAAATCAAAAAAGAAAATATGATATTTTTTGATGAATTTTCTAACCTGTGATGTTTACAAAAGGCCCCAGTGTAGAAATAGTAATGATATATCATTATCATAATTTTTTGAACTACCAGCTGACTTATTTTCTGCATTATTTTCAAACATATAATAATGAGTTATAATAATGACTTATTTTTTTATCATTATTTCATATATTTAGAAAGTAATTTTCTAGATTTTTTGGAAATTTATTGAAATCTATTTTTGGACTCACTGGTAAGGATATATGTTTGTAACCACATGTTTTTTAATTTTTTATTTCGAAATCACGAAAACTGGAATTCAGATTTTAAAGATGCTCTTATTCCATTCCGTTAAACCGTTCGTAAAGAATTCATTCATAAGCTTCATTCCCAAAGCTTTAATAGGAATTGAATAAATTCCCAACTTGAATCATTCAGATCGCATGTTTATTCAACATTTTACTAACTGAAAGATGAAATTTTATTATCATTCACTTAGTGCAGTGAAAAAGTAAGCTAACACACAATCAAAACCAAAGCACACAAGCGGAATATAACAGAGCATAAAAAACTATTTATTTATGATAGATGAATTTCAAATGTTTATCATTTGTATTATGCAAATTTTCAGCATATTATTGCAATTTAAAATTTTTCATTTGATTAAATGAATGGAAAGAAAAGATAATAATTTCACCTTTTTACTGAATGAATTCAGGTAAATTTGGTTTCATTCAATTAGAATTCAAACAAAATAGAATAAATTCATATAAGCTTTTTCGAATTAAGCTATCGAATTAATTCCATAAGAATTCTACTACGAAATGAAATTTAACCCAAATTTCACAAATTTTTGGAAAGTGAATTAAAGAATTAATCCTTTTAATTTTAAACCTTTGACCCTGTTCCACTTTTGCCCCTCAGTATACATAATTTGTTTTTAAAAAGAACAACTTTCTTCCTGTGACAAGCCTAAATTAGGACAGCTTCCTACTGAGTAGTTTAAGCATTTTAATTTCTTCTTTTTCCTCCCTTTTCTTTTGCTGGATAGTTACAGTTCCATGTTTATTGAGACAATTTTACTGTTTAACCCTTAAATGCATGATCTCTTCGATTTTAACCATTTTTTTATATATATGATTTCTAAAGGCGTGTACGTTTCAAGAAAAATACCCAAAAAAAATTTATTTTTTAAAAAAAGTTGTTTTTTATTGAAAAATGTGGTTTTTTGCCAAATAGCTAAATGTGATTATTTTAACGTGTATGAAAAAAAAATGAATTTTATTGCAAGAATACCACTTTAAATATTTAAACAAATATTTTTGAATATTACACTTTTTTGGAAAAAAAACGCGTGTTTTACATTTTTCTCAAATATATAGAGCAAAACCAAGATTTTTATTCTAACTGTTTAAAAATTCTGCGCTAATCTATAGGAACACTATGCACAGAAGGGGGGTTTTGTTTTATTAAAAAACCGGTATGTTGCCGAATGGCTACACCATGCATTTAAGGGTTAAGTAATTTGTATTAGGTGCCACTACCGAATCAGTTTAGAATATTTTATTTACATCTTAATTGATTGTAAAGCCCAAATATAATAGCAGAGATCTTCATTTAATTGCAAATTATACTGTTAGTCAGAACTTTGACGAAATGATTTAAAAAGAATGATTTTCAAAGCTGATACAAGAAAAGTGATTTATAAATTCGCGAATCAGAAAAAATATGTATAAACATAATTTGTGCGATTTATTTAAATTTTTTTGATTCATGAATAAATTTCCTTTTTTTTTTTTTTGTTTCGCGAATTGATGTTAAATTTTCAAGAGGGGTAAATACTGTAACAACAGAATTTTAAAGGGCATATTTAAACGGTTGTCAAAAATTCAAATAACAATATTTTTACTGTATTATTTTTTTATTGAAAATATATGTTACTGTAGTATTTTCAAAATATATTAGTTTTAAATTTCTCCAACCAAGATCGCCAGGGTTGCCACTTCATTATTAGCCTTTTTTAAAAAAGGCAAAATCGGCTGCCACTGTACAGCCTTTATTAATTATTGGAAAATAAAAATGTAAAGGGATTCTTAATACCAGATAAATTCTCTAGTCCTTATAGGAGCCCGATTTATACTTTTTGAATTTTTGTTAAACAAAGTTGCCACACAAACTTTAAAAATCCAAAAAAGGCAAGAAAAAACAATTTTATTTGGGAATATAAAATTTATTTGACCGAAATTCAAAAAAGGGCCACGATAAGGACTACAGTTTTTTGTTGACTACGAAAGAAAAAAACCGGATAGAAATCGGTTAACCCACCTTGGCTGTACAGTGGCAGCCTATTTTGAGCCTATTGCGAGAAAAACGAGTTTGAAGTCTAAAGTTAATTTTAACCTAAGAAAACAGCAAAATTTCAAAAAATTGTGAATGTAGAAAAGTTATACCTCGTAGCTTACTACATGTCCACAAAATTTGGGACGAATCTGTTAATGGGTATTTGATATATTAAACCTAATAGTCTTAAAAACGATGGTAGATATATAATGCTAATCATATTATTTTGTAAAAATGCTATAATTTTGTAAATTTTTTAATTTATTTCGTATTTTTTACCCATTTTTATATATATATTGATTACTAGGGCAAGGAATTTCATGCACTTAAAACTGGAAAATATGCGCCTAAAATATGCAACTATAAAAGAAAAATATGCATTAAAAATGTAAGAAATATGCACTAAAAACTTTTATTTTTGCAAAAATAATGCACTCAAAACTTAAAAATATATTTAAGTTAGTTATTTTGCAAACGGACACAGAACTGGAAGATTTTCCATACGTCAATAAGGTTTTTAAGAATGTTTATTTTGATTCAATCAAAATATGAAAATTTAAATTTTTTATATGTATATTTTTACAAAATAAAAAAATGCTCATAAAAATGAAAAATATGCACAAATATGAATTAAAAAGCACAAAATATGCATTAAAAAGGCACCAAATATGCATTTAAAGTCAAAATATGCAAAAACATGCATTTTTGACAAAATTGCAAAAATATGCAACTACAAATCGATGCCATTTTGTTCTAAATTTGATGATTCGGATAAATGTTTAGACCATATTAGTTTGGGACTATCGAGAAAAAACATGCATTTGCATGGAATTCCTTGCCCTATTGATTACTTTTATTCTCTATATATAAAAGAATAACGTGACTGACTGACTGACTGACTCAACATCGCCCAGCCCAAACCGCTGAAGCTAGGAAGTTGAAATTTGGTATATAGGTTCCTCTTTCGGCGTAGACGTCCGCTAAGACGGGATTTTTGGAAATTCCTACCGGAACGGGCAAAAAGGGGAAAAGTCTCCCCCTTGGCGGCCTGCCAAAACCCTTTGGCTAGAAAGCTGAAATTTAGGATATGTGTTCCTTGGAGTATGGGCTAACTTTTCTGGAAAGTACTTTCTGGAATTTTGGACAGGGACGTTGTAAAAATGGGGGTTAAAAAGGGGAAGAAGGCCCCCTTGACGGCCTGCCCAAACCGCTGGAGGTAGGAAGTTGAAATTTGGTATAAAGGTTCCTCCACTATCGTAGACATCCACCAAGACGGAAGTTTTGGAAATTTTTACAGGGACGGGCAAAAAGGGGAAAAAGTCTCCCCCTTGACGGCCTGCTCAAACTGCTGGAGCTATGAAGTTGAAATTTGGTATGTAGGTTCCTCGACCGGTGTAGACATCCGTTGAGACGGCATTTTTGGAAATTCTTATCGGGAGGGGCAAAAAGGGGACAAAAAAAGTACCTTTTTCCAAAAAAGTACCTTTTCCCAAAAAAAGTACCTTTTCCCAAAAAAAGTACCTTTTTCCCAAAAAAGTACCTTTTTCCAAAAAAGTACCTTTTTCCAAAAAAGTACCTTTTTCCAAAAAAGTACCTTTTTCCGAAAAAAGTACCTTTTTCAAAAAAAAAATACCTTTTTCCAAAAAAAGTACATTTTTCCAAAAAAAAGTACCTTTTTCCAAAAAAAGTAACTTTTTCAAAAAAAGTACCTTTTTCCAAAAAAAATTCGTTTTTCCAAAAAAGTAACTTTTTCCAAAAAAAGTGCCTTTTTCCAAAAAAAGTGTCTTTTTCCAAAAAAAGTACCTTTTTCCAAAACAAAGTACCTTTTTCCAAAAAAAATTCGTTTTTCCAAAAAAAGTAACTTTTTCCAAAAAAAGTACCTTTTTCCAAAAAAAAGTACCTTTTTCCAAAAAAAAGTACCTTTTTCCAAAAAAAGTACCTTTTTCCAAAAAAAGTACATTTTTCCAAAAAAAATTCCTTTTTCCAAAAAAGTACCCTTTTCCAAAAAAAAGTACCTTTTTCCAAAAAAGTGCCCTTTTCCAAGAAAAGTACCTTTTTCCAAAAAAGTACCTTTTTTCAAAAAAAGTACCTTTTTCCAAAAAAAGTACCTTTTTCCAAAAAAAAAAATATGCATTAAAAATGTAAGAAATATGCACTAAAAACTTTTATTTTTGCAAAAATAATGCACTCAAAACTTAAAAATATATTTAAGTTAGTTATTTTGCAAACAGACACAGAACTGGAAGATTTTCCATACGTCAATAAGGTTTTTAAGAATGTTTATTTTGATTCAATCAAAATATGAAAATTTAAATTTTTTATATGAATATTTTTACAAAATAAAAAAATGCTCATAAAAATGAAAAATATGCACAAATATGAATTAAAAAGCACAAAATATGCATTAAAAAGGCACCAAATATGCATTTAAAGTCAAAATATGCAAAAACATGCATTTTTGACAAAATTGCAAAAATATGCAACTACAAATCGATGCCATTTTGTTCTAAATTTGATGATTCGGATAAATGTTTAGACCATATTAGTTTGGGACTATCGAGAAAAAACATGCATTTGCATGGAATTCCTTGCCCTATTGATTACTTTTATTCTCTATATATAAAAGAATAACGTGACTGACTGACTGACTGACTCAACATCGCCCAGGCCAAACCGCTGAAGCTAGGAAGTTGAAATTTGGTATATAGGTTCCTCTTTCGGCGTAGACGTCCGCTAAGACGGGATTTTTGGAAATTCCTACCGGAACGGGCAAAAAGGGGAAAAGTCTCCCCCTTGGCGGCCTGCCAAAACCCTTTGGCTAGAAAGCTGAAATTTAGGATATGTGTTCCTTGGAGTATGGGCTAACTTTTCTGGAAAGTACTTTCTGGAATTTTGGACAGGGACGTTGTAAAAATGGGCGTTAAAAAGGGGAATAAGGCCCCCTTGACGGCCTGCCCAAACCGCTGGAGGTAGGAAGTTGAAATTTGGTATAAAGGTTCCTCCACTATCGTAGACATCCACCAAGACGGAAGTTTTGGAAATTTTTACAGGGACGGGCAAAAAGGGGAAAAAGTCTCCCCCTTGACGGCCTGCTCAAACTGCTGGAGCTATGAAGTTGAAATTTGGTATGTAGGTTCCTCGACCGGTGTAGACATCCGTTGAGACGGCATTTTTGGAAATTCTTATCGGGAGGGGCAAAAAGGGGACAAAAAAAGTACCTTTTTCCAAAAAAGTACCTTTTCCCAAAAAAAGTACCTTTTCCCAAAAAAAGTACCTTTTTCCCAAAAAAGTACCTTTTTCCAAAAAAAGTACCTTTTTCCAAAAAAGTACCTTTTTCCAAAAAGTACCTTTTTCCGAAAAAAGTACCTTTTTCAAAAAAAAAATACCTTTTTCCAAAAAAAGTACATTTTTCTAAAAAAAGTACCTTTTTCCAAAAAAAGTAACTTTTTCAAAAAAAGTACCTTTTTCCAAAAAAAATTCGTTTTTCCAAAAAAAGTAACTTTTTCCAAAAAAAGTGTCTTTTTCCAAAAAAAGTGCCTTTTTCCAAAAAAAGTACCTTTTTCCAAAACAAAGTACCTTTTTCCAAAAAAAATTCGTTTATCCAAAAAAAGTAACTTTTTCCAAAAAAAGTACCTTTTTCCAAAAAAAAGTACCTTTTTCCAAAAAAAAGTACCTTTTTCCAAAAAAAGTACCTTTTTCCAAGGTTGGCAACCGATACCGTTATAATACCGTTATCCGTTTCAAAACCCTTTCAAATTGACAACCGATACCGATACCAATACCGAAATTCTTGATTTCAAAAAATACCGGTATTCAAAAACCTTTTCCCTTAATACCGGTGTCGTACCGGTATGGAATCGGTTTTAAAAAAATTGTTTTTTTTCACGTTTTTAGCAAAAATTCTAATTTTTTTAATATAAAATTTCCAAAATTGTTAAACAATTAAACTTTTTTATTCATTGTTAATAGAAAATCGTGTTACAAATTGAAAGTGCGGTTACCAGCCTTTAATTTGCATTGGCAACATTGTTTTTAATTTATTTAACTTCATAAATATTCTCTTGTGACAAATTTATATATATATATTATGTCTTATGGTTCCATTAGGAACAAAGGGCCACAAATTTACAAATTTGTAAATAAAATTTAATATATAAACTGGATTCTTAAACCTTTAATTGAATTTACAGTTTCTTTTAGAGAATCCTTTTATTAATTTTATAATCTTATTTTTTTTTATTTTATTATATTATATGATCTCAATACAAATATAAAATATTTGTAGTGAATCAACTTGTGTTCCTAAGAGATTTAAAAAAATGTTTGTGTTTAAAAAATAAAACACTTAGAAATTTTTAATAACTTATTGTTTTTTGTTCATATTAAAAAAATTTATATATTTATATATTTATAAAAATTTAATAAAATTGAGTTTTTTATAATTAAGAACGTTTTTTTTATATTTTTGTAAATTTTTTCAATAATACCGGTATATACCGGTATTAATGTTTCGGTATCGGTTATACCGATACCGATATGATTAAAATACCGTTACCGATACCGATACCGAAACAAAAAAAAAATCGACACCAATACCGATACCTATACCGTTATTCGTTTCGGTTGCCAACCTTGCCTTTTTCCAAAAAAAGTACCTTTTTCCAAAAAAAGTACGTTTTTCCAAAAAAAGTACGTTTTTCCAAAAAAAGTACCTTTTTCAAAAAAAGTACCTTTTTCCAAAAAAGTACCTTTTCCCGAAAAAAGTACCTTTTTCCAAAAAAAGTACCTTTTTCCAAAAAAAGTACCTTTTTCCAAAAAAAGTACCTTTTTCCAAAAAAAGTACCTTTTTCCAAAAAAAGTACATTTTTCCAAAAAAAATTCCTTTTTCCAAAAAAGTACACTTTTCCAAAAAAAAGTACCTTTTTCCAAAAAAGTACCTTTTTCCAAAAAAGTACCCTTTTCCAAGAAAAGTACCTTTTTCCAAAAAAAGTACCTTTTTTCAAAAAAAGTACCTTTTTCCAAAAAAAGTACCTTTTTCCAAAAAAAGTACCTTTTCCCGAAAAAAGTACCTTTTCCCAAAAAAGTACCTTTTTCTAAAAAAATGTTCCTTTTCCCAAAAAACATACATTTTTTCAAACAAATACCTTTTCCAAAAAAAAGTACCTTTTCCCAAGAAAAAGTACCTTTTTCTAAAAAAATTTTCCTTTTCCAAAAGAAGTACCTTTTCCAAAAAAGTACCTTTTTCCAAAAAACATACATTTTTCCAAAAAAAAACACCTTATTAAAAAAAAATACCTTTTCCAAAAAAAGTACCTTTTTCCAAAAAAAGTACCTTTTCCCGAAAAAAGTACCTTTTTCCAAAAAAAGTACCTTTTTCCAAAAAAAGTACCTTTTTCCAAAAAAAATTCCTTTTTCCAAAAAAGTACCTTTTTCCAAAAAAACTACATTTTTCCAAAAAAAAGTACCGTTTTTTAAAAAAGTACCTTTTTTAAAAAAAGTACCTTTTTCCAAAAAATGTACCTTTTTCTAAAAAAATTAACCTTTTCCAAAAAAAAAGTACCTTTTCCAAAAAAAGTACCTTTTCCCAAAAAACATACATTTTTCCAAAAAAAATACCTTTTTCAAAAAAAAGTACCTTTTCCAAGAAAAAGTACCTTTTCCCAAAAAAAGTACATTTTTCTAAAAAAATTTTCCTTTTCCCAAAAAACATACACTTTTTCAAAAAAGTACCTTTTTCAAAAAAAGTACCTTTTCCAAAAAATAGTACCTTTTCCCAAAAAAAAGTACCTTTTTCTAAAAAAATGTTCCTTTTCCAAAAGAAGTACCTTTTCCAAAAAAAGTACCTTTTTCCAAAAAACATACATTTTTCCAAAAAAAACACCTTATTAAAAAAAAATACCTTTTCCAAAAAAAGTACAAATAAAGTACTTTGTAAAAACAAAGTATCTTTTTCCAAAAAATTTCGTTTTTACAAAAAGTACCATTTAAAATAATATATAATTTCAAAAAAACTACTTTTTTCCCTCCCCCACGGATATCTCCACTAAAACAAGGTTTCTTGATATTCGGCATAGACGTGCGCTAAGACGGGATTTTTGGAAATTCCTACCGGAACGGGCAAAAAGGGGAAAAGTCTCCACATAAACAGTCTCACAAATTGGAAAAGTGCCTGCCCAAACCACTGGAGGTAAGAAGTTGAAATTTGGTATAAAGGTTCCTCCACTGTAGTAGACATCGACTAGGTTTGTAGTTTTGGAATTCCCTACAGGATATCCCAAAAGGAAACTCGGTATGTGAGTTCCTCCTTCTGTGTAGGCGTCCGCTTAGACGGAATTTTTGAAATTCCTATCGGGAGGGGAAATAAGGTAAAAGTCTCCTCCTGACGGCTTGCCCAATTCCTTTTGACCAACCTAAAATTTTAAATATGTATTCCTTGGAGTAGGACTAACTCACCGGCAACGTAATTTTTCTATTTTGGAACAGCAACATAGTAAAAATGGTGGTTGAAAGGGAAAAATGTCCCCAATAACGGCCTGCCCAAACCGCTTAGGCAATGCAGTTGAAATTTGGTATGAATGTTCCTCATCCAAGCAGATAGCCGCGAAGATGGAATTTTTGTAAATTCCTAAAGGGAGGGGCAAAAAGAAGAAAAGCCTCACCTTGGGGGCCGGTAAAAACCCCTTCGGCTAGAAACCTGAAGATTAAAATGTGGGTCCCTGGAGTAAGGGCTAACTTATTAGAAAGATACTTTTTTGAATTTTGGACAGGGTCGTTATAAAATGGGGGCTCAAAAAGGGAAAGTTGCCCCTTTACGACCTGTCCAAACTGCTGGAACTAGGAAGCTGAAATTCGGTACTTAGGTTCCTCTTCCAGCCTAATTCCAACCGGGAGGGACAAAAAAAGAAAAAGTGTCCCCCTTGACAGCCTGCTCAAACTGCTGGAACTAAGAAGCTGAAATTCCCTGTAGATGGATTTTCGGAAATTCCTACCGAGAGGAGCACAAATAGTAAAAGTTGGCTAGAAACCTGAAATGTAAAACATATGTTACTTGGAGTATGGGCTCACTTACCGGGAAGGTGCTTTTTGGACAGGGACATTGCAAAAATGGGGATTAATGAAGCGAAAAGTGCCGCTTAAAGGCCTGCCCAAACCACTGGAGGTAGGAAGTTGAAATTTGGTATTAAAGTTCCTTCTCTATTGTAGACATCCGCTATGATGAGATTTTTTGAAATTTCTACAGGTAGGGTCAAAAACAGGAAAAGTCTCCCCCTTAACGGCCTGGCCAAACTGTTGGAACAAGGGAGCTTAAATTCGGTATTTGGGTTCCTTCTCCAACGTTGACGTCCCCTAAGATGGTATTTTTGGAAATTCATACCGGGAGGGGTAAAAAGGGAAAAAACTTCCCCCTTGACGGCCTGGCCAAACTTCTGGCTATAGAGACCTAAAATTATGTATGTAGTAGGTTCCTCCTCAAACGCAGACGTCCTCTAAGACGGAATTTTTGGAAATTCCTACCGGGAGGGGTGAAAACGGAATAATTCTCCCCCTTGATGGCCTAACCGAACCCTTCGGCTAGAAACCTGTAATATATAATATGTTTTCCTTGGAGTATGGGCTAACTTATCGACAAGGCATTTCTAGGACTTTGGACAGGAACGTGGTAAAAATGGTGGTTCAAAAGGGGAAAATTGCCCCCCCCCCCCTTAACGTCTGCGTCTTTAACCCTCTAACCGGCCTAAGCTTTTTTGCAATGAAATTTATACCATGTGTTCCTCACGAAAAATAAACAATAAGTTCTTCTACAAAATTTTTTTTCGTTGCCTACTTTAGGCGATATGGGCCAAAATAGTTTAAGGGTGAATCTCGAAAACTAGCGCATAAAAATTACTAGGTTTAGGCACAAATTACTTCTCTTACCAAGATGTAATTGCAATAAAAAAATTACATTTTTTGTGCTGTTACTTAAGAGGATGTAGCGATTTTCGTTTTTCGAAAAACGCGAAATTGAGCGAAAATGCACCAAAACTTTAATATATATTATTCAAACTTATAACCTTTGCTACCTATACCAAATATATTCAGAAAAATCCGTCCATTCGTTTTGAAGTTAAGGCGATATCCTTTAAAGGTATCCTTATGAAATCGTGTGCGTCCTTGGACCAAAGTAAGGAACTTTTTGAATAGCGTAAGCTCCAATCTTACTTCGTGGTCACTATCAATTGTTTTAGTCAATTTAAATATGTTTTTTAGATTTCTGAAAATTTTGGTTGTTTTAAAATATTTAATTTTTGAAATTTTACGAAATTTTATATTTGACACTTTCTCGCTTCCAAACCGTGCATTGTATACAAAAAAATTCTTCACAAAAAATTTAATAAATTTTGTTTTCTGTCGAAAAATCATAATTTCTTATTATAAAATACTCCTTTGGCGCATTTCTTGTCAATTTAATATACCCCGCCTGGAGGCGGGCTTGCCGGTTAGAGGGTTAACTAGAAACCTAAAACTTAAAGAACAAGTGTATATGAAACACTAAAATTAAGAAACTAAATAGGAAACGAGTGGAATGGAACACTACACAAGTGGAATGAAATGGATATAAACGTTGAACGAGTAGAATTGAAATTATAGAGAATGCAAATGGATTGGAAGAGGTAATTACCTGTTCAAACACTATCCACGGAATATGAAACTTATGTAGCATTGAAACTTACTCTCCAAAAAGTTAAACAAATTTTCTAAAAGAGAAAAAACCTTAGAAAAGGAATGGAACTTATATATTCCGATATTTAAACTTCATGTAACGAAGCACCGGTGGAAGAAACCGACGTAGTAAATTTTCAAACTGAATTTGTGAATTTACTTGAATTGCCAGGTCTACCTTTACATAAACTGGAATTAAAAAAAAAACTTTAAGACACGCTAACAACGTATCGGGCTTTGCCCGCTATTTTTAATATTATAACTTGCTTTCCAACCCTGCTTTACGTTATTTATTTTCATTCAAAATACAAATGAACAAAACTACTTACGGGTCTATCTACCTAAGTTCGCACTTTACCAAATTATCTTAACATACACACGTATATTGCAATTTATTATGGATTCATTACTAACAATCCACTTTCATGAGAAAAAGTGATCAAATATTTATTTATTTTAAACCCATTGTTGTGAAGAATTAGTTATTTGTGGTGGCTGGGTGAAGGCTTGAAATAAAAAACTTTAAATAAAAAAACGAATTTAATAAAAATTGTGGGAGGGCGCAGCCCCCCCCCTTAACCTTTAAGGCACGCTAACAACGTAGCGGGCTGCGCCCGCTAGTAACTTATATTAAGCCAT
The DNA here is from genome assembly GCA_949987735.1 of Leucophora obtusa. NCBI lineage: Eukaryota > Metazoa > Arthropoda > Insecta > Diptera > Anthomyiidae > Leucophora > Leucophora obtusa. The sequence goes on from OX465296.1 coordinate 51,474,641, forward strand.
CAGCACTTGCCCCATTTGACGTGTCTTCAACATACATCATGGAATCGTCATTGGATTTTTTTTGAAAACTGCGTGCAATTCTTACATCTTTTGATGTAGTTTTTATCTTTTTATTCTGCCCTGTTATAAGATATACGATTTCTAATAAAAACAAGTTAATAAAAATGCAACCAAAAAGTTTTACACACAAATTTACCACATAGAGTATTACTTTTTGACTAAAATATATTTGACTAAAAACATGTGGAAATTTAATTTCTTCGAATTTTTTATTGAAATTTTCGGAACATATAGAGAAAAGAATGCTCCATCCAAATAAAATATAAAAAAAAATTGAAAACTAAATTTTAAAAGACTCCATTACAATTTATAACATTGATTTATAAGGAGTAAATTTAATTTTGTATGTAAAATGGTTGTTAAATCAATGTATTCAATCAAAGTTTATTTGTTACAGATATATTAACGACTAAAATTGATTCTCGAATCTAAAAACAAAATCTTAATTCGCAAATCAAAAAATAAAATGATAACTCGCTCGAATGAAAAACAAGTTTTTTTTATTTTAGTAGTTTTGAGGTTAAGAATAAGGACAAACCTTTTTTGGAATTACTATTTTACTGAATCTTTTTTTGGGAAATTGAATTATTACTGTAGTGCGATTCGCTAACTTTCTTAACGAATTTATCGATTTCGTTAACTAACGATAATTGTCGGTTGAATTACCGAAAAAGTGATTCACTATATTTTATTTAACGATATTATTCGCTAGAAAAGTTACCGACAAATTTCGGTAGAAATAAAAAATGCCAAACAAAAAGTATTTGTAAATAAAAAAACAAAATGAAAAACAACATTTGTATCAACAAAAATTTTTTTTTGGAAACCGGAGAATTATAATTTTCTTTCGTTGTTTCTTGCTTGCTATTGGGCTTAAAAAATATGGAATACCGTTCCATATAGTGTTTTTTTTTAAATCGCGAAAGCCTAAACGCGTCAAATTTAAAGTGTATTTTTTCACCCTATAGCAGTATATATAGCAGTATGTATTAGAAGTGACTGGAAATTTAATTAAAATTGTCTTTAAATGCATTACCCGCCCCTCGCGGTTCTTGTTTTTTTGTAATTGTGGAACTGTTGGATCTTTTGTGAAATTAAGGTTATTCAAGTGAATTTCACGTATTCTAGGTTGAAATAATCCCCGTTAATCAGTTACAAAGGCAGTGGCACATTTTTGCAATTACCGTGATTTGCCCTGCTTTTCCATTTTAACTTTGTTCAGTGACTAAATTGTATAAAGTTAAGTAATACGCGGTTTGCATAAGTGAGATATTTCACACGTCTTTCTATTAATTACACGTCGAAGCTAAAAATTAAATAAGCTAATTTCAAATTGGAAAAGCATACATAAATCGCGTTAATGGCAAAAATTTATCATTTACTTTGTAGCTGACTCACGGCGATTTCTTCAATAACGTATTCGCATGACTTCCTCGGATAACTATAATTTCACTAACAAGCTTATAGTTTACTAATTAAAAATTAAAAACCGCGATAGAGAGCGTAGCTCTTCACTGTTTAAAGAAATTAAAAAAAAAATGTTCAGTCGCATTTATAACACACACCTAATTCATTCAATTCTAATACTTCAGTAGTTTAAAAAAATTACGTTAAATGTAACGTGGAATCCTAACCGCGGTTCTAAAAAATATGTGATCCGGTATTCTATATTTTTAGTTTTTGGTTATTTTGAAATAAGTTATTTTATATCCCAGCAAAAAAAAAGACATGAGTTTAGCAGCACTGCAGAACTAGAAGTGCCTTTTTACTTGTATCCAGAAATGGGCCAAAATTGTTACCATTATATTTTCATTGCCATTACTTTATGGAAATGAAAGTTTTATCTTCATTACCATTACATAAAGCAATGGTTTAATTTTCATTTCCATTACTTTTTTGTAATGTAATAAAAAAAATTCATTAATTGTAAAAAAATTTTTTCTATTTTTTTGCCGGGTTGATAATAAATGTCACTACAAACAAATTCAAAAGCACGAAAAAAATGAAGTAAATCCCTAAAACAGCGTGAAAAACAGTCATTCATAAATATTAATTAATTTTAAAATTCATCTAATTGAATTGCAACGATCTAATTGGATTAATTTTATTTTTGATTGTAGGGTGAAAAATTACATTTATTAATTTTAAGAACTAAGCCATTATAATTATTGGAAACTCTTATTTGCAGGAATATAGAATGGTATTCTATGAAAAAAATCCACTAAAGTCCTTGTATTCCCGATTTCTAAAAATTTTAGTCTATTTACTAGCAGACTAAATTTTTTTAAGAATTAATTAAGCTCGATTCACAATGCAGCGTGGAGTACTCCAGCATTGTGAATTGAGCTTAATGAATTCCATTTTAGAAGAAATAAATTAGCTTAAAGGGATCTTCAAGTCGAGGTTAAAATTGGGATTATTAGTGCCTGTAATTTCAAGCGATAGTTCCTATCTGTGCTTAGATATCTACCGCGTAGACAAATAAAAACCAGTGGGTATCAAAGTACTAATAAGCATCTATTGCTTAAAATTAAGAGCATAAGCGATTCACTGTTAAACGCGTGCCATTCAATTTAATGCACTGGCTAACCATATCACAATACTCTAAAATGCAGTTTTTTAAATGCCAGTTGCTTATTCTTAATGTAGATTTCTAGAAAATTTGCATTAAAATACATTTCTTTAACGTATTTTGCAACTATTCACATTTTATTTGTTCATCCGATACCTTATCTACAACTTTTTTTTGTCGTTAACTTAACAATAATTGTCGGAAGTTAACGATATTATTTAACGACAAAATTCGGTAGAAAAAGTTACGGAATCAGTTTTAACAACAATTGTAGATAATTATCGAATTTTGACAATCTAACTACCGAATTTTGTCGTTAAAAAGTTAGAGAATCGCACTACTGGTGACTGAATTATTTTTTAAAGGTCTGCTTTTAGTCATTAACACCAATTTTTTACTAAAACAATTGATGTTATGCAGTAATTATAAAAATTGTGTTGTACACAGAAAAAATTTACAAAATTCTGTTTGTAATATTAAACACCTTTTTTGCATAAACAAACAAAAACTTTTTTAAAAAGGCACCAACAATGGAAATTGTATATACAAATCCCTTTTTGTAACTTTTTTGTAATTTGTTAAAAATAAAATCAATTTTTTTTTAACAATGTGTTTTGTAAATACAATAATTTTTTTTTGTAACTTGTTTGTATTTGTTAAAAATAAAAAAATAAAATTCAACAACGAGTTTGTTATATTAAAACAATTATTCGCTTTATGTTGTCGTATTGACAAAAAAAAAAATACTTTTTTGAAATTCTTGTTACAATTTACAAACATTTGAGCAATTGAAAACAAAAAATAAATGCTTTGTTTTTTTTTTGTTTCAAAAAATTCTAAGGCTATTTTTTGATATTTTTGATACAATTTACAAACATTTAATAAAAAAATTGTTAGATATCTAAGTAAAAAGCCAACAATTTTTTTTAATTACTTAAAATTTTGTGATACTTTTTTCTGTGTAGTTGTGTAGAATTACTGATTCTATTCGATTTGCAACTGATTTGTTTTCTGTGTATATTAGAATTTTTTAAAATTTCGGGGGGTACACCAGCCGGGCTAAGGGGGCAATGCCCTCTAAACAGGCATATCAACGCCAATGGTTTTATATAATTTAAACATGTAGTACATACAATTAAGTGTAAAATTGTTAATGTTTTTCCCAAAGTTAAATGAACACAATATATTTTTAGCCTATTATTTACTTTAAAACTTTCGACATAAAACTTTTAAGGTAGTAGAAAACTTTATGTTTTTTTCTTGCCATTACTTTGGACCCTTTTCAACTCATCTATTAACATTAAATCCAGCAGGTTTTTTTTTATTCCACATTATATACGAGCATTTAGAACAGTGGTGCGCATTTCAAAGCACAATTGTGAATTTACTTATTCACACATATTCTTATGCTCTTTAATTTAGTCGTCAATGAGACAACGACGAGTGCACAGCTTAGCAGGTGATTTTGATATTTTTTGCAAGTGCACTGAAAACAAATATTTATGACATTCAGAAAATATATGATGAAAAATGTTTTTGATATCATGCAATGCCTTTTGCGTTATAAAACATTTAAGGAATCTAGGGAATATGTTATTAAAAGATATTATGTTATTTTCATAGTAATGTCTTTCATAGTAGATCTTTAATAGAAATAAAAAAAAAAAAAAAAAAAAAACAAAATATAAAAAAATTGCCATAAAAGTATTAATATAGAACATTTTGTTTAAAATCTATAAAAATATGTTGCAGAAAATTTCATTAAAATTGTATAAACAATATGGAGATTGATAAATATGTAAAAAGACATATTTTTTTATTCGCTCAATTTTTTTGCCCAGTGCAGTTCTCTCTCTTGCTCACTAATACAATTGCAAATCAATTTTGCGCATCACTGATTTAGAATGAATCTTCAAAATTCTTGTTGTAGTTGTTTGAAATCTCTTTAAAAAAAAGGACCAACACATATGTCGTGACTTAAAGGATTAAGGAAAATGAATATGGGTCTGTAAGAAATAAATACAAATGTATGGATGAGTATATGGGAATAAATATTAAGAAGAAAAATTAAAACTTTTCTAACATTAAAATGGAAAAAATAAAGAGTACGGGAAGCAGTGAGGGAACATAAATTTATGCTAAAGAGTGTTCGCAGTTTTTTAGTCCTTATTACCAGTTTGGATTTGTCATCCCCAAAAATCCACGAATTTGTTTTTTGTGAAACCCAAAAATCTCCAGTTTGTATTTTCAGAGATATAAAATAATTGTTGTTTATCTAAAAAAAAATCAAAAGAGAAATTTCATCAAATATTATACATTAATATTACATAAATGTATGAAATTGTAATGCACACTAAAGTCATAGAATTCATCAAACATTTATTTACTTTTTTTAATTTTTTTCGGTCTTTTTATTTGAAAACTATTTACAAAAGTTTTACATTGATTATTTAAAAAAACTGCATCAGGAAACTGCATCACATGTTGGCCTAAAAATAAATATCGGCAAAACAAAAACAATGCGAGTAAACGTAAATAACCAGCAAACGTTAACCGTTCAGAATCATTCGCTTGATGAAGTAGAATCATTCTGTTATCTGGGAAGCATATTGGACAAAAGCGGTGGATGCAAAGCCGACATCTCTAGCCGTATAAACAAAGCCCGACAAGCTTGCGGCCAACTCAAGTCAGTGTGGAACTCTTCACATATATCGAGAAGGACGAAGCTAAGGATATTCAACTCCAATGTAAAATCTACACTGTTGTATGGATGCGAGACGTGGAATGTTGCACCTCGCGACATACATTCCATACAAGTTTTTATAAATAAATGCTTGAGGAAGATTCTACATATATTCTGGCCTAGAATAATTTCAAATTGCCAACTCTGGACAGAAACTGGTCAACAACCCATCCAAATTGAAATCCGCAAACGTAAATGGAATTAGATTGGACATACGTTACGTAAACAACCCAATGATATTGCTAAACAGGCTATAGACTGGAACCCGCAAGGCAGTCGACGTATAGGAAGACCATCGCACACCTGGAAACGGCAAATTGAAAAGTCCAACTTACACCTGTGTTGGAATGAAATTAAATATCGTGCATCAGATCGAACGTAATGGAATAATCTTGTTGCGGCCCTATGCTCCTTACAGGAGTAAAAGGAACGAATATATATATATATATATATAGTGGGGAGCATTATTGAGTACATGTCAGTACTTGAGGAAACTTACAAGTGCAGTCATAAAAATATCAGTCAAGGGGACTAAAGTATACTTTTCTGAAAGCAAAAGGTTCGCTTAATCTAAATCTGGCTTCAGAAATGACCTTCCTTATCAGACTTTCGAGCTATATAAATGGGAAAGACTTAACTTTTCTTCAAAATATTTCGAATCGTATATATTCTTGAAAAATATTTTTAACAAGATTCGTAACGGCATCTGAATATACTACTCTTTCTCTTTAAAATGCTTTTTGAATTCTTTTGATAACATATTTTTTACGGATATATCGTTTATTGAAATTTGGGCCTTCACCGCAATTTCAAAGTAAAATTGTAAAAAAAAATACAAGACCCAAATTTCAAAAAACGATATATCCGTAAAAAAATATGTTATCAAAGGAATTCAAAATCTATTTTAAAGAGGAAGAGATATTCAGATGCCGTTACAAATCTTGTTAAAAATATTTTTCGAGGAAACATACGATTCGAAATATTTTGAAGAAAAGTTAAGTTTTTCCCATTTATATAGCTCGAAAGTCTGATATGGAAGGTCATTTCTGTGGCCAAATTTAGATTAAGCGAACCTTTTGCTTTCAGAAAAGTATACTTTAGTCCCCTTGTCCGATATTTTTATGCTTGCACTTGTAAGTTTCCTCAAGTGCTGACATGTACTCAATAATGCTCCCCACTGTATATATATTTAAAAAAATCAAGTAACAACTTTTGTATTTGATTTTAAAATAAAAATCACAATTTGGCATTACCTGGTAAACGACCAATTTAAAAAACACTCGCAGCAAAACAATTCAACATTACATTTTTAAAATAAGACTAGGCCACGGAGCCGATCAGCTTATACTTACCTTTCAGTGACAATATGATCATCTATCGAAGCTTAAAACTTTGAAAGCTTGTTGAGGTGTAGAATTTATTGAATTTAATTCTTAAATATAAAAAACCTCATAGAAATCACTAGCGAATAACCAAAATGTAAACCAATCTTGTTCGAAACACACAGGATGAATAAATCTTAACTTTTAAAAATTAATAGAATTCTGACCGTCAACTCTATATATTTCGGACATGCTGATTATAATGGCGTACTTTATTTTTCGATCTAAGCTACAGATTTTCCGCGAAATGCCTTTAAAGTTTAACGGTTTTCCATTTAGTTTTCTATACACTCTAACAAATTTATGTTGAAATCTACTCTATTAAAAGGAGGTAACTTGATACCTACTATAGATTTAGTGAAAATAGGCATTGTGTTTAAAATTAAAATACATAGACACATTGTGTTTAAAAGTAGTAGACACAATGTGTCTCAATGTACGTTTTTAAGTGTTTACAAACAGTTCAGCGACAATTGGTTTTTACTACTATTTGTGCGTAAATTTTAATTAAATGTATGTTAAAAAGCATTTATAAATAAATTTTCTATATTTTCTATATACAATAAATGGATAGGATGCATGTTTATTGTTTTAAATATCTTTATTTTTTCAAAAGTCTATATGTACAAAAAATTAGCATTAACAGTTAACGGTTACAATTTACTTAAAAATTTCTCGCGGTATCAAAAGCCAAGCACTAGCGAATCACAGGTTTTTCGTGGCATCAATCATAAAACATATACAAAGCACCTGCAAAGAGTGGGTTTTAAACACTTTCAGATAGTACATTGTACAGGCAAAACAGAAGTTTAGAGCATCCTGCCCGAGTTGGGGAAAAAGTGGATTTTCAGTACTTGTTTTAGAAAATTTTAAATTGTTTACTTAAAATACTTATTGCTTTACAGCTTTGCTCATAATTAACCAACGGTTTATAATCATCGATATTATCACTTAGGTCTTTTGAAACGATACAATTTAAGTGTTTTGTTACACTTTAACAGCCTGTTCATTTGTTTTGGTAGTGCCTTTTTTTGTAAGCAAAACGCATAAAAAGGTGGTTAAGTAGTGGCAAAAGAATTTGTTTCTTTGTAAACCATCGAGACTATTGCTGAACAAGTACATTGAAAGCCCTTGGTGTTAACGCTCTATGCCTTTGATTTCCATTGTTAAGTTTGTAAAAGGAGTGCGAACAAAACGCTTTTCCAAACGTTAGAAAGCTCTTCCAATGATTTGTTTTCGGTAAAACCATAAATTGCGTTTGAGAACTTGGCTGACTACGATGTTTTTATTCCCCTGAAATATTCTGGAGAATATCTGCCTCCTCGGTATTTATTCTCGATATTTTATACAAGTCCTATAAAAATAACACACATTTTACAATTTTAAAATACAACACTATATCCAACTTAAAATACGCTTACCTTAATTTTTTTTAATATATTTGGCAATATGATCCCTTCTATTATCTTACGAAAGACATCTTGTAGAGTTTTTGTGTAAATATCGAGCTTTGTTTTAAAGTTCTGCAAATCTCATTCGTTACATGGTATATTGACGTTTTTAGTTCTGTTTTTAGCTACATAATGTTTCTTTATTTGATTATTTGCAATTTTTTCGCTTTTTTATTGTTTTAGTTTATGTTTTTTTGTGATTGATTTTATTATTTATAAAAAATATTGACAATTTTGAATAAAACATAAATATTAGTATAATTAGGCACATGTGTGTAAAATTAAAATTTAATAAAAATGTACTCTTTTAAATGAGTAATTATAAAGAACAAGTGTCTAACAGCTTATAAACATGTTTAGCTACACATAAAATACTACATTATGTGCGTTTTTTTAGTAAAAAAAATACGTATATTATTTTTTAAACATTTTATGTATCCATTGTGAACATTTTGAGCTATTTTCAACAAAAATTTACTAAACCTATAACAACAATTTTACATGCTCTTTTTAGAGTGTATACAAAAAAATTCAAATGCAATAAATATCAATTTTTTGTGGTGAAATGTAGGCACAGGACCTGTGTTCATATTTAGGGTTAACATTTGATACACAAAACTTGATATTAAAACCACTGTTCGCATTTTATGTGGATTTCTACGGTTTTTTAAGGTTTTATTAGTGTTTCCAATTCGGTTAATCGATTAACAGAGTCCTCGATTAATCGCCTCTATTTCGGTTTTTGTTGAAACAAATAATTTAAAACTCAAATAATTATTCGACCCGAATAATCGGTTAAAAAATGTCGATTAATCGGTTAAGTTTTTAAAATTAATGTTTTCCTTTATTTTTTGCCAAAACTTCTTAATTTTCTTAACTTTGACTACAAAAACTGTCAAGATAGCTTAAAAAACCAGCAATAGTAAAAATACAATCAAATTCTTTAAAACCTAGTAAAAGAGATCATTAACCCTTAAGATAAAATTTTTTTAAGCAACACATATGCTTAAGGAAATACGATGTTAAACCACTATCAATTGACATGCTATTTCTTACATATCCGTCCGACTGGTCACAAATTGCTTCGAACCAACACATTGTTTTCCTCGGCAGGAGCAGGAGGGATGTGTCGAGGCTGACGGCCGTGCTTACCCAATACTGGCTTTTGGGCACGCATGGCAACAGACTCGGACTGACGCATGATATACGATGGCGCTACATGGCATCCGACATAGGACTTTAGGCGATCATATACTAGATGACCTGTCGGTGATATCGGGGGTAAGATTAGGTTATCTTATTTTATTAGAATCGCTTTCCTATGGTAAATTTTTCCAGACTGGAACTAAACCCGAGACTTTATGAGGTTTTAATAGTAGGGATAACTTTTGCAAATGGAAACTGTTTTGCTTGAAATTTTTCAAGAACAGTTTTTAGGGGTGACCTAAAAGTTGGACTTTGGGGGAACTTGGAAAGCTATGCTGCTATATAAAATTTTTCAAAAATCTCGATTTTAACGTTTAGGCCGCTACAGATTAATGCATTTTTTTGTTGAAATATTTTCCTTTTTATTGCTTCTTTACCAAGCCATAACATTTATTAAGATCGATTTTGCTTTCAGCGATTCAATTGGCTTTAGCCAATTTTACGGTTTTAACCGTAAAAATCCATATAAAACGCGAACAGTGGTTTTAATACCAAGTTTTGTGCATCAAATGTATAACCCTAAGTATGACTACAGATCTTGTGCCTACATCTGACCACAAAAAATTGAGATTGATTGCATTTAAAAATTTTTGTATATAAAAGAGTAAATGGAAAACCCCTAAACTTTAAAAGCATTTCGCGGAAAATCTTTAGCTTAGATCGAAAAATGAAGTACGCCATTATAATCAGCATGTCCGAAATATATAGAGTTGATGGTCAGATCTCTAGTATTTTTTTTGTGCCATGCAGTGACATTGTAAAAGCATGTGAGGATGTATGTAATGTAGTGTAATATATTGATTACCATCACGAAATTCCCACCCATTTTGTTTTTATTTTTTTTTGTAATTTTATACGCGAATCATTCTGCAGTTGTTTGGCTCACACGACATACTAATAAATAGTTCATATAATCCACTTTTATTTTATAGACTTATACAATAATTTTGTCTTGGTGAAAGAGCACTTTTTTGTTCTTTATATGGGGCCATTTTTTGCGATTTCCTCCTTCAAACGCACCAGATGGGCCATGTAATGATCGCTATTGTCCTTTGTCAAAGTAATCAATGCAAAATAAATCCGATACGTTCCTTCGATATGGGGCCACTATTTCCTGCAGCTTCACTTTACGGTTTGCCAAAATTGTGTATTGTGAACTTTTTTGATGTTTTCCGGTATCACCAACGAGCATATAATTTCTCCTATGTCCTTCATTTATCTAAATTACGTTGTAAAAAAGAGATTACACATAATATTAAAATAAAAAGTTCACGAAGAACATAGGGCGTATATAGGGCTATATTTATGCCATGTAACGGGTTACCGGGTTATAGGTGTGTTGGCAGCCCCAATACTAGGATCGGAGGCTTTGGCCCAATCAGTCAATCCTCCTAAACACAAAATGATTATAGATACCAACTCTTCTTTCCTCATTCTCTTCTTAATTTGTATCGAAAAATGTTGCCGTAAGAATTACACATGTCTGTAAAGGCTAACATTTTTCGAAACAAAATGTTAATGTTCGAAAGAGGCGATGAAAACTGCCTGGTATCACCACCTCTTTTGGGCGACCAGAGCGTTCGGCGTCATTATCGGTGTTTGTATCACCACGTTTAAAGTCAACAAACCACTTTTCTACCATTTGTCTCGATGGAGTAGGTTCCGAATAACACTTATCAAGCCAAACTTTGGTTTGAACGGTGCTTTCCCCATTAAAAAGCAATGCTAAATCAACAACGAAATTGCTTTGAATTCTTTGTTTTCAAAATCGAAAAAGTAGTAGTAGTTTCTTTATCTCGAAAGCTAAGCGGGATAGCGTAAAACGGATAAAATTCTGGATTATTAACACACTCCCATAATACGGAGGAACTCCCAAGTGATCCATTTTTATAAAACAGCCAATTTAAATATATTTTTTTTTTTGTAAACGAATGGTTTTTTGCACAATTGTAATTAGTTTTTAATTGAAAATTTTTAGGAAAAACATTCTCATAACGTAAAATTAACTTGTAAGTAACATCCCTGCCGGAAATGAACAAATAAATATGTGATAGGTGAATAGGGGGTATGTTATAAACCTGATGTAAACCAAAATTTTGTTGTATCAATAAAGTTGCAATTGCAGCAAAGTATTCAACATCGTGACTATTTAAACGGAGACAAAACATCGGAGTTAATAACCAGTTAATTATTAACAGTTATTGGATATATCATATAACTAAAGAAAAAGTATCATAACATCAAATTTGATGTTATGAAAAGTGATAAAGAACAGTTGCAGTATAATTAGCCGTGTATGAAAAAATGTCAATCGGTGCCGCAAAACCCTATCCCGTAACTCTTACAATGTGCACATAATACTTAAATTTGTCAACACAGAAATGATGACATAATACTAACTTAGCTAAAAAATACTGATTGAGAAAGTATTTGGAAATGTATAAAAGAGTGCCAACGACTGCCAAAACAAACTGTTCAGCGACTGATTGAAATTCGGCATAATCTTTTCGGGTTTATTCCCACACTCTTAGGGGATATTACACAGAAAAAACAGCAGGCACCAACAATGTAAATTTGTAAAAGCAATCACATTTTCTTTTAAATTGAAATTTTATTCCCAACAATTTTTTTGTTTGAAATTTTTGTAACTCGTTTGTAAATTGTTATCTCTTAAATTTTAAGGCACGCTAACAACGTAGCGGGCTTCGCCCGCTATCTTTAATATTAAAAATCGCTTACCAACCCTGCTTTAAATGTTTTTTTATTTTCATTCAAAACACAAATAAACAAAACTATTTACGATTCCATCTACCTATGTGCGCACTTTACCAAATTATCTTGACATATACACGTATATTGTCAAGAATTTTTGTTGTGTCAGAATTATTTATTTGTGGTGGCTGGGTGAAGGTTTTTATTATAAAAAAACTGTATTTAAAAAAAGAACATTTTAAGAAAATCATGGGGGGCGGGCTGCGCCCCCCCCCCCATCAACCACGAATACGACTTATCGACGCCGATGGCTTGAACAACAGACAATTAGTTGTTACATGCCCACGTGTTGGTATACTATGTGATTTATATTTATATAAAAATGAAGAGACAAAAAATAGTGTTTGTACTTAAACATTATAATAAATTTACCTTAACAATTGTTTTACCTTAGCAACAAATATTTTGTTTTATTTTATATAAAAGAAATTTAATTATAACCTTTAAGGCACGCTAACACCGTAACTAACAAATTTGGTATGAGAAAGGTGTTTAAAAATTTAATTAGAATTTTGTACATTCGTTCTGTGTATATCTAAAAAGTCGGAAATTTTTATTGGATATATTGATTATCGGTTCTTTTCTGTAATCATTGATGAAATTTGATTAAAATATCCGTAAAAGTGTTAACAGAATAAATCAAAGAAAATGTTTTATAATGCCGATAAATTCATTATGAAATAGAGGAAAGTATTCCAAAAAGAATCTCTAGAGGAGCTTAAACCACTAAGGGGTTAAAGTGACCCATTCGACCAATATAGATATATCACATTTGTATTTGAGAAAAATAATTATAGACAGGTTTAAATTTATGCTTTTTTAAATAAATTAGTGGAACAGTTTTTTTTAAATATGCTATTCTCAATTTTATAAAAATAGCTACAAACTAGCTCAAAAAGCCCAAAATGACCCGTAAATTCATTATGAAATAGAGGAAAGTATTCCAAAAAGAATCTCTAGAGAAGCTTAAACCACTAAGGGGTTAAAGTGACCCATTCGACCAACATAGATATATCACATTTGTATTTGAGAAAAATAATTATAGATAGGTTAAAATTTATGCTTTTTTAAATAAATTAGTTTTTTTTAAATATGCTATTCTCAATTTTATAAAAATAGCTACAAACTAGCTCAAAAAGCCCAAAATGACCCGTAAATTCATTATGAAATAGAGGAAAGTATTCCAAAAAGAATCTCTAGAGAAGCTTAAACCACTAAGGGGTTAAAGTGACCCATTCGACCAACATAGATATATCACATTTGTATTTGAGAAAAATAATTATAGATAGGTTAAAATTTATGCTTTTTTAAATAAATTAGTGGAACAGTTTTTTTTAAATATGCTATTCTCAATTTTATAAAAATAGCTACAAACTAGCTCAAAAAGCCCAAAATGACCCGCAACCCAGTTTAGTGTTGAATACAGAAAGGGTATTTGTAAATTTCACACATTTTTTTTTGATATGCACTCTTAAAAAAAAGAGGGTTTTACTTAAAACCTGTGCCAGGATTTTATAACATGACAGACATGCATAACATATTTGGAGAATTCTTGTAACTAACATCTTTAAAATATTAGAAATTTAACATCGAAAAGTGGACGATAATCGTCAGTTTTTTTATAGAATCCTTAGCCTGTTTGCAAAAACGGTCTGGTCAGTTAAGAAAGAACCACTGAACCAATTTCCAAGTGTTGTTTGTGCCTTAAAAAAAAATCACTCGAAATCTAAAGGAATCAAATCGTAATTAAATTTGAGACTCTGAACAATTTTTTACTTTTATAAAAAAGACACAATCCCAATAAACATAACATATCAAATTTCAGCAAAATCGGAATTTTCACTTTGGATACTCTCCTTGAGAGTATAATATTAGAACACAAGTACGCTTTTATTATAATGCTCCATTCTTTGTTATTGAAGCAGCTTCTGTTGTTGCCATTTAATATTTGGTTGCGAAAATAGAAGGTGTTTCTTTAAAACCCATTTTAAATTTGAATACCTATGTCCGAAATCTGCGGAAATAAAATCTCTGCCCTAGCCAAATGAAAAAAGGAATTCCAACAATTTTTGTAGTTTTTAATCTCTAGTATGTTTCTTAATAAAACCTTAAAGTCCAATCGTTGATTTTTAAAATTTCTTTAAAAAATTTTAAATTGTACAATAGATTTGAAAATAGTGTTTAAAAATTCTGACCTATTGGCACTGATTTAAAATGAGTTAGCATAATACAAAAAAAATAAATAAATGTGTCTGCGACACATCAGTTGCCGGGGGAAATTGTAATAACTCGGCTCTGTTTTAACCGATTTAAGTTTTTATTGCGTTTTTATAAAAATAATTCAGTCTGAATCACGATTCTTTTATATTTTTAATTCTAGTTAGTTTTAAAATATCACTGTTTTTGTGAAAATATGCAAAAAGTCATATTTTCCCCTTATAAGCCGTATTCCAACCTTCAGGGACGATGCGGCACGTCTTCCCGATATCCGATTATCCAAATTTTTTGGGGGACGTAGGTCAATAACTGAAAATTTATTTTCCTCCATACAAGCTTGGAACCCTAATGTGCACTTAAACTAGTCACGCGATATTTTATTTCCCACTAGTTTTGGTACATATCACCTAATGTCTAACATGAACTACTTCCGTAGTAGATAATTTTAACTCGTTTTATTGCATATTCTCTTAAACCAGTGGAGTGATATGTTATAAACGACAAGCTTTGCGACCAGTCACAAGTAGCCCAAAATGTGGAAATTGCCACCTCCTCTGACAAGCCCATATTAAAGTTGTCGGGTACTTTCATATAAAAAAACCCAATCGAGGACCGGTAACTCCCACAAAGTTCCAGTTACGTGACCAGCTCCGTGACTGATCCATTTCTATCAGGGATGTTACTACGTAAGGAGCACATTCCACAAATTTGTCTTGAAACGGAGTTGCCTTTGCCCTTTCTATGTATAAATGATGTCATATATTTCTTTTTCTGCTTCAATATTTTTTTTATGAAATTGTAGTATTTATTAATGAAAAAATTTCCATAAAAAAAGATCACCGTTATTAAAGTGTGGTGGAGTGGATAATAAGTTCGGCGGCTTGGTTTCAGTCGGTTCGTATTTTAAATTGATGCGATCCGAGTCAAACGGCATTGCGTCGCCAATTTTAAACGGATAGGATTGAGACTCTGACATGGCATTCTGCAAATTGACCTCACTGTGTACATCTTTCGATACTGTGGTTGCCAAATTATAAATTAGCAGAAAATCAACCCAGTTTCAAGACTGTAGTAAGGAGTTACCTCGATTACCTTATTTGACCCTTGTTAAAATAATAGGTTTTGTAATAGAAAAGTAATGGGTTATCTACACCAAAAAAATTCCTCAGTTGTTCAGTTAAAGGAATCCTCGGTTGATTTAAAATAAATAAAAATTAACTGAGCAACTAATATTTGGTTCACAAATTACTTTTTTAGTCAACCTGTACATTTTAAATTATTCAATTGTCAATAAAAAGGAAAAAATTATGAAAAAGTTTAGGATTTTTGTTAGTTCTTGTTTTTTTTTCATGGAAATCAAAATTGACCTTAATATTGTACTTTAATTTTTTTTAATTGCTTACAGGTAATTATTGGGTCAAACAAGTTTTAAAAGCTCTAATCATGTGAACAATTTTTAAAATCTGAGTGTATACTGCAAATGGAAGAAGACAAAAAATGGAATACATACATTCATTAATGGTATAAAAATTGTGTTTTAATTTTTTTATTTTAAATAAATAGTGTGTTTTTTAGTATTCTAAATAAATAGTTTAATTATTACAGGAAATTGAATTTGGTTTTATTTATTGTCAGTCATATAAATATTTGTTATTTTAAATTCTTGAATCGGTTATTAGCTACTAATTTAAAATTTTGTTTCATTTTAACTGAAGGCTCAGTTAAACTAAATTTTCAAAATTCAATTGGTTAACTTCAACTTAATCAATCAACTGAAGCTCAGTAAGGGGTATTTCACCTGAAACTCAGTTGAAAATTTAGTAGCGTCTAACTGAGAAATTTTGTCGGTGTACCTTTATTTCTTTTTACAAAACTCATTACCGGGTATTAGAAGGTTTTCTTGGAATTTGGGAATAAATGTTTTTTCTGTCAGTTATTACGATTTTTGAATGAACAATTTATAACAAAATTTCGTTAGGTGAAATACAAAAGGAAGTTTATAACATTTTTATTTTTTTCCACAAAAGCAAAAAACTTCTATAAACATTTTAACACATTTGTTAAGCCTGTATGGCACTTTGTATTGATCTGTTATTTGAGAACAGTGCAAATCTATAGGCAGAGGAAAATTACACAAATACAAAAACTACAACCATACTTACATATCAGGGAAATCAATAACAAACTGTCTAAAAGATGTAAAAATTTCAACTTTAAAATTACATTTAGTTATTGATTGTCAATTTTCTCAGTTTTTCTCTGTTTGTAGCGTTTTTTCTGTGTTTGTAACAATTTTTAACACTTTTTGGCGATTTTCCCTCAAAGTGTGCATCACTGATTATTGGTTTACAAATTGTATTTTTTTACTCTCTCTAATATTTGTTGTTTCATTTCATCAATCCTATATCAATTCAATACAAAATAAGGCCAGTGACATACAGGTTTTAATAAAACTGGTAGTTTTGATTATAGAATAGCAGAGCTTTAATTTAATTATTTTTGGGAACGAATTCCTAAAATTTAATTATATTTTTTAGTTCAAGGAATGAATTCATTACAGTAGACGCTCGCAAATTAGAGCTTTCAGTAATTCGAACGTCCAGAAATTAGAATCAATGTTTGCAATACATTAAACGCTCTGAAATTCGAATTTAAAATTCTAATTTCTGAGCGTTTTTTTTTTTTTTTTTTGTTATTTGAATACACAGGAAATCCCCAATTTATTTTTATTCTGTTTGAATAAAGTAAAACTAAAAAGGGGAATCACCAAATTATATATGTTTTTCCCTATTTGTTTTTTTTTGTCGCATTTATGTACATTTTTGGCTAGTTTATTTGTGAAATTTGATACGCGTGTACATATTATTTGGCAGTCTCTATTAAATAGTGAAAGTGTATCATTTAAAATGTTAAATAAACGTAAAAAAAACACTTTATCATTGGAAACGAAACGAAAAAAAAAGTTCAGAAATTAGAATAATTCAGAAATTAGAATTGCCTCAAAAACAAAGCGGTTCTAATTTGCGAGCGTCTACTGTAATAAGAAATAAGTAGGAATTAATTCCTGCGAATGAATTCAAAGAATTCATATTTAGAGAATGAATTCCCTGACCAAAGCATTAAGCATTAAAATTAAAGAATTCATACACTAATGAATTCATTAAATTTTTAATTAAATTTTTAGTTAAGGAATTCATTCCCTAGGGCATGAATTCTCGGGGAAATAATTCCCTGAAGGGATTAACTTTTATGTTTAATTCCATAAGGAATTAACTTTTTTGTTCAATTCCCAAAGGAATTCAAATTTGCCAATATTTCAAAAAGTAGAGATAATTTTGACATTTGGTGTTCACATCCGTGAAGTTCATCTTAAAATCTATCAGAATTGATGGCGCAGATCCGATACATTTTATTAATGTTAAAATAAAAATTGGTATTAACATGAAATTTTGACATTTCTTTTGTATTTTAAAAATATAAAATCTGCAAAAAAAATGAAAAAATTAATCTACTCACACTCACTCACGTTCACGTGAGTAAATTAAGATATCACTTCATGTAAAGCGCACAAAATCGTTCTCACGCGCCCATCTCTAGTAATCATGTAGTTTATCCAAGTCATAATCATCAATTAAACGGATTTTTAAATTTTTTTTAGTTATGTATGTGGTTAACAATATACAAAAGATATGTATGTTAAAATATTTCCAATATCTGCATGTAACAACAATGTGTAGGATGGGGGATGCTTGTGAAATGTATCCATATCATCATCACATAGTGAGGCCTGCTGTGGTGGACAATAATTCATATGAATCATGATAAATGGTTACAATTTTTTGGTTTACTGGACTCAGCATTTCCGTTCATAAGATAGGAAAAAAAAGAGAAAATAAAATACGAATAAACCCGACATTACGCCAAGTCAGCTGCTTTTTTGTACATACATTGCTAACAATGCTTGCTGTAATGGTGTATGTATATCGTGCTGGGGGAAATGTTTTGCTTTCAACCCTTCTTTATTACAATACCCGTATATTTTCATTGATTTTTTTAAAACAGCAGGTATGTATTTTTTATTAAATCCTTTTTCAAAAAATAATCCTTTATTTATTGATGTCCATGAACATTTTATACTGTTTCGTATTAAAAATTCTGTGTTTTTTTTTATAAAATTATGCAAAAATGTAATGCTTTTATCACACTTTTAAAAAATGTCACAAACATAACCCGTGTGTTAATCTGGCTTTTCCTTTCAGTTATTTTTTTTGCACCGATTGCTATTAATTTCATATTTATACTATTAACGTTGAACTTTGGCCACTGCCGGTTACAGCTTTTTGGTTGCATTCTTCCCTCCATTTTGCATTCTGTCCAAGGCACTTTAAAACAAAGACCAAAAGGAAATACAGTACATGTTGCTGTATAAGAAATAAAAACTCTAAAATGGCACTATCGAAAACTTTCTTTGCTAAGTATGTGTATTATCATAAAATGTAGTTTTCCAAGCGGAAAAATGTCTTTAATGTTAAAAAACTTTTATTGCGATTTACAAATTCCTTTGAGTAGTGAAAAAATTTCACTTAAAGGTAGGAAAACTTTTCGTGGAAAATAAGAAAAACTAACAGGTAGTCTTTCTAGATGTCTTTTTGTCTCAGACGAACGAAAATTCAATACCAAGAAATATGCAATTCAAAAATAAAACACATGTGTTCATTCATTCGTCCGACAACGAACGTCTTCTAAAAACCAATAAAAATTTTGGTAGAGTATTTAAAAATATCCCAAAATTCAATTAAGAGAAAAGACACGTCAGGACATTGTAACAAATTTGTTTATTAAACGGCATTCACACCTAAATCTTAAACACGTGTTTAGCTAAAACGAGTGTAAAAGAATAAAGAACTGTTGTAGTAGAATAAAGAGCTAAAATACGTGTTTTAGCTAAACACGGGTATGTATAGTTGATCTTTTATTTTGATGGGTTAATCATTGATAATGGTGTACTTATGTTAAGTAGGAAACAAATAATAATATGTTAACAACTCAACTAGACTAAAGCTCGCCATACACTTGCAATATTATTGTACAACTTCTCGCTTTAGTTCTTTATTCTATTACCATGTGTGGTAGTAGATTAAAGGACTAAAAAAGGAAGTTGTAGATTAATATTGCAAGTATATGGCCAGCTTAACATCAACGAAATCTAACAATGCTCTTTTTATCCATCGATAAGGCAGGCAGGACAGAATACGTATTTTCGGCTTTCGCTACAAAGCCATCGTCAGTGCCGTTTGCCTTGTAGGTTAATCATTGATAATGGTCTACTTATGTTAAGTGGGCAAAAAATAATAATATTTTACCAACTCAACTAGACTAACATCAACGAAATCTAACAATGCTATTATTATCCTTTGTTATTACTGTTTTTGCTTTGAACTTTAATTCTTACAGTATCGAAGCTGGTTCTATTCAACTCTGTGTATGAGAGCACAGATTTATGAACGACAACGAACCGTTAAATTTAAACGTACATTATAATCATTTTTAAACTACAGCATGGTGATAGCAAACAATTAGACATTAAATTATATTTTCCACTGTATCTAGTGTATTAAGATGAATGAAGGGTATGTATAGTTGATCTTTTATTTGGTAAACTAGCGGGCAAAGTCCGCTACGTTGTTAGCTTGCCTTAAAATTTATTTAATTCTAGTTTTTTAAAAGTAGACCTGAAAATTCAAGTAAATTCACAAATTTAGTTGGAAAGTTTTTTGCGTCGGTTTCTTCCACTGATGCTTCTTAACCGGCAGTTAGTAAAATACGAAATTTTAAGTGCTAACCTCCAGTAGTTCATTGAAATTCCATTCCATTTCTCTCCAGTTATCTAACGTTTCAATTTCACTCATTCATCGTTCCAATCTATTTCGTTTAACAATTTTAGTGTTCCAAATAAATTCGTTCTTTAAATTTTGGGTTTCTAGCCAAAGAGTCCGGCCTTAAGGGGGGAAATTTTCCCCTTTTTAACCCCCATTTTTACCACGTCCAAAGTTCCCAAAAGTACCCTGTGGATAAGTTAGCCCATACTCCAATAAACACATCTTATAAATTTCAGGTTTCAAGCCAGAGGGGTTCGGATAGGCAATCAAGGAAAAAATTACTCCCTGTTTACATCTCCCGGTAGGAGTTTCCAGAAATACCATCTTAGCGTACGTCTGCGTGGGAAGAGGAACTTACATATAGAATTTCAGTTTCCTAGTTCTAGCAGTTTGGACAGGACGTAAGGGGTAGACTTTTTCACTTTTTACACCTCCCGGTAGGAATTTCCAAATATGCCGTCAAAAATGCAAAAGAGGCAAGCGTTAAGGGTGGCAATTTTCCCTATTTGAACCCCCATTTTTACCAGATCCTGTCCAAATTTCCAAAAAATACCTTGCCGTTATGTTAGCCTTCAAGGAACATATACTTTAAATTTCAGATTTCTAGCCAAAGGGGTTCGGGCAGATCATCAAGGGGGAAAATTATTCCCTTTTTAGCCCTCCAGGTAGGATTTCCAAAAATGCTGTCTTAGCGTACATCAGCGTTGGAGGAGGAACCTACATACAGAATTTCAGATCCTTAGTTCCAGCAGTTTGGCCAGCCCGTCAATGGGGATACTTTTCCATTTTTACTCCTTCCGGTAGGAATTTTCAAAAATGCATCCTTAGCGGACGTCTACGCTGGAGGAGGAACCACTTTTCCTTTCTGAGCCCCCATTTTACAACATCTGTGTCGAAAATTCCAAAAAGTGCCTTCCTAATTGTTAACCTATACTCTAGGGACACATTCATATGTACATTAGACCGACTCACCTTATATGGACAGAAAAAAAGTAAAAAAGTGCCCCCCTCAAAATAAACCTTGGTTTGTTTTATGAAGATTCCTAAAATATTTCGGGTCTAGCAATGAGATCTCACGAGCTGGACCATTTTTAAAAAAGGCTTTTTTTTTAGTTTTTGTAAGAAATTCGCATCTTAGCTGAAGACAACATACTCAATATGGATATCATATGAAAGGTTTTCTAGAAGCGCGTCCAGCATATGTGACCTTCTCCGATAAAAGGGACCTAGTGTGTCAAAAAACGGGTTTCGATAAAAATGAGAAAAACATTAAAATTTTATTTTTAATTTAACTTTAAATGCATTCTTCTCAAAACTTCATTTTCACACACTAGGTCCCTTTTCTCGGAGAAGGTCACATATCCTGACATGTCCTATTTTCAAGGATATTCTATAAAAAAACGAATTTTTGACTCTTTTGTACGGAGATATTTGTGATTGAAATGTCAAATTTACATATCATAAACTATAGATGATTTAAGTGAACACGTGTTTCAGATATATTTGAAATTCGCTATTTTTCGCGTTTTATCAGAAATTCAATATGGTGGAAACAATATGTTCTAAATAGGGCAATATGGATACCAAAACTTTTCTTTTGACAAGTAAATCATCGCTGAGTGGAATGGACGATGGACGCGCCTCTAAAAAACCTTTCATTTGATACCCATATTGAGTATGTTTTCTTCAGCTAAGATGCAAATTTCAAAAACTAAAAAAAACACCTTTTTTAAAAATGGTACAGCTCATGAGATCTCACCGCTAGACGCGAAATATTTTAGGAATCATCATAAAACAAACCAAGGTTTATTTTTTACTTTTTTTCGTGAGTCGGTCTAATGTACATTAGACTCGTCCAAAAAAAAAAAAAAAGTTGGAATTTTCACGCTCCACAACCCTAAAAATATGCCACTTTGAAAAAATATATGGTCTGATCAAAAAAATCACCAAAAAAGTTTTGTTTATAGGTAGCATATCACAATTGAAGTTTCGAGGTAGTACTTGTTCTATTATTTTAAATTGATTAAAAATAATGGAAAAAATGAGAAAAATTAAATATAATTATTATGATCGCGAGATATCAAATCTAATATATTTTTGGGTGTATATTACGAATATGAAATAAAAATTAAAATCGGAGTCGCGGATTTCGCGAAATTTGAAAATTTCAAACAAAAAATTTTCAACTTTGATCAGGATGTTTTCTTATATTTACCACTATGAAAATTTATTTTTTGCATTAGTATATATCTGTGGAATGTTCTATTATGTGAGATAGGATTTTTTGTAGCAATAAAATTATAGCAAGCTAAATAATAGCGAAATATTAAAAAAAGTCAAATTTTAAGCTAAGTTGCAAGGATATTTGTTATCCTTTTTAAAATTAAAATCAGTGTGATATACAATGAATGCCCTGGGTAAGTAAATTGCAAAAGTATAACAAAATGGATTTTTCGATAACACCGTTTACAGGTAATTAGGAAAATACCTCAAAAAACTTGAGTTTTTTAAATTTTCAAAAATTGCGAATAATTCATAAACCACAAATTTTTTTTTAAATTTTGATTGTTAAAATAAAGATCAGATTTTAGAAATTTGCGCATACAAGGCACAAACAAGTTGAATTTTTAATTACATCTTTTCGGAAAATTTGGAAATTTTAACTAAAATATGTGTTATAAATATTTCTACTTTAAATTATGTTACTTTATTTCTACTTTAAATTATGTTACTTTAAAACTTAATATTCTAGTATTCATTGATTTATTTATTTTAAAAACTTAATATTCTAGTATTCATTGACTTATTGTACAAAAAATTGTAGGAACATTTTTTTGGATTGTTTTTGAATTAAACTGAGGAAAGAAGACAACGAACACTAAAATTTTGAAGTACAATTTTAATAAAATATAAATTTACTTTCATTATTGAAACCGTCTTTTCTTCAACATTCTTCAAAATTTTATTACGTTTTTAATAAAATGTTTCAAACACCACCAATTTCAAAAAATGGCGCTAGCTGTGGTCAATGCGAAGGCCGAAACACAATGGAAATGGTCCAATGCGATAGTTGTGATACATGGTATCATTTCAAATGCGTAGGAGTTAATCAATCCATTGAAAATCGTACTTGGATATGTTCTGCATGCAACGACAAAATGAAAAACGCCAAGGATGAAGAAACCAAGAAACCTGGAAAGGACAGAACCATTTCGGTCAAGATATCTCATCCTCATAAAGAAAAAAAGGCTGCAATCGTTTCTGTTAATGGGTCTGTCATTTCTTCTCATCAATCTAGGATCGAACTCCAGTTAAAGCAACTTGAGGAAGAAAAAGCGTTGGAAACGAAATTTTTGAAAAAGAAATTCGAAATCTTGGCAAGGTCGGAAAAGGATATTCAAAGCAAATGTAGCGAAGTAAGCCAACGCAGTGTAAGAACTCGTCAATGGGTTTCAGAATTGCCTGAACCGATACCAAATCAAGAGCCTCTTCCAGATTTTTTTAAGGAATTAGCTCACGATAGTGGCCTAACACAATCGAAAATTGCTGCTCGCCAGGTACTTTCAAAGGAATTACCCACATTTTCAGGTAAACCCGAAGAATGGCCGCTGTTTTTGAGTTCCTTTGAAGAAAGCACAAAGATTTGTGGTTTTTCGGATTCTGAGAATCTTTTGAGGTTACAACAAGCTTTAAAAGGTAAAGCATATGATTTGGTAAACAGTCAACTCTTGCTTCCTAAAAACGTACCAGAAATAATGAGTACTTTAAAAATGATGTTTGGTCGCCCTGAAATCATTATTAACTCATTGATTGAAAAACTACGGTCAGAACCTTTGCCTAGAGCAGAAAAACTTGATACTCTTATTTCCTATGCAATATCCGTAAGAAATTTATGCTCATCTTTAGAAGCCTCAGGGATGACTAGTCATCTGAAAAATCCACTTTTGATGCAAGAACTTGTTAGTAAGTTACCGGCACAAACAAGGCTTAACTGGTCCCTGTTTGTTGGAGATAGAGAAGCAGACATAACCGTGTTTTCAAGTTGGCTTTTTAGCATGGCAGAAGCTGCAACTCGTGTAAGCAATATGTGTTTTACAAGCAAAGTAAGTACAAATCTACACGCTCACGATGATGCCGAAAGGTCTTCTGAAAGGACATATGAGAAAAAAAATTGCTATGTGTGTGAACTTTTACATTCACTGCAAGAATGTGAAAAATTTGCTTCACTCAAATTATATGAAAGATGGAATATTGTCAAAGTGCATAAATTATGCCGTATTTGTTTAAAAAAACATGGAAATTTCCGCTGTTCCTTTGAAAAATGTTTAATTCAAGGCTGTGAGGCAAGACATCATAAGTTGTTACATAAATTTGTTCAGATTCCTGCTACAATATCTACACATATGTCCAACATCAAATGCAACAACAAATCGTATTTCAAAATCATTCCTGTAGTGTTGTATCATAATGGTCGTTCTATTGAAGTATTCGCCTTGTTTGATGATGCCTCCAATGTCACTCTCATTGATGAAGATGTATGCAACACTTTGGAACTTAAGGGTGAATCAAATGCATTATGCATGAGATGGACATCAGAAACAACACGTGTAGAAGAGAATTCTATGAATGTCAACTTGTCAATTTCCGCTCGTGGGCAAGATGCACCCAAATATGAATTATACAACGTACAATCTGTAAAGCGGCTGTCTCTACCAACACAAACGCTGGATAATCAGCTAGTTAAGTATTATAGACATTTAAAAAATCTTCCTATTGAAACATATACTAATGCTGTTCCAAAAATTCTTATTGGTCACAAAAATGGTTATCTTACCAACACTTTAAAATTGGCTGAGGGCTATTGCAACGAACCTTCTGCATCCAAAACGCGACTTGGTTGGGTTATCCATGGAGGTGGAGAAGTCTCAAGTGGTAGTAAAGATGTCTATCACATTCATACTTGTGATTGCAACAACGAATTCGAAAAACTGCAACAGCTAATATCAGAATACTTTTCCTTGGAATCAAATGGAAAGCCGTATGAATTGAAATCCGCTGAAGATGAAAGGGCAAGTTTTTTACTTGAATCAACAACTAAGCGTATTGGCGAAAGATTTGAAACTGGGTTGTTATGGAAGGAAGATCAAATTGATATCCCAGAAAGCTACAATATGGCGTTGAAACGACTCCAGTGCTTAGAGCGGAAATTGAAGTCAGATGAAGCAGATTTCGTAACTCAGCAAATCACGAATTTAGTGAGTAAAGGGTATGCACGGAAATTAACGTCTGATGAAATTAGGAATCCCAACGGAAAAATTTGGTATTTACCAATTTTCACTGTGACCAACCCCAACAAGCCCAATAAGATTCGTCTAGTTTGGGACGCTGCTCCTAAGGTACATAATACCTCACTGAACTCAATGTTGCTAAAAGGACCTGACCTTATGGCTTCTTTGCTCTCCGTGCTTTATGGTTTCCGAATGCAAAAGGTAGCGATTTGTGAAGACATTAAGGAAATGTTCCACCAAGTAAAGATTCGCAAGGAGGATCAAAATGCACAACGATTCCTTTGGGGAAATTGCGAATCATCTAGAAATCCAGATGTCTATATAATGGAGGTAATGACATTTGGAGCAGCTTGTTCCCCAAGTTCAGCACAATTCGTCAAGAACAAAAACGCCTTGGAGTTCAAGGAAAGTTATCCAAGAGCTGTTAACTCGATAATTCATCATCATTATGTAGATGATCTTCTGGACTGTGCAGATTCGGATGAAGCAGCGATTCAATTAGCTAGAGAAGTGGCAAGTATCCATAAAGAAGGGGGATTTTGTATAAGAAATTTCAAATCCAATTCAGTGAAAGTACTTCATAACCTAAAAGATCTGGAAGAAAATAATACTTCAAATGAAAATCCTAATATTGAACTATCTACGGAAAAAGTGCTTGGAATGTGGTGGAACACTGAAAAGGATGAGTTCACATTTTCACTAAAACTTAATCGACTTAACACAGAAATACTTTCTGGTATAAAGAAACCCACAAAACTTGATGTTCTTCGAACCTTAATGTCCATATTTGATCCATTTGGGTTTTTATCGCCATTTGTGGTCTACCTGAAAATTTTACTACAAGAGGTGTGGAGGACATCTGAAGGTTGGAATTCATACATAAACGACAATGTTTTCCAAAAATGGCTTAAATGGATAAGGCTTTTGCCTGAGATAGAAAATGTCAAGATTTCTAGGTGGTATAAAATAGCAAATAAGTTTACAATACAACTACATATATTTGTTGATGCCAGCGAACAGGCATATGCAGCAGTTGCGTATTTCAGAATCGAATGCTGTGGTGATATAGTTTGCAAATTAGTAAGCTCGAAAACAAAGGTATCGCCAAAACAACCTGTATCAATTCCTCGAATGGAGTTATTGGCTGCTGTACTGGGTGCCCGCTTGGCAACTTCTTTATGTAAAATGCACAATTTACAGTTCGAAAAAAGATACTTTTGGAGTGATTCTAATACTGTTCTCTCCTGGATTAACTCTGAAGCGCGAAACTACAAACAATTCGTCATGTTTCGTATTGGTGAAATTCTTGAGACAACAGAGGCCTACGAATGGAGATATGTTCCAACAAAAATGAATGTTGCTGATGATGCTACAAAATTGAAAGGAGCAACTGTATTTGATTTGGGCAATAGATGGTTTCAAGGACCGTCGTTCTTAACACAAGAGGAAACATCATGGCCTTCTAAAACGAAACTTGAAAAATCTAAAGAAGAGCTAAGACCTCATATTGTAATGATGCACACAGGTGAGTTACCTGCTACAGATATACACTGCTTGGATATGGAAAGGTTTTCCTCTTGGGTAAAAATATTGCAAACAGTTTGCGCTTTATATAAGTTTTGTTTTATATTAAAACATAAAGACGCTTCACGTTCAGATCTGCTTTCCAAAGCAGAAAACTTTCTTTACCGTCAAATACAAAGTGATGCATTTTCAGATGAAATAGCTTTATTGCGTAAGGGGCATAATATCAATAAAACAAGTCCTTTATATAAATGTTCAGCATACCTTGATGACAATTCTGTAATTCGTATACGTGGTCGAATTGATATGGCACACGTAAATGAATATACTAAGCGACCAATAATTCTTCCTAGAGATCACTATGGAACGCAGCTGATTATCCTACATTACCACAAACAATACCATCACGTTCAGCATGATACATGTCTTAACGAAATACGTCAGAAGTTTTATATACCCCGTTTAAGAGCCGAGCTTAAGAAGGTTCGTTCTAATTGCCAACATTGTAAAAATGCAAACAGTACACCAGTAGTTCCTGAAATGGGTAATTTGCCAAATGCTCGACTTTCATTCTTCGCAAGACCATTTTCTTATGTAGGTATTGATTACTTTGGGCCATTGTACGTAACCGTTGGACGTCATAGGGAAAAACGTTGGGGTGTTATTTTTACATGTATGACTATAAGAGCTGTACACATCGAAGTAGCAAGAGATTTAACCACCGACTCTTGCATTATTGTAATTCAGAATTTCATTTCAAGACGCGGAACACCGATTGAAATATTCAGTGACAATGGAACGAATTTTAAAGGAGCTGAATCTGAACTTAAGAAAGCTGTTCGAGATATTGACTATAATAAATTAGAAATACAATTTTCTTCTGGCTCTACAACATGGCATTTTAATCCGCCTGCTTCACCCCACATGGGTGGATGTTGGGAAAGACTTATCAGATCTGTAAAGAAAATACTTTACAAAATATCACCACAATTTTCGTTTCGAGATGATACATTGGTAAATGCGTTAATAGAATGCGAAAGCATTATAAACTCCAGACCATTAACATATGTCGAGCTAGAGTCTTCAACAGATGAAGCACTAACTCCAAACCATTTTCTTCTGGGCTCATCAAATGGACAAAAACCTCTTGGAGAGTTTACTGAGACTGATAAGATGCTAAGAAAAAATTGGAGAAAATTGCAGTACTTTGCTAATTTATTTTGGAAACGTTGGGTACAAGAATACCTCCCTACTCTTACAAAAAGAACTAAGTGGTTCAAAAAGGAACGAGATTTATCTGTCAACGATATAGTTGTGATAGTAGATCCAAATCTACCCCGAAATAATTGGCCACTTGGGATAATAATTACTGTACATAAGGGAAAGGATGGTTATATACGAAGTGCAATGGTAAAAACGAAAAATGGAGTTTTTACTCGACCAGCAGCGAAATTGGCCAGACTCGATGTAAGACCTGCCGAAAATTAATTTGTTAAAGAAAATGTGGCATATTTCTTCAACGAGGGGGAGAAATGTTATAAATATTTCTACTTTAAATTATGTTACTTTATTTCTACTTTAAATTATGTTACTTTAAAACTTAATATTCTAGTATTCATTGATTTATTTATTTTAAAAACTTAATATTCTAGTATTCATTGACTTATTGTACAAAAAATTGTAGGAACATTTTTTTGGATTGTTTTTGAATTAAACTGAGGAAAGAAGACAACGAACACTAAAATTTTGAAGTACAATTTTAATAAAATATAAATTTACTTTCATTATTGAAACCGTCTTTTCTTCAACAATATGTATTTTTTTGTATAATTTAAAAAAAAGCCGCAAATTACTTAAAAGTTAAGAAATAATTAAATTTAAAGTCAACCCTACTTTTTGTATATAAATTACTCTAGAGATAAATTATTAATTCTTAAAAGAAAACTTTTTGTGCAACCTCTAAATAAAAGCGGATTTAGCTAAAACTTGGCAAAGAGATTTTTTAGACATAAAGGAATAGGGGCAACATTGTGGAGATCGCGAAATTCAACTTTCATGTTTTTTTGGACGACTCTAATGTACATATTTCATATTTAATGTTTCTAGCCAAATGGGAGGCTTTTCTTCTTTTTTTTTTTTGGAAAAATATACTTTTTTTTGTAAATGGTACTTTTTTTGGAAAAAGGTACTTTTTTGTGGTAAAAGTACTTTTTTTGGAAAAGGTAATTTTTTTGGAAAAAGGTGCACTTTTTTGGAAAAAGGTACTTTTTCAACTTTTTTTTGGAAAAATGTACTTTTTTTGGAAAGGTAACTTTTTTTGGAAAAAGGTACTTTTTTTGGAAAAAGGTACTTTTTTTGGGAAAGGGTACTATTTTTGTCTCCTTTTTGCCCTTCCTGGTAGGAATTTCCAAAAATACCTTCTTAGCCGTTGTCTACGATGGAGGAGGAATCTACATACCGAATTTTAACTTCCTAGTTCCAGTGGTTTGGGCAAAGAGTATACATATAGAGAGAGACGATCCTTCCTATGACTCTCTTATATTTTTACCGAACTCGGGAGAGCAAATAAAAACCGGGTGAAAACAGTTTGCGCACACAAAAGATGTTGTGAGTACTGTGAGGGGAAAAATGTGATGACGTAAAATTTCCTTTTTCATTATTTTTCTTTGAAATGAGTGTTGTCAACTTCTACCACAACACCATTAAAACAATGAAGTACACAATTTATACAAAACTTGATTAAATCCAGGAATTTTAATGAACAAATTTTTAATAAGTATGCTTTCATCATTTTCCCTGCAGAAATTTTTTGTGTATGAATCATGGATGGTAACCGAAACGAATGCGTTTATCGTTAAGGTAACGCTATTTTAGATTATTTCGGTAACGGTATTTTAACGGCCCTATGTTCCACTGGGAATTAAAGGATTAAATATATATTTTAAGGGTAACGCTATTTTATTAATTTCGGTATCGGTATTCTACGATTAACGATATTTGAGTAACGGTAACGGCATTTTAAGGATAACGATATTTTAATGTTAACGGTTTTTCAGTTATTTCGGTAAAGGTATTTTAAGGTTAACCGTAGTCAGTTATTTCAGTACATACCGAATTTTCCCCAAAAAAAAAACAGACTAAAATGAAAACAAAACAAGTTTAGCAACTTAATCTATTTACCAAAAGCAGAGAATTAGAAATAACGGTAACGGTATTTTACGGATAACGCTATTTTAGATTATTTCGGTAACGGTATTTTAAGGGTATCGACATTTCATTTATTTCGGTAACGGTATTTTAAGGATAACGGTAATCAGTTGAAAGGGTTTTGAATCGATATCGGTATTTTAGAGGTATTGCCTGCCAACCCTTGTATGAATTATATACTCTCCACGTAAAATAATTTTCTCTGCGATTGATTTTGAAGTTAATTAATAAAAAAAATATTAAACCTAATGTGTGGTGGAGACACCAAATTATTTTAAAATTTTATTGCGTATTTTATTTCATTTGTAGCCACTTCACTAAGTTTTTTTTCGATTCCTAGCGCTTTTCATGTTAAATTTTGTGTTTTTAGGCCAAACATGTTAACAGTAAACACAGTAAATTAAATTATGACGCATTAGGAAATTATGTCGTTCCCCTTAAAAGCATCTAATTTCCCCGCAATTCCCCTGTATTATAGTTGGAATTTGTCCTTATTTTACGCTCTTTGATTTTACACAAGCAAAATGTGTTATTTTGCTTGTGCCCGAGTTCGCGAACAAATAAAAAGAGAGCCGATTGAGCGAGACAAGTTGGGATCGATACCCACTGGTTTGGGCAGGCCGCCAAGGGGAAGAATTCTCCCCTTTTTGCCCCTCCCTGTAGGATGTTCCAAAAATCCCGTCTTAGTGGATATCTACTACAGAGGAGGAACGGTCATACCTAATTTCAACTTCCTAGCTTCAGCGGTTTGGGCTGGGCGATATTGAGTCAGTGAATCAGTCAATTAGTCAGTCACCCAATCAGAAATCGCCAGTGGTACAACCAATGGTGTGGAAAATAAATGACTGGGAGAGCACTCATTTGCGACGCTTTGCCAGCGTTTGCAAAAAGCGTTTTTCCAGCATTTCTTTTATAAAAAAAACCACTGGCAAAGAATGGTGTAAGAGTGGTATGCCAAGGTTTGCAACCAGTGGTTATTAGACCGTACCTCAAAAAAAAAGTTTGCCGTACACCCTCCAATATAAAGAATTTTTGCAAGGCAATTTCAAAAAAAAAATTTTTTTTTTGGCCGAACGTAGGGGTCGCCTTTTTCAATTTTTCGTTATAGCTTCGGCATTTAAAATCGGATTTTAAAGTGTGATATATCGATTTTTTTGCCTCGAGGAGACCAGTGTTTTGCTATAAAGGAAAAATCCAATGAAAAAAAATTTAAAAAGGCGACCCCTACGTTCGGCAACCAATATATAAAAAAAATTGTACTGGGTTTATCGAAAAACTTCATTAGCAAAAGTTTAATGATTTTTTGCGAGCTTTAATTTTCTGACATTATGGTCGTACATTAGGGTTGTAGCAACTGAGATCTGGTGGCTAACTACTAGAATGGGATACTTGAGGTCAATGTCCCTCGAGAGGAAAACACTGGTTTCCTCGAGAGAAGAACATCGATGTATCATACTTTAAGATCCAACTGTAAATGCCAAAGTTATAACGAAAAATGTAAAATGGCGACCCCTATGTTCGGCAAAAAAAAAAACAAAAAATTTTTTTGAAACCTCCTTGCAAAAATACTTCATATTGGAGGGTGTACGGCGAACTTTTTTTTTTGCCTGTAAGTTGGTACGCTCTAGTGTTTATCCAGTGCTACCTAGCCAATGCTACCAGTGGTACAAAAACCAATTCACTGGTAGAGCAATGATTTTATAAAAATGCTGACGCTTCATTACAAAATGTTTGTAGTCAGGAGGTTCCGAGTTCAATCCAGTTGCAGGTAAAAAATTTTTTTTGGATTTTTTTTAATTTAAAATTTTTTTTGATCTATAAAATCAATTTATTTGTTTGTGGAAAAGCTCCTTTAAGACCAACTTTTTTTTTGCTCTCCCAACGCTGGCATATTAGTTCCAAAAACCTGTTTGCCAGTGCTAGCTTTTTCGCACAGCCAGTAGTTGTCCAGCTATTGTCACTCATTTATGTGTTTTTCCATCAAGTATTATATGTCTTGCTAGCTCAGTGGGTAGAGCAATTGTCTGCCAATCTGACGGCCTGGGTTCAAATCACGGCAGGACCAAAAAAAATAAATATGAACTTTTTTTAAATTTTATTTTGGAAAATATATTTCCAGACCACCTATTTATTGGTTTTGCCAGCGTTTTGCCAACGTTCAAAAATTTTGTTTCTCCAGTGCTTTTCCGTCGCTTTTTTAACAGCCGGTCCTTTTGTCTAATGATGTTATCATTTTGGGAATGGGAAAGCACTTTTTGCCAGTACTTGTAACACCTGTTAAAGTGCTTTGCCATCGCTTTCCCGTTTGTATTTTTCTGACTGAGCAGTCACGTTATTGTTTTATATACAGAGATTAATGTTTTTCGTTCGATTTAAGATTTTTCGTTCGCTAATGTTAGTCTAGTTGAGTTGTTAACATATTATTATTTTTTTCCCACTTAACATAAGTAGACCATTATCAATGACTAACCCATCAAGGCAAACGACACTGACGATGGCTTTGTAGCGAAAGCCGAAAATACGTACTCTGTTCTGCTGGCCTTAATCGAATTCTTTAAATTGTTTATTCTCTGTAATTTACTTTTTAAAATTGTATCGTCTTTCTTTAATTTGAAAATAATATAAAAAGAGATATAATCAGGCATGTCACAGGTTTTTTTCGGAATTGATTTGATTTCGCAATTTCACTTCCGCATGTTCTTCCCTAAGGTGTTAGAAAACAATTTTTTTCCTTCTGAATTTCCAGTTTAGGGTGCTACAGTTAGTTTTGTATTGAAAATAAAACGTTCTGGTAAGTATCGAGTATGCTACAGGCTTTATAGTGGTACTTAAAACGTTAAAAGTTTCTCCAGAAAACGTAAAACGACAAAAAAAAACTTTAAAAACCAAAGTGGAATTGGTATTTAGAGCAGCTTTAACTCATAAAAGCTTTTCAATAGTGCTTGGTATGTATTCCCTAAAGTGTCGTTAACTATTTTACTTAAAAAACTTTTCAATTAAAACGCTTTTTGTTGGTAAATTCAACAATTTTCTTATTGATTAGCAAAACGTAATTTTTTCTGAAAAACTAAAATTTTATATTTTGATCGGCGATCTTCTCTTTTTTAACTACAAATGGCAACTTATATCAAAATTTAGCAGTTGGAACATGAATTTACCACGAAAAGAAGCAAAGTAAAACGTAACGAAATTGTACTTCGAAATCATATTAATTTTATGCGAAATATATGTTAAAACCTTAAATATGCTCTCTAACAAAAACTTTTTTAAGTGAAATTATTAACAACAGCATTCTTAACTTATAATTAATTATGTTTATCTGTTATATTTGGTCTAAATATGCAAAAATATCATTTACTTCTGGAGAAGCAATTTGCGTTTTCAATTTCACTTTTAAGTGAAATTGAGATCTGTGACATGCCTGAATATATATGATCTCAAATCGAACGAAAAACATTAATTATATACATATATATTTTTTTCATGGATAAAATTCATTATATGGCCTTTTTAAATACTCGTATTAAGTACATTAAGCACTTAAACGAATACTAAAATCATCCTGGAGAAACCTTTATTAGAAAAAATGTTGCAAGGGATAATAGATAAAATAATTGACAAAGTGTTCACTTTTACTAGATATATATGGTCAGGGAAAAAAAATTTCAAAAAAAAGTATTGTTTAAAGGTTGCAGATCGCAATTGTTCTAATGGTTTTTATTAATTAAAAATAATGGAAAAAAAGAGAAAAATTAAATATAATTATTAAATATAATTATTTGAGAAAATATTTGTCAAACTGCATGCAAAACCTACATTACATCACTTTCCATACAAATCCTTTTAATGAAATACCAAACACAACACGAAGCATTTTTTTTGCTGGTTTAGCTCCTGGCGTGTAAATGTACCTTAATAAACACTTATGTATACAAAAATCAAAATTTTTTCCATCTCAGATTTTAAAAATTAATAGAATTTAAACATAAAAAAATAACGATGGAATTCGCAGTTCGCACTATTTTAAGTAGTAAATTAGCATTTATTGTAAATTTGGCAACGGTCTATGGGTTATATGCAGTGTTGCCAATTTAGCATATTTAATGCTAGATTTAGCATTTTTTAAATTCATTTAGCATGAAAAAAATGTATCTAGCCTATGGCATTTTTTTCAGCATTTTTCCAACAAAATTTAGCAAATTTTTAGCATTTTTTACAATTTTATTTTATTTTTGTATCATCTTTCTTTGATTTGAAAATAATTTAAACAGAAAGTGATATTAATTTATGATCTAGAGTCAAACTAAAAAGAACATTCATTTATTTTCGGTTTTTTTTTAGAATATTCTACATTAATTTGAATTTTTGCTATAAAAATATTATTGATGTTGTTTCCGATAGAAAAACGCAACAAACAGTATTAAATCAACCTTTTTCCACGGTTCTCGTTTAACAACTGAACTGGGATTGTTATAGTTCTGTAATAACATGTTAAAAGTGGTACTTTCAACTAATTATTTTTATTTTTTTAAACTATTTTAATAAAATTTTACGTTTTTTTTTGTGTTATTTATTATATTCTGTACATTATATAGTTAAACTAACACCAAATTTTATTATGTATATCGATATATAAGCATTAAAAAATCACTATTATCTATTTCAAAATTACAGTTTATTCTAACCCTCATGAATAATCTTTATTCTAAACCTCGTTTTTGAATAATTATCTCTTATTTTACAATTTAAGTTTAAACGTAATATGAAAAAGAAATATTTTTTTTACTTTTAGAGTAAGTACTAGGAACTATTTTTGTACGTACACATTAATTACACTGTGCAGTAGCAAATTTTAACAAGCTGGGAACCCTACTGCTAAAGCTAATTCGAGTACGCTGAATTCAATGGTGATAGCAGTTTTTCAAAGTTAGCGCCCGTATTCGCGATATTCGCAATTAAAAACTTTGACGGGTACTAAAAAAAATTTTATTTTTATACTTCTGGGATCATTTTTATTTATAAATTTATAAAATTTATAAAATTTGATTAAATATGTACAACATTAAGGAAGCTCTAAATTTTTTTCACGAAATTTTTTTTTATAGATTTTTTTTTTGGGGGAAAAATAGTATTTAACAGAGTTGGATTGAAAGAAATTCAAAAATGATCCCAAAAGTATAAAAATTTTAAATCGGTTGTTATGGTGAAGGAGTGATTTGCACAAAAATACTCTAATTTTTGGTAAAAAAAATAATAATTTTAAGAATAGAGTTTAAAATAGAATCAACAGAATTGCAAAATGTTGATAAGTTTCGTTTTTAATCTATGCAATTTTTAATGTTTTTTTTTTAGGTTTGGGTCATAGAGGGTAATGTGGATATCGTTTGTGATAAATAGCGTTTTCCTATCTTCTAAGAATTTCAGTGAATTTTGATTTTTTTTACTGTAACACCTGTACACTTTTTCATTTAATCATACCAAAAATCTTACAACGTCAACCAACACCACAAAAAGTATTAACCCTGATCGCGAAAATTATTTTTTTAAAGAATTTCATGCAGGTAAGCCCAAAGATGCAGAAATTTGAAAACGGTAAACAGAGCGTGCAATAAAAACCATTAAATTAATTTGGAGTAGATAATTTAAGGCAGAATTACCACCTATTTTAGAAATAAAATATTTTGGGGTACTTTTGCTTATCCGTCTTTAACTTTTTGAGATAACGTATTTTCAGTGACAGTTAAAAATTCAAATAATAAATAATAAATTTATTTTAAAGGATTTTTGAACCTTTTTTACAAGAATTAACGTTTGAGTTGTTTTTAATTTATCTTTTATATAATTTTAGTTAATAA
The DNA here is from genome assembly GCA_949987735.1 of Leucophora obtusa. NCBI lineage: Eukaryota > Metazoa > Arthropoda > Insecta > Diptera > Anthomyiidae > Leucophora > Leucophora obtusa. Next base: position 51,510,797 of record OX465296.1, read on the forward strand.
AATGAACTGAATTCATAATTAGAGATGACTTATTTTCAGTATAATTGTAAAAATAATATTTTTTTAAACAAATTGAAACATTTTTTTCTAAAATTTTTTTTGCATATTTTTTCTAGCATATTTTTTAGTTTTTAGCATTTTTATGCAAAAAATCTATCATTTTTTCCTAATTAAGTTTTGGCAACACTGGTTATATGCATAGCTGTTAAATTTCGATTACGATTACTAACCGATTAGTTTACATTTTGAAAAGAATTGTATTGATTATATAATTCTCTATTAAACAATTTCTGATTACTAATTGATTATGATTACAATTAATCTAAAAGTAATCAAGATTACTTAAGATTACCACAAAATAATCAAAAAGAGTCAAAAGTAATCAAAAAATAATTCGACTACTTTCAAAGATTACTTTTGATTATTTTCAAAAATATTCGGCATGAGTTACAGTGCCTTAGTCGAATTTTTGCGTGATTGAAATGTTCTGAAATGTCATTTGAAATTTGAAAAAACATTTTGGATAAGTTTTCATGGTAAAAATATAGAAATTACTTTTTTTTTGTTTATTTATTATTTATGATTCTTTTTGATTATATTTTGTCGTAATTACAAATAATCCTTATTACTTTTAGATTATTTGGAATCACAATCAATTAGTAATCGTCCGAAACTGAATATAATCGTGATTTAATTTTTACTTCACCTTTAAAAAGAAAGTAATCTAATTACTAATTATTATGATTAGTAATCATTACTTAAATATTAGAAATAGTTTCTGGATTAATTTATTTCTTTTTGGGGTCCACTGCGCCTTGATTAAAGAAAATAAAGGGTTTTTCAATAAGAGCGCTACAAAAGTTTTTTTTTAAATAAATCAAAAACGGTTTTGGATATCAATGAAATTCTTTATTTCTGCGAAAGTACGTTCGATGCCATTATGTATGGCCATCACGGGCACGCTTGCAGAAGTGCAGACGCTGAACCCAATTTTCGACGGTTTTCAAGCATAAATCGGCCGATATTCGTACGAAGTTCATCAATCGTCGCTGGCTTGTTGGCATAGACCACAGATTTGACGTAGCCCCACACGAAATAGTCCAACGGCGTCAAATCGCACGACCGAGGCGGCCAATCGACCGGACCATTTCGTGAGATAACACATTCTCCAAACTTGGTTTGCAATAAATTGATTGTGACATTCGCTGTGTGCCTTGTGGCGCCATCCTGTTGGAACCACATGTCCTCCAAGTCCATATCATCCAATTGGGGCCAAAAATATTCGGTTATCAAAAATAACGGTAGCGATTCCCATTCACAGTAACGTGCCGGTCTTGATCATAACGGAAGAAGTACGGCCCAATGACGCCGCCGGCCCATAAACCGCACCAAACCCTAATTTTTTCAGGATGCAATGATGACTCATGGAGTACGTGTGGATTGCTGTCTGACCAATAACGCATATTTTGTTTATTGACAAAGCCATTTATTATGACGACCATAAATTGGACGTAGCTCTCTTAACGTTGAGGCCATTGACTCCGAATTTCGGTAGTAAATTTTAATAATTTCGACTCGTTGTTGGCTCGTATATCTTTCCATCATGAAATGGCAAACCTTACTGAAGAGAAATGTCAAAAGAGCGGCAAGAAATATGGCGTCATTTGCTGTCCCTGTCTTTCTACTTTTGTAGCGTCCTTGTTGAAGAACCCTTTATGTTACTTTAAAAATCATGGTGTTTTACAACGACAGTAATATTTATTTCTTCTTCACCTGTGCTCTCAGAAGAGAAAGACTATTTAATGCTGATGAAATAATGGTACTTTTTCATCAGTAGTAACTATTGGGTATACAAGTCAATAATGTCGATTTTTTTGCTTGAAAAATGCATTTATTATAATAACAAAATGAATTGATACATTAATTAAAGTTTTGTCCATCGTTAGCCACTTTTTTCCCATCTTTCTGGTAGTATATTTATTCCGCCCTAAAAGCACTGCTCCGGTTTTGAGGTAAAGAATGAATCAAGCCCTGTTCTGAAGTGAAGCGTATTCCAGTAAGGGCGTTCTGCATCGATCCAAACAAATAGTAGTCAGAAGGGGCAAGGTCTGGGCTATAAGGCGGGTGAGCCAAAACTTCCCATCCACTGTTTTCCAAATAAGTTTTGACCGGTCTGGCAACATGTGGCTGAGCGTTGTCATGATGGACGATTATTGACTCATGTTTGGTCGCATATTCTGGTCGTTTTTCGTTGATTACTCTCTTCAAACGAATCAATTGTGTTCGGTACAGGTCCCCTGTGATCGTCTGATCCGATTTCAACAGCTTATAATACAAAACACCCTTCTGATCCCACCAAATACAGAGCATTACCTTGGCGCCATGGATATTCGGCTTCGGCGTTGATTTGGCTGGTTGGCCGGGCTTTACATATGACTTTTTGCGCTTGGGGTTATCATAATGTATCCATTTTTCATCACCAGTAACAATACGATGCAAAAATTACTTCTTTTTGTAGCGTTCAAGCAGCAATTTTCTTGCTTTTGAATTAATCCCAATGCTTTTGAAAGTAGGGAAATGGCTTGTTGTGTGATTCCCAATGATAATGCAAGTTCTTCTTGCATTTGACAACAATCTTCGTGGAGTAATGCTTCCAATTCCTCATCTTCAAACTTTTTCGGCTGACCAGGCCTCTCCTTGTCTTCTATGGCGAAATCACCACTTTTGAATCGCGCAACCCATCGTTCACAAGTCTGTTGAGTTGGTGCATGTTGACCGTAAGCTTCTACCAACAATTAATAAATTTCAGCAGCCGTTTTCTTCAAAAGAAAGAAGGTTCGCCGCAAAACATCTTTTTTAGGCACAAAATTCGACATTATTATAGCGATTAAAAAAATGTGAGTTTACACTTTGTCGTCTATGGAATACTGAATTATAATGACAGATATTTACCCACCAAAATACCATATTTGGTATTATTCACACAAACCATATACATATGACAGTTATGACATATGTTGTCCAAATCGACATTAGGTCTGTTCGGGTACTCAACATTGGGATCCCGCGGGATCCCAATTTTACCAAAAAGCGTTTTCTTACTGCACAATTGGGTAAATGAGAGCTGTCATGAGAGAGTGATATTCTTGTTCTTCTTGCACGAAAAAGCCCAGACTTTTTTTCGTGAAAATTTGGGTAAATTGTTTTTATCAGCTGTTATATCATCAGTTGGATTCAACTAGTTCAATTGAACTATTCACTAATTTGAACCAAAGACCTAGTTCACAACTAATAGCTCTTTTAGTTCAATCGCTCATTTCATTCATTCAGAAAATATGTTTATCATTTACAAAAATTAGTATAAAAGTTGCAAAAGTTTATCGGTTATGTTACAACTCCATTAAATTACCGACAATTTTTTGAAGACGCTTGTTTAAATGTGTTAAAGAGATAAATATGTAAATAAATCGAAGCTTTTGTTTAATTTTAAAATCTTTACCAAATTTAATAAAGTACGTATTCGTTTTTGTAAATAAAAATGCCCAAAAAGGAAATTTTTATTAAAATTTTTGATTTTAAAAGGGGTTTAACTAGAAAAGCTATCTAGATTTTTACAACAAATTGAACAAGCACTAGAAAGAGCGCTCATTAAAACGAACTATAATACACAAATCTACTGACGTTTGTTTTTCGGGCTTCAAATATGGTTTTTCGTGTTCGTGAGAGCATTTCTTGTTAACTCTCATTTTACCGAACTTTACCCAAAAATTAAAGAAACAGACCTATTATTAACTTGTATACCCAATAAATAAAATATGTAAGCAATTTATTACCCAGTAAAACTTTGTTGATGGGTGCGATATACTCACGCATTACATTGTAATGACAACTCGCTACGTTCTGCATTATTTCAAAACAAACATTAATGACCTACCGACCACTAATTACATATTGCATGATTTATAAACGCAAAGTAAAAAATATTTTTGAAATTCTATGTTTAGGCACATCACTTTGTGTTTTTTTTTTTGTAAGCATGAGTGTAAGGCGTTTATTTTCCGACATCACCAACGAAAATGCGGAGCACAACAAGTCATTTCCTTTTTAACCAATCAACCCTTATACAGTTGCGAGCATAAAAATGCAACGCTATGCTAAATGCTAAATATGCTTTGATTGCTTTTAATGGTTTTTTATTTGCACTTATCTCTTGTTAATATATTCGTTGATGTGTATTTTCATATTTTAAGCCGTTTGATTTGCATTTATATATGTGAATTAGTTTTTACGAACTTTTTTTAAAACTAGTGCCTATGCAACGAAAGAAGAATATGTATCATGTAAGTATAAAAATTTTATGTATTCATGAAATTTGAACTGAATTAACCAAAATAAACTAAATTGCTTATTCTTTACAAAAAAAAAAAACAACTATCAAGTGATAGCCATGCTACTATTATTACAGCGCTTTGAGAAGGCAAACCTTTAATTGAAATCGGAACTATGTTTCAAGGAAGTGGAAGATTCTGAAAAAAATTAAGTGGGAGGACAGAAATATGATCTCTATTGTTAAAGTGACCCCAATAAGGCTGCCGTAGGTGTAATCCAGTATGCTTCAGAATATTTGGGCGTAACCGTCGGAGTTCATACCGCTCAGAGACGCTTAAAGGAAGCAAACTTGTTAGCAAGACGTCCACAAAGAAACCCTTCATAAGTAAAGTGAATACAAAGAAGCGTCTCGATTTTGGAAAGCGTCATATGTACTGGGCAAAAGAACAATGGGCAAAGGTGTTATTTAGTGACGAAACAAAATCAAATTTGTTTAGATCCGATGGACTGAAGTTCATCTGCAGACCACCAAATATACGATACTCTCCTAGATACTAGAAACAACGCGTTTAATATGGCGGAGGATCCCTTCTACAGTGGGGTATAAAATCGTTGTCTTAAATATAACACACCTGTATAAATTTTTACTTTAAGGTGCATTCTCCCATTATGGTGTTGGACCAGAAGTCTAAATTGATGACAGAATAAACGCAGAGGGTTACTACAAGAGCACATGCTTCCTCACATGCAGGAAAAATGGCTGTTGGAAGCATATTCCAATAGGACAATGACCTTAAGCACACCAGTCGCTTAGCTAGGCAATTTCTGCGTAACAACTGTGTGGAAATTTTACAGTGGTCAGAACAGTCACCCGATTTAAACACCATAGAGAATCTATGGGGGCTTGTAGACAGCGAAATACGAAAGAAAAATCGTTCAAATTTAAGGGATTTAAAGGAGTAATTAAAAATAATGGTTATTCCACTATATTTTAAAAATCTAACTAATATGCTGAATTTTTTAACAAATAAAATCGATTAAATGTAAAATACATAAAAGTTGAATTTTTTGCTCGCACAAAATATGCACTAGTTTCAAAAAAAAATTTATTAAAAACTAATTCACATAAATAAATGCAAATGAAACGACTTAAAGTATGAAAATACACATCAACGAATATATTAAAAAAAGATAAGCGCAAGTAAAAAACCATTAGAAGAAATCAAAGCATACTTAGATGATTTAGCATAGCGTTGATTTTTTATGCTCGCAACTGTATGTGTCGATAGCTCAGAAGGCAGAGTTATTGGCCAATAAGCAAGGGTCCAGGTTCAAATCACAGCATGACTACGTTTATATATTTAATAAAAAAATATTTGTAAAACGTTCTTTTTTTAAATCTATTATTAGATGCATTACTTTTCCCATCCACGTCACCATATAAGTAACTTATGTTATCACCTCCTCTCCATAAATTATCTTGGTGCTTATCGTCTGTAAAATTCACCAGTGAAGTAAGGTGTAAAGAAATGCATGGGTCCCTATGGCTACACATTACTTTATAAAATTAAGAACTTTTTGCATGCCGGTTGGGCCTCAAGTTTTTAAATTTGTACGGATTCTTATTAATTTTTAAATTGCTAAAATGAATATTATTTTGTTCCGTTTATCACAAATTCGCAATAGAATTTACAATTACTGTTTTTATAACAAATAAAGAAAACCTCTGCTTGAACCAACGGTTGACAATAATTGCTTTAAAATAAAACTTAAAAAAAACACTCTGAAGTAATTTGCAATAAAGTTTAATATTTTTTACCAAATACAAAACAGTTACATTTAAACCACCAACACACGCAATAAAAAAATTAACATTACAAAATTAATTTAAATGCAAATGAATTTTTGTTAACACTGTCATATGGCACTGTTCTGGCAAATACATTCTCATTCTACTAGTTGTACAGAACATTTTGCCACGCTGTATGCCTCCGAAGTCTACCGTACTGTTGTGTTAATCATAAAATATACATGTGGCACACAATGTCATGTGAAACCTCAATTCCCAGGAGACAAGTCAAAGAGTTTTTGCCACACTTTTCACATAAATATTAAAGTCGATTTGACAAAAATTTCATCAGACAATATTTTTGCAGTCAGCCACACATTTATATACACTCCTTAACAAATAAAATATTGAAGTATTTATTATAACATGGAAGTAAAAAATATAGAAACCAAAAGCTATGAAAAGTTCGTACATACATCTTTTTACAGTGACAACATTTAAATGCATGAGAGGGTGGGGTGAAGTGGCGAACACTTTTTCTAGCATCTAATAACACCCACTAATCATTTTGTTTAATCGTTTGTTAGTACCCTGTGGGAAAAGGAACCGTTCATCGGACACGTCACTTGACCGGTCCTTTTGTCCTAGGAGCTGGTTAATTGCTGAAGCAAAAAAACCTGTCGCATAACAGACACAAAAGAACCTCTCAAAATATGCAAAAACATGCATTTATGCCTTTTACGAAAATGGGCGTACAAATCAAAATGCATTTCGTGCCCTTCGTGATTTCTTTGGTCAGCATAATCTACCAAATGTGTCCACAATCGGGAGAATTGTGCGTAAATTTCAGCAAACCGGGTCTGTAGGAAATGTGAAAACACCTGTGCATGCTCGCCCAGTTCGTTCGTGCGGTTTATGGGCTGGCGGCGTCATCGGGCCGTACTTCTTCGAAAATGAGGTCGGCCAAGCAGTTACCGTGAATGGTGTTCGCTATCGCGAGATGATAACGGACTTCTTGTGGCCAGAAATTGAGGATACGGACCTGGACGATATATGCTTCCAACAGGATGGTGCCACTTGCCACACAGCCAACGAAACAATGGCTCTTTTGCGTGAGAAATTCAATGGACGTGTTATCTCACGTCGTGGCGGTGTTAATTGGCTGCCACGATCATGTGATATGATATTTCGGCACATTAACGACATTGAACCTCAATTATGTCTCGAAGTCATTGACAATATGGACCATCGGATAGAGGTATGCCACCGAAGCCGTGGCAAGCATTTGGCCGATGTTTTGTTTCACGCATAATTGCCATAGATTCTTTAATCACAATAACAAATATTAAAGGTATTCATTTAAAGTATTTACGCCTCGTATACTGTGTACATGCTGTAAGATTACTCGATTAATGTCGAAACTAGTTTACGAGCCCTCGTAAATATACGCTTGGATTTTTATATGTAAACTTTTTCCTATTTATACACACATTTGAATATTGTCAAAAATAAAATTATTTTCTATTGTTTTGTTTGTTGTTTTATATTTTCTGTTTTATTTGTTTTTAATGATACAAATTTAAAAAATTCTGTGTTTAATTTATGAAAAGATCAAAAACGTGGCTAAATGCAAAATTGAAATATGAATAGTTTTAAAAGGTGCGTTCATTCAAATAAACAGGTAACGTTACAAATATACGCGATTGCAAAAATACACGGTTTATAGGGCATAAATGCAGATAGATGAATACCACTATTAAGATAATTATCTGAAAACTTTTTATTTTATATACAATTAACATCGTGCGATTTGGTTGGAGCACCCTTTAGAAGACAAAAATTTAAGGTTGCCTTTTTTAAATGTTTCGTGTTAGTTCTTATATAACAGATGGACAAAAATAGAAGGAGTTATCATAGATAAATGAAATTTGGTACATTATTTTATTTGAACTTAATATACATATGTGACCTTCTCCGAGAAAAGGGACCTAGTGTGTCAAAAAACCTAGTGTGTCAAAAACTTGGGAAAATCGATAAAAATGAGAAAAACATTAAAATTTTAATGTTTAATTTAAAACTTCATTTTCACACACCTTTTCTCGGAGAAGGTCACATATACGAAATTTTGATAAAATCGGTCCAAGGACACGCCTAACTTCCATATGTACCGAAATTTAAAAATGTAATAACATCTTCAAAACTGACATAAACATGGCGAACATTTTTTAATTCTACAAAAATCAAGTTATTACTGTGTGATATTTTTCACCATAATCTGTACATCCTGAAATTAAAAAATATAATGTTAAATAGCCACAAAACCAATCACATATCAGATATTGGCTATTACGAGTACTATAAAATCAAAGTTATATATATCCCAGCGGATGCAAGGAACCGGTTGTAGAACAACTTGTACTTGCATGCAACCTGTTCTACTTTATGTTCTATCATTGGTGATTTTTGTTTAAGTTTGTCCCAAAAGCAACATGTTCTTTTCATCCAAACAAGAACAGGTTGCTTTGGAACTGGTTCTAGAATCAGTTACAGAATTGGTTCTGCGGCAGTGCAACGTTACATTTCGACTGCCAGGAATCAGTTCTAGAACCTGCGGAACACCTGTTCTATGGAACCGGTGGTGAAAAGACCTGTTCTAGAACACATTCAGAAGAAACCAGTTTAACAAATTTTTGCTGGGTAGTATATACTTTTTTATAAACACTTTAAATGGCTGATAGTACTCGTACTTTAAGAAATGCACTACATATCGTATTTTTTGTTAGGACGATACAACAGATAGCACACCCTTGTGAACAACCTTAACCCTCATTCATACTGAAACCGAAACTAGAAGTTTTCGTTTTTTTTAAGTTTTTGATTTGAAATTTGAATGGGATTTGACAATCGAAAACACAATAAATTTGAAAACTACTAGTTTTGGGTTCAGTATGAATGAGGCATTATTCTAAAATATTTGCAGTGTTGCGCATAAAGTTTCTAAACAGTTTAAGTACACATTTTTAAGCTAATTTGGCAAAAACAGTATGCATAATTCGTTTAATAACGACAATTTTAACATTCTGTTAAAGTAAATAAGCATTTAATAAAATTAGGAAAACAAAAGTCTCAGTTTAAACCACAAATATTGAGTTTTTATCAATTTAAAGTCATCCACCCAAGAATATGTAAAACCCAATATTTGATATGCAACAAATTAGGAAAATCTATCTAAGCCTTTTTTCATAAAATTTTCTCAAATTGGTGTGCAAATAAAATACAAAATAAATTCATCAAAATAGTGATGTTGATTTAATCAAAACATAATCGTCATTCGAAAACATTCAATATTCGTACTATTAAACTCTCTTTAAAATATTCATTTTCCACTATTACCTCTTCGTTATGTATAAACATTTTTTATAATGTTTTCATTTATTATAAATTATTTTTATTGATAAAATCTTCAAAACAATATTATTCATCTATGATTAACGACAAGTCAATCGTTTACTAACTTTATGAATAACTATCAATTTATTTGAATGTGGAGACACATTAAATAACGGCGTTGCCAGAATAAAACGAGAAATTAACAAACTGTTATTAATCGATTATGCATGACATTTTTAATAAACGTTTAATAAGGAAAGTGAATACTTTAGCAATTGTATTCCTTAACACAAAATTAAGAAAAGTTTATACATTACAACAATAGAAAATGGGTAAAAAAAGTGTGATTCATAACCAAAGAAAAGAGTAATTTTTAAGTTAAATTAGTATCAAAATTTAAACATTTAGAAGATGTACGCATGAATCCTTTTGGAAATTCGTTAGAATAACTTGCAAAGGAGCAGTAAAATAACACCAACTAAAACTTGGGAAGCAATGAAAGTAGCGATAATCAAAGAATTATTTTTGCATAATCACTTTTAAAATTAATAAGTGACTTATAAAACAAATTTTTCAATAAAAAAATTTCATTTTATAAATGTGTAACAATTCCCAGGAAAAAATTACTCATTACCTTAACAAGGCATTGCCTTATAACCGCCCGAGTAAAAAAAATTATATATAATCATATGTGGCATATATTACAATATATAATTAGACATGTGGTTATGTATATCCATATATAATTATATATGACGTTTTTTCCGAAAAATTTTCCTTATATTATGCCATATATAATTTCATCTAATTAGATATCGGCCTTCATAATATTAGATATGGTATATATGATTATATATTACATAGCATGGCTGATCTTATTGCATACATAGTTATATATGGAGCTATATCTTGATATATATGGTGGCATTTTAGCAATATATAATTATATATGTTATCATTTAAACAATATATAACTATATATGGCGCTAGTTAAACTAGATGTTATCATATATGGTGCCATTTAAACCATATATTATCATATATGGTGGCATTTAAACAATATATGGTCATATATGGTACCTTATGAACAAAATATTTAATACAGTTCCAGATATGATAATATATGCTACTATATATAGTGCCATATATATTGATATATGGTGTCATTTATACAATATATTACCATATATGGTGCCATTTAAACCATATATTAATATATATAATGCCATTTAAAGAATATTTGGTCATATATGGTACCTCATGATCAAAATTTTTAATACAGTTCCAGATGTGATAATATATGCCACTATATATAGTGCCATATATATTTACATATGGTGTTATTTAAGCAATATATTACCATATATGGTCCCATTGAAACCATATATTATCATATATGGTGCCATTTCAACAATATATGCTCATATATGGTACCTCATGAACAACATTTTTTATACAGTTCCAGATATGATAATATATGCTACTATATATTGTATAATACCATATACTTTGATATCATATCATTTAAACAACATACCATATGGTGCCATTTAAACAATATATTGTCATATATGGTAACTCATCAGAAACTACAATATTAACTGTATTTCAGAATCTATTAATTGTATTTCAGAAATTATAATTGTATTTCAGAAATTATCGAATGTATTTCAGAAATTATTAATTGTATTTCAGAAATAATCAAATCTATTTCAGAATTTGTTGATTGTATTTCATAGTTAATAGAGAAAAATTTATTAAATACATTTCATAATTTCTGATATACAATTGATAATTTCTGAAATACAGTTTGATAATTTCTGAAATACAATTGATAAAACTGAAATTCAATTGACTAGTTCTGAAAAACAATTCATAAATCTGAAAAATAATTCATAAGTTCAAAAAATCCAATTAATTATTTCTGAAACACAATTGATAAATCTTAAAAACAATTGATACTAATGGAAATGCTGTATAGCGTCAAAAAGATGTAAATGGGCGCTGTGGTGTAATGGTTAGCGCGTTGGACTGTTACACGTGAGGTTGCGGGCAGAGAAACAAGCCAGCCGCCGTAAGCCGTTTAAGCCGCCGCCGCCGGTCATTTTTGCTCCAGCCGCCGCCGCCGATTTTTTTCGGCTCATTTCGGTTGGAAGTATCAATTTTCCAAAATAAAAAAATTAAAAGCAAATGTCGTTTTTAAAACAAATTTTCTACTTCACCATTTCCTGAACCATCAAGAGTATTTTTTTTTAGTTAAAAAAAAATAAAAGAACCAGTTTTATAGTCAGAGCTAAGAAGAATTTTTGTCATAAATATTTCTTAAGTTGGAAGTTTTGCTTGAAAACTTCTGACAGATTTCGCTGAAATTTGGATATGCAATAGAGGAGAGAATCCAAATGAACAATATACATATATACTTTTTAAATGACCAAGTGTAGATAGAAGCTCTGCCTAGCTTTGAAAGAATTAATTCAATTTTAGGTTAATTCGCACAAAACCGAATTCAGCTTTAGAAATTGAATATATATCATTCCATCAAAACATTCCTTTATAATTAATTCATAGGTTTCATTCCCAAAGTTTAATATTAAATAGAATGCATTCTTATGTTGAATACATTCCTCATAGAATTACAATCAATTTAAATAATTAATTTTTTCATTAATTCTAATCTTTTATAAAATGGCTTATCAAAATTGTCATTTTATTAAATCAGTAAAAGATCTAAGGTATGAATATACCAACGACTATATAGACTAAAGACAAACCACCAGCCCAGTGTTGCCATTTCAGTGCTTTTCGGGTATTTTTTGGTGCTTTTTTTCCTTCCCGTACCCGGTGATTTTTTACAAATACCCGTTTTAAAAAAGCGGGTATTTACGGTGCTTTTTCAGATTTCTGGCAGTGCTTTTAGTGCTTTTTTACAGTTTCTATTTTTGGTATTTGTTCTCGTTTTTTTACATTTTTCTTGAATTTTCTGTCAAAATTTAAAAAATAATACTAACTATACAAGAACTATATTTTCGCACAATATTTGTAGTACAATTTTAAATAGCAACTTCGTTACATATAAACTTAAAAATATTGAAATATTAGTTTGGTGCTTTTTTACCCCTTTTTAGGTAATTTTCCGAACCTTTTTCACACGATTTTTCAAAGTTAAAATGTGTTTTTAAATTCTTGATTTAAAATTTTCAAAAAATTAATATCGTGCTTTTTTACCCCATTTTTGGTAAATTTTTACCCTTTTTACCCGTTTTCATAATGCTCACGGTGCTTTCCTGCCTTCAGGAGTTGGCAACACTGCACCAGCCTCAACTGCTGTTAAAAAGTCTCTTTAATTTTATATGCAAACTGGTTTTAAGAGAAACAGTTTTTAGTGTTTTTTTAACGCGTATTTTTTAATATTAATAAGCAAAATTTTGTGCTAATTATACAAAACTAAGCAGAGAACATATCAAACAACACAAGTGCACTTTATAATTTATTTAAAATTGCTGTAAAACAATAAAAATAATTAATTAAAAATACCACTTTTTAACGTTTTGTGTTATTTTACATTGAAACTCTCTTAAAACCAGTTCAGTTTTTCAGATGAGAGCCGTGGATAGTGCCTGAATATACTAATGATTCTGACAACACTTTAGTTTATAATTACAAATTAAATAAAAATGTGGCTTATTTTAGGGATTTAATATTGATATCATATACACAACCCATAAAAATAATAAAAAACGCAACATTTGTTTTAAACTTTTACAAACCGAAAGATCATTATAAAAAGAATGAATTCATGAAAGAATTCATTCACAATGCATGAAAATTAAAAGAATGAAGGCAGTGAATGAATTCATAAGGAATGGTATAATCGTAAGATACATATATTAGTAAATTTTAATTAAAAGTCCAAAAGTGAATTAAAGAATTAATTCATTCGAATTTATGGTCGTAGGTTTGGTTAAGTAGATCACATCACATTTTTCAGAAATTGCAGTACACCTGAAATTATTATCAAAAGACACATTTTTAAGACATTGCGGACGAAGATATTTACAATAATCGACGCTGTTCTGAGTTCCGCATCCACAAAAAAATTCTAAAGTGAAACATTCCGAATTTTTTTGCTGTTTCGTGATCCACATTCGAATTTTTTTTTTCGTTTTATTTCGTGTAGAAAAAGCTTGATGACAGTGAAACGAATATATATTTTTTAACAACAGTTATTATATAATAATTTATTTTAAAATTAAAAAATTAATATTAAAATTTGGTAGAAAACAAACTCTGATTTTGACCGACTTCAAGGACTTAACAATTTGAAATTCAGCAATTTTTCAACCGATTTTGAATATTGTAACGTTTTTGGAAAGACAAAAAATTTAGCTTACCAAATATATATAGAATTATTTATTTGTAACTGAAATATGTTGACAGTTTTTTTTTTTAAATATTAAAATTAATTTTTTTTTTAATTTGTATACTTTGACGGCTTTTTTACAGTATTAAACAATTCTTTACTATTGTAATTCATTCTGAAAGTGGGTTTAGTTCTTAGTAAAATCAGATTCTTTTGTTTAAATTAATTGAAAATTGAAAAAGTTATCTTAATTTTTCTAAACATTTAATTTCAGCAACTCGAGGTTCTTGTTTGCACAATCATTAAGGTTAATATTTTCAATTTTCTTATAAATGCAGAGATTCCATGTTTTTTAAAAAAATGTATAACTTTGACAATTTTAAAGCGATTAAAATAGAACTTCTTTTTCCCCTGAGTAAAGAATAAATTAGATAAAAATTAGTTTTTTTTTAAACAAAATATTGCAATTAAAAGCCGTCAAAATTAAACAAAATAAGAAAAAAACTAAGAAAATCAGTTTTATTTGAAAATATTTCCACACAATTTTGTTGAATATATAAACATATGTATATATTTGGAAAGCCCAACTATCTCTCCTTCTAGCTCCGTTCAAAAACTAAAAATCCTAAATTTGTAATTTTTATCGATGAATTTAACTTAAAATTATTTTTTATTTGATAATTCCGAATTTTTTGCACAATTTTCTACTGCTATATTTTGGAAAAAACCTTAAACATCTTTAAAATACGTGTATAATGTTCTATCAAGCCGATCAAGCCGCCGCCGCCGCCGATTATTTGGTTGCGCCGCCGCCGCCGCCGCCGATTTTTATCCGGCTCAACCTTAATCGCCGCCGCCGCCGCCGATTTTTTGCTTGCGCCGCCGCCGCCGATTATTTTGATCGGCTTGTTTCCCTGGTTGCGGGTTCGAGCCCCAATTTATGAAAAATAGTAATATGTATGAGCGTTTCTATCCCTCATACACATCGCAGTGTCCTCCTTCGGTGTTCCCATAGCACTTAACCCTACCGAAGTAAAATAATATAACAGGGCTATGAACTAAAAAGCTTCAACAAAGTTCGCCAACTCACCATCAGATGGCGCGCAACAACTGTTCTAAAATTCAACATCTCGCGCAATTACAGTGTTGCCATATTTGAAGCCCTTCATCTTTCACTACCTTTCACTTCTTCTCTATCCCCTTTCCAAAGGAAGCAACACATTAATTAATAGGAAGAATTTCCTGTGTTGCTTCTCTTTAAAAAAAAAATATTTTATTAAAAAAATTCAATTTAATAAAAAAAATATAATTTTATAAAAAAATTTATAGAAAAAAAATGATAATTTTATAAAAAGAAATTCATTTTATAAAAAAAAAAAATGCATACCCGAGTAAAAAAAATTATATATAATCATATATGGCATATATTACAATATATAATTATACATGTCGTTATGTATATCCATATATAATTATATATGACGTTTTTTCACAAAATTTTTCCTTATATTATGCCATATATAATTTCATCTAATTAGATATCGGCCCTCGTAATATTAGATAAGGCATATATAATTATATATTACATGACATGGTTGATCTTATTGCATATATAGTTATATATAGAACTATATCTTAATATATATGGTGGCATTTTAGCAATATATAATTATACATGGTATCATTTAAAAAATATATAATTATATATGGGGACAGTTAAACTAGATATTATCATATATGGTGCCATTTAAACAATATATGGTCATATATGGTACTTCATTAATAAAATCTTTAATTCAATTCCAGATATGATAATATATGGTACTGTATATAGTGCGATATATATTTACATATGGTGCTATTTAAGCAATATATTATCATATACGGTGACATTCACACCATATATTATCATATATGGTGCCATTCAAACCATATATTATCATATATGGTACCATTTAAACCATATATTATTATATATGGTGCCATTTAAACAATATATGGCCATATATGGTACCTCATGATGAAAATTTTAATACAGTTCCAGATATGATAATATATGATACTATATATAGTGCCATATATATTTATACATGGTGTTATTTAAGTAATATATTACTATATATGGTGCCATTTAAACCATATATTATCATATATGGTGCCATTTCAACAATATATGCTCATATATGGGACCTCATGAACAACATTTTTAATACAGTTTCAGATATAATAATATATGCTACTATATATGGTGCAATATATATTGATATATGGTATCATATGTATTGACATTTAAACCATACATTATGATATATGGTGCCATTTCAACAACATTTTTAATACAGTTCCAGATATGATAATATATGCTACCGTATATAGTACCATATACTTTGATATATCGTATCATTTAAACAACCCGAATAAAAATAGTTACATATAGTCATATATGTGATTAAGTTATATCTGTATAAATATACAGTTTCATCCGAAGAATGGCCCGATATATTTTTATCGATTGTTTATAAATTTTTATCTAATTGTATCAGTTTAGATCAGACCTGATTAAATTATGTGTTAATCAGATGAAATTGTATCCGATTTTTGACTTGATGCAATTTTATCGGTTTATATGTAATGGTGTCAGGTTTGATCGTAATTGGTTCAATTTTATATAAATAAAATATAATTGTATCCGACATTTACCTTATACAATTGTATCAAAGTTTTAAACTGATATCAGGTCAAAATTGGGATATAATTATATAATTTTGTATACAAATATATCTATTTGGACCTAAACTGATACCATGTGATATAAACCAATAAAATTGTACCAGGTCAAAAATCAGATACAATTTCATCTGATTAACACATAATTTAATCAGGTCAGATCTAAACTGATACAATAAGTTAAAAACTGATAAACAATTGATACAATTTTATCGGGCCATTTTTCGGATCAAATGGTACGTGGATGACTCTAAGTTATATATTACCATATAAAGCTCCATATTATTTTTTTTTAATAGGGAACATGCCATATATGGTGCCATTTAAACAGTATATTGTCATATAAGGTGCCATTTAAGCAATATATGGTCATAAATGGTAACTCAACTACAATATTAACTGTATTTCAGAAGCTATTAATTGCATTTCACAAATTTTAAATGTATTTCAGAAATTATGGAATGTATTTCAGAAATTATTAATTGTATTTCAGAAATAATCAAATCTATTTCAAAACTTGTTGATTGTTTATCATAGTTAATAGAGAAAAATTTCTAAATTACATTACATAATTTCTGAAATATAATTGATAATTTCTGAAATACAGTTTGATAATTTCTGAAATACAATTAATAATTTCTGAAACAGAATTGATAAAACTGAACTTCAATTGACTAGTTCTGAAATACAATTCATAAATCTGAAAAATAATTGATAAGTTCTGAAATACAATTGATAAAACTGAAATTCAATTGATTATTTCTGAAATACAATTAATAAATCTTAAAATCAATTAATACAATTGAAATGGTGTAGAGCGTTAAAAAGATGTAAATAAAATTATTTTATTCAAAGATTTCAATTTAATAAAAAAATAAATATATAATTTTATAAAAAAATTTATAGAAAAAAAATTTTAATTTTATAAAAAGAAATTCATTTTGTAAAAAAAATGCATATCGAACTCGAGACCTTCTGAGTTTAAACCTTATTTTAACAAAATATTGTAATTTTTATAAAATCAGTGCTCTGCCAGTGTATTATTTTTTGAACAGTTGGCAATATATGTCTGGGATCTTATTTAATCCCAAATAAATGGAGATCTTACGTAGTACCAAATATAATGCGGCATCTAATTTTATCTGTCATTTTTATGGATAGTTTTAGATGTCAATCCCCAAATATATTGCTGTTTCTAATTCTATCTGCCATTTTAATACCTAAATAAATTGCTGGATCTAATTCGATCTGCAATTTATGGGAAAATTTAAGATTTTACCAAATCACTAAATATATCACTGGATTCAATTCGATCTGCAACTTATTGAAAAAGTTAAGATCTTACGCAATCCCGAAATATATTACTGGATCTAATTTCATCTGTTATTTTTTTCATAAATTTAGATCTTACGTAATCCCCAAATATAATCCTCGATCTTATTCGATCTGCCGTTTTCCAGATAAAGTTAGATACAACTTAATCCTGAAATATATATGTGACCTTCTCCGAGAAAAGGGACCTAGTGTGTGAAAATTAAGTTTTGAGAAGAACGCATTTAAAGTTTCATAACGCATTATCACTTTAAACACACCTTCAGTTGGAAGATGCGATTTGGTGTGGTTAGGTGTCTCAACTCATTTCATCTTATTCTACACCCTTTTAGGTACCAGAATCCACTCTTAAGTCCAAACCCGTTTTTTGACATACTAGGTCCCTTTTCTCGGAGAAGGTCACATATACCTAGATCTACTTTTTCGCATAAATTTAGATCCAAGTTTATCCCCATATATATTGCTGGATCTAATTCGATCTGCCATTTTTCTGATAAATTTAGATCCAAGTTTATCCCCAAATATATTGCTGGATCTAATTCGATCTGCCATTTTTCGGTTAAATTTAGATCCAAGTTTATGCCCATATATATTGCTGGATCTAATTCGATCTGCCATTTTTCTGATAAATTTAGATCCAAGTTTATCCCCAAATATATTGCTGGATCTAATTCGATCTGCCAATGTTCGGATCAATTTATATCCAAGTTTATCCCCAAATATATTGCTGGATCTAATTCGATCAGGCATTTTTCTGATAAAGTTAGATCCAAGTTTATCCCTAAATATATTACTGGATCTAATTCGATCTGTCATTTTTCGTATCAAATTAGATCTAAGTTCATCCACAAATATATAGCTGGATCTAATTCGATCTGCCATTTTTCGGATCAAATTAGGTCTTACTAAATCCCAAAATATATTGCTGGATCTAATTTGATCTGCCAATTTTCTATTCAATTTATATCCAGGTTTATCCACAAATATATTGCTGGATCTAATTGGATTTGCCATTTTTCGGATAAATTTAGATCTAAGTTAATCCACAAATATATTGCTGGATCTAATTTGATCTGCCATTTTTCAGATCAATTTATATCTAAGTTTATCCACAAATATATTGCTAGATCTAATTCGATCTGCCACTTTTTCGGATCAAATTAGATCTAAGTTCATCCACAAATATATTGCTGGATCTAATTCGATCTGCCAAAATTGAGATCAAATCAGATATAAGTTTATCCACAAATATATAGCTGGATCTAATTGGATCCGCCATTTTTCGGATCAAATTAGATCTAAAAATATCCCCAAATATATAGCTGGATCCGCCAATTTTCGGATCAAAATAGATCTAGGTTTATCCCCAAAGATATCACTGGACCTCCCAATTTTGAGATATAACTTGATCTTAGTTTATCCCCATATATACAATTGGATCTAATACGATATGATTGGATACACCCAATTTTGAGATCTAATTGGATCAGCTAGATATTACAGCAGATCTTAAACAATATCAAATTGGATATCATTAGATATTGCGCGAGATCAATTTTTTTTACTCGGGCGCTTACAAATCTCATTGCCAAATTTCTTTACTGCATTACCAAACACATTCTAACAAGATCGTAAAAAAAGCAAGAGGTATTGTAATCAATTCTAAAAATCAAAACAAACAAGGCATGAAAGTCATTCAAATATAATTATTTACTAACAAAAGTTTTCAAAAATTAATAGTTTACTTTTTAAATTATTTGATCTTAGAGAGTAACCGTTTACATTTTGATAGTAAAACAACAAATTAAGAAGTAGTTCCACATTTTGAAAAGAGAAGTTATTTAGTTTTAAACATAACAGTGAAAAAATTATTTTAAAAATTTTGTGCTAATACGGCATTTTAATTTTTAAAGGACTTTTTCCCATTTCTTTGCAATAAATTTGCTCTTTATCACAAATAGTATTTTTGATATACACAATCACTGTATGAAGAGTAAATCAATGTTCAATGATAATTAAAAAAGTAAACCAGAAAAGTTATTTTCGATTACATAAATAGTAACATTCCCGAGTAAAAACAGTTACATATAGTCGTATAAAATGCGATTAAGTTATATCTGTATAAATATACAGTTTCATCCGAAAAATGGCCCGATGTAATTGTATCAGTTGGTTATCAGTTTTTATCTAATTGTATCAGTTTAGATCTCAACTAATAAAATTATACATTAATCAGATGAAATTATATCCGATTTTTGGCCTGATACAATTTTATCGGTTTACATCTAATGGTATCTGTTTAGATCGTAGTAAATATATTTGTATCCGACATTTGCCTTATATAATTGTATCAAAGGTTTAAAGCAGATATAATCGCATCAGGTCAAAATTCAGATATAACTATATAAGTTTGTATAAAAATGTATCTATTTGGATCTAAACTAATACCATGCGACATAAACCGATAAAATTGTATCAGGTCAAAAATCAGATAAAATTTCATCTGATAACTATATAATCTAATCAGTTAAGATCTAAACTGATACAATTAGATAAAAAGTGATAACCAACTGACACAATTATATCGGGCCATTTTTCGGATGAAATGGTACATGGATCATATTAAGTTACATATTACCATATAGAGCTCCATATTAATTTTTTTAAATAGGGTTACAAAGAAATATATTTTTAATTTTTCTTAGCGGTTATTCAAAACAAAATATAAAAAATTACTAATATTGCTTTTAAGTTATTATATTGAGAATTAATTTTGGCAAGTAATTTCTTAATTTTAATTTATTGCTTTGTACTTATTTTGCAAAACGTCTAAAACAAATCTTTTGGCAAAGTAGTTTAAAAAGGCCAACAAAATCTATATATATATATTATATTTTTTATTTCATACATACCATTTTTTTCTGACTTGAAATCAGTACAAATTTTTTAAAATATAACAAAAAAAAAACAATTATAATGCCAATTTTTTCGGATAATATCACCGAATTTTTCTTTATGACATCGAATTTCCGTTCTCGGAAATAAATTACATTGTAAAAACTAATTTTCTGATAGATACAAACGATATCTTCCACTAGTACAACGAACCAATCGATTGGCTACACTCAAAAAAGTTTGACAGTTGTTTGTGTAGTAATCAGTAGTTGTTATTTTTAACGGAAATTACAGTTGTTTTTCTATAGAAAAATTCAAAACAACTTTTATGACGGTTATTTAAGATAACAACTAACGAAAAGTACTGTAATTTTGTAAAAGTTGTTTAAAGTAGTTATTTTTAATATCATAATAAACAACTACCAAAATAGTAATTTTACAGCAAACAGTTATTTTTGGTAATTAAAAAATGTCGTTGATTTTTTTTATTTAAAAATTCTTGTTTAGTTTATATTTATTATTATTGACATATTTCTAGTTTGCAAATAAAAATCAGAAACTTGTATTGTATTTCCAATGCATAAAAGCATAACAACTGGAGAACGGTTTGGAATTTTTACTTCGAGTTTTAAATAGGCTGAAGTAATAATATATATTTTTGTAATCGAAAGAAAAAAAATATTTGTTTTTATTAAAATATAACTTTTATAAACAAAAAGAATTGACTAAAAAAACAGCAGTTTTTACCGATTTCGTCAGTTGTTTTGAAATTTTTGTAGTAATAGTAGTAGTTATTTTTAATGCATTTGTTAGTTATTTTTCAACAGTTAAAAATAACAAAAGTTTTAGTTATTTTAAATGTAAATACCTTTGTCGCCTTTTTAACTGCATATATCTTTGTTTTAACTGACATTTTCAGTAGATTCTACCGACAAACATTAGTGAGTGTACAAATTGTGCCGTCAGAACAAATATGTTTTTTCTTTGCTAGTATCTGATTGATTTCTGCCATAGAAAAACGTTCAAATTCTGACTACTATTTCCATTACGAGTAAAAGTGGTTTATATACAATTTTAAGGTTTTGGGAACCTCTTCTACCGAAAAACCCTCTGATTATGGGAACTTTTCCATTCGAAATTTCCACACAAACAAAAACATTCAGATATTGTTGTTAGAACAATTGAAATTTTGTTGTTATTTATTTATTCATTTATTTAATCTATTTATTTATTTATTTATTTATTTATTTATTTATTTATTTATTTATTTATTTATTTATTTATTTATTTATTTATTTATTTATTTATTTATTTATTTATTTATTTATTTATTTATTTATTTATTTATTTATTTATTTATTTATTTATTTATTTATTTATTTATTTATTTATTTATTTATTTATTTATTTATTTATTTATTTATTTATTTATTTATTTATTTATTTATTTATTTATTTATTTATTTATTTATTTATTTATTTATTTATTTATTTATTTATTTATTTATTTATTTATTTATTTATTTATTTATTTATTTATTTATTTATTTATTTATTTATTTATTTATTTATTTATTTATTTATTTATTTATTTATTTATTTATTTATTTATTTATTTATTTATTTATTTATTTATTTATTTATTTATTTATTTATTTATTTATTTATTTATTTATTTATTTATTTATTTATTTATTTATTTATTTATTTATTTATTTATTTATTTATTTATTTATTTATTTATTTATTTATTTATTTATTTATTTATTTATTTATTTATTTATTTATTTATTTATTTATTTATTTATTTATTTATTTATTTATTTATTTATTTATTTATTTATTTATTTATTTATTTATTTATTTATTTATTTATTTATTTATTTATTTATTTATTTATTTATTTATTTATTTATTTATTTATTTATTTATTTATTTATTTATTTATTTATTTATTTATTTATTTATTTATTTATTTATTTATTTATTTATTTATTTATTTATTTATTTATTTATTTATTTATTTATTTATTTATTTATTTATTTAATATATTTAATTTATTTAATAATTTATTTAATGAATTATTTAATAATTAATTTAATAATTTATTTAGTAATTTATTTAATAATTTACTTATTAATTTATTTAATAATTTATTTGATTTATTAACTTATTTAATTTATTTATTTGTTTAATTTATTTAATTTATTGAATTTATTTGATTTATTTGATTTATTTGATTTATTTAATTTATTTAATTTATATAATTTATTTGATTTATTTCATTTATTTAATTTATTTAATTTATATAATTTATTTAATTTATTTAGTTTATTTTATTTATTTAATTTAGTTTTTTCATTTAATTTATTTGATTTATTTAATTTATTTAATTAATTAAAATTTATTTAATTTATTTATTTTATTTGATTTATTTAATTTATTTATTTAATTTATTTCATTTTATTTAAATTATTTTATTATATTTCATTTTATTTTATTTATTTAATGTTGATAAGTAAGAGTGGTATAATTTAGTATAAGACGAATTCAATTAGTTTAACCATAACCATAAAGCGATTTTAAATATTCGCTTCCCTTTTCTGTAATTTGTAAGGTGTATTGTAAGGCCTTATATATAAATTCTAAAGAACTACCTCTTTTATCAAAAAAACAAGCTTGTGCTAAAAAGTATAAAGTACCCAGTGTAGAAACGGTAATGACAAATCATTATTTTTTGGACTACCAGTAATCACACCCACTTACCTTCTGCATTATTTTAAAACATAATAATGAGTTACTGATAATGACTTATTTTTATCATTATTTCAAATAGAAAATAATTTTCCAGATTTTTTTGAAAATTTTTTGAAATCTATTTTTAGACTCAATATTTTTTAAACACTGGTAAGGATATATTTTTTGATTTTTTGTATGTTGGCGAGTAAGCTTACTTGTGTGCAGCAGGTCAATTATGTTTTTATCTATTAAATATTACAAGTCGATATAGCTCAGATGGTAGAGCTATTGACTGGCAATCTGTAGACCCAGGTTCGATTCCCGCACCAGCAACTTTTATTAAAAAAAAAAATACAATAAAAATAATTTTTTTTAATATAATTTATTTTTTTGAAAATCTATTTTTAGACTCATTATTTTTGTCAGTACTGGTAAGCACATATGTAACGATATATTTTTTGATTTGTCGTATGCTAGTGTGTAATCATAACTCATTATTTTTCGCGACATTGCCATATAAAGGTAATAAGAAATGTAATAACAAAATTAACTAGTTACCATTACCAAGTATGTAGTTATATAATCACATATCTGGTAATGATTTTCTACACTGGGTAATTATAAAAAGATAAAATCTGATCTAAGCTATAAATTATCACGCAAGATAGTGGCTCAGTGGAAGAGTATCCGCCTGACATGCAGAAAGCCAGGGATCAAATCCCAACGAAACACATGTGTAAGTTTTTTTTATTTATTTTAAAGTTTAATTCGTAAATTCTATTTTGAGAATATCTATTTTTAGAAACTCGCTTAATCTTTTTTTTATTAGAATACCTTCTTTTACTAAAAATCAAAGGTGTTCCTTAAGAAAAATATTAACTAGCTACCATTGTGATTCCAAAGAATCGATTGCATTTACTCTCACGCCTTGTTAAAAGAAACAAGTTGGTAATCCAATTGGGAAGGCGTTCTACCAAAAATACCTGATTCCCAACTCGATTCTCTATTTTGAAAATTTTTTGCTGGGAAGGTTTTCAAGTTACTATGAGAAAATTACTGAGAAATAATTTATAAAATGTGGCTGCAAATGTTTCTTGCCTTTTAATTGACAAATTTATATTTTTCAATGTTACTACAAATAGTTTCCGTCATATTTATTGAATTTTAAACATAAAATTGATCAATTCAGCTCTCTTTTTCCCTTCAAATTACCGGTTTCCTGCTTGCAGCCACAAGCAATACCTTTCATAACCATTCCAGAAAAACCTTTCATTACCATGTAATGAGTTTTAGGTATTAAAATCGTAAGTGTTCACTACTTACCTTTTAATTAATACTACTTATTTTGAAATGGTGATGTCATTGGAGGAAAGTCATTACACTGATATCACGTAGTTAATAACTGTTCGTATTTATAGAATGTATAATGTTAAATATAAATTTAAAAAAGTATAAATTTAAAAAATAATGGGGGCTGTGTGTGTCGAATATAGCGTCAATTTCTTGACATTACATGCTGCTTACAAGTAATACTGAGGGTAATGAACTATAAATTTGGTAAAGAAATAGTAATATGTGTGGTATAATTATCGGTAACTTATTACATTCAGCTTAGAAGTAATTCAAAGGGTAAGCAGATATCTGATCTAATTAGTGACCAGTAATTACCAAGGTTTTGCTGCGTAAGTTTTATGTTAGATATTAAGTTAATATCCAAACCACTATATTTAGCAAATGTACGCTAGAATACTTTGGAAAGTTTCTTAGAATAACTTCCAGAAAGCAGTAAAGTAATATTAACTGAAACTTGGGAAGCTATGAAACAACCCAGGTAGAAAAATACAAACGGCACAATGTCGGCCCGGTATTGTAGACGGTAGTACATGTACTGGCAAACTGATAACACCAATAAACGTAATAGGTGCAAAAACACATAAAACTTATAAAATTATTAATTGTAATAAATTAAAAAAAGCTCGTTAATTTTCAGTAAACAGTACTGGCGAAGCACGTTTTAAGTAGCACCGGCATTTCGTAGAAAAAAGTGCTCTCCCAGTACAATTTTTGTTTCAACGTCGGCAATTTCTACCTGGGAAGTGATAAACAAAGAATGTCTACCATTTATTTTTGCTGGGAATGTCTGCTACACAAATTAGATGCGAAGGGTACCAAAAAATATAAAAATAAATATGTTTTCGAAGTTTTTTGCAAGCATAACAAAAAAGAAATATTTTGAAAGTTTTTGATGCTATTCTGTATGTTATCACCATTGGCAGAGTTTTCGAAAAAACCCAGCAGAAATTTAGAAGCGGTGAAAATGATGAGTGCTTCTTTTCTGATCCTTATACTGCTTCCAAAGATTTATAGCTTGCAGTAATGTGTAAAAAAAAGAGAAAAGAGTTTTGTTTACCACACTTTATCGCTCTACGAAAGCACGAAAGAAGGGCAATAGTAACCGAATTTACTTGCCAAAAGTTGTGATTTCATGCCATTATTTGGAGCTATGACAGAAGCGCATATCGGATATCGAAACAAGTGCTTTCACGTGATTAATCTTGAATAAAAACAGTGCCTTATATTATATATAAAAATAAAAAAAATAATAAACAAAGTGTTGGCCTGGAGCAAGAATATATAAATTTTTCATTGTAGAATTAAAGATCGAAGAAACTGTTTCTATTTTTAAATTTAAAAATAAAAGCTGGACAATCATATGTCAAAACTATTATATTCTGCTTAGAAAATGAAATTTGGTGATAATTATCATTGTGTCTTTTTATAATTTTTTTTTCAGTTTTACAATATACTCAGGGGTATGGCATCACCAAAAAAATAAGTTATAAAAACATCATTATCACTAGATGGCACCTTGTTCAAACAATTTACAATTTTAAATTTAAATAATAACAAACAACAAAGCAAAAAAACAAACAAATTTTATTATTTGAATATATTCCGCTTTTTTTTTTGTTCCTTATGCAGTTTTCAGCAGTTTTTGAGTTTTTAAATATAAGCTCAGCTGATGCTAAGTAGTTGCTCAGGTAATACTAAATTTCAGCAGGAGTAAAAGGAACAAATATATATATATACCGGTGAGTAGTGAAAGTTTTGATTTCCTATCTCTGTAATTAATAGTCTCTGAATATACTTTACGATTTGAGGCAGTTAAATTTCCAATGAAATTTTTCAGAGGAAAAACAAACCAAAATAGTAACTTTTTCACTAGAAAGATAGGAGTTTTGGATATTAAATTTGCATCAAAATAATTTGTTTTTGTTTTATATGGAGTATTTTTAACAGTTTATTTTATGTGAAACCCAATTAACTTACTTTACTTTAACAAAAAATGTAAATGCAAAAATTTTAAACAAAACTTTTAAAATTCTGGGCGGGCATAATCTAAAGAAATTTCTTTAAGTTTTAATTTAAAAGTTTGATATGAAAAACAGCAAGTCGTGCCAATTTGTTTCATCAGAAAACATTTGTTTATTATATTACATTATATCAAGGTTGGTTACCGTTATCGTTATAATACCGTTATCGCTAAAATACCGTTTCAAATTGAATACCGTTATCGATACCTCTAAAAAAATTTCTAAATACCGTTATCGTTACCGATACCGTTATTTTTATGGGTAGTTACCGG
Organism: Leucophora obtusa; assembly: GCA_949987735.1. Taxonomy (NCBI): domain Eukaryota; kingdom Metazoa; phylum Arthropoda; class Insecta; order Diptera; family Anthomyiidae; genus Leucophora; species Leucophora obtusa. Next base: position 51,538,005 of record OX465296.1, read on the forward strand.
TATTTTACCGGTATTTATTATTTTATATAAAAATTACAATTTTTTATTTTTTATTTTATAATCTTGAGTGTTTTTTTTACAAAAAATTTATAGAAAATAATTTTACTTATTAAAACTACCAGTATTGAATTTATAGCTTAGAATCTGTATTTTCAGTACTTAAAATTAAAAATATGCCATCCCAAGTAAAAAAAAATCATATGGAGCCATATGAAGTTATATTTAATTATATATAATCTTTTATGTAATTAGATATAATTATATCCGAAAAATGAGAACATCTTATTGTATCTTTTTGTATCGAACTGTATACAATTGTATACAATTTGGTACAATTTGATACAATTTTATGCAATTCGATACAATTGTATCCGAATTTTGTCCTAATCTAATTACATCAAATTATATCTTTTTGTATAAAATTATATAAAATGTTATAAAAGTGGACATAGTTTGATAAAATTATATCTAAATATTGACCTTATACTTTTGATCATATTATATAAGACCACATCTAACAATATACAAATATTATTTTTTTAAATAAAAAAGATATGCAATATCTGGAGATCAGACGTGGGGGATTTCAATTACAATTGCAAATAAATGCAATTGAAATTAAAAAAAAACACAATTACATTTCATGTAACTGTAATTAAAAATTTTCAATTACAAGTAATTGTAATTGAAAGTGATTTCAATTACAAATTTCAATTACATTTAGAATTAAAGTGTTTTTTGTTAAAATTTTGTAGAAAAAACTGACTGGGATAGGTTGGATAGGCGTGGATAAGTATAAAAAGAATACGTCATGTTGGGCTGACCCCTCACTTGTGCTTTTTGTCATTATTTCTTTTCCGAAAAAATGTATTTGTAATTGAAATTTTTTCAATTACAATTATATGTAATGTATAATTGCAAATTTTCAATTACAAATTACTTGTAATTGTGTAATTGCATGTATTATTAATTTACAAATATAATGATTAACCCAAAGGTCTGCTGGAGATCCTATAATTTCGATAAATCTTCCATTACTTTTATCCAGATTTACCATGGCAGTGCATTAAACATGAACAAAATTTTCTTTATTTTTAGTAATTTTAAAATAAAGTTAACAAGACTGAAATGTTAAAGTTAATAGAATCATGTTATACAACCAAGATATAAGAAAAATAGTAAAAAAATAGTAAAATATTACAAAATAGTAAAAATTACTAAAAAGTATATGATGCAAAAAATAAACTCACACACGAATCATGCACGGGTTATATATTCTTATTCACGCTCACGCACGAATCACTTGAGTATAGTATTTATTACTCACGATCGCGTGTTATTCACAGAGATGTTCGTGACTCACGAACATTTCTAGTCACGCACCAATCCCTAGTAATTACTAAATCTAAAACTAGTTCAAAATCATTGTTAACATAGAACCACATATAATATAATACGGTTTTATATGGACCTTATATATTTTTATATAAAATCACTTTGAAATAATTGCTTATGTGGGATGATATATAATTATAGATGATTTTATAAAGAACGTTATATTGTTATATATTAAAGCAATCATGAAATATTGTAGATATGGAACGGTATTAAGTTATATATGGGTTCTTATTCGTCAATATATAATCATATCTAACACAAATAATGAAATATTTCTTATATGGCTCCACATATATTTTTATATTATTATGTATAGTGTCATACTAAATTATATATAAACGTATATGTAATTACATCTGTAATATGTTACTTTATGTATTTATATATAGCACATGCAATTATATGTAGGCCAGTATGTAATAATATAAAATCACATATGTCTCCATATTAAAACCTTTGATGAAAAAATATCTAACATATGACTATATAAAAGTATATCTGCTAGAATTTAAAAGCATATCTGGCCATATGTTACTATAAGTTGCTATATGCAATTACATAAAATAATATATGATTATATCAAACCTTTTTTACTCCCCTATTAAAAAAAATTAATATGGAGCTTTATATGGTAATATATAACATAATGTTATCCATATACCATTTCATCCGAAAAATGGCCCGATATAATTGTGTCAGTTGGTTATCACATTTTATCTAGTTGTATAAGTTTAGATCTTAACTCATTAGATTATATATTAAGCAGATGAAATTTTATCTGATTTTTGACCTGATACAATTTTATGGGTTTATGTCGCATGGTATTAGTTTAGATCCAAATAGATACATTACTATACAAACGTATATAGTTATATCTGAATTTTGACCTCATGCAATTATATCTGCTTTAAAACTTTGATACAATTATATAAGGCAAATGTCGGATACAAATATATTTTATTTATATAAAATTGTACCAACTACGATCTAAACAGATACCATTAGATATAAACCGGTAAAATTGTATCAGGTCAAAAATTCGATATAATTTCATCTGAATAATGTATAATTTCATTAGTTGAGATCTAAACTAATACAATTAGATAAAAACTGATAAACAACTGATACAATTACATCGGGCCATTTTTCGGATGAAAGAGTATATTTATACAGATATAACTTCATCGCATTTTATACGACTATATGTAACTGTTTTTACTCGGGTCGGGATGTTTTTACTTGTTTTTATATGGTTTTAACATAATTTTTAATACCGGTACGTACCGGTATTGCTGTTTCGATACCGTTACCGAAACAGTCTTAAATACCGTTACCTTTACCGTTACCTAAACAAACGAAATCTGATACCGTTACCGTTACCTTTACCGTTATTCGTTTCGGTAACCAACCTTGCATTATATATATCTTATGGTCAAACCCGGCTCAAATTTGACATTTAAAATCTTGAAAAAATAATTTAAAATGCATTCAAAAACAATTAAGCATTTATAAATTTTGTATACTTTTTATTTAAATTTAACAAAAAATATTCTTTCTTGACAATGAATTTTCTAGTAACTATTGGGTAGAAGTTTCGTATTTGTCAAACTAATTTTGGCGACGTCCGGATCCCTATGCCAAATATGTATAATTATTTTTTTTTATTCGTAAAATTTAGACATGTCTCCAAACAAATGATTCTCACAACGTTTTCCGATGTTGAGCATCTTTTGCTATAGAAAAGCCCACATATTCTGAGCACCCATTCCTATAGAAAATTTTCAAATTCTAGACTTTTTGATAGGAAAATGTTTTTGGTACATTTTTTGAGAGAAAGGTTTATATAGGAAAATTGAGAGATGTTAAGCACATTTGTTATTGGAAGGCTGTAACTGCTAAATACTTTTTCATAACAAAAACAACATATTATGGACAAGTTTTGTTACTATAGAAAAGCCTTGGTTTATGAAAACTTTTCCTTTTGAAGCATCTTCAGAAAGAAGGATTTTCCCAGTGGAGAAAAGGGTTTTTCTCTCATAAAACACCAACGTATTTTTTTACCATTCTAAACGCTAACGATATCAGTTGATCTACCGGATTCACTGATTCATTGGAGCCACCTTAGATTTTTATAAAAAATTATTTATTTTAGCAATATTTTTCCATCACTACACTTAAAATATTTTGTTCGTAAAAACCGCTATAATGTAATTTAAAACAAATGAAATTTCACAGGACTACTAACATTTCATTAAATTCAACTTACATTTTCTTTTGTTGTAAAATGAACCACCAAATTAGTCAAAACAACTAACAAAATTTACTTATATATGTACTTATTATTATTGGCTTATTTTTTTTAAAACAAGACGACTGTTATACACTCTAATTAAATTCTGTTGAAATTTACCCAACTTATAGTAGGAAACTGAACTCCTACTATAAATTGGGTAAATTTACTCTATGTGCGTAATTGAAAAAAAAATACGCACATTGTGTTTAAGTTGGTGCACAAATAATTTGTAATTTTACATTGAAAGTGCGTAAAAATTAAATGAAATTTTTAAATTAGTGTGTTAATTTACTAAATTTGTGTGTAAAAAAGCACGTTTCACGTGTAAATGTATGCATAAAATGAGTAAAAATCCACAAAAAATGCGCAAAAATCCACAGAAAGTGCGTAAAAATCCAATATAATGCGTACATTTACAACAGTTGTGCTAAATTTAAGCACCACCCTAAATTTTTTTTTAAATAAAATAAATTAATTTTTAGTACGTATTTTATTAATAATAATATCCGAGTCATTCTCTCATAATCGTTTATGTCCAAATTGGTCGTTTTGGGATCTTAAGGCATTTGTATAAAATTCATATAAAAATTTGTTATAACTATTGGATGGGTGCGATGACTCCTGCTCAACAAAATGCCTTCTTTGAAAGGGAGGCAGTAACCGTCAACAATAACGGGAGAAAACGCCTTAAGAGAGATATAGCCTACGCAGGAACAACTGAGTGCAATGACTCCTGCTTAACAAAATGCTTTCTTTGCAAGTTAGGCAGTACTCAATGAATACTGACTTTGTTGAGCAGGAGTCATTGCACCCAGTTGTTTTACCAAGCCGTATCTCTCTTGCGGTATTTTCTCCCGTTATTGTTGACGGTTGACTGCCTCCCTTGCAAAGAAGGCATTTTGTTGAGCAGGAGTCATTGCACCCAGTTGTTCCTGCGTAGGCCGTGTCTCTCTTACGGCGTTTTCAATTTTGAAATGAGGTTTAGACTACACTCTAAAAAATGTTTGTAAATTTACTACTATAAAATGGGTAAAATTTTGTTTAATTTTACGAAAATTCGGTAAATATAAACAAAAAATGCGTAAACTTTTTTTGTACACACTTTCATACGCAGTAATACACACACAAAGTATTTTTAGACATTATGTGCTTATAAATAAACATATAGTGCCTTAAATTACTATTGTTTTGTTAAATAAAATTTTTACGCACAAAGTTGGTAAATATACTATCCAATAATAGTAATAAATACTCTGACATTTCAAATTGGAAAAAATTGAAAAAAAAAAATTATAAATAATAAAAAGAAAAAGCGAAAACGGATTATTTTTTGTGAATTACAACATTTCCACAAACACATTAGCGTCTGGAAATAGCAAAATAAGCATGAAATTGTTTTTGGTAATTATTATTAACGCATGCGGTAGTCTAAACCTCATTTCAAAATTGAAAACGCCGTAAGAGAGACACGGCCTACGCAGGAACTACTGGGTGCAATAACTCCTGCTCAACAAAATGCCTTCTTTGCAAGGGAGGCAGTCAACCAACAACCGTCAACAATAACGGGAGAAAACGCCGTAAGAGAGATACGGCCTAGGTAAAACAATTGGGTGCGATGACTCCTGCTAAACAAAATGCCTTCTTTGAAAGGGAGGCAGTAACCGTCAACAATAACGGGAGAAAACGCCTTAAGAGAGATATGGCCTACGCAGGAACAACTGAGTGCAATGACTCCTGCTCAACAAAATGCTTTCTTTGCAAGTTAGGCAGTACTCAATGAATACTGACTTTGTTGAGCAGGAGTCATTGCACTCAGTTGTTCCTGCGTAGGCCATATCTCTCTTAAGGCGTTTTCTCCCATTATTGTTGACGGTTACTGCCCCCCTTTCAAAGAAGGCATTTTGTTGAGCAGGAGTCATCGCACCCATTCAATAGTTATAACAAATTTTTATATGAATTTTATACAAATGCCTTAAGATCCCAAAACGACTAATTTGGACATAAACGATTATGAGAGAATGACTCGGATATTATTATTAATAAAATACGTACTAAAAATTAATTTGTTATTTTATTTAAAAAAATTTTTGGGTGGTGCTTAAAGTTAGCACAACTGTTGTAAATGTACGCATTATATTTTATTTTTACGCACTTTCTGTGGATTTTTGCGCATATTTTGTGGATTTTTACGCATTTTATGCGTACATTTACACGTGAAACGTGCTTTTTTACACACAAATTTAGTAAATTAACACACTAATTTCAGAAGTTCATTTAATTTTTACGCACTTTCAATGTAAAATTACAAATTATTTGTGCACCAACTTAAACACAATGTGCGTATTTTTTTCAATTACGCACATAGAGTCAATTTACCCAATTTATAGTAGGAGTTCAGTTTCCTACTATAAGTTGGGTAAATTTCAACAGAATTTAATTAGAGTGTACCACATGCGTTAGCAATAATTACCAAAAACAATTTCATGCTTATGTTGCTATTTCCAGACTCTAATGTGTTTGTGGAAATGTTGTAATTCACTAAAAATAATCCGTTTTCACTTTTTCTTTTTATTATTTATATTTTTTTTTAAATTTTTTCCAATTTGAAATGTCAGAGTATTTATTACTATTATAGGATAGTATATTTAGCAACTTTGTGCGTAAAAATTTTATTTAACAAAACAATAGTAATTTTAGGCACAATGTGTTTATTTATAAACACATAATGTCTAAAAATACTTTGTGTGTGTATTATTGTGTATGGAAGTGTGTATGAAAAAAGTTTACGCATTTTTTGTTTATATTTACCGAATTTTCGTAAAATTAAACAAAATTTTACCCATTTTATAGTAGTAAATTTACAAACATTTTTTAGAGTGTAGCCAAAAACAAAAAAATTAATACTATTCTCTAAATTATTGGCCAATATCACACTTTTCTCTAAAATTTTCAAATTTAAAACGCCGTCACTGTTAAGTTGAAAGAGGGATATGTGTAGTTTTCAGTAGAATTATTCCCTAAGGTGTATTTAATAAACCACTATGTGTTTTTTATATACTGTTGAACAAAATTTTAAAAAAGTAAAAACTAGAGTTTTGCAAATTTATAAAAAAAGTGCCATATTTGGCCGTACCCGGGACTAGGTTATCATAATCCAAGAGAGACAAAAAATTTTATCTAAATATTTGTGGATCTTAGAAATAAAACTAGTGTACACATAACATTGTAAATTTTTTTAAAAAATATTGTATTTTTACGATTTCCAAAATTTATCTCTCTGAGAAAATTGCAATTACTAAAATAACTAATTTTGGATCTTTATACATTACCATAAATGTGATCCAGTCAAGATAATGATTCTATTTACATTTTCCAAAAACACAGTTATTTAAGAGCCAGTATTTTCAAAAACAAAACAGTAATTTTTTCGCCTTGTAAATCGTATTTCAAATTTAAGGGCCGATGCGGCACTTGTTTCCGTTATACGATCACCTTAATTTTTTGCATATTTTTATACCCAAAGGCATATTTCTAGGAGGGGGGACGGGTCACATTTCGGCATTTTTTTTTTCATCCATATAACGTAGGCCTACCCTAATATAAGAACCTAGATTACATATATTCCAAGGTGTAATAAATACAAAAAAATATTCATAAGATAATAAAAATGATTTAAAGAGATAAAAAAAAATTTTTACTCGAGCTGGGATTCAAACTATTGATATAGAATCACATGCGAAGTATATCTTCTATCAATTATAGGACTTGTTGTGCCAAAATAAGTTTCCAATTATTCGACATAGGCGGATAACCGGTTAATGCATTATTCGAAAAATCACTAAAATTAATTAACCGGTTATTCGGGTCGGTTAATCGAGAAAATTGGCGATTAATCGTTTAATGCAAAATTAATATATTTTCTTAACTTTTCATTAATAAAAACACAAAAAGCTGACTTTTTTAACATTAAAGACTTGAAGAGCCTTTTACACTGAGCCATAAATATAAAAAATATTAAGCTCTATTTGAAAATACCAATTTATTCTGCAAAAATCAGCAAAAAATTTTGATGAATATTAGTAGTCTGAGAATACCATACATAATTGTTAAATTCTCAGTCTTTTCGGTTTTTAAGGGCCACAACATTAAACAAATTTTAAGCTAATTTAATAAGACAGAATTTAATTGGACGAGTTTTAATGAAAGTTTTCACTAAACTAATGAAGTTTTCTTCGCAAAGTTGATGCAAAACAAATTTTACAGAAAAGCTTTTTCATTTAATTTTCAATAAATAATACGAAATTTTTCATAAAACTGCATCAATTCAATGAAAAGTTTAAAACAGTGTTGTTTTAATGTCCTATATACAGCTGCGATTAATATGCAATTTTATCAATTTTAATTAATCAGATTTGAAGTTAAAAAGAAGAATAAACATTTTTATCTAAAAATTATAAACACATTAGTGGTATTCATTAAAAGTCGTATCTTCCTGTTATATAGCGTAAACCTTGTATTTATACACAATAAATGTCAAAAATAGTTTGCAAGCCCTGGTAAATTTATGCACCTATTTTTATGTGTAAACTTTATGGTATTTATATACAAATTTGAAAACTGTCAAATATGAAATTTATTTGATTTTCTTTTATTTGTTTCTATAAATTTTGTTTTAGAATCAATAGGAAAATATCAATATAAATAAATCCATGTGTTATATTTAGAAACAACCAAAAAAAAATTAAATTTGATTGTAAAAAAACATTTTGTGCAATGTGCGTTCATCTAAATATTCGTGTAAACTCATAAAATCGCCACTTGTGTAAAAAAGTGCGGTTTAATGAATACCACTATTATAATTTTCAGATCAGACTAGATCTAGTTTCTGGATTTTTTTTTGTATGGAAAGGCGTCAGCTGTGAATTAATTATTTATATGTTTTTATTATTATTATTTAAGTTATTATTATTTAATTATTTATATTTAAATTGAATTAATTATTTATATGTTTTTATTCTCAGATTATCTCTATATGATAATTTTTTTCAACAACCCGTCACCCAAGTAAGGCCTTGAATGCAATGTAACTAATTCGTTGTTTTCTTTCCTATTCAGCTTTCTGTTATTGTTTTTACTCGGAAGCGATCAATACAAACACATACAAACATTCTGTTTTTAGATTTTTGTTTATCTTCCAATCTCCTCCGTGTTTCAATGGACGAATTCTAGCAAAATTTCATTGAATCAATATAAATTCCCTCAGTGTGCAGTAACAGATGTCAAATCTCAAACAGATTTGTTTGTTTGAACTTTATCACAGATTTTCGAAAGTGAGAGTACTTTTTCAGCCTTTCAAAATTCTATGTTTGCAATAATAACATTTTAAAAATTAATACGCAGTGTCCCACAAACAAATTTCTATATAATTTTCCACTTCTAATACGAACTTTACAAAATTCGACAATTTTTTCAATTTTTTTTTTTTTTTTATTTTCTGACAAATTTTAAACCGAACATACAGACATTTTTTCTTAAATATATTGCAAACAATACCCTACGGTGAAAGGGACCGGTCCCAGATGACACGCATGATAGGTCCCAAGGGGGCGGAGACCGGTCGTTGATCGGTCTTTTTGTTTGAAAGAGACATATCACTTTAACATGGCGTTGTCATTGGAAATGACATATTGCCACAGTTTAGACACATTGTGGCAGTAAGGTGGTGTGTCTAAAAATAACTTTTCAAATAATCTAATAAAAAATTAAGAATTAAAAATAATCTACTTGGCGTCGAAGTAGGGCTCGATAACACAACCTTCTGCTTGTAAGGCTAACGCTCTACCGTCTGAGCTAACGTTGCTTATACGTGATGGCTGGCTGATGGTTAAGTTATGTTTTTCGTTTCTGTTCAAATAAAAAAGAAAAAACAAACACACACACAGCAGATAAAAAAAAACATGGAAAAGAAAAAAATAGAAAAGAAAACAACATTAACACACACACAAATATGGTGGAAGTGCCTTGAATATGCCCCCGATTGACCGGTCATGGGATAGGTCCCTTAATGGCAGTTGACTTGTTTTTTGCGTTGGCCATAATTAAATTAAAAAATCAATTAAAAATTAGAAAATTACCTCAAAACCTCTGATAATATAAATAAAAATTTTAAAAATTCCCCTTAATTTACAAAGAAAAGTTAAATGAAATACCAATTGTTAAAACTAAAACAGCTTTAACATTAAAAAAACGTTGAAAACACAAAACTTAAAATTTCTTAGCAAAACATTATAGAAATTTAAAATAAGAGCTAAAATAAGCAAATCGTGAAAAAATAAAGTTAAAAATAAATAAAAGAGTAAAATAAATAAAAAATATTTTTAAAAATATGCCGCGAATTTTGTTTTTATTTGGTATCAGTCAAGTTTTTTTAAAAGCAACATTGAAAATAACGGATCAGAAAATACTTAGAAAATTAATTAATTTTCTTTTGTTCATATTTGTACTAATTTAGTAATATGCCTTCGGTTGACCGGTCACGGGATAGGTCCTTGAAGGGCAATTGACTCCTCATTCCCCGTAGGGTATATTTAGGAAACCTAATGAAAAAATTGTTTCATGGAAATTTAAATATTTTGTGGATAATTAGAACATTTTAAATAAATTTTGCCCCGGTTAATACGAACCTGGCTTACAACGAACTAATTAATCTAGTCCCCCGGAGTTCGTCTTAAGCGAGTTTTACAGTTTGTTATTTTAATGAAATTTCAATATTTTGTAGAAACAAAAATTGTAAGATGAACATTTCACTTTTTTTGACCACCTCGGTAATTTAAGTGGTCAGAATATGGGGTTAGAAAGGGTTCGTCCGAGGTAGACGAATTAGACAGGTTGATCTTAGATTTCTTTTCTCTATCATAACAATCTGAGAATATAGCTTGGAATACATTCCTTGTACGAGGTTTTCTTTAGAAAAATATATGCACTATTTAGAGTTTTGTATAAAAACATGGTAGGATAAGGATAGGTTAAGCTACCATGATTATTTAATTTTGAAAATAATGAAAATTTTATTAGAAGGCAAGGAATCATTTTTAAGTTTTTTTTTTGTGTGAAAAAATTGTAAGCATAATGCCGAAAGTGTTTTTTAGAATTAAGAGTGTGAGAATGTTCAAATAAACAGCAGAAAATTAATGGGTCGCTTGCCCACCCCAGAAAAATGGTCTAGGTACGCCTATGCTCTTTTATCAAGAATATCTTCTATTTCTTGTACCAAAGATAAATGGTTTATTTGATGGCAGTTACAGCAGTCTATTATCCCAGCGTGCAATATGTATATGATACATTAGGAACAGTTTCCCTTATCTTTTTCTTTATATTTTTTTTTAATATATAAATAAGGAAAAACTTTTTTTGGAATTATCACACATCCGTTTTTCTATTACTATGTTTTCCGTATTTTTTACTTTTTGTTAAGTCACCCTGAAAATCATTTAGAAATTCTGCGCGTAACAACAATCAAAATTTTAGATTTTAAACACACAATAGAATTGTATTTGTGTTCAGCGCTGCCAACTTTGATGATTTCTCTCAACTTTGATAACTTTTGAAATGAAATTTGATTAAATGACGACTTTGCAAAATTTCACTTGTGCAAAATGACGAGGTTAAAGCAATTCATATTATTTAGGAACATAATTGGTTCTGTGTGCTTAAAAAGTGTGAAAAAATATTAATTTTATGTTAGTGCCTGTCTCTGGGGCACAATCACCAGACGGCCCCTGGAGTTACGACGAAGAGTTGGTGCATCCCTGCCTAAAATTCTCTATAAGACTTTTCTATATATTTAAAATATGTTTAATAGTAAATTATTACAATCGTGTTCATTCTCAAATTTATATTAATTATTCAGATTTTTAGAATTTTGAAGAATCATTATATTATAGTTTTAAATTATTTTTTTTTAATGCAGTCAAAGAGTATACATAATAAAGAGATTGGGGGACTCTCTATCACTGAGAAAGCATTTGTTCTATTATGTGCCTTGGAACAGGAACATACTCAAACCAATATCACCCAGCAAACATGGCAATACGAAGAAGATTCTCCGAACATATCGCCGGGAAGAAAAGATTTATTGCCGGTAATATCAATGTCGTATTCCGGAAGTTTCCTCCGTCGGAAACAACTGTTACACTAAAACAATACTTCCAGGCAATATGAAAGCAATAACTCATATGGAAGATAAAAGGGATATCGCTAAATAAACTCCCGGTACAATAAAAAAACGATTTAATTTTTTCATTATTAAATTTAAGCCTCAAAAACAATATCTGATAGAAGATATCGTTTTAATATCTTCTTGGAAGGTATCTTTTATATGTTTGCAGGGTCATTATGTGCGCTCTTTGTATGACTCAAAACATCGATTGTAACCAGAGATGGAAAATAATAATTTAGTTATAAAAATCAAGAATGGAACTATACTATGGAATTATACTATTCCAACAGTATTATAGCCCTAGATTATGAATTTTAAAAAACCATACGTAAAAAATTGCAAAATAATATCGGAATGCGAGAAAAGGCTTTGGGGTTCAAAAAATTAATTAAAAGATTTACATTCAACAAACGATGCCAAAATTTTCTTTTTTTGCAACTAACCACCAAACTTTGTTTTATGAAATGGGCATTATACTCCGCAGATTATAAATTTAAAAAACCGCATTTAAAAAATTGCAAAATAATAGAGGAACGCGAAAAAAGACTTTGTGGTAGAAAAAAATAATTAAAAAACTCAATCAGCGATTAACAATCTGCAAATGAATACAATGATTCAATTTTCGTTTTTGCAAATATTTTTTTCGCGATTTATTTTTTTTTTTTTTTTTTTTTTTGGCAAACTAAGCACCAAACTTTTGTGTATAAAATTGGTACTATAGACCCAAGATTATAAATTTAAAAAAACCACACTTAAAAAATTGCAAAATAATCGCGGAAAGCGAAAAAAGGCTTTATGGTACAAAAAATTAATTAAAAAACTTAATCAGCGATTTACATTCTGCAAACAAATATATTGATGAAAAAATTTATCCTTTTTGCAAATTTTATTTTTCGCGATTTTTTTTTTTTTGCAACTAGCCACCGAACTTTGTTGTATGAAATGTGTATTATAGTCCCTAGATTATAAATTAAAAAGAAACGTACATAAAAAATTGCAAAATAAAAGCGGAACGCGAAAAAAGACTTTGTGGTACAAAAAATTAATTAGGAAACGTAATCAGCGATTTAGATTCTGCAAACAAATATATTGATGCAAAAATTTTCCTTTTTGCAAAATTTATTTTTCGCGATTTTTTTTTGCAACTAGCCACCAAACTTTCTTGTATGAAATGTGTATTATAGCCCCTAGATTATAAATTAAAAAAAAAACGCACGTAAAGGATTGGAAAATAATAGCGGAATTTGAAAAAAGACTTTATGATACAAAAATTTAATGCCTAGGTTATATATTTAAAAAAACCGCACTTAAAAATTGCAAAATAACGGCGGGATCCGAAAAAGGCTTTATGGTACAGAAATTGAATTAAAAGAGGTAATAAGCGATCGACATTCTGCAAGCGAATATATTGTTGCAAAAATTTCGCTTTTTGCAAATGTTTTTTTTTTGCAATATGTGCTAATATTTGCTAATATCTAAATATTTAATTTTTATGTTTTTTACCGAGCCAAAGAGGAAGGTATTTTTTAGTTACTTACATTTTTAAATGTGTAAGAGCGATCTAACATTTTTTGGTATAAGAGCCCGATTAAGTGAGTCTTTTCCATCCCTGATTAACCAGTCGGAGTTCGTTCCTGTTCCAAGCCGCCTAATATTTTTTCAAATAAAAAATATTGAGAGAGTTGCAAGGCCATTGATGCAGTGGCGATTTATTTATTAAAAAGAATCATAACCTTAAAGGACTTATTAACCTTAAAGAACTTATTAACCTTAAAGAACTTATTTATTTCAGTCATAAAACATTGACCTTGCCGTATTAACAATATTTTTTTATTGAAATTGTATTTAGCTCTTTAGCGAATATCCCCCAGGTTTGGGGCCGTTACGCCGATTTGGGTTATATAATTAGAATAAACATCATAGAAATTAAAGCCAAGATATGTAGATCTTCAATTTGAAAGTAATTTTGAAAAATAATTAGGGGTTAAGAAATGACAGTGCTCTGAAAAAAAAGTGGCGAAGGATCCTCCTTTTACCCTGGCACACAAAGTGTTTCACTAGTTACCAGGCTATTAACTCGCTAAATTGCTTTTGTTAGAGATGTCCCAAAATTCATGGGTGGTCATTTCATTCTCGCTTACAAAAAAAGTGAGAATAATGAGTTACTAGCATGGTTTCCCATAGTGAAAAAATAAGTACTTACTCACAAAGACCAAATAAGTAGATACTCAGAAGTTAGGAAACAAGTGGTTACATCCATTGTGAAAAAGTTGGTCATATTGGAAAAATAACTTTTTACCCCGCAAACGTTTCCATATATTGTAGTTGAAAAAATGTTCAAAACAAATTAATAAATAAAATGTTAATATAAAAATGACTAAGTCATACCCGAGGAAAAAAGAGTATGTAACATATCGCACCCTAAATACAAAAGTGACACAACTCAAAATTCTTAGAGAGGCAAAAAACTGTTTATGTAAAAATGATTGTAATATTTAGAAAAAAGTTTAGTTCGATTATGAAAAAAGTCCATTTTGAAGAAGGTTTTGCTATACATTTTTTAATTTTATATTGTGTTTGTGGAAATTTTAAAAGTTAAAATTTTGAGTTATGACCCTTTAACTGAAAACTGAAAAGCACATAACAAATAATAAAGTTAATCGAGTTCACTTTTTTCAATTAAAGAAGCACAATGCAAAATAATACACCACAAAGTTTATCACTTTTTATAGGTAGTGATGAAAGAGATAGTGATGAAAGAGAAATTTTTGAAATATTTAGTTAGATATGTGTACTGTAGGCTGGGTCGATTTGTGGGGAGGCAAAAAAATCGCCCATGGCTCAGGGAAAATCGTATTCTAGGGATCAAAATAAGAAACTTTGCCGAAGGAACCATACCTCTAAAACGAATTCTACTACCCCTAACTGTTGACTTTTGTCCCGTAGGGTCAAGTTTTGAAAAATCCCACTTTGACCCATTTAGAGTGCCCCAATCGAGTCCAAATGTATGACCGACCCCCACTAACTTTGGAGGGCCGATCCACCCATGCCAGTGGTACACCCCCTGGAACTCCCCTGGGGGGTTCCCCATACAAACATTTTAAAAAATCACCATTTTTGGCACTTTATTTTATTATTTTTTATTTATTTTATTTATTTTTATTATTTTATTTATTTTTTCTCCTTAGAAATTTATTTAGTCAGAACATATGTAAATGAAAAAATTAATTTAACTTAGTAATAGAAAAGAAAAAATGCCCAGACTTGAAAGCAAAAAAGACTTCAAACAGTAATTTTTTTTATTTTCTTTTCTATTACTAAGTTAAATTAATTTTTTCATTTACATATGTTCTGACTAAATAAATTTCTAAAGAGAAAAAATAAATAAAATAATAAAAATAAATAAAATAAATAAAAAATAATAAAATAAAGTGCCAAAAATGGTGATTTTTTAAAATGTTTGTATGGGGAACCCCCCAGGGGAGTTCCAGGGGGTGTGCCACTGGCATGGGTGGATCGGCCCTCCAAAGTTAGTGGGGGTCGGTCATACATTTGGACTCGATTGGGGCACTCTAAATGGGTCAAAGTGGGATTTTTCAAAACTTGACCCTACGGGACAAAAGTCAACAGTTGGGGGTAGTAGAATTCGTTTTAGAGGTATGGTTCCTTCGGCAAAGTTTCTTATTTTGATCTCCAGAATACGATTTTCACTGAGCCATGGGCGATTATTAAATCGACCCGCCCTAGTGTACTGTGAATTCATTTATGCAAAAAAGTCAATTTTGGAAAACTTTGAGTTGTGTCAATTTTGTATTTAGGATACGATGTGTCAAATATTTTTCAATATTAAAATATAAAGTAATGTCTGCGCCCTTATATGTTTTATATGGTGATAATTTAGAAAAACGTTTCGAAATTTTTCTCATTTGTAATCATATTAAATCATATATCAATATTTACTTTATCGTAAATTGTTTATATACAGTAAAACTCGCTTAAGACGAACTCCAGGGGACTAGATTAATTAGTTCGTTGTAAGTGAGGTTCGTAACCGGAGTGAAATTTATTTAAAATGTTCTAATTATCCATAAAATATTTAAATTTCCTTGAAACAACTTTAAAAATTTTACAAGTTTTTCATTTGGTTTCCTAAATATATTGTTTGCAATATATTTAAGAAAAAATGCCTGTGTGTTCGGTTTAAAATTTGTCAGAAAACAAAAACAAAAAAAATAGAAAAAATTGTCGAATTTTCTAAAGTTCGTATTAAAAGTGGAAAATTATATAGAAATTTGTTTGTGGGACCACCACAAATAGTTCGTTTTAACCGAGTGTTCGTCTTAAGCGAGTTCGTATTAACCGATGTTTTTTATATTAAAATTGTTGCCAAAACTTCGGGACTTCTAAATTATTTCGTATTAACCGAGAATTCGTCTTATCCGAGTTCGTATTAAGCGATTTATACCGTAATAATACGAGGCCAAGAACAATGTTCTATTTCATCAAGACTGTGACTATTTGCTACTTCCAAACCTAAAGAAATGGCTCGGTGGAAAGAAATTTAGCTCTAGCGATGAAATTATTGCTCAGATAAATGCTTATTTTGAGGATCTCGAGAAATTCTACTTTTTGAAAGGAATAAAAAAATTGGAGAAATATTGGATTAATGTATTGAAAAATAAGAAAATTTTTGTAAAACAAACTGTATTTCATTCAAAAAGTCACGGATTTACTTATCCGCTCTCGTATGAAATTGATATAATCATTAAAAATTTTATAAATAACTAGATATAAAAAATATTTTCTACTTAATATTATATTATATATTACAATATAATAAATATTTTTCAAATGTGTTTTTTTGGTTAAAGTCGACTTTATTTTAAAGCAACGGTTTTGTTTTAACAAAATATTTAAAATAAACCTTTTAAATAATGCCAATTGAAAACCAAAACAAAATATTAAAAAATAACAAGATTTGAAAACAATAATAACAAAATACATAAATATCAGAGATGGGCTAAAATCATTATCATTACATTTTCATTACCATTACTTGATGTAATGGTAATGGAGCTTTTTTTATCATTACCATTTTTTGAAGAAATGGTAATGTTTTTTTTTTTCATTACCATTGCGTTAAAAAATGGTAATGAATATTTTTTTTTAATTTTCATTTGTTTTGAAAATTAAAATGAACCTCCCAGGAAAATTTTTTACAATCGGTAGCCAACCACACCCATTCTGCAATTGGTTCTACTGCAACCGATTCCATGGAACTGGTTCCGGAACCAGTTCCTGGGATCCTATATGGAAGGTGTGGGTGACGTAGAATCAATTCCAGAACTAGTTCCAGAACTGATTCTAGAGCAACCGGTTCCACTTTGGAGCTATAGAAGGGGTTGCTTTTGGGACAATTTCAAACAAAAAGAATCGGTGTTAGAATCGACAGTAGAAGGGGTTGTAGAGGAAAAGCAGCTATTGTGCAACCAATTCTTTGGAACAGAAAATTTTCCTGGGCTGTTTTTAATTTTCATTACTTTTACCTAATGTTTACATAGTAATGACACACCCATTTGTTTTTCATTACATGCCGTTTTTGTCGAAGTTTTTTATTTTAAAAATATGAGGTTACAAATTACTAAAAGCATTTTTTAGTTCATAATCCGAGGCCTAAGGTATCCAAATTTGATACCAAGGTTTGGTGGTTAGTTGCAAAAAAAAAATCGCGAAAAAAATTTACAAAAAGGAAAATTCTTACATCAGCTGTATTTTCGACTTAACTATATCCGTTAACTTTCCAAAAAGCACAAAGTGCATAAAAACGTTTTTTTAGACGAAAACTAACATATTACTTTTCGTATGCACGTTAACTTACAACGTGGATAATTATCAACGTTGAAAACTCAACGTTTATACATTTTCACACCTAGCGTAACTTCTTCGCGTTACTACCTAAAAACTTTTGCTGACACACGTTCGATTATACCGGAACTATCATAAATACTAACTATTTAAAAAAATTTGATACTCCAATCAGTTTAACGTAGATTTGCTATAAATACTTAACGTTGATAGGTATGAACGAAAATACAGCTATCAATAGATTTGTTTGCAGAATGTAAATCGCTGAATAAGTGTTTTAATTAAATTTTTTTACCATAAAGACTTTTTTCGCGTGCCGCCATTATTTTGGAGTTTTTTAAGTGCGGTTTATTAAAATTTGTAATCTAGGGACTATAATGCCTGTTTCATACAACAAAGTTTGGGAGCTAGTTAATAAAAAAACCGCGAAAAAAAAAATTACAAAAAGGAAAATTCTCACATCAATAGATTTGTTTGCAGAATGTAAGTCGCTGATTAAGTGTTTTAATAAAAATTTTTTACCATAAAGTCTTTTTTCGCGACCCACCATTATTTTTGAATTTTTTAATTGCGGTTTCTTAAAATTTGTAATCTAGGGACTATTATGCCCATTTCATACAACAAAGTTTGGTGGCTAGTTAAAAAAAATCGCGAAAAAATACCGCGAAAAAAAATTTGCAAAAAGGAAATTTCTTACATCAATATATTTGTTTGCAGAATGTTAATCGCTGATTAGGTTTTTTAATTCAGTTTTTGTACCATAAAGTCTTTTTTCGCGTTCCACAATTATTTTTCAATTTCTGAAGTGCGGTTTTTTCAAATTTATAATCTAGGGACTATAATGCCTATTTCATATAACAAAGTTTGGTGGTTAGTTGCAAAAAAAAAAAAATCGCGAAAAAAATTTGCCAAAAGGAAACTTTTTGCATCAGTATATTTGTTTGAAGAATGTTAATCGCTGATTAAGTTTTTTAATTGAATTTTTCTGCCATAAAGTCTTTTTTCGCGTTCCGCCATAATTTTGCTATTTTTTAAGTGCGGTTTTTACATTTATAATCTAGAGACATACATCAAAGTTTGGTGGCTAGTTGCCAAAAAAAAAATTGCGAAAAAAAATTTCCATAAAGGAAAATTTTTTAGTGTAGAACAAAGAACAAAACGTTCTTTACATCATTATGTTAAGTAATGGTAATGAAATTTCATTTGTCTACCTAGTGTAGGAAAAATGAAAATGATTTTTTGTTTTTACTACCATTGCGTATTGTAATGAAAATTATAAAAACGTTTCATTACATGTAAAGAAAACAAATGAAATTAACATTTTTTTCATTGCAATTACATTTTGTAATGGTAATGAATTTTTTTTTTAATTTTCATTTTATAGATTTAATGGTAATGAAAACCCGCAATGGTCATTACAAAGTAATTAATTACTCCCATCTCTGATAAATATAAAATAAAAACAAATGAAAACTTCAGATTTAAAACAGAATTTTAAGGTATATTTACCCCTCAATTCATAAATGCTTTGTAAAGTTATAGCAGGTTTACAAAGCGTCATTTTCATACAAAATTTGTTCAATAAACCTCCTATAATTTTACAAAGCGTTTATGAATTTAGGGGTTAAAATATTTTGTATGGTACGAAAATTAAAATAATAGTCGACTTTTGTGATTTAAAATCGACTTTTTCTTTTTTATAGTAAAGGTGAATATTTTTTTACTTTTTAACTTTTAAAAGTTATTTGTTTTGAAAATCGAATTTCAAAAAAATTTACATATAAAATCATGATCTCGGTTGTAATGGGTAAATAAGTTTAGACATGCTGCATATCATTCGTAAGGTATTTCAGATACCTTTCCAACTATATATATTTTGTTCCGGTCCTAGAAGTTTTTTGTGGAGAAATAAGCCATTGAATATTGTTATATCTAATAAGATAACATTTGTAGCTCCATAATTCGGGAACTAAGAACAACTAACAAAAAAGGGCATTGCCGGGCTAACCATTAAAATTTCTTTTAAAGTAAAAATACCATATTTGAAAAAAGTTTTCTAAGTCCAAAACAAATTTCATGTTTGGAAGAATTCAACAATAACGGATTTAATAGTCTGTAATACGTAGGTTATTATCAAGTAGCCTATGGCCCAATTGTAGCAAAGGTTTTTCAAATAAGGAGTGTGAAATTCTCATAGTTAGTGAGAAAAAAAATATATAAAATGTAGCTGCAAACAGGAAATTAAAAATTTGTTTGCACATTTTTAGTGATAAAATGATATTTCTAATGTTGCTACTGATAGATTTCGTCATAATTATTATAGATTTCTTCCTCAAAGCTATCTCGTAACTGTTAACATAGGGTGAGAGAATTACACAGCCATTGATGGTAGTGTGTGCGACGTGAAATCATAACATTGTATACTTATTCAATCAATCCTGCAATTTCGGATGAAATTATATCCAGTTGCATATTGCGTATAGTCCATTAGAGCGTACCACCTTACAGGCAAAAAAAAAAAAAATGCGGCGTACACCGCCCAATATAAAGTATTTTTGCAAGGAGGTTTCCAAAAAAAATTTTTTTTTTTTTTTGCCGAACGTAGGGGTCGTTATTTTACATTTTTCGTTATATCTTTGGCATTTACAGTCGGATCTTAAAGTATGATACATCGATGATTTTCTCTCGAGGAGATCATAGTTTTGCTCTAAGGGCCATTGAGCTCAAGTATCCTGTTCTAGTAGTTACCCACCAGATCTCAGTTGCTACCACCTTAATGTACCACCCCAATGTCAGAAAATTAAAGTTCGCCAAAAATCATTAAACTTTTGCTAAGGAAGTTTTTCGATAAACTCAGTAGAAATTTTTTTATATATTGGTTGCCGAACGTAGGGGTCGCCTTTTTAAATTTTTTTCATTGGATTTTTCCTTTATAGCAGCACACTGGTCTCCTCGAGGCAAAAAAATCAATATATCAGACTTTAAAATCAGACTTTAAATGCCGAAGCTATAACGAAAAATTGAAAAAGGCGACCCATACGTTCGACAAAAAAATTTTTATTTTTTTTGAAATTGCCTTGCAAAAATACTTCATATTGGAGGGTGCACGGCGAACTTTTTTTTTTGAGGTACGGTCTAATGTCCATTCATATATAATATTATATAAACTTTTTACTCGGGTACTAGGGCGTGCATGATCCTGAATAGGAAATAATACTCGTGGGTTATTAATTTTTGTTTTTCGTTAGCATGCGAGAGCGTGGGTCAAAAATCACTAACGCACCCATCTCTAGTTTCAATCGTTATATTCTAATCAGTGTAATAAAGATCCCAATAAAAACTGCTGAATACCTAGAAGCAATTTTGGCAGGCATTATTTAATAACCGTGCGCTACCTAAACTAATTCCAGAAGACATGATTTTTGTTCGTGATGTCTCTTTTCAGCAGGTGAAAAGCGCTTCTTTCATGGCAATTAAGCAATAAAATCAGGCCTTCATAAGCAATGAAATGCGCATTTTCTTCAGCTTCGAGATGCACTAAAATAATGTGTATTTAATAAAATTTAAAGCATTTAACTCACTTCTCCAAAGATTCAGTAAAATACTGGCCTCAGTAATGCGCTAATAAAAATAAAGGACCCCTTCTGGAATTGAAAAAGAAATTTTTCTATCTGATTCTAAAGGGGTCACGTACTTTTTTTTTTTTTGAGGAGCTCCCGACAAAGTTCATTCTGGTAACACTTTGTCGTAAAATCGATAATAAAATCTCTCCCTTCTTTCCTGCTTATAATAGAAGCAGTTTAGAAGGCAGAGTAAAAAAATGTGTGCTCGTAACAGATCGTAACTCAGAAGCATTGTACTGTTCGTAACAAATCGTATAAATAACAAAAGAAGTCTCTGAATTCGTTACTGCTTCAAAAGTATGCAGTTAAGAAGGCAAAGCAAATTAAAATAAATTTGATTTTCTGCCTTCTTTAATTGATTTCTTGAACGCATGAATTTTAAGCCCTATTTTGGAAGCATACAAATGTAGTTACTGCTTACCAATCGAGGTTATTTTTTGCTGGGATTAGATATGATCAGAACTGTATAGACCAATAAGATTGAATCAAATTAGTTCCACTGTCACATAAGATCAGATATTCAATCAGATATGGCATATATAATACACTTTACAGCCCGATCTGATCAGGTCTGTTGCCAGATCTGTTCATATCTAATGTGGTCTGAAAAATTGGGTAATTTTTAGGGCCAAATATATATCCAGATTTGGTACCATTTGAACTGGCACCAACACAAAAATGTATAAACAAATTTTATACCTTACCGATAAAACAAAGGGGGTAATTTTCTAAAACACTTCGGTGAAGTGTTGCGTTATTTCAATAGAAATTGTTTTTGTTACAAAAACAATTTACATTGAAAGTTCCCTTCACTTCACCCAAGTGTTTTACGAAATTTGGTAGAAAAACTTTAAATCAGGGATGGAAAAGCTCGCACGCTCGGGCTCTTGCTCTTTTTAAAAAAGAGCCGAGCCCAAAAAAGGCTCGCGAGCTTAATAATTACGCTCAAAAAATGAAAGAGAGCTTCACAAAAAAGGCTCTTTTCCAAAAAATAAATCGAGCATTATGAAAACGTAAGCTCTTTTCAAGTAAGCCCCAGTTTAGGTATTACGAAAATGGTCTAAACGAAAGCAAAGTAACGAAAATTTGTTTTTGTTTCCCAAATATTTTTGACGAAAGTAATTGTCAATTTCTATCGTTTAGAGTATTTTCGTAATAGATAAACAGGCCCTAAATTTGAAAACACTTTTGGCTTGTTTACAAAAAATATTCGCCCTTACTATCTAAATTTTTCAAATGTATATTTTAGTTAAAGTCGACTTTAGTTAAAATATAGGGTGGCAGTACCCAGCAAAACCTTGGTAATGACTGGTCATTACTACATGCATTACTTAGATCTTATATCTCATTACCCGTTGAATTACTTTTAAACTGAATGTAATGAGTTACCGATAATTATACCCCACACATTACTATTTCACAATAGCTGAAACCAATAATATATGTTCTAAATCATTAAAAACCATAACTATGGCGTAGCCTAGTGGTTATCGTTTTTGCCTGACAGACATGAGGATCGCTGCTCAACTCGTGTTAGCTTCCATTGTTGTTTTTTTTTTGTAATTTATATTAAACATCTATTTATAAAAATGTTGATGTTCATTAAGCATTATTTAATAACAACAAGTTTTGTGAAAAATAGACATGCATAACAGTTGCCACAATAAATGTGTACATAAGTTAAAGCAATAAAAATCATAGTGATGTCGTGGTCTAATGGTTAGAGTGTTTGCCTGACAATCGTGGGGTACGCTGATCAATACGTGTCAGCTCCTATTGGTTTTTAAATTTTTATATTTTTTAAAATCTATATTCAACATCTATTTATAGAACAGCTGATATACTACTTACAGGTAACATCAGTGTAATGACTTTCCTCCAATGACATCACCATGTTAAAATAAGTAGTTTAGTAATTAAAAGGTAACTAGTGAACACTTAAGATTTCAATACCTAAAACTCATTACATCCCAGCTAAACCTTGGTAATGACTGGTCATTACTACATGCATTACTTAGATCTCATATATCATTACCCGTTGAATTACTTTTAAACTGAATGTAATGAGTTACCGATAATTATACCCCACGCATTACTATTTCACAATAGCTAAACCAATAATATATGTTCTAAATCATTAAATACCATAACTATGGCGTAGCCTAGTGGTTATCATTTTTGCCTGACAGACATGAGGATCGCTGCTCAACTCGTGTTAGCTTCCATTGTTGTTTTTTTTTTTGTAATTTATATTAAACATCTATTTATAGAAATGTTGATGTTCATTAAGCAGTATTTAATAACAACAAGTTTTGTGAAAAATAGACATTTATAAAATAAGTAGTTTAGTAATTAAAAGGTAACTAGTGAACACTTAAGATTTCAATACCTAAAACTCATTACATGGTAATGAAAGGTTTTGCTGGGATGGTAATGAAAGGTTTTGCTGGGTATGCCTTGATTTGGTTTATTTTTGGAGAATTCTGATTGGTTATTTTATTTTCAACAAATCAAAAGGTTTGAAAAAATAAATATTTTTGTAGGGTTTTCATACACAAAACGAACAAAACAGTATAATTAAAAATAAATTCGACTTTAAATTTAAAATACTCTTTTATAGTAAGGGCCATTAAATATAGCATTTCCAATAGAATTTCAAAAGAAATGTTAAAAATTATTAAATACATATTTGGGACTAAAATACCCAATTTTTTTTTGCAAAAAGGAAAATATATGAATTAACATATTCATTTGCAGAATGTTAATCGCCAATTAAGCCTTTTAATTTATTTTCTGCACCACAAAGCCTTCTTTCGCATTCCGCCATTATTTTGCAATTTTTTAAGTGCGGTTTTTTGAAATTTATAACCCAAGGACTATAGCACCCATTTTGTAAAAGAAAGTTTGGCGGCTAGTTGCAAAAAAACCAAAAGAAATCCCGAAAAAAATTTGCAAAAAGGAAAACTTCTGCATCAATATATTTAGTTCCAGAATATAAGTCGCTGATTAAGGTTTTTAATTAAATTTTTGCACCATAAAGCCTTCTCTAGCGTTCGGCCATTATTTTGCAATTTTTTAAGTTCGGTTTTTAAACTTTATAGTCTAGGGGCTATAATACCCACTTCATGAAACAAAGTTTGGCGGCTAGTTGCAACAAAAAAAAAACCGCGAAAATAATCGCGAAAAAAAAATTTATAAAAAGGAAAATTTCTGCATGAACATGTGTGTTTGCAGATTGTAAAACGCTGATTAAGTTTTTTAATTAAATTTTTGCACCATAAAGATTTTTTCGCGTTCCGCCATTATCATGCAATTTTTTAAGTTCGGTTTTTTAAAATTTATAATCTAGGGATTATAATTCGCTTGTCATGAAACAAAGTTTGGTTATAAAAAAATCGCGAAAATAATCGCGAAAAAAAATTTACAAAATCGAAAATTTTTGCATCAACATATTTGTTTGCAGAATATAATCGCTGATTAAGTTTTTTAATTGAATTTTTCCACCATAAAGTCTTTTTTCGCGTTCCGCCATTATTTTCCAGTTTTTTAAGTGTGTCCCTAGATTATGAATTTAAACAAAAAACTTTCATAGACAAAAGCTTAGTTTGAAAAAAAATCGGGAAAAAAAATTTTGCGAAAAAGAAAATTTCTCCATCATTGTATTTGTTGGCAGAATGTTAATCGCTGATTCAGTGTTTTAATTAATTTATTCTACCAAAAAGTCTTCTTTCGCCTTTCACCATTATTTTTAAATTTTTTAAAATTTGTAATCTAGGGACGTTAATACCGCTTTCATGCAACAAAGTTTGGTGGTAAGTTGCAAAAAAAATTGCAATTTTTGAACCACAAAACCTATTTGAACATTCCGTCATTATTTTGTAATTTTTTACGTGTGGGTTTTTAAAATTCAAAATCTAGGGACTATAGTACTTTTGGATATAGTTTAATAAAGTTACCGTTTTTGTTTTTTACAATAACTAAATTATTTTAATGGAAGCGAGCTTTTTTAGCGGCTCGATTTCAAAAAACTCAACTAAATTTCGTTTAAGAGCTGCCCTATAAAAAAAAGCTCTATGAAATTTTTTTTATGAGCTGCTCGATTTAAAAAACTCTATTCGGTTTTGTCTACGAGCCTTTTCATTTTTATAAGCTCTTAATTTTTTTTTTTAGTTGCGAGCTTTCTTCATTTGAGCAGCTCTTTTAATTTTGGCTTCCGAGCTTTTTAAAAAAATGTATATATTTTTGGCTCGCTCGAGCTTTCTTTCCATCCCTGCTTTAAATTAAACTTAAACGCCCTTACTATATAAATTTTTCAAAAGTGTATTTTAGTTAAAATATTGGGTGGCAGTATGCCTTGACGTAAGTAGGGCATACACGTTCAATATTATTGATCAAATTTTCAAAAATCAACCAATCAGAACATTTACAGCCTTACTATCAATATTTTTCAAAGTTATATTTTTGTTAAAGTCGACTTTATTTTAAAGCAAAGGTTTTGTTTTTACCGTACCATACAAAATATTTAAAATATAACTTTTAAAATAATGCCAAACATATACATTCAAAAAGTTTGTTTATTTTTATTGAAAATCAAAACAAAATATTCAAAAATAAAAAGGAAATTTTAAAATAAATGTAAACAAAATTTGAAAACAAAATAGATATAAAATAAAAACAAATGAAAACTTCAAATTTAAAACAGAATTTTAAGGTACATTTTAAATATTTTGTATGGTAAGAAATTTAAAATAATAGTCGACTTTTGTGATTTAAAATCGACTTTTTCTTTTTTATAGTAAAGGTGGTAATTTTTAAATACTTTGTTCTGCTTGGTTGATTTTAAAAACATTGATCAATAATATTGAACGTGTTTGTTTGCCTTTAGTTTATTTTTGGAGTATTCTGATTGGTTAATTCATTTTCAACCAATCAAAATGTTTGAAAATATAAATATTTTTGTAGGGTTTTCATACAAAAAACGAACCAAACCGTATGATTAAAAATAAAGTCGACTTTAAATTTAAAATACTCTTATATAGTAAGGGCCAAAGTTTTTTGTTTCATCAATAAGATATTATAAATCCGCATTAAATTTGATGTGATTATATGTGGTTCGCCAGATTTGCCTAGAACTGATAAGATTTAATTAGATCTCAAATTTATTCCCAATTTTGAAATGTCGTTAGATCTGATACAATCTAGTCTAATGAGATCTCCTTAGATCTGAACACATAAGTCGATGAAATTACAATTAAAGTATGTGTAGTAGGGATTGGAAGATACCTAAATAAAATTTGGCGCCAGTTATAATGAACTAACTCTTAAGGACAATTATTATCTAAACCTGTAAAATTATTATTATTATTTTAGTTTGACGATTTCTTATTTAAAAACACTGATTTTTCCATTCAAATTGGCGATTTAAAAAAAATATGGCAGCACCATATGTGTGTGTTTATTTGTATACTAACAAACAGGAAGATAATCCCAGAGATTACAAAAGGACTGTTTGTAAAGCAAATATACAGGCATGGCACAGATTTTGTCCGAAAGTGACTTCATTTCTTAGTATAATTTTCGTCACTTTTTCCAATTGGTTTTGTAGTTGAGGTCTTAAGGATTTTAAAGAAGGCTGAAAAATTAAATTTTTGATAAGTATCGAAAAATGCTATAGGCTTTATTGCTTTTGTTGACATTAGAATTGTTTGTTTGAAATTTTCCTATGAAAGTATACATCCTATCTTAACAATTTAAAAGTTATTTGTCCTAAAAGCTATGTAATTCTCTCACCCCTATGTTAACAGCATGTGCCTGCAAACAAGAAACGGACTTGTTTTAACTAAAACCAAAGGTGAACTGATAAATTTTATGCTTAAAGTATACACTCTAATAATTTTTTTGTTTAAATTTACACAACTTATACTATAATTATGGTAAATTTACTCCCGATGCGTAAACGAAAAAAATTAAAAACATGATGCGTAAATTAATTACACACAAGATTTGCAAATGCTTAAAAATTTTTAAAAATTATGTGTAATTTTACAACTTTTGTGCATTAATTTGGTGAACAAATAAAGGAATAAAATTATTTCTAAAATATTTTATCAAAATTAAAATCGATACGCATAAAAATTTCAGTTACATTTTAAGAAAAAATCATAATACATGAAATTAAAGGACATATCTTCGCCTTTAAAGGCCCAACTATATTTAGCGAAGTTGAATTTTGGGAAAGAGTCATACTACATTCATATATAAAAGTTAGTACAGAAGCCTATTAAATGCGTTTTGATCCAACTGAACTAATTTTTCTGTTATTTTGTGCTGAAATTTAGGATTGAACTAACATTTTTTGTAAATCCAATTTAGCATAACAGTCACTTTCATCCGTATTTGAATTAACTGTGCATGCTAATTTTTAGTAATTTGTGTTTCTTAATTTTACAATTTTTTCAGCTAATTTAAACCACAATTCTTTCCAAATAATTATATAGATAGGTAGAGCAAAATGGATAAAAATTCATTGCACTGTAATTACTAATCCTTATAAACCACCTATATTCCCGATAATAAATATGGGCCTGCCTCGGGGCAGATCCTGAGAGTCCAAAAACCCAGATTATAAGCGACATTTTAGCAATAATTTTCAGTTAAATCAGGTAAATTTTCTGCTCAATTTAGCTCAAATTTCTTAGCTAAGTTAAGGAGGGTATCGACTATAGAAGAACATTTTTTATATTTTTTTATATTTTATTTGGATAGAGCATACTCTCTGCTCTGAAAATGTCAGTAAAAAATTCGGGGAAATAAAATCTCCACATGGTTTTTTTTAAATATGTTTAAGTCTGAAGTAATATTCTAAGCTTTAAATTTGGGTAACATTTTTGCAGTTTTATTTAATTTTTTTTATTATTTTATTTTTATTTGATTATTTTATTAACTATATCGCATAACAAAAAGTTACAAACTACAACCAAAGATGCAAGGATGCAAGATGCAGTCTTTAAAGAAAAGCCAATGACGATTCATCGATAGTGGTCGAAGGCACTTTATATGGGGCAGGTATGATGGCTTTTTATAAGACATAAAAGTAATCAATGTGTATAAAAAATAAAAAACAAATACAAAAAAAATTAAAAAATGTACGAAATAAAAGAATTTTGACCGAAAGGAAATGTCTAATAAATTCTCTACCATGATTTTTAAGAATATTTGGGTTAATATATAAAAAACACTTCAATCGGTTCTTCCCTATTAAATTTCAATTCTTAATTTTTTTTCTTACTAAAACTCAAAGACTATTAATTATACAGATAGGAAACCAAAACTTACACTACTCACCGGTAGAGGGGGATAAAGGTTAATATTACCTGAGCAACTATTTAGTATCATAATATTACCTGAGCAACTATTTAGTTTATTCCCGTCCCGGAATTAGCGAGAATCCCGCCCTTTTTCGATCCCGGGAATTTCGTTCGGAATTTCCCGGGATTCTTGTTTATACTTTTACAGCACTTTTAGCTAGTACATATATAACAATTTTTACAGTTTCATTATAATCAAAACATTGGCCCTTACTATAAAAGAGTATTTTAAATTTAAAGTCGACTTTATTTTTAATCATACGGTTTTGTTCATTTTGTGTATGAAAACCCTACAAAAATATTTCTATTTTCAAACATTTTGATTGGTTGAAAATAAATTAACCAATCAGCATACTTCAAAAATAAACCAAATCATGGCATGCTACCACCCAATATTTTAACTAAAGCAAAGAGTATATATAATAAAGAGATTGGGGGACTCTCTATCACTGAGAAAGCATTTGTTCTATTATGTGCCTTGGAACAGGAACATACTCAAACCAATATCACCAAGCAAACATGGCAATGCGAAGAAGATTCTCCGAACATATCGCCAGGAAGAAAACATTTATTGCCGGCAATATTAATTTCGTATTCCGGAAGTTTGCTCAGTCGGAAACAACTGTTACACTAAAACAATACTTCCAGGCAATATGAAAGCAATAACTCATATGGAAGATAAAAGGGATAACGCTAAATAAACTCCCGGTACAATAAAAAAACGATTTAATTTTTTCATTATTAAATTGAAGCCTTAAAAAAATATCTTTATACATAGTCCATTGACCAACTTATAAATTATTTTGATTTCATCTTAGCCGATTTTTTAATCTTAACTTTTGACGAGTTTATTTCCTATATATCTTTTGATTTTTTTTGTACAAATTTAGTTTTAATTTTTTCCAAATTGATAGAAGATTTCAAACAAATTTGCTTTATCTTCCAAATGATACAAAGGTGATAGTGCCGCAATATTGTCATAAAAAGTTACGACAAAAGATAAAATTTTTGAATTATTTTTTTTCTAATATCGGCGAATTATCTTCCAAGTGATAAAAGGAATACAATTTCAAAGTAAATACTACTTGATTATTTTCATTCAAATGACAAATAGAAGATATCGCTTTAATATCTTCTTGGAAGGTATCTTTTAAATGTTTGCAGGGTCATTATGTGCGCTCTTTGTATGACTCAAACATCGATTGTAACCAGGGATGGAAAATAATAATTTAATTATAAAAATAAAGAATGGAACTATGCTATGGAATTATACTATTCCAACAGTATTATAGCCCTAGATTACGAATTTTAAAAAACCATACTTTTTACTTTGCAAAATAATATCGGAATGCGAAAAAAGTCTTTGGGGTTCAAAAAATTAATTAAACGATTTACATTCTGCAAACGATGCCAAAATTTTCTTTTTTTGCAACTAACCACCAAACTTTGTTTTATGAAATGGGCATTATACTCCGTAGATTATAAATTTAAAAAACTGCACTTAAAAAATTGCAAAATAATAGAGGAACGCGAAAAAAGACTTTGTTGTAGAAAAAAATAATTAAAAAACTCAATCAGCGATTAACAATCTGCAAATGAATAAAATGACGCAAAAATTTTCCTTTTTGCAAAAATTTTTTTTCGCGATTTATTTTTTTTTTTTGCAAACTAAGCACCAAACTTTTGTATATAAAATTGGTACTATAGACCCTAGATTATAAATTTAAAAAAACCACACTTAAAAAATTGCAAAATAATCGCGGAAAGCGAAAAAAGGCTTTATGGTACAAAAAATTAATTAAAAAACTTAATCAGCGATTTACATTCTGCAAACAAATATATTGATGAAAAGATTTATCCTTTTTGCAAATTTTATTTTCCGCGATTTTTTTTTTTGCAACTAGCCACCAAACTTTTTTGTATGAAATGTGTATTATAGTCCCTAGATTATAAATTAAAAAGAAACGTACTTAAAAAATTTCAAAATAAAAGCGGAACGCGAAAAAAGACTTTGTGGTACAAAAAATTAATTAGGAAACGTAATCAACGATTTAGATTCTGCAAACAAATATATTGATGCAAAAATTTTCCTTTTTGCAAATTTTATTTTTCGCGATTTTTTTTTGCAACTAGCCACCAAACTTTGTTGTCTGAAATGTGTATTATAGCCCCTAGAATATAAATTAAAAAAAAACGCACGTAAAGAATTGCAAAATAATAGCGGAATTTGAAAAAAAGACTTTATGGTACAAAAATTTAATCCCTAGGTTATATATTTAAAAAAACCGCACTTAAAAATTGCAAAATAACGGCGGAATTCGAAAAAGGCTTTATGGTACAGAAAATGAATTAAAAGAGGTAATCAGCGATCGACATTCTACAAACGAATATATTGTTGCAAAAATTTCGCTTTTTGCAAATGTTTTTCTTCGCAATTTGTGCTTATATTTGCTAATATCTAATTATTTAATTTTTATGTTTTTTAACGAGCCAAAGAGGAAGCTATTTTTTAGTTACTTACATTTTTAAATATGTAAGAGCGATCTATCATTTTTTGGTATAAGAGCCCGATTAAGTGAGCCTTTTCCATCCCTGATTAACCAGTCGGAGTTCGTTCCTGTTCCAAGCCGCCTAATATTTTTTCAAATAAAAAATATTGAGAGAGTTGCAAGGCCATTGACTAAAGTCGACTTTAACTAAAATCAATGGCCTTGCAACTCTCTCAATATTTTTTATTTGAAAAAATATGCGGCTTGGAACAGGAACGAACTCCGACTGGTTAATCAGGGATGGAAAAGGCTCACTTAATCGGGCTCTTATACCAAAAAATGTTAGATCGCTCTTACATATTTAAAAATGTAAGTAACTAAGAAACAGCTTCCTCTTTGGCTCGTTAAAAAAAAACTAAAATTAGCAAATATTAGCACAAATTGCGAAAAAAACGTTTGCAAGAAGCGAAATTTTTGCAACAATATATTCGTTTGCAGAATGTCGATCGCTGATTACCTCTTTTAATTCATTTTCTATACCATAAAGCCCTTCTCGAATTCCGCCGTTATTTTGCAACTTTTTAAGTGCGGTTTTTTTAAATATATAACCTAGGGATTAAATTTTTGTACCATAGTCTTTTTACAAATTCCGCTATTATTTTGCAATTCTTTACGTGCGTTTTTTTTTTTTAATTTATAATCTAGGGCTACAATTAGGGTTGCCACATCGCAAAAGTCGAATAACTTGACAATTCGCAAAAAATAACTTGATTTAAAAAAAAAAACTTGACAATAAAAAAAATTTTATGTGCATATGTGTGCAGTAGGGTGATTCTTAATACAAAAATTTATAACTTTTGAATACACTCGCCATTTTATTAAGATTCATAAAAAAAATTTCGTTTTTTTTTTTAATTTTTGGGGACAAACTCGATAGTGCTACCAACCATTGAACTTTGGACATATGGGTTAAATGGAACAAATAAAAAAAAAACACGTAAAATTACAAAACTGACGCAATTGATTAGTGTTTTATTTTTTTTTTGTAGCATTTAAGAATAAGAAAGAGATGAAGTCTGCAAGAAGTCGTTGACATTTTCAAACTTTAGGCCAAAAAAAAACATAAACTTTCCATAGTTTTCGAATCGTCAATTTGAAATTTTAACATATTTTTTTTCTGAAAGGTAAAAAACCAAAACTTGTTTTTTTATAAATTTATTAAATGGATGATATATAATCAAAATAAAATAGCATTTAAGGTTTTCTTGTCGCAGTAAAATTATTGTTTACCGATTTTTAAGGAAAACCGTCTTTCGTAAATCTCTACTCACGCTCTCAAAACCAAAGATATACCTTAAGGGCCATTTTATTTTGATAATATATCATCAATTTAATAAATTTATGAAAAAAAAAGTTTTGGTTTTTTACGTTTCAGAGAAGAAAATATGCTATAATTTTAAAATGGCGTTGCGAGAATAATGAAAAATTTTTATATTTTTTTTTTTGGCCTAAAGTTTTAAAATTTCAACGACTTCCTGCAGACTTCATCTTTCTTTTCTTATTGTTTAGAAATAAATGCTACTCAAAAAAATTAAAACACTAATAAATTTCATCAGTTTTGTAATTTTACATGTTTGTTTTAACTACTGATACGACAAAAATTCAATTTAACTTGACAAAATAAATTTGACCTTGGCACTTGACAAGACCTAAATTAACTTGACAATCAAGGCCATTCAAGGCCATGTGGCAACCCTAGCTACAATACACATTTCATACAACAAAGTTTGGTGGTAGTTGCAAGAAAAATCGCGAAAAAGAAAATTTGCAAAAAGGAAAATTTTTGCATCAATATATTTGTTTGCAGAATCTAAATCGCTGATTACATTTCCTAATTAATTTTTTGTACCACAAAGTCTTTTTTCGCGTTCCGCTTTTATTTTGCAATTTTTTAAGTACGTTTCTTTTTAATTTATAATCTGGGGACTATAATACACATTTCATAAAACACATTTTGGTGGCTAGTTGCAAAAAAAAAAATTGCGAAAAATAAAATTTGCAAAAAGGAAAAATTTTTTCATCAATATATTTGTTTGCAGAATGTAAATCGCTGATTAAGTTTTTTAATTAATTTTTTGTACCATAAAGCCTTTTTTCGCTTTCCGCGATTATTTTGCAATTTTTTAAGTGTGGTTTTTTTTTTAATTTATAATCTAGGGTCCATAGTACCAATTTTATACACAAAAGTTTGGTTTGGAAAAAAAAAAAAATAATAAATCGGGAAAAAAATAATTGCAAAAAGGAAAATGTTTGCGTCATTGTACTCATTTGCAGATTGTTAATCGCTGATTAAGTTTTTTAATTATTTTTTTCTACCACAAAGTCTTTTTTCGCGTTCCTTTGTTATTTTGCAATTTTTTAAGTACAGTTTTTTATATTTATAATCTACGGACCGTTTTTATCTTATACCTCTGCTTCATAATAGTTTTTGTAAATTTTTTTCCTTCCGTTTAATAATATTGTACATAAATTTCATAAATTAAAAAAATATATTTATATATCTAAGCAGAAAAGGAACGAAGTTCCTAAACTCTTTGCTTCTAAGTCAAATGTAAATAATATAAATATTATAAGAAATAAATTGAATTGATAATCTACGGAGTATAATGCCCATTTCATAAAACAAAGTTTAGTGGTTAGTTGCAAAAAATGAAAATTTTGGCATCGTTTGCAGAATGTAAATCTTTTAAGTACTTTTTTGAACCCCAAAGCCGATATTATTTTGCAATTATTAACGTATGGTTTTTTAAAATTTATAATCTAGGGCTATAATACTGCTGGAATAGTATAATTCCATAGTACAGTTCCATTCTTGATTTTTATAACTAACTTATTATTTTCCATCCCTGGTTACAATCGATGTTTTGAGTCATACAAAGAGCGCACATAATGACCCTGCAAACATTTAAAAGATACGTTCCAAGAAGATATTAAAGCGATATCTTCTATTTGTCATTTAAATGAAAATAATCAAGTAGTATTTACTTTGAAATTGTCTTCCTTTTATCACTTGGAAGATAATTCAGCGATATTTGGAAAAAAAATAATTAAAAAATTTTATCTTTTTTCAAAACTTTTTATGACAATATTGCGGAAATATCACCTTTGTATCATTTGGAAGATAAAGCAAATTTGTTTGAAATCTTTTATCAATTTGGAAAAAATTAAAACTAAATTTGTAGAAAAACAATCAAAAGATATATAGGAAATAAACTCGTGAAAAGTTGAGATTAATTGCGCGGGAAAAATCGGCTAAGATGAAATCAAGATAATTTATAAGTTGTCAATGGATTATGTATGCAGATATTGTTTTTCAGGCTTAAATTTAATAATGAAAAAATTAAATCGTTTTTTTTATTGTACCGGGAGTTTATTTAGCGATATCCCTTTTATCTTCCATATGAGTTATTGCTTTCATATTGCCTGGAAGTATTGTGTTAGTGTAACAATTGTTTCCGACGGAGGAAACTTCCGAAATACGAAATTGATATTGCCGGCAATAAATGTTTTCTTCCTGGTGATATGTTCGGAGAATCTTCTTCTATTGCCATGTTTGCTGGTTGATATTGGTTTGAGTATGTGTTCCAAGGCACATAATAGAACAAATGCTTTCTCAGTGATAGAGAGTCCCCCAATCTCTTTATTATGTAGACTCTTTGCTAAAATATACATTTGAAAAATTTAGATATATCTAAATCAATATTTGTTATTGATTATTATAGTTGATTTATAAAAAATATAAATTGACTATGGATTTTGTTGACTATGCGACCACGTACTTTTTTGGGTGTAGTAACAAAGAGTATACATAATAAAGAGATTGGGGGACTCTCTATCACTGAGAAAGCATTTGCTCGATTATGTGCTTTGGAACAGGAACATACTCAAACCAATATCACACAGCAAACATAGCAATACGAAGAAGATTCTCCGAACATATCGCCAGGAAGAAAACATTTATTGCCGGCAATATCAATTTCGTATTCCGGAAGTTTCCTCCGTCGGAAACAAGTGTTACACTAAAACAATACTTTCAGGCAATATGAAAGCAATAACTCATATGGAAGATAAAAGGGATATCGGTACAATAAAAAAACGATTTAAGTTTTTCATTATTAAATTTAAGCCTCAAAAATAATAAATGCATACATAATCCATTGACCAACTTATAAATTATCTAAATTAATCTTAACTTTTCACGAGTTTATTTCCTATATATCTTTTGATTGTTATTGTACAAATTTAGTTTTAATTTTTTCCAAATTGATAAAAGATTTCAAACAAATTTGCTTTATCTACCAAATGATACAAAGGTGATATTTCCGCAATATTGTCATAAAAAGTTTTGACAAAAGATAAAATTTTTGAATTATTTTTTTACAAATATCGCCGAATTATCTTCCAAGTGATAAAAGGAAGATAATTCAAAGTAAATACTACTTGATTATTTCCATTCAAATGACAAATAGAAGATATAGCTTTAATATCTTCATGGAAGGTATCTTTTAAATGTTTGCAGGGTCATTAAGTGCGCTCTTTGTATGATTCAAAACATCGATTGTAACCAGGGATGGAAAATAATAATTTAGTTACAAAAATCAAGAATGGAACTATACTATGGAATTACACCATTGCAACAGTATTATAGCCCTCGATTATGCATTTTCAAAAACCATACGTAAAAAATTGCAAAATAATTTCGGAGTACGAAAAAAGGCTTTGGGATTCAAAAAATTAATTAAAAGATATACATTCTGCAAACGATGCCAAAATTGTCTTTTTTTGCAACTAACCACCAAACTTTGTTTTATGAAATAGGCATTATACTCCGTAGATTATAAATTTAAAAAACCGCACTTAAAAAATTGCAAAATAATGGAGGAACGCGAAAAAAGACTTTGTGGTAGAAAAAAATTGAATACAATGAAGCAAAACTTTTCCTTTTTGCAAATATTTTTTTTCGCGATTTATTTGTTTTTTTTTTTGCAAACTAAGCATGTGTATAAAATTGGTACTATAGACCCTAGATTATAAATTTATAAAAACCACACTTAAAAAATTGCAAAATAATCGCGGAAAGCGAAAAAAGGCTTTATGGTATAAAAAATTAATTAAAAAACTTAATCAGCGATTTACATTCTGCAAACAAATATATAGATGAAAAAAATGTTCCGTTTTGCAAATTTTATTTTTCGCGATTTTTTTTTGCAACTAGCCACCAAACTTTGTTGTATGAAATGTGTATTATAGTCCCTAGATTATAAATTAAAAAGAAACGTACTTAAAAAATTGCAAAATAAAAGCGGAACGCGAAGAAAGACTTTGTGGTACAAAAAATTAATTAGGAAACGTAATCAGCGATTTAGATTCTGCAAACAAATATATTGATGCAAAAATTTTCCTTTTTGCAAATTTTATTTTTCGCGATTGTTTTTGTAACTAGCCACCCGTTCCCGTTCCAAGCCGCATAATATTTTTTTAAATAAAAAATATTGAGAGAGTTGCAATGCCATTATAGTAAGGGCGATTGATTTTTTTCAAATTAATTTAAATAAAAAATATTTAAAACTAAAAAATAAGACTTAAAATTTAATAAACTACCCAGCGAAAAAAGAGATGCCGAAGCAGTATAAAAAGCACTACAATTGGTGATTTAGATGTACTTCTTTTTTAGCATAAATATTATTGATTTTAACATTGAGTTGTCATAGGAGAGCAGTACTCCGACTTTAACATTTTTTCAGTACTTTTTGAACAAGTGCAAAGGAAGCTATTTTTCACCAATTAAAAGTTAAAAAAACTTCTTCACAAAAAAATTTTATTTTTTTTATTTTACAAAAGTTTTTTTATTGCCGCCACCGGGTATCGAACTTGCGACCTCACGATTGCTAGTCGCTGAGCTCCACCGCTGAGCTATTCTTTGATATGAAAGTTGACTGGCATAAAAACACCACTCTGTTAATGCGAGACATTGTTCCTTATTCTCTTCAATAAAAGTACTTATTAATCAAGAGTAAAAGGTGCACTCCAATTCAATATTTTTACAGGTACATAAAAATCAATTTCTCACCATTTTTTTTTTATATATACATATTTTGAAAAATTTAAAAATTAAAAAATATTGAATTTAAACAAATTAATTATAAATATTAAAAAAAAAATTAATAGAATACAAAAAAATAAAAAAATATTGGTCCCGTCGGTAATCGAACCCGGGACCCGGTGTTTGAAAATGCCAAATGATACCAAAATCACTTTTTAAGATCACTTTTAAAGCAATTACTCTTTAGAAGCAATACTTAAGTGATTTTTTGGATGTGGTTCACAAGTAATTCTAAAAAAGCTGTAAAAATGTAATAACGGATACTTGGGAAGCAATGAAAGAAGTGATTTTTTGAAGTTGTTCGGAATACCTTCTAAAAAAGCAGTAAAAATACACTAACGGATACTTGTGAAGCATTAAAAGAAGTAGTTTGTAAAGCACTACTTGCAATTTTTTTTTTGCTGGGTATTAGTTACTAAATTGTTATCTATGCCGAGTTGTTTGGATGACAGTTGATCTTAGTTTAGATAAATCCAAAACCACTTTTATCAGCCATTAAAAAAAATTCCGCGCACATTTTTATTTTCAATAGAATTTTTTTACGATTTTACTTGACAACAGTTTCAATGCATAGAAAAAAGACAAAAATACTTTCTATATTATTTGAACACATTGAATTGATTACAAGTACGTTTTTTTACTTTACGATTAGACTAATGAATCCTTTAAAGTTAAAAAATTAGTAATATTTTTGAACTTCAACTGCTATTCCTTTACTTACATTTTTTAAATTTTATTCATTTTAAAAATAACGTATTAGATATTTTTTTATATTATGTATACAGCATGGATGGTAACCGAAACGGTAAGGGCTATTTTAGATTATTTCGGTAACGGTTTTTTAAGGATAATGCTATTTCGTTTACTTCGGTATCGGTATTTTAAGGATAACGGTTTTTTGATTATTTCGATAACGGTATTTTAAGGTTAGCGATATTTCAGCTATTCCGGTAACGGTATTTTAAGGATAACGGTAGTTAGCTAGTTCGATGCATCACGCAATTTTTTTTTTTTTTTTTTCAAAAAACACACGAGATTAAAAACAGAACCACTTTACCAACTAAAGTACGTAAAATACTCAATAACCACGTGTAATCACCAAAAACAGAGAATTAAAAATAACGCTAACGGTATTTTAGGGGTAACGGTATTTTAAGGGTATCGATATTTCATTTATTTCGGTATCGGTTCCGGAACCAGTTCCTGGGATCCCATATGGAAGGTGTGGGTGACGTAGAATCAGTTACAGAACTAGTTCCAGAATTGATTCTAGAGCAACCGGTGCCACATTGGAGCTATAGAAGGGGTTGCTTTTGGGACAATTTCAAACAAAAAGAATCGGTGTTGGAATCGACAGTAGAAGGGGTTGTGAATCAAAAGTAGCTATTCTACAACCGATTCTTTGGAACAGAAAATTTTCCTAGGTAGTAACAGGCATAAAAAAATTTATTCAAAAAATACCAATTACCCAGGAAAATTTTTTACAATCGGTTACCAACCACACCCATTCTACAACTGGTTCCACTGCAACAAAATTCCATGGAACTGGTTCCGGAACCAGTTCCTGGGATCCTATATGGAAGGTGTGGGTGACGTAGAATCAGTTCCAGAACTAGTTCCAGGACTGATTCTAGAGCAACCGGTTGCACTTTGGAGCTATAGAAGTGGTTTCTTTTGGGACAATTTCAAACAAAAAGAATCGGTGTTAGAATCGACAGTAGAAGGGGTTGTGAATGAAAAGTAGCTATTCTACAACCAATTCTTTAGAACAGAATAAAAGGTCTATTTTTTAAAAAACACGCACTTTTAAACTTTTTTATAAAAATATTTCCAGGAAATATTTCTGGATATCTGCATAAAACCAAAATATCTAGAAATATGAAATCCATAAATTGGTGCAAAAATATTTTAAAATTTTTAAAAATTACGACTATCAAATATACCCAGGAAAATTTTTTACAATCGGTAGCCAACCACACCCATTCTACAACTGGTTCCAGTGCAACCGATTCCATGGAACTGGTTCCGAAACAAGTTCCTGGGATCCTATATGGAAGGTGTGGGTGACGTAGAATCAGTTCCAGAACTAGTTCCAGAACTGATTCTAGAGCAACCGGTTCCACTTTGGAGCCATAGAAGGGGTTGCTTTTGGGACAATTTCAAACAAAAAGAATCGGTGTTAGAATCGACAGTAGAAGGGGTTGTGAATGAAAAGTAGCTATTGTATAACTGATTCTTTGGAACAGAAAATTTTCCTGGGCGTATTATCTAAATAAGAATTCGAAGTTTAAACGATTTAACGATTTTATACAATATTTAACCCTTCTTTCAGAGCATATTCGATTTTCTCATCGGTACAACAAAAATTTTAAATTTGTCGGACGAATTTTTAATAAAAATCGAGTTTTTCAAGTACAAACTATGTCAGGTATAATTATTTTCTTACTAAGAGGAAATGAAAATATCCGTGAAAAGAAAAACCCTAGTTTAGTATGAGCTGAGCTTATATTTAAAAACGCAAAATTGTTGAAAAGAACCCAAAATTAAAAAGAAACACGCGCTAAATATGTTTGGTTAACAAAATTTTATTTGCTTTCCTTTTTTTCTAACTTATTTGTCCGTTTTAATTTAAATTTTGTATAAAAAAGGAAAGTGTCAGTTTACTGAACAAATTGCCACCTTTTTTTTTGGTGATGCCATAGCCCTGCTAAACTCATCCCAAAAAAATGTAATGTCCTGCATCCTGAAAATAAATTCGGTGCTGAAATCCGCGTTTGTAGCCAATCGAATATTTCGGTTCAGGTAGCCGTGTTTTTTAGTTGTGACAATAGAAACCCAAATGGGACAGGACTAATTTCAGTCTGACAATGGAATTTCAGTTGTATAAAGAATAATTCGGCAGTCACAACTGAAAAATTCATTTGTTGTAACTGAACCATTCGATTGGCAACAAACTGCGTTGTCAGCACCGAGTCTTTTTTCTGGGTGTAATAAATACTCCTCTTTTTGATAACTCTCAAGAGAAAATTATTGGGAGAATGGAAAAATGTCAAAAACATAAATTAAATTATTTTCATTTCCTTTAAAATTTGAAACAGCAATCAATTTATTTTCATTAAAAATTGGATGAAATAAAAAAATAATATATCTTTCTGATTAAAAGTTGTTAATTTAGTGTTTTATGGTATCGACATAATTTTTTAAAGCGCTTTAAACGTCAAATGTGGTAGCATAATATAAAATGGTAAGTTTATTCTTTAGGTAAAATTCTTCAGTGAGAACGTACTGTGAACTAAAAATCATGTAAAAATCCCTCAATATAAATCTCAGCGTTATAAATTGATCACTTATAAGTATTTGAAGTTTCATGTTTGTTTAATTGGATTTAGAATTTTGGAAACTGGATTTAGAATTTTTCATACAAAAAGGGGATTTATTGAACCCAAAAAAAAACTGGATTTAATAAATCCACAATAAAAGCACAAATATATGAAACAGCCTATTAAGTATAAATATAGGTACTACACTGAAAATATTATTACAGTAACTGACTGTAGTTTTTTTAAAAAGTTATCCGTACATTTATTTTTAAATGACTATACAGTTAAAATGCAAAGATATATATTTTTTAACTGTTTTTGTCGTTTATTTAAAAAATAAATTACATAGTTATAATTACGGATTTTCCTATAAAAAAATATAAATAAATGTATTTAAAATTGATAAAAATTTAAATTTGTGATAAAGATTAGCATGTAGTTAACAAAATTTTATATTAAGAGTAGTTCTGAACATTTTGTTCTCTTCATACAATAATATCACGACATGCTTTTTCGCATTTAATCATTATTTTGGAATTTTTTAAGTGAGGTTATTTAAAATTTATAATCAAGAGACCATAATACCTTATACCAAAGTTGGGTAATTAGTTTGCAAAAAAATTCGCGAAAAAAAGAAAAATATTTGCATCAATACTTTCGTTTTCAGAATGTAAATCGCTGATTAAGTTTTACCATATCTCTTGTACCATAAAGTCTTTTTTCACGTTCCGCTATAATTTTTCAATTTTTTAAGTGCGGTTTTTTTTTTAATTTATAATCTAGGGACTAAAATACTAATTTCTTATTCGAAAGTTTGGATGTTCGTTTACAATAAAAAATTCGCGAAAAAATATTTCGCAAAAAGGAAAATGTTTGCAACGAATATATTGCGTTTGCAGAATGTAAGCTGACTAAGCTTGTTAATGAATATTTTGTACCATAAAGGCTTTTTTCGCTTTCCGCCATTATTTTGAAATTTTTTAAGTGCGGTTTTTTAATTCATAATCTATTTACTTTAATACTAATTTCTTTTCAAAAAACTTGGTGGTTAGTTTGTAAAAAAATTTTTACAAAAAGGAAAATGTTTGTATCAATATATTCGCTTGCAGAATGTAAATCACTGAATAAGCCTTTTAGCAAATAGTTTGTATCATAAAGACTTTTTTCACGTTCCGCTATTATTTTGCAATTTTTTAAGTGCGGTTATTTTAAATTCATAATATCCCGAGTAAAAAAAATTGATCTCACGCAATATCTAATCATATCCAATTTGATATTGTTTAAGATCTGCTCTAATATCTAGCTGATCCAATTAGATCTCAAAATTGGGTGTATCCAATCATATTGTATTAGATCCCATTATATATATGGGGATAAACTAAGATCAAGATATATCTCAAAATTGGGAGGTCCAATGATATCTTTGGGGATAAACCTAGATCTATTTTGATCCGAAAATTGGCGGATCCAGCTATATATTTGGGGATATTTTTAGATCTAGTTTGATCCGAAAAATGGCGGATCCAATTAGATCCAGCTATATATTTGTGGATAAACTTATATCTAATTTGATCTCAATTTTGGCAGATCGAATTAGATCCAGCAATATATTTGTGGATAAACTTAGATCTAATTTGATCCGAAAAAGTGGCAGATCGAAATAGATCTAGCAATATATTTGGGGATAAACTTAGATCTAATTTGATCTGAAAAATGGCACATCGAATTAGATCCAGCAATATATTTGTGGATAAACTTAGATATAAATTGATCTGAAAAATGGCAGATCAAATTAGATCCAGCAATATATTTGTGGATTAACTTAGATCTAAATTTATCCGAAAAATGGCAGATCCAATTAGATCCAGCAATATATTTGTGGATAAACCTGGATATAAATTGAATAGAAAATTGGCAGATCAAATTAGATCCAGCAATATATTTTGGGATTTAGTAAGACTTAATTTGATCCGAAAAATGGCAGATCGAATTAGATCCAGCAATATATACGGGGATAAACTTGGATCTAAATTTATACGAAACAGTAGATCTAGGTATATGTGACCTTCTCCGAGAAAAGGGACCTAGTGTGTCAAAAAACGGGTTTGGACTTAAGAGTGGATTCTGGTACCTAAAAGGGTGTAGAATAAGATGAAATGAGTTGAGGCACCTAACCATACGAAATCGCATCTCCCAACTGAAGGTGTGTTTAAAGTGATAATGCGTTATGAAACTTTAAATGCGTTCTTCTCAAAACTTAATTTTCACACACTAGGTCCCTTTTCTCGGAGAAGGTCACATATATATTTTAGGATTAAGTTGTATCTAACTTTATCTGGAAAACGGCAGATCGCATAAGATCGAGGATTATATTTGGGGATTACATAAGATCTAAATTTATGAAAAAAATAACAGATGAAATTAGATCCAGTAATATATTTCGGGATTACATAAGATCTTAACTTTTTCAATAAGTTGCAGATCGAATTGAATCCAGTGATATATTTAGTGATTTGGTAAAATCTTAATTTTTCCCATAAATTGCAGATCGAATTAGATCCAGCAATTTATTTAGGTATTAAAATGGCAGATAGAATTAGAAACAGCAATATATTTGGGGATTGACATCTAAAACTATCCATAAAAATGACAGATAAAATTAGATGCCGCATTATATTTGGTACTACGTAAGATCTCCATTTATTTGGGATTAAATAAGATCCCAGACATATATTGCCAACTGTTCAAAAAATAATACACTGGCAGAGCACTGATTTTATAAAAATTACAATATTTTGTTAAAATAAGGTTTAAACTCAGAAGGTCTCGAGTTCGATATGCATTTTTTTTACAAAATGAATTTCTTTTTATAAAATTAAAATTTTTTTTTCTATAATTTTTTTTATAAAATTATATATTTATTTTTTTATTAAATTGAAATCTTTGAATAAAATAATTTTATTTACATCTTTTTAACGCTCTACACCATTTCAATTGTATTAATTGTTTTTCAGATTTATTAATTGTATTTCAGAAATAATCAATTGAATTTCAGTTTTATCAATTGTATTTCAGAACTTATCAATTATTTTTCAGATTTATGAATTGTATTTCAGAACTAGTCAATTGAAGTTCAGTTTTATCAATTCTGTTTCAGAAATTATTAATTGTATTTCCGAAATTATCAAACTGTATTTCAGAAATTATCAATTGTATTTCAGAAATTATGAAATGTAATTTAGAAATTTTCCTCTATTAACTATGATAAACAATCAACAAGTTTTGAAGTAGATTTGATTATTTCTGAAATACAATTAATAATTTCTGAAATACATTCCATAATTTCTGAAATACATTTAAAATTTGTGAAATGCAATTAATAGCTTCTGAAATACAGTTAAATTGTAGTTGAGTTACCATTTATGACCATATATTGTTTAAATGGCACCATATATGACAATATACTGTTTAAATGGCACCATATATGGTATGTTCCCTATTAAAAAAAATAATATGGAGCTTTATATGGTAATATATAACTTAGAGTCATCCATGTAGCATTTGATCCGAAAAATGGACCGATAAAATTGTATCAGTTGTTTATCAGTTTTTAACTTATTGCAGCAGTTTAGATCTGACATGATTAAATTATGTGTTAATCAGATGAAATTGTATCTGATTTTTGACCTGATACAATTTTATTGGTTTATATCACATGGTATCAGTTTAGGTCCAAATAGATATATTTGTATACAAAATTATATAGTTATATCCCAATTTTGACCTGATATCAGTTTAAAACTTTAATACAATTGTATAAGGTAAATGTCGGATACAATTATATTTTATTTATATAAAATTGAACCAATTACGATCAAACCTGACACCATTACATATAAACCGATAAAATTGCATCAAGTCAAAAATCGGATACAATTTCATCTGATTAACACATAATTTAAT
The DNA here is from genome assembly GCA_949987735.1 of Leucophora obtusa. NCBI lineage: Eukaryota > Metazoa > Arthropoda > Insecta > Diptera > Anthomyiidae > Leucophora > Leucophora obtusa. The sequence goes on from OX465296.1 coordinate 51,582,704, forward strand.
CAGGTCTGATCTAAACTGATACAATTAGATAAAAATTTATAAACAATTTATAAAAATATATCGGGCCATTCTTCGGATGAAACTGTATATTTATACAGATATAACTTAATCACATATATGACTATATGTAACTATTTTTACTCGGGTTATTTAAATGATACGATATATCAAAGTATATGGTACTATATATGGTAGCATATATTATTATATCTGGAACTGTATTAAAAATGTTGTTGAAATGGCACCATATATCATAATGTATGGTTTAAATGTCAATACATATGATACCATATATCAATATATATTGCACCATATATCAATATATATTGCACCATATATAGTAGCATATATTATTATATCTGAAACTGTATTAAAAATGTTGTTCATGAGGTCCCATATATGAGCATATATTGTTGAAATGGCACCATATATGATAATATAAGGTTTAAATGGCACCATATATAGTAATATATTACTTAAATAACACCATGTATAAATATATATGGCACTATATATAGTATCATATATTATCATATCTGGAACTGTTTTAAAAATTTTGATCATGAGGTACCATATATGGTCATATATTGTTTAAATGGCACCATATATAATAATATATGGTTTAAATGGTACCATATATGATAATATATGGTTTGAATAGATGATAATATATGGTTTGAATGTCACCGTAGATGATAATATATTGCTTAAATAGCACCATATATAAATATATATCGCACTACATATAGTACCATATATTATCATATCTGGAACTGAATTAAAGATTTTGTTAATGAGGTACCATATATGACCATATATTGTTTAAATGGCACCATATATGATAATATCTAGTTTAACTGTCACCATATATAATTATATATTTTTTAAATGATACCATGTATAATTATATATTGCTAAAATGCCACCATATATATTAAGATATAGTTCTATATATAACTAGATATGCAATAAGATCAACCATGTCATGTAATATATAATCATATATACCATATCTAATGTTATAAAGGCCGATATCTAATTAGATGAAATTATATATGGCATAATATAAGAAACAATTTTGAAAAAAGACGTCATATATAATTATATATGGATATACATAACGACATGTATAATTATATATTGTAATATATGCCATATATGATTATATATAATTTTTTTTACTCGGGATAGGAACTATAATAATAATATTTTAATAAATATTTTGCACCATAATGACTATTTTCACGTTCCGCCATTACTTTGCAATTTCTTGAGTGCGTTTTTTTTTAAATTCATATTCTAGGAACTATAATAACGATTTCTTATAAAAAAGTTTGGTGATTAGTTTGCAAAAAAATTAGCAAAAAAATTTCGCAAAAAGGAAAATGTTTGTATTAATATATTCGTTTCCAGAATGTAAATCGCAAATATTTGTACCATAAAGACTTTTTTCGCGTTCCGCTATTATTTTGCAATTTTTTAAGTGCGGTTATTTTAAATTCATAATCTAGGCGCCCTATGCTTAAGTGGGAGTTAGAGGATTATATACGTATATATAATCTAGGAATAATAATACCCATTTTTTATAAAAAAGTTTAGTGGTTAGTTTGCAAAAATAATTCGCAAGAAAAAATATTTTCAAAAAGGAAAATTTTTGCATCAATATATTCATTAGCGGAATATAAATCGTTGATTAAGTTTTTTAATTAATTTTTTGTAGCATATACAATTTTCCACAATTGCGCGTTTTAAATATAAAGTATTAATTTATCGATCAAATCTGCGAACACAACAAAAACTAAAGAACTCGAAATAGCGGATTTAGTTATATAGTTTGTATATTTAGTTTTTTATTGTACTTTATTTCTTATTCAGTTTATCCACCAAACGATTATTCAAAGAGCTATTTTGCGAAATTTGCATGTAAGACGCCATATAAAAATATTAATTTATTGATAAAATTTTCAAACAACGAAAAAATTAGAAAAAAATGCCAAATTGCTGGTTTGATTTCAAGTTTTGTGTATTATATATTTTTTATTGTAGATGTTTGGGTTTTTATGTTTTCATTTTTAATTTTTCAAATAACTATTCAACGAATTATTCAAACATTTGTTAAAAATAAAATTCTCTAAATTTTGAGATTTTTATTTTCCAAATTTAAAATTCTTACATTTTTGGGAATTTTATTTTAAACAAAAATAAAATTTCAAATATTTATGGATTTTTAAATAAAATTCAGAATTTTTCCTTGTCTGATTCTTACGGATTTTGTAGTTAATTTTTTGAAATTTAAAAAAACGAAATAAATGAAAAATCATTATTTTTTTAAGGATTTTGTAGTTTATTTATTAACATTTAAAAATAAATGAAAAGTTCTTTTAAATGAAATGTCTGTAGACCGGTTTTCAAATGATTTTTCATTTATTTTAAATTACATATTCAGTTAATTTAAACTACAAACTATTTTGAGTGTATTATTGATTTATTAAATTAGGGGATTATAAATTAATAATAATGTTATCTACATAAAAGTTAAATAAAATCCTCCATCATCGAATTCGATATTAAAAATTAGGGTGAAAAAAGTTTCGGACAGAAAATTCTTTTTAAAATAGGGAGAATCTAACCCCATCTGTTGAAGACTTTTAGAACTACTCTTTGGATTTATTAAATTCAAGTGATTAGAAATAGCGGAGATTTATTTAAAACTTAACGTGACCTTTTAAATTTTCTACACATTTATTATTCTTACTACACAAGAATATGCATAGTATATTGACATTCATAAAAATTCAATTACCAGCAAAATTTTTACAATAAATTTGTCAAAAGTCAAAATATTACTGTCAAAACTTTTGCATATTTTTTTCGCCCAACAGTTGAGTCGTCGAACAAAGCAAATCAAAGAAAAAATGAACACAAATAAGAATTTTAAACTGTCAAAACTTTTTCATATTATGAGCCGACACTTTGTAGTAATAGTACAACTGGGAAAAAAGCTTTGCCGCTTCCAATATTTATGGCTGCCAAGTTAAGAATTAAAAAAACAAGAAAAAGGGACAACCAAATAATATAACTGCCAAGTAACGCGTATTAGGGCAATACACAATACGAATATATAAACAAACACTCAAACATAAATATTCTTCAAATTCATACCATATAAACCACCAATAGGTTCTTCCTTTTTTATGCAAATAAACTTTTTTTAAACTGAAAATATTTTTCAAAAAAATCAACCAAAATTACTATTTTGCATAAAAATGTCATAGTAGATGCCAAATAAAGTAACAAAACTGTAATACCCCCTCCCTTCCAAAAAAAAGAAGCCACAAGAGGCATTTATGTTGGTACTAACTTAACCAAACTTTTATGGTTAGATATGTATATTAAAAAATATGACGCGTCGAATACATTACAATTTTAATACATAACATACATGCCCATACATATCCTAGCAAAAAATTCGTTAATACTTATAAACTAAAACGTTTTAAATAACATGTAAAAAAAAAAAACAGATTGCCAACTACAAAAAAATTTGTTGTTATCGTAACTAGAATCATAATAAGATTCAGAATTAATTTAAAATGTGGGTGATATACTTAATATAAATAACTAATGGGAAAAGCCCGCCGCGTAATTAGCGTGCCTTAAAATTTATATAAATACAATTTATGTGGACCCTAACGACTCCAGTGGATTTAAAAATTATATTAGAAAGTTAGTAGCTGCGGTTCCTTTCACCACTTCATCAATAGATAATTTTAAAGCCCGATACTTCGTTGCCGGTATTTTTAATTATCAGAAAATACGTAAAGGGTTCTTCAATAAGAGCGCTACAAAAGTTTTTTTAAATAAAACAAAAACGGTTTTGGATATCAGTGAAATTCTTTATTCCTGTGAAAGTACGTTCGATGCCATTATGTATGGAAATCGATCTCTTTTGCATGGCCACCACGGGCACGCTTGCAGAAGTCCAGACGCTGAACCCAATTTTCGACGGTTTTCAAGTATAAATCGGCCGATATTCGTACGAAGTTCATCAATCGTCGCTGGCTTTTTGGCATAGACCATAGATTTGGCATAGCCCCACAGGAAATAGTCCAATGGCGTCAAATCGCACGACCGAGGCGGCCAATCGACTGGACCATTTCGTGAGATAACACGTTCTCCAAACTTGGTTTGCAATAAATTGATTGTGACATTCGCTGTGTGGCTTGTGGCGCCGTCCTGTTGGAACCACATCTCCTCCAAGTCCATATCATCCTTTTTGGTTTAAGCTGGGTGATTAATGGTGCTATTTTGCCTTTTGAATCTCATTCTAAATAAACATCCTTCAGTGAATCCCATTTTTACCACATTCCTGACGAAAATTCCAAAACCACCTTATTAAAAAAAAACGGAATTAATACGTAGTTCAAATTTAAGGTTTCAGCTAAAAATACCGCCCCGTTGGGAGTCTACATCTAAAAAAAAACATACACACCACATTTGAAATTCCTGGCTGGGCGCTGTTAAATCAGTCCTGGTTGGGCGATTTAATCAGATATATAACTGTATACACATCGCATTGTGCGAGGACAGTTTTTCGATCTACATTTTAGTCTGGAGGCATTTGCTGAGTTTGGGAACTATTCTCAAACTCTTCCCAGGTCCAGCGAATACTTTGAAGACACTATTGACAAATATACTGCATAGTTTGGGCACTTTTTTGGCTCCAGAACTATGCGCTGTACATTCATATAACACATTGACTGAAAAGTCCGTAGGATAACACATAGGTGGCACTACTAGTGAAAAATTCATATGATTTTTTCGAAATACCAAGCTGATACCTGTCAAAATTTAGTGACAATTCGTTCATTAGTGAACAAGATACAGCTGTTTTAGTGACGCTACTTCTGCGATTTTGAAAACAATGCACACAGGAAAAGATTGGTTGGAATTGGATCAAAACCATTAAAATGAATTTTCCAAGACGTTATTTTATTTGGAGTTACCTATAATGGAGTGCTACACCAAAAATATTTCACAAGGTATTAAAAATAGGGAAAATTAACTAAAAAACAACCCTTTTAACAAATTATTGGGATCTCCAATCAATTTTAAAATTAGTATCAGTTTAGTAAATCTATGCAGTAGAAGCAGCCATTTATTTAGTGAATATACAAGAAAATTGGTGTTATCTATAAACTTCATTAAAAAAGTTCGATATTCGAAAGTGTTAACTACAAATACCGGTATCCTAATCAAATATGACCTCAAAGTCGAGTTTCTGTAGAACCAACCGAATTGTGGATTGTAATGATAACACAAAAAATAATAAGTGTTTGTGATGTAGTAGGTGAGGAGTTGGCCTAGTACGCCGGATTTCCAGGTTCGAATCCCGCAAAAGACAAAAATTTAGATGTTTTTTTGTTAATTAAAATAAAATATTCATAGTAAATATTGCTAAGAAAATTAAAAGTAGTTGTGGTGCAGTGGGTAAGAGTGTGTACTATTTAACCTGAATGGCCGGGTTCAATACCAGAAAATTCAAAAAAAGTTTCTTAATTTCAATAAAATTTTGTGGAACGTAATAATATTTATGTGGAACATAATATTGAATTAGACAAGCGAATATTGGCTTTCAGGACGAAACATGTAATTTTATATAAAGATAGTTGTTGTAACCGCACGAATTCGATTGGCAATTGGGTGTGAATTTAAAGAAATTTCGTGTATTGACTTATCATTGCTTTTTAATGGGAAAAACAACGTTCAAGCCATGGGGTTGGAGTTATTGTATCGGTCTTGAAGAAGACTATGTTGATGAATGAAATCGAATTTTGCCAAAAAAATTGTTGTTTTTTGGTTATCCTACGGACATTCCAGCCGAAATTGCTTTGAATTCATTGTTTTTAAAATTGCAAAAGTAGCCTCACTAAAACAGCTGTAACTTGTTCACTAAGGAATGAATTGTCTTTAAGGTCTGAAGGTTAGTAGTTCCAAAAATCATATCGACGAAATTTTAAAAGCTCTGGTACTGGTAGTTTTACATATCTAAATTTATTTAGAACAAAATTAAAATCATTTGAAGTAATTACCATTGCATATCAATTGTCATGAAAATTTTTTTATTATTATTTTTTAAATTAATAATAATAATTAAAAAAAATTGTTTTCATTCACCAATGACAATGGTTCTAAATTTCTTCTCGAAAAAAGGTAATAATTGATAAATCGCTGGAAAGAAAACGTTGAATCGATAAATATCATTGACACCTAGGTGTGATAGATTTCATTTCGATCCCTTTGTTTAGTGTTTTGATTTCATTTCATTTATTCAGTCTTTGGATACGAAATTCCTTACAGACTATGATGTTACAATTTTAGAATAATCTAGATATTAATTTATATATTATTTTATTAATTTTAATTAATTTTAATTTTTATTAAATTTAATAAAATAGAATATGTATATTGCTTCAAGGCAGATTTTGATGAACGAAACTCTATTTGTGTTTTCAAATGAATTTGTTGATCATGATTAATGTCAGTTGAATAAACGTGCGCATCAAAATGCTATAAAGACCATAATTGGTACACTGTAGTGGTACATTAAAAATATTGTTATACCTAAAACTTCTAGGTGGAACATGAAATCTAATAAGACAAACAGTGAGTACCTTCATTAATAATATCAAAAACAAATAAAGAAGATTACAATAACATACCAAACTCAAGGGTTTGCAAACCTATTAATAAGCTTTTAGATCTATAGTAGGGTATAGGATCAACAAACGTTAAAGATGAGATTGCACTCTCTTCCACAATGAGGAGGCCATATAATAGCTGCATACTCTAATTTTGATCTAACAAAGGCAGTATAAATTTACTTCAATGTCATAATTCCCCTCGTTTCCTGTTAGCATCTATATCGTTCTACTTATCTATTGTTTCGATTTCACTCGTTCTCCGTTCCATTACATATCCGTTCCATAATTTTAGTGTTCCAATTCCACTCGTTCCGTTTCATTTTTCCCATTGTTTTATGTTTCAATTCCACTTGTTTCTCGTTTCATTTCGTTTCACTGTCTAGTGTTTCAATTTCAGTCGCCTTTCCATTCCATTTTATTTCCCAATTTTAGTGTTCCAATTTCACTCCTTTCGCGTTCGATTTCATTTCGCTCCCTTTGTCTAGTGTTTCAATATTAATAGCTCCATTCCCTTACCCAACTCTAGTATATAAATTCAACCTGTTCCCCATACTATTCCATTTCGTTCCCTGTTTCGTTCGATTTCTGCCCCTGTTCCTTTCCTTTCGAGTGTCTAGTGTTTCAATTCCACCCGCTCTCCATTTCGCGTTTCAATTTCTCTCGTTTCGCATTCCATTTGATATCGAGTTCCTCTTCTAATGTTCAAGTACCGCTCGTTTTTAAGGCGGGAAACTTTCCCCTTTTGTACCCATATTTTACCACGAAAATTTCTAAACTTGGATTAACACATACTTGTACTTGAAAAAAGAAATAACTCCTGAAAATTTTAGGTTTCTAGCAAAAGGCATTTGGGGCAACCTATTAACCCTCTAATGGCCAAGACCGCCTTTTGGCGGTCTTCAGATTTTAAATAATTTTTGGCTAAATAACAATATTTAACCTTCGTACCAAATTTAAACTTCCAGCGGATTGCGCAGACGATTAATGGGGACACTTTTCTCCATTTTGACTCAATTTTTACCATGAGCCTATCCAAAATCCCTAAAAGTAATTTCAACTTCTGAGCTCCAGGGGTTTGAGCGGTGTGATGTGGAGCCAGTGAGTTAGTCAGTCACATTGTTCTTTTATATATGGAGATAATAATTTCCTTTCTGGTTTGTAACCAGGTAAAGTAGAACGGAATGGAGCAGGTAAATGGAATGGAACAGGAATGGAATAGAGTACGAAAAAAATTATCAGATTCTGAGACCGAAAATATTGTCCGTTTTTTCGAGACACATGTCATTTTGTACGATAGACATTTTTTAAAGCTAAGCTGCATTTACTTATTTTATTTAGTGAATAATTATACCCTACACCACTATGTGGTCAGGGTATTATAAGTTTGTGCTAATGTTTGTAACAACAAAAAATATTGGTCGTAGACCCACCTTATAGTATACCGATCGGTTCAGAATTTTTTTTTTATTTCGATTTAACGATGTCCGTCTGTCCGTCCGTCTGTCTGTCTGTCCATGCAATCTTGTGCGCACTCTACAGGTCGCAAATATTAAGATATTTTGATGAAATTTGGTACGCAGACCTATGTTGGCCCAAGGACGAACAAGACCTAGTGCCCATATAAGGGTCCTACAAAAATTATATTGTTTATACGCTGCAGGTCGTAAATATTAAGATATTTTGACGAAATTTGGTACACAGACCTATGTTAGCCCAATAACGCTGCCTATTGATTTTGCTGAACATCGGTCCATGTTTAGACCTAGAGCCCATATAAGGGTCCTACCAAAATTATACTGTTTATACGCTGCAGGTCGTAAATATTAAGATATTTTGATGAAATTTGGTACACAGACCTACATTGGCCCAATAACGCAGCCTATTGATTTGGGTGAACATCGGTCCATGATTAGACCTAGTGCCCATATAAGGGTCCTACCAAAATTATACTGTTTATACGCTGCAGGTCGTAAATATTAAGATATTTTGATGAAATTTGGTACACAGACCTATATTGGCCCAATAACGCAGCCTATTGATTTTGGTGAACATCGGTCCATGTTTAGACCTAGTGCCCATATAAGGGTCCTACCAAAATTATATGGTTTATACGCTGCAGGTCGCAAATATTAAGATATTTTGATGAAATTTGGTACACAGACCTATATTGGCCCAATAACGCAGCCTGTTGATTTTGGTGAACATCGGTCCATGTTTAGAACTAGTGCCCATATAAGGGTCCCCCAAAATTGGCTTGGTTACAAACTGCAGGTCGCAAATATTAAGATATTTTAATGAAATTTGGTGCGCTGACTCACATTACAGAAAATTTTGACACGAGCCCCATTTTAACCCATTCGAATTTCGGATCCAAACATTAGTTGGCTTTTTCCCAGACTGGTGTAGGGTATTGTATAGTCGGCATGCCCGACTTTAACCTTTTTACTCGTTTTTGTTATTAATTTACGTAATAATACAAAATGACACTCCCCTATAATGAAGATTTCGTTCCCCGTTGGGTTATATTTCGTTCCCTATGTTAGGTGTTCCAATTCAACTAGTTCCTCGTTCCATTTCATTTCGTTCCAATCTTAAGTGTTCCAATTCCCCTCGTCCCCATTTTATTCCATATCGTTTCCATTTTGAACAATATTACTCTCTGTGGAATATTGTTCAAAATATTTCCAAAAGGAAATTTTTAGCATCAATGTACTTATTTACCGAATGTAAATCGCTGATTAAGTTTTTTAATTAAATGTTTGTACCATAAAGCCTTTTCCCATTCCGCTATTATTTTGCAATTCTTTACGTGCGTTTTTTTTTTAATTTATAATCTAGGGATTATAATACACATTTCATACCACAAAGTTTGGTGGCTAGTTGCAAAAAAAATCGCGGAAAATAAAATTTGCAAAAAGGAAAATTTTTTCATCAATATATTTGTTTGCAGAATGTAAATCGCTGATTAAGTTTTTAATTAATTTTTGGTACCATAAAGCCTTTTTTCGTTTTCTGCGATTATTTTGCAATTTTTTAAGTGTGGTTTTTTAAAATTTATAATCTAGGGACTATAGTACCAATTTTATACACTAAAGTTTGGTGTTTAGTTTGCCAAAAAAAACATATTTGATAGTGTGATCCATTCTCATTTCGTTGATGTAGTAGACTACGTTTAATATGAAATTTTGATGTTTCAATTTGCATTTCGTTGATGTACTAGACTACGTTTAATATGAAATTTTGATGTTTCAATTTTCATTGCACTATTGCCACCACTTTCTAAAGAAAACTGAAGAAGGGGACCTGGAAAATCCCCGAAACTATCGTCTTTTCATTCCTGAAAGTGTAGAGGTTTTTGAAAGCAAAAACTCTGTGAAGTATTTGTTAGGAAAATATCCTGATGAAGAAAAATAGCAGTTTTTGAAAAAAGTACTTATTATGTTAATTCATAATAGAAATTGGTATCGAACTGAATTAATAAATTTCTAATTAATCAATAAAAAGGTCGAAAAAACAATTTTTATTTTTTGAATAAAAATTAAAAACCAACATTTAAAAAAAATCGGAAAAAAAATATTTGCAAAAATTTCGTCATTATATTCATTTGCAGACTGTTAATTGCTGATTGAGATTTTTAATTATTTTTTTCTACCACAAAGTCTTTTTTCGCGTGCCGCTATTATTTTGCAATATTTTAAGTGCGTTTTTTTTAATTTATAATCTACGGAGTATAATGCCAATTTCATAAAACAAAGTTTGGTGGTTAGTTGCAAAAAAAGAAAATTTTGGCATCGTTTGCAGAATGTAAATCGCTTATTATTCTTTTAATTAATTTTTTGAACCCCAAAGCCTTTTTTCGCATTCCGACATTATTTTGCAATTTTTTACGTATGGTTTTTTAACATTCATAATTAAGGTTCCATTCTTGATTTTCATAATAACTAAATTATTATTTTCCATCCGTGGTTACAATCGATGTTTTGAGTCATACAAAGAGGGCACATAATGACCCTGCAAACATTTGGAAGATATCTTCCAAGAAGATATTTAGGCGATATCTTTTATTTGTCATTTAAATGAAAATAATCAAGTAGTATTTACTTTGAAATTGTCTTACTTTGTCTACTTGGAATAAAAATAATTCAAAAATTTTATATTTTGTCATAACTTTTTATGACAATATTGCGGCAATATCACCTTTGTATCATTTGGAAGATAAAGCCAATTTGTTTGAAATCTTTTGTCAATTCGGAAAAAATTAAAACTAAATTTGTACAAAAACAATCAAAAGATATATGTATAGGAAATAAATAAACTCGTGAAAAGTCAAGATTAATTGAGCGGGAAAAATCGGCTTAGATGATCTCAAGATAATTTATATGTTGGTCAATGGATTGTGTATGCAGATTAGGGTGTTTCATTTTTCCAAAGTTGTGATTTTCATTAGACTTTGCTTACGTCCCGAGTCTCACTGGTGTAAAAGATATATATGCCAAATTTCAAGAAGATTGGATAATATTTAGGGGTGGCACACTTTTTCACTTTTTTCTGAAACTAGTGAAATTTTTTCTACTTAAGTTCTTTGTTCTATTTAACGGACTTTTATGTATTTTTTGTTTTCATCTATTGCAGGTAATTGAAATTTAAAATGGGAACCAAAAGAGGAATTTGGCTGCTAGAAAAGGTACCTAGTGTTGAGTTTTTAGGAGCTCGGCTCCCTTCAAAGGAGCAAGTACTTTTAGCATTCATTTACCATCATAAGCAAATGAATGAAACACTTTTGGATGCTGCTTAATTTACCAGTACTGCACTACAGGAAGTGTGGAGGAAAGCAAATATTCCTGTTAAGATGGAGGAAAGTATCCGTGCTGGTATACAAAAGCTGTACAAAGAATACCGAAATCTGGGCAAAGAGAAATCGAGAAAAACGGATGAAGCAAATGCGAAACGGCAGATTTGGAAAGGTAATCTCGTCGAGTTATTTGACATTTCGCGACAAAATGTAATGTACTTGACTAGCGTACCACAAGAAGATAAAGAATTTCTTAAGGCACAAAGAGAAGATCATATGAGTTCATCAATTAGTGGAGTAGACAAGGGTTTGGCCTCCAAAATAAAAACCAAGTGTGCAAAAGAAGAAAAAAATTATTCGTATAAGAATAAACATTACAAAGCAATCGCCGAAATCAACAAGAGAGCCACATTGGAAGACTCATCTCCATCATCATCAGCACCTAGTGACGAAGAATCTGAGTATTCTCCTACAGCAACGAAGAAATGACATTCAAATCCCAGATTAAAACCTCTTGATCAGACACTTATATCTACTTGGGATCGAGAACAGCTCTCTATTCGACAAGCAAGTACTTCATTTATAGCAACTGCAAAAAGCCTTGGCCACGATGTTTCAAACATTTCTGTATCTCCAGCTACCGTTTACCGAGCTCGGACAATCAATAGAAGTAAAATGGCAAAGAAAATCGAAGAGACACTCTTTGCAAATCCTCCTCCTTTGGTTTTGCATTGGAATAGTAAACTGTTACCCTCAGTTGCCCATGAGAGTGTAAAAACTTTGGAAGATAGACTTGCTATTCTAGTGACTGGCAATGATTTTGAACATTTGCTTGGCGTTCCTGTTTCCCTGAACGGCACTGGTGAGCAGATGGCGGAAGTTGTTATTCGGGAAGTGGACCGATTTGGGCTACGTGAAAATATCATCGGTATGTCTTTTGATACTACAGCATCTAATACAGGACTGGTCCAAGGGGCATGTGCCAGAATTGAAAGGGAATTCAGACGAACATTGTTGTGGCTGGCTTGCCGTCATCACACCCATGAACTAATATTGAAAGGAGTGTTTGAGGAGTGTTGCGGCATACCATGAAGTGGTCCTGACGTCCAGATTTTTCGGAAGTTTCAAAGTATGTGGGGTTTACTTGATAAGAAATCATATACCACAATAATGGAGGAACAAAATCCCGTTCAAGGCTTTTTAGAAGAACAACGAGTGAAAATGGTTAACTATATCCAAAATGTCCTAGAAGACGGAAATCACCCAAGAGAAGACTACAAAGAGTTATTAAAACTCTCACTCCTATACCTAGGAGGTTAGTCCAAAGCCGACTTCAGTTTAAAATCCCAGGAGCTCTGTATCAAGCAAGGTGGATGGCAAAAGCAATATATGCACTTAAAATCCTCTTCAGTAAACAGATGAATATTCCTCAACGTGTTTTGTCTAGCATACTACCTATTAATCTTTTTTCTTGTTTTAATATAATTTTAAGTTTGTGATTTTTAGTTTTTCCAATAAAATGAATTACCATTGAAAAATCGTATTTTTTGCCTATTTTCACAAAACTGATCAAAGTGTGCCACCTCTAAATATTGTCCAATCTTCTTGAAATTTGGCATATATATCTTTTTTATCACTGAGGCTCGGGGCGAAAGCAAAGTCTGCAAAAATTTAATATTTTACTTTTTGCCTTGCAAAATGAAACACTCTAATGCAGATTTTCTTTTTCAGGCTTAAATTTAATAATAAAAAAGTAAATCGGTTTTTTTTGTACCCGGTAGTTTATTTAGCGATATCACCCTTTTATCTTCCATATGAGTTATTGCTTTCGTATTCCCTGGAAGTATTGTTTTAGGATAACAGTTGTTTCCGACAGAGGAAACTTCCAGAATACGAAATTGATATTGCCCGCAATAAATGTTTTCTTTCTGGCGATATGATCGGAGAATCTTCTTCGTATTGCCATGTTTGCTGGGTGATATTGGTTTGAGTATGTTCCTGTTCCAAGGTACATAATAGAAGAAATGCTTTCTCAGTGATAGAGAGTCCCCCAATCTCTTTATTATGTATACTCTTTGATAAAAATAATAGGAAATGTAATAATAAAACTAACTAGTTCATTACCAGCTATTTAGTTACATACATAAGCACATATCTGGTAATGCTTTTCTGTACTGGGAAGATTAAAAGAAAATGTTGCCGCAATATATCTTCCATAGAAACAAAAAAATTTATTTCTTTCAAACAATATTAAAATTAATTATTTAACGTGCTTGTGTTTGCCGGATAAAATTTTATTGCTTCATTAGTTGTAATTTTCGTTAACTAAATAATTAGTTTGTCGTCCTTTTTTTGTGTTTTAAAAAATTTTTTGTATTGAGCACTTAAAAAATCAAGTAAGATTTGAGAGTTCTGGTGATTGAAAAAAACTTCCGTGATTTACAAAACTAATTTGTTCGTACAATTTAGCTTGAAAACCACGTAAGTTAACATGTTTTTCGCCGTGTTTTACAAATAAGTAATTTGAAAAATTTAGCTGAAGCAAGGGGTAGTGTTATAAGAAATTAGGATATTAGTAATTGTTTTTGTACAGCTGCGTTATAAAAAGCAAACAAAAGTCATTAAATTCTGTTTTAATAATTAATTTGAGTTTGTATAATATTATGCCTAAATCACCCAACTCTTTTCATGGAATTAAATATTTATATACTCATGAAAATACATTTTGCAACTTATGTATAAACAAATTCTTAATTAACATTACCTAAATATTTACAAAAAGTATTGGGGAAGTTTAATTTAAAAGGAAAAACATACACCCGTATCAAAGGAACCATTTACACAGACATTTATTTGAAGTTTTATATTTTGGATCATTGTATACTTTGACTTCTTTTTTTGTGTTTGGCTTTTAATTTTATAGAATTTCCGGGCACAAAATTAAAGGAAAAACCTTACTTTTAACACACAGTCGACTTTAAATGAAAAATGCTACTTACAGTAAGGCGTGCATTTTCCCAGTTTTTAAAGATTCTAAAGAAAATTTTGAATTGTAACTATTAATTTGACTAAAGCAATAAGACATCGATTTAGACAGGGCCTTTCACATTAAGCCATCGATATACATACAGTGAGGAGCAAAAGTGTAACAGGGTTAACATGGTTCAGATATTTTGCTTAAAATTTTTAACTATGAAAGCAAATCCAATAATTGTTTCTGGCGTTATATATTTATTAACTTGTACTAATTAAAAAACAAGAAAAAAAATTTAACCATTTTATATTACTGGGGAAATATTACATTTTTCACTTTAAAGACAAATGTTACACTTTTGCACCCGGTTAATTTTTGATAATTTTCTTTAAAAAATTTAAATATAAACTTAAAAATCACGAAATTTTTGCTGTTTTTCTATGCATTTGGGTGAATTGTTGCAAAATATTGCATTTATCTCTTCAAAAATTAGGTGTCAAATAAAATTTTCCTTATTGTTCAGGTCGCAAGCGCATTTTGGGGTATGGCAATATTAACCATGTTGATTTTTTTAGTAAATCCAAAAATATTTAACGGGACAATAGAATGGATTATTTGGTATTCAAAAATTTTTCGATTGGGTTGCATTCCCTATTACATAAAATGTTTTTGAAGACTACCCAGGTAGAAATTGCCGACGTTGCAATAAAAATTGTACTGGGAGACTACTGTTTTTTACGAAATGCCGATACTACTTAAAACGTGCTTTGTCAATACTGTTTTCTGAAAATTAACGAGCTTTTTTTAATTTATTAAAATTAACAATTTCATAAATTTTACGTATTTTTACATATATTACACAATTATTTATGTAAGAGTGACATAGCCATTCTTTTCTTGTGAAGTTTCGAAAGAATACATTAAAAATCTGTGATGTACACTAAGAGGACAGTAATAGCAAACTACTAAATTTGTTATTAAATGTACTGGGATAATACCATAAAAATAAAATCCCAAGCCTGCGCCAACGTTGGGAAATAACTACGGCCAAGCGTTTATTGGTGTTATCATTTCGACAACATGCCAGTACAGTGAAAGTTGAAAATCCGACGCATTGCCAGTACATGTACTACCGTCTGCAATACCCGGCCGACATTGTACCGTATGTATTTTTCTACCTGGGTATGTATATTGAAAATTGGTCAGAATTTATAAATTTTTGGAAAAAATGCCTTATTTTTCTATGGTAGCTAGTAAATTCAATCCTCTACTTAATTATAAGCCATTAATTTTTCTTCAATATACTGTCAATTTAAAACATCGGATGAAACCCATTTTCATTAGGGCGCCTAAAACTGTAATGAACATGTCAACAGCTTTAATGATTTGGGGCTCTGTATATGGTAGTGTTATCAGAATTATTATTAAATTAGTAATATGGACCAGTTTTGTGTACAAAATTATTTACTGCCACATTTTTAAGTAAAATATATAAAAATAATATGCTTTTAATTCGTTTATCGACCTTACCACGTTTCCCCCCAAAAAGAGGACTTCAAACTAGAGTTGGTAAATTCATAGTTTCTTAACATACTTTTTTAAGTATTTTACCTTTAATTTTTTCTTTATGCAGAGTTGTAATTTTGTGATAAATATTTTAGCCGAGTCACATTTTTGTTGTAAATAGTTTAGCAGAGTCACATTTTTATATCTTTTTTCCGTTCGAAATGCAACTCTGAAAATATCGAGTAGTAGCTTTAAGTATCGAGTACCCAAAAAAAGACAAATACTCAATACTCAGTACCCACTACTCATATTTTTACCAGCTCTACTTCAAACATAGAAACTTGTAACAATCTACTTCAGGATATGGGGGCTACCTGGTAAATGGGTTTCATCTGATGTTCTATATTGACGGTTTATCAAAGGAAAATGAATCATAGAAAACTATCACATTTTTTGCAAAAAATGTGCCCAAATTCAAAAATTTAAAAGTCATCTAAAAAAATTCTTTAGCAGGAAAAGCAACCCAACCAGAACATTTCCCAATGAAAAATAGTCTGTGCTATTGCCCGACATGACATATATTTAATACTTTTGGATTTAAGAAAATTTTCAGCATGATAAACATAGCCAGCCCTGAAAAAGAGCTTGCGAGATGAACAATAGGGAAATATTACTTAATACTCACTTTTTCACCAGATAAATGGAATATTTTCCCAATTACACATAAAAGCCGCAAAAATGTTATGATTTTTTAAGTTAGTATTAAAAATTTCTTAAGAAATTTATCAAAACTTAACAGGGTGCAAAAGCGTAACAATTGTCATAATATAGAAAAATGTTTCCTCTTCTTCTTTAATTAAAATACTTTAAATATTGTTATTGATTTTTAATTAGAACAGGTTAATAAACAAAAAAATTTTGAAAAAATTATTTGATTTGGTTTCGTAGTTAAAAATATAAAGCAGAATAACTGAACAATGTGTACCCTGTTACACTTTTCCTCCTCACTGTAACCCCAATTTTTTTAACCCAAATACAATTTTATCAGTTCCCGATATTCCCAACCTAAGAATTAACTTATAATAAGTACTCATCAAGTGTAGTAATAGTTTTTAAACAATATATCTTGGATTCGTAAACCATTTCTTTAGGCTCTTTGCCAGAAGAAATACACACTACGCTGACACTCACAGTAGGATGCGTTATATGTTAAGTAACGCAAAATGGCGTTGCAGTAACTTAACTAAATACTTAGCATGTATGTGCATTCCGTTTAGTTTTTTTAATTTCTTATTTTATCGTAATTTTTTCACAGATATTATTTTTATAAGGCGTTAGCTTAACCGTATTTACGATTATGGCTTTTGATGCAATAAAAATTAAGTGGACCGTTAAAATGGGCTATATTTCATTAAGGATAAGAAATTGTATTATGCAATACCGAAACCAGTATATGTGACCTTCTCCGAGAAAAGGGACCTATTGTGTCAAAAAACGGGTTTCGATAAAAATGAGAAAAACATTAAAATTTTATTTTTAATTTAACTTTAAATGCGTTCTTCTCAAAACTTCATTTTTACACACTAGGTCCCTTTTCTCGGAGAAGGTCACATATGAGGGATTTCAAATATTTTGGAGGTATTTTGAAACTGTATTTTGATTAGATGCATCTTATTCAACTTATTATGATTTATAGAGTACGGCAAAAACTAGGTCATGCAGAATTGTAGGTTATAAGGTTTTCTTCTATCTATTGAATTGAGGGCCATAAAAAGTACACTCAAAGGAATTTGTCGGTAGAATCTACTGAAAATTACAGCTAACACAGAGGTATGTTAAAAAGGCGACTAAAAATGTAGTTATTTTTAACTGCTAAATAAAAAATGCACTACAAATAACTAAAAAATGTCATAAAAAACTATGACATAAAATAACTGACAAATTTTTACAAAAAAAATTTTTAAAACAACCCACAAAATTGTTGAAAACTTCGGTTTCTTAGAGTAAATTTCTTTTTTATTAAAATTTGTATTTAAAACATAAATTTTTTCTTTCGATAACAAAAAAAAAATTGCAATTGCTTCATTCCATTTAAAATTTTAAGCCATTGGAAATACAATACAATTTTCTGATTTTTATTCGAAAACTTCATAAATGCTTTGTAAAGTTATAGCAGGTTTACAAAACGTCATTTTCATATAAAATTTGTTCAATAAACCTCCTATAATTTTTCAAAGCGTTTATGAATTTAAATTAACGATTTGCCGATTTTCGTTCATTACACCGCCCACTTTAGCCTGGCATCCAAAATAACCCACGAATTTGATAAAAATGCAAAAACGTGTTTTTTTTTAAATTAATTTTAAAGAGTTTAATATCACATAATAGTTGATATTAAAAAAAAAAAATTGGAAAAATGATAATTCGAGTTTGTGTGTGGAGCGGCTGCTTTACAGGACATTTTACAAAAATTGCTGATTTTGTCAAAAATTTAACAAAATTTTAATGTTTTACACAGTTTTCGGAAAAACATCACTTAAATTTGGTTAGACTATAATTATCTTTACATTTGTTTAAAAAATATTTAACCCTTAGTGGCCTAGGGTCAGCAAAGACCCATGAAAGTTAGGGGGTTGCGTTTTACAAAATAATTTTTTTTATTCATTCAAAGTGATTTTTTTCCGAAAATTATTAAAGGTGTTATTCTGGGGTGTTAGTGGAGCGTTTTTGGCCAAATGTATAAAAATTAACCCCATATGCATCACGTTTAGGGTTTGGGGTTCGGGAATTCCCGTGAAATCCTAGGAAAAGTTTGCCGGGAATTCCAGGGAAAATAATATGTTTTTCCCGGGAAAACGGGAAATTTTAAAAATATTAAGTTTTTAAAATTGTTTTTGTTTGGAATAGGATTTTTAAAATTTTTCAAATGTATATTTTAGTTAAAGTCGACTTTAGTTAAAATATTGGGTGGCAGTATACCTTGATTTCGTTTATTTTTGGAGCATTCTGATTGGTTAATTTATTTTCAACCAATCAAAATGTTTGAAAATATAAATATTTGTGCAAAGTTTTCATACACAAAATGAACAAAACCGTATGATTAAAAATAAAGTCGACTTTAAATTTAAAATACTCCTTTATATTAAGGGCCAATAATTTTATAAGTAACGTTTTCATTAATAAATGTGATATTTTCAAGTAAGTTTACTTTATTTTAATACACCTGCTTTCAATCTAATATATGCTTTTATATTAAAGAATAAAATGTTCGGAGTATGGAAATACTTCACAAAAAAGGAAAATGCAGCGCAGTGCAATATTTGCCCTAAAAGACTAATGGTTAACGGAGGTATCGAAATTTTGTTATCCGACATCTAAATTTGGTTCACAAAAAAAAAACTGGTGGTCATGCAACTTTTCTTGAACAAAACAACAACAAGAATAACGTTGCAGCTAAAATTAGCAAAGTAGCCGAAGAAAAAAGTGTAAGCTGAATAGGCATTGAACGTTTTATGGTAGGGCAAACATTTCCTGAAATGGTATCCAAATTAGCCGCAGTCGACGGAATGTCAATCCGCATCATAACTAGATCTTAGTTTATTCGAGAAAGTTTTTATAATAAAAACCTGGCATTGCCAAAAAATTTTACAATCATCTAAAAGATATCATGATAAAATAAATATAATATTTCTAACAATAGGAGATTTACTATAATCTTAGATGAATGGACAAGAATATCACAAAAGATATATTTGAACATATGTATAAACGGAAATAATTCATTTTATAACCTGGGGTTGGTTTATATATCAGGAAAATGTAATGCTGATGAAATAAGAAGAATTGTAAAAATAAGCCTAGAAGAGTTTTATTTGTCATTGTGGCCACCATATCTAATGGGCCAAATGTGATGAAACGGTTTGTTTCCGACAGTCCAGTAGTGGGTGCTTTCTGCTGGAATCATGCAATTCATTTGGCAGTGCTTAGAGTAATTTATGTGAAATCAAATGTTCAACATTCTGATATTTTTCTTTGAATTCTCACTACACAGACTGAATTTGTACTGAAATAGTGTTTTTTTTAACAAAAATTACTTATATAGGTGGTTTTCATTAACAATTTTGTTCAAAAATATTTCCCGGGAATCAAATTTTTTTATTCCCGGAAGATAAAAAAAAGTCCGGGAAATCCCAAACCCTAATCACGTTACATAAAATAATTATTTTTATCCAGTTAAGATTTTTTTTATCAATTTAATGGCTTTACAATCTCGTAGTCATAATTAATATTAAGCTTCATGGGTCTTTTCTGGCCCCCAGGCCACTAAGGGTTAAATATTTTTTAAACAAATGTAAAGATAATTATAGTCTAACCAAATTTAAGTGATGTTTTCCGAAAACTATTTAAAATTTGATGAAAACATTCAAATTTTGTTAAATTTTTGACAAAATGAGCAATTTTTGTAAAATGTCTTGGAAAGCAGTCGCTCCAAACAGAAACTCGAATTATCATTTTTCCAATTTATTTTTTTTCTTTAATATCAACTATTATGTGGTACAAATTTAGGCATAGGTACATAGGCATTTTAAAAAACCTTTAAAATTAATTTAAAAAAAACACGTTTTTGCATTTTTATCAAATTCGTGGGTCACTTTGGATTCCAGGCTAAAGTGGGTTAATGATATCCGATGAAGTCAAAATTCCATGCCTGAATCATTTTGACTATACTAAATGAATAAATGATATAAAAAATAATTTTTTTTTCGAAATTTCGAATTTTGGGAATTTTTAATAATAATAATAAATTTTTTTCCAAAATTGACTATTATCGTCCAACTTTCGGCACGGGTTAACGTTTTCCAAAACAAAAATCTATTTCTTCCATTTGGGACCATTTCCAATAAAACTGGGGGTGTATTGACAAATCTATTTTTAAGGGACACCCTAATATAAAAAATAAACTAAAGAAGAATTCTTAAAAATTCAACGAAATTTTTTATTTTGTAAATATAAAATATAGCTTTCTACTGCAAAAATACAGGAAAGAACTTTGATTATTTATGAAGACTTAGGGCTGGTATCTAATCTCCAATAACACTATGGAACATTTTTGGGATTATTGTCTGGGGGGTGAGAAATTCCAAGTCAGGGTGATGGTACTAGGTCAGTATAGTAAAACCCTCAAAGGGTTTGGCGTTCGTATGTGTCATTTTTTTTTATGACCTTTTAAATTTTTTCCTTATCTTGATGTTTTTTCGCTTAGTTGTAACTCGAGAACCACTTGTCCGATTTTGATGAAACAAATTTAGAAAAATTTAGAATTACAGGGTCATGGTACTAGGTCAGTATAGTAAAACCCTCAAAGGGTTTGGCGTTCGTATGTGTCATTTTTTTTTATGACCTTTTAAATTTTTTCCTTATCTTGATGTTTTTTCGCTTAGTTGTAACTCGAGAACCACTTGTCCGATTTTGATGAAACAAATTTAGAAAAATTTAGAATTACAATTTCTTTAATCCGTTCATATAACATTTTTCTTTATAATCAACAGTTTTGCCGGTAAAAATAAATTTGTGGAGAAAAAAAAATATTTTTTTGCCTAAAAATTAAATTTTTTTTTTTTAAATTCATAAAAAATTTTAATTTTTAGGCAAAAAAATATTTTTTTTTCTCCACAAATTTATTTTTACCGGCAAAACTGTTGATTATAAAGAAAAATGTTATATGAACGGGTTAAAGAAATTGTAATTCTAAATTTTTCTAAATTTGTTTCATCAAAATCGGACAAGTGGTTCTCGAGTTACAACTAAGCGAAAAAACATCAAGATAAGGAAAAAATTTAAAAGGTCATAAAAAAAAATGACACATACGAACGCCAAACCCTTTGAGGGTTTTACTATACTGACCTAGTAACATGACCCTGACTTGGAATTTCTCACCCCCCAGATTGGCTGTTGTACTGTGTAATTATTTTACTTTAATCGTTGATTTAGAAATCATTGATTAGCCCTTAAACTTACTTAAAATAATATCGGTAACTTATAAAAATTTAAACAATGATTTGTTAATTTTAGATATTTTCGTTTGACAATACGAATAACAAATAAAAGAAAATAAAGAAAAATTGAAAACTCGCGAAATAAGAGTTTTTTATATAATTTTTCGCATGATACGGCATTCTAAAATTAGAAAATAGATGACCAAACTTTTGTTTTTTAAATCATCAATCGCTAAATACCTCAAATAGGAAGTGTCTTTTTGCATGCTACACGCATACCCAGCAAAATATTGGTAATGACACCTTATTACTATCTGCATTAACAAAAATCATATATCATTATCTTTTGCATTATTTTATAATATAAAATAATGACTCCCTAATAACGCCCTATTGTAGTAATTGTTTTTAAATATAAAATAACGACTTACTCGAACTAGTTTAAATAAGTACTGTTTACACAGTTAAATTTTATACATTTTTATTTATTAAATGTAAATATGTTTTATATTTAAATTTTTATGACGAGTACTAAAATTACACACTAGAAAAACTTAAATTTTTCTGAATGTATTTCCTTAAGCCAATAGTATTTGTGTAAATCCTTATTTTTAAGAATCAAGTAAGCAATCGGATAACTACTTCTAATTCAACTTTTTGTAAGCAGGTGTGTAACCACTTATTATTCAAAATCTCATAACTACTTACTTCTCATTTTTTCCTAAGGGAGCGGGTAAGCGTGACTACTTGTAAAAACGACCACGCCAAACAAAAATAATGAGTTTAGACGCTTAAAAATAAGTTGTGCGGAGCTTTGAATTTCTATTATATATCCACTTATTTGGTAATGAAAGATTTTGCTGGGTATCTTATTTTTTTCATTCGGTAAGTGTGTATAATTATAAATTTGTTTTTAGTCCAGGAAGGTGTTATTAAAGACCCGTTTACATTATCACACAAGTGCTTATACTTTTCTTTACACAAGTATGACAAAAAGTATGCTGAAATTGTCTGGTTGTCAATAAGGTATAAAAGAAAATCTTTTCAGTGTATCGACACACAAAACAAATAAATTAAAACAGTTATTTTTTCTTCTATTATTACTTTTTTTCACCACTAGTTTTTAATCTTTGTTTAACATTTATTTGTGAATAACACAACACTTGTGTTGAGACAAGTGGTAACTTTATGAAATATTTCAAAAAATAAATCTTGTCAAAAAACTGTGACCGTATTTTAAAATGCGTGCACCCATTTTGATATGTGTGTAACGAACAGTGTTCACACTATTATACATTGTCGTTATACAACACATTTCTGACATGTATAACACACTTGTGTGATAATTAGGGTTTATGTCCCGGGAATCCCGCCCTTTTTTCAATCCCGCAATCCCGGGAATTTTGTTCGGGATTTCCCGGGATTTTTTTAATCTTTTACAGAAGTTTTAGCAGTATATTACAAGTTTGGAAGCTTTATTTAAATTTAAATCACTGATTGTTTTTAAATTAATTTAAATAATATATATTCAAATTAAAAAATGCGATTTCAAATCCAATAAACAGAATTTATATTAACAAAAAAATACTATTTTTGATATCAATTGAATTTGGTTTAGTTAAACCGAAAACAAATTTTATAGCCGTTACCAAGGTTACCAACAAAATCTGTCATACCTCGGAAAAAATTTGTTCTTTAAAATGATGATCTTTGTTCAAATAAAGCAATTATACAATATTTCAACATCAGTATTTCAATTCCAAATACCTCCAAAATTAGTAATATTTTCGTATTTTTAATTGATATAAGTATTTTTTTACTTCGAATAATTTCATTTAAATTGATATTGTTTTATTTTAATTGGATTTTTAAAATTTTATTTATTTTTAAGATATAGCATCAAATGCTTTTTTAAATTAT
Source organism: Leucophora obtusa (assembly GCA_949987735.1). Lineage (NCBI taxonomy): Eukaryota > Metazoa > Arthropoda > Insecta > Diptera > Anthomyiidae > Leucophora > Leucophora obtusa. The sequence goes on from OX465296.1 coordinate 51,606,596, forward strand.
TTTGGATTTGTTTATAATTTAATTTGAAATGCAAGTATGAATATTAAATTATTTCTTTTTAAGTAGCTGTGACATAAAAATTTTCTATTCAAAAAATAATAGTTGAAGTTAAAAAACTCTTTAATAATATTTTAGTGTCTATTTTTATAAAAGGATTTAGGCGAATTTGCCAAAAATTTGTGCGAAAAATGCTCACTTTTAAGCTTTTTTTTATAAAAATGATTCTGTATGAATACTTCTGAGAATCTGCATAGAAGCAAAATATCTCGAAATATAAATTTTTTGATTCCACATTTAAGAAATATTTAGGCAAAAAAAAAAATAATAACACTGCCTCTATGTATCGTTTTAATTCGTAATATATAAACCAGGGCTCAAATTTAAAATTTGCATAAGAAGAAAAAAGAAAAAATAATGAACATGGTCCACAATTTTATATGCGAAACGTCTAAATATATTTTTTTTTAATCTCTCTAAAACTTAATTTTAATAAATTTGTTATTTCACCGTCCATTTACAATTCCAATACATCCTAAAAGAAGGGATAAAAATAAAATACTCATGGGTTTCACTGTTTCTAAATCAATTCGTTTACCATTTGAAAAAGGAATTAATATTTAGATAATATATTTGAAATTGTTTTTTAAAATTAAGACGGCCTTCCATATAAATATAATACCTTTATATTAATTCACGATTTAAACTGTTAAATGAATTGATCTTGCAAAAGTAGAAGATATGAATATTTTATATTTATTTAGAACTTCTTTAAGCAGAATTTCCCATGGTACAACCAGAAGATGGACTTTGTCGGACGGTGTTTTAATAGAAATTGAGATTTTCAAGTACAACATATGTCGGATTTATTTATTTTCTAACGAGCGGGAATTCCCGGGATCCCGGGAAATTCTAAAAAAATTCCCGCTGTCCCGGGAAATGAAAAAGTCCGGGAAAAGAAAAACCCTAGTGATAATCTAAACGGGGCTTAAGAAATATTTATAAAATAAAATCATCTCAGATTTTTGAGAGTTTCTGATACATTGAATCCAAGCTTTATACTCAGAATATATTAGAAATCTACATAGGTTCAGAGGAAAACTAAGATAACAACTAAAAACTTTAAATATATAGGCATAGTTGTTATTTAGAGGCATATTTGTTATTGGTTAAGGTAAACGTATCTTGATTAAATTTAATATACACATACAGTGACAGTAAAACGTAAACGATTGCTTTTCTGGGTGCGATTTTTAAGATATCTTACAAAATGTTCAGAAGAGTCATTTCGTTGAAATTTTGTGTTAGTTGCAAATATTACAATTTTCGAATTTTGTGGAGAATAAAATATATGAATCCAAAAATATTCCCCGAGGGAAAAATGTATCGCGTAGGTACTTAAAAAATGCACTGCAGGAAACATTTAAGTACGCCAACAACCTTATTTTCCCGAGGAATAATCTTGGTGTAAACAACGAGCATAGAATCTCAGGAGTATGCACAAATCTTAACCTCTGTTAACTGACCCTATCCGACATTTCAAGAATTTTTGATAGAATAAATAGTAAAAATGGGTTCAATAAATAAGCAAAATAAGAAAAAACTTAATAAAAAAAAGCTATACTCCAATTTAAGGGCTTGCAGGAGCAAATGAAAGACCGTTTAAAGTAGTTGAGCAGCTTACATAGTTCCTAATGTTATGTCTTATATCTTCCTATATACTTTTCCCGAAAATTCGAATATTTTAATTATTAGCAATTAAAAACTGCAGAATTGAAAAATTATTCTGAGAGACCTTAAACACATTTTTTGTTCAAATTTTGCTCCACCGAATCGCGGTTTGTTAGTAGTAAATTAAGTTCAAAATTATGACCGATTCTAACAAACCATTTGCACAGAATCCAATCTTATGTCATATTATTATAATTTCGCCCAAATAATTTCCTAATTCAAATTGTTCTTTGTATGTGTACACAGAACCAAATTTCTTCATTATTAGTATGAACTGCTTTCATTGGATTTAGTTCATAATATGTATGACAAAATTACTACCATTTATGAATTTTTTATTTCTTTAAAATAAAAAACAATCAAGTCAGTTTGAATACTGAAGTTTGAAGTTTATTTTTTATTATTTCGTTTTTTCTTTTTTTTTTTGTAACAACAAAAACAAATAAACCACCGTTAAGTCTATAAATAGCTCACAAAAAGTAAGTATTCCCATAAATAATTGTAATCTAAGCGAAATAATAAAATTTATTCTTTTTGTACGTTTCTAGAAAAAATGCTTTAAGTTTATTTTGGAGACATGATGACCATTTGCCCAGGATGGAAACTAGAAAGAAAATTGGTTTGATTTACGATGGTTCCTAACGTTTTTAGCCTTCAACGTTTTTACATTTTTCACTCCAGTTCGATATCTATCTGGGAAATTCATCAAGCACCAGAGGATGCAGTCAACTGGAACCAAGTTTTCCTTTTTCCAGGGGTTTTCTGAAGTTGACCAGTGAATAAACTGACGTTTGAAAGAAAGGCCTTGTAACCCAATCTTTGTTTTGAAAAATTTATTTGGAGAAAATTAGGAAACATTACCCAGAGATATGTAAGAACATCAAGATTAGGAAATCTTTGCTCTCTGATGTTAATAAAGTATGGATATGTTTCGAATCAACCTCTTGGGTTTTTATAACACCGTTAGATAAAATAACAAAAACTCAGACACAAGTCGTAAGTCCCCGGACAGCTTGGCTAAATCGGAGAGTTTAGCTTGAAATAATTTCCTGTGATTTGTAAAAAAGATCTCGGTAACCTAGCTTCCAAAGATATATATTTTTGTTACGTACATAGTTGTATACCCGAGTAAAAAAAATTGATCTCGCGCAATATCTAATCATATCCAATTTGATATTGTTTAAGATCTGCTGTAATATCTAGCTGATCCAATTAGATCTCAAAATTGGGTGTATCCAATCATATCGTATTAGATCCCATTGTATATATGGGGATAAACTAAGATCAAGTTATATCTCAAAATTGGGAGGTCCAGTGATATCTTTGGGGATAAACCTAGATCTATTTTGATCCGAAAATTGGCGGATCCAGCTATATATTTGCGGATATTTTTAGATCTAATTTGATCCGAAAAATGGCGGATCCAATTAGATCCAGCTATATATTTTGGGATAAACTTAGATCTAATTTGATCTCAATTTTGGCAGATCAAATTAGATCCCGCAATATATTTGTGGATAAACGTATATCTAATTTGATCCGAAAAAGTGGCAGATCGAATTAGATGTAGCTATATATTTGGGGATAAACTTAGATCTAATTTGATCCAAAAAATGGCACATCGAATTAGATCCAGCAATATATTTGTGGATAAACTTAGATCTAATTTGATCCGAAAAAGTGGCAGATCGAATTAGATCCAGCAATATATTTAGGGATAAATATAGATCTAATTTGATCTCAATTTTGGCAGATCTAATTAGATCTAGCAATATATTTGTGGATAAACTTAGATCTAATTTGATCCGAAAAATGGAAGATCGAATTAGATCCAGCAATATATTTGGGGATTAAGTAAGATCTAAATTTATCCAAAAAATTACAGATAAAATTAGATCCAGTAATATACTTCGGGATTGCGTAAGATCTTAACTTTTCCGATAAATTGCAGATCGAATTAAATCCAGTGATATATTTGGGGATTTGGTAGGATCTTAATTTATCCCATAAATTGCAGATCGAATTAGAAACAGCAATATATTTGAAGATTGACATCTAGAACTATCCAGAAAAATGACAGCTAAAATTAGATCCCGCATTATATTTGGGTACTACGTAAGATCTCCATTTATTTGGGATTAAATAAGATCCCAGACAGATATTGACAATAGTTCAAAAAATAATACAGTGGAAGATCACTGATTGTATAAAAATTAAAATATTTTGTTAAAATAAGGTTTAAAATCAGAAGATCTCGAGTTCGATACCTTTCACGGTTATGCATTTTTTTTTTTATAAAAATGCGCATTCTCCTTGCTGGTCTTATCGAAATTTTTTCAATAATTTTTATTCTTTGTAATTTACTTGTAAAAATTGTATCATCTTTCTGTGATTTGAAAATAATTTAAACAGAATTTTGTTAAATACGTTTGGGATTTTTAGCATATTTAATTCCTTTGATGCAATTAATGTATATCCCGATAAAATAAAAAAAAAAAAAAAAAAAGAAAGTGATATTAATTTATGATCTTGAGTCAAACTAAAATAACATTCATTTACTTAAAAATAACAGATCAACTAAAAACATTTCCCCCATTCAAAAGAATTTCTTTTTATAAAATTATAATTTTATTTTCTGTAAATGTTTTTATAAAATTATATTTTTTTTATTAACCCGAGTAAAAATACTTATATAGGAAATTATATAATTTAATATGAATTAATATGTTTATATATAGTCAAGTGTAACACTATATCTTTGCGGATATAATTATGTATAGCTTTGAGTTTTTCAAAAATTTCTTATATGATGTCATATATAGATCAGTATAAATATAGATGTCCCCATATATATTTATATGTGCCATAACTATTTACATATGCTATGACAATTTTAATACATCGTCATATATAATTAAAAATGGCTTTATCGGAAAATATATAAAGTTTTATATAGCTCAATGTTAATTTTTTTTTCTAAGTTGTTTTAGATATGTTTAAGTATAGCGCAATGTAAAAAAAATTCTATGTTTTTTTGAGATATATTTATGTATGATTTCAAAATATAAAAGGCGTACTCATTAAAACTCCTAAATTCCTTGTAAACCTTGTATAAATACAAGCCATATTTTTATGTATGGAATTTGACATTAAACTCATAAACATACCAGGTTTACACAGTTTACGGGTAGAATACAAGTTTATATGAGAAGACTTGGTTACAATTATGTACAACTTCTTCTAAATTTTTATTTAAATTTTTAATTCTTAACTTAAGGGTGTTATTTTTCAGTACTTTTTAATAGTTTTTGTTTTGATCTTGAAGTATGAAGTGTTATATAATTATGTCTTTGTACATCAAATTAGATATAACTATATCGGGTCAAAATCCGGATAAGATTCTATATGATTCAATATATTTAGATCTTATCCGATATAATTTTATCCACCATTTTTCGGATCATAGCATATCTCCAATTATATTAAATAAGATATCATTACATATAACATCATATTATTTTTTTTACACGGGAAATGTAATTTAGAAATTTTTCTCTATTAACTATGATAAACCATCAACAAGTTCTGAAATAGATTTGATTATTTCTGAAATACAATTAATAAATTTCTGAAATACATTCCATAATTTCTAAATACATTTAAAATTTCTGAAATACATTTAATAGCTTCTGAAATACAGTTAATATTGTAGTTGCTGATGAGTTACCATATATGATGGCACCATATATGACAATATATTGTTTAAATGGCACCAATATGGAGCTTTATATGGTAATATATAACTTAGATTCATCCATATACCATTTGATCCGAGAAATGGCCCGATAAAATTGTATCAGTTCTTATTTGTATCAGTTGTTATCTAATTGCATCAGTTTAGATCTGACCTGATTAAATTATGTGTTAATCAGATGAATTTGTATCAAATTTTTGACCTGATACAATTTTATTGGTTTATATTACATGGTATCAGTTTAAAACTTTGATACAATTGTATAAGGTAAATGTCGGATACAATTATATTTTATTTATGTAAAATTGAACCAATTACGATCAAACCGATAGAATTGTAACAGGTCAAAAATCTGATACAATTTCATCTGATTAACACATAATTTAATCAGGTCAGATCTAAACTGTTACATTTAGATAAAAATTGATAAACAATTGATAAAAATATATCGGGCCATTTTTCGGATGAAACTATATATTTATACAGATATAACTTAATCACATATATGACTATATGTAACTATTTTTCCTCGGGTTGTTTAAATGATACGATATATCAAAGTATATGGTACTATATATGGTAGCATATATTATCATATCTGCATCTGTATTAAAAATGTCGTTCATCAGGTACCATATATGAGCATATATTGTTGAAATGGCACCATATATGACAATATATGGTTTAAATGGCACCAAATATGATAATATATGGTTTGAATGGCACCATATATGATAATATATGGTTTGAATGGCACCATATATGATAATATATAGCTTAAATAACACCATATATAAATATATATCGCACTATATATAGTACCATATATTATCATATCTGGAACTGAATTAAAGATTTTGTTTATGAGGTACCATATATGACCATATATTGTTTAAATGGCACCATATATGATAATATCTAGTTTAACTGTCACCATATATAATTATATATTGTTTAAATGATACCATATATAATTATATATTGCTAAAATGCCACCATATATGTTAAGATATAGTTCTATATATAACTATATATGCAATAAGATCAACCATGTTATGTAATATATAATTATATATGCCATATCTAATATTATGAAGGCCGATATCTAATTAGATGAAATTATATATGGCATAATATAAGGAAAATTTTTCGGAAAAAACGTCATATATAATTATATATGGATATACATAACCACATGTCTAATTATATATTGTAATATATGCCACATATGATTATATATAATTTTTTTTACTCGGGTATTTTATGTTTTTGATATAATTAATAAATAATATATTTTACAAAAAGTTGTTTACTTTTTACTCTACATGGAAAAATATTTTCATTACGGAGCATTTTTTACATCAAAAGGCAAAAAAAATCCCCAATGGCAGCAATTTTTTTTTAATTCGGTGTATGAAAAGTTCATACATATGATCAATTTTATTCCTATATGTAAGAAATTTGTTTATTATATGTATGAACAAATTCATACTCTGAATAAAAAAGTTTTGGGAAAAAGAAATCATGTTCGATTCATACAGTTTATGAAAAAATTATTTACATGTATGAATTATTTTTTTCTGTGTATGTTCATTACTAGGCAAGTTACTAAAGATGTTCATTATTTAGCTGGCACAGTGAGATGTTATAAGGTGTTTATTTTACAAATTAATTGGTCTACATAAAACTTTTTAAAAAGTTACCAACATTAGAAAAAATGTAAATACTAACATGAATTGTAGGGTGAAAAATCTATGTTTAAGGTCTTAATCACAGAAATTTCTGTAATTAAATTTAATCAATATTTAGGGTAAAATCAGAGTTTAAAATTTGACAAGTTACTGTAATTAGGAGGTAAACAATGGTTTTCTTGTTAATCATTGTTTAATATTACATAAGATACCATGCCTTACACCTGTTAACTTATCTCAAAATAAACTGAGTTTAGTCCTTAATAATAGTTATGTATGTCAAAATTATATGCAAATATCTGTTGTTAACCATGGTTATGTTGTATATTAAAATAACATCGAATGACAAAAATTATGATGGGCGATCCAATACTTCCGTAAAGGAATTACAAAATCCATAAACATATTTGCATCTATAATAGTTGTATCATTTGTAGTTGTTGTTTGTTTGTAAGCAAACAAACAATGTGTGATCAATCACATCCTCTCTTATTGCGGTTTCAATATAGAGCAACATCAGACCTGGGTGTTAGTCATTACATTTTGTAATAAATTGCACATGCAATTACACAATTACATACATGTAATTGTAATTCAAAAAAACGCAATTAAAATTACATAAAATTTCTAATTGTAATTAAAAAAGAGCAATTGCCATTACATGTAATTTGAAATTGAAAATTTTCTATTATACATTACATGTAATTGTAATTAAAAAAAAATTCAATTACAATCGCATTTTCTTGTTAAAGGAATTAATGACAAAAAGCGCGAGTTAGGGATCAAACCAACATGGTGTATTCCTTTTATGATTGGCCATGCCTAGCTCGCCTATCCCAGCCAATCCTTTGGCAAAATTTTAACAAAAAACATTTCCTAATTCTAAATGTAACTGAAAATGTAAATGAAATTTTTAATTGAGATCACTTTCAATTAAAATTACATGTAAATTGTAATTGAAAATTTTCAATTAAAGAAATACGCTTAAGAAATAGCCTACTTTATGTTATTACATCCCTTGAGCACGTGTCATTTTTAATTCTTGGTAAGCAGCTTTAAGTTTCACTTAATCCTTTAAACACGTGTTCTTCCTCAACTCTTTTTTGATTTTAATAAAATGTATCAGCAGAAATAAAAACACGGTTGGTGGCATTGTATTGTTTTAGCATATACAGGCCATGCAAGAACGGGCAGCCAATTTAAATTGTGTTAGATATAGTATTGAATAATTAACCGTGTTTAAGTCAAATCTCCCACACCAAACTGTTTCTTAAGTAAGATACATTAGGGTTGACCTTATTTTTCAACTTGCGATTTATGGCCGCCCCCCTCTCTAGAAATGTGCTTTTGGGTATAAAAATACACCATGCTAAAAATTAAGGTGATCGGATAACGGGAACACGTGCCGCATCGGCCCTGAAGTTTGAAATACGATTTACAAGGCGAAAAAATCACTTTTTTGGCTTTCTTTCAAAATACTGGCTCTTCAATAACCGTATTTTTGAAAAGTGTAAATATAATTATAATCTAGACTAAACTACATCTTCGGTATCGTATAAAAATTTAAAATCGGTTGGAAATTATTTTAGTAATTGCAATTTCCCCAGACCATTGTAGGATTAAAATGAGATAAATTATGAAAGTCGTAAAAAATAAAATATTTCTTTTAAAAATCTACAATCTTATACACTAGTTTCATTTCTAAGATCCACAAATATTCATATACAAATTTTTGTCTCTCTGGGCTTATGATAACCTAGTCCCAGGTATGGCCAAAAATGGGATTTGTTTTTTTTATTTTGAGTTTTTTAAAATTTTGTTCAACAAAATATAAAAAAAGTGGTCCACGCATAGGGGTTTATTAAATATACGTTGCAGATTAATTCTACTGAAAATTATACATATCCCACCTTTAACAGTGACGGCGTTTTAAATTTAAAAATTTTAGATAAAAGTGTGATTTTGGCCAATAATTTAGATAATAGTATTAATTTTTGTGTTTTTAGCTAGCTGGAACAAAATTAATTCCGATTTTCTTTAATCCTGATACAAGAGATTTTTTTCCGAAAATTTTGTAAAACTCCGACAACGTTAACCATTTCTTTACCAAGGTCAAAAGTGAAATTTTTGAAATTTTTCGATTTTCCGGGAAGTATATCAAAACAATGTGTTGTTTCTTGCGGAATTTGGTAAAAGTTGTCCAAATAACTCTGTTAACACCAAATTTTATACATAGTAATAAAAAATTAGAAATTAACCCTTCTAGGCACATGGGGTCAAATGACCCCAAAATTTTTAAATGTAAAAAAGTATCATTTGACATGAAAATCGATATAAAAACCTTTAATTAAGCATTTTCTTTTGCCACATACTGCAGTTATATAATTTTCCCAAGTAAGTGTGGAGTTAAAAATAGCTAATAGGTTTTTGGCGGAATTGACAATTTCTATGCGTTCACCATTAATGTGAATATTTGGCTTAGTCACAATTTTAGAAGTCCTTTTATGCACTACAATACATTTAGATTTAAGTGGGTTGAGACTTAGTCCATTAGCCGTGGCCCATAACAAAACATGATTTAAATCATTATATAGTTTATTTGTACAGTCATCAACATTTCCATTCCTGGTGCTTATACTGAACATCATCAGCATACATTCTGATCATACAGTGATTTAGTTGTTTTGGGAGATCATTGGCATAAATCGAAAAGAGCAGAGGGCCAAGTATAGACCCCTGTGGGACAGCCCTCACGACTGGAAGGAAATTAGAAGTTCTTGCCTTAAACTCAACGCACTGAAACCTTTCCTTTAAATATGAGTCAATTAAATTGGCGGAAGTTGAAGAAAAATTCATAATTTTTTCCAGTTTTTGTTTTAAAATGACGTAGTCAAATGCTTTAGAGTGATCTAACAATACTAACATAGTCAAAAACCCATCATCAACTTCCTTTCGAATACCATTAGCAAAAGTCTAATTACTTGACACTTCGCAAAAAATAACTTGATTTAAAAAAAAACTTGACAATAAAAAAAATTTAATGTACATATGTGTGCAGTAGGGTGATTCTTAATACAAAAATTTTTAATTTTTGAATACACTCGCCATTTTATTAAGATTCATAAAAAATAATAAAAATTTAAGTTTTTTTTGAATTTTTGGGGACAAACTCGATAGTGCTACCAGCCATTGAAGTTTGGACATACACTCACAATAACTTTACCGTAAAAGTTCAACAGTTGTTTAAAAAGCAAATCAGTAAAGTTGTTTTAATTAAATAAGTAGTTAAATTGCAAAGAAATATATTTTTTAACTTTTTCTATCAGTCATTCAATAAATAAAATACACAAAATACGGACTTTCGGTAGAAGTTAAAATATTCAATCAAAATTTTCTGTTAAAAACAATCAGTTTTTAGAATACAATTAATTTTAAAATAAACCACAAATCTATTATTTTTACCGACTTTGGCAGTTAATAAAATAACAATTAAAAATAAACGACAAAATACAATTGTTTTAAACGAAAAGTGGGTAGTCCTTTTTTTAACTTATTTTCTATTGTTTTAATGTATATATTCGGTTGATTTTAAGGAAAAAATATTGTGAGTGTATGGGTTAAATGGACCAAATAATAAAAAAATAAAACTGACGAAATTGATTAGTGTTTTATTTTTTTTTTTAGCATTTATACCTTTATAATATAAAGAAAAAGATGAAGTCTGCAAGAAGTCGCTGACATTTTCAAACTTTAGGCCAAAAAATATATAAATTTTCCATAGTTTTCGAATCGTCAATTTGAAATTTTAACATATTTTTTTCTGAAACGTAAAAAACCAAAACTTTTTCTTATAAATTTATTAAATGGATGATATATAATCAAAATAAAATAGCACTTAAGGTTTTTCTTGTCCCAGTAAAATTATTGTTTACCGATTCCTAAGGAAAACCGTCTTTCGTAAATCTCTACTCACGCTCTCAAAACCAAAGATATACCTTAACCGCCATTTTATTTTGATAATATATCAACAATTTAATAAATTTATGAAAAACAGTTTTGGTTTCTACGTTTCAGAAAAGAAAATTTGCTAAAATTTTAAAATGGCGGTGCGAGAATTATAAAAAATTTATATATTTTTTTGGGCCTAAAGTTTGAAAATTTCAACGACTTCCTGCAGACTTCATCTTTCTTATTGTTTAGAAATAAATGCTACTCAAAAAAATTAAAACATTAAATTTCATCAGTTTTGTAATTTTGCATGTTTTTTTAACTACTGATACGACAAAAATTTAATTTGACAAAATAAATTTGACCTTGGCACTTGACAAGACCTAAATTAACTTGACAATCAAGGCCATTCAAGGCCATGTGGCAACCCTAGCTGTGATACATCTATACTCTGCACGGAAACCAGATTGCCGATCAGTTAGTAAATTGTTGTCACTAATAGAGCAATTAATTTGCTTATAAAGAAGTCTCTGTAAAACTTTCGATAAATACGGTAAGATGGCTATTGGTCTGTATTCGGTTTTAGATTTTGGTACTGGCAAGACTTTGGCCTTTTTTCATCTTGAAGGGAATGTACTTTTAGTAATAATCTGATTAAATATATAGGTAATAAATGGAAGAAGTAACGGGAGAAGTAATTTTATAAAAGCGGGATGAATTCCATCAACTCCAGTAGCATTCAATTTTATTGACAAACAACTTTCCAACATCCATATGATTAACACATTCAAATGTAAAACGATCCCTGCAAACATTTGGAAGATATCTTCCAAGAAGATAATAAAGCGATATCTTCTTTTTTCATTTGAATGAAAATAATCAAGTATTATTTGAAAATTGTCTTCCTTTTATCATTTGGAAGATATTTTGGAGATATTTGGAAAAACCAATTCCAAAATTGTATTTTTTTCAAACACAATTTGTTTCAAATTTTTGAAAATGTTGGAAAAAATAATACAAAATTTGTACGAAAAACAATTAAGAGAAATATGGGAAACAAATTCGTTGAAAAATGAGGATTAGTGCGCGGAAAAAAACGGGTTTGGTGGCAACAAGATGTCAATGGATTATGTATGCAGATATTCTTTTTCAGAGTTAAATTAAATAATGGAAAATATAAATCGTTTAGTTTGCTTCGAGGAGTTAATTTAGCGATATCACCTTTCTATCTTCCATGTGATAAATTAGCGATATCGCCGATTTATCATTCAGAAGTATGGCTTTCGTATTGCTTGGGAGTATCGCTATAGAGAGGATATTTACTCCCGAAATGGGGATCTTCCGCAATAAGAATATGATTATTGCCGCAATAAAGTTTTTCTTCCAGGCGATACGATTGCGAAACATTTTCGTATTTTAATGTTTGCAGGGATCAAATTGTACATTGACTGTCATAGTATTGATGATTAGCTTGGGGCATGGGAATATTAATGAATTTTTCATTAATATCATCAGGGTTTTCTATGGGGTTATCCATTGCGGTATTTGCCCTTCCAATTCCAATCTCACGAATGGTTTGCCATGTTCGTTTGCTTTGTATTGATTTGGAAAATTTGTGCGCATAAAACTTAGATTTGGCATCCCTTATGGATTTAGTTACTCTATTCCTAGCGCTGCGATAATTTCTTGGAAGTTCCAAGGTTCTATTGCGTTTCCAAAGCGAATACAAATTGTCACGTTCATTCATTAAATGCCGAATTTCTGCAAAAAACCATGACTTTTGATTATGGCTTAATTTCCTTATTTTAGAAGGAACTGAATCGTTGTAAAGATACATCAGGTTTTCTTCTAAAAAATCTACCTGATCATCAACCGAGACTTCGTGATATATATAACTCCAACTAATTTTATTGAACTCCTCTTGCAGATACTCAACATTCATGTGCTTAATATCTTTATATGTGATACTTTCCCCACTGTCAGTTAGTGATATATCATAGATCATAAAAATCAGATCATTATATTTTTCTTTGTGTAAAACTTTCAAAACAGTTATTTTTCCATATTTTTAATTTCATTTAAAAAAAAAATTGTAAAATTTATAATCGGTAACTCTAACAACGCGTTTACACTACATTCGAATTTGTTTTATTTTTTTTATTTATATTTATTGTTCGAATAAACTAATTATTACTTAACAAAACCTCTTATTAACCTGAAGTATGAGACCCGTAAGTTTTTTTCTGAGTTTAAAATGTTCACAGTGGTAAAATTGACTTTACAGTGGTTTTTGTTTCAATAAATTATATTCTGTGAAATAATGAAGTTCTAAATTTTGTTATTATTCCACGAAATGTTTAGGTAGTTTCAGTTAGGTTAGGTATGGGCTATCTCAGGATTAAATTAAGAGAGCTAAGTCGGGTGGATATTAGATTGAAGAGGATAACAACTTAAGACTTTTCGTATCGGACTTCATCAATATCAGTTTATTTTTTTTTTTTGTTATCTCTCTCCTTTTCTCTTTGTTATTTGTTTTAAATGGTTGCTGGTTTCAGCTACCATATCTTTGGGTTTTCGATTCAACAGCTACCTCAAAGGAGACAAGAACTCCACCCTAATTTCCCTGAGCACGGTCGGTTTAAAAAGGTAACAAAGTCTCCGGACGGGTAGGCCTTAGGGTTGTACCAGTCGCCTTAGGGTTGTACGAGTAATAACCAAAAAATATATTTGGGGAATACTCCAATTTTCATATTTTTTTGTATGGCGAAATGTCTAAAATTTATGAAATTTAAAATTATTGGGGAAATATTTAGTTGATCTCTTATATTTAAGTAAATGAATGTTCTTTTTTTTAGTTTGACTCTAGATCATAAATTAATATCACTTTCTGTTTTAAATTATTTTTAAGTCAAAGAAAGATGATACAGTTTTTAAGTAAATTACAAAGAATAAAAATATATTTGAAAGAATTCGATAAGACCAGCAATACAGAATACGTATTTTCGGCTTTCACTACAAAGCCATCATCAGAGTATTTCGTCTTGAGTGGTTAATATTTTAATGATTGTCTACTTATGTGACCGCTGAAAGAAAATCGAATTTCTTATCAACAACTCAACCGGGAAATTATCAGTATTAATATTATGCCCACTAGAAATTGTTTCTAAAATTACTTTAAATCGATATATTAGTCTAGAGTCGACGCCGGTTATTTGAGCTACGAGGGCAGTTCGAAATGTTCTTAGCCTAACAATGAAAAACAAGATCTAGATTTTAAAAATTGTTTTATTTTTCATATAATCTCCTGAAACTTGAATATACTTAATTCTGTTTTTCTAGCAATTCTATCTCTTGATTAAAATAATTCTCCTGAAGCTCCTCAAAATAATCTTTTACAGCTGCCATTGCATCTTTAAACGTTTGCCAGCAAGGAATTTTTTTAAATTTGGGAACAGGTAGAATTCAGAGGGAGCTAAATCAGAGAACTGAGAAATTTTCCTTCGAATGCGTTTTTGGTCAACTGTTAACAAATGCGGCACCCATCTTGCAGAAAGCTTTTTCATCTGTAATTCTAGATGCAAAATAAAATGTACTCGATCATTTGAGATGCCTAGCATTCACTATTTCACGCACTTTCACTAGTCGAATGTCTAATACCATATCATGGACTTTAGCTATGATTTCTGGCGTTGTTTCAGTTTTTGGACGTCCAATTCGTGGTTCATCTTCAATGCTTGTACGACCACGTTTAAATTCAGCAATCCGATTTTCTACTGTTGCATATGAAGGACCACTTTCACCTAAAACATTCACCATATCATTATGAATTTCTTGTCCCGATAAACCTTTCTTATATAAATATTTAATCCCACCACGAATTTCTAATTTTTCCATTATAAAAAAATCACTGAGCGCCTTTTTTGAACACCTGTTAATATACTAATGAGTTGACAGATCGAAATGAAATTTAACATGTGACGTATGAAGTTTCCATTATAAAAGCTTTTTGCTGTTTATACCACCATATGGCATGCTAAGAACTGCACTCGTGCAAAAGTTCCATCATTAGTATTTCCAAAACTAGCTTTTGGGATGACCACTAGCAATCTAAGTTTAGTTTTGAATTCGATTTGGATTTCTAATTTTCTTTCTTTAAAATATCATGAAGTCTATCTTAATTTCTGAGCTTAGTCGTGCTTTTTTTAATGGTAGTTTATATGCTTTATGTAAAATCCAAATTTTACATAAACGAATTATTGCATACAATATTGACATCCCAAATGATAAAGTGTTATTTAACCCCTCAATTCATAAATGTTTTGTAAAGTTATAGCAGGTTTACAAAACGTCATTTTCATACAAAATTTTTTCAATAAACCTCCTATAATTTTACAAAGCGTTTATGAATTTACGGGTAAATCTTTATATGTTTGATTACAATTATAGCATCTCACAGTTGAACTAGTTGCAGTGGCTGCTTGACATATTTTCGCATCGACCATTGTCAACAACATTTTGTATTTAAGCTGTGTGCGAACTGGCTAAATTGAATCTAAACTAAAATATTTTCCAAAAAAGGTTGGTAACGCATATTTAGATTACATATTTTGTAGACTAAATTATTTGAAAATAAACTAATTGTTTTGTGAGTTTTTGAAAACTGGAAGTTTGGAATTTTGAAAGTTCAAACTAATATTTTCTTCAATTTTAATAATTAAAAATAAAAAGAACACAAAAAAAATACAAAAGTTAAAATGCAAACGGATCGAAGGAAATATGCAGACAGATGTAAGAAATTCAACTAATTTAAAGGTAGTTTCTGAATTATTTGCAATTTAGGGTAAAATGAGCAAACGAATAACTTCATTGACTGTCGGATAAAATTGGACTATCTATTTACGGGAAAAATTTTGGATGCAAGAGGTGCCTGGGAAAGAGTGGGCAAGGAAGCTGGTATTGTGGAAGAATGGACGCGTTTAAAAAAAAATGGGCGAATCTTATGGAGAAATATAAAAAAATTAAGGATCCCCAACAGGAAGTGGTGCTGAGGTTGGATATACAGCAATTACCTGGCCGTATTTTGAAAAAATCCATATATTTTGCAGCCAGAGACACCATTACCAGAGACCGCATTACAATCGTACACAAATCATTCGTTCTCTTCAAATTTATGTCACACTGAATTGTCCGAATCATACTTAACCATATCCGAGCCATGTACATTGCCTCCATCTACTTCGCAGTCGACCACGACACAGCCAATCACGCCCCAGTCAATTACATCCGAGTCTTCTTCATTCCTCAGAACCCCAATGACTACAAGACCAAGAAAACGAAGAAACAACGAAGAAGAAAAGACCAACAAGCTAATTCGAAAGGCTTTTTAGGCTTTTTGGAACAGGAGTTTCAAATAACTGTGGATTCCACAGACTCAGAATGAACCGTAGGTATTAGTTTAAAATACTTCTTTTAAAATGAAGTGCATTTTTTTTAATAAAGAGCACATTTTTAATTTAGGCACTTCCTCATTTTTTTATTCATTAGTTTTTTTCGAACAGTTTTTGATAATAAAGGAAATGAGTCGAAAGACACACGGTAGAAAATTTTGAGTTATTTAGATGAATTCTTTCCTTAGTTTTTCCCGCCGGTATAAACGTACCCTATATACCATTTATATAAAGAATAATAGGACTGACCTACTGGCGGACAGCATCAATATCGAACAGCCCAAGCCGCCAAAGCCTGGTAAGTAGCTCCTCAGGCGTAGATATCAAAAAGACTGGATTTTTTACATTTTTACGGGGCAAAAATGGCAAAAATCAATCTTCAGAGTTTCTATTGGGAATACGGTAAAAACGGGATTAAAGTGTATTCCTGCGAAAGCATTTTAAACTAAAAATTTAAAAACAAAAACAGATGTTAATTTTATTAGGAGCATATTCGTCAAAATTTTAGCTTTTTAAAAATTTTTGTAAGAAGGGAAAATACTCCACTTAAATATTTTCTATATATTATGGGCCAATTCACCGAAGAGATACTTTTTGAAATTTTACTAAAAACATAGTAAAAATGGTGATAAAGAAGGCCAAAATTACCCCATAAATGACCACTAAAAACCTTACGAGTATTCATAAAAGCTCAAAAACATCATATTAAAAATGTCATCTTTGATGTCCTGCAGAATCCAATTTGGCTACAAATCTGAATTATACAAAATGTTTAAAAAAATATTTTCGAATTTCCTCATGCCGTTTTTTATTTTTATATACATAAATACGACCAAGATTACACTGCAATATTATTAGCAATTTCATTGCGAAATTCATTAGCTTCGTTTGATGTGTCAATGTAAATATTATCTTGATCTACTTCAAGTGCTGTTTCAATTTCGCTAACAAACCCATCATTCAAACAAATGTTGTGCATTATGCAAGCGACGGATACAGTTTGCACACACCTTTCTATGCTTAATGACAGAGTTTTGTCAAAAATAGATCGCCAACGCGTTTTCAATCTTCCTATAGCGGATTCGACAACACTTCGGGCTTTACTATGCAATTGATTAAATTTTCTTTTTCTTTGAGTAAGTGTGTGAGTTCTCTTATAGGGTGTCAATTGTTTATTTATTTGGATTTATTCGGCATTTGTATCCACTGTCACCTAACAGGTAGTAACCGTTTGATGGAAATGTTGCACTTCTGAATAATGAACTATGAGTAAAAACTCGTTCGTCAAGCACAGATCCGGGATATCTACAGCAGATACTCTGAAATTCCTCCGAGCTCGCACATACAACTTGTAGCTGTAAGGACGTATATGATTTTCTGTTCATATACTGATGCCTTAACCTTAAGGGAACATTTATTCGAACATGACTTCCATCGATTACCCCAACAGCTTTTTCAAATATCTGAATATCGGCTCTTTTGTTAAACTTTGCAGTAATTGATGGTTATTCAGATTGTTCTGGATACTTTATTACACTTGGCAATAATCCAATAAATCCCTTTAAACACTTGTGTACTATGTCTCTAACGGTATATCGAGACATATTGAAACACGCTCCTGTGACATGATAACTCGCACCACATGCAAGCCAATAAATAAAAATTGTAGTAGTCAGTCACTTTTCCCATATTCGACCACATTATAAAGAGATGCAATAGAAAGTCTTAGATGACATTTTACCACAATTTCATTTCTCATAAGCACAGCAAAATATATTGGTGATTGATAACCACCAGCACAGACAAGTATCTGCATTCATAAAAATTTCAAATTAAAAATTTAAATAATCAACAAGCGACAACTACTCACTTTTTGAGGACTAACATCTGACCTTCGCTTAATCTAGCGTTTTCTTTTTAAGGCCAATATTTTTAAATAAAGGTCAAAAGCAACTGAAAAATTTCTATTTATATTCATTTTTGATTGTAAAAATAAATTTGTCAAATCAATAAAATAAAACTAGAAATTTTATTGGAAATTTAGTTTAGTTTAGCTTCAATTTAGCCAGTTCGCACACAGCCTTTTATCATATTCTTCAGTTTCGAACTTTATTTTTGTAAACTCTGGTAATGACTGTATCGAATTTTTGATATAAGAAATTTCACCTTTAGTTATATCCACTAGTGTTTCCAATTATTCGACGTAGGCGGTTAACCGTTTAATGCATTATTCGAAAAAATCACTGAAATTGATTAACCGGTTATTCGGGTCAGTTAATCGAGAAAATTGGCAATTAATCGATTAATCTGAGATTCTTTCAATTAAAACTTTTCTTTTCTTCCTTGAAGAAATAGAAAACGAGTTAGGGGGGGGGGAATGGGAAATTTCCCCCCCCCCCCCCCCAAACCGAAGGGAAAAGAAAAGAAAAAAGGGAAAAGGAAAAAAAAGGAAAAGGAAAAAAAATTAAAACAGGAAGTAATATACAAACAAAGTGTTTCCAAAATCCAAAACTGTTCTAAAGCAATTTAACAAAAATCTCCTCTATACTCTAATTTTTAGATCCTGAAGATAATCAGAAAATAATCAAATACGAGAAAAAGAATACACAAATAAGGAGGTCTTACGAAAGTAAATACTTTTTTTCTGCAATTTTCCATTAAGAAAAAAACTGAAAATGAATATGATTATGTACATTTTCCAAAAGAAAATTTGAGATGTTTTTCTTTCGGGAACTTTTTTTTATGAAAAGTTTATCAAACTGTAAAAAGAATAGTTTTTAGTACAAAAGTCTGTTAAACGCGTTCTAATTCAATTGAACTAATTTTTCCTGTTGTTTTCGTTTAAATCCGTTGTTTAGCTAAAGTTGTTAGTTATCAAATTTCACCACAAAAACATATTTCTGCTGTACTTGAACTAATTTTTCCTCCTGATATTTCGTTATTTTTTTATAAATGATTTTGACAATGTTATCAGCTAATATAGATAAATTTATTGGCAACTTTTTAATATTTGTGTTTTCAAAAGAAAACGATAGGGGCGCTATTGTATAGTGATTGATGGTGCTTGATGGCGCTTGATGGTGAAGTGTGTATTGGTGAGTTTGCCAACCAATACAAATTAGAAAATTTCTAGTAAGTGTATTTTAATGTGTGTGATGAGTCATAACTGATGACGCTTACCAATGCAAATAAAAATAATATGCGCTTGTTTAGAAAGTTCTAGTAAATAAAATAATATGATAAGAGCATGTTTTCTTTTGTTTCTGTTAGTCAGCAAAGGAACGCAAAATAAAACGGAGGTATACTGGACATTAACATTTCGCAGTTAAAATTGTATTTAAAAAATAAAATAATAGAGGTTTGTTTTATAATATAAACTATATTTAAGGGAAAACTATTAAATATGTTATTTTTTTTTTCTTTTATTTCAGCCCTTTAACATTTTCATCTAAATTCGACCCGCAGGTAGACGAAAAAAAGGAACCAAATAATACAACCCCAGCGGAAGTTAAACATATTGGCAAGAAAATAAAAGTGCAAATAGTGTTTGTGGATTGTGTAATTTATTTGAAAATAAAATTAACAATATTTACATTAATTTGTTTTTATTCAATTAATAACAAAAAGTTATTGTAATTTTAGCAGCATGATTTGCAGATTTCAACTGACCCACTTTCATTTCTATTAAACGAAAATTCTTCTAAATTTTTGAATGTTAACTAAATTTTTTACCTGTTTATAACCAACTAAAATTTAGCAGAAAACATGTGCTGATTTCAGCTGAGTAATTTTCATTTCCATTAAACAACATTTCTTATAAATTATTGTATTTGAACTAACTTTTTAGCAGACCATGATTCTCAATATCATTGAAATTTCTGCTGGCGCAAATTCAGGTACTATTTCCTGTTATTTTAGCAGAATTTTTAACTATTTGTACGGGCTTTTTTTTATGAGTGTAGTTGTTAAATTTAAAGATTCCATATTTAGTGCGAACTCTTAAAAACCTTCATATTTACAGGAACCTTAGAAATTTATTCCCCTTTTCCTAGAAAAAAATTCGCTCGAACTTGAACTTTAAAGGTCTCAAATGGTTATTTAAATTGTGAATGAAACCATTTTTTATTTTATAAGAAATATACCCAGTCAGAAAAATACAAACGGGAAATCGATGGCAAAGCACTTTAACAGGTGGTATAAGTACTGGCAAAAAGTGCCCAGTCAGAAAAATACAAACGGGAAAGCGGTGGCAAAGTACTTTAACAGGTGGTACAAGTACTGACAAAAAGGGCTTTCCCATTCCCAAAATGATAACATCATTAGACAAAAGGACCGGCTGTTCAAAAAGCCCCGGAAAAGCACTGGAGGAACAAAAATTTTAAACGTTGGCAAAACGCTGGCAAAACCAATAAATAGGTGGTCTGGAAATATATTTTCCAAAATAAAATTTAAAAAAAGTTCATATGTATTTTTTTTGGTTCTGCCGTGATTTTAACCCAGGCCGTCAGATTGTCAGACGATTGCTCTACCCACTGAGCTAACGAGACATATAATATTTAATGGCTAAACACATAAATGAGTGATAATAGCTGGACAACTACTGCCTGTGCCAACATGCTAGTATTGGCAAACAATTTTATGTAACTAGTATGCCAGTGTTGGGAGGGCAAAAAAAAAGTTGGTCTTGAAGGAGCTTTCCCACAAACAAAAAAATTGATTTTATAAAACAAAAAAAATTTTAAATTAAAAAAAATCCAAAAAAAAAAATGTTTGCTTGCAACCGGATTTGAACTCGGAATCTTCCGACTACAACCATTTTTTAACGAAGCGTCAGCATTTTTATAAAATCATTGGTCTACCAGTGAATTGATTTTTGTACGCCTGGTAGCATTGGCTAGGTAGCACTGGATAACCACTGTTTGCAAACCTTGGGATGTCACTCTAAGCCAATTCTTTGCCAGTGGTTTTTTTTATAAACCACCGAAATTTTTGTAAAACAAATACTGGTAAAACGCTTTTTACAAACGCTGGCAAAGCGTCCTATATGAGTGTTCTGCAAGCCATTTATTTTTAACACCGTGGTTACCCAGTGGTATGCCAGTGCTTGATTTTTTGTACCACTGGCGATTTCTGACTGGGTAGATACATTTTTTTAATGAGAATTTGATCGAGATCTGAGTATTTTCTACACACAAAAAAATTTAATTAAAACTCAATGAGGTAGAATTTAACTATAAAATGTAAAAATTATTTATGGTCTTGGAATCTACCGAGGTTAAGCTTTCATTCAAGTATAATAATGTATTTTTATGTACAAAGATTTTTTCAGGATTCAAAAAGTACTCATATTTTAGTTTAGTCACAATTTTTACAATTTTACATTATACAAAAGTAGATACTATAATGAACAATATTTTGTATGAAAATAGCAAAACAAAATTTCAACCAAACTTTACATTAAAAACAGTGTTTTAACAGTTAACAACAGTTTTTCATGCACTCATAGAAATAAATTTGTAAAAATAGCAGAAATAATTCACTAAAAATTGGTTCAAAATGGTGTTGCAGAAAAAACTGCTGAAATTAGCAGATTTTTTATCTAAATACTAGTAAATGAAGAACAGCAAAAATAAAAATATACAGAATTTTAGTTATATTAACTTTTAGTTAATTGACAAATTTTACTGTAAAATCTGCAGAAAATTTTGCTAAATATTAGTAGACTGAAAATAGCAAAAACTGGTATATCTACAAAAGTTTTGCTTTTTTACCTAAATTAGTTGAATGCAAGTAGCAGTTTATCCTGCTAAAATCAACAGAAATATTTGCTAAAAAATTGTAAACTGCTGTTTAAAAAAAAGTGAAAGAAAACTTCGAACATTTTACATTTTTTTTTTGGATTTTTAAGGCTACTAATAATTTAGAAAAATATTTTTCTAATTTTAGCAGGTTAATTTGTTATTTTCTATTAACAAAAATCTAACTCAAATATTTGTAAAATTTTGTATATTTACAGTTTTATTTTTGCTGTTCCTATCTTATTTTTGTTTTATTTTATATTGCAAAAGTAATCTGCAACATAATTTTTCCGCAACATCATTTTTAACTAATTTTTAGTAGTTTTAACTAAATTTGTTACAGACTTTTTCTATTAGTGTATAAAGGAATAATTAAATTTTATGTAAAAATTTAGATTTGTTTTTAAATATTTTAGTACATATCCAATGTTTACACAATTTTGATATAAAATTTTGTTCACTAAAGACAAAATATAAACCCACAATTCAAGAAAAGTAATAGTCTTGAATAATAAATTTGCGCGAAAAGAAATTCTACCCAATTTTTAAAGAAATTGATTTTTGTGAAAAATATTTTTCTTTTTATGAAGCACACAGTTGCTTCACATGAAACACGAACCAGTTGCCGAAAAAAATCTATATGCGGTAACCACTCGACAATCTGAATACCGTTCGTACTTCAGATCTTTAATTAACTCCACGGTTCTCGAAGTTGGTGCTTAAACCAGTGTCGTCTCAAAAAATTACATATGAAAACTCTCAGTTAATTTTAATTCGAAGAAGTTCTAAAAAGCCTCCTATAACAAAAACTCTTTAGATAAAGCATTTATTCTAAACAGAGAGAAATTTAAGTTTTAATGAAAATTTTTACTAAACTAAAGAAATTTTTCACGAAGTGAAGGAAAAATTTCTAAAATTTTATGAAAATCTTCATAATTTTTATGAAACTCTTTTTAATCAAACTTTTTCATTAGGCGTATGAAATTTGTTTTTTATAAATAATATAAAATTGCTGTTAAAACTTTATACAAAACTGCATTAAATCAATGAAAAGTTTCAATGTACGAATACCAGCAAAATTCGATTGATTCAATGTAGAAATTCATAGAGTGTTTTTATATAGCAAAATGAATTTTAAGAATCAGGATGATTTCCTATACGGTAAAGTTGCCAGAATTAAACGACTTCTGTAAAATAAATATCGTTGAAAGTGATTTTCTAAGGAATAGTCCTCACAATTCGTGTAATATCCCTACGGGAAATTTTAACAAACTGGCCCCTTTATATGAAATAGAGTGGTCACTTTTACATGACGTTGTCATAGAAGGGGGAAATTGACCCCTTGTGATATGTCACAAGACAAATCCCAGAAGAGGTCCCTGAACTTTGTTTTTTTATGTGAGTTCAGTAACCTGTCCTGTCAGTTTGTTATAATTTCCCGTAGGAATATGATATAATCTTACGTTTTCATTAAGTATACACACAGGAAAAAAATTGCCAACCGAATTGTTAAGCCTATTTTGGTTGCTACAACCAATAAATTCGGTTGGTGAAACCATATTGTAATGTGATTGCTAAATATTTTGAGTATTGCAACTAAAATTCAGTTGTATAAACAGAATTTTGTTGTAAAAACCAATATTCGGTTGCACCAACCTATTTTAGTAGATGTAACCGAACTTCAGTTGGAAAATGGGATATTTTTTCTCTGTGTGTATGGAACTTTTAATAAATAAAAGAAAATTTTTCACATTTTATAAAAAATTCCATTAGTTCAATGAAAAGTTTCAATTGACGAGTTTCAATGAAACTGCATTGGTTTTATGCAAAAATTCATTAATATCAGGCAGATAATCTGTTCGCATATTGCTGAAGGCAAAAATGGGTTAACAGGTGGTTAATAACAAATGTTTCGACTTATATAGCAACTCTATTGGGTATACGTGACGTAAGAGTAATAAACAAAATTTTAAAATTCCCGCCCCCCCCCCCCCCCCCCCCCAAATCGAAAGCTGGAACCGCCACTGGCTGTTACAGATGTCAAATTTCATATAAATTTAACATTTTTCACTTTAATTTTGTGTAAACTTTACGTTATTTATTTTAAATCGAATACAACCTCGTAATTCGGTTGCAGCAACCGATTCAATTCGGTTGGCAAAAAATTCTGTTGTTACAACGGAATTATTCTGCGAGTGAATAATTTACATTAGTTTTAATACCCAATAAGCATTGAAATATTAAAAATTCAAGTGCTTTAAATATTGCTTGAATTTGGCTTTATTTTAAGTATTTTTTTTCAGTCAGAATCAAGTTAATACAAAGTGAAATAATTTGTTTGTTTTTCGTTTGTTGTCAGTATTGAAAAATAAAATTGAAAAATCCAAATTCACAATTTTCCTGTAGAGATTTTAACAAAGTCTGAATTTCTTCCAAGGATTTTCTTCAAAAGGTAAGTCGCATTTGTTTCGAGCTAAATTCGGTCCTTATATTCTCTTTTTAATATTTCAGAAAAGTCCTACAAACTTCTACGCTTTTAGAGAAAATAGGAACAAATAATGGAAACAATTGATACACCAAAAGTGTTATTCCGTGCGCAAAATCAAGCATAAAAAAAAATGTTAATAAATTATACTAAAAATAATGAAAACCGTGTTTTAATGGCTTGGTTTAAGCTTGAAGTTAGGACTTGAAAACAAGTGTTATTATAATGTTGTTTGAACTTTAATTGAACTGTGATTCAAGGC
The DNA here is from genome assembly GCA_949987735.1 of Leucophora obtusa. NCBI lineage: Eukaryota > Metazoa > Arthropoda > Insecta > Diptera > Anthomyiidae > Leucophora > Leucophora obtusa. Next base: position 51,631,709 of record OX465296.1, read on the forward strand.
TTGAATTCAAGCATATTTACGCTGATATGTTCGACTGGAATTCCAGTGTCCCTTTTGATGGAATATGCCATTGCATTACAGTGTAAATCAAGTATAAATCAAGGCTTTAAATTGGAAAATGGGACTGGAATTACGCTTGATTTCAACTTGAATTCCAGCTAAATTGCTTATTGGGTATTTAAAAGCAGGGACGTAGCAGTTATAACTTTTATTCAAAAAACTGATTGTTTTACAATTATTTGTTTTTTGAATATTTTTAATTTTCTGTTTATTTGATCTGTTTGATTTTTATTTTTAATTCAAACAAAAACAAACCAAACACGATTTTTAATTTTTCAAAAATAATAAAAGTTATTTTGTGATTTTTTTTTGCTTAATCAAAAAATAACAATTATAAATATAAATCAAAAGCCATAGAACCTATGATTTCAACAATTATAATATCCTGATGATTTCAACTAGTGTTAATAAAAGATTGAACTGTGATTTAAAGTGAGTAAATATGTATATTCCAGCAACTTCCGGAATTCAATTTAGGTAAATTTCTAATTTTTATTTTATTATCAAATAAAAAAGTTCGTGCTTAATTTTTTCAAAAAAATCATTATGTAACTTTTATAAAAAGTTTTAAAATAAAAATCAAATAACAACAGAAATTTATAGAGTAAAATATAAAAATTGAAAAAATTAAAATCTTTGCCAAACTTTGTGATTTTTTTGTGCAATATGATTTATAAAATATAGTGCATTATTGAAATATTATAATTAAATAAATTTGGGTGGTGACTTTTTAAGAAATATAACAGTTATTTTGGATCTCTGTTTAAAAGAGTTAAAACAGAAATGAAACATTGTCTATTGCATTTCCTAAAGCCTGCTCCAGCCAAACGTCTTGGGTTTTGAAAAGTTTTAAAAAAACACTTTTATTTTAGCCTTTTGCGATGTTTTTTAAAGCTTTTTTTACAAACAGAAATTTTAATATTTTGTAAAAATATTTGCAAACAAATTTTATTAAAATGTCTCACTAATGCAATGCCGGCTTGCTTGGAGTTCCTTCAAAAAAGGTATCTAAGGGCTTAAGGCTCTCTTTTACTCGATTTTAGTCAGTATTTGTTTTTCTAAGCATTTCTTGCAATTTTTTAGTCAAGGCTAAGAAAATTGTGAAGTTTTGGGAAAAAATCAAGGAAAAATTCCACATTAAAAATGTAACCGGTTAATCGACCTATTTTAACCAATTATTCGGGTCGAATAAGTATTCGATTTTTTATTTGTTTCGACATTAACCGAAATAGGGGCGATTAATCGAGGAATCGGTTAATCGATTAATTGAATTGGAACACTAATATCCATACACAAAAAAATAATTTTCTTATTTGAATACAAAAATCGCAGATTCAATAAAAAAAATTATTGAATTTCCTGTGATGACGATTTTTGCAGAATTGATAATGAAAATTGTAAACACGTTGTTAAAATTATTTTGTTTTTCGGTCAATAAAAAAAGTTGTTGATTTGATAAAACAACTTATTGAATTCTTTGTGATTTTTTAATAAAATTAAGTGTTGAGTTAATAAAAAGTTTTAATAATTTTTTTAATAAAAAATATATAAAATTCAATTTAAATTTATTGAAACATAAAACAAAACTATTATAAATCCAGAAAACGTATTTTATTCTGCAATGCAAACAACTACATATTACTTTTTAATTGAAAACATGCCATCCCGTGTAAAAAAGATCAGATCTGGCCAGATCTCAGTAGATCTTACCAGATCTATTTAGATCTCAAAATTGGGGACAAATTTGAGATCTAATTAGATCTGATCAGATCTAGGTATATCTGGCCAGATCTTAGTAGATCTTACCAGATATAATTAGATCTCAAAATTGGGGACAAATTTGAGATCTGATCAGATCTAGGCATATCTGGCGCATTTGTCCAGATCACTTTAGATTTGAACAGATTTGGCACTAGATCTGATCAGATCTAGCCATATTCCATATCTGATCATATTTGATGAGATCTGGTGCAGGATCTAATTAGATTCAATCATATCTATTTAGATCCAAAAAGATCTGATCAGATCTAAACTATTTTACACTGGATTTTATAAGTTTTACCTTCATCATATATTATAAATTTATTCATAATTTCACAATTTTCTTGAGCGTAAAGTTTGTTTTTTTTATATAATTATATAAAAAAAAGTTTTTTATTTCCGATATTTCGCTACTCCATTGTGTAGCATCTTCAGGAAATAACAAGGGAGTAGCGAAATATCGAAAATATTTTTTTTCGCTATTTACGCTCAAGAAAATTGTAAAATTGAAAATAGAAAAAGAAGGTTAAATAAACGACAAGAATTTATAAATTTATTCTGTAATAATAAATTTATAATTTCATCAAACTTTTGCGGTTCACACATAATATATTACGTGCAACTGCATCATAGTATAAAGAGCAACTAAAATATAAAACTTTAATGCATTAAACACATAGACGACTGCAGCTACACGACTACAAATGCTGCTGGCTGCAATTGTAGTCGTGTAGTCAGCTACTTAATTTTTTTGAAAACGACAGCAACATGTAAACAGATAATCCTAAATATTTGACATTTTGATAAATATTAATCTTTTTTGGTTTGTGCTTCTAAAATAATGGCTGAGGAATATTTTGTTAATTTTGTAAGATCCATTTTTTTTTACAAAACATCACAATAAAGTTATTTCCAAATATAAATTAATGAAACCTTCAAACAATTGTAAAATATAAACAGCTGTTTCTTCAGTGTTCCCAAAACGGTGATTTTCTAGTCAGAACTAGCGATTTTATTTCGCCTCTAGCGGGAAAAATTGTCCTGTTTTACATATTTTGTTATATTGTCAACACTATTTTTGTTTTGTAGCCAACAAAAATAGAAATTATCCTAAGTTGACTACAGCGGCAAAAGTAGTCGTGTAGCCGTGTAGCTGTGTTGGTGTCAAAATAATCGTTTTCATATAAACGTGTGTATTTTATTTTTGACAGGCTGTAGTCGTGTAGCTGCAGTCGTCTATATGTTTAATGCTTAAAGGTAGTGTTTGTTATGTGTATATTATTAACAATAAGAAAACAGAAAGTAGCATGCCTTGACAAATGAAAATAACGGCCAAAATTTAAAAAAGTGACTTTTACTTTGTTTCAAATGTTATGTTTATTGAAAATTATTTTCAATTATTTGGTTATCAAATGCATTTTGTTGAGTGTTATTTTTAAAAGTTGCAATGTTGATAAACATAGTGTTTGAATTAAATACGAAGGGTTATTGTTTTTAACTCTTATTTCAAAGAAACCAGTTTGTTTAATTTTTTTATCGTATATTTTTTGTGTGCACTGTTTCTTTGACGAATATTATCCTTATTGGATAATCGATGGTGCAGGACGATGATATAGGATTTTGCCATACCACCTTATTAATTGACTCGCATAGCGAAGGAGCGGAAGAACTTTGAAAAAGATTTGAATCTGACAAATCACCATTTTTGAATTTTTGTTTATATTGTTTGTTTATCAAGGTATCCAAAAATCATTACCTAAATACAGAATTACTCATCTAGCAGTATGCTCTAAAAAATTTTGTAATTTTGTCTCAGCATATGTTTCCGTAACGTGATAAGCATCTTTATTCGGATAGCACTCTGTCTTTTTAAATAAGCTGTAACAAGGATATAACCTTTTGTGTTTCGGATTATTTCATATTGTCTTTGACTGAGGTCTGCTTCCACAAATATTGCTAAAGCTTCTGCAGGTGTTAACGATTTTCACAGGCATTTTTTGACTTCAGAATAAGCCTTTATAAATTCTGTGGGGCTTTTGATGATTTTTTTTTTAACTTTTGACGCGTTACTTTCCCCAGCCGAATGAAGCTTGACATGTGTTGCAAAAGTTAATGTTTCCACGTCTAACTCAAGTATATTTTTCGGTTTCTCTTCTTTTAAACCTGGCGCTAGCTTCTTCAAAAGTTGTGATTGGCCTTCCAGCAAATCTCGTAGAAATTGTTGGTAATTCAAATATACCTTGAAGCGAGTTTTTATTTTTATCGAGAAATGTATCATCTACTTTGTAGTGTGCTGCTATTGTGGTATTCAATTAATCGACTTTTTATTTTAATCGATTCATCATTGAAATAATTATTCTAGTTTTTTACTTAACCGATTAATCGAATAAAATTTTAAAATTAATCGTTTAATCGAAAAAATAAAGTAATATACTATATATAAAGAAATATACATAATAAATATATACTAGGGGTTTTCAAATAAACTCGTGAATTCCTTGTAAACATTGTATAAATACAAACCATATTTTTTATGCATAGAGTTTGACATTAAATTCATAGACATACCAGGTTTAAACTGTTTACGAGTAGAATACGAGTTTATATGAAAACCCCTATTGTATTTTTAATAATTTTATTTCAAAAAAAGAACAAAAATAAATAAATAACTTCCGTATCACTTCTAGAAATCACAAAAATAAACTTTAATTATTAAGATCATATTTTTGATTTTTCTGTACCCTTTATCACATATTCAAATTTTATCCAAATCGGAGAGAGCCACACCGCAAAATTTTTTGGTAAATTTTGCATTTTATAAAGTTAAGCCTGAATTAGCCAAACATAAACGTAGCGCTCTATAATATATTCAATGGGTTAAAGAAGAATAGAACAACTCGTACGTTAATTTGTATATCTTTCGTATGCACTAAACACAGTTATATGCCATTTAGCTACTTAAATGTAGAGAGAAATTCTGTTGAGGTTCGATTTTCCCTATGCATTTACGTACCTCCATCCCTTTTTTTGAATTTAGAAATTAATTCGCAGGGAATTAAAAAAAACATTATGATCAATTTTGTCAAAATTGCTTCTAAGGGAGTTAGCTCTATTGGATTCTAAAAAGCTTATACGTATATATGAAAAGTTATTTAGTTCTCATTGAACATTATTTAGACCTCATATATAATAATTTTGATTATAATCTTGTTAACAATTTATTTGTAAATTTCTTTGTTTTAAATAGTATTTAAAAAAACACATGTACCTGTAGGGTTCCCATCCGTCCTCTTTTCTAGGGCGTCCGGGGTTGTCCTACTTTCTGCACTTTTCCCATAACTTTTTTTTGAATTCTTGGCGCCGCTGTTTTGTCGCTGTTATTTCAATTGATTTGGCATCACTTACATTACTTTAATTGCCAAATTTGAAGCTTAGCAGTGAGCCAACTGTTGAATTTAAAAAAAATTAACATTGCTTTTAATATATATAATACATTTATTCCCGTCGTTCCAAGTTGAGGCATATGGCCAATGCTTTTAATGATGAAAATTTATTTAATGAATTTCTTATCCTGAAAAATTATGTAAAAAACTTAAACTCTAACAAGTTTTGGTGATTGATAACAAGTTTTGGTGCAATTTTTTTTAACCCTCTAGGCCGCCTTTTGGCGGTCCTCAGATTTTAAATAGTTTTTGGCTAAATAACAATATTTTATTAAACAAGTTGTGTTATATCCATAGAAAACTTAACTGCATACTTTTTTGCCTTCAAACTTTTTTTGTATAAGGAACGGTTTTCAAGCGAGAAGCATGTAAAGTGAAAATTTGAAAAAATAAACTTTTTAAAACAGAAAAAAATATTTGAAAAATTGCCAAAAATACATTTACGATCTGGTGTGCATTACCGATAATAACAAAGCTAGTTTATAGCCTCTAATTGTAAAATCAGTTAAAAAAGTTTCTCCAGGACTCACAGGATAACGCCAGGATACGTTTTACAAATATCTAGACAACAAGCTGAACAAATTTCGCCATAACTTTTGAAATAACAATTGATCAACAATTATCGGGGCGTAATTTTATTTTATTGATAGTGTTATTTACAGCAAAAACGGAAATTATGTGACTACTGGGTTTCAAGATACGTCTTCAACCTTTGTTGTGCTATATCGCTTAATTAAAGCGATAAATTAAAATTTTAATATTTGTTCCATAGTAGATTTTCAACGCCAAATATATGGTTTAAATATTATTGTAATCAGAAGAAAGAGCATTAGAGGGTTAAATGATGTTTGCTATGAAATGAAAAATGTTAAGTTTTCCTTATGCTTACCAGCACATAAGGCCAATGTAGAACGTATATTTTCTTTAGTCAAGGCGTAGTGGACGCCAAAAGAAATAAATTGAATCAAGAAACTATTTCTGATTTTATTAGAGTCAAATATAATTTTGATATGAATTGTCAAGAGTTTTATGAACATTTGAAAAAATGTGACATTGATTCAAATTGGAAGCGTTGAAAAATATTCATGAAACTCTTGATAACTCGTATCAAGAAAGTATAGAAATGTGCATTCCCGAAAATGTATGCAAAAATTTGTTAATCGTTGTTTTTGGTTTTTTTTTTTTTGTTTATTCAGGTACTATTAATTTTAAGTTCAGAATGATTTTTTATATTTTTTGTGGAGTTTTTTATAATCAAGGCGCAGTGGAAGTCAGAAAAAAAAATTGAATCCAGAAACTATTTCTAGTTCCATTTCTGATATTATTAGAGTCAAATAAAATTTTGATATGAATTTTCAAGATTTTTATGAATATTTGAAGAAATGCGACAGTACTATACTAATTCAAATTGGAGGCATTGAAAAACATTCCTACAACTCTTTACAATTCGTATCAAGAAATTATAGAAATGTACATTCCTGAAAATGTATGCAATGAATTGGTTAATCGTTGTTTTTTATACACTAAACCACTATGTGGTCAGGGTATTATAAGTTTGTGCTGATGTTTGTAACACCAAAAAATATTGGTACTAGACCCACCTTATAGTATACCGATCGGCTCAGAATTTTTTATTATTTCGATTTAACGATGTATTTCTGTCCGTCCGTCCATCCGTCCGTCTGTCTGTCCATGCATTCTTGTGCGCACTCTACAGGTCGCAAATATTAAGATATTTTGATGAAACTTGGTACACCGCCTTATGTCGGCCCACGGACGACGCCCATTGATTTTGGTTAAAATCGGTCCATGTCTAGACCTAGTGCCCATACAATGGTCCCCCCAAAATTATATTGTTTATACGCTGCAGATCGCAAATATTAAGATATTTTGATGAAATTTGGTACACACAGCTAAGTTGGCCCAAGGACGAAGCCTATTGATTTTGGTGAACATCGGACCGTGTTTAGACCTAGTGCCCATATAAGGGTCCTATAAAAATTATATTGTTTATACGCTGCAGGTCGCATATATTAAGATATTTTGATGAAATTTGGTACACAGACCTATGTTGACCCAAGGACGAAGCCTATTGATTTTAGTGAACACCGGTCCATGTTTAGACCTAGTGCCCATATAAGGGTCCCCCCAAAATTATATTGTTTATACGCTGCTGGTCGCAAATATTAAGATATTTTGATGAAATTTGGTACACCGTCCTATATCAGCCCAAGGACGAAGCCTATTGATTTTGGTGAACATCGGTCCATGTTTAGACCTAGTGCCCATATAAGGGTCCTACCAAAATTATACTGTTTATACGCTGCAGGTCGTAAATATTAAGATATTTTGATGAAATTTGGTACACAGACCTATATTGGCCCAATAACGCAGCCTATTGATTTTGGTGAACATCGGTCCATGTTTAGACCTAGTGCCCATATAAGGGTCCTACCAAAATTATAATGTTTATACGCTGCAAGTCGCAAATATTAAGATATTTTGATGAAATTTGGCACACAGACCTATATTGGCCCAATAACGCAGCCTATTGATTTTGGTGAACATCGGTCTATGTTTAGACCTAGTGCCCATATAAGGGTCCTACCAAAATTATACTGTTTATACGCTGCAGGTATTAATATTAAGATATTTTGATGAAATTTGGTACATAGACCTATGTTGGCCCAAGGACGAAGCCTATTGATTTTGGCGAACATCGGTCCATGTTTAGAACTAGTGCCCATATAAGGGTCCCCCCCAAAACTATATTGTTTATACGCTGCAGGTCGCAAATATTAAGATATTTTGATGAAATTTGGTACATAGACCTATGTTGGCCCAAGGACGAAGCCTATTGATTTTGGTGAACATCGGTCCATGTTTAGAACTAGTGCCCATATAAGGGTCCCCCAAAATTGGCTTGGTTACAAACTGCAGGTCGCAAATATTAAGATATTTTAATGAAATTTGGTGCGCTGACTCACATTATAGAAAATTTTGACATAAGCCCCATTTTAACCCATTCGAATTTCGGATCCAAACAATACACCAGACTGGTGTAGGGTATTGTATAGTCGGCATGCCCGACTTTAACCTTTTTACTCGTTATAATCTAAATTTGCAATAAATTGCCTTTAAAGTTCGAGTGAAATTTTTCAACGTGAAAAACAACTTACGGTGCTTTAATAATAAGTTTAATTTATTTTTATTTAATTTGTTTATACTTATTTTTATTTAAGTATTTTTTTCAATGTATTAAAATAAATCGTAGTCTTTAAAAAATAAATGATACATTTAAATAAACGTGCATTAGACTTTCAATTACAAAATCATAAGGATAAGTGGCACCACCTCATAACCTTGCCTTACAAGTGCAAATCGGACGGTAATCGACTTGCATTACATTCTCATTTGCCTGAATTTATTGACGTGCCATCAAGCTCGCTTAGAACTCCACTTATAACGTAAGTGCAATTGAAACGACACTTACTGACATCGTTGCTTACATTTTAAGCGAGAGCGCACCGATTAGCAGCCTATGACACTACACTGTAAATCTAAGTAGAAATATAAGCGATGATATCATCACTGATTGCTACTAAATGTTACTGACATCAACGATTAAATAATGGGTATTTTTACCGCTGGGTAAGTGAGAAGTTTCTCATATGAAAAGTGCAACTCTGCCATATTTCAAACAGGGAGAGTAGCATAATGTCAAATATAGCTAGAGGTATGTAACAAAATGTTCTTATATATAAATTTTAAATTATGCAATTCGCCCGGTGTTAAATATGGTACAGTTATATTTTTCAATCTGAGAAACTTCTCACATAGTTACAAAGTTTTAAGTCGCCCTTTAATAATTCGAATCTTATGACTTTCAATAATATCGTTTGCTAAAGGATATTATGAATGCAGATTGCTCACTAAGCATGCTTTATTATATAATAATAATGAATAATTAAACTAATTGTTAATTTTAATACTTATTAACACTGAACCAAAAGTCGTAAGTGAAATCAATATAAAAATGTTGTTACTTTTTGAAGAAACGAATTGTTAAAACAATATATTTTTTATTCAAATTAATGTGCGTTTTTTAAAATCAACTACTTTTTTTTAAATGAACATACTTATTTCCATCAATAATTCTCTACAAAACAATTGTTGTTTTGATAATTTTTTGTCCATTTTTTAACAAAATTTATTTTGTTAACTCTAAAAAATTTTGTAAAAAGGCTGCAACGTAAATTTGATATAATTTTTCTTCAATTTGAAAAAAAGAGTATTAAATCTGTGGAAAAAAGTTTAGTGAGGTTAGTTTTGTAGTGTCATTACTCATGCTAGTATGTGTATTTGTAATTGTCGGAAATATCAATAAATTGATATTAAGTGTTTTTGTTTTTCAAAGTATTGATAATTAACAAATTCAGTGACTTAAAGTGAATTGCTAATTGAATTTTGGTAGGACCCTTATATGGGCACTAGGTCTAAACATAGACCGATGTTCACCAAAATAAATAGGCTTCGTCCTTGGGCCAACATAAGTCGTTGTACCAAATATCATCAAAATATCTTAATATTTGCGACCTGCAGCGTATAAACAATATAATTTTGGAAGGACACTTATATGGGCACTAGGTCTAAACATGGACCGATGTTCACCAAAATCAATAGGCGTCGTCCTTGGGCCGACATAAGTCGGTGTACCAAGTTTCATCAAAATATCTTAATATTTGCGATCTGCAGCGTATAAACAATATAATTTTGGTAGGACCCTTATATGGGCACTAGGTCTAAACATGGACCGATGTTCACCAAAATCAATAGGCTTCGTCGTTGGGTCGACATAAGTCGGTGTACCATATTTTATCAAAATATCTTAATATTTGCGAGCTGCAGCGTATAAACAATATAATTTTGGTAGGACCCTTATATGCGCACTAGGTCTAAACATGGACCGATGTTTACCAAAATCAATAGGCGTCGTCCTTGGGCCGACATAAGTCGGTGTACCAAGTTTCATCAAAATATCTTAATATTTGCGACCTGCAGCGTATAAACAATTTAATTTTGGTAGGACCCTTATATGGGCACTAGGTCTAAACATGGGCCGATGTTCACCAAAATCAATAGCCTTCGTCCTTGGGCCGACATAAGTTAGTGTACCAAATTTCATCAAAATATCTTAATATTTGCGACCTGCAGCGTATAAACAATGTAATTTTGAGGGGACCCTTATATGGGCACTAGGTCTAAACATATACCGATGTTCACCAAAATCAATAGGCTTCGTCCTTGGGCCAAAATAGGTCTGTGTACCAAATTTCATCAAAATATCTTAATATTTGCGACCTGCAGCTTATAAACCATATAATTTTAGTAGGACCCTTATATGGGCACTAGGTCTAAACATGGACCGATGTTCACCAAAATCTTCGTCCTTGGGCCGACATAAGTCGGTGTACCAAATTTCATCAAAATATCTTAATATTTGCGACCTGCAGCGTATAAACAATATAATTTTGGTAGGACCCTTATATGGGCACTAGGTCTAAACATGGACCGATGTTCACCAAAATCAATAGGCGTCGTCCTTAGGCCGACATAAGTCCCTGTACCGAGTTTCATCAAAATATCTTAATATTTGCGACCTGCAGCGTATAAACCATATAATTTTAGTAGGACCCTTATATGGGCACTAGGTCTAAACATGGACCGATGTTCACCAAAATCAATAGGCGTCGTCCTTGGGCCGACATAAGTCGGTGTACCGAGTTTCATCAAAATATCTTAATATTTGCGACCTGCAGCGTATAAACCATATAATTTTATTAGGACCCTTATATGGGCACTAGGTCTAAACATGGATCGCTGTTCACCAAAATCAATAGGCGTCGTCCTTAGGCCGACATAAGTCGGTGTACCGAGTTTCATCAAAATATCTTAATATTTGCGACCTGCAGCGTATAAACCATATAATTTTAGTAGGACCCTTATATGGGCACTAGGTCTAAACATATACCGATGTTCACCAAAATCAATAGGCTTCGTCCTTGGGCCGACATAAGTTAGTGTACCAAATTTCATCAAAATATCTTAATATTTGCGACCTGCAGCGTATAAACAATGTAATTTTGAGGGGACCCTTATATGGGCACTAGGTCTAAACATATACCGATGTTCACCAAAATCAATAGGCTTCGTCCTTGGGCCAAAATAGGTCTGTGTACCAAATTTCATCAAAATATCTGAATATTTGCGACCTGCAGCTTATAAACCATATAATTTTAGTAGGACCCTTATATGGGCACTAGGTCTAAACATGGACCGATGTTCACCAAAATCTTTGTCCTTGGGCCGACATAAGTCGGTGTACCAAATTTCATCAAAATATCTTAATATTTGCGACCTGCAGCGTATAAACAATATAATTTTGGTAGGACCCTTATATGGGCACTAGGTCTAAACATGGACCGATGTTCACCAAAATCTTCGTCCTTGGGCCAACATAAGTCGTTGTACCAAATATCATCAAAATATCTTAATATTTGCGACCTGCAGCGTATAAACAATATAATTTTGGAAGGACACTTATATGGGCACTAGGTCTAAACATGGACCGATGTTCACCAAAATCAATAGGCGTCGTCCTTGGGCCGACATAAGTCGGTGTACCAAGTTTCATCAAAATATCTTAATATTTGCGATCTGCAGCGTATAAACAATATAATTTTGGTAGGACCCTTATATGGGCACTAGGTCTAAACATGGACCGATGTTCACCAAAATCAATAGGCTTCGTCGTTGGGTCGACATAAGTCGGTGTACCATATTTTATCAAAATATCTTAATATTTGCGAGCTGCAGCGTATAAACAATATAATTTTGGTAGGACCCTTATATGCGCACTAGGTCTAAACATGGACCGATGTTTACCAAAATCAATAGGCTTCGTCCTTGGGCCAACATAAGTCGGTGTACCAAATATCATCAAAATATCTTAACATTTGCGACCTGCAGCTTATAAACCATATAATTTTAGTACGACCCTTATATGGGCACTAGGTCTAAACATGGGCCGATGTTCACCAAAATCAATAGCCTTCGTCCTTGGGCCGACATAAGTTAGTGTACCAAATTTCATCAAAATATCTTAATATTTGCGACCTGCAGCGTATAAACAATGTAATTTTGAGGGGACCCTTATATGGGCACTAGGTCTAAACATATACCGATGTTCACCAAAATCAATAGGCTTCGTCCTTGGGCCAAAATAGGTCTGTGTACCAAATTTCATCAAAATATCTTAATATTTGCGACCTGCAGCTTATAAACCATATAATTTTAGTAGGACCCTTATATGGGCACTAGGTCTAAACATGGACCGATGTTCACCAAAATCTTCGTCCTTGGGCCGACATAAGTCGGTGTACCAAATTTCATCAAAATATCTTAATATTTGCGACCTGCAGCGTATAAACAATATAATTTTGGTAGGACCCTTATATGGGCACTAGGTCTAAACATGGACCGATGTTCACCAAAATCAATAGGCGTCGTCCTTAGGCCGACATAAGTCCCTGTACCGAGTTTCATCAAAATATCTTAATATTTGCGACCTGCAGCGTATAAACCATATAATTTTAGTAGGACCCTTATATGGGCACTAGGTCTAAACATGGACCGATGTTCACCAAAATCAATAGGCGTCGTCCTTGGGCCGACATAAGTCGGTGTACCGAGTTTCATCAAAATATCTTAATATTTGCGACCTGCAGCGTATAAACCATATAATTTTATTAGGACCCTTATATGGGCACTAGGTCTAAACATGGATCGCTGTTCACCAAAATCAATAGGCGTCGTCCTTAGGCCGACATAAGTCGGTGTACCGAGTTTCATCAAAATATCTTAATATTTGCGACCTGCAGCGTATAAACCATATAATTTTAGTAGGACCCTTATATGGGCACTAGGTCTAAACATATACCGATGTTCACCAAAATCAATAGGCTTCGTCCTTGGGCCGACATAAGTTAGTGTACCAAATTTCATCAAAATATCTTAATATTTGCGACCTGCAGCGTATAAACAATGTAATTTTGAGGGGACCCTTATATGGGCACTAGGTCTAAACATATACCGATGTTCACCAAAATCAATAGGCTTCGTCCTTGGGCCAAAATAGGTCTGTGTACCAAATTTCATCAAAATATCTGAATATTTGCGACCTGCAGCTTATAAACCATATAATTTTAGTAGGACCCTTATATGGGCACTAGGTCTAAACATGGACCGATGTTCACCAAAATCTTTGTCCTTGGGCCGACATAAGTCGGTGTACCAAATTTCATCAAAATATCTTAATATTTGCGACCTGCAGCGTATAAACAATATAATTTTGGTAGGACCCTTATATGGGCACTAGGTCTAAACATGGACCGATGTTCACCAAAATCAATAGGCGTCGTCCTTAGGCCGACATAAGTCGGTGTACCGAGTTTCATCAAAATATCTTAATATTTGCGACCTGCAGCGTATAAACCATATAATTTTAGTAGGACCCTTATATGGGCACTAGGTCTAAACATGGACCGATGTTCACCAAAATCAATAGGCTTCGTCCTTGGGCCGACATAAGTCGGTGTACCATATCTCATCAAAATATCTTATTTGCGACCTGCAGCGTATAAACAATATAATTTTGGTAGGACCCTTATATGGGCACTAGGTCCAAACATGGACCGATGTTCACCAAAATCAATAGGCGTCGTCCTTGGGCCGACATAAGTCGGAGTAGCAAGTTTCATCAAAATATCTTAATATTTGCGACCTGTAGAGTGCGCACAAGAATGCATGGACAGACAGACAGACGGACGGACGGACATCGGACATCGTTAAATCGAAATAAAAAAAAAATTCTAAGCCGATCGGTATACTATAAGGTGGGTCTAGGACCAATATTTTTTGGTGTTACAAACATCAGCACAAACTTATAATACCCTGACCACATAGTGGTGTAGGGTATAAAAAGACATTGCTTGAAAAAATTTGAAATTGGTGAAATATAAAAAATAATGAAATATAAGTCTAAAAATTAATAATAAATCGATAAAAAATTAATTAATTAAATAAAATGCATTGTTGAATTTAATAAAATACATTGGTAAAACAATAAAATCATTATGCAATTTAATTAAATATAATTGTTAAGACAACTAATTTTTGTTAATACATTTGACGATATTTTGTCAAAATAATACCACATAAAATAGTTAAACGTCAGAATATAAATCTACTAAACAATGCATTAAATTGATGGACAGGTTTTGTTAGTTGTATAGTGATCACCCATTCATCAATTTAATATGGATTTTAGTTGATTTCACAGCTCTTTTTGGTTCAGTGTAATTTTGGTAGGACCCTTATATGGGCACTAGGTCTAAACATGGACCGATGTTTACCAAAATCAATAGGCGTCGTCGTTGGGCCGACATAAGTCGGTGTACCAAGTTTCATCAAAATATCTTAATATTTGCGACCTGTAGAGTGCGCACAAGAATGCATGGACAGACAGACAGACGGACGGACGGACATCGTTAAAACGAAATAAAAAAAAATCTAAGCCGATCGGTATACTATAAGGTGGGTCTAGGACCAATATTTTTTGGTGTTACAAACATCAGCACAAACTTATAATACCCTGACCACATAGTGGTGTAGGGTATAATAAAAAAATAAATGTTACCTATTTCCGCTGAATCTTCTGTTTCCAAGGACATATCGAATATTGTAATATCACCTATTAAAACAAAAATTCATAATTATAAAATATGTTTACATAATTTCTTAAAAATTTAATTTACCTTGCTCCTTCTCCAGCTCCTTTACAAATTTCTTATTAAGCAAGGGTATTTTCTCAATCCACGTTTCGCTTATCCAACGACTACTGTAATAATGAGCACATTCGTTATTAAAAATTGTCTCATCATTTTTATTTAATGTTTCTCCAGTGCGTTTGTCATGTTCGAATTCCACACACTCTTCGAAATTAGTGCATGATCGTAGATCGAACCAGTGCAGAAACGTTGGCGAAACATAGGCCAGCAATGTGTAATAATTGGGAATTGCGATGTTTTTCGTTTTTAAAAATTCACATAAATTATATACGGTTATGTACAAGTTTTTGGGCCACACCTGACGCGACCGAATTTTTTCATAACCGTTTTGGATTTTGTGATTTCCATAATTACGTGTTAAATTGTTGAACTCCACACGTGTCATGTCATACAAAGCCAACGAAATGGATTGCTGTAGGCCAAATGATGGACGTGTGAGAGTAAGGAGGCAGTATTCCTGAAATAGAGAAAAGGCGAAATAAATGATCAGTATTCAAGAATTTATAGATAAAATTGATAAGATGTAAAGAAGCGTAATCCAGGTAGATTAAAAAAAAAAAACATTTTAAAATTATATTTAATTAAGAAATTTTCTAACATCGGTCTAAACATGGACCGATGTTCACCAAAATCAATAGGCTTCGTCCTTGGGCCGACATAAGTAGGTGTACCAAATTTCATCAAAACATCTTAATATTTGCGACCGCAGCGTATAAACCATATAATTTTAGTAGAACCCTTATATGGGCACTAGGTCTAAACATGGACCGATGTTCACCAAAAATAGGCTTCGTCGTTGGGTCGACATAAGTCGGTGTACCATATTTTATCAAAATATCTTAATTTTGCGACCTGCAGCGTATAAACAATATACACTGAACCAAAAGTCGTAAGTGAAATCAACATAAAAATGTTACTTTTTGAAGAAACGAATTGTTAAAACAATATATTTTTTATTCAAATTAATGTGCGTTTTTTTTTAAATCAACTACTTTTTTTTAAATGAACATACTTATTTCCATCAATAATTCTCTACAAAACAATTGTCGTGTTGATAATTTTTTGTCCATTTTTTAACAAAATTTATTTTGTTAACTCTAAAAAATTTTGTAAAAAGGCTGCAACGTAAATTTAATATAATTTTTCTTCAATTTGAAAAAAAGAGTATTAAATCTGTGGAAAAAAGTTTAGTGAGGTTAGTTTTGTAGTGTCATTACTCATGCTAGTATGTGTATTTGTAATTGTCGGAAATATCAATAAATTGATATTAAGTGTTTTTGTTTTTCAAAGTATAGATAATTAACAAATTCAGTGACTTAAAGTGAATTGCTAATTGAATTTTGGTAGGACCCTTATATGGGCACTAGGTCTAAACATAGACCGATGTTCACCAAAATAAATAGGCTTCGTCCTTGGGCCAACATAAGTCGGTGTACCAAATATCATCAAAATATCTTAATATTTGCGACCTGCAGCGTATAAACAATTTAATTTTGGTAGGACCCTTATATGGGCACTAGGTCTAAACATGGACCGATGTTTACCAAAATCAATAGGCGTCGTCCTTGGGCCGACATAAGTCGGTGTACCAAGTTTCATCAAAATATATTAATATTTGCGATCTGCAGCGTATAAACAATTTAATTTTGGTAGGACCCTTATATGGGCACTAGGTCTAAACATGGACCGATGTTTACCAAAATCAATAGGCTTCGTCCTTGGGCCAACATAAGTCGGTGTACCAAATATCATCAAAATATCTTAATATTTGCGACCTGCAGCGTATAAACAATATAATTTTGGTAGGACCCTTATATGGGCACTAGGTCTAAACATGGACCGCTGTTCACCAAAATCAATAGGCGTCATCCTTAGGCCGACATAAGTCGGTGTACCGAGTTTCATCAAAATATCTTAATATTTGCGACCTGCAGCGTATAAACCATATAATTTTAGTAGGACCCTTATATGGGCACTAGCTCTAAACATGGACCGATGTTCACCAAAATCAATAGGCTTCGTCCTTGGGCCGACATAAGTCGGTGTACCATATCTCTTCAAAATATCTTATTTGCAACCTGCAGCGTATAAACAATATAATTTTGGTAGGACCCTTATATGGGCACTAGGTCTAAACATGGACCGATGTTCACCAAAATCAATAGGCGTTGTCCTTGGGCCGACATAAGTCGGTGTACCGAGTTTCATCAAAATATCTTAATATTTGCGACCTGCAGCGTATAAACCATATAATTTTAGTAGGACCCTTATATGGGCACTAGGTCTAAACATGGACCGATGTTCACCAAAATCTTCGTCCTTGGGCCGACATAAGTCGGTGTACCAAATTTCATCAAAATATCTTAATATTTGCGACCTGCAGCGTATAAACAATATAATTTTGGTAGGACCCTTATATGGGCACTAGGTCTAAACATGGACCGATGTTCACCAAAATCAATAGGCGTCGTCCTTAGGCCGACATAAGTCGGTGTACCGAGTTTCATCAAAATATCTTAATATTTGCGACCTGCAGCGTATAAACCATATAATTTTAGTAGGACCCTTATATGGGCACTAGGTCTAAACATGGACCGATGTTCACCAAAATCAATAGGCTTCGTCCTTGGGCCGACATAAGTCGGTGTACCATATCTCATCAAAATATCTTATTTGCGACCTGCAGCGTATAAACAATATAATTTTGGTAGGACCCTTATATGGGCACTAGGTCCAAACATGGACCGATGTTCACCAAAATCAATAGGCGTCGTCCTTGGGCCGACATAAGTCGGAGTAGCAAGTTTCATCAAAATATCTTAATATTTGCGACCTGTAGAGTGCGCACAAGAATGCATGGACAGACAGACAGACGGACGGACGGACATCGGACATCGTTAAATCGAAATAAAAAAAAAATTCTAAGCCGATCGGTATACTATAAGGTGGGTCTAGGACCAATATTTTTTGGTGTTACAAACATCAGCACAAACTTATAATACCCTGACCACATAGTGGTGTAGGGTATAAAAAGACATTGCTTAAAAAAATTTGAAATTGGTGAAATATAAAAAATAATGAAATATAAGTCTAAAAATTAATAATAAATCGATAAAAAATTAATTAATTAAATAAAATGCATTGTTGAATTTAATAAAATACATTGGTAAAACAATAAAATCATTATGCAATTTAATTAAATATAATTGTTAAGACAACTAATTTTTGTTAATACATTTGACGATATTTTGTCAAAATAATACCACATAAAATAGTTAAACGTCAGAATATAAATCTACTAAACAATGCATTAAATTGATGGACAGGTTTTGTTAGTTGTATAGTGATCACCCATTCATCAATTTAATATGGATTTTAGTTGATTTCACAGCTGTTTTTGGTTCAGTGTAATTTTGGTAGGACCCTTATATGGGCACTAGGTCTAAACATGGACCGATGTTTACCAAAATCAATAGGCGTCGTCCTTGGGCCGACATAAGTCGGTGTACCAAGTTTCATCAAAATATCTTAATATTTGCGACCTGTAGAGTGCGCACAAGAATGCATGGACAGACAGACAGACGGACGGACGGACATCGTTAAAACGAAATAAAAAAAAAAATCTAAGCCGATCGGTATACTATAAGGTGGGTCTAGGACCAATATTTTTTGGTGTTACAAACATCAGCACAAACTTATAATACCCTGACCACATAGTGGTGTAGGGTATAATAAAAAAATAAATGTTACCTATTTCCGCTGAATCTTCTGTTTCCAAGGACATATCGAATATTGTAATATCACCTATTAAAACAAAAATTCATAATTATAAAATATGTTTACATAATTTCTTAAAAATTTAATTTACCTTGCTCCTTCTCCAGCTCCTTTACAAATTTCTTATTAAGCAAGGGTATTTTCTCAATCCACGTTTCGCTTATCCAACGACTACTGTAATAATGAGCACATTCGTTATTAAAAATTGTCTCATCATTTTTATTTAATGTTTCTCCAGTGCGTTTGTCATGTTCGAATTCCACACACTCTTCGAAATTAGTGCATGATCGTAGATCGAACCAGTGCAGAAACGTTGGCGAAACATAGGCCAGCAATGTGTAATAATTGGGAATTGCGATGTTTTTCGTTTTTAAAAATTCACATAAATTATATACGGTTATGTACAAGTTTTTGGGCCACACCTGACGCGACCGAATTTTTTCATAACCGTTTTGGATTTTGTGATTTCCATAATTACGTGTTAAATTGTTGAACTCCACACGTGTCATGTCATACAAAGCCAACGAAATGGATTGCTGTAGGCCAAATGATGGACGTGTGAGGAGGCAGTATTCCTGAAATAGAGAAAAGGCGAAATAAATGATCAGTATTCAAGAATTTATAGATAAAATTGATAAGATGTAAAGAAGCGTAATCCAGGTAGATTAAAAAAAAAAAACATTTTAAAATTATATTTAATTAAGAAATTTTCTAACATCGGTCTAAACATGGACCGATGTTCACCAAAATCAATAGGCTTCGTCCTTGGGCCGACATAAGTAGGTGTACCAAATTTCATCAAAACATCTTAATATTTGCGACCGCAGCGTATAAACCATATAATTTTAGTAGAACCCTTATATGGGCACTAGGTCTAAACATGGACCGATGTTCACCAAAAATAGGCTTCGTCGTTGGGTCGACATAAGTCGGTGTACCATATTTTATCAAAATATCTTAATTTTGCGACCTGCAGCGTATAAACAATATACACTGAACCAAAAGTCGTAAGTGAAATCAACATAAAAATGTTACTTTTTGAAGAAACGAATTGTTAAAACAATATATTTTTTATTCAAATTAATGTGCGTTTTTTTTTAAATCAACTACTTTTTTTTAAATGAAGATACTTATTTCCATCAATAATTCTCTACAAAACAATTGTCGTGTTGATAATTTTTTGTCCATTTTTTAACAAAATTTATTTTGTTAACTCTAAAAAATTTTGTAAAAAGGCTGCAACGTAAATTTAATATAATTTTTCTTCAATTTGAAAAAAAGAGTATTAAATCTGTGGAAAAAAGTTTAGTGAGGTTAGTTTTGTAGTGGCATTACTCATGCTAGTATGTGTATTTGTAATTGTCGGAAATATCAATAAATTGATATTAAGTGTTTTTGTTTTTCAAAGTATAGATAATTAACAAATTCAGTGACTTAAAGTGAATTGCTAATTGAATTTTGTTAGGACCCTTATATGGGCACTAGGTCTAAACATAGACCGATGTTCACCAAAATAAATAGGCTTCGTCCTTGGGCCAACATAAGTCGGTGTACCAAATATCATCAAAATATCTTAATATTTGCGACCTGCAGCGTATAAACAATTTAATTTTGGTAGGACCCTTATATGGGCACTAGGTCTAAACATGGACCGATGTTTACCAAAATCAATAGGCGTCGTCCTTGGGCCGACATAAGTCGGTGTACCAAGTTTCATCAAAATATCTTAATATTTGCGATCTGCAGCGTATAAACAATTTAATTTTGGTAGGACCCTTATATGGGCACTAGGTCTAAACATGGACCGATGTTTACCAAAATCAATAGGCTTCGTCCTTGGGCCGACATAAGTTAGTGTACCAAATTTCATCAAAATATCTTAATATTTGCGACCTGCAGCGTATAAACAATATAATTTTGGTAGGACCCTTATATGGGCACTAGGTCTAAACATGGACCGATGTTCACCAAAATCAATAGGCGTCGTCCTTGGGCCGACATAAGTCGGTGTACCAAGTTTCATCAAAATATCTTAATATTTGCGATCTGCAGCGTATAAACAATTTAATTTTGGTAGGACCCTTATATGGGCACTAGGTCTAAACATGGACCGATGTTTACCAAAATCAATAGGCTTCGTCCTTGGGCCGACATAAGTTAGTGTACCAAATTTCATCAAAATATCTTAATATTTGCGACCTGCAGCGTATAAACAATATAATTTTGGTAGGACCCTTATATGGGCACTAGGTCTAAACATGGACCGATGTTCACCAAAATCAATAGGCGTCGTCCTTGGGCCGACATAAGTCGGTGTACCAAGTTTCATCAAAATATCTTAATATTTGCGATCTGCAGCGTATAAACAATTTAATTTTGGTAGGACCCTTATATGGGCACTAGGTCTAAACATGGACCGATGTTTACCAAAATCAATAGGCTTCGTCCTTGGGCCAACATAAGTCGGTGTACCAAATATCATCAAAATATCTTAATATTTGCGACCTGCAGCGTATAAACAATTTAATTTTGGTAGGACCCTTATATGGGCACTAGGTCTAAACATGGACCGATGTTTACCAAAATCAATAGGCTTCGTCCTTGGGCCGACATAAGTCGGTGTACCAAATTTCATCAAAACATCTTAATATTTGCGACCGCAGCGTATAAACCATATAATTTTAGTAGAACCCTTATATGGGCACTAGGTCTAAACATGGACCGATGTTCACCAAAAATAGGCTTCGTCGTTGGGTCGACATAAGTCGGTGTACCATATTTTATCAAAATATCTTAATTTTGCGACCTGCAGCGTATAAACAATATACACTGAACCAAAAGTCGTAAGTGAAATCAACATAAAAATGTTACTTTTTGAAGAAACGAATTGTTAAAACAATATATTTTTTATTCAAATTAATGTGCGTTTTTTTTTAAATCAACTACTTTTTTTTAAATGAACATACTTATTTCCATCAATAATTCTCTACAAAACAATTGTCGTGTTGATAATTTTTTGTCCATTTTTTAACAAAATTTATTTTGTTAACTCTAAAAAATTTTGTAAAAAGGCTGCAACGTAAATTTAATATAATTTTTCTTCAATTTGAAAAAAAGAGTATTAAATCTGTGGAAAAAAGTTTAGTGAGGTTAGTTTTGTAGTGTCATTACTCATGCTAGTATGTGTATTTGTAATTGTCGGAAATATCAATAAATTGATATTAAGTGTTTTTGTTTTTCAAAGTATAGATAATTAACAAATTCAGTGACTTAAAGTGAATTGCTAATTGAATTTTGGTAGGACCCTTATATGGGCACTAGGTCTAAACATAGACCGATGTTCACCAAAATAAATAGGCTTCGTCCTTGGGTCAACATAAGTCGGTGTACCAAATATCATCAAAATATCTTAATATTTGCGACCTGCAGCGTATAAACAATTTAATTTTGGTAGGACCCTTATATGGGCACTAGGTCTAAACATGGACCGATGTTTACCAAAATCAATAGGCGTCGTCCTTGGGCCGACATAAGTCGGTGTACCAAGTTTCATCAAAATATATTAATATTTGCGATCTGCAGCGTATAAACAATTTAATTTTGGTAGGACCCTTATATGGGCACTAGGTCTAAACATGGACCGATGTTTACCAAAATCAATAGGCTTCGTCCTTGGGCCAACATAAGTCGGTGTACCAAATATCATCAAAATATCTTAATATTTGCGACCTGCAGCGTATAAACCATATAATTTTAGTAGGACCCTTATATGGGCACTAGGTCTAAACATGGACCGATGTTCACCAAAATCAATAGGCGTCGTCCTTGGGCCGACATAAGTCGGTGTACCAAATTTCATCAAAATATCTTAATATTTGCGACCTGCAGCGTATAAACAATATAATTTTGGTAGGACCCTTATATGGGCACTAGGTCTAAACATGGACCGCTGTTCACCAAAATCAATAGGCGTCATCCTTAGGCCGACATAAGTCGGTGTACCGAGTTTCATCAAAATATCTTAATATTTGCGACCTGCAGCGTATAAACCATATAATTTTAGTAGGACCCTTATATGGGCACTAGCTCTAAACATGGACCGATGTTCACCAAAATCAATAGGCTTCGTCCTTGGGCCGACATAAGTCGGTGTACCATATCTCTTCAAAATATCTTATTTGCAACCTGCAGCGTATAAACAATATAATTTTGGTAGGACCCTTATATGGGCACTAGGTCTAAACATGGACCGATGTTCACCAAAATCAATAGGCGTTGTCCTTGGGCCGACATAAGTCGGTGTACCGAGTTTCATCAAAATATCTTAATATTTGCGACCTGCAGCGTATAAACCATATAATTTTAGTAGGACCCTTATATGGGCACTAGGTCTAAACATGGACCGATGTTCACCAAAATCTTCGTCCTTGGGCCGACATAAGTCGGTGTACCAAATTTCATCAAAATATCTTAATATTTGCGACCTGCAGCGTATAAACAATATAATTTTGGTAGGACCCTTATATGGGCACTAGGTCTAAACATGGACCGATGTTCACCAAAATCAATAGGCGTCGTCCTTAGGCCGACATAAGTCGGTGTACCGAGTTTCATCAAAATATCTTAATATTTGCGACCTGCAGCGTATAAACCATATAATTTTAGTAGGACCCTTATATGGGCACTAGGTCTAAACATGGACCGATGTTCACCAAAATCAATAGGCTTCGTCCTTGGGCCGACATAAGTCGGTGTACCATATCTCATCAAAATATCTTATTTGCGACCTGCAGCGTATAAACAATATAATTTTGGTAGGACCCTTATATGGGCACTAGGTCCAAACATGGACCGATGTTCACCAAAATCAATAGGCGTCGTCCTTGGGCCGACATAAGTCGGAGTAGCAAGTTTCATCAAAATATCTTAATATTTGCGACCTGTAGAGTGCGCACAAGAATGCATGGACAGACAGACAGACGGACGGACGGACATCGGACATCGTTAAATCGAAATAAAAAAAAAATTCTAAGCCGATCGGTATACTATAAGGTGGGTCTAGGACCAATATTTTTTGGTGTTACAAACATCAGCACAAACTTATAATACCCTGACCACATAGTGGTGTAGGGTATAAAAAGACATTGCTTAAAAAAATTTGAAATTGGTGAAATATAAAAAATAATGAAATATAAGTCTAAAAATTAATAATAAATCGATAAAAAATTAATTAATTAAATAAAATGCATTGTTGAATTTAATAAAATACATTGGTAAAACAATAAAATCATTATGCAATTTAATTAAATATAATTGTTAAGACAACTAATTTTTGTTAATACATTTGACGATATTTTGTCAAAATAATACCACATAAAATAGTTAAACGTCAGAATATAAATCTACTAAACAATGCATTAAATTGATGGACAGGTTTTGTTAGTTGTATAGTGATCACCCATTCATCAATTTAATATGGATTTTAGTTGATTTCACAGCTGTTTTTGGTTCAGTGTAATTTTGGTAGGACCCTTATATGGGCACTAGGTCTAAACATGGACCGATGTTTACCAAAATCAATAGGCGTCGTCCTTGGGCCGACATAAGTCGGTGTACCAAGTTTCATCAAAATATCTTAATATTTGCGACCTGTAGAGTGCGCACAAGAATGCATGGACAGACAGACGGACGGACGGACATCGTTAAAACGAAATAAAAAAAAAAATCTAAGCCGATCGGTATACTATAAGGTGGGTCTAGGACCAATATTTTTTGGTGTTACAAACATCAGCACAAACTTATAATACCCTGACCACATAGTGGTGTAGGGTATAATAAAAAAATAAATGTTACCTATTTCCGCTGAATCTTGTGTTTCCAAGGACATATCGAATATTGTAATATCACCTATTAAAACAAAAATTCATAATTATAAAATATGTTTACATAATTTCTTAAAAATTTAATTTACCTTGCTCCTTCTCCAGCTCCTTTACAAATTTCTTATTAAGCAAGGGTATTTTCTCAATCCACGTTTCGCTTATCCAACGACTACTGTAATAATGAGCACATTCGTTATTAAAAATTGTCTCATCATTTTTATTTAATGTTTCTCCAGTGCGTTTGTCATGTTCGAATTCCACACACTCTTCGAAATTAGTGCATGATCGTAGATCGAACCAGTGCAGAAACGTTGGCGAAACATAGGCCAGCAATGTGTAATAATTGGGAATTGCGATGTTTTTCGTTTTTAAAAATTCACATAAATTATATACGGTTATGTACAAGTTTTTGGGCCACACCTGACGCGACCGAATTTTTTCATAACCGTTTTGGATTTTGTGATTTCCATAATTACGTGTTAAATTGTTGAACTCCACACGTGTCATGTCATACAAAGCCAACGAAATGGATTGCTGTAGGCCAAATGATGGACGTGTGAGGAGGCAGTATTCCTGAAATAGAGAAAAGGCGAAATAAATGATCAGTATTCAAGAATTTATAGATAAAATTGATAAGATGTAAAGAAGCGTAATCCAGGTAGATTAAAAAAAAAAAACATTTTAAAATTATATTTAATTAAGAAATTTTCTAACATCGGTCTAAACATGGACCGATGTTCACCAAAATCAATAGGCTTCGTCCTTGGGCCGACATAAGTAGGTGTACCAAATTTCATCAAAACATCTTAATATTTGCGACCGCAGCGTATAAACCATATAATTTTAGTAGAACCCTTATATGGGCACTAGGTCTAAACATGGACCGATGTTCACCAAAAATAGGCTTCGTCGTTGGGTCGACATAAGTCGGTGTACCATATTTTATCAAAATATCTTAATTTTGCGACCTGCAGCGTATAAACAATATACACTGAACCAAAAGTCGTAAGTGAAATCAACATAAAAATGTTACTTTTTGAAGAAACGAATTGTTAAAACAATATATTTTTTATTCAAATTAATGTGCGTTTTTTTTTAAATCAACTACTTTTTTTTAAATGAAGATACTTATTTCCATCAATAATTCTCTACAAAACAATTGTCGTGTTGATAATTTTTTGTCCATTTTTTAACAAAATTTATTTTGTTAACTCTAAAAAATTTTGTAAAAAGGCTGCAACGTAAATTTAATATAATTTTTCTTCAATTTGAAAAAAAGAGTATTAAATCTGTGGAAAAAAGTTTAGTGAGGTTAGTTTTGTAGTGGCATTACTCATGCTAGTATGTGTATTTGTAATTGTCGGAAATATCAATAAATTGATATTAAGTGTTTTTGTTTTTCAAAGTATAGATAATTAACAAATTCAGTGACTTAAAGTGAATTGCTAATTGAATTTTGTTAGGACCCTTATATGGGCACTAGGTCTAAACATAGACCGATGTTCACCAAAATAAATAGGCTTCGTCCTTGGGCCAACATAAGTCGGTGTACCAAATATCATCAAAATATCTTAATATTTGCGACCTGCAGCGTATAAACAATTTAATTTTGGTAGGACCCTTATATGGGCACTAGGTCTAAACATGGACCGATGTTTACCAAAATCAATAGGCGTCGTCCTTGGGCCGACATAAGTCGGTGTACCAAGTTTCATCAAAATATCTTAATATTTGCGATCTGCAGCGTATAAACAATTTAATTTTGGTAGGACCCTTATATGGGCACTAGGTCTAAACATGGACCGATGTTTACCAAAATCAATAGGCTTCGTCCTTGGGCCGACATAAGTTAGTGTACCAAATTTCATCAAAATATCTTAATATTTGCGACCTGCAGCGTATAAACAATATAATTTTGGTAGGACCCTTATATGGGCACTAGGTCTAAACATGGACCGATGTTCACCAAAATCAATAGGCGTCGTCCTTGGGCCGACATAAGTCGGTGTACCAAGTTTCATCAAAATATCTTAATATTTGCGATCTGCAGCGTATAAACAATTTAATTTTGGTAGGACCCTTATATGGGCACTAGGTCTAAACATGGACCGATGTTTACCAAAATCAATAGGCTTCGTCCTTGGGCCAACATAAGTCGGTGTACCAAATATCATCAAAATATCTTAATATTTGCGACCTGCAGCGTATAAACAATTTAATTTTGGTAGGACCCTTATATGGGCACTAGGTCTAAACATGGACCGATGTTTACCAAAATCAATAGGCGTCGTCCTTGGGCCGACATAAGTCGGTGTACCAAGTTTCATCAAAATATCTTAATATTTGCGATCTGCAGCGTATAAACAATTTAATTTTGGTAGGACCCTTATATGGGCACTAGGTCTAAACATGGACCGATGTTTACCAAAATCAATAGGCTTCGTCCTTGGGCCGACATAAGTTAGTGTACCAAATTTCATCAAAATATCTTAATATTTGCGACCTGCAGCGTATAAACAATATAATTTTGGTAGGACCCTTATATGGGCACTAGGTCTAAACATGGACCGATGTTCACCAAAATCAATAGGCGTCGTCCTTGGGCCGACATAAGTCGGTGTACCAAATTTCATCAAAATATTTTAATATTTGCGACCTGCAGCGTATAAACAATATAATTTTGGTAGGACCCTTATATGGGCACTAGGTCTAAACATGGACCGATGTTCACCAAAATCAATAGGCGTTGTCCTTGGGCCGACATAAGTCGGTGTACCGAGTTTCATCAAAATATCTTAATATTTGCGACCTGCAGCGTATAAACCATATAATTTTATTAGGACCCTTATATGGGCACTAGGTCTAAACATGGACCGCTGTTCACCAAAATCAATAGGCGTCGTCCTTAGGCCGACATAAGTCGGTGTACCGAGTTTCATCAAAATATCTTAATATTTGCGACCTGCAGCGTATAAACCATATAATTTTAGTAGGACCCTTATATGGGCACTAGGTCTAAACATATACCGATGTTCACCAAAATCAATAGGCTTCGTCCTTGGGCCAAAATAGGTCTGTGTACCAAATTTCATCAAAATATCTTAATATTTGCGACCTGCAGCGTATAAACAATATAATTTTGGTAGGACCCTTATATGGGCACTAGGTCTAAACATGGACCGATGTTCACCAAAATCAATAGGCGTCGTCCTTGGGCCGACATAAGTCGGTGTACCGAGTTTCATCAAAATATCTTAATATTTGCAACCTGCAGCGTATAAACCATATAATTTTATTAGGACCCTTATATGGGCACTAGGTCTAAACATGGATCGCTGTTCACCAAAATCAATAGGCGTCGTCCTTAGGCCGACATAAGTCGGTGTACCGAGTTTCATCAAAATATCTTAATATTTGCGACCTGCAGCGTATAAACTATATAATTTTAGTAGGACCCTTATATGGGCACTAGGTCTAAACATGGACCGATGTTCACCAAAATCAATAGGCTTCGTCCTTGGGCCGACATAAGTCGGTGTACCATATCTCATCAAAATATCTTATTTGCGACCTGCAGCGTATAAACAATATAATTTTGGTAGGACCCTTATATGGGCACTAGGTCTAAACATGGACCGATGTTCACCAAAATCAATAGGCGTCGTCCTTGGGCCGACATAAGTCGGAGTAGCAAGTTTCATCAAAATATCTTAATATTTGCGACCTGTAGAGTGCGCACAAGAATGCATGGACAGACAGACGGACATCGTTAAATTGAAATAAAAAAAAATTCTAAGCCGATCGGTATACTATAAGGTGGGTCTAGGACCAATATTTTTTGGTGTTACAAACATCAGCACAAACTTATAATACCCTGACCACATAGTGGTGTAGGGTATAAAAAGACATTGCTTAAAAAAATTTGAAATTGGTGAAATATAAAAAATAATGAAATATAAGTCTAAAAATTAATAATAAATCGATAAAAAATTAATTAATTAAATACATGCATTGTTGAATTTAATAAAATACATTGGTAAAACAATAAAATCATTATGCAATTTAATTAAATATAATTGTTAAGACAACTAATTTTTGTTAATACATTTGACGATATTTTGTCAAAATAATACCACATAAAATAGTTAAACGTCAAAATATAAATCTACTAAACAATGCATTAAATTGATGGACAGGTTTTGTTAGCTGTATAGTGATCACCCATTCATTTAATATGGATTTTAGTTGATTTCACAGCTGTTTTTGGTTCAGTGCAATTTGGTAGGACCCTTATATGGGCACTAGGTCTAAACATGGACCGATGTTTACCAAAATCAATAGGCGTCGTCCTTGGGTCGACATAAGTCGGTGTACCAAGTTTCATCAAAATATCTTAATATTTGCGATCTGCAGCGTATAAACAATATAATTTTGGTAGGACC
This sequence comes from Leucophora obtusa, assembly GCA_949987735.1. Lineage (NCBI taxonomy): Eukaryota > Metazoa > Arthropoda > Insecta > Diptera > Anthomyiidae > Leucophora > Leucophora obtusa. Next base: position 51,660,982 of record OX465296.1, read on the forward strand.
CTTATATGGGCACTAGGTCTAAACATGGACCGATGTTCACCAAAAACAATAGGCTTCGTCGTTGGGTCGACATAAGTCGGTGTACCATATTTTATCAAAATATCTTAATATTTGCGAGCTGCAGCGTATAAACAATATAATTTTGGTAGGACCCTTATATGCGCACTAGGTCTAAACATGGACCGATGTTTACCAAAATCAATAGGCGTCGTCCTTGGGCCGACATAAGTCGGTGTACCAAGTTTCATCAAAATATCTTAATATTTGCGACCTGCAGCGTATAAACAATTTAATTTTGGTAGGACCCTTATATGGGCACTAGGTCTAAACATGGACCGATGTTTACCAAAGTCAATAGGCTTCGTCCTTGGGCCAACATAAGTCGGTGTACCAAATATCATCAAAATATCTTAATATTTGCGATCTGCAGCGTATAAACAATATAATTTTGGTAGGACCCTTATATGGGCACTAGGTCTAAACATGGACCGATGTTCACCAAAAACAATAGGCTTCGTCGTTGGGTCGACATAAGTCGGTGTACCATATTTTATCAAAATATCTTAATATTTGCGAGCTGCAGCGTATAAACAATATAATTTTGGTAGGACCCTTATATGCGCACTAGGTCTAAACATGGACCGATGTTTACCAAAATCAATAGGCGTCGTCCTTGGGCCGACATAAGTCGGTGTACCAAGTTTCATCAAAATATCTTAATATTTGCGACCTGCAGCGTATAAACAATTTAATTTTGGTAGGACCCTTATATGGGCACTAGGTCTAAACATGGACCGATGTTTACCAAAATCAATAGGCTTCGTCCTTGGGCCAACATAAGTCGGTGTACCAAATATCATCAAAATATCTTAATATTTGCGACCTGCAGCTTATAAACCATATAATTTTAGTACGACCCTTATATGGGCACTAGGTCTAAGCATGGGCCGATGTTCACCAAAATCAACAGCCTTCGTCCTTGGGCCGACATAAGTTAGTGTACCAAATTTCATCAAAATATCTTAATATTTGCGACCTGCAGCGTATAAACAATGTAATTTTGAGGGGACCCTTATATGGGCACTAGGTCTAAACATATACCGATGTTCACCAAAATCAATAGGCTTCGTCCTTGGGCCAAAATAGGTCTGTGTACCAAATTTCATCAAAATATCTTAATATTTGCGATCTGCAGCGTATAAACCATATAATTTTAGTAGGACCCTTATATGGGCACTAGGTCTAAACATGGACCGATGTTCACCAAAATCTTCGTCCTTGGGCCGACATAAGTCGGTGTACCGAGTTTCATCAAAATATCTTAATATTTGCGACCTGCAGCGTATAAACCATATAATTTTAGTAGGACCCTTATATGAGCACTAGGTCTAAACATGGACCGATGTTCACCAAAATCAATAGGCTTCGTCCTTGGGCCGACATAAGTCGGTGTACTAAGTTTCATCCAAATATCTTAATATTTGCGACCTGCAGCGTATAAACAATATAATTTTGGTAGGACCCTTATATGGGCACTAGGTCTAAACATATACCGATGTTCACCAAAATCAATAGGCTTCGTCCTTCGGCCAACATAAGTCGGTGTACCAAATATCATCAAAATATCTTAATATTTGCGACCTGCAGCGTATAAACAATATAATTTTGGTAGGACCCTTATATGGGCACTAGGTCGAAACATGGACCGATGTTCACCAAAATCAATAAGCTTCGTCCTTGGGCCAAAATAGGTCTGTGTACCAAATTTCATCAAAATATCTTAATATTTGCGACCTGCAGCTTATAAACCATATAATTTTAGTAGGACCCTTATATGGGCACTAGGTCTAAACATGGACCGATGTTCACCAAAAATAGGCTTCGTCGTTGGGTCGACATAAGTCGGTGTACCATATTTTATCAAAATATCTTAATTTTGCGACCTGCAGCGTATAAACAATATACACTGAACCAAAAGTCGTAAGTGAAATCAACATAAAAATGTTACTTTTTGAAGAAACGAATTGTTAAAACAATATATTTTTTATTCAAATTAATGTGCGTTTTTTTTTAAATCAACTACTTTTTTTTAAATGAAGATACTTATTTCCATCAATAATTCTCTACAAAACAATTGTCGTGTTGATAATTTTTTGTCCATTTTTTAACAAAATTTATTTTGTTAACTCTAAAAAATTTTGTAAAAAGGCTGCAACGTAAATTTAATATAATTTTTCTTCAATTTGAAAAAAAGAGTATTAAATCTGTGGAAAAAAGTTTAGTGAGGTTAGTTTTGTAGTGGCATTACTCATGCTAGTATGTGTATTTGTAATTGTCGGAAATATCAATAAATTGATATTAAGTGTTTTTGTTTTTCAAAGTATAGATAATTAACAAATTCAGTGACTTAAAGTGAATTGCTAATTGAATTTTGTTAGGACCCTTATATGGGCACTAGGTCTAAACATAGACCGATGTTCACCAAAATAAATAGGCTTCGTCCTTGGGCCAACATAAGTCGGTGTACCAAATATCATCAAAATATCTTAATATTTGCGACCTGCAGCGTATAAACAATTTAATTTTGGTAGGACCCTTATATGGGCACTAGGTCTAAACATGGACCGATGTTTACCAAAATCAATAGGCGTCGTCCTTGGGCCGACATAAGTCGGTGTACCAAGTTTCATCAAAATATCTTAATATTTGCGATCTGCAGCGTATAAACAATTTAATTTTGGTAGGACCCTTATATGGGCACTAGGTCTAAACATGGACCGATGTTTACCAAAATCAATAGGCTTCGTCCTTGGGCCGACATAAGTTAGTGTACCAAATTTCATCAAAATATCTTAATATTTGCGACCTGCAGCGTATAAACAATATAATTTTGGTAGGACCCTTATATGGGCACTAGGTCTAAACATGGACCGATGTTCACCAAAATCAATAGGCGTCGTCCTTGGGCCGACATAAGTCGGTGTACCAAGTTTCATCAAAATATCTTAATATTTGCGATCTGCAGCGTATAAACAATTTAATTTTGGTAGGACCCTTATATGGGCACTAGGTCTAAACATGGACCGATGTTTACCAAAATCAATAGGCTTCGTCCTTGGGCCGACATAAGTTAGTGTACCAAATTTCATCAAAATATCTTAATATTTGCGACCTGCAGCGTATAAACAATATAATTTTGGTAGGACCCTTATATGGGCACTAGGTCTAAACATGGACCGATGTTCACCAAAATCAATAGGCGTCGTCCTTGGGCCGACATAAGTCGGTGTACCAAGTTTCATCAAAATATCTTAATATTTGCGATCTGCAGCGTATAAACAATTTAATTTTGGTAGGACCCTTATATGGGCACTAGGTCTAAACATGGACCGATGTTTACCAAAATCAATAGGCTTCGTCCTTGGGCCAACATAAGTCGGTGTACCAAATATCATCAAAATATCTTAATATTTGCGACCTGCAGCGTATAAACAATTTAATTTTGGTAGGACCCTTATATGGGCACTAGGTCTAAACATGGACCGATGTTTACCAAAATCAATAGGCGTCGTCCTTGGGCCGACATAAGTCGGTGTACCAAGTTTCATCAAAATATCTTAATATTTGCGATCTGCAGCGTATAAACAATTTAATTTTGGTAGGACCCTTATATGGGCACTAGGTCTAAACATGGACCGATGTTTACCAAAATCAATAGGCTTCGTCCTTGGGCCGACATAAGTTAGTGTACCAAATTTCATCAAAATATCTTAATATTTGCGACCTGCAGCGTATAAACAATATAATTTTGGTAGGACCCTTATATGGGCACTAGGTCTAAACATGGACCGATGTTCACCAAAATCAATAGGCGTCGTCCTTGGGCCGACATAAGTCGGTGTACCAAATTTCATCAAAATATTTTAATATTTGCGACCTGCAGCGTATAAACAATATAATTTTGGTAGGACCCTTATATGGGCACTAGGTCTAAACATGGACCGATGTTCACCAAAATCAATAGGCGTTGTCCTTGGGCCGACATAAGTCGGTGTACCGAGTTTCATCAAAATATCTTAATATTTGCGACCTGCAGCGTATAAACCATATAATTTTATTAGGACCCTTATATGGGCACTAGGTCTAAACATGGACCGCTGTTCACCAAAATCAATAGGCGTCGTCCTTAGGCCGACATAAGTCGGTGTACCGAGTTTCATCAAAATATCTTAATATTTGCGACCTGCAGCGTATAAACCATATAATTTTAGTAGGACCCTTATATGGGCACTAGGTCTAAACATATACCGATGTTCACCAAAATCAATAGGCTTCGTCCTTGGGCCAAAATAGGTCTGTGTACCAAATTTCATCAAAATATCTTAATATTTGCGACCTGCAGCGTATAAACAATATAATTTTGGTAGGACCCTTATATGGGCACTAGGTCTAAACATGGACCGATGTTCACCAAAATCAATAGGCGTCGTCCTTGGGCCGACATAAGTCGGTGTACCGAGTTTCATCAAAATATCTTAATATTTGCAACCTGCAGCGTATAAACCATATAATTTTATTAGGACCCTTATATGGGCACTAGGTCTAAACATGGATCGCTGTTCACCAAAATCAATAGGCGTCGTCCTTAGGCCGACATAAGTCGGTGTACCGAGTTTCATCAAAATATCTTAATATTTGCGACCTGCAGCGTATAAACTATATAATTTTAGTAGGACCCTTATATGGGCACTAGGTCTAAACATGGACCGATGTTCACCAAAATCAATAGGCTTCGTCCTTGGGCCGACATAAGTCGGTGTACCATATCTCATCAAAATATCTTATTTGCGACCTGCAGCGTATAAACAATATAATTTTGGTAGGACCCTTATATGGGCACTAGGTCTAAACATGGACCGATGTTCACCAAAATCAATAGGCGTCGTCCTTGGGCCGACATAAGTCGGAGTAGCAAGTTTCATCAAAATATCTTAATATTTGCGACCTGTAGAGTGCGCACAAGAATGCATGGACAGACAGACGGACATCGTTAAATTGAAATAAAAAAAAATTCTAAGCCGATCGGTATACTATAAGGTGGGTCTAGGACCAATATTTTTTGGTGTTACAAACATCAGCACAAACTTATAATACCCTGACCACATAGTGGTGTAGGGTATAAAAAGACATTGCTTAAAAAAATTTGAAATTGGTGAAATATAAAAAATAATGAAATATAAGTCTAAAAATTAATAATAAATCGATAAAAAATTAATTAATTAAATACATGCATTGTTGAATTTAATAAAATACATTGGTAAAACAATAAAATCATTATGCAATTTAATTAAATATAATTGTTAAGACAACTAATTTTTGTTAATACATTTGACGATATTTTGTCAAAATAATACCACATAAAATAGTTAAACGTCAAAATATAAATCTACTAAACAATGCATTAAATTGATGGACAGGTTTTGTTAGCTGTATAGTGATCACCCATTCATTTAATATGGATTTTAGTTGATTTCACAGCTGTTTTTGGTTCAGTGCAATTTGGTAGGACCCTTATATGGGCACTAGGTCTAAACATGGACCGATGTTTACCAAAATCAATAGGCGTCGTCCTTGGGTCGACATAAGTCGGTGTACCAAGTTTCATCAAAATATCTTAATATTTGCGATCTGCAGCGTATAAACAATATAATTTTGGTAGGACCCTTATATGGGCACTAGGTCTAAACATGGACCGATGTTCACCAAAAACAATAGGCTTCGTCGTTGGGTCGACATAAGTCGGTGTACCATATTTTATCAAAATATCTTAATATTTGCGAGCTGCAGCGTATAAACAATATAATTTTGGTAGGACCCTTATATGCGCACTAGGTCTAAACATGGACCGATGTTTACCAAAATCAATAGGCGTCGTCCTTGGGCCGACATAAGTCGGTGTACCAAGTTTCATCAAAATATCTTAATATTTGCGACCTGCAGCGTATAAACAATTTAATTTTGGTAGGACCCTTATATGGGCACTAGGTCTAAACATGGACCGATGTTTACCAAAATCAATAGGCTTCGTCCTTGGGCCAACATAAGTCGGTGTACCAAATATCATCAAAATATCTTAATATTTGCGATCTGCAGCGTATAAACAATATAATTTTGGTAAGACCCTTATATGGGCACTAGGTCTAAACATGGACCGATGTTCACCAAAAACAATAGGCTTCGTCGTTGGGTCGACATAAGTCGGTGTACCATATTTTATCAAAATATCTTAATATTTGCGAGCTGCAGCGTATAAACAATATAATTTTGGTAGGACCCTTATATGCGCACTAGGTCTAAACATGGACCGATGTTTACCAAAATCAATAGGCGTCGTCCTTGGGCCGACATAAGTCGGTGTACCAAGTTTCATCAAAATATCTTAATATTTGCGACCTGCAGCGTATAAACAATTTAATTTTGGTAGGACCCTTATATGGGCACTAGGTCTAAACATGGACCGATGTTTACCAAAATCAATAGGCTTCGTCCTTGGGCCAACATAAGTCGGTGTACCAAATATCATCAAAATATCTTAATATTTGCGACCTGCAGCTTATAAACCATATAATTTTAGTACGACCCTTATATGGGCACTAGGTCTAAGCATGGGCCGATGTTCACCAAAATCAACAGCCTTCGTCCTTGGGCCGACATAAGTTAGTGTACCAAATTTCATCAAAATATCTTAATATTTGCGACCTGCAGCGTATAAACAATGTAATTTTGAGGGGACCCTTATATGGGCACTAGGTCTAAACATATACCGATGTTCACCAAAATCAATAGGCTTCGTCCTTGGGCCAAAATAGGTCTGTGTACCAAATTTCATCAAAATATCTTAATATTTGCGATCTGCAGCGTATAAACCATATAATTTTAGTAGGACCCTTATATGGGCACTAGGTCTAAACATGGACCGATGTTCACCAAAATCTTCGTCCTTGGGCCGACATAAGTCGGTGTACCAAATTTCATCAAAATATCTTAATATTTGCGACCTGCAGCGTATAAACAATATAATTTTGGTAGGACCCTTATATGGGCACTAGGTCTAAACATGGACCGATGTTCACCAAAATCAATAGGCGTCGTCCTTAGGCCGACATAAGTCGGTGTACCGAGTTTCATCAAAATATCTTAATATTTGCGACCTGCAGCGTATAAACCATATAATTTTAGTAGGACCCTTATATGGGCACTAGGTCTAAACATGGACCGATGTTCACCAAAATCAATAGGCTTCGTCCTTGGGCCGACATAAGTCGGTGTACCATATCTCATCAAAATATCTTATTTGCGACCTGCAGCGTATAAATAATATAATTTTGGTAGGACCCTTATATGGGCACTAGGTCCAAACATGGACCGATGTTCACCAAAATCAATAGGCGTCGTCCTTGGGCCGACATAAGTCGGAGTAGCAAGTTTCATCAAAATATCTTAATATTTGCGACCTGTAGAGTGCGCACAAGAATGCATGGACAGACAGACAGACGGACGGACGGACATCGGACATCGTTAAATCGAAATAAAAAAAAAATTCTAAGCCGATCGGTATACTATAAGGTGGGTCTAGGACCAATATTTTTTGGTGTTACAAACATCAGCACAAACTTATAATACCCTGACCACATAGTGGTGTAGGGTATAAAAAGACATTGCTTAAAAAAATTTGAAATTGGTGAAATATAAAAAATAATGAAATATAAGTCTAAAAATTAATAATAAATCGATAAAAAATTAATTAATTAAATAAAATGCATTGTTGAATTTAATAAAATACATTGGTAAAACAATAAAATCATTATGCAATTTAATTAAATATAATTGTTAAGACAACTAATTTTTGTTAATACATTTGACGATATTTTGTCAAAATAATACCACATAAAATAGTTAAACGTCAGAATATAAATCTACTAAACAATGCATTAAATTGATGGACAGGTTTTGTTAGTTGTATAGTGATCACCCATTCATCAATTTAATATGGATTTTAGTTGATTTCACAGCTGTTTTTGGTTCAGTGTAATTTTGGTAGGACCCTTATATGGGCACTAGGTCTAAACATGGACCGATGTTTACCAAAATCAATAGGCGTCGTCCTTGGGCCGACATAAGTCGGAGTAGCAAGTTTCATCAAAATATCTTAATATTTGCGACCTGTAGAGTGCGCACAAGAATGCATGGACAGACAGACAGACGGACGGACATCGTTAAAACGAAATAAAAAAAAAATCTAAGCCGATCGGTATACTATAAGGTGGGTCTAGGACCAATATATTTTGGTGTTACAAACATCAGCACAAACTTATAATACCCTGACCACATAGTGGTGTAGGGTATAATAAAAAAATAAATGTTACCTATTTCCGCTGAATCTTCTGTTTCCAAGGACATATCGAATATTGTAATATCGCCTATTAAAACAAAAATTCATAATTATAAAATATGTTTACATAATTTCTTAAAAATTTAATTTACCTTGCTCCTTCTCCAGCTCCTTTACAAATTTCTTATTAAGCAAGGGTATTTTCTCAATCCACGTTTCGCTTATCCAACGACTACTGTAATAATGAGCACATTCGTTATTAAAAATTGTCTCATCATTTTTATTTAATGTTTCTCCAGTGCGTTTGTCATGTTCGAATTCCACACACTCTTCGAAATTAGTGCATGATCGTAGATCGAACCAGTGCAGAAACGTTGGCGAAACATAGGCCAGCAATGTGTAATAATTGGGAATTGCGATGTTTTTCGTTTTTAAAAATTCACATAAATTATATACGGTTATGTACAAGTTTTTGGGCCACACCTGACGCGACCGAATTTTTTCATAACCGTTTTGGATTTTGTGATTTCCATAATTACGTGTTAAATTGTTGAACTCCACACGTGTCATGTCATACAAAGCCAACGAAATGGATTGCTGTAGGCCAAATGATGGACGTGTGAGGAGGCAGTATTCCTGAAATATAGAAAAGGCGAAATAAATGATCAGTATTCAAGAATTTATAGATAAAATTGATAAGATGTAAAGAAGCGTAATCCAGGTAGATTAAAAAAAAAAAACATTTTAAAATTATATTTAATTAAGAAATTTTCTAACATCCCTACGGGAAATTTTAACAAACTGTCACCGAACTGGCCCCTTTATATGAAATAGACTGGTCACTTTTACATGGCGTTGTCATAGGAGGGGGCAATTGACCCCTTGTGACATGTCACAGGACAAATCCCAGGACAGGTCCCTGAACTTTATGTTTTATGAGAGTTCAGTAATCTGTCCTAGGATTTGTCTTGTGACTTGTCACAAGGCGTCAATTGCCCCCTCCTATGACAACGCCATGTAAGTGACCAGTCTATTTCATATAAAGGGGCCAGTTCGGTGACAGTTTGTTAAAATTTCCCGTAGCGATCGGTCTAAACATGGACCGATGTTCACCAAAATCAATAGGCTTCGTCCTTAGGCCGACATAAGTAGGTGTACCAAATTTCATCAAAACATCTTAATATTTGCGACCGCAGCGTATAAACCATATAATTTTAGTAGGACCCTTATATGGGCACTAGGTCTAAACATATACCGATGTTCACCAAAATCAATAGGCTTTGTCCTTGGGCCGACATAAGTTAGTGTACCAAATTTCATCAAAATATCTTAATATTTGCGACCTGCAGCGTATAAACAATGTAATTTTGAGGGGACCCTTATATGGGCACTAGGTCTAAACATATACCGATGTTCACCAAAATCAATAGGCTTCGTCCTTGGGCCAAAATAGGTCTGTGTACCAAATTTCATCAAAATATCTTAATATTTGCGACCTGCAGCTTATAAACCATATAATTTTAGTAGGACCCTTATATGGGCACTAGGTCTAAACATGGACCGATGTTCACCAAAATCAATAGGCGTCGTCCTTAGGCCGACATAAGTCGGTGTACCGAGTTTCATCAAAATATCTTAATATTTGCGACCTGCAGCGTATAAACTATATAATTTTAGTAGGACCCTTATATGGGCACTAGGTCTAAACATGGACCGATGTTCACCAAAATCAATAGGCTTCGTCCTTGGGCCGACATAAGTCGGCGACCTGCAGCGTATAAACAATATAATTTTGGTAGGACCCTTATATGGGCACTAGGTCTAAACATGGACCGATGTTCACCAAAATCAATAGGCGTCGTCCTTGGGCCGACATAAGTCGGAGTAGCAAGTTTCATCAAAATATCTTAATATTTGCGACCTGTAGAGTGCGCACAAGAATGCATGGACAGACAGACAGACGGACGGACATCGTTAAAACGAAATAAAAAAAAAAATCTAAGCCGATCGGTATACTATAAGGTGGGTCTAGGACCAATATATTTTGGTGTTACAAACATCAGCACAAACTTATAATACCCTGACCACATAGTGGTGTAGGGTATAATAAAAAAATAAATGTTACCTATTTCCGCTGAATCTTCTGTTTCCAAGGACATATCGAATATTGTAATATCACCTATTAAAACAAAAATTCATAATTATAAAATATGTTTACATAATTTCTTAAAAATTTAATTTACCTTGCTCCTTCTCCAGCTCCTTTACAAATTTCTTATTAAGCAAGGGTATTTTCTCAATCCACGTTTCGCTTATCCAACGACTACTGTAATAATGAGCACATTCGTTATTAAAAATTGTCTCATCATTTTTATTTAATGTTTCTCCAGTGCGTTTGTCATGTTCGAATTCCACACACTCTTCGAAATTAGTGCATGATCGTAGATCGAACCAGTGCAGAAACGTTGGCGAAACATAGGCCAGCAATGTGTAATAATTGGGAATTGCGATGTTTTTCGTTTTTAAAAATTCACATAAATTATATACGGTTATGTACAAGTTTTTGGGCCACACCTGACGCGACCGAATTTTTTCATAACCGTTTTGGATTTTGTGATTTCCATAATTACGTGTTAAATTGTTGAACTCCACACGTGTCATGTCATACAAAGCCAACGAAATGGATTGCTGTAGGCCAAATGATGGACGTGTGAGAGTAAGGAGGCAGTATTCCTGAAATAGAGGAAAGGCGAAATAAATGATCAGTATTCAAGAATTTATAGATAAAATTGATAAGATGTAAAGAAGCGTAATCCAGGTAGATTAAAAAAAAAAAACATTTTAAAATTATATTTAATTAAGAAATTTTCTAACATCGGTCTAAACATGGACCGATTTTCATCAAAATCAATAGGCTTCGTCCTTGGGCCGACATAAGTAGGTGTACCAAATTTCATCAAAACATCTTAATATTTGCGACCGCAGCGTATAAACCATATAATTTTAGTAGAACCCTTATATGGGCACTAGGTCTAAACAAGGACCGATGTTCACCAAAATCAATAGGCGTCGTCCTTGGGCCGATATAAGTCGGTGTACCGAGTTTCATCAAAATATCTTAATATTTGCGACCTGCAGCGTATAAACCATATAATTTTATTAGGACCCTTATATGGGCACTAGGTCTAAACATGGATCGCTGTTCACCAAAATCAATAGGCGTCGTCCTTAGGCCGACATAAGTCGGTGTACCGAGTTTCATCAAAATATCTTAATATTTGCGACCTGCAGCGTATAAACCATATAATTTTAGTAGGACCCTTATATGGGCACTAGGTCTAAACATATACCGATGTTCACCAAAATCAATAGGCTTCGTCCTTGGGCCGACATAAGTTAGTGTACCAAATTTCATCAAAATATCTTAATATTTGCGACCTGCAGCGTATAAACAATGTAATTTTGAGGGGACCCTTATATGGGCACTAGGTCTAAACATATACCGATGTTCACCAAAATCAATAGGCTTCGCCCTTGGGCCAAAATAGGTCTGTGTACCAAATTTCATCAAAATATCTTAATATTTGCGACCTGCAGCGTATAAACAATATAATTTTGGTAGGACCCTTATATGGGCACTAGGTCTAAACATGGACAGATGTTCACCAAAATCAATAGGCGTCGTCCTTGGGCCGACATAAGTCGGTGTACCGAGTTTCATCAAAATATCTTAATATTTGCAACCTGCAGCGTATAAACCATATAATTTTATTAGGACCCTTATATGGGCACTAGGTCTAAACATGGATCGCTGTTCACCAAAATCAATAGGCGTCGTCCTTATTCCGACATAAGTCGGTGTACCGAGTTTCATCAAAATATCTTAATATTTGCGACCTGCAGCGTATAAACCATATAATTTTAGTAGGACCCTTATATGAGCACTAGGTCTAAACATGGACCGATGTTCACCAAAATCAATAGGCTTCGTCCTTGGGCCGACATAAGTCGGTGTACCAAGTTTCATCCAAATATCTTAATATTTGCGACCTGCAGCGTATAAACAATATAATTTTGGTAGGACCCTTATATGGGCACTAGGTCTAAACATATACCGATGTTCACCAAAATCAATAGGCTTCGTCCTTGGGCCAACATAAGTCGGTGTACCAAATATCATCAAAATATCTTAATATTTGCGACCTGCAGCGTATAAACAATATAATTTTGGTAGGACCCTTATATGGGCACTAGGTCGAAACATGGACCGATGTTCACCAAAATCAATAAGCTTCGTCCTTGGGCCAAAATAGGTCTGTGTACCAAATTTCATCAAAATATCTTAATATTTGCGACCTGCAGCTTATAAACCATATAATTTTAGTAGGACCCTTATATGGGCACTAGGTCTAAACATGGACCGATGTTCACCAAAATCAATAGGCTTCGTCCTTGCGCCGACATAAGTAAGTGTACCAAATTTCATCCAAATATCTTAATATTTGCGACCTGCAGCGTATAAACAATATAATTTTGGTAGGACCCTTATATGGGCACTAGGTCTAAACATGGACCGCTGTTCACCAAAATCAATAGGCGTCGTCCTTAGGCCGACATAAGTCGGTGTACCGAGTTTCATCAAAATATCTTAATATTTGCGACCTGCAGCGTATAAACCATATAAATTTAGTAGGACCCTTATATGGGCACTAGGTCTAAACATGGACCGATGTTCACCAAAATCAATAGGCTTCGTCCTTGGGCCGACATAAGTCGGTGTACCATATCTCATCAAAATATCTTATTTGCGACCTGCAGCGTATAAACAATATAATTTTGGTAGGACCCTTATATGGGCACTAGGTCTAAACATGGACCGATGTTCACCAAAATCAATAGGCGTCGTCCTTTGGCCGACATAAGTCGGAGTAGCAAGTTTCATCAAAATATCTTAATATTTGCGACCTGTAGAGTGCGCACAAGAATGCATGGACAGACAGACGGACGGACGGACAGACGGACATCGTTAAATCGAAATAAAAAAAAAATTCTAAGCCGATCGGTATACTAAAAGGTGGGTCTAGGACCAATATTTTTTGGTGTTACAAACATCAGCACAAACTTATAATACCCTGACCACATAGTGGTGTAGGGTATAAAAAGACATTGCTTAAAAAAATTTGAAATTGGTGAAATATAAAAAATAATGAAATATAAGTCTAAAAATTAATAATAAATCGATAAAAAATTAATTTTTGCTGGGAGGATCTTTGCAGAAAAAGTTGCTAACATTAGCAAAAAAATTGCTAAACTCAGCAAGTTTTTTGCTGAATTTACCAACTTTTGCTGAATTTCGCAACTTTTTCTGCTAGGATCCTCCCAGAAAACAAGTTGCTGATATTACAAATTTTTTTTTTGGGTGTATAATAAATGCCTTATTCTGTGATTCCCATAAAATGTATGAGCACACAATAAATGTTGGGGGTTCCCTTTTTCTTTTCTTCTAGGTAGATAAAATTTCAATGTGGGATTCCCCTTTAAATATATTTTTAAATCTGAAGCAAAAAAATAAAAATCTTATTATGTGATTCCCCGTATAATAATTGAGCAAACACTACGTATTATCTTTTGTTGCACATATGAGATACGCACATCTCCGCAGTTTTTATTGACATTTTGACATTGATTTTGCATAAAGAGTTTCATTCGAAATAATTTTTCACCAAGTAAAAGTGCCTAGTTTTTTAAAAGTGCATTTTTTATTTCCGCAAAATGGATCAAAATATAAGAACACGTTCTAATAGATTTTCGTCAACCGAAATTCGTGAGATGTTGTGTGAATGTGAAAGTGATTAAGACGAATTTTCACCATCTGATGTCGACGATGAATACATTCCACCAGCTAACGATGCTACATCGGAAGGTTCAGATGCTAAGCAGGTGGGATGCATTGAGGCTGCTAAGGATTCATATGATTCAGATGATAGTGAGGAAGAAGAGCCAAACAATGAACTCTGTGGTAAAGATGGCACTGTTTGGGATCTTAAACCTTTTACTGAATCGCAACCAATAAACCGAAACATTTTTTTAACAGCACAGCAAATATTTAAAAGCTTTTTGTCGACCGAAATGTGTGACATAATTTTACGCGAAACAAACCGAAAAGGAAAAAAAATTATTGATGATTACAATCTTAACATGACACAAAAGTTTCCAAACGTGGCCGACCGGCCAAAAACAAAAATATTCCAACCATTTACAGAAGAAGAACTAGACGCCTTTTTTGGAATTTAAATTTTTTGTGGAGTGCACAAATCTAATAAAGAGCATTTGTCAGAATTATGGAATCCTATTCATCTACCACTGATTCGAGCTGCAATGTCTCTTGATAGATTTAGAATGATGTTGCGTGTCATCAGATTTGACAACGATGCCACTCGTACTTCACGTGCCGCAACTGATAAAGCTGCAGCCATTCGAGATATTTGGGCAATGCTTAATGACAATTTACGTAGAAATTATAAGCCAGGCGAATGTATAACAGTTGACGAGCAGCTATATGGTTATCGTGGACGAACGCGCTTCACACAATACATGCCGTCTAAGCCTGAGAAGTACGGAATAAAAATATTTTGGGCTTGTGACGCAAGTAATTCCTACCCCTTACAAGGTCAATTATATACAGGTAAACCAACAGAAGGCGACCGTCAAACAAATATAGGGGAAAGAACAGTTTTAGATCTTGTTAGCCCATATAAAAACTCCGGAAGAAATGTTAGTACAGATAACTTTTTTACATTCCTACAACTGGCTCGAAAACTTAACTCGTGGAATTTAACTCTAGTTGGAACAGTAAGAAAGAACGAAAGATTTTTACCAGCAAATATGCAGCCACATAAAGACAGGTAAGTTTAATTTTACACATAAAAAGAAATGCGTGCATGATACACTGACTATGCAAAAATAAAATTAAATTGACAAGAAAATATTATTATTTCAGGCAAATAAAATCCACCAACTTTGCCTTCAGAAATGAGGTAACTTTGTGCTCCTACGTTCCTAAAAAGAAAAAAGCAGTAGTAATGTTATCTACTATGCACACAAAGCCTGTAACAGAACCCACTACAGCTGCTAAACCAGAAATTATAACTTATTACAACCAAACTAAAGGAGGTGTCGACAATATGGATAAGCTATGGGGAGAATATACTTCTAAACGTAGGACATGTCGATGGCCGTTAGCATTATTTTTCAATATTATCGATGTAGCAGCATTAGCAGCATACATCGTTTACATGGAGTACAATGCCCAATTTATTTCAACTGACCGTCGCAGACTATTTTTGAAAGATTTAAGTTTTGAACTATGTAAGGACAACATTGAACGACGTGCCAAAAATTCAAATGTAATAAAAATCGATTCGACTCGATCAGCAATACAGGTTGTATTGGGGCGAGATATTTCAACAACAGGTGTTACTAATGTAGAAACTCGAGATAAGAATGGCCGTATTGCGGTTGTGGGTAGTTGTTACCTATGCTCTAAGCTTACAAAGAAGCAGAGAAAAACTCGAAAGGCTTGCAAAAATTGCTTCAAGCCTATTTGTAACGAGCACTCAATCAATCGTCCCATATGTAACAACTGTTTGGATTAATTTTTCTATGTCTTTTATTTATATTTAAATTATATTTTTTTTTGTGTTAAACCTTGAAATAAATTTTTTTATGAAAAATAATTTTTTTTATCAAAAATAAACCTTGAATAAATTTTTTTTTATTGTAAAACAATTTTTCTTTTATCAAATAAAGTTTTATTTAATGGTATTTCTAAAGACAAAGTCAAATAATTTAGATTATCACACGTTAGTAAAGCAACTAATTAACTTTTTTCATGTGCCTCCATATAAAACGTATACAGGTACCCAGGTACCTATTCACCCTATTAAGGGTGCAAAAAGCAAATTGATATGCCACGCCCCCCCAACTGATATTGTATATAAACACCTATGAAAATATAATAATTACAAAAAGTTAGGAGTTCTCATGAAATTGTAGACTAAAATCTTATATAAAAAATTTCGATTTGAAAACGCAATAGGTACACAGGTACCTGTCCACACACGTAAGGGTTAAATAAAATGCATTGTTGAATTTAATAAAATACATTGGTAAAGCAACAAAATCATTATGCAATTTAATTAAATATAATTGTTAAGACAACTAATTTTTGTTAATACATTTGACGATATTTTGTCAAAATAATACCACATAAAATAGTTAAACGTCAAAATATAAATCTACTAAACAATGCATTAAATTGATGGACAGGTTTTGTTAGTTGTATAGTGATCACCCATTCATCAATTTAATATGGATTTTAGTTGATTTCACAGCTGTTTTTGGTTCAGTGAATGCTTTAATTTAATATCAACATTTAAAAAATCGTAAAAAAAATTTAGAAATTTGGTTATATGTAAATTAATCCCACCACTTTGCTTGATCTGTCAAAACAGCAGAATATTATTTTGGAAGATGACAAAGAAAACTGGTATAACTTTTTTTCTTTGGTATTTATTCTCTTAGACGAAATTAAGAAATTCTCATTTAGTTTAAGCTACCAAATATTTCTAGAAATTCTAACACGTCATCCGCTGTAATTGCAAAATCAGTTAAAAATTTTTCTCTAGGACTTACAGGATAACGCCAGCATACATTTTACAAATATCTCTCTAACTCAAAAACTAGCCAACAGAATTTCTTAAAATTAAACACATATTATATACTTAAAGGTAGTAGTAAGCAGAACTAATTTCGTCACAATTTATTGATGTCTAGTGCCAAATTCGCCAAATTTCGTAATTTTCAAAGAGCGAAAATCGCCATAACTTATGAAATAACAACAATTGTCAACAATTTTCGGTACGTAATTTTATTTTATTGATAGTGTTATTTACAGCAAAAAGCGAAATTATTTGACCACTGGGTTTCAAGATACGTCTTCAACCTTTGTTGTGATATATCGCCTAAATAAAGCGATAAATTAAAATTCTAATATTTGTTCCATAGTAGATTTTCAACGCCAAATATATGGTTTAAATATTATTGTAATCAGACGAAAGAGCACTAGAGGGTTAATTCTGGAAACACTTTGTATATTCTTTCTTTTCATTGTTTATACATATATTTAGTGAACGATTGACTCGGTAATTGTAGGTAAATATATTGTTTTGTAAATTTTTGAAAATAAAATATTTAATTACAAATCAAAACATATTAAAATACGATTTTTGAAAATTACTGAGAAGTAATAATGGGAACAAATTGTGTTAAAGAATTTTTTATATTACAAATACTGAAAGTATTCGAATATCGAGTATGGTTTTATTATAAGGAGTGAGATCATAAAAATGTTAACACACATTTTTGCCTATAACTTTGGTTTAAAGCTTCTCATATTTTTTTTTTCGACAATTTACATTTTAAAAATATGTCAGTTAATAAATTAATTTACATCATGAGTTTTAATTTGCAATTTTTTACACAATGAACGATGAAAGAAAAGTGCGTTCAAAAACAATTAAATATTTTCAACAAAACCAAACATGGACATACAAAAAAATTGCCAAAGAGACTAATGTATGCCGCCAAACAGTTTCAAAAGTGGTAAAAATGTATCTGGAACACCCAACAATTGAAAGGAAGTTGGGAACAGGAACAGGAGTGACTGACTGACTCACTGACTCAACATCGCCCAGCCCAAACCGCTAAAGCTAGGAAGCTGGAATTTTGTATGTAGGTTCCCCCTACGGCGCACAAAGGGTTACGAATGCCTGTTTTCTTGGATTAATTAAAAATAAATTTTTGAAGTTTCGTCAAAACTGTTTATACCCGGTTAAAGTGTATAAAATTCTACATCATTTGTCGTTAAAATTAATACCAAAAGTGTTCTGGTGTTTTTGTAATGAAACTTAAAAGTCAAACTTTATTGAAATTTTTGTGCAAAAAGGCTAGAAAAAAGTGAAAAACTTCACGTTGTAAAATTTTATTTATTTGAAAAAGTATTTCAAAAGTAAAAAACTAGGATATGGAACCATCAAGTTCAGGTTATTTTGCAAATACTTCGTTAACATTTGTGTAACAAATTGTGTGTGAAAGTGTTGTATTTTTTGTTATTTAAATTCGAATTTTTATATTTTAAGTGGAAATATATATAAATTAGAGCGGGTCGATTTGTAGGGAGTGAAAAAATTCACCAATTTCCCTATGATTTCCGTATTCTATGGGTTATTCCATGAAAATTTGCCGAAGGAACCATACCTCCATCGTTAAAATCGAGTCCCCTACTTTTTGTTGGTAGATTTTTTCCCAAATTGACGTTCGTATGAAATATTACCTACACGTTCACATCCATAACTCAAAAACTATCGCCAGTAGGCGCGTTGGAAAGGTGAGCTCATTTTGATCAATTTACAAAAAAAATCTCCAACATTGGTCCAACGGTTCAAAAGTTACGGGCATTTTTGTCCAAATTTTGGAGCATTTTTCCATTTTTTTCATGATTTTGTCCAAGAATATTACTTTCATGGCCATTTTTTTGGCTCAATCCATTATTTTATTCAATTTACAATTCAAAACGAAGAGTTTAAGCCCAAATTTATCGAATTCGGTTGATTAATTCATGCGATATTGCTAAAACAAAATAACACATAAAACCAAATTTTTGTTTTTTTTTTCCCTTTTTATTTTTTTTTGTACAAAAATTCAAATTAAGAGATAATAAAGTATCTATCAACCTATTATCAAAAAAAATATTCAGTTTGAGTGTAGTAAAAGACAAAATGTGAAAAAAACCATTATTTTTTCTGAAAGTCTTGTTTGCTTTCAAGTCTGGGTGTTTTCGTACGGCTCTCTAATGTCGTCGCCATAGCGCCTTCTACATTCTTTCCTGCAACTCGTTTAGCAGTGGCAGCCAGCAATTGGACATGTCTTTCCGTTCCTTGAATGTGTAAAGGAATTTGTGGATCATCGAACGGTGGCACTTCGTAATTTAAATATCCCTCCAAATGTTCATACGAATAACTTTGCGTAAACGGTGGTTCGAATAAAATGGTATCGTCATTTAAATCAATCATATTTGTATATTCCGTACAATTAAAGTTTATAAGAGATTTTTTATAAACTCTAAGTTCCGTTGGGTCGACAATATCTCTTCGGTAATGTAAAATCTTCTTTATAGCAATGTTTCGTTTTTCCATTCTGTCATCAAATAACATAGATAGCAAGATATTTTCTGAGTGTGCAAATATGGATTATCTTGAATTACTGTATTTACAACTCCAAGTAAATTCGGTGGTAAAAATCGTGTCCAAGTAATAAATTTAAAAAGTAATGTACTACCGTATGCGGCAGAGCTATAATACTTAACATTGAAATACATTGGCGTGTATACTTTTATTATATAGTTAGCCAGAATTTTTAAATTTTCAGTTGGATTATTAGTTGTCACATACAACCGTAATAATCTATTGGCTTTGGTGAGCCAACGAGAATGTGCAATTGGCCCTGGTTTTATGTGAGACAAATCCGCAGGAACCACACCATTAGAAATTGCATTGGCCATTAACATCAAGTACCTCGAATCAGTAGATAATTCTTCTGGATTTAAATCACCAGGAGGCATATTTTCCAAAGCGATTTCCTCAAAATCGGTTACCACCTGAAAAGAAAACATAAAAGTTAAAAAATAGAATAAAAAATGGTAAAGAATCAGCTATAAAACTTACATACCGGAAGATTTTCACAATCAGCAATTTTTGAGCTCAACTTTCCGGTAGTTGATCGTGGTCCAGTGGTGGTTGATTTGTCTAAAGTGTCAAACAAATGTCTAAACGGCAGCTCGTTAAAGTGCAGAAGACACACAAACCAGTGCAGTGGTCTCTTTAACTGTTTTTCGAATAGTCGCAAAATTCCACCGTGTACGCCAGTATTTGTTGGTTCACCATCAGCGCATATGGCAATTAATGAATCTAGAGACAATTGTTTTTCTTGGAAGAATTCGATCAATTTGTTGACTTTGCTTGCCGCAGTTTCACTTTCTAGTTTTGTGTAGCCTATCAATTGAGATTTTGGTTCCCTCAAAACAACTAGATGAGGTTCTTTAACCATCCTTGGATGCAATTTCTCATCAATTTTTTCTGCAGTTAGAGCATCATTTTTCCTGCCGTCGAATGATAATGATATCAAATTCGAGCCATCATACCGCTTACGAAGTGCGTCTTGTCTCCATTTTTCTCTTTCTCTACGAAGTTTACTTTTATCCATGATGACAAGATTGTCATGACCATCTTTTACGCCCAGGTCTTCCATCAGAGCTGTTGCCAATGCTGATCCCATCCTATCATGCACACCAAATCTGTCACACATCATTGCATAGTTTTTAGTATTGTATCTGGGAGTGTATGTTTGTGGTGGTAGAACTAATTCTGAACCTCCTCTCACATCAACTTCCATTTCGTCATAATGTGGTTCGTATGTAGGATCGTTGCTCACTGAGATTGTTGGTATAGCCGTTGGTATCGTCTCTTCACTTCCATTATCGTGTTCCGGTATCGTTTGTATTCTGTCATTATATTGATCGCGCATGAAATCTTTTAAGTTTTCTGGGATAGATCCACATGAGCAGTCGTTTTCTTTCAAGTTGCATTTACATTTTCCAATGTTGAATAATTGGTTTGTTGATTCTACGAATTTTTTTAATTCTGTTGCGCGTTTTACTCGTTGTTTATCTGCATTACTATATGCGTCAAGCATATTATTCAATTTTCTAATGATGCTACCTTTGAGTATAAGTTCAATATTAAGTTGATTCCAAATTTCTAACAATCTGTCTGCTACTTGGGGAGTAAATCTTTTATACGAAAACATTTTGCTTTGGGCTTTTGAACGTTCGGCCAAGAAAAAATAGAACTTCAATATATCTCGTTTAGTTGACAGATTAATATCAGGTAATTCACAGGCCACGCCAAAAGAAAAAACATCATGAGAGACCAAATGTTGCAAACTACTGCGTTGGGTATCTGTTGGATTTTGCGATGAACCAGGCTCTGAATCCATTTTTTAAACCGTCACTAAAAGAATTAAATATTGTTACGATTATCCTTTTATAATCGCTGTTAAAATATTGTTAAAATAATAAGTCCTTGATTTAATAAGTCCTTGAAATTGATTTACTTTAACTTTATTTAAACACAAAATTTATTAAAGTAAACACAATTAAGTAGTGTTGCCAGAAGTGTCTAGATGGTGCTGGTTACATCATTATAGAAACAGTGTTATAGGAAAAAGTTATT
Source organism: Leucophora obtusa (assembly GCA_949987735.1). Lineage (NCBI taxonomy): Eukaryota > Metazoa > Arthropoda > Insecta > Diptera > Anthomyiidae > Leucophora > Leucophora obtusa. The sequence goes on from OX465296.1 coordinate 51,682,723, forward strand.
TCTTATGTCCCTTATGGAAAAATGCTCCAAAATTTGGACAAAAATGCCCGTAACTTTTGAACCGTTGGACCAATGTAGTGGAGATTTTTGATCGTGGAGTAAATTGATCAAAATGAGCTCACCTTTCCAACGCGCCTACTGGCGATTAAACCCGATCGATAGTTTTTGAGTTATGGATGTGAACGTGTAGGTAATCTCTATATATAAAAGAATAACATGACTGACTGACTGACTGATTGACTGACTGACTGACTCAACATCGCCCAGCCCAAACCGCTGAAGCTAGGAATTTGAAATTTGGTATGTAGGTTCCTCTTTCGGGGTAGACGTCCGCTAAGACGGGATTTTTGGAAATTCCTACCGGAACGGGCAAAAAGGGGGAAAGTGTCCCCCTTGACGGCCTGCCAAAACCCCTTTGGCTAGAAAGCTGAAATTTAAGATATGTGTTCCTTGGAGTAGGGGCTAACTTTTCTGGAAAGTACTTTCTAGAATTTTGGACAGGGACGTTGTAAAAATGGGGGTTAAAAAGGGGAAAAAGGCCCCCGTTGACGGCCTGCCCAAACCGCTGGAGGTAGGAAATTGAAATTTGGTATAAAGGTTCCTCCACTATCGTAGACCTCCACCAAGACGGGAGTTTTGGAAATTTTTACAGGGACGGGCAAAAAGGGGAAAAAGTCTCCCCCTTGACGGCCTGCTCAAACTGCTGGAGCTATGAAGTTGAAATTTGGTATGTAGGTTCCTCGACCGGTGTAGACGTCCGTTGAGACGGCATTTTTGGAAATTCTTATCGGGAGGGGCAAAAAGGGGACAAAAAAAGTACCTTTTTCCAAAAAAGTACCTTTTCCCAAAAAAGTACCTTTTCCCAAAAAAGTACCTTTTCCCAAAAAAAGTACCTTTTTCCCAAAAAAGTACCTTTTTCCCAAAAAAGTACCTTTTTCCCAAAAAAGTACCTTTTTCCAAAAAAAGTACCTTTTTCCAAAAAAGTACCTTTTTCCAAAAAAAAGTACCTTTTTCCAAAAAAAGTACCTTTTTCCAAAAAAAGTACCTTTTTCCCAAAAAAAGTACCTTTTTCCAAAAAAAAGTACCTTTTTCCAAAAAAAGTACCTTTTTCAAAAAAAAGTACATTTTTCCAAAAAAAAGTACCTATTTCCCAAAAAAGTACCCTTTTCCAAAAAAAAATACCTTTTTCCAAAAAAAGTACCTTTTTCCAAAAAAAGTACCTTTTTCCAAAAAAAGTACCTTTTTTCAAAAAAAGTACCTTTTCCAAAAAAAAGTACCTTTTTCCAAAAAAAGTACATTTTTCCAAAAAAGTACCTTTTTCCAAAAAAAATTAATTTTTCAAAAAAAGTTCCTTTTTCCAAAAAAAGTACCTTTTTCCAAAAAAGTACCTTTTTCCAAAAAAAAGTACCTTTTTCCAAAAAAAATACCTTTTTCCAAAAAAAAAAGTACCTTTTTCCAAAAAAAGTACCTTTTTCCAAAAAAATACCTTTTTTAAAAAAAAGTACCTTTTCCCAAAAAAAGTACCTTTTTCTAAAAAAATTTTCCTTTTCCCAATAAACATACATTTTTTCAAAAAAATACCTTTTTCAAAAAAAATACCTTTTCCAAAAAAAAGTACATTTTCCCAAAAAAAAGTACCTTTTTCTAAAAAAATGTTCCATTTCCAAAAGAAGTACCTTTTCCAAAAAAAGTACCTTTTTCCAAAAAACATACATTTTTCCAAAAAAAAAACACCTTTTTAAAAAAAAATACCTTTTCCAAAAAAAGTACCTACAAATAAAGTACTTTGTAAAAACAAAGTATCTTTTTCCAAAAAATTTCGTTTTTCCAAAAAGTACCATTTAAAATAATATATAATTTCAAAAAAACTACTTTTTGTCCTCCCCCCACGGATATCTCCACTAAATCAAGGTTTCTTGATATTCGTCATAGACGTGCGCTAAGACGGGATTTTTGGAAATTCCTACCGGAACGGGCAAAAAGGGGAAAAGTCTCCCCATAAACAGTCTCACAAATTGGAAAAGTGCATGCCCAAACCACTGGAGGTAAGAAGTTGAAATTTGGTATAAAGGTTCCTCCACTGTAGTAGACATCGACTAAGTTTGTATTTTTGGAATTCCCTACAGGATATCCCAAAAGGAAACTCGGTATGTGAGTTCCTCCTTCTGTGTAGGCGTCCGCTTAGACGGAATTTTTGAAATTCCTATCGGGAGGGGAAATAAGGTAAAAGTCTCCTCCTGACGGCTTGCCCAATCCCTTTTGGCCAATCTAAAATTTTAAATATGTATTCCTTGGAGTAGGACTAACTAACCGGCAACGTAATTTTTCTATTTTGGAACAGGAACATAGTAAAAATGGTGGTTGAAAGGGAAAAATGTCCCCACTAACGGCCTGCCCAAACCGCTTAGGCAATGCAGTTGAAATTTGGTATGAATGTTCCTCATCCATCGCAGATAGCCGCGAAGATGGAATTTTTGTAAATTCCTAAAGGGAGGGGCAAAAAGAAGAAAAGCCTCACCTTGGGGGCCTGTAAAAACCCCTTCGGCTAGAAACCTGAAGCTTAAAATGTGGGTCCCTGGAGTAAGGGCTAACTTATTAGAAAGATACTTTTTTGAATTTTGGACAGGGTCGTTATAAAATGGGGGCTCAAAAAGGGAAAGTTGCCCCTTAACGACCTGTCCAAACTGCTGGAACTAGGAAGCTGAAATTCGGTACTTAAGTTCCTCTTCCAGCCTAATTCCAACCGGGAGGGACAAAAAAAGAAAAAGTGTCCCCCTTGACAGCCTGCTCAAACTGCTGGAACTAGGAAGCTGAAATTCCCTGTCGATGGATTTTCGGAAATTCCTACCGAGAGGGGCACAAAAGTAAAAGTTGGTTAGAAACCTGAAATGTAAAACATATGTTACTTGGAGTATGGGCTCACTTACCGGGAAGGTGCTTTTTGGACAGGGACATTGCAAAAATGGGGATTAATGAAGCGAAAAGTGCCGCTTAAAGGCCTGCCCAAACCGCTGGAGGTAGGAAGTTGAAATTTGGTATTACAGTTCCTCCTCTATTGTAGACATCCGCTAAGATGAGATATTTGGACATTTCTACAGGTAGGGTCAAAAACAGGAAAAATCTCCCCCTTAACGGCCTGGCCAAACTGCTGGAACAAGGGAGCTTAAATTCGGTATTTGGGTTCCTTCTCCAACGTTGACGTCCCCTAAGATGGTATTTTTGGAAATTCATACCGGGAGGGGTAAAAAGGGAAAAAACTTCCCCCTTGATGGCCTGGCCAAACTGCTGGATATAGAGACCTAAAATTATGTATGTAGTAGGTTCCTCCTCCAACGCAGACGTCCTCTAAGACGGAATTTTTGGAAATTCCTACCGGGAGGGTTAAAAACGGAATAATACTCCCCCTTGATGGCCTAACCGAACCCTTCGGCTAGAAACCTGTAATATATAATATGTTTTCCTTGGAGTATGCGCTAACTTATCGACAAGGCATTTCTAGGACTTTGGACAGGAACGTGGTAAAAAAGGTGGCTCAAAAGGGGAAAATTGCCCTCACCCCCCCTTAACGTCTGCGTGTTTAGCTAGAAACCTAAAACTTAAAGAACAAGTGTATATGGAATACTAAAATTAAGAAACTAAATAGGAAACGAGTGGAATTGGAACACTACACAAGTGGAATGAAATGGATATAAACGTTGAACGAGTAGAATTGAAATTATAGAGAATGCAAATTGATTGGAAGAGGGAATTACCTGTTCAAACACTATCCACGGAATATGAAACTTATGTAGCATTGAAACATACTCTTCAAAAAGTTAAACAAATTTTCTAAAAGAGAAAAAACCTTAGAAAAGGAATGGAACTTATATATTCCGATATTTAAACTTCATGTAACGAAGCACCGGTGGAAGAAACCGACGCAGTAAATTTTCCAACTGAATTTGTGAATTTACTTGAATTGCCAGGTCTACCTTTACATAAACTGGAATTAAAAAAAAAACTTTAAGACACGCTAACAACGGAGCGGGCTTTGCCCGCTATTTTTAATATTATAAAATGCTTTCCAACCCTGCTGCGCCCCCCCCCCCCCTAAACTTTAAGACACGCTAACAACGAAGCGGGCTGCGCCGGCTAGTATTTCATACGAACGTCAATTTGGGAAAAAATCTACCAACAAAAAGTAGGGGACTCGATTTCAACGATAGAGGTATGGTTCCTTTGGCAAATTTTCATGGAATAACCCATAGAATACGGAAATCGTAGGGAAATTGATGAAAAATAAATCGACCCGCCCTAATGTATGTATATGTGAATTAGTTTTTGAATTCTAATGATTTTTGGTGGCCAAATAATGTCGGGAACATTATGCTAAGAAATTTGAGTTTGAGATATTTCACTTTAATAACACACAAAAAAATAAAAACTAATTTCAATCATGAAAACCGCCTATTCAATAAATTTTGTCGTTGAAATTCCTCCAATCACGAAAATTATTCATTCAATTAAAAATTTGTAGCACTTTAATTGAATAAATTTTCAATAAAATAGTGATATATTTGATTTGGATTTTGATTGGTTTTTTATATGAGTTTGATTAAAAATTAATTCATTGGATTAAAAATTGATCAATATTGTAGAACTTCTAAATAAACTATCAGCTGGATAAAGTGGCAGTTGCCATGCCAACTATAAAAAATATACTTCTTTATTTTAGCTTGAATGTCATTAAATTAAAAGCTGCATTCAATTTTCATTCAGTTGATAGATTTATTTATACTTATGTGAAAAGTTCTCTCGTAGAAATTAGTTTTCTTCTTTTTTCTGAAGGCCTCTGTTAAAATTTTTTGAAAACTAAAATTAATAAATTTGATTTAAAATAATTTTTAATTTATTTATTTTTTAAACAAAATTTCAAATTTAAAATCTTTTTGAATTTGTTATAAAAATTTTTTTTAAAACTAAATTAAAATATATTTGTTTTAAAAAATTTTTAATTTTTTAGATTTTTTGTTTAAAAAATTTTTAAACAAAAAATTTCAAAAATTTGATTTTTTGTTTAAAAAAAATTTTAAATTTTTTAAACAAAAAATTTTTAAAATTACATTACTATATTACATTAATGTTTTAGAATAAATGAATATTCAGATTTAACATGGCAAAATTGAAATATTTAACTAAATAAAATAATAAACTCAACGAGAATTTATAAAATTTTATAAAAAATAATTTAAATACTAGTTACTAATCAGGGATGATAAATGGGATTTTCAAAATAGTACCATCCTGCTTAAAAAATAGTACTTTTTCGACCCGCAAAGTACTTTTTTTTTAATTTTTTATTATAAATTATATGAAAGTGCTTTTGTACATTAAAATAAGGTTCTAAATATAATATAGATCCACTTCACTCTGTATAGTGTATTTCGTTCTTTCTTCTTCCCAATTACCTTTTTTATATTATTCTATCGCTTTTGTTCTTGCATCCAATCTTCAGCGTTGACTATTATTGTGACGTCCCAGTCTCATCTTTAATATTTAAAAAGCGGGGTCAAAAATTATAAAATTTTAATCTTTTTTTTAAATTTATTTCTTATAATTAAAAAAACTATATATGGATTGTGTATTAAAACAAACAACATGCCCGAACATGTCCAATTTACTAAAAATTAAGTTACCGCACAATTTAAATTAACTAATATCAATTCAGAAAACTAAATCAAATAAAACTAAACAAAAAACACAACAATTTAAAGATTTTCTCTTCAATTCAAATAAATGTTTAATATTTTTTGCAAAATTTTAGAAACCTTTCCTTTGAATTACGTTTCTTACGATTTTTTACTATTTATTTTGAATAATTTAAAATGGTATCAAATAATGCTAAGGAGTAACATAGTACTTTTGAGGTTCTAATAGTACCCTAAAAAGTAAGAAAGTACCAACTTTATCATCCCTGTTACTAATACATTAACATTTATAAAAACAACTACATAAATAAAGCAAACGAAAAACAACAACAATATGCTGATGTTTTTCTCTTGTTTTATGAAATGCTTTTGAGTGGTAGAATAAAAAAAAATGTCAAGCAAATTGCAGTTTTGAGCAATTATTTAATCCATTGGATTAATTTTTAATTGACACCTTTTGAAATAATTTAACAAATCGTTTTAATTGAAAAAAGTTGAACAATATTTTTTTGTGTGTAAGATAGATTTCCCAATATTTTTTTATACAAATATCTCCTTTTAATGCTTACGTTTTCTACAACAATTTTTACTAGATTTTTATTGATTGAAAACGGCATTAACATCTTTTCCAATTTGAAAAATCTTTTATTTGCAGAATAGTTTTTTTCATGAAGAAATTAAGAGGCGCCAGTTTATAAAAAAATTACAAAATTAACATAAACAAATTTAAAATAAAAGCAGTATTAACAATTAATTAAATTAAGTTTTTTTTTGCATATAAACAAATCGATTTTAATTCATTCATTCCATAGAGAACCATTAATTTTGATTTGATAGAAGTAAATGTTTATTTTACTTCCCAGCAAAAGTTTAGTAATGGGAGTGTATATTATTTTGAAAATAAACTTTAAAAGCGTGATTTGTAGAGGTACTCGTAAATATAAAAATCTTTTTGAAAATTTGTTTTAAGACACATTACGTTGTATATTTAGTAAGTAAGGGGGTAAGAAAGTAAAACTATTTATTGACATTTTAAGCAATTTTATATTTGTTATATCGCTAACAAACAGAGATCTCAGATTCGAATCCCAGGTTTACCACGTTATATAGTTAATAAAAAGATATTTTTAATAAAATTGTTTTCAGATACATTTTTTATGAAAAACAATTTTTAGACACATTCTGAGTGCATTCTGGTAAATATATAAATAACCCCTGAATTTATCACCTTCAGTTATTATTAGGAAAATTAGTAAAACGTCTTGTGTATCGAGTGTACTAGCAGAGCTTTGAAGAATTAATTCCTTAATTCAATTTTTCAATTCTGAATTAAAAATTCGATGAATTAATTCTCTAAGCACCATATATTGAATGGACTTAATTCATATTTGCTTTCGTTCGATTTATTTTGTTACGAATTAATTTAATTGCAATAGTTCTTTTTATTAAATCAAATGAATTAATTCACTGGTGAACACGTTCAATTTTATAAATCGAACGGAAAAAAAGTGAATTAATTCCTTACTGAATTAATTCACTACTGAATTCGTTCAATTTCATTTTCGTTCAGTGAATTAAAAAAAATAAAATTGCGTTCAGTGGATTAAAAAAAAAAATAATAAGTTCACTGAATTGAAAGAAAAATAAAATAAGTTCACTGAATTGAAAAAAAAAAAATAAAATAAGTTCACTGAATTCAAAGTCTGTTTTCTGCCGTTCAGTAGAAGAAAACCATAATGTACAAATAAAATTTTTAAATAAGCAATTTTACAGCGTGTGCTAGTAAAAATAAACAAAATAGAAACCGGATGCTGTTTATCGACCTACATGATTCAAAAATAAAGCCTTTTACTATTAAAAATAAAAACTTAACAGATATAGATAAATTTGGAAAAAAAATATAACTATTAATATTTCAAACTACTTAGTTATATACTTATATTTTTTTTCCAAATTTATCTATATCTGTAAAGTTTTTATTTTTAATAGTAAAAGGCTTTATTTTTGAATCATGTAGGTTGATAAACAGCATCCGGTTTCTAATTTGTTCATTTTTACTAGCACACGCTGTAAAATTGCTTATTTAAAAATTTTATTTGTACATTATTGTTTTCTTCTACTGAACGGCAGAAAACAGGCTTTGAATTCAGTGAACTTATTTTATTTTTTTTTCAATTCAGTGAACTTATTTTATTTTTTTTAATTCAGTGAACTTATTATTTTTTTTTTTAATTCACTGAACATAATTTTATTTTTTTTAATTCACTGAACGAAAATGAAATTGAACGAATTCAGTAGTGAATTAATTCAGTAAGGAATTAATTCACTTTTTTTCCGTTCGATTTATAAAATTGAATGCGTACACTGGTGAATTAATTCATATGCTTTAATAAAAAGAACTATTGCAATTGAATTAATTCTTTGAATTTGTTGTTTGATGAACTCATTCAGTTGAACGAATTCAGTGAATTACTTAAGAAAAGGAATTAATTCAATTGTCGAGAAAATTGAATTCGATTGGTAGTGAATTCATTCAAAAAGGAATTAATTCTTCAAAGCTCTGTGTACTAGTTTCCAAAGCAAAAGCTTTGGTTATATTTTTTTTAGCACTAAACTAATTTTGAACTAATATTTTACTAATTTATTTTGCTCCAAAAATTGTGCTGATAACCGCATTTTTAGCAGGGATGACAACCAGATAGACAAGATGTAGATGTCGCACCTTGTCTGGATGCAGTACAGACAACGGAAATGATAAATAAAAAATGAACAACTCTACACAATTTCTATACTTAAGTTTTCAGCAAATAAATTAACTAAAGTGAAATTTCATTACAAATTTTTTGAGTTTTTTTTCAGTCTACTAATATTCAGCAAAAAGTTAATGATTTTAGCAAGGACTTTTTCATTTGCAATCGACTAAGTGTTAGCAAAACTTTTGCTGAGATTACTATTTTTTTTGGTAAAAATCAGCTCGCTGACTTTCAGCAAACACCTTCTGCTGAAATTACCAGCTTTTTTGCAAGTACGCTTCTGACTAAAAATTTGTTGACACAGCAACATTTTTTGATGACTTTATTGACTTTTTTTTAGTGTAATGTAATGCAAAATTCATTATTGGTGTAATGTGCGTGAACATTTAGCAATATAACTTATTTTATAAATATGTTATTTGCACTTTAAGATAAATCTGCTTAAAATTAGTTAAAAATTACCTTACAGAAAAGACTCCTCAAATTAAAAAATAAAACTGTTAAATATGAAAAAAATATTCTTAATTTCTAACTAATTTTTGCAACTTTTTCTGCAATTTTTACAGGTTTATTTCCATGAGTGTTAAAATGTGTGATTTTGCTGGGTTATTCTGTTTCAGTGCCAAATAATCTTTCAAAATGAAAAGAAAACAAATCACTAATTTATGTCTATTTTTGCACAATATGTGCCGACATTCCATAAGAATTTGATATGAAATGAATATTGTTTGTTAAAGAAATAGTGATATATTTTGTTTACTAACAACATATAAAATACTTTGTTTTTATTTTTTTCAATTTGTTCCCAAATTAAATCAGAAATACGTCACTAATGTTTTGAACAAATTGAAATAATAAATGAAAATTATTTTATAGATAAGGGTTTAGAATTAAAACAACAATATTAATCAAGGCCATGAAAGACGATTTTAAATTTGTTAAAAATAAATCACAAAAAATGCATTTAATTTGTTAAATATCAAACAATTCTTAATTTTAAGTTTGATACATTTTTTTCAGACCAACAGTTAAGATAAAAATAAGTGTGTCTGCTCAATGCCACAACTACAATTAAAAAAAAGTCAGTAAAGTCAGCAAAAAATGTTGCTGTTTCAGCAAATTTTTAGACAGGAGGGCGCTGGCAAAAAAGTTGGTAATTTCAACAAAAGCAAGTTGATTTTTACCAAAAAATAGTAATTTCCCGGGTAAAAATCTTAATATGGTGTCATATATAAGTATATCTTTTTTGATAAATCCCCATATACAATGACATACAGCTTGATCCGAAAAATGGGTCATCTACATGTGTCTAATTATATCAAATTAAATATAATTTGATACAGTTTGATCCGAGATTTGTCCATATCCAGGACATCATATTATATCTAATTTGATATAAAAATGTCTGATTTTATAAAATTTTGTCTGATAGTAGGCATACTTTTTATGCATACCAGCTATTAAATTGACATTGAAATGTCTATGGTTTTAACAATTTTGAAGACCCAAATTTTAAAACATAAAATAAAAATTTATTTGAATACTTTTGTCTTCTAAATCGTACGCATCATTTTTTAATATGATTTTACATGCAAAAGCATCACGTGAAAATTATTTGGCTAGGGAGTAATTAACTCTGAATTTTCAGATAACTAATTTTGATGTTATATTAAATTAAATTATATTTTTAGTACGACGACACATACAGTGTTATAAAACTTAGTATGAAATCATATATAATCATATCGATCACTACATATAATTTGATTAGTTTTATAAGGCTTATGTAGTTATATATGGAGTCAGATTTGGGGATATGTAATAATATCAATTACCTTACAAAAAATTCGTTGAAAAAATAATATCAGATGTAGTTGTATATAATGAAATGTGTCTTAATGTGACTCCATTCATTGTCAGATGTAGCCCAATCACATGATATATGACAATATATAACTATTTTTACTCGGGCTCAGCAAAAGTTTTGCTAACACTTAGTCGATTGCAATTGAAAAAAATCCTAGCTAAAATCACTAAAATTTTTGCTGAAAATTAGTAGACTGAAAAAAACTCAAAAAATTTGTAGAGAAATTTTACTTTAGTTAATTTATTTGCTGAAAATTTAAGTATAGAAATTGTGTAGAGTTGTTTTTTTTTAATTATCATTTCCGTTGTCTGTACTACATCCAGACAAGCTGCGACATCTACATATTGTCTATCTAGTAGTCGTTCACGGTATGAATGCGGTTATCAGCACAATTTTTGTAGCAAAATAAATTAGTAAAACATTAGTTCAAAATTAGTTTAGTGCTAAAAAAATATTATTAAAACTTTTGCTGAAAACGGAATTTCAGCAAAAAAATTGCTGAAACTAGTACACTTGATATACAAGACGTTTTACAAATTTTTCTACTAACTTATTTTTTTGAGTGTACGATAAGTGTTACTCTATAAGCGTACGATCAAAGTCAGTACATCGGTGTTAGACATCAGTGCTGGTATTGAAAATTTGTATTTCAATACCATCACTGGATGGTATTGGAGTAAAAACAGCTTCAATTGTGCCAAAATGGAATTTAATCACAAAAATATAAATTAAAGAAAAAAAATATTTTTTGCTAACGTAGTCTCCTTTCAGCTCAATACACTTTGTCCAACGCGCAGTGGGCGATTTTGAAAAAAATGGAAATAATTCTGGATTTTCGAAACGGTCAGTCCCATGGGAATAAAATTTTTTGTTTAAGTTTTAAACTTGGGGTCTATATAACCATCAGGAGGGACGCCATAATGAAAGGGTTTTAAATGGTTGTTGGTATTGTTATTTCGATTTTCATTCTGTCTAACTACTAAATTTAGTAGTTTTTTTACACTAATGGAAATAAAGCTGTCAAAATAGCAGGAGAAGCTACTAAAAATTAGTTAAAAAATACCTTGCAGAAAAAACTGCTAAAATATTTTAGCTAAATACTAGTAAAATAGAAACAGCAAAAATTAAATTGTTTAATTTACAGAATTTGAGTTAATTTTTATTTAATTGAAGATGACAAATTATACTGCTAAATATTAGTTTGACTAAAAATAGCCAAAAAATTCTGCTGAAAATTTTTCTAAATATTAGTAAATTTAAAAAGCAAAAAAAAAACTGTTATATTTCCAAAGTTTTTGTTATTGTTCAGTTAAATTTAGTTGAATGAAAAAGCAGCCTATCCTGTTAAATTCACCAGATATATTTATTTGCTAAAAAAAATAGTACAGCAGTTTACTATTATTATTATTATTATTATTATTATTTTAGAAGGCTACTATTTATTTAGCAAAATTTGTTGCTGATTTCAGCAGTTTACGTTGTTATTTTCTAATAACTAAAATTTAACTCAAATATAACTAAAATTCTATATGTTTAGCAGTTTTATTTTCTGTTTCCGTCTTACTAATATTTAGCAAAAATATTCTGCTAATTTTAGCAGTTTCTTCTGTAGGGTAATTTTTAGCAAATTTTTAGTAGTTTTTTGTATTATTAGTGTAAGAATACATTTGTTAACAGTAATCGAGTTTTATTATCTGATTTTCAAAATGTTGTTTTTTAATTTAACTTTTTTAATACAATTAAATATTCGCTTTTTTATCATTTTCATTGCATATATTTTATAAGTTTATTATTATGTTAATTTTTCCCGTTTTTATTATACTTTTTTGTGTCTTGTAAATTTATGACCACATGCGTGCAATTTAAATTAAAAATTAAATGTAAATTTGTATGTTTTTGTGTTTATTTTTATATAAATTCAATTTTTTCACCACAACGAATGCAATTAAATGCATTCAATTATAAAATGTATAGTCATGAGTTTTATCTGTATCTGTAGGTCAGTAGCGGTACTTAAGGAGGAATTATTAATATTTTTGTATCTTTTAATTACAGATTTAACGGGATTTTAAAAATAAATACTTTAAGGGATTCATAAAATAAATTATAAAAGTTAATTTAAGAATGGTTTTTTAAATGATATTAATATGTCTGTTCCCGTACTTTACCGAAGTTACTCAAACTAGCCCAAAGGCGTTCCCGTACTCAAAATTGCGTGTAAATTGTTGTTGTTTGGGCTGTTTTGGGTTCCCGCAGGTACCCGCGGTAACGTACGGGAACGCACATAATATTGATTAGGGATATGAGGTAAAAAACAATAAACTGACAATGAAACTATGAGTATTTAAAAACACAATCAATATCTTCTTGACCTTACACCATTTTTGTTTACGGTTCGAATTCAAATGTAACGTGAAGGAGTCTAAAAGTACACTTAGAGAATACCGTAAACGACATTACTATTTAGCATATATTTCATGTGATTTTATATTTTATTCTAAATTTTTCCATTTATTTGTTAATTTTTATTTCTTTTTTGTTGTTTGAATCTATTTTCTTTATTCATTTTATATCTTTTTCCAACTAAAATCATTCAGCTGTTTCGATGACGGATAGAAAATTCTGATTTCAACAGAATGATCCGGCAAGTACGTCTACATTTACGTGTGCGTAACCACTTGTATAAACTTCTTCTTGTGGTATCGAAACAGCTGATTCGTTAGAGTTACGTTTACGGTTGGGTAACTCAGCCTTAAAGCTAGAATTAGTTATATGTAACTTGACGACTCATATGATTCAATCTAAGATAATGATTAAAAAAGAAACAAACTGTCAGCTATGCTCTTTTCACCCATTAGATTTTCAATAAGGAGATATGTCACGTTACATCTGCATATGTCTAATGGAGCCTTCATCGGCTTTCCTTATTCTAAGAAAAAAAATCTCAAATTTTTTTTATTTTTGACTAAACTGCTAAGCTGATGACATAAATCAGCCTAAAAATGAGCGCACGCTACAGGTTGGTATGTTAAGATATTTTAATAAAATTCGGTATACCGATTTATATCATCCCAGGAACGAAGCATACTAATTTTGGTTGAAATCGGCCCACGTTCGGATTTAGTGCCCATATAAAGTACCCCCAAAATTGGTTTTTCGCACGCTACAGGTTACCAATACGAAGTTAATGAAATTCGGTTCATCGATTTATATCTGCCCAAAGTCGAAGTCTCTTCATTATGGTTAATATCTGTCTATGTTTAGACCTAGTGACTATATAAAGGTTCCTGCCAAAAATGTTTTTTGCATACTACAGGTCTCAAATACGAATATATTTTAATGAAATTAGGTACGGTAATTCACATAGGCATAAGGACAAAGCCTATTGATTTTTTTACAATTGGTAAATTTTTAGGTTTAGTGCATGCCGACTATACGATACCCTACACTAGTCTGGTTGAGAGCAAAACAGCTTCGTCATTGGGCCGATATAAGTCTGTGTACCAAATTTTATCAAAGTATCTTAATATTTGCGACCTTTAGCGAGCGAATAAGCCCATTTTTGGGGGACCTTTATACGGGCACTAGGTCTAAACATGGACCGATTCCATATAAAATCAATAGCCATTATTCATGACCCCATTTGAATCCTTGTATAAAATTTCATTAAAATATCTTCGTATTTGCGAGCTGTAGTGTGCAAACAATATAATTTTGGGGAACCTTTATATAGGCACTAGGTCTAACCATGGACCGATTTGAACCAAAATCAATAGGCTTTGTCCTTGGGCCGAAATTAGTCGGTATACCAAATTTTGTAGAAATATCTTAATATTTGCGCACACAAATATGTGGATATACAGACAGACGGACGGGCAGGCGGATATCGTTATATCGAAACAAAATGTTATTCTGGGTCAATCGGTATACTTAAACGTGGTTAGTTTCAATATTTTTTGGAATTACAAACATCAGCACAAACTTATTATACCCTGTCCATTTACTGGTGTAGGGTATAATTAATAAAACTCATTATTCAAACTCATAAAGCACCACTTAAAACATATTTTGGAATTTCAGCAAGCTTGAAATCCATTTTAGACCTATGGTTTCTAGGGCAAAGTTGCTTAGAATTCTTCGTAGAATCATATCCCCACCTACGATTTTGTCCCAGAAATTGACTCGCCCTAATGCATATACCTGGTAATGCATAGCTCCCTACACTTGCTCTGATTTGGAACCTTATATGTATATTTCCCTTGCGTTACTTCGCATACCAAATATAGGAGTATAAATATTTTATTGTAATAATCAATTCGTTTTTCTATAAAATTTTATAAATTTATTTTTTTTGGTTAAAAATTTTGTGACCATTATTTTTTGGTATTTACCAAGAGCACAAATTTAATATACACTTTTTTACACAGCGGTGTAGGGTATAAAAACAGAAAAATTATTGTGACTTTTAATGAATTTCTTTTGAAACTTGTTAAATTAAATATACATTTTACATATCGCATCCTGAGTACAAAAGTGGCACAACTCAAAATTCTTAAATTTTCAGGAAAGTCAGAAAACTGTTTACATAGAAAGAATTTACAAAATTCTAATTGAATTTTTGAACACCTTTCTCATACCAAATTTGTAAATACAAAAAAAAAACTTTTTAAAAAGGCACCAGCAAAAAAATTTGTAAATACAAAAAAAATTTTTTTTTTGTAACTTTGAATTTTTATTTTTAAACAATTTTTATATGAAAGATAACAATTTACAAACGAGTTACAAATATTTCAAACAAAAAAATTGTTGGAAATAAAATTTCAATTTAAAAGAAAATGTGATTGCTTATACAAATTCCCATTGTTGGTGCCTACTGTTTTTTCTGTGTATGTATAAATGATTGTAGTATTAAAAAAATTTTAGTTCCATTATGAAAAAAGCCCATCTTGAAAAAGATTTTGCTATACTTTTTTTAATTTTATATTATATTTGTGGAAATAAATTAAAATTTTGAGTTTTGACCCTTTAACTGAAACCTGAAAAAGCACAAAACTAAATAATACAGTCAATTAAAGTCACATTTTTTCAATTAAAGAAGCAAAATGCAAAATAATACACCACAAAATTTATCACTTTTTACAGTAATAGCGGCAAAACTCAAAATAACACTATATCAGTGTTCGTTTACTCGAATTTCTTATTATTTTTACTACAATTGGAAAGTTTTGTTTACTTTTTGTATTGAATTTTTCCAGCTGTAGTAAAAGTAGTAACTTGTAGTAAGTAAACGAACAAGCCTTATATGTGCAACAAAAGGAATCACTTACTCTTGAGCTATTGACGCAACTTAAAATAATTCTCTTTAGTTGATCGTGCAGAAACAACGCAATTAACATAACAAAAAGAAAATTTTAAAGCAGTAAAAGTGTGTACTGTGAATCACTGTTGGTAAAAGTGGCACAAAAGTGCCATTTGTGGCACTATGGAATGTTCAATGGCATCTTGGCACTCTTCATAGAGTTTTGGCACTTTTTAAGAAAATTTCTATATAATTTAATAAAAGGTCGATATCGCTGGTTTTTCATTAAAAGCCACGCCTACTTAGAATGGGTAGCAAAATTAAAAAACTATTTTCTAGATCACCTCCCAGTTCTTCGGCGACTATTTAATCATTATTTTGATCAACAATTATCTTAATTTTTGCATTAAAAAATACAAAAATTGTTTTTTCGGACTTTCTATATTTTCATATATTTAGTTAGAATATTCTTCTACCTCAAGTCCAAATTCTAATATGATATTGTCATATTAGATTTTTATTTGTTGTTTCAAAAAGGGTTGATCATTTTCATGATAGACAATACAATTGTTTCGTAGACATCACTCTACTCTTCAGTTGTCCGCTAAGAAAATGAAACAACAAATAAAAATCTAATATGACAATATCATATTAGAATTTGGACTTGAGGTAGAAGAATATTCTAACTAAACATTATTTTGATCTTTAAAAATAAAAGCAATGGTGATAAAATTAGAAAAACTTTAATTGACCGTCACTGGAATTTTTCAAAAATTTGTTATGGTATTCTAGTTTTTTTATGACAAGCAAAAGTTTTGAAAATTTCACCATGCAATGCAGAGACTATTAATTATAGAGATAGGAAATCAAAACTTAAACTACTCACCGATAGAGGGCGCTGATATTTAATATTACCTGAGCAACTATTTAGTATCAGTTTAATATCAGTTGAGCCTATATTTATAAACTCAAAAACTGCTGAAAACTGCTCAAAATAAGGAAAAAACAAACGCGGAATATATTCAAATAATAACATTTTAAATATTTGTTTGTATTTTTTCCTTTGTTGTTTGTTATTATTTAAATTTAAATAAAAAAAGAAAATTGTCAATTTTTTTACAAAGTGCCATCTAGTGATAACGATTTTTTTATAACTTATTTTTTTAGTGATGCCATACCCCTGATGCAATGGTGAAAGCTTTTTCTGCCAAAAATAAAATAAAATGATCAAAAAATTGTAATTTGTGAAAAATTACGATTTTTTCGATCATTTTATGAAATCTTAAATGAAATGAAAACTTATAAAAATGTCCAGGAACCGCGGAACACGAGAGAACTAGTTCTAAGCACTTGGAGTTCCTTTAAATTTTAGCATCAATAACCTGAGCTTATTCCTAACAACTTTAGCCCCAAAAATCCTATGTTAATACGTAATATTTTGGAGGAATTTGCAGGAATTTTCGAATCGGTAAAAGGTTCGATGCATCTTAAAATAATATCTCAAAATATGAATGAGGTATTTCATATTTTATTTCTGTGAAGAAAAATTATAAAATTCTTCAAAAGAAAAGAAAATTTTTATATTTTAAATTGTTGACAAATGAAAATATTTGTTTATTATGTGCTTTTTATTACATAACAATTTTGTCAAGGTTTTGCTGGACAATTTTTCTTAGAATACCAAAATTATAATAATTTCCATTCACACCAGTTTTGTGAGAATTTTGTTAGTGTTATAAAGTTTAGAATAAGGGTGTAAATGTATAAATATTTGAAATAAAAGCTGAACATATTTTTTGAAAATTTGCATGTTGCTTAATTTTTTTTGGCACTTTTAAAGATTTTTTGGCACTTTTTTGGCATCATTTAGGCACCAAACGAAAATTCTCAAATACCATCACTGCTGTGAATTCATTTGTGAAAAAAAACAATATTGGAAAATTTTGAGTTGTACCATTTTTGTATTTAAGGTGCGATATGTATAAGTTTTTTGTATAATTTTCTCACTCATTATTTTTTCAATACAATTAGTAATGGTTGTTAGTTTTTGTTGCTGCTTTCCTTCACCTCTGGTTTGCCCTCTATCTATCAACATCTATTGAAATTATTCATTCGTTTGTCGGTATAACGGCGACAAGCTGTCTGTAATGAATTTTTTGTTGATTCACGGTTATTTGTGCTGTTGCTATGGTGTTGCTCCCATTAGACTATTATTAAGTTCCCGCTACTCGTCCTCTGGTACCCTTCAATAAATCTACAAAATACCTGCATTATCTCAATTATTTTTCTACAATATTATTAGTACCTACTTCTTTCCTTTTTGCGCTCCTCAACCTCACCCATTTTGAGAAAAATAGTGGCTCGTATAATAATGTAGTGTATGTACTAGGGTTTGGGATTTCCCGGACTTTTTTATTTCCCGGGAAACGGGGAAAAAAAATATACCGGGAAATATTTTTTAACAAAATTGTTAATGAAAACCACCTATATAAGTAATTTTTGTTAAAAAAAAAACACTATTTCAGTACAAATTCAGTATGTGTAGTGAGAATTCAAAGTAAAAGTATCAGAATGTTGAACATTTCATTTCACATAAATTACTCTAAGCACTGCCAAATGAATTGCATGATTCCAGCAGAAAGCACCAACTACTGGATTGTCGGAAACAAACCGTTTCATCACATTTGGCCCATTAGATATGGTGGCCACAATGTTATTTTCCAAAGGCAAATAAAACTCTTCTAGTCTTATTTCTACAATTCTTCTTATTTCATCAGCATTACATCTTCCTGATATAAAGGGTTTTTCAATAAGAGCGCTACAAAAGTAAAAAAGTTTAAATAAAACAAATACGGTTTTGGATATCAATGAAATTCTTTATTCCTGTGAAAGTACGTTCGATGCCATTATGTATGGAAATCGATCTCTTTTGCATGGCCACCACGGGCACGCTTGCAGAAGTCCAGACGCTGAACCCAATTTTCGACGGTTTTCAAGCATAAATCGGCCGATAATGCTGCAATTTCACGTTCGATATTCGTACGAAGTTCATCAATCGTCGCTGGCTTGTTGGCATAGACCATAGATTTGACGTAGCCCCACGCTCAATTGTTGATCTGCTAGGACGATTATGACGACCATAAATTGCACGTAGCGCTCTTAACGTTGAGGCCACTGACTCCGACTTTCGGTAGTAAATTTTAATAATTTCAACTCGTTGTTGGCTCGTATATCTTTCCATCATGAAATGGCAAACCTTACTGAAGAGAAATGTCAAAAGAGCGGCAAGAAATATGGCGTCGTTTGCTGCGGCTAATTTGGATACCATTTCAGGAAATGTTTGCCCTACCATAAAACCTTCAATGCCTATTCAGCTTACACTTTTTTCTTCGGGTACTTTGCTAATTTTAGCTGGAACGTTATTCTTGTTGTTGTTTTCTTCAAGAGAAGTTGCATGAGCATCAATTGTTTTTTGTTTTTTTTTGTGAACCAAATTTAGATGTCGGATAACCAAATTTAGATAACTCCGGTATCCTTTTTTGGACAAATGTTGCACTACGCTGCATTGTCTATTTTTGTGAAGTATTTCCATACACTTGACATTTTATTCTTTAATATAAAAGAATATATTAGTTTGAAAGCAGGTGTATTAAAATAAAGTCAACTTACTTGAAAATGTCACATTTATTATTGAAAACGTTACTTATAAAATTATTGGCCCTTATTATAAAGGAGTATTTTAAATTTAAAGTCGACTTTACTTTTAATCATACGGTGTATGAAATATTTACAAAAATATTGATATTTTGAAACAGTTAGATTGGTTGAAAATAAATTAACCAATCAGAATGCTCCAAAAATAAACCAAGTCAAGGTATACTGCCACCCAATATTTTAACTAAAGTCGACTTTAACTAAAATATACATTTGAAAAATTTAGATAGTAAGGGTGATTATTTGTAAGAAACAAAACTTTTTTTCATATTTCTTTTAAACATTTTACCAAGTGTTTAGGTTTTACTACTTAAATTTTGAATAAGTTATGCGAAAAATCTTTATTAGTTGAAATGCTCCTAATTACTTGACAAAGATTTTTTTGTGTTGCAAATAGGGATACCGATCCCGAAATCCCGATCCCGAAAATCCCGGGATTTTCGGGATTTACGAATCCCGAAATCCCGGGATTGTTCTTGAAAAAATCCCGGGATTTCCGACTTCATTATTTGGCATATTTTATCAGTTTTTGTATTTATTTTTATTGTTATATTCGACCTAAATCACTTAAAAATCTAATATCTTATTAAATTTTATTAAAAAAAACTAATTTATACTATTCGTAAATAACACAGGCCGACAAAATTTGATGAAATTTTCTAACCAAGAATCAGACTTACTTTTCCGACGGTTTTAGACGTGCTGAATCCGAATCTGACCTAGAAGTGCAAAAACACGTTTTTGGGTACATTTGAGGTCCTATAACTTCCAGAAATTTATTTTGATCATAATCGGATTCAGCATGTCTAAAACCTTTGGGAAAGTATAGTCCGATTCTTGGCTAGAAAACCTTGTCACACATTAAATAGATCTGAATATAAACCTAAATAATGTAAAAAATTTTATTCAGCTTTAAAACTATTAAAAACCGTAATTCGGATTTATTCAATCTTTTAACGGACATGTTTTTATTTATTTTATTGATGATTTACTGAAATCTTAACTTCATGCAAAATAATTTTACCAAATATTAGTGTACCAAAAACAGAACATTTTTGTTAAAGTATTTAGTAAAACCTAACCATCTACCTTTCTGAAATCAGCAGAGATATGTGCTCAATATTTTATATTAGTACACTTAAAGAATGCAATATATCACTTAATATTTTTGATGATTTCAGCAGAGAGGTTTGTATGGTCAATCAATTAATTTTAGACAAATATAACTAAAAATTTGTAGACATAGCAGTGTTTTTTGCTACTTTTAATTTAAAAGTTTTTTCTCAGAAGTTTCAGAGATAAATTGTAATTTGTAATTAATTGAATTAACCTTATAAGTATATTACTTATATTTCGGAAATTTAACAATTATTTAGCAAACACGTTCTGCTGATTTCGGTAGTTTTTATGGCGAAACTTTTTTGCTAATTACTAATAACTTTTTCTGCTATTTTTACGCACTTATTTCTATGGGTGTACTTTCGTTTAAAGCCTGATTCACAATGCTGTAGTACTCCACTCTGAGCTGATTTTGTTTCTTTCTTTTTCCCATATCTATATTTTTTGTATCATGTCAAATGTACTTTTGTCTACTCCACTGTGCGGCGTTGAACACTCCAGCATAGTGAATCCGGATTAATTTGTTTATTTTTTTATACTACAAGAAATAAATAAGTAGATTTGTAATGAATTATTTTAATTTGTATTTCAGCTATTTATTTTTAAAATTAAAAATATAATGAAACAGGAAAATCCCGAAACCCCGAAAAATCCCGAAATCCCGAAAAATCCCGGGATCCCGATAAATCCCGGGATCCCGAAAAATCCCGGGATCCCGGGATTTCAATTTTCAAAATCCCGAATCCCGGGATTTGTAAAAACCAGTCCCGTTCGGCATCCCTAGTTGCAAATAAAGTGATTCCCTTTTAAAAGATTTTAATAATGACATTTTTGTTTTGGTATTTAAAATGTTTTTTATAACTAAAAGTTAAAAATCATATTCCAAACAAAAACAATTTAAAAAATTTAATATTTTTAAAATTTCCCGTTTTCCCGGGAATTCCCAGCAAACTTTTCCCGGGAATTCCCGAACCCCAAACCCTAGTATGTACGTACACATAGTTTTTGTTTTTTTTTTTTTTAATTTTGTTGTTTCTGTTGGACTTGATTATAGTCATGTAGTCTGTTTTTGTAATTGCATTTGATTAGATCATTTTCTAATCTTTTTCTGCTGTCAGTTTAATTTCTACGAATATTGTAGTTTTTCTGAGTTGCTGTTGTAAAAATTTCACAGTTTGCATTTTGTACACATCATTTTGCAAAAATCAATTGTCAGTAGTAATTACATGTGTTGTTTTAACTTGGCCGACAGGCAAACCTTTTGACCAAATATGAATTTCTATTTAAATAACACGAATTTGAATATATCCACTGCGTTGATGAAAGCTACATATTTTTAAGGAGTCTTAAAAAAACAGCTTGATGTTTTTACGATGCACTAACATTCATTAGACAATCGACCAGCAGTGAATATATTAAACCAGGGCTCAGACCTGGATGATTTCAGTGAAATTTCAATTACACAATTACGATATAAATTACAATATCGATACCACCCAGCAAAATATTGGTAATGACACCTCATTGCTGTCTGCATTACCAATAATGATATATCATTACCTTTTGCATTATTTTGTAATATAAAATAATGACTTCCTAATAACGGCCTATTGTAGTCATTGCTTTTAAATATAAAATAATGACTTACTCGCAATAGTTTAAATAAGTACTTTTTACATAGTTAAATTTTATACATTTATAATTATTACATGTAAATATGTTTGTTAAAATTTTTGTGACTAGTACTAAAATTACATACTAGCAAAAACTTTAATTTCTCTGTATGTATTTCCTGAAGCTAATAGTATTTGTGAAACTCCTTATTTTTAAGAATCAAGTAAGCAGTCGGATAACCACTTATAATTCAACTTTTTCTAAGCATGTTTGTAACCACTTATTATTCAGGATCTCATAACTACTTAATTCTCATTTTTTCGTAAGCGAGCGGGTAAGCGTGACTACTTATAAAAACGACCACGCCAAACAAAAATAATGAGTTTAGACGCCAAAAAATAAGTTGTGCGGAGTTATGAATTTCTATTATATAACCACTTATTTGGTAATGAAAGATTTTGCTGGGCAAATGCGATATCGGCAGAACAGTAAAATAAGCTCGCTTACTTTCAGCATAACGATTTTGCTGGCATTATTAGCACACTCCTACTAATAATATTTTGCTGAGTCAGCTTAATTTTTTGCTGACTTTTTTTACTGTAGTCAAAAATTAAATCCTAGTGTACAATTGCAGTCCGAAAAGACTATGAGTCTTTCCTTAGACCTTTTTGGAAATATCATCGAGACGTCTTAAAGACGGCTTAGTGACATGTCGCTGTCACTGCTGACTTACTGATCTGACGTCTGGAGGAATTGTTTCCACAATTGTAGTAACTTATTTATAATGTCTCACTAATACGTCTTTTAGATATTTCCTATAAACGTCTGTTTGACATGACAGCATTTTGTCGTAAAAAATACAAAAATCATAAAAATATTCATTATTAAAAAAATTTATAATTTTTATAAATTTATTGAAATAAAAAAATAGTACTATTGCTGACATGTAGGCAGCTTAAGGTCATATGGTATACAAGTTAATAATGTCGATTTTTTTGCTTGAAAAATGCATTTATTATAATAACAAAATGAATTGATACATTATTCAAAGTATTGTCCATCGTTAGCAACTACTTTTTCCCATCTTTCTGGTTTTGAGGTAAAGAATGACCCAAGCCAATTTATGATACCCTGTTCTGAAATGAAGCGTATTCCAGTAAGGGCGTTCTGCATCGATCGAAACAAATGGTAGTCAGAAGGGGCAAGGTCTGGGCTATAAAGCGGGTGAACCAAAACTTCCCATCCACTGTTTTCCAAATAGGTTTTGACCGGTCTTGCAACATGTGGCCGAGCGTTGTTATGATGGAAGATTATTGACTCATGTTTGGTCGCATATTCTGTGCGTTTTTCGTTGATTTCTCTCTTCAATTTCAAAATTTACAACATTTTTAAATGGGCTCATAATTAGAGTCAATTATGTTTCATTTATGACTCCAAAATTGGCTGGGATATTTTTACCGAAAAATTAAGGTAAACATTTTGCTGTGTTGCTTTTTATTCAAATTATAAATATAATCCAAGCAGAATGCCAAACGTGTTGTCAAATAGTTAAATTTTTTTCCATGAATTCCGAAACTTTTTCAGTATGCAGGCTAGATATATAAACATTTAAGTAACAAAGTGTTACAAAATAGGAAAAATTTAATGTACTTTTAAAATGACCTAGTATAAGTTAAAATTTTTTGGTTTTTTTTTTGTATACTAGGGAAACTTATAAAACTATGTACACAGAAAAAAAATCATAACCCTTAAAAAAACTCGTTATTTTAAGTTACTTCTTGCGTAAAGTTCAGTAAAATTAGAGTAAGCATAGGGTTGCCATCCGTCCTCTTTTCCCCGGACACGGTCCTCTTTTTTAGGGCGTCCGGGGCAGTCCTCCTTCTTTATTAGTAAGTGTCCGGGGTTGTCCTACTTTTTGCAATTTTCTCCATAACTTTTTTTTGAATTATTGGCATCGCGGTTTTGTCACTGTTATTTCACTTACTTTAATTGTCAAATTTGAAACTTATCAGTAGTGAGTCAACAGTTAAATTTAAAAAAAATTAACATTCCTTTTAATGAAAAATTATGTAAAAAACATCAATTCAATTAACATGACTGATAACAAGTTTTGATGTGATTTTTTTTATTAAAAATGATGTTTGCTATGAAATGAAAAAACTTGTTGAGTTTTATTTTTTCTTACCAGCACATAGTGCGAACGTAGAACGTTTATCTTCTTTAATCAAAGCGCAGGGGCCGCCGAAATAAATTGAATCCAGAAACTATTTCTGATATTATTAGAGTCAAATATAACTTTGATATGAACTGTCAAGAGTTTTATGAATATTTGAAGAAATGCGACAGTAATATATTAATTGAAAAATATTCATGAAACTCTTGATAATTCATATCAAAATTATATTTGACTCTAATAATATCAGAAATAGTTTCTGGATTCAATTTATTTCTTTTTGGCGTCCACGGCCCTTTTTTTTGTTTATTCAGGTACTACTAATTTTAAGTTCAGAATGATTTTTTATCGTTTTTGCGAAATTTTTTTTTTGAATCCAGAAACTATTTCTACTCCTATTTCTGTTATTATTAGAGTCAAATAAAATTTGTATAAGAATTTTCAAGAGTTTTATGAAAATTTGAAGAAATGCGACAGTACTATACTAATTCAAATTGGAAGCATTGAAAAACATTCATGAAACCCTTTACAATTCGTATCAAGAAATTATAGAAATGACATTCCTAAAAATGAATGTTTTTTTTTTGTTTATTTATGCACCACTAATTTAAAGTTCAGAGTGATTTTTTTTTGTGAATCTTTTTTTAGTGCGAATAAAAATTGTTTTATTTATAAAATTAATTTTTATTTGTATATTTTATCGCGTTGTAGATTTCTGTAAAATTAATTTATTAAAAAACAAAATGTCCTCTTTTTTAAAGTTGACGTCCTCTTTTTCTCAAAATGGAAATGGCAACCCTAAGTAAGCACAAAATCCTATTATGCTGAAAAGTTTTCGACCGCGATAGGATCCAAGAAAACATGGCAGACGATTCGGGAAATTGGGATCGGCAAAGCTGCCAAGCTAGAACCTTGCTCACTTGATGTTGACACTATTAACAAACAATTTGTTAATTTCCCGGTGATAAATTCCGACCTTAACTATTACAACAATTTCC
This sequence comes from Leucophora obtusa, assembly GCA_949987735.1. Taxonomy (NCBI): domain Eukaryota; kingdom Metazoa; phylum Arthropoda; class Insecta; order Diptera; family Anthomyiidae; genus Leucophora; species Leucophora obtusa. Next base: position 51,707,947 of record OX465296.1, read on the forward strand.
CAAATCATGAATATGAAAATAAGTTCTTCTTCACTGGTGTATTTAGATCAATGTGATGTATTTACAAATTGCTTGTCGACAAAGTCTAATGCTGTTGGAGTGGATGGGATTCATCGTAAATTTATTGAAATTCTTTTACCACAGCTGCTTTCATTAATCACCTTCTTTTTTAATAAGATACTCACGACAAGTTGCCTACCAACCAAATGGAAAACTGCTAAAATCATTCCTATAGAATCATTCCAAAGGAAACCGGGACACTTATCGGAAGAAGGTCTCTGGATTTGGACAAAATTCTGTTTGTAGATCCTCATGACTATCACAAATTTACTGTTTTGAAATTTTTGTAAAATTCGTATTATTTCGCTTTTTTTCGCTGTTTTTAGTTGATCTTTTTCAATAAATTTTTGAAAAATACATGATGTTCAAATGATTACAACTTTTGAACGCTTTATCCGATTGTTATAAAATTTTTACCTAGTAATGCTTATATAATCTACTCTTAAAATAAATTGCAAAAATAAATTGTTGCAAAATATACTTAATTTGCAAATATCTCAAAAAACCCATCTTTAATTTTCTTTAAATTATTGAAGCAGATATCTCAATATTTCAGCTACAGACTGTGCAAATTTCAAATTGGAACGCCACTGGCTATATTTTAACAAAGTTTTTTGAATTTTCACAAATAAACATAACACTGCATGACATAATCTTGACTTTTAAAAATGAATAGAGCTCTGACCATTAATTCGATATATTTTGTACATTCTGATTACAATGGAGTACCTTATTTTTCGATCTAAGGTACATATTCTCCACGAAATGCCTTTAAAGTTTAGCGGTATTCCATTTAGTTTTTTATATACAAATATTTTCAAATGCAATCAATATAAAGTTTTTCTAGTGAAATGTAGGCACAAGACCTGTATTCATATTTGGGCTCAAAATCTGATGCATAAAACTTGATATTAAAACAACTGTTCGCATTTTATATGGATTTTTACGGTTTTTTAAGGTTTTAGACAATTGAATCGCTAAAAGCAAAATCGGCCTTAATAAATGATATGGCTTAGTAAATAAGCAATTAAAAGGAAATATTTCAACAAAAAAATATATTCATCTGTAGCGGCATATACTTACTTTAAAATCGCGAGTTTTGAAAAATTTTATATGGCAGCATAGTTTTCCAAGTTGTCCCAACTTTTAGTATAATATGGGGTGACCTCTAAAAACTGTTTCTGCAAAATTTCAAGGAAAACTGTTTTCATTTGCAAAAGTTATCGCAATAAATACATTTTTTACTAAAGACACTTTTATAACAATCAGATGACGCGTTCAAAAGTTGTAATCATTTGAACATCATGTATTTTTCAAAGATTTACTGAAAAAAATTAACTAAGCGAAAAAAAGCGAAATAAGACGAATTTTACAAAAATTTAAAAACAGTAAATTTCGCGATAGTCATGAGCATCTACAAACAGAATTTTGTCTAAATCCAGAGACCTTCTTCCGATAAGTGTCCCGGTTCCCTTTGGAATGATTCTATACATATATTTTCTTTTTGTTTTTTTTTTATCAATTGTAATTAGTTTTTAAGTTAAAATTTCTAATATTAACAATTTTTATTTTTCCACATACTCAGTTCTATACTGTAATATGAGACTCTTAGTCTTGTGTATGGAACAGCATATAAATAAATAAATAATAATAATAAATGACAAAATTGCCCAAAAGTACGGGAACGCACAAAATCACTTGTCTAGTCCAAAACTTTATTTAAAAGATAAAAATGAAAATGCGTAAGGTCAAAGATTATATATTTTATAGATTATGCTACTCACGGTTCTCTCGAAAATTAGCGAACTCGGGCCAATCTCGGGCAAAGAGAAAAGTGCATAAAAAAACCTATTTATAAAAAATGCGACCAAATAAATAAAGCGAGGGTTGATCGAGATAGATACCAGAGAACTGCAACTGCTGATATCAAATCCATCATACGCAATAAACATTCGTTTTTGTTCAAGCACCGAATATACTCAAATACTGATTTTAAACCAATCAAAACAAGTGATTTTTTTTGCATCGTTGTTTTAATCATTTGTCGCTTTCATACCATTTATTTCATTCAGATTCGTTCGGATCAACGATGATTATTTTGATGTAGAATAAAATCAGAAAAAAAAATGAACGCGTATGAGTTTATTCATGATTGCAACCAAATAAAAGAAAAATAATTTCATAACAATAAAGAGGGGGTTTACAGTATCAGCAACGACTATATTTTGTAGAACCACATTTAATACACATACATTCCCAATTTAAAACAATAAGATTTTATTTTATTTTTTTTTTATTTTATAAAACAACTAATACTTTGATTTATTCATGTTAGTTCAAATGTTCGACCAGTTTGATTTTATTCAACAGTTTGATTTTATTCAACAGTGTGATTTTATTCAACAGTATGATTTTATTCAACAGTGAGTTTTTTGAGCGATTAAATGTGAATAAAACATGTTCGACAGACGACTCAAATTGATCCGAACTACGCGAACTGCATGATAGTGATTTTATTCAACATTGAATATTGTTGAGCGATTAAATGTAAATAAGAATTTTAGTGTATGATTTATTATTATTTATTTATTTATTTTGCAGTTCTCTGGTTTGCATCAAAATGTTCAACACCAGCAAAACACCGCCGTTGTGTACGCAATAGGGTTTGGGGGGAATTCCCAGGAAAATAATATATTTTTCCCGGGAAAACGGAAAATTTTAAAAATATTAAATTTTTAAAATTGTTTTTGTTTGGAATAGGATTTTTTAATTTTAGTCATAAAAAACATTTAAATACCAAAACAAAAATGTCATTGTTAAAATCTTTTAAAAGGGAATCAATTTATTTGACACACAAAAAAAATCTTTTCCAAGTAATTAGGAGCATTTCAGCTAACAAAGATTTTTCGCATAACTTATTCAAAATAGAAGTAGTAAAACCTAAAAACTTGGTAAAAAGTTTAATAAAAATACATATGAACAAAAAGTTTTGTTCCTAACAAATAATCGCCCTAACTATCTAAATTTTTCAAATGTATATTTTAGTTAAAGTCGACTTTAGTTAAAATATTGGGTGGCAGTATACCTTGACTTGGTATATTTTTGGAGCATTCTGATTGGTTAATTTATTTTCAACCAATCAAAATATTTGAAAATATAAATATTTTTGTAAGGTTTTCATACACAAAATGAACAAAACCGTATGATTAAAAATAAAGTCGACTTTAAATTTAAAATACTCCTTTATATTAAGGGCCAATAATTTTACAAGTAACGTTTTCATTAATAAATGTGATATTTTCAAGTAAGTTTACTTTATTTTAATACACCTGCTTTCAAACTAATATATTCTATTATATTAAAGAAAAAAATATCAGGAGTATGGAAATACTTCTCAAAAAAGGACAATGCAGCGCAGTGCAATATTTGCCCTAAAAGACTAATGGTAAGCAGGAGTATCTAAATTTGATTTTCCGACATAGAAATTTGGTTCACAAAAAAAAAATTGATGCAACTTCTCTTGAAGAAAAGAACATCAAGAATAACGTTCCAGCTAAAATTAGCAAAGTACCCGAAGAAAAAATTGTAAGCTGAATAGGCATTGAACGTTTTATGATGGGGCAAACATTTCCTGAAATGGTATCCAAATTAGCCGCAGTCGACGGAATGTCAACCTGCACCATAACTAGATCTTCGTTTATTCGAGAAAGTTTTTATAATAAAAACATGGCATTGCCAAAACATGAAACCGATGTAAAGAACATTATATTAAATTACTACAATCATGTAAAAGATATCATGATAAAAGAAATATCGAGCAATATTTCTAACAATAGGAGATTTACTATAACCTTAGATGAATGGACAAGAATATCACAAAAGAGATATTTGAACATATGTATGTGACCTTCTCCGAGAAAAGGGACCTAGTGTGTCAAAAAACGGGTTTGGACTTAAGAGTGGATTCTGGTACCTAAAAGGGTGTAGAATGAGATGAAATTAGTTAGATCTCTGATTAAATTTATTTACCCCATAAAAACGTACAAAACGAACAAACATCATGCAAAAACTTTGATTTTCAGTTAGTTATGAAACTTTAAATGCGTTCTTCTTTTCACACACTACACTGATAGAATTTTTGTTCATAGCATTAATGAATCGATTTCATTAAAACGGATTCATTGATTTAATGAAAAAAATCATTAACTGAATGAAAATTCATTGTTGTTATGAATTTTTTCATTCGATTTTTTTCTTATTTTTTCATAATTTCATTAAATTAATGAAAATTTCATAAAGAAAAAATTAACTTATAAAATTGATTTGATTTACAATTTTACCTCTTTTTTGTTTTCCCTATACACTCCATTTCATAACTATAGCCGCACTATAAAAGGTTCTAAATAATTTAGACATATAAAAGACCTTAGAACTGAAAGTTACATCTAAAAGACATATATTTCCACAAAAAAATTAATTTTTTAACGTAGATTAATTTAAATCGCCATTTTTATTTTTACTAGTGTTTCATAACTATAGCCGCACTTTCAGAAAAATGAATTTAGAAGTTAAAAGCATTTGAGTAAAAAATTAAATAAAATAATTTAATGTTAGGTAAAGTCGACCTGATTTTATTTAATACCAAAAATTTTAATTTAATACCAAAAAAAAAACACATGAAACTTTCATAATGTTTATCTTGAAATTAATGAAAAAAAATTCATATATTCTATGAAACTTTCATTAGATCAATGAATCCATTCATTAAAATTGATTTAATGAAACATGTTTCATTAATCCAATGAAACCGTTCTTTGGGGACTTTTTGTTCATTAATACAATGAATTTTTTCATTGAAAAGTCCCCAAAGAACGCTTTCATTGGATTAATGAAACATGTTTCATTAAATCAATTTTAATGAATGGATTCATTGATCTAATGAAAGTTTCATAGAATAAATGAATTTTTTTCATTAATTTCAAGATAAACATTATGAAAGTTTCATGTGTTTTTTTTGGTATTAAATTAAAATTTTTGGTATTAAATAAAATCAGGTCGACTTTACCTAACATTAAATTATTTTATTTAATTTTTTACTCAAATGCTTTTAACTTCTAAATTCATTTTTCTGAAAGTGCGGCTATAGTTATAAAACACTAGTAAAAATAAAAATGGCGATTTAAATTAATCTACGTTAAAAAATTTATTTTTTTTGTGGAAATATATGTCTTTTAGATGTAACTTTCAGTTATAAGGTCTTTTATATGTCTAAATTATTTAGAACCTTTTATAGTGCGGCTATAGTTATGAAATGGAAAAACCAAAAGAGGTAAAATTGTAAATGAAATCAATTTTATAAGTTAATGTTATCTTTATGAAATTTTCATTAATTTAATGAATTTTTTTAATGAAATTATGAAAAAATAAGAAAAAAATCTAATGAAAAAATTCATAACAACAATGAATTTTCATTCAGTTAATGAATTTTTTCATTAAATCAATGAATCCATTTTAATGAAATCGATTCATTAATGCTATGAACGAAAATTCTATCAGTGTAGTGGGCCAAATGTGATGAAATTGTTTTTTCCGACAGTCCAGTAGTGGGTGCTTTCTTCTGGAATCATGCAATTCATTTTTATTTTAATTTATTTGAAATCAAATGTTCAACATTCTTATATTTTTACTTTGAATTCTCACTACACAGACTGAATTTGTACTGAAATAGTGTTTTTTTTTTAACAAAAATTACTCATATAGGTGGTTTTCATTAAAAGTTTTGTTCAAAAATATTTCACGGGATTCCCGGGAATTCCCGGAAATCAAATTTTTTTATTCCCGTTTCCCGGGAAATAAAAAAGTCCGGGAAATCCCAAACCCTAGTACGCAACGATGCTGAATTTTTAAACGAGCCGCGTCACCGCCGAGGTACTCTAACCCTTAAACCTTCAGTGTGAGACCCACCGTAAGTATAAAAAAATTATTTTTAGTTTTTGATGTAAGTAATTCTACATGGAAAAAAGTTTGAAATTTTTTTTTTATCTATCCAAAAACAGAATCTATTTCTAACAGGTTCTACATCGGACTGTCCCCTTAACTACTTATTGAGTACACTTAGAGGGAACTTTTGCAGTCAGAATTTGTTATTTGTTCAGATAGTATTGTCACTTTGTTATTTTAAGTGAAAATAACATACAGTATTGTTCGAAACCTAAGCAACTTCTCCTAATAAAGTAATGAAAGTATTATATCGTTGGCTTAGTCGGAAAATATGTCAAGTCTGTTTTTTTTTTTAATTTTTCAGGAGAGACAAAAAACTGTTACTTTTTTCTGGGTTAACTTTTTTTAAATCTGTAAACGCAGTTTTCTTCTTTATTTCATCTTGTTTAAACTAAAAATCATAGAATTCCAAAATAAAAGTTTGCAGACTTATAGGCTCTTTTTGGACTTAGCACATTTGCTCTTTATAATTTTCTACACCCAAAAAAGTACGTAGTTGCATAGTGAAGAAAATCCATAGTCATTTTGAATTTTATATAAATTCACTATTATAATCAATAACTACTATGGACAAAGTCAAATAAAATCATTTTTGACCTAACTTGTGAATTGAAATTTCAAATAATTGATTTCAAGGTAACATTCAAAAATCAAACTTCATATAAAAAGTCAGAGATGAAAAACAAACTTATTGTAAGTAAATGTTATTTTTGTCTTTTAAAATTATTGTAGTACTTAATTGCACCATTTTTTACAGATAAGCGACTTGCTAATTATAAGGAAGAAGTGTGCAAAATTCAATGTTCCGAAGGCAGAAGAGCGAAGAAGACAATACAGAAGAGCGTAAAATGGAGAATGAAATTGTTAATTTGGAATATTTTAATATGTACTAAAATAATTAATAAAATATGTATTTACAAATTAATTCAAATTGTTAAATGTATGGCTACCTTTAACGATTGTTCTAAAATACGTCGTTAATATCTATTTTTAAAATTTTACTGATTTCTACTAGAAAACCGTTACCAATAACTTTCTCCATAGTTGTTTTGCCGATTTGAAGTAAACCTAGTTGACTTTCACTACGTCGTATTAACTATATGATAGTGAGGGTTATTTCACCTATGACTGGGTTTTTCTTTTCCCGGACTTTTTCATTTCCCGGGACAGCGGGATTTTTTCCTGAATTTCCCGGGATCCCGGGAATTCCCGCTCGTTACAAAATAAATAAATCCGACATATGTCATACTTGAAAAACTCGATTTCTATAAAAACACCGTCCGACAAAGTTCGTCTTTTGGTTGTACCCATGATAAAATCTACTTAATATATTCTGAAAGGAGGGCTAAATATAAAGTATGCATGACTTCCACTTTTTCTAGATCAATTCGTTTAATAGTTTAAATCGCGAATTACTATTTAGGTAATATATTTATATGGAAGGCGGTCTTAATTTTAAAATGAAATATGTTAACTAAATATTAATTGGAGCGGAAAAACGAATTGATATAGAAAAAGTGAAAGACACGCATATTTTAATTTTTTCCCTTCTTTCAGGATATATTGGAATTGTTAATGGGTGCAAACTTGTGTCGGACCAGTTTTGTAGTCAGAACAAAAATATATTTTTTGCTTAAGTGTGTCTTAAATATGGAATCCAAAAATTTGTACTTCTAAAGATTTTTTTTCTGTGCAGATTTTCAGAAGTATTCGTATTAGGGTTTTTCTTTTCCCGGACTTTTTCATTTCCCGGGACAGCGGGATTGTTTTCTGAATTTCCCGGGATCCCGGGAATTTCCGCTCATTAGAAAATAAATATATCCGACATATTTTTACTTGAAAAACTCGATTTCTATTAAAATAACTTACGTCAAAGTTCATCTTTTGGTTGCAGTCATGAGAAAATCTACTTAATATATTCTAAAATAAGGGCTTAATATAAAATATCCATATCTTCCACTTTTTCGGCATCAATTCGTTTAACAGTTTAAATAGCGAACTAACTAACTTTTATTTGCACTTTAAAAACGTGAAATTTTAACAATTTCGAACGCTTACGACTGTGGGAATCTGGCCCCAGCTTTAGAGTCAGAACTAAGATCGATTTTTTGATTAAATATGGAATCCAAAAATTTTTATTTCTAGATATTTTATTTCTATGTAGATTTTCAGAAGTATTCGTCTATTTTTATTAAAAAGTTTAAAAGTGAGTATTTTTCACACAAATTTTTAGGCAAATCGTCTAAATCTTTTTATAAAAATAGACACTAAAATATTATTTTATAACTTTAATTGGTATTTTTTGAATAGAAACTACAACTACTTAAAAAAAATTATTTAATTTTCATTGTTGCATTTTAAATTAACATATAAAAAATCCAAAATAATTTGAAAAAGCATCTGATGCATTATTTAAAAAAAAAATAGTGAGCTTTAACTGCAGCGATAACTTTTCCACTCAGTCCCATTCAAAAATATATTTCTTAATATATTGTATTTTTTAAATATCCCAGAGGATGATTTGGAATGCAAATCGAAATATCGGAAGAAAATTAAAAAATAAAATATTGAAAAATAAAATACAAAATATTGGATTTTTATTTTTTAAAAATTTATGATATAAAGCCAAACAATAAGTGTATTTGTGTACCCGAAAATTTGTACAAATTCGTACAAATTTATACAAGTTTTTACTGGAAGGTGTTTGTTTACACAATTACTCAGTAAGGAGAGAGGAAAAATATAGGGTAAAGTGACTGTTCAATACCAGAGAACTTATAAGTTTTTACTGGATGAATTTTTGCTAGTAAGAATTTGTAAGAAAAAAAACATATGATTTAAAATATATGATTGAAGAAACAAAACATTTGTCTAAATAATTGTATTTTTTGTAAAAATAAAAAATATTTAAATATAAGCTTATTTACGATGGAAGGAGTAAGTAAGTGATCATTTTATTAGGTTTTATTTATTAATCCAATAATTTGAATAGGTTTATTTCGCAATCAGCTATTTTAATAACTGTTGCCAATTTAGCTATTTTCTCGGAAAATCTAGCGATACTTCAACTCGTTTAGGGGGATAAAATATAATTTAGCTATTAGCGGGAAAACTAGCGATTTTTCTTTTTAAGACAGTCTTCACATTTTCTTAGCATTTTTTTCCATTTATTTCCTTGACAGAATTTTTGAATCATTTATATTCAGCGATTTATCGGTAAATTTTTATGGAAAACAAACAAAAAAAATATATCTATTTTTGTGAAACTTTTCAACAGAACCTAAAAAGTTCGTGCAATTTAGGGATTTATCGCTATTTAATTTTTTTTATAATTTAGATATTTTCTAGTGATTTTTTAGTTTGATTTAGCGATATTTTTACGGAAGAAGTCGGCAGCAGTATTTTACTAATTCTTACAATTTTTCTGTTTGCGTACATTTTTAGATATTTTTCTTTTTGAGAGTAAATTTTGCTTTAATCTCTGTAAATTTGTTACTGAGTAATTTTTACTGGACTTTACTGGAAAAGTACACAAACACACCTAATACTACAAATTTAATAACACCAAAGGTCAACAATATTTAATATAACAAGAACATTAAATTTTAAAAATACAGCTGAAATAAAGGAATAGCAATTGAAATTTAAACTAAATTATTTGAAGTAATGAAAACTCAAAACACTTAAATCACCCAGTGTAGAAACTGTAATGACATATCATTATTTTTTGGACTACCAGTAATGACACCCACTTACCTTCTGTATTATTTTAAAACATATAATAATGAGTTACTGATAATGACTTATTTTTATCATTATTTCAAATAGAAAATAATTTTTTAGATTTTTTTGAAAATTTTTTGAAATCTATTTTTAGACTCAATATTTTTTAAACACTGGTAAGGATATATGTAACCACATATTTTTTGATTTTTTGTATATTGGCGAGTAAGCTTACTTGTGTGCTGCAGGTCAATTATGTTTTTATCTATTAAATATTACATATCGATATAGCTCAGATGGTAGAGATATTGACTGGCAATCGGTAGACCCAGGTTCGATTCCCGCACCAGCAAATTTTATTTAAAAAAAAAAACAAAAAATATTTTTTTTATGTAATTTATTTTTTTTTAAATTTATTTTTAGACTCATTATTTTTGTCAGTACTGGTAAGCACATAGGTAACGATATATATTTTGATTTTTCGTGTGCTGGTGTGTAACCATAACTCATTATTTTTCACGACATCGCCATATAAATGTAATAAGAAATGTAATAACAAAAGTAACTAGTTACCATTACCAAGTATGTAGTTACATAACCACATATCTGGTAATGATTTTCTGCACTGAGCAATTGAAAATACGAAAATGCCGAGTTTTTTTGGAGGTATTTGGAGCTGAAATATAATACTGATGTTGAAATGTTTCAATACTCTATATCTGCAAAAATACAAATGTTCAGGAGAGCAATAAAACTAATTCACTTGCTTATAAGATTTTTTTGAATCAATCTGTCTTCTAGAATATTATTTAAAAATGGCAATTTATTCCTATATATACTTATTTTGAAATTATTTGCGTTATTTACGTCGCTAATGCAGATATAGAGTTCTGAAATAAAATGTTTATATAATGTTATGATAATACTAGCAGATATGTAGTTTTGATAAATATAAAAAATATGCATTATTAGGAACAAATTACCACGTAAATCTCAATACTTTTTTATGGAAAACAATGTTATGTTCCTCCAAACATCAACGAACACAGAATTGTTAATCAGGGATGGAAAAGTCTCGTTTTATTGAAATTAATAATCCAAGAACTATTTTATCTATATCTTATTACAAAAATTAATGGTTAGTTTGGAAAAAAAATTGCGAACAAATTTTTCCAAAAACGAAAAAATTTGCATTATTATATTCGTTTGCAAAATGTTAATCGCTGATTAAGTTTCTTAATTCATTTTCTGCGGCATAAATCCTTTTATTCACAATCCGCCATTATTTGGAACTTTTTCAATGCCGTGTATTTTAATCCATAATCCAAGACTATTACACTCATATCTTGCCCAAAATTTGGTGGTTAGTTTGCAAAAAAAAAAAAAATAAAATCCGAAATAAATGTTGCGAAAAGGATAACTTTACACCAATATATTCGTTTGCAGAATGTCAATAGTTGATTAGCTCTTCTAAGTCATTTTCTACGCTTTTTCGCATTCCTCCGTTATTTAGCAATTTTTTAAGTGCAATTTCTTAAAATTTATAATCTAGGGATTGCAAAAAAAATTACAAAAAGGAAATTTTTTGCATTAATATATTTCTTTACAGAATGTAAATCGCTAAGATTTTTAATACAATTTTTGTACCATAAAGACTTTTTTTCGCATTCCGTTAATATTTTGCACATTTTCGAATGCGGTTTTTTAAATTTATAATCTAGGGACTATAATACACATTTCCTAAAACAAAGTTTGGTGGTTAGTTGCAAAAAAGAAAAAATCGCGAAAAATAAAATTTTTGCAAAAACCAAATTTTTGCATCAATATATTGGTTTGCAGAATGTAAATCGCTGATTAATTTTTTTAATTAATTTTTTGTACCATAAAGCCTTTTCGCCCTTTTCCGCGATTATTTTGCAATTTTTTAAGGGTGGGTTTTTTAAATCTTTAATCTTGGGAATATATTACCAATTTCCAAAGTTTGGTTTTTAGTTTGCAAAAAGGAAAATTGCATCATTACATGCATTTGCAGAATGTTAATCGCTGATTGAGCTTTTAAATTATTTTTTTCTACCATAAAAGTCTTTTAGCGTTCCGATATTATTTTGCAATTTTTTAAGTGCGGTTTTTTTAGATTTATAATCTAGGGACTATAATGCACATCTCCCAAAATAAAGTTTGGTGCTTAGTTGCAAAAAAAAATTTCAGAAAAAAGATATTTTCAAAAAACTTTTATGTATACCTTATAGAATTCAAATAATTTAAATTTATATGCAAATATAGACTTCTGTATTTGAAAATAAATTTGTTTGTAGATATGGGAAAATGTAAAATGTTCAAAAAATTGGCAAAGAATGGGTATTTCGCTTCCAAATTGATATCATTGATGGATATAATATCAACAATGATTTTGCCATCAAAAACTCATTTTGGCCAAAATTGCAGATATAGAGTATTGAATATAGGTTCTCGATTTGTATATTGCTTTATTTGACCATCATTAAAAAAAATTAAATTTCCGAGGTACAAGTATTTTTGTTCGTATTTAAACTTGATAATGTCTAATAAAATTTGTTTTCGGTTAACTAAACCCAAAAAATTCGGCCTAAATAATATTTTTTATATTATATGTATATTATATTATTAAATTTTAAATCGCATTTTTTAATTTTAAATATTTTTTATTTAAATTATTTTTAAAACAATCAATGTTTTTAATTTAAATAAAGCTTCCAAAATTTTAATATACTAGCTAAAATTCTGTAAAAGAATAAAAAAAAAATCCCGGGAAATCCCGCACAAAATTCCCGGGATCGCGGGATTGAAAAAAGGGCGGGATTCCCGTGAATACCGTCCCGGGAATTCCCGGGACATAAACCCTAATATTGATGCAAAACTATTCCTTTTTGGAACATTTTTTTCCCCAATTTTTTTTGTTTTTGCAATCTAACCAGATAATTTTGGTATAGGATATAGGTATTATATAGGGTCCGCCATCTAACTTTTTTTTTCAACTAGTGCTTATTTCGTGAATGGTAACACTTAGCTCATGTCTGATTTGACAGATAATTAGTTTTATCCTTCCGCTGAACGAATATGGTTGTGTATACGCTTGAACATCGCTTCGCTAAGTGCGCCTGCGATCGACTTACAGAAGATGCCGATTTTGCCAAAAAAATCATCTTTTCAGATGAAGCTCATTTTGATCTTGGCGGGTATGTAAACAAGCAAAATTGTCGCATTTGGGGCACAGAAAACCCGCACGCATACATTGAAAAGCCGGTGCACCCAAAACGAGTCGCTGTTTGGTGCGGATTTTGGTCCAGAGGCATAATTGGGTCATTTTTCTTCGAAAATGAGCAAGGAGTGGCCGTTACAGTCAATGGCGATCGTTATCGGGCCATGTCGAACGAATTTTTGTTCACAAAAATTGAAGAGGAGGATATTGGCAACATTTGGTTTCAACAGGACGGCGCTACGTGGCACACAGCCGAAGCTACACTCGATGTTTTGCGCTCTGTTTTTGAAGATCGCATTATCAGCCGCAGAGCTGATGTCGTTTGGCCACCTCGGAGCTGCGATTTGACACCGTTGGACTATTATTTGTGGGGTGCCGTCAAAGATAAGTGTTACGCCGACAAGCCAGAGACAATTGACGCTTTAAAGGACAATATTCGTGAAGCCATTGGTGAAATACAGCTGCACACAATCGATAATGTGCTTAAAAATTGGGCCGATCGTGTAGGCTACTGCATGGCCAGCCGAGGCAGCCATATGAATGAAATTATTTTCCATTATTAACCGGAAGGATTGTACTTTCAAATAAAAAAAGAAATTGAGAAAATATTCAGTAGTTTTTTTTTATAGCATTTTCAAAAAAAAAAAGTTATTTGGCGGACCCTGTAGTCCCTAGGTTGTGAATTAAAAAAAACCGAGCTTAAAAATTTGCAAAATAATGGCGGAACGCGAAAAAAAGCTTTATGGTACAAAAAATAAATTAAAAAACTCGGTCAGCGATTTAAATTCTTCAAATGAATATGTTGATGGAAAAATTTTCCTTTTTGCTAAATTTTTTTTCGCGAAACTTTTTGCATACTAACCACCAAACTTCGGCATAAGATATGGGAATTATTGTCCTAAGGTTAAAAATTTTAAAAAACCGCACTCAAAAAATTGCAAAATATTGGCGGAATGCGATATGATACAAAAAAATAGTTAAAAACCTTATCAGTTATTTATATTCTGCAAAAGAATACATTAATGGAAAAAATTTTTTCTTTGCAAATTTTTTTTGGCAATTTTTTTTTGCGAACTAATTACCAAACTTTGGTATGAGATATGGTTATTATGGTCCCTAGGTTATAAATTTAAAAAATCTGCGCTTAAAAAATTGGGAATTAATGGCGAAATGCGAAAAAGGTTTATGGTGCAAAAATTTAATTAGAAAACTTATACAGCGATTTCATTCCGAAAATGAATAATATTAGTGCAAAATGCTGATCAATTGGCAAACATTTTTGCAAAAAAAAAAATATTTCCAATATATGTTTGTATGTATATACCGCTCAACAGTTCACTCCAGGGTATTATATGATTTTCTACAGATTTGAAAACAAAAACCAGAATAGTATCTCCACCATAAAAATAAAACAAAAATTTTATAATTCTATTCATATTTTTGTACTTAGTACAAAGATGAAAAACAAACAAAAAACGTTTTTTAAAACCTTTTAAAAAGCTTTATTTTTTTTATCAATTTTTTTATCTTTGATATTTATACCTAAAGATATTTTTGGAATTTCAACTTGAGGGATATTTTTGTTTTAAAGTACATTTGAAATTTTTTGTTTTCGGTTGAGAAATAAAAACATTTTGAACTTTAGTGATATTTATTTTTAATAAAAATAAAAAAAAAAACATTTTCTGGTGCCTGATTAAAGCATCTTTTTTAAATAGAAACTTTATTTTGTTAAAAAAATTTTATTAAAAATTAATTGCGATAATGTAAAACAAATTCGTTTTAAGTCTCTTAAAATCCATGACGTGTCTCGCTGGTTCGTTCAATGTCGAATAATTATTTGAGTTTTAAATTATTTGTTTCGACATTAACCGAAATAGAGGCGATTAATCGAGGAATCACTAGTTAGACTGCATTGGCAAAAATCGACTTATTCACACAACTGTTTTGCTAAAATAAATTAGCAAAACACTATTTAAAAAATACTTCTTATTTGCATTTTTTGGAATTTATAGAATAAAAAAATGTTTCTGCAGTAGATTATTTCAATAAATTTTAAAATTTGGACACGAATTTCTTGATTAAGTGGTCTGCCACACATCAGTTGCCGGGGGAAATTGTAATAACTCGGCTGTTTTTTAACCAATTTAAGTTTTTATTGCTTTTGTAGAAAGACAATTCACTCCGAATCAAGATCCTTTACTGTTCTTAATTCGAATTAGTTTTAAAATGTCAATGTTTTTGAGAAAAATATTTTCCCCCTGTAATCCATATTCCAAATTTCAGGGCCGATGCGGCATGTCTTCCCGAAATCCGATTATCCTAATTTTTCGAAGAACGTAGTTTTACACCCAAATAAACATTGCCAGGGGGTAGCCCAATCAATAACTCAAAATAAAATTTTTTTGGAGAACCCTAAGGTAGACCTTATTGAATATAAGCCCTCGATATACATATAGTTGCGAAAAAATAGCACCAATTAAAGTTTTTTCTAATTTTATCCCCGTTGCTTTTATTTTTAAAAATCAAAATAATGATTTAATTATCGCCGAAGTACTGGAAGAAAGTCCACAAAATTGTAGAAAATTTTAGTGCAGTGCTTGTTTTTAAACTTAGCTACCCTTTCTAAGTAGGCGTGGCTTTTAATGAAAAAGTCATCGATATCGACCTTTCATCAAATTATATATTAAAATTTAGCGAGTACTGATCGGATCTGCACAAACTTTAATATTGTTGAAAATTCTATAAAATTTCCTTAAATTTTGCATTATTTTTATTCACAAATGGCGGCCAGATTTAAAATGACACCGGTTTAAATATGAGTAAATTTTTCTTTGTTTTTAGCGATTTTAAAATAAAGTTAACAACACTGAAATTTTAATATGAAATGCTTTATACTATAATGTAAAAAAAAGCCTGACTGATCTGTTATATCGTGGTAAGTATATCATAATACCATTCGCTTTAAAATTTCCGTGTTGTTACCTTTATTTTAAAATCGCTAAAACCAAAGAAAAATTTACTCATATTTAAACCGGTGTCATTTTAAATCTGGTCACTATTTGTTAATAAAAATAATGCAAGATTTAGGGATAATTTAAGGAATTTTCAACAGTATTCAGTTTGTGCAGATGCAATCAGTACTCGCTAAATTTTACTATATAATTTGATGAAAGATCGATATCGATGATTTTTCATTAAAAGCCACGCCTACTTAGAACGGTGTTAAAGTTAAAAAAAAACGCTACACTAAAATTTTCCACAAATTTGTGGACCATCTTCCGGTACTTTGGGGACAATTTAATCATTATTTTGATTTTTGAAAATAAAAGCAACGGGGATAAAATTAGAAAAAACTTTAATTGCTGCTATTTTTTCTCAGCTGTATAATAAAATATTAAAATAGTAAAAAAAATTTTTATAAACTTCAGAAAGAGGTATTTCGAAATTGAAAGAATTGTAAATAGTTGAGGCAAATGCAGCGATTTCCACTTCTTTCTGGAGGCCCAAACCATTTTCGAAAATTTATTAGCAATTTTCAGCCTACCATTTATCAGTTATCGTCTGGCCAAAGCACCTACAAATTTTACTCATATGAACTAAATTTATACATACCACTGCTTCTTATGTAATGTTACAATGGGTTCTGTAATCAGTTGGTTTATTAAACATACTCGTATATAGGGTTTCTAGAAGACGTTAGTAAATTGTCGTTTATCTGATGCAAAACATGACCTGGAAACACCACCTTATTTTTCATGTATGTCTTTTATGGTGAGCCGTTACTGATTTTCGATGTAATGAATATAAATAATGACTAAGCAAAATTAATAGTAAAAAATAAGGAAAAAGTCCAATTCATGTCTTCATATTTACTTTTTCAACAGTTTATTTATACTCGTACCAATTAGTAATTAAATGTGCATATTGAAACATGTTAAAATATTAGACAAATGTAAAACTACAACAGATATGAGACTAATTACAAAACTCTAGGGAAAACGGTTAACAGTAGTGGTTCGCCATGAACAGTTAATGTTAATATCAATAGCAAGGTTGGCCATCGCTAAAACACCGTCTTAAATTTTAGACCGTTAGCGATATCTCTAAATTATTTTCAAATACCGTTACCGTTATAATTACTATATTAAAAAGGGGTATCAGTACCTTTTTCAGATTTCTGACAGACTCAGACAATAACTTTAGTAAAAAATTTTGTAAACAGTTTTCAAACATTGTACTGATTTCTAGTACTTTTATTTTATTAATAACACAGTACTACAAAATAATAAAATTTTATTTATCGCGATTGCTACACATCACTTCTAATATACTTTGGGACGCAGATCACGAAGATGGCCTTAGAATTTTAAAGCTACCCTACGGGAAATGGATCAGTCACAGAGCTGGTCACGTGACTGGAACTTTGTGGGAGTCACCGGTCCTCGATTCGGTTTTTTTATATGAAAGTAACCGGCAACTTTAACATGGGCTTGTCATAGGAGGTGACAATTTCCTCCTTTTGAGCTACTTGTGACTTGTCGCAAAGCTTGTCATTTATAACAAATCACACTACTGGTTTAAGAGAGTATGCAATAGAACAAGTTAAAATTATCTAATACGGAAGTAGTCTCATATTAGACATTATGTGATATGTACCGAAACTAGTGCCAAATAAAACATCACGTGACTGGTTTAAGCGCATATATCACAGAACTAAAGAAAAATATTTGTTAAAAAACTAGTCACACATTAATCAATATGTGTGTTGTTGCTGAACTAGTACAAAATAATAGTTTCATGACATATCACTATACTGCTCTAAGTTAACAAGTCACAGGACTAACTGAAACTAATTGACGTGTAATATGTCACTTATTATTCACCATGTGTCATAATAAGTATGGGTGCTGGAAGAACCCAGAAGGATCCAGTCACTGAACTTACGTAAAACGACAAGTCACCGAATCTGTTTTTAAAACATCACAAAGTCACAAAAAATTATTTTAAAAAATAGTTTTTTTTTCAAATAAATACAAAAATAAGTATTAGGGGTTTTTCATATAAACTCGTAAATTCCATGTAAACCTTGTATAAATATAAACATATTTTTCATGTATGGAGTTTGGTATTAAACTCATAAACATACCAAGTTTACACCGTTTACGAGTAGAATACGCGTTTATATGAAAACCTCTATTAACTCATGATTACAATTCAATTTAGTTAAGTTTATAAGCTATACATATAAATTATTTTAATTTTTGCATTAAAAATTCAAAAATAGTTTTTTCGGATTTTCTAAATAGATTTACATATATTTACTTAGAATATTGTTCTACCTCAAGTCCAAATTCGAATACGATAATATTGTAACATTAGATTTTATTTGTTGCTTCAAAATATCATATTCGAATTTGGACTTGAGGTAGAACAATATTCTAACAAATACATATATAAAAGTATACATATAAATTTTAACGTAAGTTAAGAAATACTAGTTACACCATACACCACTACTTCGACAATCAATCTTGTCAATCATAACCTACACAATGAATGTTTTGTAATCGGAAGAAAATTCCTATCGTTATTTCCTTTTCACTGGTAATTATCATATTATGATGATTTCTTTGGCCAAAATTGGGTGATATGGATGTGAACGATATGTGGTTCCAACAGGCGGCGCTACGTGCCACATAGCTGATGCGACCTAGACATACTGCACGACCGATTTGAGCGCATGGGCAATAGTCACCGAAATCGTGCTGTTTGACCGCTTTAGACTTGTTCTTGTGAGTTTCCATCAAGTTACTTGTCTATGCGAATATAGCCCGTATGACACTTGCTAGTTTCAGTATTAATAATCCAAAATAGAAGAGAGCACGAATTTCCTTATGTGAGAAATAATGTATGTGAAGAGAACAACTATATCGAAAAACTATCAAACTGTCAAATTGATGTTGGTAATGCAGTACCCTTCATATGATTTGCATTGATGGTGCAAAAACTAGAGTCTAGAAACTAGCAAGTGTCATATATGCTTGAGTCAATTAAAAATTGTATGTAATATGATAGTTATTAAACTTCGAAAAGTGTATGATAATCGTCTATCGTATTATACAATATGGGCACATATTTTAAGTAAAACCCTGTTAAGTTTACATATAAAAAAATATGAGCGTAATTTACAAAGATCATTCCTGAATTCAGCACTAAACTGGTTTTCGGATCATTTTGGGCTTTTTGAGCTAGTTTTTAGTTATTAACATAAATTTATCTTCTCTTATTAATTTTTGCAAATACAGATGTGATCTACCTATTTTAGTTCTATGGGTCATTTCGACCCCTTAGTGATTTAGCTTCCCTAGTGATTTTTCTTGGAATACTTTCCTCTATTTCATAATGGTAATATCGGTATTATAAAACATTTTCACCAACGATTAGAGAAAAGAATCGGTAATTAAAATATCCAATAAAAAATTCTGACTTTGGATATAACATCCTCAGTGTTTGTGAATAAATCCAAAAGGGTTGTACAGCCTTTCAGTCAGTCACTGAACAGTTTGTTTTACTTGTCATTGACACTCTATTATGCATACTCGTATCCGAACACTATTTTTGAACTACTCGTAGTTTATTATTATGTCATCATTTCTGTGGCCACAAAGTTAAGTATTATGTAAACTTTGTTAAAGGGTTTTACTACCGATCGCCATTTTTTCATACACATCTAATTATACTGCACCTGTTCTGTGTTATATCACTACTTCAACTGCAAAGGTACTAGTTACTTTTGTCAATTTGATGTTATACTATTTTTTCTCCAGTTATAGGATATATCCAAAATGAACCAGTTAATGTTTGGCCTCCATTTCAATAGTCACGAGGTTGAATATTTTGCTGGAATTACCACTTTTTGATACACCGAAATTTGGGTTTACATCAGTTTTGTAACCTGTCCCCTATGCACCTGTCTCAGATTTGTCACTTTGGATCAATCGACCCTTCATTTCCCGCAGGGTAGCTATACCCTACGGGAAATTTTAACAAACTGTCACCGAACTGTCCCCTTTATATGAAATAGACTGGTCACTTTTACATGGCGTTGTCATAGGAGGGGGAAATTGACCCCTTGTGACATGTCACAAGACAAATCCTAGGACAGGTCCCTGAACTTTGTTTTTTATGAGAGTTCAGTAACCTGTCCTAGGATTTGTCTTGTGACATGTCACAAGGGGTCAATTTCCCCCTCCTATGACAACGCCATGTAAAAGTGACCAGTCTATTTCATATAAATAGGCCAGTTCGGTGACAGTTTGTTAAAATTTCCCGTAGGGTAGTTTAAGAAATATTTACAAAAACGATTTTGTAGGAAATATAAATTTTTTAATAAAATTCTGCAAAAAAAAAATGCAAAATTTAAAGTAATAACGCTATTTCTTGCAACATTTTAAAATATTGTGACCAGTGTTGCCAGGTAAATTGGGTACAAAATCGTCAAATATTTTTGAAAAAATCATCAAAATCGTCATTGCGTTTGGAAATATCGTCAAAATATTGTTTAAAATCGTCAAGACTTTAATAATCACATATTTTTATTATTATAACCATAAAATCATAATAGAAAATTTAAAAATCACCCTATTTTCGGTGGCAGCTGTAATTTAAGAAAAATTCTAAAACTTTAGTTTTTTATTTGATTTGTTAAAGTGAAGGAAACTTTCAATGTAAATTGATTCTGCAACAAAAACAATTTCTATAGAAATAACGCAACACTTCACCGAAGTGTTTTAGAAAATAATCCCCTAATACTCGTATCTCAAAATTTCAAACAATTCTATGTATGTATGTGTTGAAAATTCACCATATAAATTAATTGTTGGAAAGAAAAAATTCACTTTTAAAAACATTTTTCGTATCGAAAAAATTTTAGATTTTAAAGTACTTAGTATAGAGTATAGAGTATATTTCACAGGTACCTACTAAAGAATTTACATGAAGAAAAAGTCCGATATGAGATATAAATTCCTTCGAAAAACACGTTACATTCATTAGGGATTTTGGGAAAACCCTTTTAAATAAAAATAATTACCAGATTCTGTTTTAGCTTCCCTACAAAAAACTTTCAGATTCTCAAATTACTACCTTAAATAAAAATATTATGATAAAAATTTATGCGTTACTTGAATAAATTTTCAGAATTATTGATTTAGATAATGGAAAAATAACGTATTTTTGATCAATTGTTGCTATATTTCCTATTGAAAATAATCGTCATTTTGAAGAGAAAAATCGTCAAATCGTCATTTGGCTATTTTCGATAGTAAAAATCGTCGAAATGACGATAAATCGTCAAAACTGGCAACATTGATTGTGACAGCTGCGATAATATTCCCTCTATATGCATTTAAAGTTGAAATTTCTCGTTTTTCACGGTTTTGCTAATAAAATCTGCGATCAAAGGAATATCCAATATTTGAATTTGTACCTTTTGTAAACATCTCATGTTACTTAATTTATCAAAAAAATTTACAATTTTTTATTTTAATATTAAGTTATATATATATAAATTTGTTCCTTTTACTCCTGCAAGGAGCATAGGGCCTTTTTTTTAATTTTAAGTTAAAGTTGACTAAATATGGAAAATATTGAATTTTTGATACCTAAAAATTAAGGAGTCTGTGACAAATCATAAATTACAAAATGCAGATAAAGCCATTCAAAAATATAAAACATATATTTTTTAATCACTTTTAACAAAGTTTCAGATAATTGAAGTTCAAATTTATAAAAATTAACGATTTTAAAATATGCATGTTCAAAAATGTACTTTATTTCCTTTTGCCATAGTAAATGCATATAAAATTAATTTGAAATAAAAACGATATAAAATTGGTAACTCAGATTGAATTTTCTGCAAATATTGGTGCAGAAGTTCTAAGTCTTTTGATAAAATGAATTTAGTGGAATATGAATTCACGTCATGTGTTACGATTTTGCAAATCCGATTAAGGTATTTCACTAGATTTGAAAAATAAGGAGATAAGTGAGTTTTTCACTTTAATTGCAATAATATCCTAGATTTTTCATCTAATTCAAATAAGTTGATATTGTCCTCAAAGCCCAAAGTCTATACTTATAACCATATTAAAAATTATCCGTGGTTTAGTCAGGTATATGAATAAATAACAAATATTAAAGAAAAGTTTGTCTTTTTACTAAAAGTTAAATTAGCGAATATTTCAAAAAGTAGAACTAATTTTGAAATTTGGTGTTCACATTCTTGATATTCATCCTTAAATCTATCACAATTTATATGTCGCAAGCCCCACACATTTTTAGTGTTGTACCATGTAATTTTTGATATTCTCTTATTACAAATCACTAATTTATTTTACAAATTTTTCAAAACGGAGTGCTAAACTTAGCCGAAAAATATACCACTTTAACAAAAAGTGGATATTTAATGAAACTTTGTTTACAAAAACTCGTTTAGAATTCTTGTTTAGTTTATATTTCTTACAATTGATATATTCTTGTGGTCTAATTCATAAACTTTTACAACAGTCTTATTGCAGGATTTTAAGATAATATGTGAAAAACAGTATTCATATTTGCTTAATAACGAAAAAATAATATAGGTTTATAGTCGATACTCATTAACTTTAAACCTTTTATAAAGTTTGGAGTGAGGAAGCCACCATTTAATTGTTAATTATTTCATTTTCAGGCATGAAATGATTTATTAAAGCCATCCCATACCTAGAAGGTGTGGCTTCCAACAACTTGCATCCATCAAACTGAAAAAAGCTACAACAATTGCGTAAATGACCTTTATCGAAAAAATTAAAAAAAAAATTAAAAATAAAATTTAAAAGAAAAACAAAACAATAGTGATGTACAGACTGTCAAAACATTAATCGACTTTCGATTACTTTTGTGTGTTTTGAATAATATGTTATAAAAAATCACTTTTTTACACACATTTCCATTGATTTGCTTTATAAATAAAAAAAAAAAAAATTTAAATGGATTTTTAAATTTATCTTAGCACATCATTAGTTCTCTAATTTAAGAAAATACATTTTCACTTCCGATTACCGAGTCAATCGTTTACTAAATTTGTACATCACTTACGGCTTATTTAAGAGAAGAGAGAAAATAAACAATATCAAATCGAAAAATCAATTTATAGTTAAAATACGATTATGAATCAAGATTTCTAATAACTCTTTATTAAGCAAAATGTGTACTTTAATGGACCAAATTTCAAGTACAATGAAGTAATTAAACATTTTTTAAAAACGAAAGAAAAAATGCTTTTCTTATATAAATTTGATTTTATTTTTAATTTTTTTTAGATTTTACATTTTGTATATTTTACATTTTGTTTATTTAAATTGTGGTTTACAACAATTTATTGTAATTTAGTAAAGTTTACTTATTATTTATACTAAAATTATTGATATTTAGTAAATTTTTTAACCGATTTTAGCAAATGGATTTTGAATTGCAGCTTATAAAAATTTTGCGGCTACTAATTTTTTTTACTAATTTTATTATACTACAAATTAGTAGACATATGTTGCTAAAATTAGCAAAACAAAAATATCGCACGGATCAAGAGGAGTTAAATTTGCCGTAATAACAGCAAAATTTTCAGTAGCCATTGCAGACTTTTTTTGGTTGAGTGTAATTTTAGTGTTCCCAACAAAATCTTTCATTACCAAATAAGTGGTTATATAATGAAGCTAAAATTTTTTACTACTTATAATTCGACGTCAGTACTAGTTATTTTTGTTAGGCGAAGTCGTTTTTATAAGCAGTCAGCTTACGCGCGACTACTTATTTATTTATAAAGATAATGTGAATTTAGTAACTACTTATTTTTTTAACCACTAGTAAGTATATAAGTAAGTCGTATTATTTAATAACTTGTAACCACTTATTTTTTAACTGCGTATAAGCACACGAATAACTACTTATTTTGGTAACTACTTATTTTATATACTTTTGTAATGCTGGACGTGATGTTGCTGTGTGTGTTAGTATTGTTCAAATTGTGATTTAATGTTCTGTCAAAGTCGTTTAGCGTGTTGTAGTTGTTGTGTAGCATGTTGTTGGAGGTGTTATTGTTTATACCGTTATTATTTGATGTACTATTATTATTGTTGTTGTTGTTGTTGCTCTTGTTGTTATTAAGCGTATTGTTGTGAATGTTGCTGTTGAGCGTGTTGCTCGGAATGTCGATGTAAATCAATCAGTGTTGCCACTTTTTGAATAATTATTCAAAAACGGGACTGTTTACACATTCGTTGGATAATTTTTGAATAATGACATTTTTGTGTAGTTTTTGTGCAATTTCACTTTTTATAGAAATTTCCGTAAATTTTTAAAAGTCCCAGAGCTTTTTAATAAATTAATAAAAATTAGTCGATATTTAGACGAAACAAGTTTGGCAGTGAAACATTTACCACAAATCTCCATTTTCTGGTGAATTACTTTTGTAGATTTTTTCAACACTAAACCCAATTTAGAAGAAATCCAAAATGGTGTTATGTATTTTTTTGTTTTGTTTAGAGCACCGCCTTTTGTTTATTTTTTGCGAAAATAATTGTCAAGCTTATTTTAAAAATTCTCTTGGTTTGCAAGAACATTTAAAAATTCAGCGAAAGAGTGGGAAAGTTTGAGTTTGTTATGATTGTGACTTTCTAATGTCTGAAAATTTGTTTGCTGTAGTTATCATGATACTGGACTTTGACCAGACAAAAATTTTGCTAACGCAGCGAGGTGGAGCAGAATCAGAATATTTTAGAATTCTGTAAATACAACATGTTTCAAATTTCAACAGAATCGTATGAAAGCATTAAATGAATTAAATATGCTAAAATCCCAAACGTATTTAACAAATTGTGAAAAATAATCCGTTGTAGGCATGTCCCTATTCGGATTTCATTCGACGTTTTTGGAATTTCTGGAAATATTTGTTAAGTTAAATTACAAACTCAATGAGAATTTCTTGTTCTCGTCTAGGAGCGTTATTAAATATTTAAAATATCAAAGAAAAAACAAAAACAACAACAAAAGATTTTTCACAATTTGCTTTGTCATCTTCCAATGTACTACTCTGTTGTTTTGACAGATCTAGCAATGTAGTGACATCCATTCATGTATAAACAACAATAGAAAACAATGTTTACCAAAGTGCAGCAACAGTTTGAAAAAATTTTATATTTTTATTTTTTAAAAGAAAATTTGTTTATACACTCAGATAAAAAAGCTTGTAAAAAAATTTGTAAACAGTTTCCAATCGCACTATACAATTTTTATACTGATTACACTATGCGACAGTCAAAATCGGGATGGGATGAAACCAACGGGAAATGTTATATCGGTCAAAAACAAGTTATACGTGTCCCGACGTTTCGCTGGGTCTCGTCTAGGAATCGAGATATATCGATTTGGAGTTAGTAACTATCATATAGGGGAAATTGTCACATTTGGTGGTCTTTTACTTGACATAACTCGAGAACCACTAGTCCGATTTTGCTCAAACAATTTTAAAAAAATTAAAAATTACAATTCCTTTAATCTGTTCATATAACGTTTTTCTATATACTCAACAGTTTTGCCGGTAAAAATAAATGTATGAAGAAAAAAAATATATTTTGCCTGATCCCTACCATTTGTCTCACAGTGTTATTAGTACAATTTTTATTTTTAGTAATCATTTTTGCTATTCTCTTATTACAAATTACGGATTTTTATACTAATTTTCGCTGTTGATTTCAGCAAAACATTTTCCTAATTTTTCAAAATCGAGTGCTAAATTTAGCAGAAAAATATACTAATTTAAAAATATTTTTTTTTTTCATTTTTTACGATTCTTGTTTAGTTTATATTTGTTGCTATTGATATATTCTTAGTTTAGAAAAAACACCCAGAAAATTTTATTGCATCTTCAATGCATAAAACCGCAATAACTGGAGAACCGTTTGCAATTTTGACTCCAAATTTCAAGTACGGTGAAGTAATATACGCTTGTTACAATCGAAATAAATTTTTTTTTCTAAATTTTACAGTTTTTTTATTTTTTAGTACAATTTTTTGCTAATTTAGTAGCGGCTACTAATTTTTTCTACTAATTTTATTGTACTACAGATCAGCAGACATGTGTTGCTAAAATTAGCAAAAAACGAGTAAAAAGGTTAAAGTCGGGCATGCCGACTATACAATACCCTACACCACTCTGGTGTATTGTTTGGATCCGAAATTCGAATGGGTTAAAATGCGGCTTGTGTCACAATTTTCTATAATGTGAGTCAGCGCACCAAATTTCATTAAAATATCTTTATATTTGCGACCTGCAGTTTGTAACCAAGCCAATTTTGGGGGGACCCTTATATGGGCACTAGTTCTAAACATGGACCGATGTTCACCAAAATCTATAGGCTTCGTCCTTGGGCCAACATAGGTCTATGTACCAAATTTCATCAAAATATCTTAATATTTGCGACCTGCAGCGTATAAACAATATAATTTTGGGGGGACCCTTATATGGGCACTAGTTCTAAACATGGACCGATGTTCGCCAAAATCAATAGGCTTCGTCCTTGGGCCAACATAGGTCTATGTACCAAATTTCATCAAAATATCTTAATATTTGCGACCTGCAGCGTATAAACATTATAATTTTGGTAGGACCCTTATATGGGCACTAGGTCTAAACATGGACCGATGTTCACCAAAATCAATAGGCTGCGTTACTGGGCCAATGTAGGTCTGTGTACCAAATTTCATCAAAATATCTTAATATTTACGACCTGCAGCGTATAAACAGTATAATTTTGGTAGGACCCTGATATGGGCACTAGGTGTAAACATGGACCGATGTTCACCAAAATCAATAGGCTGCGTTATTGGGCCAATATAGGTCTGTGTACCAAATTTCATCAAAATATCTTAATATTTACGACCTGCAGCGTATAAACAGTATAATTTTGGTAGGACCTTTATATGGGCACTAGGTCTAAACATGGACCGATGTTCACCAAAATCAATGGGCTGCGTTATTGGGCTAACTTAGGTCTGTGTACCAAATTTCGTCAAAATATCTTAATATTTACGACCTGCAGCGTATAAACAATATAATTTTGGTAGGACCCTTATATGGGCACTAGGTCTAAACATGGACCGATGTTCAAAAAAATCAAACTTGTTCGTCCTTGGGCCAACATAGGTCTGCGTACCAAATTTCATCAAAATATCTTAATAGGTGCGACCTGTAGAGTGCGCACAAGATTGCATGGACAGACAGACAGACGGACGGACGGACGGAGGGACGGACGGACGGACGGACAGACGGACGGACATCGTTAAATCGAAATAAAAAAAAAATTCTGAACCGATCGGTATACTATAAGGTGGGTCTACGACCAATATTTTTTGGTGTTACAAACATCAGCACAAACTTATAATACCCTGACCACATACTGGTGTAGGGTATAAATACCGCTGTCCTCAAAACAGTTAAATTTCCCGTAATAACAGCAACATTTTCAGTAGCCATTACAGACTTTTTTGGTTGAGTGTACACATACTGCAAAGAAATTTCAAAATTTTACAAATACGAATATAAATATTTTTAAAATTGTTCCTGTCTTGCCGACATTTAAAGCTAGGGTTGGACAGGGCTTATGCCATCACATTACGGACGCTTTTTTTTAATTCCAGCTTTGAACTCAGAAAAAAATTGGTTTAATTTAAATATAAACTGTTAAATTCTGAGGAATATGGGAGAAAATAATTAGCAAGTAAGTAATATTTTTGCATGCAGTGCATCTGAATGAAGTAGCCTTTCTGAAAAACATAAATACTTTGTTTTGAAGGAAACTTTTAATATGGATAAAATACCATTTTTGTAATATTCAAATTTAAAAGCACGATATTTAAATCCTGAAAAAGATAATTATTGAAATTACCTTTAGTTAATAGAATAATTTGTTATAATATTTTCTGAAAATTGGCCTGGATATGCTTTTGCAGAAGGCAAAACACGGAACAGGTTATAGCAAAAATGCTAAATTTAAGTTTTAAAATGCAAATAACTTTTGCACTTTGTAGATGATAGAAATGTTACGTCTTTAAAAATCGGTTTGTAAATAGAAAAATTGCAAAACTTTGGATTCTAATGGCATAGTTCTTGCAGTTTCGGCCATCCAAAAAGTGTAAAATTTCATATCAGTCGGTAAGAAATGGCGAAAATATTTGTATTCTTCTCCACTGTGCCCAGGAGAGTTTATTTTGAAATAATATGAAAAATATATTTTTTGTGTAATTTCATACGGTTTTGGATAATTTTTGATCTACAGCTGTGTAATTTATTGCTTTACTGGTGGCAACACTGAAATCAATGCATAATTTAGCGTATTCTTGTGTTTTAGGTTTTTAACAGTATTTTTAATATTTGATTTTGTGTTTGCTGAATGGATCTGCAGTGCGTTGCACTTCCCCATGCTGTTATGCCATGTCTGATATAAGACTCGGATAATAAAAAGTAGGCTTGTTTAAGTAAACTGAAAGTAGAGCAGTTACTTGGGTGATAAAGACTGTATGCTGTTTTGGGTAGTTTTTTGCTTAGATGTTGTATATGTGGTATACAAGTTATCGTCGATATAGGTATTTGTATGTTTCTACCAACCCAATGAGAGTAGTATACGTAACGGTAATCGAAGAGATGCTATGGTTAGCTGTGTTGTGCAGGCATTGAGAATCATGAATTGTTAGGCTGATATTGGTGGAATTACGGCTATTCGGTCTAATATGCATTACTTTGGTTTTCATTGCGTTTATTACAAGACCGTTATCATGACATTTTGTTATCTTGTTCATCTCGTTTTGCATGATTCCTGTAGCAGTATTCACGTTCTCATGTGCCACAATGATTGCCGTGTCATCTGTGTATGCAAACGTTGTGCTATTTACCAGCATGTTTATCATTTCATTTGCGTAAATCAGTTAAAGAATGAGCCCTTATTTCAACCCCTGAGGTACTCCATATGCAGATGTGATTTCGTCGCTTTAAGTGTTTTTGATTTTTACTCGGTATGATCTTAGATCAAGATAATTTGTAACCCATCTAAGCAGTCACCTCTGATCCCATTTCTATATAATATTTTCAATAGATTGTTATGAGATAGAGTGGCCTTGCTAAAATCAATGAACAATGCTAAGCAGTGAATATTTTTACTTAATATCTTATTTCTATATACACATTTTTGTTTTGTAAAAATAGCTCAAGATTAGAAAATAAAAAAGTTAAAAATTGGCATTTTTTATATAAATTAATAAATACCGGTAAAATACCGGTAACTGGCCATAAAAATTAAGGGCGGATTATGGGACTGTAAACGTAGGGTTGTTCAACAGGGACGCTACAAAAGTAGAAAGACAGGGACAGCAAACGACGCCATATTTCTTGACGCTCTTTTGACATTTCTCTTCAGTAATGTTTGCCATTTCATGATGGAAAGATATACAAGCCAACAACGAGTCGAAATTATTAAAATTTACTACCGAAAGTCGGAGTCAGTCAGAAAGTGGTCGTCATAATCGTCCTAGCAGATCAACAATTGAGCGTGGGGCTACGTGAAATCTATGGTCTATGCCAACAAGCCAGCGACGATTGATGAACTTCGTACAAATATCGAACGTGAAATTGCAGCAGTATCGGCCGAATTATGCTTGAAAACCGTCGAAAATTGGGTTCAGCGTCTGGATTTCTGCAAGCGTGCCCGTGGTGGCCATGCAAAAGAGATCGATTTCCATACATAATGGCACCGAACGTACTTTCACAGGAATAAAGAATTTCATTGATATCCAAAACCGTTTTTGTTTTATTTAAACTTTTTTACTTTTGTAGCGCTCTTATGGAAAAACCCTTTAAATGTGATGTACCTGTACCGTGCCGTAGCTAAAAAGTACACTTATGGATTATCGTAAACGACATTACTATTTAGCATCTATTTCATGTGGTTTTATATTTTATTCTAAAATTTTCCATTTATTTGTTAATTTTTATTCCTTATTTGTTGTTTGAATCAATTTTCTTTATTCATTTCATATTTTTTCCGACTAAAATCATTCAGTTGTTTCGATGCCGGATAGAAAATTCTGATTTTAACAGTGATCCGGCAAGTTCGTTTACATTTACGTATTAGTAACCATTTGTATACATTTCTTCTTATGGTATCGGAACAGCTGATTCGTTACATATACGTTTACGGTTAGGTAACTCAGCCTTTACGGTATCGGTAACGATAACGGAATTGGGAAATTTTTTTAGAGGTATTGGTAACGGTTACGGTATTCAATTTGAAACGATATTTTAGCGAAACTGTAATATAACGATAACGGAAACCAACCTTGCTAAGAATATATCAATAGTTATACATACAAACTAAACACGAATTATAAAAAACCAACGAATTTTTCTAAACAAAATTTCATTAAATATCCACATTTTGTGAGATTAGTGTATTTTTTTTGCTAAGTTTTTTTTTGGTGCCTTTTATAACTTTTTTTAACACATTTTTACAATGCCACAATGCATTTTTTTATTCTAAAACAAGTTTTCTACACTCTAATAAAAATTCATGTAACTTTACACCATTTATACACTCAAAATAGTTTGTAGTTTAAATTAACTGAAAATGTAATTTAAAATAAACGAAAAATCACTTGAAAACCGGTCTACTGACATTTTATTTAAATCAAAAGAACTTTTAATTTATTTTTAAATGTTAATAAATAAACTACAAAATCCTTAAAAAAGTAATGATTTTTCATTTATCTCGTTTTTTAAATTTCAAAAAATTAACTACAAAATCCCTAAGAATAAATGATATTTAGTTTATTTCGTTTTTTTAACTGACCTAGAAATGGAAAGGGAATCCTTTTTTAACAAAACATTTTAAATAAAAATATTAACTGTAACAGAAAATCCGTATTTATATGTAATTTATTTTTTAAATAAACCACAAAAACAGTTAAAAAATATATCTCTTTGGATTTTAACTGTATAATCATGTAAAAATATATGTACGGATAAATTTTTAAATAATCTACAGTCAGTTACTGTAATAATATTTTCAGTGTAGTAGGTATTTTTTCTCCTACTATAATTTCAGTAAAAATACATTTTTATCCTTAAATTCAAATATTTACATACATTGTGTGTACCTACATTAATTACGCATAAAGTATCTAATCGTACCTATTTATGTGCTTAAAAAATGTTTAGGAACATATGAATTTCATGTAAAATTACAGAGTTTGTGCTTAAAATAGCATTCAAAAATAAGTAAAGATACAGATAAAATGCCTACAACCACACGTAAAATATGTATATGGGTGAAATCAAAAAATGTGATAAATTTTTGGGCCAAATTTGTGTGAAGCAAAATGTGTTAATATTTCGGTTTTTTCTTAATGGAATCAGTAAGTTTAGTCATTATAAACCTAATTGCAAAAAATCTCTTCTACAAGTTGTCGCAATAACTTTTTTTACACAATTTTAATTTTTTTTGTTGTAACGGAGTTTATATTTCTGCAAGCAAAAGATATAACAAAAAAAAATTGCGTACGAATTTTCTTCAATTTATTAGTTTTTCGTATTTGGGTTTTCAACTTGCTTTCCAATGATATATAATTTGTGTTTATCAAACACAAATGAAACAAATTTAATTTGTCAAACTAATGTCAGTAATGACTCGAAATATCGCTTCAAAACCAATGAAATGCAAAATCAATCGTTTTTCGCTCCAGCAGCTTAGGGTAAAAAAACTGATAACTTTTTTTGATTTGACGCAAAATTATTAGTTGAATCGTCTTTTGACGCATAAATATTAGTTGAATCACCTCTGTTTATGGTTATTTTAAACATTTATCTACATTTATTTGAATGAAATCTGATGCAAGCAATTGTGGACGGAGTTTACAGTTACGGAGTTTACAGTTACGGAGTTTACATTTGGTTACTTTTATCATTTTCTTTCAGAAACGCTTTGTCAGAATTTTTTTACCGAAACAAAATCGCATGATGCCTACAAGATGAATCCAAATATGACATTGTTTTTCTTACTCGTTAAATAGTTTGGTGTAAAAATTAGGAACGGAGTTTACGACATTTTTTCAAATCTTATTAAAGATATACTTTTTCATCTCGAGAATGTTACATGCTGCAGAAAAGCTTCAAGTCTGTTATACTGGATGATTACCCATTCAGAAATCGCCAGTGGTACAAAAAATCAAGCACTGGCATACCACTGGGTAACCACGGTGTTAAAAATAAATGACTGGCAGAACACTCATTTGGGACGCTTTGCCAGTGTTTGAAATAATCGTTTTACCAGTATTTGTTTTACAAAAATTTCTGTGGTTTATAAAAAAACCACTGGCAAAGAATTGGCTTAGAGTGATATCCCATGGTTTGCAAACAGTGGTTATCCAGTGCTACCTAGACAATGCTACCAGGCGTACAAAAATCAATTCACTGGTAGACCAATGATTTTATAAAAATGTTGACGCTTCGTTAAAAAATGTTTGTAGTCAGAAGGTTCCGAGTTCAAATCCGGTTGCAAGGAAAAAATTTTTTTTGGACTTTTTTTAATTTAAAATTTTTTTTGTTTACTAAAATCAATTTTCCTCCAAGACCAACTTTTTTTTTTGCCCTCCCAACACTGGCATACTAGTTACAAAAAATTCTTTGCCAGTACTAGCATTTTGGCACAGCCAGTAGTTGTCCAGCTATTATCACTCATTTATGTGTTTAGCCATCAAATATTATATGTCTCGTTAGCTCAGTGGGTTGAGTAATCGTCTGCCAATCTGATGGCCTGGGTTCAAATCACGGCAGGACCAAAAAAAAATATATATGAACTTTTTTTATATTTTATTTTGGGAAATATATTTCCAGACCACCTATTTATTGGTTTTGCCAGCGTTTTGCCAACGTTTAAAAATTTTGTTCCTCCAGTGCTTTTCCGGCGCTTTTTGAACAGCCGGTCCTTTTGTCTAATGATCATTTTGGGAATGGGAAAGCACTTTTTGCCAGTACTTGTACCACCTGCTAAAGTGCTTTGCCACCGCTTTCCCGTTTGTATTTTTCTGACTGGGTACTTACAGTCCAACGATCATTTGAGTATAAATAACATTATACTTTTCGCAATATAAATAATAGATAACTCCAAAATTCTGGTATATGCATTTTTATCAAAAATTATGACGAAAAATCGTTAGAGAGTTGAAGTCGTGATAGCTAAGATATACGAAAAAGTTTGTGAAATGTATTAAGTTTTAATAAAAACGGCACTTTTCCTCTTCATAAAAATTCTTACAGTTAGTGTTAAGCTTTATTGGTTATTAAAATATAAGCTATTAAAGTTAAAAAACCTTATGAGTTACTTGTTACGGAGTTTACATTTGGCCTATAAAATTGGTCACAAATTTTATGTATCAACCAAAAATTGCGGCCCTATGCTCCTTGCAGGAGTAAAAGGAACAAATATATATATAAAAATTGGTCAGATTGTTATAAATTTTGTAAAACTGGTGACAATGCGCTGATATATATCGCAATATATAAATCAAATGTAATCCATGCATTAGAAATTAGCTGGTTACACGGTTTTTATCACATTTTTCGATATCACCCATATATACATTCTTGGTGCTTTATGTTAAACACCGAAATGATTCTCACTTCCATTTAAAGGATTTAAAAAAAATAAATGTATTTTTAAAGGATATTTTATTATAAATTTCAAATGTAAATTTTTTAACAAATAAAAACAATAAAATAACTAATATAAGTTAATTAAATAAAATAATAAGCTGTATTTTCGCTCATGCCCATCAACGTTAAGTATTTATAGCAAATCTAGGTTTTGAAAAATATAGAAAATACTGCGATGTCTCATAAATTTGGGAAGATATATGTATATTGGTAAAAATGGAATTAAAATTGATGACCAGAGTTAATTGCCTAAAAAGATTTGCCTGGTTTTAGCCATTGTTTTATTTTCAATAAAAAGGAACGCCTTAGTCTTATTCTGGATTTCTTGAAACGAAAAAAAAGAAGTTATTATTTTTTATCAACTTATTCATAAATATACACTTACGAATGACGGAAATTAATGAAATTGGTGGGAATTTGATTAACAGTTTCTTCGGGAGTAGTTCCAAACTGCAAGTATAATATTGAATTTTAAGATATTAAATTTATGGAAGTAATTATAAATGAATATATCATACCTTAAAATATCTTATATTATATTTGACTGTGGCATACTTAGTAAATCTGCCACCAACTTAATTTAAAGTGTTTTGGAAATGAGTAGTTACCCAGCAAAAACATGGTAATGACAGGTCACTACCATACGGATTACCAAGTAATGATATGTCATTAACTTTTACATTACTTTAAAATACAAAATAATGACTTACCAATAATAAGTTATAGAATTACTTATATATTCGTGTGAAGTAATCACTTACTGGTAATTGATTAAGTAAGTACTGATTAAGTCTTTTTTATATTAATATTTTATTTATAAATTTGTTTTGAACTAAATAGGAAATTTTCTAAGGTAAAAAGTTTTTTTTTTTCAATATGACCAACTATTTTACAATGTAGGGTAACCACTTATTTCCTAACTTCTGAGTAACTACTTATTCTATCTTTGTGAGTAACTGCTAATGTTGCGAGTAAATAGCCTGGTAAGTAGTGAAACTCTTTGTGTGCTACTTACTCGCTTAATTACTCGGTAATGTCTGTTTTTGCTGGGTAGTAGCTTTAGTTAACAATAACCCCTAAGGGCTCGGTTATGTAATTGAGGAATTAATAAAAAAATGATATTTGTTTTCCGAACTAAAAAGTTATTGTTTTAAGAATTACTTTTCGTCAGTTCTGTGACAGGTTCTTTTGGGTAAGTCCTGCGACAGGTTCATTTACGCTAATCCTGTGACAGGTTCTTTTGCTTCAGTCCTGTGACGTGTTCTTTTGAGTCGGTCCTGTGATACGTCACTAGGGGCAATTGACCCCCTCCTAGGACGAGCCCATGTAAAAATGATCGGTCCTTTTCATATAAAAAAACCGGTCCAAGTACCGGTCACGTGACGTGTCCGGTGACGGGTTGCTTTTGTATTTAACAAATTATTATTATAACAATATTATACAAATTCCAGCAAATAAAGAGATGCCGAAGCAGTGGAAAAAGCACTACAATTGATGATCTGGGTCAGGCTTCCATAGCCACCAGTGGCCGATCATAATCGGCTTTTCACACGTACACAACACGAATGACAACAAAGCTCTCAACTAAGAGCATAAAGGCTCCATTGTCTTTGCGTTCCGTGACGTTTCTGTAACGTGCTGTGCCGGATGGTTTTTTTGTGTAGTTAGTCTTTTCCGTAACAACGTATCAGCTGTTTAATGTTGTTTTTCTTTCACTTAACGGATAACAAAAATTCTGTTTTCAACAGGTTCATCCGGCACGTTACATTACAGACAAACTAACGACGCAAATGCTTTTTCATAGAACAAAAACAAATCAGCTGATTCGTCACGAGACGTTGCCAACTCTTGAAGGCAGGAAAGCACCGCACTGTGGGCCATCATCATCGAATTTTGGCCAAAACTAGAATATTGAGTATATGAGACTAAAAGATGTCACAAAGAGGGGTTTGGTTGTTGCTGACCACGAATCTGAAATAAAAAATATAAAATTCAAAATGGCGGATTCAAGATGGTGGCCATTAATTTTTAGTTTTTATTATATTGGACTGAAAATAATCAATTATATAGGTCTAGTATCCGCTGATTAAAAATCTGAAATTAAAATTTTGAAATTCAAAATGGCGGATCCAATATGGCGACAAACAATTTTTTCATTAAATTTCTTATTTCGCCTGATTTACTTCAAATTTCCACCAGGGGAAGTTTTGGGTAGCAGATTACGAATCTGAAATCAAATTTTAAAAATTTAACATGGCGGATCCAATATGGCGGCCATAAATTCAAAATTGTTATGTATTGGAAAATAAATTACACTGTACAAAAAAAAAAGGTTCTGATGAAAACTAATTCTGGCAGAGGGACCAAAGAAAAATATAAGTGTATCGGCGTTTTAAAAGTTTTCGTCTGGCCCTATGTTTTTGGGGGGTTAAAATTTCCCCTCTTTTGAAAATGTTTATTGTGAATCAGCATAGGAAACCATGTGAATCTTCCATTTTAGGTATAGGATATGTTCAGCGAACTTGTGTGCAACACTACGAGGGACATTTTTGTGGAACATTTTGACCCTCTAACTCTGCAATTAAAGGGTCTCTTTTGGCCCTTTTTGAAAAGTGTTGAAAAAGACACTTGAAGAGTTAGAGGGTTAAAATTTTCCAAAAAAATATTTATCATAAAATTCTACTACGAGTATAAGTCTCTGAAGACATTAAAGTTGAAAATTTAACTTCAATGCCAGAAATAAGTCAAAACTTAAAATGTGTTTAAGGGTTAATTTTATACATATTCAGAATTGTCACTCAAATTTCCCACAAACCTGGACTTTAGGGGGCTAGTCTGTGTGAGAAAACCAGAACCTTCATTTAAGGTAATTTTTAGTACTATTTTTTAGTTTTAGGAATGCTGGAAATCAGCGAGATCTGAAGGTAATTTTTCAGTTAAAGGGCAAAATCTCGAAAGTTTATGAACGGTCGCAAAAACCTAGGTAGAGGACATCTTATGGAACACATTGGCATTCAAGTTATTCAAATATCTCTTGGAACATTTTGGAGCTTTTTTTTTGAAATTTAGGATTTTCAGAAAAACCCACATTTTTGAGGTAAAATTAAAAATTTGTTACTTTTTTCGTAAATACTTAACAGGTTTCTATTTTTTTGCGAACTAGTTTCATTTTTATAATTTGAAATTGTTTTTGGAACAAATTATTGTTTATTTATGATTTTTTTATTGTATCATTAGAAAATAAAAAATGTCACAAAATTAAAAAACTTTGATTTTGGACTCTCGCCAACTAACAACGAGTAACCACAATGATACAATATTTCACTCACAAAATATTCAACAATCCTAGATTTTGAATATATAAACATATTTTCCCTTTAACTTAATTGTACTTTGGCCAAAAAATGGCGATCCTGGCCCACAGTGCACCGTGAGCAGTATGAAAATGGATAAAAAGGGTAAAAATTTACCAAAAATGGGGTAAAAAAGCACGATATTAATTTTTGAAAAAATTAAATCAAGAATTTAAAACACATTTTAGCTTTGTAAAATAGTGTAAAAAAGCTTCGAAAAATAACCAAAAGGGGTAAAAAAGCACCAAACTAATATTTTAAAATTTTTAATTTTAAATATAACGAACTTGCTATTTAAAATTGTACTACAAACATTGTGAAAAATTGTATTTTTTGTATATTTCGTATTATTTTTTCAACTTTGACAGAAAATTAAAGGAAAATTGAAAAACACGAAAACAAATAACTAAAATATAAACTTTGCAAAAAGGTACTAAAAGCACTGCCAGAAATCTGAAAAGCACTGTAAATACCCGCTTTTTTAAAAGGTATTTGTAAAAAATCACCGGGTACGGAAAGGAAAAAAGCACCAAAAAATACCCGAAAATCGCTGAAATGGCGCTGTTCAGTAGCATGGTAGCTTTCAACAAAGCAGGTTGATGTCGCTTTGTTTAAGAAATTTTTTAAAATTTTACGACAACACAGAAATAAAATTAAATACATATATAAATAAATAATAATAATTTTTTTTCCTAAATTTTAATTAACAATTTGGAAAGTTGAGTGGGAACATTCATTTTTATTTTCCTTCAATATATTTACAAAAAATAAATATTTTTTTTATTTATTTTTATCGGGATATACATTAATTTCGTTAAAGGTATTAAATGTGCTAAAATCCCAAACGTATTTTAAAATTGTGAAAAATAATCTTTTGGAGACATGTCCCTATCCGGATTTCATTCTTGCCTAGGGAAATCGTCAGGGGACAATGTTTTTAGAATTTCTGGAAACATTTGTTAAGTTAAATTACAAACTCAATGAGAATTTCTTGTTCTCGTCTAAGAGCGTTATTAAACATTTAAAATATTAAAGA
This sequence comes from Leucophora obtusa, assembly GCA_949987735.1. Lineage (NCBI taxonomy): Eukaryota > Metazoa > Arthropoda > Insecta > Diptera > Anthomyiidae > Leucophora > Leucophora obtusa. The sequence continues at coordinate 51,746,154 of OX465296.1, forward strand.
AAAAACAAAAACAACAACAAAGAATTTACCACAATTTGCTTTGTCATCTTCCAATATAGTCTGTTGTTTTGACAGATTTAGCAATGTAGTGACATCCATTCATGTATAAACACCAATAGAAAATAATGTTTTCTAAAATGTCAGTAACATTTAAATTTGCACAAGCACTTGTATAGTTTTTTTTAAATTTATTTTTTAAATAATATCCCAGTGTAGAAAATCATTACCAGATATGTGGTTATGTAACTACATACTTGGTAATGGTAACTACTTACTTTTGTTATTACATTTCTTATTACCTTTATATGGGGATGTCGCGAAAAATAATGGGTTGTCGTTACACACCAGCATACGAAAAATCAAAAAACATATCGTTACCTATGTGCTTACCAGTACTGACAAAAATAATGAGTCTAAAAATAGATTTTCAAAAAAATAAATTATATAAAAAAAAATATTTTTTATTGTATTTTTTTTTTTTTAATAAAATTTGCTGGTGCGGGAATCGAACCTGGGTCTACAGATTGCCAGTCAACAGCTCTACCATCTGAGCTATATCGTCATGTAATATTTAATAGATAAAAATATAATTGATCTGCTGCACACAAGTAAGCTTACTCGCCAACATACAAAAAATCAAAAAATATGTGGTTACATATATCCTTACCAGTGTTTAAAAAATATTGAGTCTAAAAATAGATTTCAAAAAATTTAAAAAAAAATCTAAAAAATTATTTTGTATTTGAAATAATGATAAAAATAAGTCATTATCCGTAACTCATTATTATATGTTTTAAAATAATGCAGAAGGTAAGTGGGTGTCATTACTGGTACTCCAAAAAATAATGATACGTCATTACCGTTTCTACACTGGGATGTTTAATAAAATTTATTATGAATTATTTTTATTTCTTCAATTCACTCACTAATTCATTTTTTCATTAATTCAAGTTCTGAATTATACAAATATAAATTTAAAATTGATAAACTAATTTCTCACAGTGTAAAAACACCAATACATTCACATAAACACTAATGATTTTAAGGGGGGTAAATACTGTAACAACAGCATTTTAAAGGGCATATTTGAACGGTTGTCAAAAATTCAATTGATAATATTTTTAATATTTTATTTAAAAATCATGTTATTGTAGAAGTATTTTTAAAAAATATAAGTTTTATATTTCCCCAGCCAAAATCGCCAGAGTTGCCACTTCATTACTGGCCGTTCTTAAAAAAGACAAAATCGGCTGCCACTGTGCAGCCTTCATTACTTATCGGAAAATAAAAATGTAAAGTGATTCTGTAGTCCCTATCTTGACCCGATTTTTATTTTTAAATTCTTTTTTTAACAAATTTGCCACACAAACTTAAGAATTCCAAAAAAGGCAAGAAAAACACATTTGCTCGGGGATATAAAATGCATTTGACCAAAATTCAAAATCGAAATCGGTTAACCCACCTTGGCTGTAGAGTGTCAGCCGATTTTGAACTCATGGTTTTGAGAATAACGCGTTTGAAGTCTAAAGTTAATTTTAATCCAAGAAAACAGCAAAATTTCAAAAAATTGTGGATGAAGAAAAGTTATATCTCCTAGCTTACTACATGTCCACCAAATTTGGGACGAATCGGTTAATGATTATTTGATATATTAAACTTAATAGTCTTAAAAACGATGGTAGATATATTATTATACATAATTCTACTCATACACTCGAAATAGTTTGTAGTTTAAATTAACTGAAAATGTAATTTAAAATAAATTAAAAATCACTTGAAAACCGGACTACTAACTTTTCATTTAAATCAAAAGAACTTTTCATTTATTTTTAAATGTTAATAAATAAACTACAAAATCCTTAAAAAAAAATTTAAAAAAATTAACTACAAAATCCGTAAGAATAAATGATACTAAGTTTATTTAATTTTTTTAACTGACCTAGAAATCGAAAAGGAATTCTTTTTTTAACGAAACATTTTAAATGAAAATATTAACTGTAACAGAAAATCCGTATTTATAATTAATTTATTTTTTAAATAAACGACAAAAACAGTTAAAAAATATTTTTCTTTGTATTTTAACTGTATAAATAAACTACAGTCAGTTACTGTAATAATATTTTCAGTGTACTGTTTTGTATAAATGCTATAATTTTGTACATTTTTTTAATTTATTTTGTATTTTTTCACAATTTTTGTATATGGGCAAGTCTACGAAACCGGGCGATTCCATGTTACCCAGGATTTAAACCATTTTAATAACAATATATAATATTTTTGATGGTATCAGCATTTTCGAGGCAACGAATTTAATCAGGCGATCATCTTAAATTTTAATATTTATACTGCTAATGTGCTCTACTCAATTAAAAACTACCCAAAACTTTTGGTGGATAATAATTATGATGTTAGAAAATCTCCCATTTGTTGAAAAAAATAGGTGCCCTCAATTAGGAACAAATGGTACACTCAAAATAGTTTGTAGTTTAAATTAACTGAAAATGTAATTTAAAATAAATTAAAAATCACTTGAAAACCGGACTACTAACTTTTCATTTAAATCAAAAGAACTTTTCATTTATTTTTAAATGTTAATAAATTAACTACAAAATCCTTAAAAAATAATGATTTTTCATTTATTCCGTTTTTTTAACTCTCAAAAAATTAACTACAAAATCCGTAAAAATAAATGATACCCAGCAAAATATTGGTAATGACACCTCATTACTATCTGCATTACCAAAAATGATATATCATTACCTTCTGCATTATTTTATAATATAAAATAATGACTTCCTAATAACGGCCTATTGTATTCATTGTTTCTAAATATGAAGTAATGACTTACTCGTAATAGTTTAAATAAGTACTTTTTACACAGTTAAATTTTATACATTTTTATTTATTATATGTAAATATGTTTTATGTTTAAATTTTTATGACGAGTCCTAAAATTACACACTAGAGAAAACTTACATTTTTCTGAATGTATTTCCTTAAGCTAATAGTATTTGCTTAACTCCTTATTTTTATGAATCAAGTAAGCAATCGGATAACCACTTATAATTCAACTTTTTATAAGTATGTGTGTAACCACTTATTATTTAAAATCTCATAACTACTTATTTCTCATTTTTTCGTAAGCGAGCGGGTAAGCGTGACTACTTATAAAAACGACCACGCCAAACACAAATAATGAGTTTAGACGCCAAAAAATAAGTTGTGCGGAGCTATGAATTTCTATTATATAACCACTTATTTGGTAATGAAAGATTTTGCTGGGTATTTACTTTGTTTCGTTTTTTAACTGATCTAGAAATCTAAAAGGTTTTCTTTTTTTAACAAAACATTTTAAATTAAAATATTAACTTTGACAGAAAATCCGTATTTATATGTAATTTATTTTTGAAATAAAAGACAAAAACAGTTGAAAACTATATTTCTTTTCATTTTAACTTAAATAAATGTACGGATAAGTTTTTAAATAAACTACAGTCAGTTACTGTAATAATATTTTCAGTATAGTTCTTTAAAATCTGTAACTCTGTTTTTTGAATAAAGAGTAATATCAGACATTTTTAAGTTTTACGCTTTCAGCCTCAATGCAAAAAAAATTAAATCAAATTAATAAGTGTGCCTTCAAAAATAAAGAAAATGTGACAATGCGAAATTTGATATTTTTGAAGGGCACATCCGCAGTTTGAGAAATAATTAGTTGCAGTCCTGCGTGATCGGTATATATCGGTGATACTTTTAGTGTGTACAAGTGCTAATTGGATCGTACTATTAGTTTGGTGTCCAGACCCATTTTAGATTAAATTTTGTAGCTTTTCATAGATTTTTAGAGCTAAAAGTGATGTAGAAACTTAGAACTTACACACAACAATATTAATTGCGATATATATCATATAAGCCAGATTTCAGCCATTAATTCTTTTATCTGTGGATGTGCTAGTCAATTTAAAGTTGGATTTTTAGCGTATTGTACAGCGAAAATTGATGTAAAGCCTAAAAATAAAATCCGATCTGTTTAGAACTTTCACATAATGACAGCTATGATAAGATCTACCGTTCCAGATAGATTGAACTCCATAATTCTTAAAAACTGTGGATGTGCCTTCAATTTGAATTTAACCTTTTAGCGAATTTTGGAGAAAGATATGTTGTAGAGAACACGAAATTCGTCCGATCCGTTTAGCACTTTCAGATAATAATAGTAATGTAGATATGTACCATTCAAAACATATTTGATCCCGTAATTCTTTTAATCGTGGATGTGCCATTCAATTTTGTGCTGCAGTTTTGAGGGAAATTTATATGGGCACAAGTCCAAACATAGACCGATTTAAACCAAAATCAATAGACTCCGTCCTTGGGCCGATATAAATCGGTCTACCAAATTTTATCAAAAAATCTTAATAAATGAATGTTCTTTAGTTTGACTCTAGATCATAAATTAATATCACTTTCTTAGTAAATGGTTATTTTTCCAAACGCGTCGTATAGACCAAATATAATTAATATTGTCATTAATATGTATTTTTATTAATTCTAATTTAGTAGGTTTGAGGTTGCAAATTTAATGTGTTTATAACTTTTGAGGAAGGTTTATTCTACTTCTTAACCTCAAACCTACTAAATTAGAATTAATAAAAATACATATTAATGACAATATTAATTATATTTGGTCTATACGACGCGTTTGGAAAAACAACCATTTACTATAAAAAATAAAAATGCCCTGTTGGCTGTTCGTCTCCAATATACACAAATTGCCTGCACTTGTACGTACAAACCATACTTCAATGTGGCAATATTTGTGAAAAGGTGACACGGAGGAAATAAGAAGATAAACAGAGAAAATCTGAAGTATAATGTTTGTATATGTCTGTTTGATCACTTCTGAAATTATTCTTATAGAGACAATCTGACAATAAAAATATAAACAATAATACAATTTAATGGAAGATCACTCTGATGAAGCCTGTCCATAAAAAGGAAGAAACTAGATCTAGTCTGATTTGCAAATTTAATGTGTTTATAACTTTTGAGGAAGGTTTATTCTTCTTCTTAACCTCAAACCTATTAAAAAAATATCACTTTCTGTTTAAATTATTTTCAAATTAAAGAAAGCTGATACAATTTTTACAAGTAAATTACAAAGAATAAAAATTTTTGAAAGAATTCGATAAGACCAGCAAGACAGAATATCTATTTTTCAAAAATTTTTATTCTTTGTAATTTACTTGTAAAAATTGTATCATCTTTCTTTAATTTGAAAATAATTTAATTTATGATCTAGAGTCAAACTAAAGAATATTCATTTACCAAAATAAGAGATCAACTAAACATTCCCCTCATTCATCTTAAAAACGCACTGACACGGTGCAAAATATAATTTAAATAACATACATTTAAATTTAACGGTTCGTTGTAATTCAAATAATCTGTGGTTATCATACACAGAGTTGAATATAATCAGCTAAGATATTTTAAGAATTAAGGTTCAAAGCAGAAAAAAAGAGTAATAATAACAAAAGATAAAAATAGCATCTAAGTTGAGTTGTTGATAACAAATTCGATTTGCTTTCAACTGTCACATAAGTAGACAATTATTAATTATTAACCCATTCAAGGCGAAAGGCACTGATGATGGCTTTGTAGCGAAAGCCGAAATCGAATTCTTTCAAAAATGTTTATTCTTTGTAATTTACTTTTAAAAATTGTATCATCTTTCTTTAATTTGAAAATAATTTAAACAGAAAGTTATATTAACTCTTTCACTACCCTTGTACACTATAGTGTACTCATCTTTAAAAGAATATATAAAATTTAACAGTGCAAAACAAACTTTATCCTTTCTACAAATAAGTTTATTAGGATCTTGGACTTCAAATAAAAATCATTATATGTATAAGCAGTTCAACATGGCAATATGGTTGCGATATTTGTTAACGAAGTCTAATTTTTTGAATATATCATAATCTCCGTGAAAAGGGGGTTTTGGTGTTTCTCCTAAACTAATGAAGATATATAATTGAAATTAGGCATATACAGCTATGGACATGGAAATATTACACTTTTATGTGTTAAGAAACATAATTATTTATTTTGAAAAATAAAAAAAAATAAAATTTTTTATTTCCTATACGGGAAGTGTTATTATTGATGATTGTAATTCATTCTTTATTTAAATAAAAATCCTTCAACTATTTTATATATATTAGTAAATATTTATAAACTAAAAAAAAATACCTGGACTTCTAAATAGGACACATTTTATGTTTTTACAAAAAACAATTATTATTTTTTTAGCGTTAATATTACACTAATATTTTGTGCTGTATCCATTATTATTAATAACCGCTTCGCATCTTCTTTGCATACTCTCAACTAATCTCTGGCATCTTTCTTTTGGTATAGAATACCAGGCTTCTTGAATACCAGCCCAAAGTTCGGTGGGCTTTTTGTAATTGTTTTGCGAAACTTTTGTTTTTACATCATTCCATAGATTTTGAATTGGATTAATGTCCGGACTTTGGGCTGGCCAGTCCAAAACCTTAATTTGTTCTTGTAAAAAATAATCCTTCACTATGTTCGACGAATGCTTCGGATCATTGTCATGCATAAATGTCCACTTAACTGCCATATTTTCATAGGCATACCATACCATTCTTAAGAATGCTCAAATATTGAAACCTCTCCATTTTGTCCTCTACTTTTACGATAGGCCCAACACCACGACAGGAAAAAGCTCCCATACCATAATATTACCCCCACTGTGTTTCAAGATCTTCTGAGTGTACTTAATGTTTAAAGCCTGGTTTTTTGGGCGGTGTACAAATGTTCTACCATCTGGTCCGACACGATTTACTTTCCTTTCATCTCTCCAAAGCACATTTTTCCAAAAGGACAACTCATTTCCTTTGTGGGTTTTGGCTAAATCAATACGTTTCTTAATATTTTTTCTTGAGGCTACTATCTTCCTATTCGTCCAAATAAGTTTTCTTCATTCAGTCCTCTTCTTACTAACCTGTCTGACACTTGAACGTTGAATTTTTCCCTGATTTCATTATTTATTTGACGGGAGGACATAAAAGGGTTGGGTTTGCTTTTGCGTACTATCCATATAAGTTGTAGTTTTACGACGGATTGGCTTACGTTCTTTATTTTGCGTATGATATTTCTTGTCGGCAGCACATAGACGAATAGCATTGTATACCATATTTCGCGAACACTTTAGTATTTTAGTAATTTCAGTTGGAGATTTCATCTCGTTGTGGAATTGAGATATAAGTCTTCGTTTTTCTGGATTACAATGTTTTCCACGTCCCATATGGGTACAATTAGAAAAGAATTTACTTATTTCAAACGCAAATTATGAAAAGAAAATTATTACTAAATCGAGTAAAATTTTGACAACTATTGCAAGTGTCCTATTTTTATGTCCAAGTCAAATATGAACAAAGTAAACTAATTTTGTTGTAAATATTTGCATGTTTTATTTGCAAAGTTTTATATATAATCCGAGACTACTTGATTACAGTTCACTATAATAGAAAACAAATATAATTATTAAGAGAAATGCATGAAGATAATTTTGTATGAAGTGTCCTATTCCCATGTCCATAGCTGTAGCTTCATTTTATGACGAGAAGAAAACCAACCAAAGAATTTTTGCTACTCGAATGTTTAAGGGGTAAAACAGGTCTCAGAAGTTTGAAAAAAGAAAATGTGCGCGAACAGATTACTTCTTTTCCCTGTGGGAAAATAGGGGTCAGTTGTAGTGAGAGTTCCTTTCCCGTGACCGGTGAAAACAGGACCGGTCTGAAAGAACCTGCGCTGTGACCCGTCGCGTGACCGGTTAAAACAGGACCGGTCTGCATGGACCTGTCCCATGACTAGTGAAAACAGGACCGGTCTGAATGTGCCTACCCGGTGACCTGTCCCGTAACCGGTGAAAACGCAACTGGTCTTAAAATACCGGTCCTGTGACTGGTGAAAATAGTACTGGTCTGAAAGTACCTGTCGAGAGACAAGTAAAAATGGGACTGAACCAGTGGTACAAATATTAGATTTGTCAATTATTCGGATGTTTATTTTGATCGATTAACCCTTACATGCCTGAATTGTACCTAATGGCAGGGAATTTTCCGACCAAACATCGTGGAAATATAGATATATGCCAAAGAAATATTTTTATTATTTTTATAGCTTTGCAGCAGCCCCTAGCTCAGATATTGGGAATTAAAGTTAGAACGTTAGCATGCTGCCGGACCCGAGCGGGCTAAGATTTTTTAAAATTTTATTTTTATATTTGGCGTTTTTTTAATCACTGGATTTATTTTTGGATTTTTTTTATTTTATTAAAATATCCACATTTTGTTTTTCAATTTTTAAAATTTTATATTTTTATCCAGGTATAACACTTATTCCCTTATATAATGTAAAAGAAAAAAAATTAAATTTTGCGAAAATGAAATTTCTGGAATAAAATTAAGCTAAATCCAAAACGGATTTATTTATTTTTTAAATCCATTTTGGATTTAGCTTATTTCAATTCCTGTGTTCACATTTTTACAAAATTTAATGATTTTCCTGCACATTATATTGAAGAATAAGTATAAGAATTTAATAAAAATTATAAATTTTTCAAATTAAAAAACAAAGCATTAATTTTTTAACAAAATAAAATAAATCCAAAAATAAATCCAGTGATTAAAAAAATAGGCCTATTATTTCCATAACTAAACTCTACTTAAATTTGTAGAGTGTTTGAATTTTATTAAAAAATTTTATTTTGCTTGCAAATAACACTAATATAAATACGCATTGTGGAGCAGCAATGCTACTGAGTAAAAAAAATCGTTATAAAAAAAGGAGTAAAAAAGTTAAAGTCGGGGATGCCTACTATAAAATACCCTACACCAGTCTGGTTAAAAGCCAACTAATGTTAAAATGGACTTTTGTCAAAATTTTCTATAAAATGATAAAAGAAGAAGAAATCGGAAATATAGCCCATATGGGCGATAGGTCCAAATATGGACCGATTCTATCTAGAATCAATAGGCTTTGTCCTTGGCACAAATGTGTACCAAATCTCATTGAAATATCTTCGTATTTGCGACCTGCAGCGTGTAAGGCACTAGGTCTAAACATGGACCGATTTAAACCAAAATCAATAGGAGTCATCCTTGAACAGAAAAATTTTTGAATGGAATATACACTTTTAATAAAAGCTTAATTTCGATTTAAAAATTTTTCTGTGCTTCTAAAGCCTTCAATTTGTTTTTTAATGCCCAAAATTGGATATTTGTTTAATATTATTTTATTAAGAATCAACTTAAAAAAAGAATAAAAAGATTCAAAAATTCATATCTTAAAAAAAAAACGCCCTCTTGAAAATTTCAGAATCTTTAAGGATCAGTTAGAGGTTTTATTTAAAAAAAAAATTTAGCAAAAAAATAGGTTTTTGAATTTTTCGATTTTTAAAAATGTAAAATTGCAAAATTTAAAATTTTTCTATTTTTCAATATTTTTTTTTATAATATTTTTTTCTTCAATACGCCTGGGTCCGCCATCTAACGTTTTTTTTTTCAACTAGTGCTTATTTCGTGAATGGTAACACTTAGCTCATGTCTGATTTGACAGATAATTAGTTTTATCCTTCCGCTGAACGAATATGGTTGTGTATACGCTTGAACAATGCTGGGAAATATTGCGACATTACTTTGAAAATCATGGTAATGTTGCAGAATGTGTGCGAAGTCAATGGCGATCGTTACGCCGACAAGCCAGAGGCAATTGACGCTTTAAAGGACAATATTCGTGAAGCCATTGGTGAAATACAGCTGCATACAATCGATAATGTGCTAAAAAATTGGGCCGATCGTGTAGGCTACTGCATGGCCAGCCGAGACAGCCATATGAATGAAATTATTTTCCATTATTAACCGGAAGGATTGTACTTTCAAATAAAAAATGAAATTTGAGAAAATATTCAGTAGTTTTTTTATAGCATTTTCAAAAAAAAAAGTTATTTGGCGGACCCTATATAATCATATCCTAAAAAATCTTTTCTCTTATATCATTTTATATGCCATATACAAATACATATACTTGATCAAATTAAATCTCGTTGAAGATAAATTTTTATATTGGTTCGAACAACACTTTATAAAACTAAATGTGACCCAAGAAAATTTTAGATAAAATTATTTACTATCTCGAATCGAACAAAATGTATGTTGATTTAAATACAGTTATATACTTAATAATTCAATACAAAATTAAAAAGCTGAGCTTATCTGTTATGTTGCATCTAGGGTGTCTAATAACCCAGGATTTTTTCATTTCTAGGATAAATGAGACATACCAATGTCACGCTTTTACAATATCTAATATTAAATCTAATGAAAGAAATAATAAGAAAGGTAACTACACAGAGAAAAAAATATAGTTAAATCAATTACTATATCAGATTTTAATTAACGTTTGAATTTTTACGAACACTTTGTAAATAAAGTATGAATACTAGAGCTAGTGTTATTGTCATTACTTAGTGTAATATTTTATTTAAGTAAGAAACTTTGAAACAAAATTTTCTAATTGGTGGCTATAATACTGATCCTTATTAAAGTAAATTATAGTTAAACTTTTTCCTAAATAAGTTAATGTGTTTTTCGATTTTAAAAATAAGCAGACACTTTTTTATATAAAAAGAAAAAAAACCTGATATTTGTGTGATTTCAAAGCTATTTCTATCTTAATAAACGGTGTTTCTATATGATTTAAATTTTTTTCTTCTGCGTAGTTACTACTAACTGATACTGGATTATATAACCCACATAGAGAGAAGTTTGCTGGACCAGTTTTAATAAAAATTTTTAATAAAATAATAAAGTTTTTTTCAAAAGGTAAATGAAATTTTTTTTTAATTTGGTGAAAATTCTTCATATATTTTATGAATTTAGTTTTAATGCAACTTTTTGATTAAGTGTATGAAACTTTTAATAAATAAAATTAATATTTTCACAACATTTTATCAAAAATTCCATTAATTCAATAAAATGTTTCAATAGACGAGGGCCCAGTGAAATTTCATCGGTTATGTGCAAAAATGTATTAATATCATTCAGATAATTCTCTCAGTTAATTAATTGGTCGTTTTTCTACACTATACATATTCATATAAACAAAAATTAAAAATTTAATGCAATTGAATAAGACCAAAACTCCGATAAAATTGGATGAAATTATATCAATTCAAATATCTATTTTATTCATTTATATACAAGTTGATTAATCTATTTTCCGGATTAAATTTTATATAATTCAGTATGATGCCAAATAAAAAAGATATGCTACCGAATAAATTTTTTTTCACGGGTTGCATAACTTTGTAAAAAAATTTTTGTAATTTTTTTCCTTAGGCAAAACTTCGTTATATGATGAAGGAAAAGTTCTGACCAAAATTCATCCAAATCGAAAGGGGTCGATTTGAGATGGAATGACCCATATAGTTTTTTAATTTTACTATTTTTTATTTTAAAAAAAATTATTTGAATTTATGCATTTAAAAGATACAAAAAATTTGTTTCCGACTTTCTATATTTTTATATATTTAGTTAGAAATTCTAATATGATATTAACATGTTAAATTTTATTTGTTTTTCTTATTGCAGTTGTCTGCAGTAAGAAAATGATGATTAGAAAACTCAAACTTGAGGTAGAAAAATATTTTATATAAATATAAAAAAACTTAAAATTTTAAGGAACAGATTCTTTTAACGAAAAGAAAGCAGTTTTTTGTAAGTATGTAGATCGTGTAAAAAACGTTCATCAAACGAAAACTACTTTCGATTAATGAGCTTAATCCGAATTTTTGGATTAATGATTCCCCGCTTAAAAGCGCAGAAAACTCTACATTTTTGAAGGCGCATTTAAGCGGGGACTACTGTACATCTGATATTATTATACCCTACACCACTATGTGGTCAGGGTATTATAAGTTTGTGCTGATGTTTGTAACACCAAAAAATATTGGTCGTAGACCCACCTTATAGTATACCGATCGGTTCAGAATTTTTTTTTATTTCGATTTAACGATGTCCGTCTGTCCGTCCGTCCGTCCGTCCGTCTGTCTGTCCATGCAATCTTGTACGCACTCTACAGGTCGCACCTGTTAAGATATTTCGATGAAATTTGGTACATAGACCTATGTTGGCCCAAGGACGAACAAGTTTGATTTTTTTGAACATCGGTCCATGTTTAGACCTAGTGCCCATATAAGGGTCCTACCAAAATTATATTGTTTATACGCTGCAGGTCGTAAATATTAAGATATTTTGATGAAATTTGGTACACAGACCTATATTGGCCCAATAACGCAGCCTATTGATTTTGGTGAACATCGGTCCATGTTTAGACCTAGTGCCCATATAAGGGTCCTACCAAAATTATACTGTTTATACGCTGCAGGTCGTAAATATTAAGATATTTTGATAAAATTTGGTATACAGACCTACATTGGCCCAGTAACGCAGCCTATTGATTTTGGTGAACATCGGTCCATGTTTAGACCTAGTGCCCATATAAGGGTCCTACTAAAATTATATGGTTTATACGCTGCAGGTCGCAAATATTAAGATATTTTGATAAAATTTGGTACACAGACCTACGTTGGCCCAAGGACAAAGCCTATTGATTTTGGTGAACATCGGTCCATGTTTAGACCTAGTGCCCATATAAGGGTCCTACCAAAATTATATTGTTTATACGCTGCAGGTCGCAAATATTAAGATATTTTGATGAAATTTGGTACACCGACTTATCGCAGCCGAAGGACGAAGCCTATTGATTTTGGTGAACATCGGTCTATGTTTAGACCTAGTGCCCATATAAGGGTCCCCCCAAAATTATATTGTTTATACGATGCACGTCGTAAATATTAAGATATTTTGACGAAATTTGGTACACAGACCTATTTTGGCCCACGGACGAAGCCTATTGATTTTGATGAACATCGGTCCATGTTTAGACCTAGTGCCCATATAAGGGTCCTACCAAAATTATACTGTTTATACGCTGCAGGTCGCAAATATTAAGATATTTTGATGAAATTTGGTACACAGACCTATATTGGCCCAATAACGCAGCCTATTGATTTTGGTGACATTAGTTGGCTTTTACCCAGACTGGTGTAGGGTATTCTATAGTCGGCATGCCCGACTTTAACCTTTTTACTCGTTTTTTCAACTAATTTTTTGTATGGTAATTGATGTTATTACATATCCCCAAATCTCACTCCATATATAGCTACATAAGCCATTTAAAACTACCCTATTAAAAAAATTAATGAGGTACAACATGCAATCATATCTTTTTCTGATGTTGGCCAAAACAAAATTTGATCCGAAAAATGGTGGATCATGCTGTATTCATTTATATGCACCGTAGATCTAATATGATGAAATACGATCCGAAAATGGGTTTATCTAATCATATAAAATTGGATGTGACGTAATGACAATCAAAAACTAATTTCAGTAGAATGGACGATTTAATGCAATATGAGCGAACTTTGAATGAAGTATTTTTGTCTAATGGTATCAAATAAAATGTAACTTTATTGTACTAAATCTAATTATATATAGTAAGATAAACCCATTTTTCGGATCGTATTTCATCATATTAAATCCAAGGTATATCTAAATTAATACAGTACGATCCACCACTTTTCGGATCAAATTGTAGTTTAGGCTATACCAAAAAAAGATACGTTTGTATTTTATAACATCTAACTTTTTTTACTCGGGTACCCTATTAAAAAAATTAATGAGGTACAACATGCAATCATATCTTTTTCTGATGTGGCCCAAAACAAAATTTGATCCAAAAAATGGTGGATCATGTTCTATTCATTTATATGCACCGTGGATCTAATATGATGAAATACGATCCGAAAATGGGTTTATCTAATCATACAGAATTGGATGTGACATAATGACAGTCAAAAACCAATTTCAATGGAATGGACGATTTAATGCAATATCAGCAAACTTTGAATGAAGTATTTTTGTCTAATGGTATCAAATAAAATGTAACTTTATTGTACTAAATCTAATTATATATAGTAAGATAAACCCATTTTCGGATCGTATTTCATCATATTAGATCCAAGGTGTATCTAAATTAATACAGTATGATCCACCACTTTTGGGATCAAATTGTAGTTTTGGCGATACAAAAAAAAAGATATGTTTGTATTTTATAACATATAACTTTTTTTACTCGGGTAATCAAAATATATGTAGTGACCGATAAGATTATATATGGTTCGATTCTAAGTTATATAACACTGTATGTATTGTCATTAGGGTTTGGGGTTCAGCAATTCCCGGGCGGGAATTCCCGGGAAAAGTTTGCCGGGAAATTTTAAAAATATTAAATTTTTTAAATTGTTTTTGTTTCGAATAGGATTTTTTAATTTTAGTCATAAAAACCATTTTAAATACCAAAACAAAAATGTCTTTGTTAAAATCTTTTAAAAGGGAATATATTTATTTGACACACAAATAAAATATTTGCCAAGTAATTAGGAGCATTACAACTAATAAAGATTTTTCGCATAACTTATTCAAAATTTAAATAGTAAAACCTAAAAACTTGGTAAAATGTTTAAAAGAAATATGACAAAAAGCTTTGTTTCTTACAAATAATCGCCCTTACTATCTAAATTTTTCAAATGTATAATTTAGGTAAAGTCGACTTTAGTTAAATTATTGGCTGGAAGTATACCTTGACTTGGTTTTTTGGAGCATTCTGATTGGTTAATTTATTTTCAACCAATCAAAATATTTGAAAATATAAATATTTTTGTAGGGTTTTCATACACAAAATGAACAAAACCGTTTGATTAAAAATAAAGTAGACTTTAAATTCAAAATACTCTTTTATATTAAGGGTAATAATTTTTTAAGTAACGTTTTCATTAATAAATGTGAAAAGAAAAGACTGGTTAACGGTGGTATCTAAATTTGGTTCACAAAAAAAAAAAAATTTATGGACATTCAACTTCTCTTGAAGAAAACAACAACAAGAATAACGTTTCAGCTAAAATTAGCAAAGTACCCGAAGAAAAAAGTGTAAGCTGAATAGCCATTTAAGGTGTTATGGTAGGGCAAACATTTCCTGAAATGGCATCCAAATTAGCCGCAGTCAATTCGCACCATAACTAGATCTTCGTTTATTCGAGAAAGTTTTTATAATAAAAACCTTGCATTGCAAAAAAATGAAACCGATGTAAAGAACATTATATTAAATTACTACAATCATGTAAAAGATATCATGATGAAAGAAATATCGAGCAATATTTCTAACAATAGGAGATTTACTATAATCTTAGATGAATGGACAAGAGTATCACAAAAGAGATATTTGAACATATGTATAAATGGAAATAATTAATTTTATAACCTGGGGTTGGTTTATATATCAGGAAGATGTAATGCTGATGAAATAAGAAGAATTGTAGAAATAAGACTAGAAGAGTTTTATTTGTCTTTGGAAAATATCATTTTGGCCACCATATCTAATGGGCCAAGTGTGATGAAACGGTTTGTTTCCGACAGTCCAATAGTAGAAGCTTTCTGCTGGAATCATGCAATTCATTTGGCAGTGCTGCGAGTAATTTATGTGAAATCAAATGTTCAACATTCTGATATTTTTTACTTTGAATTCTCACTACACAGACTGCATTTGTACTGAAATAGTTTTTTTTTTAACAAAAATTACTTATATAGGTGGTTTTCATTAACAATTTTGTTCAAACATTTTCATTCATTCCCGTTTCCCGGGAAATAAAAAAGTCCGGGAAATCCCAAACCCTAATTGTCATACTAAAAATACATTCTTGTAATTTCATATAACTTTCTGTATAATTTCATTCAAATTAATATATAGTTCAGTCCTGTGACAGGTTCTTTTGTTTCAGTCCTATGACAGGTTCTTTTGCGTCAGTTCTGTGACAGGTTCATTGCGCCAGTCCTCTGAAAGGTTCTTTAGTATCAGTCCTTTGACAGGTTCTTTTGCTTCAGTCCTGTGACTGGTTCTTTTGCGTCGGTCCTGTGACACGTCACAAGGGGCAATGGACCCCCTCCTAGGACAAGCCCATATAAAAGACGTGTCCTGTGACCGGTTCCTTTTCCCACAGGGAAGTTAATCTAGAAAAAATGTCTGCACTAATTTGAAATTTTTCAAACGACCTGTTTCGTAGATTTTCCCATATATTGATTACTTTTATGACTTATATTAAGCCATCAGCACCTGCGCCATATGACGTGTCTTCAGCATCCATAAAGGAATCGTCTTTGAAAACTGTGTGCAATTCTTACATCTTTTGATGTAGTTTTTATCTTTTTATTCTGTCCTGTTATAAGATATACGATTTCCAATAAAAACAAGTTAATAAAAATGCAAACAAAAAATGTTACACACAAATTTACCACATAGAGTATTACTTTGGGACTAAAACATATTTTACAAAAAAACATGTAGCAATTTAATTTCTTCGAATTTTGTATTGAAATTTTCGGAGCATATAGAGGAAAGTATGCTCCCTTTAAAAGAGGGATTGGTATAAACTCTGATGTTTTTTTCCTATGACTCTCTTATATTTTTAGCGAACTCGGGCTAGCAAATAAAAACCGGGTGAAAATAGTTTGCGCACACAAAAGATGCTGTGAGTACTGTGAGGGAAAAAATGTGATGACGTAAAATTTCCTTTTTCATTATTCTTCTTTGAAATGAGTGTTGTCAACTTCTAACACAATGAAGTACACAATTTATACAAAACTTGATAAAATCCACGAATTTTAATGAACAAATTTTTAATAAGTATGCTTTCATCATTTTCCCTACAGGAATTTTTTGTGTATGAATTATATAATCTCCACGTAAGATAATTTTCTCTGCGATTGATTTTGAAGTTAATTGATAAAAAAAAATATTAAACCTAATGTGTGGTGGAGACACCAAATTATTTTAAAATTTTATTGCGTATTTTATTTCATTTGTGGACACTACATTACGTTTTTTTCGATTCCTAGCACTTTTCATGTTAAATTTTGTGTTTTTCGGCAAAAAATGCTAACAGTGAACACATTAAATTAAATTATGACGCATTAGGAAATTATCTCGTTCCCCTTAAAAGCATCTAATTTCCCCGCAATTCCCCTGTATTAAAGTTGGAATTTCTCCTTATTTTACGATCTTTGATTTTACAATAACACATTTTGCTTGTGCCCGAGTTCGCAAACAAATAAAAAGAGAGACGATTGAGCGAGACAATGGGGGATCGATACCCACAGGTTTTGCACATAAGCAATCAACATAACTTTAGTCATAACCTCTCACTAATTTCTATAATTTTTAAAAAGAGAACAAATCATATAGCGCTGTGGTTTTTTTTTAAATTTATTAACCTCGTTATACGAGGGAATGGTGTATAACATATTTAAGCTAAATATTGCCAGCATATGCAAATAAAAATAATATGAGTATAATAAACTTTGTTCCATTAATTACGCACAATATGAAACAAACATAAATTAAACCAATAAGAAAGAAATTCACAAATTCATTGATGCATTGCCAAATCAACGCATTTATTACACATTAAAGCACAAACATATTCAAAATCACGCATATAAGCAATGTGAAATCAAACAGAAAAACACAAAGTCAATGAACTTTTTTTAGTGCGTAACAACGAACCAAACAAAACGCATTGATGAAAAAATGATTTTTTCATAAATACAAACTGCTAAAATACAAGCATGGTTGGCGGGCAAAACCACTTAATTACCGTTACCATCCATGAATGATAAATATTAATTTAACATAAATTAATACTATATTTGAACTACACTGCGAGAATTATCCTTTATATTATTAATGATATAAGTTCAAAGAATTTTTTTCGTAGAACCAATAAATTATTTCATTATGTATATAATATTTAATTATTAAGAAAATTTTTCATAACTTTTCTTTCATAAAATTTCATAATTACATTAAAAAAATTCATTGAATTTCATAAATTAGATCTCCATAAATTTAATGAAAATGTTCTTTATATATAACAAGGGTGGGCACGGATTTTTCACCGAGGGCCATATTGTGGTTTTTCATAAATTATAAAGGGCCTTACTATACATTAAAAAAAGTAAAACTACAAATATTTACCTTAAATGAAAGCGGACGGAACTAATGTTTTATTTTATTTTTCATGTAAGAAAAAAATCTGTTCTCAAATCCATTCCAAAACTGGTTCCACAAGAACTCATTGCAAACTCAACTTTTTTCAAATTCTGTTTTGATATTTTTTAATTACATAAGTAGAATAAAACATTTTTGGAACACTTTTTTTCATAGTTTTTGCATTAAACTGCGGTGTCGCGGAATCGGCCAAAGAAAATTTAAAACTCAACAAGTTATACAAGACTGAATATTATTCCGACAACAAAAACATGTATAAAGAATTATATCCTTGATTCGGGTTTTAATTTAATAATTTCGTTGCGCACAACAAAAAAACTCTCCCCTTTAAAGGAACACTATGCACTAAAGGGTAAATTTAAACGACGATTACAAACTTAAAGATTTAGTCAGTAACTTGAGTGCTTTTTGATGAATTAAAACACCAAGTTTTTCACACAGTTCTAAATTTAAGACCAATAGTCAGTACGAATTTTAATAACACTTTGGTAAGAAATTTTCAAACAAAGTTTCTTACTAAAATAAAATATGAGTTTAAAATCGTGCTTTGTGCTGACTATAAAACTCATCCAACAAAAGTGTAAAATGGCTACTGAAAATTAAAATGAAATGGCTACTCGGAGAAAAACCTCCATTATATTTATAAAAAGCTTCATAAATGTGATGAAAAACTAAACTTGCAAAATGGGACAAAGATTTTTTTAAATACAATGGGCCGCATTTGCCCACCGTTGATATATAAGAAATTGTATAGTATTTACTTTTTTTTAAATTTTTTCTTTTATAATTTTTATTTTTTTTTTAATTTTTTTATAAATCCTATTAATATTCTCGCAACTATTTTTATGAAAATTCATTTAATGAATTCTTTCTTTAGATATATTTTGTACATCCGTAAAATATGCTACGATTTTATTACGCATTTTGCATTTGCAAAGTACTTTTTAATTATCCACTCCAGCTTAGCAACGACAACGACCAACTATAATAAATAATAGTAAGTGAAATTGCTTCACAGATTTTATGATGATTTATTCATTGGACAAGTAGCCTATTAATTTCATAAAGAGTTTCATTTATTTTATGAAGTTTTCATAAAAATTGACTTTAATGAAACCTGTTTCACAGATTCTGTGAAAAGTTTCGTAGAAACTATGAAGAAATTCATTACTGAAGTGATGATAATTCTCTCAGTGTACAAAGAAATGGTAGCTGAAGTTTACTTTTTCGAGCACCCCTTAAAAAAAAAAAGTATACCACCCCCTCTGGAATTAAAAAAGACAATGTTTTTTCTATATGGTGTTAAGGAGGCCGGGGCCACTGGGACCCGCTAAGTCCAAAAAACCAGACAAGGAGAAATTCTGAATTTTATTTAAAAATCCATAAATATTTGAAATTTTATTTTTGTTTAAAATAAAATTCCCAAAAATGTATGAATTTTAAATTTGTAAAATAAAAATCTCAAAATTTAGAGAATTTTATTTTTAACAAATGTTTCAATAATTCTTTGAATAGTTATTTGAAAAAATCAAAATGAAAAAATAAAAACCCAAACACCTACAATAAAAAATATTAAATACACAAAACTTGAAATCAAACCAGCAATTTTGCATTTTTTTCTAATTTTTTCGGTGTTTGCAAATTTTATCAATAAATCATTATTTTTATATGGCGTCTTATATGCAAATTTCGCAAAATAGCTCTTTGAATAATCGTTTAGTGGATAAACTGAATAAGAAATAAAGTACAATAAAAAACTAAATATACAAACTATATAACTAAATCCGCTATTTCGAGTTCTTTAGTTTTTATGGTGTTCGCAGATTTTATCGATAAATTAATACCTTATATTCAAAACGCGCAATTGTGGAAAATTGTATATGCTAAAAAAAATTAATTAAAAAACTTAATCAACGATTTATATTCCGCTAACGAATATATTCCTTTTTGCAAAATATTTTTTTTTGCGAATTATTTTTGCAAACTAACCACTGAACTTTTTTATATAAAATGGGTACACAGAGAGAATTCCTTGGACGAGTTTTAATGAAATTTTTTCACTAAACTAATGAAGTGTTCTTCACAATAGGAATGAAAAATTTCTAAAACTCTATGAAAAAGCTTCATAGTTTTAATGAAAATATTTTTAATGAAACTTTTTCATTAGTCGTATTAAATTTTTAATAAATAATATGAAATTTTTCATTAACTTTTATGAAAAATTGCATTAATTTAATGAAAAGTTTCAATGGACGAATTCCAGTGACAATTCATAGATCTAATGCAAAAATTCATTGATATCATGTAGATAATTCTCTCAGTGTATTATTATTCCTAGATGATATAATTCCTTTAACTCCCACTGGAGCATAGGGCGCCTAGATTATATAATTCCTCTAGCTCCCCTGGAGCATAGGGCGTCTAGATTATAAATTTAAAATAAACACACTTAAAAAATTGCAAAATAATAGCGGAACGCGAAAAAAGTCTTTTTGGTACAAAATATTTGCTAAAAGGCATATTCAGCGATTTACATTCTGCAAACGAATATATTGATACAAACATTTTCCTTTTTGTAAAATTTTTTTGCGAATTTTTTTGCAAACAAATCACCAAACTTTTTTATAAGAAATGGTTATTATAGTTCCTAGAATATGAATTTAAAAAAATTCTTTTTTATAAGAAATGGTTATTATAGTTCCTAGAATATGAATTTAAAAAAAAGCGCACTCAAGAAATTGCAAAGTATTGGCGGAACGCGAAAATAGTCTTTATGGTGCAAAATATTTATTAAAATATTATTATTATAGTTCCTAGCCAGCAAAATCTTTCATTACCAAATAAGTGGTTATATAATAGAAATTCATAGCTCCGCACAACTTATTTTTTGGCGCCTAAACGCATTATTTTTGTTTGGCGTGGTCGTTTTTATAAGTAGTCACGCTTACCCGCCCGCTTACGAAAAAATGAGAAATAAGTAGTTATGAGATTTTGAATAATAATACAGTGCAGCACTAAAATCTTGAACCAATTGAGACCCTCTAAATCTGAAAGCTTATGATGGTAGAAGAAAAACCCTAGCTGGGTTTTGAATTATTAGCTAAGGTTTTTTTAATTCGTTTTAGAAGTTCTCGACTGGGGGGTGGATTTTAGTACAATTTTCAAAAAACATGTACTGATTCTTAAGTCTATATCTCGTGAACTATTCGATATATTGCTTGTCTCTCTTCGGCAAATTTTTAGCTCTTAATCAGATCTAAGAATTTTACCTTGAGATAAAATCAAAAAAACAACAACATCTTATTCAAAACAACAAAACTGTCATAAAATCTTAAAATTTCGTCATAGATTTTTATCGTTTTTCACATTTATTTCAGAAATTCTTACGATCTAGACCAGACAATATAGGACAAAAAGATAGCCAAAAGCAAAACAAACAACTGTTCTTAACAAGCGGAGAAAAATTCTGATTTGCGCTTTGATAAACCTAACTTGGCGACAACATAGTTCATTTCGCATTGTGTTACGAGCTCAGGCTTGTTGATTGTCTCTTCGAGCTCGAACGGTGGATCAGCCAGCATATTGTCAAACGTTTCCCCAGTCCATACAGTTGCTCTATCTGACTCGTTAGTCTTAGTGGTGGGTTGGCTTCAGAATGTTCTTGCGGGAGAGAAGAATGAGAACCAGGAATGTACACTACATTTGACATTTTTTTCGATTCATTCCACTTTTAAAATTTATGCATCCGGAGCATGTGTTTTCATCGTGTCCCTTTGGGTCCGTCCATATTACTGGTGTTCCCTAAGGCAGTGGGCTAGGTTTTCTGTTTATCCAGTTGAGTATGTAACAAAAACAACGTCTGCATACTACATCTAGTGTCCACGAACAATCGAATAAGTCCAACTGGTCAGAATAATATAAGAGGTACCCATTTCTAAATGCAGCAGTAAAATTAGTTTTTGCCGTTTTCATTGAACGTTTGGACATATAAATACCACAAATGTATCAAAACAAGTTCAGCTTCCAACACTTTTCCATATCAAGTTTTTCTTTCTGCAATGTATGCCGTAATTAATGTATGCCGTAAAACAATGCAAATTTTTTGACATTTGAAATATGCCGTTATTTTGCATCGAACAGTAATTCAAACGGACGGTGTTTACATGGTACAGATTTCTCTGCAACATGTGGAGGGTGTTTACTTGGTGCATATGTCGCTGCGACATGTCTTTTTATTTTGTACCTATTTCATTTAAAAAATCATAGCATTTTTAATTTAGATAAACATACAATTGAAAGTGATTTCTTGGTCCTTTATTGAATTTTTGATGACTTTGTGGGGCTATAACTATGTGAAAGAGTAATCAAATGAAATCGGCTTGTTAAGAAGAGTTGTTTGTTTTGTTTTTTGCTATCTTTTTGTCATAAATTGTCTGATCGAGTTCGTAGCAATTTCTGAAATAAGTGTGAAAAACCATAGAAAAATATGACGAGATTTTACGTTTTTTCGACAGTTTTGCTGTTTTGAGTAAGATGTTGATGTTTTTTTGATTTTATCTCAAAGCAAAATTTTTAGATTTTATTAAGAGGTAAAAATTAGCTGAAGAGAGAAAAGCAATATTTCGAATAGTTCACGAGATATAGACTTAAGAATCAGTACATGTTCTTTGAAAAATGTACTAAAATCATTGGTTCAAGATTTTGAAGTTGAAAAATGTGCTACTGTGTAAGTGGTTACACACATGCTTACAAAAAGTTGAATTATAAGTGTTTATCCGATTTCTTACTTGATTCTTAAAAATAAGGAGTTTAGCAAATACTGTTAGCTTAAGGAAATACATTCAGAAAAATTTAAGTTTTCTCTAGTGTGTAATTTTAGGTCTCGGTCAAAAAATTTAAACATAAAACATATTTACATATAATAAATAAAAATGTATAAAATTTAACTGTGTAAAAAGTACTTATTTAAACTATTACGATTAAGTCATTATTTTATATTTAGAAACAATGAATACAATACACTGATAGAATTTTCGTTCATAATATTAATGAATCGATTTCATTAATCTGAATTCATTGAGTTAATGAAAAATTTTCATTGAATTAATGAAAAATTCATTAACTACATGAATTTTTTCATTATATATTTTCAACTAACCCGTAAGATATGCTATAATTTTTATAAGGGTTTTGAATTTGCTAATTACTAAAATAGATATATGTTCCAGTAATGAACGTTAGGGTTGCAAACTGAAATTATTTAAATATAAAAGTCCAAATAATTACATCATTTTATTTTGGCTATTTAGATGAATCGGTAACGCGGTAATGCTTACATTCTGGTGATTGCGGGTTCAAGTCGAGTTCTGGGAGATGTCAAAAACGTTATAAAAACAAAAAAGAAATATATGTACAACCCAGCAAACAAAGATGATCATTAATAACCAGGCACCAGAAAACGTTTTTTTTTTTGTTTTTATCAAAAATAAATATCACTAAAGTTCAAAATGTTTTTATTTCTCAATCGAAAACAAAAAATTTCAAATGTACTTTAAAACAAAAATATCCCTCAAGTTGAAATTCGAAAAATATCTTTAGGTATAAATATCAAAGATAAAAAAATTGATAAAAAAATAAAACTTTTTAAAACGTTTTAAAAAACGTTTTTTTTGTTTTTCATCTTTGTACTAAGTACAAAAATATGAATAGAATTTTAAAATTTTTGTTTTATTTTTATGGTGGAGATTATTATGGTTTTTGGTTTCAAATCTGTAGAAAATCATATAATATCCTAGAGTGAACTGTTGAGCGGTATATACATACAAACATATATTGCAAATATTTTTTTTTTTTGCTAAAATGTTTGCCAATTGACTAGCATTTTGCACTAATATTATTCATTTTCGGAATGAAATCGCTGTATAAGTTTTCTAATTAAATTTTTGCAACATGAAACCTTTTTCGCATTCCGCCATTAATTCGCAATTTTTTAAGTGCAGATTTTTAAAATTTATAACCTAGGGACCATAATACCCATATCTCATACCAAAGTTTGGTAATTAGTTCGCAAAAAAAAATTGCCAAAAAAAATTTGCAAAAAAAATTTTTTTTCCATTAATGTATTCTTTTGCAGAATATAAATTGCTGATTAGGTTTCTTAACTATTTTTTTGTATCATAAAGGCTTTTTTCGCATTCCGCCAATATTTTGCAATTTTTTGAGTGCGGTTTTTTTAAATTTTTAACCTTAGGACAATAATTCCCATATCTTATGCCGAAGTTTGGTGGTTAGTATGCAAAAAGTTTCGCGAAAAAAAATTTAGCAAAAAGGAACATTTTTCCATCAACATATTCTTTTGAAGAATGTAAATCGCTGACTGAGTTTTTTAATTTATTTTTTGTACCATAAAGCTTTTTTTCGCGTTCCGCCATTATTTTGCAAATTTTTAAGAGCGGTTTTTTTTAACTCACAACCTAGGGACTATAATACCTATATCCTATACCAAAATTATCTGGTTAGATTGCAAAAACAAAAAAAATTGGGAAAAAAAATTTTCCAAAAAGGAATAGTTTTGCATCAATATACATATGTATATGTATGTAACATATGTATAGCAGAATGTTAATCGCTGATTAAGTTTAAAAAATTTTGAATGCGGTTTTTTAAAATTCATAAATTTGGGACTATGATACCCATATCTTATGCCAAAGTTTGGTAGTTCGCAAAAAATTTCGCGAAAAATAAGTTTTGCAAAAAGGAAAATTTCTGCATCAACATATTCGTTTGCAGAATGTAAATCGCTGATTGAGTTTTTAAATTTATTTTTTGTACCAAAAAGCTTTTTTTCGCGTTCCGCGATTTTTTTTGCAATTTTTTAAGTGCGGATTTTTAAAATTCATAATCTTGGGACTATAATACCAATATTCTCATATAAAAGTTTGGTGGTTAGTTTGCAAAAAAAATTCGCGAAAAAAATTTTTCGAAAAGAAAATTTTTTGCATCAGTGTATTTGTTTACAGAATGTAAATTTCTGATAACAATTTTTAATTCATTTTTTGTACCATAAAGTTTTTTTTCGCGTTCCGCCATTGGTTTGCAATTTTTTAAGTGGGGTTCTTTAAAATCCATAATCTAGGGACTATAATACATATATCCTATACCAAAATTAGCTAGTTAGATTGCAAAAACAAAAAATCACGACAAAAAAATTTGCAAAAAGGAATAGTTTTGCATCAATATATTTGCTTGCAAAATGTTTTCGGCGGAAATTTTTATTACTTTTTAATAACACAAAGGTTTATATCATTGGATGCAGAAATATGTCTATATGAATGTTGTTTTAAGAATTTTTACAAAATTTATATGTAATTGTAATCAGAAAAAACTAAAAAAAACGTTTTATTTTGTTTTTTCCTCAATACAAAAAAAACGTTTTTTTTTTTGTTTTTTCCTCAGTACAAAATAAAAATAATTCTCAACTTTCCTGAAAATATCAGTACGGATATTTTTAAAATTTTGTTTTCGAAAAGAAAACAAAAAATAAAAAAATTGATGAAAACAAAATATCCATCAAGAAAAATAAATTCATTTGTACACAAGTGATTTTTTTTTATTGAGGAAAAAACAAAATAAAACGTTTTAAAAGTATTAATATCGGGTGCCTGTTAATAACTCACAAATGAGCTCCAAAAACATAAACATTTTTCCACTTTTTCCTATGAAAGTGGTCCGTCCAAAAGAGCCCCGTGTGTACTCAGAAATGACTCAGAAAAAGAACGTATAAAATCGAAATTTTCCTCATAAATTTAAATAATTTTGTAATTTTTTTTGAGTCCGAAAAATGAACCCTCATTTTGAGACAGCGTTTTTGATTGTAGAGACAACTTTTTGGGTTGTTTTCTGAGGGTTCATATTTTTTACCAAAAAAAGAGTGTTTTCAAAAAAACAATAATCATTTCTGTGAGCCATTTACGAATCTTATTTATGAGCGCTCCGAAATTGCTGGCTGGGAAATAAAAATTAATAAAATAAAAAATAAATAAAAAAAAGTAACGCAAAAAAAATATATTTTTTTCAATTAGTGTTCATTTAATGAATACGTTTCATTGATTTAATGAACGCGTTCTTTGGGGACTTTTCAATGAAAAAAATCATTGGATTAATGAACAAATTCATTAATACTATGCACAATATTCTATCAGCGTAGGCTGTTATTAGGAATTCATTATTTTATTTTATAAAATAATGCAAAAGGTAATGATATATCTTTTTTGGTAATGCAGATAGTAATGAGGTGCCATTACCAATATTTTGCTGGGTATATTATGAATTTAAAATAACCGCACTTAAAAAATTGCATAATAATATCGGAACGCGAAAAAAGTCTTTATGGTACAAAATATTCATTAACGAGCTTAGTCAGCTTACATTCTGCAAACGGATATATTGATGCAAACATTTTCCTTTTTGCGAAATATTTTTTCGCGAATTTTTTATTGTAAACGAACTTCCAAACTTTGGTATAAGAAATTGGTATTTTAGTTCCTAGATTATAAATAAAAAAAACCGCACTTAAAAAATTGAAATATTAAAGCGGAACGCGAAAAAAGACTTTATGGTACAAGAGATTAATTTGAAAACTTAATCAGCGATTTACATTCTGCAAACGAATGTATTGATGCAAACATTTTTCTTTTTTCAAGATCTTTTTTCGCGAATTTTTGCAAACTAATTACCAAACTTTGGTATAAGGTATTAATGATCTCTTGATTATAATATTTAAATAACCTCACTTAAAAAATTCCAAAATAATGGCTAAATGCGAAAAAGCATGTCGTTATATTATTGTATGAAGGGAACAAAATGTTCAGAACTACTATTAATATAAAATTTTGTTAACTACATGCTAATCTTTATCACAAATTTAAATTTTTAAAAATTTCAAATACATTTATGTATATTTTTTTATAGGAAAATAAAACTCCATAAAATTCAAAATACTATTCAATAGAGAATTTTTCCTTTAAAACTCTTTACTGAATTTAAAAAAATATAAAGAATTTTATTTAAAAGTTATGAAGTATTTTTTCAAAAAAATACTTGAAGAATTTTATCACTAAAGAATTTTAAATTTTAAGCTTTTCTGTTGTCTGCAAAAAGCCGAAACACACCCAAATAGGCAAGTGTGACGACTCAAATTAAAGGATTTAAAAACTGCATTTGATTTCATGATCCATAAAGTGTGGCTCCCACTAGATCCATTTATGGCCCCCCAGGAGTATAAAATAACCAGTTAATTAAGGTGACCATACGTCATCTTTTTTAGAGGACAATCATCTATTTTCACTCGCTGTCATCTATAAAATTTGTGTCCTCTTTCTGTCATCTTTTTCATAATCCGCCATCTTTTGTCATCTTTATTTTTAAAAGCATGATTAATATTTTTTATTATTGATCTTATAGTATAAACAGTACAAGCACGGCACGAGGGACGGTTTCCTTTAAAAATTACATCAAATTTTATTTCACGCCGGTGCAAGCACCGGTTTTTTCTGTCAATTCGTATGAAAAATGTCGTGCCGTGCTTGTTCTGTTCATACTCTTACTTAACTTTCGCTTTTGAAAATAAATTTTAGCATTCTTTTCATAAGAGGGGGGGGGGGGGGCATACACGATACTGCATGCTGTACAATTTGTTCGATGAAAATGTGATTTTGATCGTGTATGGGTTTGTCTGACGACTATTATAAAAACAAAATGCACACGTCCGTCCAGAAAGTTCGACGACATGCAGTATCGTGTATGGGCTCCTGTAAGCTTTATGAGTACAGGGTTAATACATTGCAAACATTTAGTTCTATTCAGAGCTTAGAAGAATTAATTCCCTAATTCCCTTTTTTTGAACTGAATTTATATTTTGGGAATGAATTCCCTGTTCAAACTTAATTAACTGAATGAATTCCTTTTTCTTTCATTCGGTTTATCTAAAAGGAATTCATTAATTTAGTTAGAATATTCTTCCACCTCAAGTCCAAATTCTAATATGATATTGTCATATTAGATTTTTATTGTTGTTTCGTAGACATCACTCTACTCTTCAGTTGTCCGCAATAACAAAATGATAACTTTCTTACTCAAACCGAGACATTACATAAGGTACAAAAAATCAACGGGACGAGAATTTTGTACTTTCGTATATGAACTGTCTGATTTTGTATTTTTTAATGCAAAAATTAAAATAATTGTTGGAATTCATTAATTTTTTTCTAATGCCTTCATTAAATTTAATGTATTCATTCAACAAAGAATTTATTCAATTCTAGTTAATTCAACTTTTGGTCAAATAATTCATTCAATTCTAGTTAATTCAACTTTTGGTCAAGGAATTCATTCAATTCTTGTTAATTCAACTTTTGGTCAAGGAATTCATTCAATTCTAGTTAATTCAACTTTTGGTCAAGGAATTAAATTTTTTCGTTTAATTCCCTAAATTTAAGTTTTCACTCAATGCCCATCTCTTAATGATCTATCTCGCTTAGTTTTCGAGATACAGGCCATTTTGTAAAATGGCGATTTTTTTTAAATGGCTCGTACCTCGAAAACTAAGCGAGATAGAGCAAAACGGAAATTTTTGCTCCTATGGACTATTAACACACGCCAATAATACAAATAGGCCAGGTCTTGTAACGCTTCCGATTAATCCATTTTCATACCTCATGTGAATAATAGAACTTAAACTTAAATAGAATTAAACGAAAAAATTTAGGGAATTAAACTAAAAATATTAATTCCTTAGGTAATTAAACGAAAAAAAATTTGAATTAACTAGAATTGAATGAATTCCTTGAATTAACTAGAATTGATTGAATTCCTTGACCAAAAGTTAAATTATTAATTTAAGTTAAATTATTAACTTTTGGTCAAGGAATTCATTCAATTCTAGTTAATTCAAATTTTTTTCGTTTCGTTAGAATTGAATGAATTCCTTGACCAAAAGTTGAATTAACTAGAATTGAATGAATTCATAGACTTAAATTTAATTAACTCGTGTTGAATGAATTCTTTAGTAAATGAATTCTTTAGTGAATGAATCCTTTAGTGAGTGAATTCTTTAATTCAAATGCTTAGTGCTTTGGTCAGGGAATTCATTCTATAAATTTGAATTCTTTGTACTCATTCATTTGAATTCTTTGTACTCATTCACAGGAATGAATGCTTATATTTTATTAATGAATTCGTTCCTTGAATTAAAGAATTGAATTTAATTTTTGGGAATTCATTCCAAAAAGGAATTATTTCTTTAAAGCCCTGGTTCTATTATCCTATTTTTTAAGTTTCGTTATTTTTTTTCACTTACTTTATATATTTATAAGTAAATGTAAATTTTTTTGTTGTTTTTTAAACTAATTTTACATATTTACATATGTGAATGTAAATTTTTCTGTAAAAAATGTTGAATTCAAATAAATTTTTTGAATTTAACATTTTTCTTAATGTCATCTTTTTTGTTTTTCAAAATCTGGTCGCCTTAAGTTAATGTACTAATCATAAAGTATGGGTACTCAAAGGATGTAAAAATTACCACAACATACAAGAAAACTACAAAAGGTTCATAAAAAATTTAATTTTTTGTAAAAATGTAACTTTTAGCAAAATAAAATTTACGTACGCTAGGTACCACAATGTTGTGGCCCTTTGTTCCCAATATTAACCACAGCACATAATATATGGGAAAATCTACGACACAGGTCGATTTCAGATTTTAAAAATGAAAAATTTCAAATTAGTGTTTCCAAACCTTATGGAGCACTTATTTTAGGCTCTACTTTAACAGATTGTTAAATTGTTCGTTATTAAACGAATTATGCATACCGTTTTGCCAAATTAACTTAAAACGTTTAATTAAACTGTTTAGAAACGTTATACATTCGGCGGTTTGTCTGTAAATAAATAACAGGTAATATATCATACCCATATCTGGCCATGTATTCGTGTTCGCACCCTGCATATAACAAATTTTAGTATATTTTAATGAGATTTGGTACACCACCAAAGGAAGAAGCGTGTTGCTTTTATTTAAAATTGATAAATTTTTCTCCTAGTAGTACAAGTTAGTACTAAGCCTCCACATAAAGGTTCTCCAAAAAATTGGATAATATTCGTGTCGCACTCTACACTTAAAATAATACGTCAGTAGGAAAATCTGTCAAACCGGTTTCAAATCGATTTGACTAATTTTTAACAAATTTTTATTTGAAACACTGATTTAGGCAATATACTAAAAATCCTCAGTAATTTAACTACATCTAATTGTTAATTTTCAAAAGTATTTATAACTAATTTTTAAAATCCAATTCGTTAAATTTTACATAATTTTTTGTTAAAATATAATGTTACTGTTATTACCCGGTAGATGGCGCCACCAATGAATCCGAAGTTTTAAAGATGGCGCTATTTCTTTCCTCCCGATTTTTTTAAATGGCCCATATCTCGAAAACTAAGAGAGATAGAGCAAAATTGGTGAACATTTCGACTACCCCTGACCATACAATACCCCAACGAAAGGGGTTATCTCTATCCAATCCAAAAATGCACCTTGGCGGGTCCTTGGACCCTCGGAAATTTTTAAGAAAAATGTTTCACTTCATAAAATGGCCCACATCTCGAAAACTAAGCGAGATAGAGCAAAAGGGACAAAATGTCTGCTCCATTGGAGTGTCCTTATATGCCCTCACATGATATTGACTAGGCCCGGGGAGGGTCCCGAGACTGTAAATTTTGATAAATTCTACGACTCAGTATAATTGCAGATAAAACTGTAGTTTTACAAATTTTTTACTTAAATTTAGATTTGTTAAATTTAACAAAAGAATTTGTTAAGATCAACAAATTTTATTTTAAGCCAAAAAATAGGAATAAATTTCGTTAAAGTAACAACAGACGCATTATTTTGAGTGTACAGGTCGTGGATATAAAGATAATTAGGTTTGGTACCCTGTCTCATATGGGAGCAAAACAAACCTATTGATTTTCGATAGGATCGGTCCATCTTTGGGCCTAGCTGCCATGTGGAGTGTATTTCCCATTTTCTGTTAAATACATCAAACTTAGCGTAAATCAGAATTTCTTACTGAAACTACCCAGACAGACATAAACAACGCTACCAAAAGTAATTCACTGGCAGAGTTCTTATTTGATAAGAATTACTACGGTTTGTTAAATACTTATTTTAACAAAAGCTGTATTTTCGGTCATACCTATCAACGTTAAGTATTTAAAGGAAATATACGTTTAACCGATTAATATATAAAAAAATTACAAACAGTTAATGTTTATAATAATTGCGATATAATCGAACGTATGCAAGCAAAACTTTTCAGGAAGTAACGCGAAGAAGTTATATCATATGCGAAAATCTATAAACGTTGAGTTTTCAACGTTGATAATTATCCACGTTGCAAGTTAACGTGCATACGAAAAGTTATGTGTTACTTTTCATCTCAAACACGTTTTGGTGTACTTTGAGTTTTTTCTGAGTTAACGGATATAATTAAGTCGAAAATACAGCTAAAGTTATTTTTTAAAGTCAGAAGGTCTCGAGTTCGAATGCGTTCAAAAACATATTTTTTACTTTAACAAAATTTGGTCCTGGTTTTTAGTTTAAAATTAAATTTGATGATTTTAACAAATTCTTTTGTTAAATTTAAGAAATCTAAATTTAAGTAAGAAGTTAGTAAAACTACTGTTTTATTTGTAATTATACTAAGTTGTAAATTGGTTCAAATTAAGGTCTCGGGACCCTCCCCGAGCTTAGTCCATACCATCTCAAATCATGTAAGCGCAAACATTTTATCCGTTTTGCTCTATCTCGATTACACCTAAAATAATACGTCAGTAGAAAAATCTGTCAAACGGGTATTAAATTTGACAGATTTGACTCATTTTTAACAAATTTTTAGTTGAAACACTGATTTAAACAAAGATTTTAGTCTTCATTTAACTATACTAAAAATCCCCAGTACTTTAACTGTTTTGAGTAGAGTAGGAAAATAAACTCTAACGAACCGTACTTTAAGGCTTGCGTAACGCACATCGCGAACACAGTACACAAGCATATTGGTTACGTAGAAAACACATACGCTATTCTCTCCAATTAGTGTTTTATACAAATAACCCGAATTCGGTACATAATCGTAGCGTTTGCGTTCATCAGACAATCGTAGTGTACCACATTCGGTACAACCGCTAAAACGATATATACGGTATGTGTTTCTTAGCCGTACCCTACCCTACATGAAAATTGGTTAGGGGTAGTCGAAATTTTCGTCAATTTTGCTCTATTTCTCTAAGTTTTCGAGATATGGGCCATTTTAAAAAATCGGGAGGGAAAGAAATAGCGCCATTTTTAAAACTTGGATACACAGGTGGCGGCATTTAATGAATGGGTTCTTAAAAATTAGTTATAAATAGTTTTGAAAATTAACACTCAAAACCAGTTAAAGTACTGAGGATTTTTAATATAGTGTTAAATGAAGATAACTAAAATCTTTGTTTAAATCAGTGTTTTAACTTAAAATTTGTTAAAAATTAGTCAAATCGATTTGATATCCATTTGACAGATTTTTCTACTGACGTAATATTTTAAGTGTATACAAAAAATATATGAATGTGTTTCAAAAATGTGTTTATTGACAAAAGAAGAAGAGTACGATATCTATGTAATCTATGGTCAAGACTTCCAGATTGTCGACATAACTTTATTAAAAATCTAAAAATATGTAAAAATAATTATAAATAGAATAAAAACTAAAAATTAGAATTGGTATTTAAAGCTGGGTTTCATACTGACGGTTTATTAGTTAACAATTAGTTAACCTAAAAATTTGTTGTTGTTTTGTATGGAATTTTTTTACATTTTCTTTTGAGTAATAGTTAAGTTAAAGTTAACCCTGCAGTATGAGACCCAACATTAGTAGTAACGGTAACCATCCATGGTTTTTATTCTTCAAACCAAAAACAAACAAAAAACATTTATTTTCCATTTAACAAATAATCGCCAATTTTGTCGATTAACTGAACAAATAATCGGTTAATCAATTTAAGCGATTATTCGAATAATACATTGACCGGTTGATCGCCCAATTCGAATAATTGAAAACATTAGCAATAGGTCAGTAAATAGTTAAAACTTTATTGTTACATAATTAATTCCTTATTATGGTTAGTTTCTGCTAGGAATCTTCACAAATAACTCCTATCCAGAAACGAAAAGGCAAACACTTAAGCCCGAAAGTCGGCTTGTTGTGCGCTCTTACAATGCTGTGGTACCCGTTCTTCGAACTTCGTTTGGTTGACGAAATGCCTCAGCCTCCCCTTATTACCTAGAAGTCTTAAGTCCGCATATAAAACAAGTGATTTCAGTCAATGTTTGAAACTTAAAGTCAATATGGCCCGGCATGTTTGCAGCCAAGAACGTTTTCGCAGATCTTATTATTTATGTTTAATCTACCAGAAATGCGTGGGGATCGATAGAAACACACTTTTGCATGCATGGGTGGTGAAGTGTTCACACACTTATTTACTATTTCAATAGGCAACAGCAAAGTGTTGTAAGTAGAATTAAAACGTTTGATTTAAAACAAGTCAACCGAATTTTTAATTTTGTTCATTAATTGTTGATCTTTTGAATATGTATTTGGCATTTGCTCTCTTAAATTATATGATATGAAAACAAAATCTGACGTAAACATTTTCTAAAACTTTTATTCTATTATTAAATCAACAGAAATAAACCGAGAAACAATTTTTGAATAGTAAACACACAACAAAATAATAAAAAAAAAACGTGCCACACGCATATTTGGCATAACTAACAATGATGTCAAAAGAAAAATACTTGTTAGAGAAATAAATTAATCTCCATAATGACATACTATAAAAATAATTCGTATTTAAGTTTAAGAAAAAAATACACGTGGAGCGAAGAAGGCTAATTTTTTATTTCTACATTGGCTGATCGGATGTTATCTTTGGGGGCCACCGACCCCCAAAATCATAGGAGAATATCGTTAGAAATAGACCCAATATCCCAATGACTACTTCTTGTTCCCGAATATCAAAGGTAAACTGCATAGTCAACGATTTACGAGCGCCGAAGAAGCAGTTGAATCGTTCAAAAACCATGTTTTGGAGGTGTCTCCAGAGGAATGGAAAAACTGTTATGACAAATGTTTGAACGAATGCAAAAGTGTATTGGTCATCAAGGAGAATATTTTGAAAAACAATAAAGCCATTTTCAATTAAAAATGTTTGTTATTATTTGCTATTTCCGAAATATAAACAGTACTCCTCGTATATGATATAGGGACAAGCTCTCAGTTTTTTAATGAGTCAAGCTACTATATTCTGTATTTTGCTAAAATTATGCTTAAAGGTTGAAATAACCAAAATCGAACCACTTTGTTCTTTAAATTAAATATAGAAATTATATAAATGCAAAAAAATTATTCAGAAGTTGCTTGGTATACAAAACATCGCACTATTTTTCGAATTCATCCCATTAGTGCTTGGCCGAGATTTTCATTCACTTTTCTGGCTACCACATTCCACTTAGTTCTGAACTCTTCTATAAGGTGACACTGCCAAATCTGTCTTCTTTAAAGTTCATTTTATAATTTACCAATATTCTTCTATTGGTCGCTATTCTGAAACAATAGGATTTTTTTCTTTTGGTACAAAATCGATTCGTTGTTTTTATACCAGTCAGTAGTGTCCCTTGCATAATGACAACTAGTTAGATCAGGCAAAAATAATGGTTTTTGTGATGTGAGATCTTACAAATAGTAACAGGCGTTTTTCTAAACATTCTTTCAATAATTTTCACTATTTATTGTAAAGAAAGGTTTCGATCTTTTTTCACAAGAGCAAATTTCTTGCCAAAACAGGTACTTTTTGAGAAATTTTGACTTGATTTTCTTTTTACAATGATCTGGAGTATCACTACGGCTATATGCTGGCAATGTACTGGAAATTTGCAAAGCGATATATTTCGTCATCCTTTATCACCCAACTATATTTTGTGAATTGCTTTTCATAAAGACGTCGACCTATCAGGACTTAAGCCCAAACCACATAGTGAAAGTGCCAGTGGAAAGTGGCAGTGCTGTCAAACTTTCTTCTTGAATTTCACGAAAACGATTTAATATTTTTAAAAATTTCTTATCGCGTTTTGTTTAAAAACAGCTCTTGTTTATTTAGAAACTTTTCTAATTTCTCGGCAGTGACAAACAGAGAAGATACAAAAACTGCTTTATCGACAAAACGTTGCACTGCGGTCGACACTGCGTTTATATGGTTTAGGCTTTACCTGTTAATTCTCTTAATACCCGTGAAGAACAAGAGACACGAAAGGTTTGTTGACTAAAGCGGTAACAAAAACGAGTTTAAGAATGAAATAAATAATTAATTTTAATTATTATCTTATTGTTTTCACTTTTGTTTTTTGCTTGTAAACCCGTTTTTATTAAATTTTTTTATTTTTCCAACTTCTTTCATTTTATTAAATTTCTTCTAATTCATGGTGTTTTCCTTCTCATTCGTATCTGAAGTTATTTGGAAACTACGCGCATTTAAAACACCTTAATGGATACCCCTTGATAATAGTGACATTACATGTAAATTTTCTTTTACAAATTTTAAATTTATTTGAGAATATAAATAAGAGTATTTACATAAATTTGTTTTTGTTAAATTAATAGTAGGTGTAAGTAATTTAGGTAACAAGTTTAACTAACAAAAACATTAGCTTTTACATTTTTACAATAATTTTTGTTTATGTTTTTTTAACTCCATTTGTAGTTGTTTGTTCAGTTTTACAATAATTTGCATATATGTATGTGACAGCGCATAGAGAAAGGGACCTAAGGGTAAAAAAATCAATTTTTTTTTTTTTGATGTGGACAACATCTGAGCAGCGAATGAGACCGATCCCATGGCCTCCTGAACATGGTCCCTTAGGTCCCTTTCTATTTTGCGCGTCACATATATTGTTTTAATTGCATTTGTAGTGATTTTTACTACATTTGTCAGTTGATGTTTAACAGGTAAAAATAACTACATATTGCAATTGGTTTAAATGCAAATGCAGGGTACGCCTGTTATTTACAGTTGATTTTACCTACATAATTCCCTGAGTGCATTAGTAAAAATACAGCTATTGAAAAACCATTGGTAGTTTTTACTAATGCTTTGTTTTAAAATTATAATCTTGCTACTGGAGAAGCACTCGGCAACATTTTGAGCTTGGCATAGCACTTATTTTATCATTGAAAGAGCACTTTATTGCCAATGCTCTGCCAATGCATTTTATTATTCCAAAAGCCCGTGTTAACAATTTGGGGTTGGGAAACCCCTGTATCTTTCAAAATTTTTTTGCTCTGCCAACCCTGGTACCACCCTTAAAAGTACTGGGCTAATGCTTTAATTGTTTTGAAACATATATAAAAACAAATTTATATTGTATTTGAGCAAATCACATAATATATTTTGTCAAATTTAAAAAATTTTAATCAGGGGTCTCCCATGGTCCTGAGGAATGGCAACACCGGTTTTTAATACAACAGATGGCGCTGACTGCTGTTTTGTTTTTTCTGGCAATACTGTTTCATTTTATTGGGTAGCAGTGTTGCCCAAAAAGTTTTAGCTTATTCCCATTTTAAATGTTTAAATCCCAAATGTTATACTCAATTCATTTAAACAAAAACTCAAAAAAAGGAGCTAAGTTAGCATCGCTCTTAAGTTCAGAAAATTATTAAGAAATGAGTGAGTAAATTAAATAAAATTGAACATTTTACACAGAAATATTTACGTTTTCACTCGAAATTTAAAGGCCTCAAATCTTTGTTAACCCGCTGCAAAATCAAATAATTTTTATTCATCAAATCTACATTATTTTTGAAAAATATTTTAAAATTTGAGATTGAAAGTGTTTATATTGAAATTCTAATTAAAATTATATCTAGAAAAAATTTAAAAATCCGTTCAAATACATCATATATTTATTTTATTGCGAAACTGTCAATTTTTCTTTAAGATACGTATTTTGAAATGTACAAAACTTACAGGAAAAATAATAAAAATTATGACAATTTTTGTTTAAAACTTCTGTCCTAAAACTGTAACGAATCTCGAATTTTCGTGGGGAAATAAATATTTTAAAATCTGTAATTTTTGTTGGTATGTCTTTTTTTAAAGCAACTATTTTAGGATATAGCAAATTTCGATAATGTTTATAAACATTTCAGTAAATATGTTAAGTCGAACAAGCACGATTAAAAAAGGATAATTTTTAAAATGCTTATTAAGTTTTAAGGGTCCTTATAACACAAACAGATTTTATTTAGACGATTTTAAACAATTTTTTTACGATTTTTCAACACGCTATGACGAGTTTGACGATAATTTTCAAAATTTTCGACGATTTTATACCTAATAAACCTGGCAACACTGGTTGTTAGTCAAATGTTTTCAGTCTCTGTTTTTTATATTCTTGGCATTTTTAAATTATTTGAAATGCTATTTGTATTATACGGGTAACTAGAGATTAACTTTTTTCTTCGAGTGCAATAGTTTATTTAGTACAACGTTAACCGATTAGTACCTAGGTTCCATTGGGCATACAAACGGAATAAAATACAAAATAAAAAATTCCAAACTTTATTTTTTACTTTTGGTTTAAAGAGCTAAACTAATTTCATTGCTGTTAAGTATCCCAGTGTAGAAACGGTAATGACATATCATTATTTTTTGGACTACCAGTAATGACACCCACTTACCTTCTGCATTATTTTAAAACATATAATAATGAGTTACTGATAATGACTTATTTTTATCATTATTTCAAATAGAAAATAATTTTTTAGATTTTATTGAAAATTTTTTTAAATCTATTTTTAGACTCAATATTTTTTAAACACTAGTAAGGATATATGTAACCACATATTTTTTGATTTTTTGTATGTTGGCGAGTAAGCTTACTTGTGTGCAGCAGTTCAATTATGTTTTTATCTATTAAATATTACATGTCGATATAGCTCAGATGGTAGAGCAATTGACTGGCAATCTGTAGACCCAGGTTCGATTCCCGCACCAGCAAATTTTATTTTAAAAAAAATACAAAAAAAAATATTTTTTTTATATAATTTATTTTTTTTGAAAATGTATTTTTAGACTCATTATTTTTGTCAGTACCGGTAAGCACATATGTAACGATATATTTTTTGATTTTTCGTATGCTGATGTGTAACCATAACTCATTATTTTTCGCGACATCGCCATATAAAGGTAATAAGAAATG
This sequence comes from Leucophora obtusa, assembly GCA_949987735.1. Classification (NCBI taxonomy): domain Eukaryota; kingdom Metazoa; phylum Arthropoda; class Insecta; order Diptera; family Anthomyiidae; genus Leucophora; species Leucophora obtusa. The sequence continues at coordinate 51,784,786 of OX465296.1, forward strand.
TAATAACAAAAGCAACTAGTTACCATTACCAAGTATGTAGTTACATAACCACATATCTGGTAATAATTTTCTACACTTGGATATTACGTAATACACTAAAAAATTAAACTGGCAAGATTCTGTAGTTTTAATTGAGTTTTAACCTTGATTATCCTCGAATTTTACCTGTTACGTGTATTTGTATGCTGGTATGAATGGGTTAAGTTATTATATATTAGGGGTGGCAAGACTTTTTTCGGTGCGTGCCAAAAACAGACAAATTTTTTTTGAAAAATTTGTCGCGTGCCACCTTAAGTATATTTTCTTTTTACAAAATTTTAAAATTGGAAACATTTTCGTTAAGAACTTTTATCATTTTTTCCCAGCAATTGTTATCGAAACAAATTTTTCGCATTCATAAATCTTGCAGGTATTGTAATAAATAAAATCCTCATATAAATTCTACTTTTACTAATAAATAAATAGTTATAAACAGCAGAAAATTTTTTTTGAAAAATTGTTAAAAAGGAACCTACAGCAATATCTATTAAAATGAGCAGAATATATTGATTAAATATTAGTAAAAGAAATAGCGGGGAATTTCTTTTAAACATTGATATTAGAAAATTAGTTACATTACATTCAAAAAGACATCAAAAAAAAAATCGAAATACAAAATTTTTTGGTGGTTTAAATCTACTAATATTCAACAACGTTTAAGAAAACTTCAGATATTTGAACTCGAGGTCAATGATTTTATTATAAATATTCTTATAAATCAATATTTTGATATTCTTTGAATATCATCCTCAGGATTCTTCCAGTGAATGTTTACATAACCAAACTTTTAGCTATAGTTTTGTTTACATCGTCGTCCGTTACAGTGCAGTAATATTCTCCTTATAATATTTATAATAAAATAACTGACCTACATAACACAAATATCTGAAATTTTATTAATAATTGGAAAGGTCGAATAAATAACTTTTCAACAATATTTTATTATTTTAGGAAAGGAAAATGGCCTTTAGCAATTAACTAAAATACATCTAAAATTTTGTAAATTTAACAGATTTATTTCTTGGTGTGTTTGTTTTACTATTAATATTTAGCAAACAGGTTCAATCGATTCGCATTTTTTCTTCAGGGTCCTTTTGAACCCATTTTTGGTAACTTTAGCAAAAAAAAAACTTTTCTGTTACTTTTTAATTTCTCCAATTCTAGAGCCTTTTCCCATCGAAATTTAAAATACTATCAGTGTATTCGTAGAAGGCTATAGAATTTTAAAAAACTTTTTTTTATTTATTAATGAATCTATCACAGAGAAGTTTCGATACTTTTGATCCGAAATACTTTCGAAAGAATGAATTTTTGAGTTATTAACCATAATTGTGTAAACAAAAAATAGTTTTAAGATGCCTTTTAAAAGAAATTTTTGAGCATTTGCGGTTTAAAGCATTGTTGCAGCGAAAATATTTACGTAAATTTTTAACATAGTATTTCGCTGGTCTTCCAACAAAAATTATTTTTTTTTTCAACAAAGGTCGCGTGCCACTACTGGCACGCGTGTCATAGTTTTGCCAGCCCTGTTATATATGAAAGTATCTATTACTATTTCGTAACTAAATCATTTTTATTTGTTTTTTATCAGACTCATATCATTCCCATCATTTATTTCCAACGCTTTTATACGAGTTGAAAAAATATAATGAAAGCCCTCAAGTGCTTAGCAACAAAAGTTTAATTTTTAAACATTTACAAGTGGAAACATCAAAATAACAACTTGACAAAACAGCTGCTGCTGCATCACGCAAAAAATGATCTTTTTTTGGTTTTAAAAATCACTTGACAACAAAACTTAGAAAAAACAATGAATATAAAATTGTTTTGTTGAAATTTTTTTTGCGTTTTTGTTGTTAATTTTTGATGAAGATAATGACAGTGATTATTTAAAAAAGTGATCAAACTAAGTGCTTAAACACATCAAATGATGAAGTTGCTGCTAGCAGCAAAGCTTTTTTTCTTCTACTAGGGATGCCAAACGGGAAATCCCGAAATCCCGGGAGTTTCGGGATTGGCAAAATCCCGAATCGCGGGATTATTTCTCAAAAATCCAGGAATTTTCTTATTTATTAATACCATATTTATATGAACGTAAATGAACAAAGTGAGTAATTATACTTTGGGGTATTATAAGTTTGTGCTGATGTTTGTAACACCAAAAAATATTGGTCGTAGACCCACCTTATAGTATACCGATCGGTTCAGAATTTTTTATTTCGATTTAACGATGTCCGTCCGTCCGTCTGTCTGTCTGTCTGTCCATGCAATCTTGTGCGCACTCTACAGGTCGCAAATATTAAGATATTTTGATGAAATTTGGTACGCGGCCCTATGTTGGCCCAAGGACGAACAAGTTTGATTTTGGTGAACATCGGTCCATGTTTAGACCTAGTGCCCATATAAGGGTCCTACCAAAATTATATTGTTTATACGCTGCAGGTCGTAAATATTAAGATATTTTGACGAAATTTGGTACACAGACCTATATTAGCCCAATAACGCAGCCTATTGATTTTGGTGAACATCGGTCCATGTTTAGACCTAGTGCCCATATAAGGGTCCTACCAAAATTATACTGTTTATACGCTGCAGGTCGTATATATTAAGATATTTTGATGAAATTTGGTACACAGACCTATATTGGCCCAATAACGCAGCCTATTGATTTTGGTGAACATCGGTCCATGTTTAAACCTAGTGCCCATATAAGGGTCCTACCAAAATTATACTCTTTATACGCTGCAGGTCGTAAATATTAAGATATTTTGATGAAATTTGGTACACAGACCTACATTGGCCCAATAATGCAGCCTATTGATTTTGGTGAACATCGGTCCATGTTTAGACCTAGTGCCCATATAAGGGTCCTACTAAAATTATACTGTTTATACGCTGCAGGTCGCAAATATTAAGATATTTTGATGAAATTTGGTACATAGACCTATGTTGGCCCAAGGACGAAGCCTATTAATTTTGGTGAACATCGGTCCATGGTTAGAACTAGTGCCCATTAGGGTTTGGGATTTCCCGGACTTTTTTATTTCCCGGGAAACGGGAATGAAAAAATTTGATTCCCGGGATTCCCGGGAATCCCGGGAAATATTTTTGAACAAAATTGTTAATGAAAACCACCTATATAAGTAATTTTTGTTAAAAAAAAAAAAAACACTATTTCAGTACAAATTCAGTCTGTGTAGTGAGAATTCAAAGAAAAATATCAGAATGTTGAACATTTGATTTCACATAAATTACTCGCAGCACTGCCAAATGAATTGCATGATTCCAGCAGGCACCTATTACTGGACTGTCAGAAACAAACCGTTTCATCACACTTGGCCCATTAGATATGGTGGCCACAATGTTATTTTCCAAAGACAAATAAAACTCTTCTAGTCTTATTTCTACAATTCTTCTTATTTCATCAGCATTACATCTTCCTGATATATGTATAAACCAACCCCAGGTTATAAAATGAATTATTTCCGTTTATACATATGTTCAAATATCTCTTTTGTGATATTCTTGTACATTCATTTAAGATTATAGTAAATCTCTTATTGTTAGAAATATTGCTCGATATTTCTTTTATCATGATATCTTTTACATGATTGTAGTAATTTAATATAATGTTTTTTACATCGGTTTCGTTTTTTTCCAATGCCAGGTTTTTATTATAAAAACTTTCTCGAATAAACGAAGATCTAGTTATGGTGCGGATTGACTGCAGCTAATTTGAATAACATTTCAGGAAAAGTTTGCACTACCATAAAACCTTTAATGCCTATTCAGCTTACACTTTTTTCTTCAGGTTCTTTGCTAATTTTAGCTGAAACGTTATTCTTGTTGTTTTCTTCGAGAGAAGTTGCATGACCATCAATTTTTTTTTTTTTTTGTGAACTAAATTTAGATGTCGGATAACCAAATTTAGATACCAACGTTAACCATTAGTCTTTTCTTTTCACATTTATTAATGAAAACGTTACTTATAAAATTATTGACCCTTAATACAAAGGCGTATTTTAAATTTAAAGTCGACTTTATTATCAATCAAACGGTTTTGTTCATTTTGTGTATGAAAACCTTACAAAAATATTTATATTTTCAAATATTTTGATTGGTTGAAAATAAATTAACCAATCAGAATGCTCCAAAAATAAACTAAGTCAAGGTATACTGCCACCCAATATTTTAACTAAAGAAAGTGCGATTATTTGTAAGAAACAAAGCTTTTTTTTCATATTTCTTTTAAACATTTTACCAAGTTTTTAGATTTTACTACTTAAATTTTGAATAAGTTATGCGAAAAATCTTTATTAGTTGAAATGCTCCTTATTACTTGGCAAAGATTTGATTTGTGTGTCAAATAAGTGTATTCCCTTTTAAAAGATTTTAACAATGACATTTTTGTTTTGGTATTTAAAATGTTTTTTATGACTACCCGAGTAAAAAAGTTTTGATATAACCATATATTATTTTATGTAATTGCATATAGTAAGTTATAGTTACATATGGCCACATATGCTTTTAAATTCAAGCAGATATACTTTTATATAGTCATATGTTAGATATTTTTTCCTCAAAGGTTTTAATATGGAGACATATGTGATTTTATATTATTACATACTGGCCTACATATAATTGCATGTGCTATATATAAGTTCATAAAGTAACATATTACAGATATAATTACGTATACGTTTATATATAATTTAATAGGACACTATACATAATAATATAATACTATATGTGGAGCCATATAAGAAATATTTCATAATTTGTGTTAGATATGATTATATATGGACGAATAAGAACCCATATATAACTTAATATGGTTCCATATCTACAATATTTCATGATTTCTTTAATATATAACAATATAACGTTCTTTATAACATCATCATCATTATATATCATCCCACATAAGCAATTATTTCAAAGTGATTTTATATAAAACCGTATTATATTATATGAGGTTATATGTTAACAATGATTTTGAACTAGTTTTAGATTTAGTAATTACTAGGGCTCGGCGCGTGACTAGAAATGTGAGTCACGTTATTCACACGTGATCGTGAGTAATAATTACTATACTCAAGTGATTCGTGCGTGAGTCTGAGAATATATAATTCGCACTTGATTCGTGCGTGAGCGGGAATAAGAATATATAACCTGTGCATGATTCGTGTGTGAGTTTATTTTTTGCATCATATATTTTTAGTAATTTTTACTATTTTGTAATATTTTACTACTTTTTTACTATTTTTCTTATATCTTGGTTGTATAACATAATCCTATTAACTTCAAAGTTTCAGTCTTGTTAACTTTATTTTAAAATTACTAAAAATAAAGAAAATTTTGTTCATGTTTAATGCACTGTCATGGTAAATCTGGATAAAAGTAATGGAAGATTTATCGAAATTATAGGATCTCCAGCAGACCTTTGGGTTAATCATTATATTTGGAAATTAATTACACATGCAATTACACAATTACATGTAATTGTAATTAAAAAAAAATAATTACAAGTAATTTGTAATTGAAAATTTTCAATTATACATATAATTGTAATTGAAAAAATGTAAATTACAATTACATTTTTTCGGAAAAGAAATAATGAGAAAAAGCACAAGTGAGGGGTCAGCCCAACATGACGTATTCTTTTTATACTTATCCACGCCTATCCAACCTATCCCAATCAGTTTTTTCTACAAAATTTTAACAAAAAACAATTTAATTCTAAATGTAATTGAAATTTGTAATTGAAATCACTTTCAATTACAATTACTTGTAATTGAAAATGTTTAATTACAGTTACATGAAATGTAATTGAGTTTTTTTAATTTCAATTACATTTATTTGCAATTGTAATTAAAATCCCCCAGGTCTGATCTCCAGATATTGCATATCTTTTTTATTTAAAAAAATAATTTTTGTATATTGTTAGATGTGGTCATATATAATATGATCTAAAGTATAAGGTCAATTTTTAGATATAATTGTATCAAACTATGTCCACCTTTATAACATTTTATATAATTTTATATAAAAAGGTATAATTTGATGTAATTGAATGAGGACAAAATTCGGATACAATTGTATCGAATAGCATAAAATTGTATCAAATTGTACCAAATTGTATACAATTGTATACAATTGATACAATAAGATACAATAAGATGTTCTCATTTTTCGGATATAATTGTATCTAATTACATAAAAGATTATATATAATTAAATATAACTTCATATGGCTCCATATCATTTTTTTTACTTGGGTAAAATTAAAAAATCCTATTCGAAACAAAAACAATTTAAAAAATTTAATATTTTTAAAATTTCCCGTTTTCCCGGGAAAAATATATTATTTTCCCGGGAATTCCCGGCAAACTTTTCCCGGGATTTCCCGCCCGGGAATTCCCGAACCCCAAACCCTAGTGCCCATATAAGGGTCCTTCCCAAAATTGGCTTGGTTACAAACTGCAGGTCGCAAATATTAAGATATTTTAATGAAATTTGGTACATAGACCTATGTTGGCCCAAGGACGAAGCCTATTGATTTTGGTGAACATCGGTCCATGTTTAGAACTAGTGCCCATATAAGGGTCCCCCCAAAATTGGCTTGGTTACAAACTGCAGGTCGCAAATATTAAGATATTTTAATGAAATTTGGTGCGCTGACTCACATTATAGAAAATTTTGACACAAGCCCCATTTTAACCCATTGGAATTTCGGATCCAAACAATACACCAGACTGGTGTAGGGTATTGTATAGTCGGCATTAGGGTTTGGGATTTCCCGGACTTTTTTATTTCCCGGGAAACGGGAATAAAAAAATTTAATTCCCGGGATTCCCGGGAATCCCGGGAAATATTTTTGAACAAAATTGTTAATGAAAACCACCTATATAAGTAATTTTTGTTAAAAAAAAAACCATTTCAGTACAAATGCAGTCTGTGTAGTGAGAATTCAAAGTAAAAAATATCAGAATGTTGAACATTTGATTTCACATAAATTACTCGCAGCACTGCCAAATGAATTGCATGATTCCAGCAGAAAGCACCTACTACTGGACTGTCGGAAACAAACCGTTTCATCACTCTTGGCCTATTAGATATGGTGGCCACAATGTTATTTTCCAAAGACAAATAAAACTCTTCCAGTCTTATTTCTACAATTCTTCTTATTTCATCAGCATTACATCTTCCTGATATATAAACCAACCCCAAGTTATAAAATGAATTATTTCCATTTATATATTGTTGTGATATTCTTGTCCATTCATCTAAGATTATAGTAAATCTCCTATTGTTTGAAATATTGCTCGATATTCCTTTCATCATGATATCTTTTACATTATTGTGCTAATTTAATATAATGTTCTTTACATCGGTTTCATTTTTTTGCAATGCCAGGTTTTTATTATAAAAACTTTCTCGAATAAACGAAGATCTAGTTATGGTGCGGATTGACTGCGGCTAATTTGGATACCATTTCAGGAAATGTTTAATTTTAGCTGAAACGGAATTCTTGTTGTTCTTTTCTTCAAGAGAAGTTGCATGACCATAAATTTTGTTTTTTTTTTGTGCACCAAATTTAGATGTCGGATAACCAAATTTAGATACCACCGTTAACCAGTCTTTTCTTTTCACATTTATTAATGAAAACGTTACTTATAAAATTATTGGCCCTTAATATAAAAGAGTATTTTAAATTTAAAGTCGTCTTTATTTTTAATCAAACGGTTTTGTTCATTTTGTGTATGAAAACCTTACGAAAATATTTATATTTTCAAATATTTTGATTGGTTGAAAATAAATTAACCTATCAGAACGCTTCAAAAATAAACGAAGTCAAGGTATACTGCCACCCAATATTTTAACTAAAGTCGACTTTACCTAAATTATACATTTGAAAAATTTAGAGAGTAAGGGCGATTATTTGTAAGAAACAAAGCTTTTTTCATATTTCTTTTAAACATTTTACCAAGTTTTTAGGTTTCTACTTAAATTTTGAATAAGTTATGCGAAAAATCTTTATTAGTTGAAATGCTCCTAATTACTTGGCAAAGATTTTATTTGCGTGTCAAATAAATGTATTCCCTTTTAAAAGATTTTAACAATGACATTTTTGTATTGGTATTTAAAATGTTTTTATGACTAAAATTAAAAAATCCTATTCGAAACAAAAACAATTTAAAAAATTTAATATTTTTAAAATTTCCCGTTTTCCCGGGAAAAATATATTATTTTCCCGGGAATTCCCGGCAAACTTTTCCCGGGATTTCCCGGGAATTCCCGCCCGGGAATTCCCGAACCCCAAACCCTAGTCGGCATGCCCGACTTTAACCTTTTTACTCATTTTAGATTACCGACGTTTTTTCTTGAAATTTCTCATATTTACAAGAAATTGATGCCAAGATATTGGTAAAATTAGAAATTAAGTAGATTATTCGAGTAAACTAGCAAGGACTTTGCAGAAAAATTTGAAAATTTGGTAAACATTATTAAGTTTTTGAGTAATTCATGAAAAAAACTAGTTTGTTATTTTACCGGTTTATTCATCCAAGCGAAATTCGACTTATGAAACCTAATTTTGGCTGCGACTGTAATTTTGAATTCTTCCATCAAAACATTTGATAACGATAACCAAATAACTTTGTTGCTATAATTACACGATTCAGTGGGCAAGGTTATCGCAACTAATCTGTTTTAAAATCTGCTTAAAAAATACTGGGCGCAAGTATACTTCAGTGCAGGCCTTCATATATTATCCAAGTCAGAAAAACACAAAGTGGAAAGCGATGGCAAGGTAGGTACTGGCAAAAATTGTTTTCTGATTTCCAAAATGGTAACGTCATTAGACAAAAGGACCGGATGTTCAAAAAGCGCCGGAAATGTACTGGAGAAACTAAATTTTTTCAAAGTAAAAATTAAAAAAAGTTCATATGTATCTATTTTTGGTCCTGCCGTGATATGGTCCTGCCAGCATTGGGAAAACAAAAAAAATTAGCATAAAAGGAGCTTTTCCACAAACAAAAAATTTAATCTTACAAAACAAAAAAAAAATATTAAATAAAAGAAAAATTTTTTTTACTTGCAACTGGATTTGAACTTGGAACCTTCTCAATACAAACTTTTTTCAACGAAGCGTCATCATTTTTATAAAATCATTGCTGTACCAGTAAATTGATTTTTGTACCGCTGCAATTTTTGACTAAGTAGTAGCACTGGATAACCACTGGTTGCTAACGTTGGCGTTGCACTCTAAGCCCATTCTCTGCCAGTGTTTTCTTTATAAACCACCGAAATTTTTGTAACACCAATATAGGCAAAGCGCTAGCAAAGTATACCAAATGTGTGTTCTGCCAGTCATTTATTTTCAACACCGCGGTTACCCAGTGTTATGCAGGTACTTGATTTTTTGTACCACTGGCATTTCTGATACCTACCCAGTCAGAAAAATATAAACAGGAAAGCGATGGCAAAGCACTTTAACAGGTGGTACAAGTACTGGCAAAAAGTGCTTTCCCATTCCCAAAATGATAACATCATTAGACAAAAGGACCGGCTGTTCAAAAAGCGACGGAAAAGAACTGGAGAAACAAAATTTTTGAATGTTGGCAAAACGCTGGCAAAACCAATAAATAAGTGGTCTCGAAATATTTTTTACAAAATGAAATTTAAAAAAAGTTCATATGTATTTTTTTGGTCCTGCCGTGATTTGAACCCAGGCCTTCAGATTGGCAGATTGCTCTACCCACTGAGCTAACGAGACATATAATATTTGATAGCTAAACACATAAATAAGTGATAATCGCTGGACAACTACTGGCTGTGCGAAAAAGATAGCACTGGCAAACAGTTTTTTGGAACTAATATGCCAGCGTTGGGAGAGCAAAAAAAAAAGTTGGTCTTAAAGAAACTTTTCCACAAACAAAAAAATTCATTTTATAGAATAAAAAAAATTTTATATTAAAAAAAATCCAAAAAAAAATTTTTCCTTGCAAACGGATTTGAACTCGGAACCTCCTGACTACAAACCTTTTTTAACAAAGTTGAAAAAATTAAAAAAAAAATTTTAATTTGAAATGTTTTGGATAATACTTTCACATGGGTTTGTTAAAAGTATAAACATGTATATATATTTGGAAAGGCTAACTATTCATCTTTCTGAAACAGTTTGAAAATTGAAAATAAGTTTAAAAGTGATTTAGTTAAAAATATTTTGGCCCGTGAAGTTTTGAAAAAACGTTTTTTGCCGATAACTTCAGATTTTGAGGGTATATTCATAATTCTGAAAATTGAAAAGTGATTTACTCAACCAGGCCTACAACTTACACTAGGTCATTTTACAAGTATATTTTCATTGTAGCACCGTGTTATTTATTTTCTTATTTTATTTCTTATAATAAATTTAAATAATAAAATATAAATTTTCTTCTGTTTAATACATTTAAACTCATCCAATTCAAATGTTTTTCCGAAGAATAGAATCAGTATTGTAGGTAGCGGTTTGCCAAAAAATACAGAAATGATACTACCCAGGAAAAATTTTTACAATCGGTAGCCAACCACACCCATTCCACAACTGGTTCCACTGCAACCGAATTCGATCCTATATGGAAGGTGTGGGTGACGTAGAATCAGTTCCAGAACTAGTTCCAGAACTGATTCTAGAGCAACCGGTTCCACTTTGGAGCTATAGAAGGGGTTGCTTTCGGGACAATTTCAAACAAAAAGAATCGGTGTTAGAATCAACAGTAGAAGGGGTTGTGAATGAAAAGTAGCTATTCTACAACCGATTCTTTGGAACAGAAAATTTTCCTGGGTATGTAATGAATTTTCGATGTGAAAATTTTTACATAGCATGTTGAAAATGTTTTCAAAATTCAATAAATCGAAAGAAGAACATTAACTACCCAGGAAAATTTTTTACAATCGGTAGCCAACCACACCCATTCTACAACTGGTTCCACTGCAACCGATTCCATGGAACTGGTTCCGGAACCAGTTCCTGGGATCCTATATGGAAGGTATGGGTGACGTAGAATCAGTTCCAGAACTAGTTCTAGAACTGATTCTAGAGCAACCGGTTCTACTTTGGAGCCATAGAACGGGTTGCTTTTGGGACAATTTCAAACAAAAAGAATCGGTGTTAGAATCAACAGTAGAAGGGGTTGTGAATGAAAAGTAGCTATTCTACAACCGATTCTTTGGAACAGAAAATTTTCCTGGGTACTCAATTTTATGTATGTATATCAAACAATAAACTAAAATTTTGTGAAAATGAGGGAATTCACTTAATTGTGAATAAATTCGAAAAGAATCAATAGATTTTTATGATCGATATCTCATTTTGTTGCTATTACATGTGCCTTGCGATAAAACAATAAATCTCAACAATTTTTGCCGTTTTCGATTTTTCATGATTTTTTTAAAACAAAAAAAATTTGCTATTTTCACGTAAAAACGAGTAAAAAAGTTAAAGTTGAGCATGCCGACTTTATAATACCATACACCACTCTGATTTAAAGCCAACTAATGTTTGGATCCGAAATTTGAATGGGTTAAAAGAGACTTGTGTCAAAATTTTCTATAAAATCATAAAAGAAGAGAAAATCGAAAATATAGCCCATATGGGTGATAGGTCCAAATATGGACCGATGCTATTTAGAATCAATAGGCTTTTTCCTTGGGACCATGTTAGTCAACGAACCAAATTTCATTGAAATATCTTCGTATTTGCGACCTGTAGCGTGTAAAAAAGACAATTTTGGGGGGTACCCTTATATGGGCACTAGGGCTAAACATGGACCGATTTCAACCAAAATGAATAGGCGTCGTCCTTGGGTCGACATAAGTCGGTGTACCAAATTTCATCAAAATATCTTAATATTTGCGACCTGAGGAGTGTTCACAAGAATGCATGGACAGATAGACGGACGGATCGTTAAATCGAAATAAAAAAATTCTGAGCCGATCGGTATACTACAAGGTGGGTCTAGGACCAATATCCAAACATCAGCACAAACTTATAATACCCTCTCCACGTATTGGTGTAGGGTATAAATATATTTTTTGCTTAAATTTTTGATTATAACTCCGAAACTACTGAGCCGATTGAAATGCAATATATAAACGGATTAAAGGCTAAGTAAATGTCAATTTGCCTAAGTTTATTTTAATAAGATCGGACTAACACTTTTTGAGTTATCATAAATTATGTGGAGAAACTTCTAAAAAATTTATAATTTTACTAACAAGTTGTTTAAAAAAAACCTCTCCATAGAATTTTAAATTTGGACCATATTTGTACTACTGGAACCACAACACATCAAAATTGTATAGTTGTTTTTAAAGCCTTTCAAATTTTTTTCGATTTTGTTGCCTTGTGTAATTATAAAACGCTTTATTATATAAAAAAATAGGAACATAACATAAACATTTTTATAAATAAAGGAAAATTTAATTTCCGGAATCCCGATAAATCCCGAAATCCCGTAAAATCCCGGGATCCCGAAAAATCCCGTAGTCCCAAAAATCCCGATTGGCATCCCTATTCCATACATTTTATACTAAGGCAACAGGTAGACAAATATGTTGCTGCCGACGAATAGAAACGGTTCTATTTAATTTTTCAGTGGTAGCAGAAATAATTTAAGTTGCCTGCAGCTTGACAGCAGTTTGTTCTTCATATAAAATATATGGGAAGAAATCACTTTGCTGCTGGCAGTAGCTTTGTATAGATGCGATCAGTACTCGCTAAATTTTATTATGTAATTACACGCAACCAAAAAAGTCAGTAATGGCTACTGTAAATGTTGCTGTTATTACGTGAAATTTAACTGTTTTGAGCCCAGCGGTATTTTTTGCTAATTTTAGCAACACATGTCTGCTGATCTGTAGTACAACAAAATTAGTAGTCGCTACTAAATTTTAGCAAAATTGTTGTAAACTGCAATTCAAAATCGATTTTCTAAAATCAGTTAAAAAAATTACTAAATATCAATAATTTAAGTATAAATTAGTATAAAAAATTAGTTGCAGCTACTAAATTTCAGTAAATTTTTGTAAACTGTATTTTAAAATCAATCTGCTGAAATTATCAAAAGAGTGTACTAAAAAATAAACAAACTGTAAAATCTAAATGGGCTTAGCCCACCCCAGACCGGCCTAAGTCCGCCAATGGATAAGATGGAAATTACGCCAACAAAAACTGGGCAAAAATATAAATTTTTCCAAGACCAGAAAAAAACATAAGACTCTAACTTTTATGTTTTTAACTGCGTTGTATAATCTTCCTATCTAATTTTGTCTTCTTTTAAATACACGTTTGCAAAAAATGGGTTTTAGTATACACTACATATATTTTTCATATATTTCCATATTTTATATGTATATTTTCCATAACCGATTGAGGTTTATTTGAAAAGTAATAGGTAAAGTTTGTTTTCAATTGAAGAATCAATTAAAATACATTCAGACATATTGTTTAAATTTTTCTATCAGTCAATAAAAAATAAACCCCGAAAAAATATCCATCGTCTGTTGGAGTTCATATTTTCAGTAAAATGTTCTATTTTTAGTTTTCTATTTTTAGAAAAAATAATTTAAATAATTGCGTTGTTTTTTGTTAAAAAAAAAAAAAATTCAAATATTTTCGGTTTTCTTTTTTGTTAAAATAGTTTGTTATATACAAAATTATTTCAATTCAAATTACAAGAAATTCTTTACTCATACACACAAACATAGCCAATAAAAATATGAACGTATGTGTTGTGTGGTAGTATTTTGGAAATTCAAAAAAAAAAACAAACCACAAAATCGTTTTTTTTTACGTTTTGTCAGTTAGAAACTGATGATTGTTTTAACAAACTTTTCAATTATTTTTATTTCTTTTATGGATTGTTCAAACAATGTTTGAAAATAAATAGCAAAATGGTTTGAATATAACGAAAAATCAGTAGTACTTTTTTAATTGTGTTTTCAATTAATTTAATATGTATTTTAGGTTGTTTTAAACGATAAAATATTGTGAGTGTATAATGGGACTGATTCTGTGTCATTTCTTTTTACGTTAGTTGGGTCACATGTCACAAAATGTGACTCATTCTATGATGGTTCCTTTTAGGTTAGTTCAGTCACATTCCCCTTTATTTCACTTAGGTGACATGTCCTTTTAGATTAGTCGTGTGACATGTCAAAGTGTGTATAATCCGTGGTAATTGGTCACCTCCAATGAACGCCATATTAAAGTCATATGTCACTTTCAAATAAAAAGACCGATGAATGACCTGTCACTGCCCCCTTGGGACCTATCCTGCGTGTCATATGGGACCGGTCCCTTTCGCCGTAGGGGTTTTTCTCACGATCATGCGCGCTCACTATACAAAATGTTACTCATGCACGGTATCGTTTTTTTTTTGCTTGAAGTTCAAGGAAAAATTAATCACGATCACGAAAAACCACGGTCACGAACTACTCACAAAAAAATTAACCAAATTAACGAAGTAATTTCTATATTTTTAACATGAAAACTTATCCAAAATGTTTTTTTTACAAAATTGTCACTAATAATTCACAATTATTTTTACATATTTAATAATTTTCGAATTCTTTTTCAGTAATTTCAATGACATATCAGAACATTTCAATCACGGAAAAGTTCTACTCATGCCAGTGTTGCCACTTTTTGAATAATTATTCAAAAACGGGACTGTTTCCACATTCGTTGGATAATTTTTGAATAATAACATTTTTGTGTAGTTTTTGTGTAATTTCACTTTTTGCAAAAATTTCCGTCAATTTTTAAAAGTTAATAACAATTATTCGATATTTAGACGAAACATTTACCACAAATCTGTGAAACATTTACCACAAATCTTCAGTTTCTGGTGAATTACTTTTGTAAATTTTGTCAACACTAAACCCAATGTAGAAGAATTCAAAAATATTGCTATATATTTTTCTTTAACAATTATTTTAATTTTTGCATTAAAAAATACAAAAATTGTTTTTTCGGACTTTCTATATTTTCATATATTTAGTTAGAATATTCTTCCACCTCAAGTCCAAATTCTAATATGATATTGTCATATTAGATTTTTATTTGTTGTTTAATCTAATCAATCTAATATGACAATATCATATTAGAATTTGGACTTGAGGTGGAAGAATATTCTTACTATTTTTCTTTATGTTTAAAGCATCGTCTTTTGTTTATTTTTTGCGAAAATAATTGTCAAGCTTCTTTTAAAAATTCTCTTGGTTTGCAAGACCATTTAGAAATGCAGCGAAAGAGTGGGAAAATTTGAGTTTGTTATGATTCTTAATTTCTAATCTCTGAAATTTTTTTCTGTAGTTAACATGATACTAGGCTTTGACCAGAAAAAATTTTGTTAACCCAGCAAGGTGGAGCAGAGTCAAAATATTTTAGAATTCTCTAAATTCAACATGTTCCAGATTTCAACAGAATCATATGAAATTTTTGAAAAAAAATACCAGTATTTTTTGTGAAAACGTTATATTTTTATTTTCCAAAAGAAAATTTGTTGATATTAGGGTTTGGGATTTCCCGGAATTTTTTATTTCCTGGGAAACGGGAATGAAAAAATAAATGAAATATTTTTGAACAAAATTGTTAATGAAAACCACCTATATAAGTAATTTTTGTTAAAATAAAACTATTTCAGTACAAATGCAGTCTGTGTAGTGAGAATTCAAGTAAAAAATATCAGAATTTTGAACACTTGATTTCACATAAATTACTCGCAGCACTGCCAAATGAATTGCATGATTCCAGCAGAAAGCACCTACTACTGGACTGTCGGAAACAAACCGTTTCATCACACTTGGCCCATTAGATATGGTGGCCACAATGTTATTTTCCAAAGACAAATAAAACTCTTCTATTCTTATTTCTACAATTCTTCTTATTTCATCAGCATTACATCTTCCTGATATATAAACCAACCCCAGGTTAAAAAATGAATTATTTCCATTTATACATAAGTTCAAATATCTCTTTTGTGATATTCTTGTCCATTCATCTAAGATTATAGTAAATCTCCTATTGTTAGAAATATTTCTCGATATTCCTTTCATCATGATATCTTTTACATGATTGTAGTAATTTAATATAATGTTCTTTACATCGGTTTAATTTTTTTGCAATGCCAGGTTTTTATTATAAAAACTTTCTCGAATAAACGAAGATCTAGTTATGGTGCGGATTGACTGCGGCTAATTTGGATACCATTTTAGGAAATGTTTGCCCTACCATAAAACCTTTAATGCCTATTCAGCTTACACTTTTTTCTTCGGGTACTTTGCTAAATTTAGCTGAAACGTTATTCTTGTTGTTGCTTTCTTCAAGAGAAGTTGCATGACCATCAATTTTTTTTTTTTTTTGTGAACCAAATTTAAATGTCGGATAACCAAATTTAGATACCACCGTTAACCAGTCTTTTCTTTTCACATTTAATAATGAAAACGTTACTTATAAAATTATTGGCCCTTAATATAAAAGAGTATTTCAAATTTAAAGTCGACTTTATTTTTAATCAAACGGTTTTGTTCATTTTGTGTATGCAAACCTTACAAAAATATTTATATTTTCAAATATTTTGATTGGTTGAAAATAAATTAACCAATCAGAATGCTCCAAAAATAAACCAAGTCAAGGTATACTGCCACCCAATATTTTAACTAAAGTCGACATTTGAAAAATTTAGATAGTAGGGGCGATTATTTGTGAGAAACAAAGCTTTTTTTCATATCTCTTTTAAACATTTTACCAAGTTTTTACTACCCTATTAAAAATGGATATAATATAATGGTATATAATTTGATACAATCATATCTAATCAAGTATGGTTAATGTGATATCATATAAAATTGTATGTAATTTCATCAATTTAAACAAAATTATGCAAGTTAGATCTTATAACATTGGGTCATTTGCCCTATCAAATTATATAAAATTTTATATGGTTATATATGGTCTAACAATTTATATATACTTATATACAATTTAATAGGGAAATTGACCCAATGTTATTAGATCTAAGTTGTATAAATTTATTTATGTTGATTCATTTATATACAATAATATATGATATCACATTAACCACACCTGATTAGATATAAATGTATCAAATTACACAACATTTTATTAAAAGCTTTTTTACTAGGGTACTTAAATTTTGAATAAGTTATGCGAAAAATCTTTATTAGTTGAAATGCTCCTAATTACTTGGCAAAGATTTTATTTGTGTGTCAAATAAATGTATTCCCTTTTAAAAGATTTTAACAATGACATTTTTGTTTTGGTATTTAAAATGTTTTTTATGACTAAAATTAAAAAATCCTATTCGGAATAAAAACAATTTAAAAAATTTAATATTTTTAAAATTTCCCGTTTTCCCGGCAAAAATATATTATTTTCCCAGGAATTCCCGGCAAACTTTTCCCGGGATTTCTCGGGAATTCCCGAACACCAAACCCTAGTTGATATACATACTGCAAAGAAATGTCATGCCTTGCTATCAGTAATTTATTGTAAAAATTAAAGAAAACAAGCAAAATTTTACAAATATGTAATTTTTACAATTTTTGCTGTCTTGCCGATATTCAAAGCTAGGATTGAACAGGACTTATGTCATCACATTAGGAACGCTTTTTGTTATTTAATTCCAGCTTTAAACTCAGAGAAAAATTGGTTAAATTTATATAAAAATGGTTAAAATTTGAGGGGTATGGTAGAGAATAATTATCAAGTACTTAATATTTTTGCATGTAACGTATCTGAATGTAGTACCATTTCTGAAAAACATAAATACTTTGTTCTGAAAGAAGCTTTTAATGTGGATACCATTTTTTTAATATTTAAATTTAAGATATTGCACTGAAAATCCCTTTAGTTAAAATAATAGAATAATTTGTTATAATATTTTTCAGAAAAATTTGCCTGGATTTGGTTTTGTAGAAAGCAAAAATTCGGATTAGGTTATTTGCAAAAATGCAAAGTTTTAGTTCTAAAATGCAAATAACTTTTGCACTTTGCAGATGACAAAAATGCTAAGTCTTGAAAAATCGGTTTATAAATAGAAAACTGGCAAAACTTTGAAGTCCAGATTTACAGCGTGAAATTTCATAAGTCCAAAATATTTTTATTCTTCCCCACTGTGCTCAGGAGAGTTTATTTTGAAATAATATCCCTACGGGAAATTTTAAGAAACTGTCACCGAACTGGCCCCTTATATGAAATAGCCTGGTCACTTTTACATGGCGTTGTCATAGGAGGGGGAAATTGACCCCTTGTGACATGTCACAAGACAAATCCTAGGACAGGTTACTGAACTCTCATAAAAAAATCAAAGTTAAAAAAAAACATTAAAACATTATAATTTTTTGTGTAATTTCATACGGTTTTGGATAATTTTTGACCTACAGCTGTGTAATTTTTTGTTTTACTGGTGGCAACACTGACTCATGCACTGTAACTCATGCCGAATATTTTCGAAAATAATCAAAAAGAATCAAAAGCAATATTTGAAAATATTCGGATTATTTTTTGATTACTTTTGATTCTTTTTGATTATTTTATGGTAATCTCAAGTATTCTTGATTACTATCCGAAATGCGATTCGTTCCTGGCCTCTAAAAATTAGCTGCAGTTCTTTTGGCGCGGAATTCATATTTTGACAGAAAGATGGGAAAAGGTTATAGCTAATGATGGCCAATACTTTCAACAAATTTATGTTGTACCTACCAATATTTCACAATAAATGACCAAAATTTGCCAAAAATCCCGCATTTTTAAGTTATACACGAGAATAACACTGATATTATTATTAATAAAATACATACTTAAAATGAATTTGTTTTTTTATTACCCGAGTAAAAACATATATATATATTCATACATTATTTGATGTAAATATATATGTTATCGCATGGTATTATTTGTAATAATATACATGTATATGTTTTTGTATATAAAAATTTTCCCAGTTATTCTTTTGTATACGGCGGCATATGTGATTTCATGTTATCATATATTGAACTATATATAACTGTATATTACATATTAAATTATATACGGCTAATCCAATTATGTAAGAACTAATATATAATTACATACAATACAATTCAAAATTATATGTTATTACATATAGCATCATATTTAAAAAAATATACATTTCGTTTTGGATAAAAATATATATTGTCCCATTAATAGTCATATGTAGGGATATATTGTTCCATACTACAGAAAATGTCCAACTTCTTTTGGATAAAACTATATATTTCCGCATTCAAAGTCAAATGTAGGGATATATCGTTCCATACTACAGAAAATATCCATCTTCCATATAATGATTTTAGATGAAATAGTAACTATGTTTTTTTTTATTTTTTAAAAATATATATTTTACTTTTTATTCTAATAAAAAGTCATTTCATTTTATTTTAGTCACTGGATTTATTTTCGGATTTATTTTGTTTTGTTAAAAAATCCACATTTTGGTTTTTAATTTTCAAAATTGAATATTTTTCTCAAAGTGTAACACTTATTCGATAATATAATGTGAAAGAAAATCATTAAATTTTGTAAAAATGTAAATACAGGAATTGAATTAAGCTAAATCCAAAATGGATTTATAAAATAAATAAATCCGTTTTGGATTTAGCTAATTTAATTCTAGAAATTGTATTTTCGCAAAATTTTAATTTTTTTCTTTCACATTATATTAGCGAATAAGTGTAAGATTTGAATAAAAATACACAATTATTTAAATTTAAAAAGAAAATGTGTATTTTTTTAAAAAATAAAATAAATCCGGTGATTAAAAACAAGGCCAAATGTTTTTAACTTCGACAACGATTTCAAATACTTTTATTTATTAACATTGTTTTTGTTATGAAAAATAATGATTTTTATTACTTGTCTTTTCTCATGTAGCGATTATGTGACTAGAAATCTACCTCTCAATTCACAAATGCTTTGTAAAGTTATAGCAGGTTTACAAAACGTCATTTTGATACAAAATTTGTTCAATAAACCTCCTATAATTTTACAAAGCGTTTATGAATTTAGGGGCTAAACTGCATAAGTATTCTTGTAAGAGATACATTTTTTAGCTTTTATAAAACATCAAACTAAACGATTAATTTTAATAAAAAAAATTCGGAATAAAAACATTTCTTATACGTTTAGTAATAACAAATGGTGATCTCTTGTAAGTGAAGTAAAACTCTATCGCATGTATTCAGGATAGCAAAACTTCTCCCAACACCTGCCATTGAATTGATTTTTATATACATGAATGAATAGCGAGCGACTTTCATGCGAATGCATGTTCGTAGCCATATTTTTATTCCATATTTTGCATTTGAGGTCATATATTATATTTGAAAAAAAAAATTTAAGATTTAATAAAAATAAACGAAAGGAAGCATTTGTAAACCTTAACACAGCCATAAACTAAAAGCAGTGGGTATCTATCCACCTTATCTCGCTCAACCTTCGGTCAATTTATTTCGTCGCATTTTTTATAAATAGGTTTTCTTATGCATTTTTCTCTTTGCCCGAGTTCGATAATTATCGACAAAACCGTGAGTAGCATAGTCAATCTATAAAGTATATCATATTTGCTAAAAGGAGAAATAAAATCTCGTCATTTACTAGATATTTACATTGCAGTTAATTTTGAAGGAAACGGTCTGAAGTAAAAAATATGGTTTTTAAAAATCGACAAATTTAAACTGAATTTTTTGGTTTTAAGTGAACATTTTTGGACTTTTAGTGCATATTATTTGGTTATTATTTCCATTCAGGTGCATATTGTAGCGCATATTTTGCATTTTTTACTGCGTATTTTAAGCGCATATTTATGATTATAAAAATTACTGCACTTTGTGTTTGTGATAATTTCAACTGCTCGTACTCAAATTCAAAAGGAGTAAGAGAGGAATTATATAATTGAATCAAAAAATTCATCTTATAGTAGTTAAAAACTTCTAGTTTTTGATTTAAAATTTGTGTGGAATTCGACAAGTAAATAAATATATGATTTCGAACAGAGACTATTAATTATAGAGATAGGAAATCAAAACTTACACTACTCACCGATAGAGGGCGCTGAAATTTAGCAGTGCCTGAGCAACTATTTTGTGTCCGTTTAGTATCATCTGGGCTTATATTTCAAAAGCAAAAATTGTTGAAAACAGCGCAAAATAAAAAGAAAACAGACACTAAATATGTTTCATTAATAAAATTTTATTTGTTTTAGTTTTTTAAAACTTTTTTGTTTGTTTTTATTTAAATTTTTAATAAAAATGAAGTGTCAGTTTACTGAACAAAGCGCCACCTATTGATAACGATGTTGTTATAACTTATTTTTTTGGTGATGCCATAGCCCTGATTTCGAAAGCTACTAATTTTTGATTGTAGTGTAAATTAGTTTAAAACCATTATGGTTTTTTAAAATTCTAAATTGTAAAAATTAGGTCTGAAACATATAAAAGAGCCCACTCTTATTACGTGCTTTATTTCTTCTATGCTTTCAACTTTTATTATACAATAGTTGTACTTTTCTTCTACTGGAATTATATGTTCTACCACGGATGCTGTTTCTAAATTTGTAAAATAATTATCTGCATTAATGTCAAATTTTTGAAAAACAAAATATAGCTTGTGTTGCTCTGTAAAAAAATATCGAATGCATCCGTAATGTTTGGATTTATTTCTTTTAACCATTATCGTGTAATTATTAGTTTTTGTTGTTTTGTATAATATCGATGTGTATATTTCGTTGTTTATTTGTGCTCTTGAAAATATTTTTATTCCTTCAAAGTTTATTTGTTCTGAAAAAAGGAGTTCTTTTTCTTCATCATTGAAAATATAATTTAAACATTTTCCAAGCACTTGAAAATTTTTAGTCAATGTACCTCTAGATTCATATTTTGTTATGTATTTAAGGGCATCGGCTGCTCCAATAATTTGTAAGTTATTAAGCAATTCTTGTCCCAAATTTTTTTTCCCATGGACAATTTTTGCTAATACACCGTTTTGATTTTCAAATATAAATGCTGAAGTTGCCCATAAAGGTCCCCAACGCCTAGCACTGTATACCAAATGCAAAAGTTGATGCAAGTTGTAGGTCAATTCGTGTTCGCCGTAAAGATGTTCAATATTTTCAACAAATTCAATTAATAATTGTTCTGCTTTTTGAAGATCTGAAATTATATGTATTCGAGGTTTCAGCAATTTGAATATTGATATCACTAACAGTATCCAATGTTGAAAATAATTTTCAGGCAAATAAAAATGTAATGCTGGAAGGGAATAATACATTAAAAAATTAAAAAACTCAGTTGCCTTAAAAATATGAAAGCAGGACAATGACCGGGGATATCGACCGAAATTCTGAGTAGGTTTAATATTTAATAAAAACGAGTCAATTTCCTTGAGATACTTCTTTATTTTCCAAGGTCCTTTCTTATTTAACCAAATATTAATAAATTGCTTGACTACTCCCAAAAGCACAGAATGCATGTATTCCGGAAGAACACAGGTTGATATATCCGTTAATGGCAAAATACAAACAACTGAATGTCCCTTTACTCCTTTAATTACATTCTCATCATCGGCTTGTATTTTCATTGAGTTTCTTGTTCTCAACTTTAACACTCTTTGAAAAGGATAAATTCTTATAACCCTTTTTGCACCAGGTCTAGAACATTGCTTTGTTTTTATCTCGCATAAATTGCATCCATACGTTCCGTTAAAATTTAAAATATTTTGAATTTGAGCACGAGCAGGAGCATCTGCTACAAACAGAGGTGCCGTAATTTTTGACACAGTTTTAATTCCGTTGGAAGGATTTATCCATTCTATTCCATCAAGAAAGCATTCTCGTAATTTTATGCAAAAAGGTTGCAAAAATAAATTCATTGGCGGTTTCAATTTGTGGCACCAAATTCCAAATGTGACAGTATATAAGTGGCGGATATTTGGGGGTAGTTCTGCAACAGTAAACATTAGTGGCCAACAGTGTGTTTTTTCACTTTTCACTAATGATAAACCATCAGTATAAAGTATTAACGTAAGGTCAAATAGGTTACGAGTTTCTCTATTATTAACTCTTCTATATTCTGTGCCATCTGTTATGTCACTTATATAGTCTTTGTCTACAGAATTAGATTTTAACTTCATCGCCAATTTTTTAAATTCAAATAACTGTTTGATCTGCTCCTTCAAATCGAGTTCAAAAAAATATGAGATTTTATTTCCATTACACTTGGAACAGTTTTGGAAGGTAACTGACAGATAGATTAAACATTCTTCGCAAAAGTAATGATGAATTATTGAGACTTGTGGTACTTGTTGTTTTATATACTTGAAAAATTTGTATGGCGTCTTTGGTAACAAGTTTTTTTCAGGCAGAATGTCAGTCATTAGTTGCAGATGTTTCTTTAAATACGTTTTTGATAGGTTCTGGTCAGTCCACAAATCAACTATTTTTATTACAGCATCATTTAAAGTGATTTTGCTGTTTTTGTACAAATGTTTAATATCAGTGGGCTCATCTTCAATATCCTCCTCATTTTCATCAGTATCATCATCAGTATCAGTATCGGTATCATCATCAGTATCATTGTCAGTATTATCATAATCGGGTTCATTGGTAACATCATTATCATCTTCACTGTCATCTTCGTTATCATCATCATTATAATCATCAGCAGCATCTTCATTATAATCATCAGCAGCATCTTCATTATAATCATCATCTGTAACATCATTACCCACATCACTGTAATTATCAGAATTGATTTCGGATGCATTTTCATTTTCAGTGATATTGCCTTTTGATTGTTGAAAATTAGAGGAAACGATTTCACCACCTTCATTGTCAAAAATTACTGTTTCATTGGGAAATTCATCGCCCACAGTCCTCCAACGTTTTATTGTGTTTAATGGTATCTATAAATGAATACTAAACACTTAAGAGTATTTCTGAAATCCACTACGAAATTATAAAATATTTAATTCATTTTTAACATGGGCTTATGAAAATAGTTGAGGTTATACAATAAATGTTTTGTTTTGGATTAAGGTTTTCATATCGTCAACCGTTTAATTCCAAAAATCAGCAGCCAAAATTCAAAAAGAATCATTCATAGAACTGCTAATTTTTATCGTAGAAGTGTAGGCTTGTAGTTTAGCCAAATGAATCATATTAATCTATAAACCCGATTTAAAAATTTTGTTACTTACGCCCCCCCCCCCCCCCCCCTTTTGCATTTTTCAAAATATAATATAATTTCATAGTGGATTTTATAGAGACCATATATGTATTTTTTACATACAGACTCAGAATAATTTCGCGACCAATTTTTATGCATTTCCATAGTTAACTCTTCAGAGGAATTGCTTGAAGTTTCCGTCTCCTGTGGAATATCCTCAGTAGTTTCTGTTTGAGTTTGTCGATGTTGCCATCTTGTAATAGTTCTTATAGGAATCTGAAAAACACAAATGTCCAGTTTTTTAAAATGAATGACGGAATACACAGTTTGTACTATTTGAAGTAGTAAATTTCTTAGTGCATTCGGCTTATATTGAATTAAGTCCTTCGAAGCCCGGTTTAAACATTTATATCTTACCATTTCAGATGTGTTTCCTTTCCATTTTTTGTTTGTGTTTGACATTGTTGATTGCACTTCAGGATTTTTACTTGTGGTTGGCATTTCTTCGTGAATATTATACTCAATTTGAGAAATTCGGTTTTGCCATCTTTCAATATTTCTTTTAGGAATCTGAATTACATTTTCAAGGTTTAATTAGTTTAGATGTTAGCTGATGTTCTCTTTTTTTTTTGTTTGCTGTGTTCCCGTACTTTTCGGGGAAATTTCGGTAAAAAGTGAGCATAAGTACAAAATCATCTAGCAAAATATCAATTATACCCAAAAGTACGAGAACTCAAATAAAAATTTTAGCCTATAATTTGAGTTCAAAGAAAAATACTGAAAGCGTATAATTTTAGTTTGGAAAATTCTTAGATTTGTATGGAAAAATTGCACAAACATTCTTATATATTTCTTTGTATTTAAAAGGTTTCTTTGGTTTTGTTCAAATAAGACTTTTCCGTTTATAAATAAGACATTATTTTTATAAATGACTTGCGAACGCTGGTTCATTCGTATCGGTATTACCTTAACCGAACCATCAATATCGGTACGTATCGGTATTATTGAAAAATTGCGGTTTGCGTATAAATTATGTGTTGTTTGAAACACACAATAGGTTTGTTCCACGTAATTCTGGGTAAAGTCTGGTAAAATGAGAGTAAACAAATAATTATCCCAAAAAATGGTAAAATTGCTCACAATACCAGGAACGCACAAAACCACATTTCAACCCCAAAAATAAACGTCAAAGTTATTCATATAAACAAAAGCTATTTTTAACAATAAAATATCGAAGGGAATAAACAGAAAGTGTTAGAACGCGGTATTTGTTAACGATATTAATTAATGTTTACAACTTTTGTTAATATTTTAATTATTTTTACAAATTTAAAACAGCTGATTTATAAACAACAAGTGATTTGACAGTTTTACCATTTTACCCGAAAAAAAAGTAAGGGTAACTTCTGGTAAAATGAGAAACAAATTATTCTCTCATCAACGCTCTCATTAACCCAATTTTTAACAATAGAAACGCTTTTTGGTAAGATTGGGTTCCCGCGGGCACCCGCGGTAACGTACGTGGAACAGAGCTACTAATTGACGTAGCATATTAAAAATTAATAAACGTACCCTAAGTTAGAAATATATTTTTTTATTACCAAAAAAGCTTAAAGTTAAATTGATCTACAATTTTGGATACTTTGTATTACAAAATTTATAGTTTTTGCTACATAAAATGGAAAAAAAGCAATGGTATCTGTAGCAGTAATCAATTTGGGGTTTTGAACTTGAGAACGGTATTATAAAGGTATAGATTTCCAACCATGCAATTAAGTCATTGTTTTATATAGTTCCATCTAATTTCTTTCCTTTTAAAGGTAACTGGTTAAAAAATTATATGGTCTGTTTCCGATTAAGGTGGTGTTTCTAGACGAAAATGCAATAACAAAATACATCCACAATAGTCACTCTTGTACAGGTCTTGTACAAAACTCCCGTAAAATTGACTAGTTTCGAGTTTTATGGAATCCGATTTGCACAGATATGTTTATTCATGTAAAAGATTTCAAGCGACCATACTCTAGAGGAATCATTATCCTATTTCATTGATCTTTAAAGAAATGTAATTTCTGTATATCTGAACAAGTGTATTATCTAGCAACTTTTATATTTCTCTGTTTTATCATTTTAAAATTTGCAAAACCTTCATTCCTAATTATTTATATTTTACCTTTTGATACGAGTCATATTTCCATGTCTTATATTTATTATTTTTGTTTGGCATTTTAAGCGTTTTTTTATAGATTGATTATAATGCTATGCCACAAAATATACGAGTTTACTACTTTCTATTTAATTTATTTTCATGACATCAAATGTCACAAAAATGCTTGACCAACAAGCTTGAATTTAACCCTGTTTGGACGCGAGGCTATTCTACCCAAAACTTTAGTCATTGAACAGGCCTTTATATTTCTTAAACAATTTAAAGCGGAATTTACTTTTATTATTTCCAAATTTAATTCATTAAAAATTTCACTTTAAAGTAAAATATGTCAGCAATAGCGGTTTGTGTTAGCCAAATGTATTTTTAAACTTTTTCGATAGTCTGTGAATCATTCCAGTCAGCTTTTATCCAAATATTTTTATGCACAACTGATCTACCTACAGTATGCAGGTGGGATCTTGGAAGGTTGTTATAACATTGAACTTGTCTTAGTCATTTTCCAGAATCACATTTTTTGATGTTGTGGAAGGTTCCAAAACAGAGGCAACCAATTAAGGAATAAAGTGACACATTCCACGTTAAGGAATAAAGTTCGTGGCTATTACATTTTGTGTTTAATTTTTTGTATATGTAGGAGCTTCCTTCATTAAACATCTTCATTAAATTCTACCTTATTTTGTTGAAAATAATACGTTTTACAACCAAGTACACAAATATTTGCAGTATAACCCAAATAGGCGCTTCTTCTTTTTTCGCAAGTAATACATTCTACTTGAATTGATAGCTTTTTTATTTTGTCGTTTCATTATTGCCGTACCGCACAGACCAAAAAATCTTTTTTAATAAAAACGATGAAACAGCTTATTATCAAGAAAAAATGTACAAATACATTGTTTTGTTTATTAATTAAGGTGCCTATTCCTACTTATGACTATCACAAAACTATTTTTAAGACCGAAAGTCACAACTTTGCATTCAAAACAAAAATCCAAATTTTATTTGTCAATAGTTGTGTTTTCGACGTAACTACATTCGTTAACTCATAAAATAAATCAAAGTATATTTAAGACATTACAAACACATTACTTTTAATTACAATTACAAACCGCGTTAAACTGAGTTTAAAGATAATCTACATTCTGAAAACTCGGCCTAAAAGTTTTTGATACTTCAATCGGTGTAACTTTTAATACTAAAGTCTGACAGAAAATACTGCTAGTGTTATGATTGTGTCGAAATGGAGTGTTTTTAATTAAGAAAAATGTATATTATTTTTAATCTACATTTCGTCAGTTGATTATTGAAGTGTCGCACAGTAAAAAAACCTTTAAGAAAAATATTAAATAAAGTATATAAATATATATATTTTTTTCAAAATCTACACCATACCTTTTCTTATTGCTATTGGCACCGATTGCTTTAAATATTTTTAACTAAACTATAAATTTGTATACCTTTTTTTACCACTAATAAGTTAATAATTTATCGAAAATAACCCCAATTCCCGCTTTTTTTTATATTCTAATAGAAAACTGGCTATTTCTACTTAATTAGTCAAAGAAGTTATAGTGCTAAAAAGCGCTACAACTTGTACCCATCAAGCAATTTGCGGTTGTAGCCTATAGCAGCAATTGTGACTACTGAAACTAATAATTTATTGTTGTAAATCATGTATGCGTTCGACTACTTTTGGTACCCACTACTTTTACTACGTTTTTGAAGACTACTATCTATTCTATTTTTAAAGCCAACTATCTACATATTAGAAAATTTGAAAAATTTTTTTTATTAAATTCGTAGTCCTGCTCTTGACTGCGGCAACTTTTGTGGACTAAAAAATTGAAAATGTGAGCTAAAAAGCAGAAAAGATATACTGAAAATACAAAAAAATTTACTCAAAAAATTAAATATATACATTTAAAAAAAAAAGGATTTCTCGAGAGCGTTGGTTCAATAATGAAATTCAGGATATATATCTAAATAGATGACAACAAGTTGCTTCTCTTTTTAGTTAAGTGCGGGTTAATGTTTACGAATTATGTCATCAGTTTATTTTTAATTGATTCTTAATTTTAGTTTCCACAATATAAAAAATATGCAAAAACAAATCGATGCCATTTTATTAAAAATTCTTTTACTCTGAAAAGTATGTGGTCTAAATCGTTTTTGCTCTACTGACTGTAAACATCCATTTACATAAAAGTCACTGCACTAATCATTAAAAAAGTAAATGTTAGACCTGATTTTCCAACAGTTTTACGCAATGGGAATTATTTTTATATATGTTGTTTCTTAGGTTTTTTTCTCAGAAGTACAAACATATTTGCTAGGCTTACGGTTAACGATTTAGCTAATATAACTTATACGCGAAGTACATCTGTGTTCTGTTAAAATTCATGTTCGGGCATTTTTTTAAATTTATTTGTATGGTCTTAAATATTATTTAAAAAATATTTTAAGTACACATGTACTTCGCGTATAAATTATTATATTTACGGTTAACGGTTAATACAACAACCCATAATTTCCCTTAAATATCACTTTAAGATTTTGTCATCAACTTAGATTCCATTGATTTATTTGATACATACCTAATATTAATGGTCATTAACAATAAACAAAATAACATAAAGTTTGAGCTGACTTAGAATTAAATATGTCAAATTCCATATTAATTTAAATTTTTTAATTTTAAGTAGGTTAACTATAGGTTACCTCTTTATTGTTACTTAAATATATATTAAATTGTAACGGCATAAAAATAACTATTTACGTTATTTTATATTGAAAATATTTATTTTTTCTTGAATTTGTATAATACTGCATTTGTACTGAGCAAAAACTACATAGTTTTTGGCTCTTGCTAGTTTATGCTTTACAAAATACGTATATAAGAAACAAACCAAAACTAGTTTTGTACTAAAACTTAGTAGTTTTTAGTCAGTTAAATTCAGTAAAACTACTTTTTGATCGTGACAAGTTATGGTTACTAACAAATACCCATTACATTTTAACAACACTATTTTCGTCAAGTTATCACTTTATGTTGCATAACGTTATTAAAAAAGATAAAATTTTCTTTTCTCCATTGCACTTTAAATTTAATACTACAATAAGAAAAAAAAAATATTAAAAAAATGTTGCTTCCTCAAAAGAAGTGAAAACAGTGGTTAGTTATTTGTGTAGTTATCAAAAACGAGTCTATCAAGATAATCTGGTGCTTATTTCTACTTGTGACGAGTGGTGATTGCTATGACTATTTTTAAGACTGAAAGTCACAATTTTCCATAAAAAACAACAATGAAACTAAAAAAAAATTAATTTTATTTGTCAATGTTGTGATTGTGTCACTCTGTGTCACTACCACAGAATCGGTACTCAGGCCCGGGATTCTCATTCTGTGGTAAACTGTGAAGTGAACCAAACTGTCACTGATTAAAAATATGAAATGTCAAATTTTTAATTTATTTGTTTATCATTGAACGAGAATCCATCCTCAGGTCAAAAGAAAATTCCTTAATTTTATTTTAACGAACGACCATCCATAGCTGTCCAACGTATCTCCAAGAGACATAAAATCAATGCTAAAACACGTAAAAGTACATGGAAAGGAAAATTTTTTATATTATTTTTCATGTATGTATGTTTTGTATTTTAACATTATGTCTCATGCAAATAAAACTGTTAACGGCTGGAAACCACATTAAAATAAAAAAGGAGAGACTTCGCTAACTTGACTGCTTTTATACCAAGTGCAACGGGATTTTTCGTTAAATTTAGCTTAATACTCTCTTTTTAAACGGGCATATGTATTAAAAAAAAAATAAAACCGTTTATAATTCTAGAAATTTAAAATACCTATACCAACATCATAAAAGCAATCACATTTGCAAAGTGTTTCTAGCTGTTAAGAAATAAAGATGGCTCCTCCAGTTAAAGAAGGTAAGAATATTAAAAAAAAAAAATCATATAATTTCAAATTATTTTCCAATAATTTAAACATTTGAATACGAGGTCAATATGTAATTTATTCGAAAATAATAAAATGGCCAAACAAAATGTTAATTTAAAATTTAATACCAACATGCTTTTTAATTTTAACATTTTTTAGAAAACAAAAAACAAAAAACTTCATTGGCGAAGCAAATAAAAAACATATTGAAGGAAAGATCATCAAATGATAATGTAAGTATTTTTTGTAAACTTTTAAACTTTCTTTTTTTAACATGTTTCATATGCAATTAAGCCCAAACCAGATAGTAAAAGTTCCAGTAAACAGTGTAAATAATTAATTTCGCGAAAATTATTCAATATTTTTAAGAAAATCTTATTGAATTTTCTTGAAGGCTGCTCTTATTTATTTAAAAAATGCTTTAATTTTAAATAAAGAAAAATTAACTAATTTGCCCACTAACTGCAGCACGGCAGTAAAGCACTGTCTACACTGTGTCTCTTCGGTTTGGGCTTGGAAACAAAAAAAATCATGCTGAAGTAATTTTTACAATATTAAACTTCTAGGAAAAACAATCATCTAAAGTAAAACCAGCGAAAAACAGCGAAATAACAAATAAAATTGTTCATGTAGATGATCCTCGTCCTTCTACTTCAAAAGAAATTAGAAATATCAAAACTCTAAAAGAAGAAGACCAGGTATATGATATAAATGGCGAGGATGATACTTCTAGTGAGACAGGAGATGAATCTGGTAATGAAGTAAATGAATTTGTTTTTGAGCCAAATCTAGAGGAGATAACAGAGGAACAACAAAACCGGCAACTTTACGGAGCCGATTATGAACACGATAAGGTATGTACGCAAAGTGAATTTACAAAGTATGGTTATATTAATGGCTGATGACTTATCTGAAAATAACCTGAGCTTAATACTTAACAATTGTTTTAAATGAGGTATGGAGTTAACACAATGCTTAGTATTATGCTCTTGTTATTTTCGAAAAGTTGCCCACCGTAGTTTAAATTCTTAAAATCGAACTAAAAACATTAACTTTTTTTAAGAAAAATCAGACGAATTGATTAAAAAAAATTGATGAAAAACACTAATTTCAAAACACTTTTATTTCGAAATTTTTCCATAAATTTGTTAGGACTCCTAGGTAGAACAAATGTGGGCAAAAAACTGTAAAGAAAAATATTTTTAAGTTTGTGTTTTTCTCACAAATGATTTAACGAATTCGTCAGATTCTTATAAAAACAGAACAATTACAATTGAAATTCGAAATATATTGCGAGTAATTTAAGTTTGAACAAATTCTACCAATATAATTTTAATTAAAAATTGGTTAATGAACAGAGCTGATTACTAATTGTTCGTTAAAACTAAAATGCACTGTATTAGGGATTTCAATTGTATTTGTTTGAATTTTAATTACAAATTCGGAAAAAAAACTAAACATACATTCAACTTGTATAATCTTGTTACAGATGATTTATATAGGGAACGGGACATACTGCAAACGAAGAATTTTGCATATGACCTTGGGTTCTTCGCATAGGCAAACACATATAGCCAGAAAATTAATTGAAGGTGTGTTCAAAGCTGAATGTTTACAAAACTGTACTTTCAGTGGATTGCCCGCGAGAGCCCAAGGCAAAGAAAGGCAAAACGTGACCGTTCACCCACTGGCATTAAAAGCTAGAACAGCCATCATCGGTAGGTTATTATCTTAAATATATATTTGGCACAGATAATCATATAAATTTATATATGTATGTATATACTTTTTTTTTTAGATTATTCCATCGCTATTGGCAAACAAAGAAAATGGAAGCCAATTAAATCGCACGTAATAGAGCGGTCAATGTCCCAAAAACTGGGGGAGATTAAAAGACGTCTCCAAGAAGAAATAAACGTATAGAAAAGTGTATGTATTTTTTATGCACACGAAAAATATTTGCCAAACAAATTAATTCCACTGTGCTCGATTCGGTGACAGTTTTTCCAACAAGCACCCAAGGCACCCAGTGGATAAAACTAATTCCATTACTAGCAATCCAGTAATTCTAGCCGTTTTCATAGGCTAGCTCTCAAAAAAAGATATTTGAATATTATTGTTCTAATGACCCTAAAAAACGAAAATTTTGTAATTTATTTTTACCCAGATTTCTTGCGAATCTTTGCCACGTTTGTGTTGAAAATGATTGAAATTGAGGTGTCCACACGCTGCACTGATATTGATAATTTTTAACCCAAAACTGCTTGGGGAATAACAAAAAACCTCGGTAAAAATAAATAGGCTAAAATTTTGAAAATCCCGTTTTTCGGGTCCTTGGTAGCACAATTTTCAAACTCCAATATCCTTTTTTAAGAGATAACCTATAAAACGGCTACCACCACTAGATTCAGCGTACTCGAACTAGGTTTACCCATCAAGTGCCCGCTTGTTGAATTTTTTAAACACAACTGTGTTATCAACATTACATTTAAAAAAAAACCCACAAAATTTAGTAAAACTAAAGCAAGACTGAAGTTTTCGAAAAATAATACGATAAATTATTTTTACAATGAGTGTTATTTTGTTCGGGTTTAATATCAATTATCACAAATTGCAAATACAATTTACAATTAGTTATACAACAAATAGAAAAAAAAAACTTTTTGAAAAAACTTTTTTTTTAAAAAGTTTGTTTTTTTGTTGTAAAACTAATTGTAAATTTTATTTGGAATTTGTGATAATTGATCTTAAAACCGAACAAAAGAACACTCATAACAATCTTCAGATTAAGAATCCAGTTTTAAGTCAAATATTTTTTTTTTTAAGATTTAGATAAGTATACGGTATTGTGGTATAAATCGAGAATCTTAAATTTATGTCTCTAGCTTACTTTTTTTGAGTTAAGTACGCCAAACTCTTTGTATTAATTGAAAGTGAAGTTAAGTGGTTTTGTTTTAACTTTTAATGATAATTTGCTGTGCGGCGTTCATTCTAACGGCATTTTTATGATAATAAAAATTTTTTTTTATATTTTTCAAAATATTTAAGTAAAGTTCCTCGAGCGAACGCACGCAAAGCAAAGATCCTATATGTTTCTTGTTTAATATTTAATCAAAATTAACGTTTTTTGCTTTCATTAACAATGAAAGTTTCGTATTTTATTTTTATCACCCCTGTTCTATAAAATATTCGTTTTCAATAAAAAAATTTTGAAATCATCCCTAATTTGATAATTGGTTTATTAAAATATTGCTTTATTAAAATTTGAAAAATAAACCTCAAACTCAAACCTTTTAAGACCCAAGAAACATGAATTTATAATAATGTGAATTATTCATTGTGTTCGTTTACTCGGAATTCTTACAACTTTTACTACAATCGGAACATTTTGTTTACTTTTTGTATTGAATTTTTCCACCTGTAGTAAAAGAAGTAACGTGTAGTAAATAACAAGTTTATTAAAGTTTCGTTATAAATTTTTCAAAAAAATCAGTTTTGTATGAAATGGTGATTTCTTTATCCAATTAAATGTATTGGTATTTAGAATATTGATGGGTTTTTGAAAACCTAAAATTAAGGGGGTCATTTTGTAATACGCAACGCCTTGCGTTGCGTTGTTTTCCATACAAATTGTTTTTGTAACAATAACAATTTACACACAAATCAACGCAACGCACGGCGTTGCGTGTTACAAAATAACCCACTAAAGCTTAAAACCATGGAAGTGAGTCTGAAAAGGATAAGTGTCTTTGGATTTTAAGAGGTTCTAAATTTTTTTTATAAAAAAAAAATGCATTGATGTTTTTTATTTCAAGTGACTTATAAAACAGGGGTGAATATTTTTTTTTTTGTGTTTATTAAAACAAATAGTTTTTATTTATAATGAACAACAAAAAATATCGCAAAATTTTAAGAAATTAATGTTAAGCTCAATTTACACCACAACCAAAAACTAGAAGTTTTCTAAAACTTTTAGTTTTTGATTTAAAATGGAATTTCACAGTTAATACAAGTAGTTTTTAAAAACCACTAGTTTTTGGTTAAGTTTAAATGTAGTATTAATATATTTTTATTTATGAATTTTTTTTTATCTACGTCAAAGTTTTTTTTTTTTTTTATAAAAATTGATGTATGTATCTGTATTGATGAAAAATGGAATGTATCAAATCGACTTTTTTATGTTATAAATTAAAAAATTTCGTAATTTCTGAATTGAATTCTGTTTATATTATTCTAATTATTTTAAGTTTAATAAAAATAAACATTTTTGAAGAAATTTTTAAATAAGCATTATTTATTTAGTGGAAACAATCAATCCGTAGCAATAAATTTGATATAGCTGTATGAAATCATATATAATTTAATCCGCTTTAATCATGTAAAACTGAACATAAATTTGTATTAAATTATGTATATTTCCATACAATTATATACAAAAGTATACAATATAGTGCAATTTTATTAGACTAAAACTCAGATCCAATTATAATCAAATGTATCAGAATGTATGAGTCTATATACAAACTTATATGGTTATTGTATAATTAAGTAAAATTACATCAGGTCAAAATCCGGATACAAATCTATCACATTTTTATAAAATTGCATCTATTTGTATTAGTTTACATCATAACTCATACAATTTGATGAAAAACTGATACAATCTCATGCAATCCTATCGGGCCATAATTCGGATAAAATAATATCGGACTTTTATCTAATTTCATTACATCAGATCGAAACCAATACAAACAGATACAATTATATGGGCCCATATTTCAGACGAATTTTTATAAGATCACATATAGCGTCACATAGAAATGTATATGACTACATAAAGCTCCATACAGTTTTTTTTTAATCGGGTAAACAAAATTTTTTGAGTAGTTTAACTAAAAGCACAGCTGTGGTTAATACACATATTTTTGGGGATTTTTACGCATTTTCTGTGGATTTTTGCACAAACTTAAAGATAATGTGCGTATTTTTTTTCAATTAAACACAAAGAGTAAATTTACCCAATTTATAGTAGGAGCATAGTTTCCTACTATAAATTGGGTAAATTTCAACAGAATTTAATTAGAGTGTAGAACCAAAAGAACGTATCGTTGATTTCTTGCCTATATCTCGAAAATTAAGCGAGATAGAGAAAAATGGTAACAATTTTTGCATTATGGGTATTAATATACCCATAAAACTTCCTTAATGAAACCAAATTTTATCTAACTCTGCTAGATTTTAGAATAGCAAATATCTCATAAACTGCTAACGGTTGAGCCAAAAGAACTTTTATTTGATAGATCTATTGCTTAAAATTAAGGCATCCATAGTCCCTGTTTCAGCGTCAACTCACTCTTAAATTTTTTTAAAGATAATTTGAAGGGCTTAATGTAAAAACATGATAATGTAAAAACTGATTTTATGTGTTCATTCTATTACCTAATACCATAAAAACATCCACTGAATATATTTAAGCCATATTCCAATAAATTTCGGATCTAGCGTGCCTTAATCTACACGGGATAGAAAACTCGCGAGATTTTATAAAAATGCAGCTCTGTATAAGTCTACGAAATGTAATCTCTAGACCATTGACAATTGCTGTCATACGCAAGTTTTTTTAATTAGTAACAATTTTTAGAATGTCTTATAACATTATGGAACATTTCAATTTATTAAATGCACTTTTTGGTATATGGAAAAAAAATTATTCTTTGAAATAAAAAATTTGAATAAAAACAAATTCTTTTCAACTAGAGATGGTATCTTTACGAAAAAAATTAGTGTTTAAAATATTACAGATGACAAATTTAACGCAAACTCTACGAGATTTATATCCCGTGTAGATGTGCCTTAAGAGCTACTTTTTACAACTCGATTTTATTGTGAAAATTTTTTATTCAAAAACATGATAAGTCTCACTAATAAACTACAACTGTAATCAAAATGATGAATTCTGGAGAAAATATAAGTGGAAATAAGGTTTTTTTGTGAAGATAATGATTACTACCATTATTATGATGATTACTACCATCAGTATCTTCACAAAAAAAATTTATTTCCGCTGGACAAAGGCTTTCTGCCAACTGATGATGAAGTAATTTCAGAAACCAGCGATATGTGATTTATATTAACTTTTGTGGCTTATCAAGTTATTGCAGAAATTTTTAAAGGTATATTTATTTTGAAAAGTCGTAGCTCCTTTTCAGGGCTATCATACTTAGAATACTGGTACTCAGAATTTATGCAAAACTACTATCCACGATATGAAAATCCTGAAAAACAGCTAAAATTTCTTTGAAATGAAAAACTCTTAACCACATTTCTGCAAAAACTTGATAAGCCACATTACTTATTAAATCGGTTTTCACAGTTTTCTATTTAGTATTCCAGAGAGTGATATATGGTATAAAACTCACTTTAGCACTCATAAAATTTGATATAGTATGGAGGTCCTGCGAAATGGCAATCATTTCTTCCAATTTATTTATTTATTTATTTACAAAATTAACTTATAATTAAAATTATAAGCTAATTGTTATATATGGAGCAGTAGCTACTTAGGCTTTAAGCTCAACTTAAGTAATTAATAAAATGTTATTTAGGTTAAATGAAGTTATAGATGTTAGTTTTTTTTAGGTATTTGTTGTCGTGGTACAATACCTGTGGCTCTGGTGTTGAACCCTGTATGATGTCGTCTGGGTGATCTCGCCCTTTAGCTTTCTTTTGGGGGAAAGGAAAAAAAACTTAAAACACTTTCTCTTTTTATTTTTGTGATATTTCTAGGTTTTATTTCTTTTTCTGCTTTCTTTTTTCTTTCAATCTTTTCAATTGACAAACTCCTTTTTTTACAAATTAAATATTTTTTATGCTTCTTTACTTTACGTTTTTCTTTTATTAACTTTCTTTTAATTTTTCAAATTTTACAATGTTTAAGTTTTACAGGTTTTCTTTCTCCTTTTTTTTTAATTTTGTTTCTTCAAATTTTACAATTTTAAGCTTAATTTCATAAACTTGTTCTTTATTTTTCACTTGTTTCACAAATCTATTAAACTTTAATTTCTTCCTTATTCTTTCATCTGTTGCACTTGTTGCTTGTTGCTGCCGGTTTTCACACAATGAAGAAAAAAAACCCGAACTCGAATAGTGCCGTGAAAGTGCGGGTACAAGTCCAACGGGTACCCATGATACCCAGTACCCACACTCACACGGCACCATCGAGTCACACTTTTAGAGCCTGTTCACAATTGCCGTGGCGGCGGCATTTAACCGTCAGGCAGAAACAAATCGACAGGAAAACGGCCGGCGTAAACATACCGCCCTCCTTGCACTAACAGTGCAACGAGGGGCAGCATGTTCCCCCTAGCAACAGCAACTAAACCAAAGGAAGAAGAAAAGGAAAAAGAGAAAAATATTACAAAAAAAATATATTACAAAAAAAAATAAAATATATTACAAAAAAAAATAAAATATATTATAAAAAAAAAAAATAAAATATATTATAAAAAAAAATAAAATATATTAGCTGTATTTTCACTTATGCCTCTCAAGGTTAAGTATTTATAGCAAATCTACGATAAACCGATTGGAGTATAAAATTTGTTCAATAGTAAGTGTTCATGATAGTTCCGATATAATCAAACGTACGTCAAAAAAAAACCTTTAGGTAGTAACGCTAGGTGTGAAAATGTATAAACGTGGAGTTTTGAACGTTGATAATTATCCACGTTGTAAGTCAACGTGCATACAAAAAGTAATATGTTAGTTCCCGTCTGAAAAACGGTTTTATGCACTTTGGGTTTTTTTTTTTTTTTTTTAAAAAAGGTTAACGGATATAGTTAAGTCGAAAACACAGCTATTACAAGGTAAAATATATACAAAAGTGAGTATACAATTCATTAATACGTGCTCTTTGAGCCAAAGAAAAAGGAATGATTATAATTATTAAAAAATAACAAATGTTGATTCAAACAAAAAAAAAAAAAACTACGTGAGCCAAAAGGGCATGACTAAGACTTCGATCTCCTTACCGGATCTCATATTGGGTGCCCTTGACCGCTTCCCCAAAATAAGCTGTTCCAAAGATGGTCTCCTGTATATATGTTTGACCCGGTCTACCAGAAGCGCAACCTTTGAGGAGTAGAGCAACCACATCTGCTCCCAAAACTATATAGTACGGCGCTCGTGCAAACCACATAGGATCGGCGTTTCGGTTTTGAACAACCTCCGTGTTGCCTCGCCAATAGTAATCTATCTTGTGAGACGGAGTACGGGGAACGCTGATTTCCTCCACAGCGCAGAGAACACTGATGTTCAATGTGTCATTATTTCGGTGACATAAACGGATTGTGGTGCGGTTGTTCATGATGCGGCACCCCAATCTCTCCGCCTCACTGGCGACAATGGACGACCGAGCTGAATTCGGGTCAATCACTGCTCTCACTAACGCAGATCGGCCATGAGTACGTGGGTAAAGGCGTACTAACGCCG
Source organism: Leucophora obtusa (assembly GCA_949987735.1). NCBI lineage: Eukaryota > Metazoa > Arthropoda > Insecta > Diptera > Anthomyiidae > Leucophora > Leucophora obtusa. The sequence goes on from OX465296.1 coordinate 51,823,692, forward strand.
TCATTTTGAACCACAAGTGATGCGGTTCCAAAGGGTGCAACATGGAGTTATGCCGTTCAAAGCACCTCTTACATCTATCGATGCTTCGACAGCCGCCGACTTGGTGCGACTGCCCCAAGCAACTCAAGCAGAGTAGCTTGTCGGCTACTACTTGCAAACGCCGTTCCACAGTCATCGACAAAAATCTGGTGCACTGTCGAATAGCGTGTAAACGACCGCAGACCGGACACACGTATCGTGGGTTAAACATCTTTATCTGCAAAATAAGGACTTTAGTAAATGGGCAAAGAAAGATATGTGACAGAAGACAATGTGGGCTAAATAAAGGGAAGTTACTGGGATTCCGATCTACAGGGCAAACGAACCAACTTATGTATTGGACGTTTAATAACTCCATTTTGAGTTTTAATGTCAACCACTCGAACTCTTTTGTCCGAGCCATGATATGTTTTAACGATACGACCTAGACGCCAATCAGTGGGGCAAAGAGGTTCGTTTCTAAGGGCGACAAGGTCGTTTTCTTGCAGGTCTATTTGGGGCGTTTTCCATTTATTGCGTTTATGCAATTCTTTTAAATATTCATCCTTCCAGCGCCGACATATTTCGTGTTGCATTGCCTTTATTTTTCGCCAACGATTTAGAAGACTAACGGCGGATGTGAGTTCTTCGGGTTCAGCCGGAGTAAGTATCGCCGAACCTATTAGGAAATGACCTGGAGTAAGCGCAGACAAATCTTCGACGTTTTCAGACAAGGGGCCAAGTGGACGAGAGTTAAGGCATGATTCTATCGTTGCTAACAGGGTAGAAAACTCCTCAAATGTATATTTCAATTGACCAGCCATTTTTTTAAAATGCGTTTTAAAACTTTTCACTCCTGCTTCCCATAGTCCACCCATGTGTGGAGCTGCAGCGGGAATAAAGTGCCACAGTAAACGCTGAGGTTCATATTTTAAAACGGCGTGATCGCGAAGCTGTTTTACGCATTTCTCGAAGTTTGAATCAATCTCTTTTGCTGCGCCAACAAAATTTCTGCCGTTGTCGGAGTAGACACAATTTGGGCAACCGCGACGGGCTACAAAACGAGCGAAAGCTGCTAAAAATGCTGGAGTTGATAAATCGCTGACTGCTTCGAGGTGGATTGCCTTTGTAGCGAAACAAACAAAGAGACACACGTAACCTTTACTTATTCTTGAGTAACGACCGGTGAAACTTTTTATTTCAAAGGGGCCAGCGAAATCGACGCCTGTGTTTGCAAATGGGCGACTCAAAGTTGTTCTTTCGTCGGGCAAAGCAGCCATGATTTGTCCTTGACGCGTTTTTTTGTGTAGAATGCATTCTTTGCAGTTATTTACGCAGGTTTTAATCAGATTTTTGACTTTAATAATCCAGCACTCGTGTCGAATCACACTATGGACCAACCGTAAACCGCCATGATGAGTCATTTTGTGGGCAAAATCGACGTACAGGCGAGCTAATCTGCTGCGATAGGCCAAAATTATGGGATATTTTTCAGAGTACGAGAGACTGGATGCAGAAGTAAGACGACCATTGGCACGAATAATTTTCTTTTCATCTAAAAACGGCGTAAGCGTCAACAAAGGGCTACTAGATTCAATTTTCCTATTTTCAGCCAAGCAATTATAATCTTTAGGAAAATATATCTGCTGGGACAACGAAAAAAGACGATTCCTTACAAATCTTAACTCCTCAGCACAGAGCCTTACAGAATGAATATTTTTGCGAGTTTTTAAACGAGCATTATTAAAAAAGCGAAAAATGTACGCAATTACGTAAATAGCTTTGGGCAAACTCGAAAAGCGATCTAAAATATCTTCATTTTCAGACGATCTAGCAACATGAACCTGAATACCTTTCATTTCTTCTGTCGTTTCATAATCAGAGGGTAACGCCGGCCATGCAGATTTTTGTAATTTGAGCCACTCAGGACCATGCCACCACAGTTTGCAAGATTTCAACTCCGATGGGATCAGCCCCCGGGTTGCTAGATCGGCGGGATTATCCTGAGAAATTACATGGGCCCATTTTTTGTTACCAACTTTTTCCAAAATTGTGGCAACTCTATTAGCCACAAACGTTTTCCAGCTACATGGAGGTTTTTTCAACCAGGCTAACACAATCGTTGAATCAGACCAAAAATAGAGCGAAGATTCTTTCAAATTGAATTGGGGCATAATACTATCAACCAATTTTGCTAAAAGTACAGCACCACATAATTCTAAGCGAGGGATCGACGGTTTTTTAATTGGGGCGACTTTTGATTTCGAAGTCAACAGATTTGAAAAAATTTTTTCACCAATTTGAACCCTTGCGTATAAAGCAGCAGCATACGCTAATTCTGATGCGTCACAAAAGCCATGAAATTCAATATGAGCATTTGGAGAATATTGAATCCAACGTGGAATTGTAATTGTATCAATATCATTATATTGAGAAACAAAAGACTGCCAATTTTGTAAAGCCGCTGGCTTAATTTTCTCATCCCAGTCAATTTTATCGAGCCACATTTGCTGCATCAAAATTTTTGCGGTGATAATTACTGGAGCTAACCAACCAGCGGGATCAAAAAGTCTTGCAATTGTAGAAAGAACTTCCCTCTTAGTATAAAAAGATTTAAGTGGAATTTTTTCCGTTGTAAAATAAAAGTAATCAGCCGACGCATTCCATCGAACTCCCAGAGTTTTTGCGTTGCTTTCCTCGTCAAAACATAAGAAATTTTCATTTAACAAATGATCCGCGGGCAACCCATCTAAAATTTCTTTTGAATTTGAAGTCCATTTTCGTAAATCAAATCCAGCTGATTTCAATATTTCAATCAGCTGATTACGGGCCCTTAAAATGACTTCTAAACTGTGCGCACCTACTAAAGCGTCATCTACATACATGCACTCTCGTAGAATTTTAGCACCACATGGAAAATTACGTTCCTCATCATCAGCCAGCTGCAACAACGTTCTGAGAGCCAAATAAGGAGCGCAATTAACGCCAAAGGTAACAGTTTTCAACTGATAATCCTGCACTTCTTCGTCAGGAGATCCACGGAAAATAATTCGTTGAAAACGAGCGTGTTCAGGGTTAATTAAAATTTGCCGGTACATTTTTGAAATGTCCGCATTAAAAACGAATTCATAAAATCGCCATTTTAAAATCAAAAAAACTAAGTCTTTTTGAAGCACGGGCCCAACGTGCAAAATGTCATTCAGACTTGTCCCACTGGATGTAATGCTTGAAGCATTAAAGACCACTCTCAATTTCGTTGTGGTACTTTCAGGCTTAAAAACGCCATGATGTGGCAAATAATAACTCGGGCCAACTACAGGATTTTCAATTTTTTCCATATGTGCCAAAGTTAAATATTCTTTTACAACCTCATCATACAGAGCCTTATTTTCAGGCTTTTTCAGCAAAGATTTTTCGTTTCTAAGAAACTGACTTAGAGCTATGTGTCTATTCGGGCCAAGAGATGAAAAATCAGCTTTGAAGGGCAAATCAACTACGTATCTCCCTTCTGTATTCCTCAAAGTAGTGGACCGAAAAATCTCCTCACATAACTTATCTCCTTCCGAGATTACAGGCTTACGAGAAACTTCTTCAAGCTCCCAAAATTTTGACAATTGATCATCAATCGCAACTTTAGTGAAAAAAGATCTACTAACTGGACGCAGCGGTTTCGTTGGGCCAGTCACAATCCAGCCAAATATTGTTTCCTGAGCAACTAATGAATTAAAAATACCATGCTGAACTCCCTTACACAAAATCGCTGGATATGATTCACCGCCTAAAAGCATATCAATGGGACCGCTTTCGTAAAACTTCGGATCAGCAAATTTCAAATTTGGTAGATTCATTAAAACTTTGCGTTGGGGTATCTATAGTTACTTGAGGTACCACTAACGCATCAATTTCAATAGAAAGGTTTGGATTTACTATTGAAAACATAGAAAAAGTTGTCATTTTTTCAATTTTACTGACAACTTCACAGCCCAGACCTGTAACGTCAGCTGACACAGGTACGGTTGGCAGTTTTAACAATTTTTGAATTTTTCTTGAAATAAAACTCTCTTCAGAGCATGGATCAATTAACGCTCTGACTTTACAACTAGCACCATTATATACAATATTAACCCATGCGGTACCAAGCATAACTTTTTTGGCCACCGAGTGATAATGACTTTGAACAACATTAGGCGGACTTGTATTCGAAATGGACTGTATTCTAGCTTGAGCAGAAGTCGACGGAATGTTATCACGGGCCACATTATTTCTCTGGGACACATTATTCAATTGGTTTCGTTGGCTTCCCTTTTTTACGAAATCTTTGTGCAAAAGAGTGTGATGTTTTCTACTGCATTTTGAACAACCAGTAGAATTCGGACAATCACCAAACATATGACCAGTTTTCAAACAATTAAAACAATAATTAAATTTCCTCAATGTTTCACCTCGAGTTTTATTGTCCATATTCAAAAATTTTTGGCATTTACTTATCGGATGATTTTCTCTACATAATTTGCATTGAGCAATATCAACTTTAGTATGATGTGTTTTAAATTGTTTGGGTTTATTGGTACTTGTATTATTTGTTTGGCCAAAGGTTTGGGAACTACTGGCACGCATTTTACCAACACTCTCTAGGGCCTGATATCTATCGGTTAAAAACTCGTTAAACTCGCTCCACTTGGGAATATCTTTTTTATTTTTCACCGACTGTTCCCACAGATTTAACGATAACACCGGAAGCCTAATTGAGCAATGAAAAACAAACAGTGGTTCCCACGCCTCAACATCGATTTTGTACAACTTCAAAATTGACATAATATTATTCACCCCCCTTTGGAGCCCTTTAATTTCAGTCGCGGACTCGCCCTGGCATGGAGGCAACGCGTATAACGCTGTCATCTGTTCGTTAAATAATACGCGTCTATTTTCATATTGGGTTCTTAAATTCTCCCAAGCCACTTCAAAATTTTCTGCAGTAATGCTAATATTTGCATTTACTGCACGGGCATCACCAGTTGTCTTTTGGAAAAGGCAGCATAATTTAGCCACAGGATCTAAACGCTCATTATTTATATAGATTGCGGTAAACAAGTCCCTAAAGGTGGGCCACTGCGAATAAGTGCCATCGAAAACCTCAACTTCACACGCTTGTACTGGTAGTGAATACCCCTGTTTGGGAACCACTGTGTTCGACTCTGAAGATTCTTCCCTAGTTAGCTTTCGTTTCGCTTTTGCAATATAATTTATGCATCTGACGTTAATTTTATATATTAAATTATATTTAGTGTGAACCGCCACCATTTCTTTTTTCTTCTCGAGTGGTTCACTTGAACAACTGTCATATAAACATTTAAATTTTGTCCACAATTTAGTTAACTCTGTTTTTTCAAACTCTAGGGCCTCTAATGTGTATGAGGAAAAATCTTCATCCTTGAGCCGAGACTCGAATCTGACTATTTCGTCAGCTGCTTCGTTAAACTTGTCTACATTCGACATTTCTTGGCTTTTTATTTAAGTCGCAGTGAAATTGTAGTTGAAATTGATAAAAATAGCCCAAATTTACAAACTTGGTAAAACTGTGCAAGTTTTGTTGAAGAAAAACAATCTGTAGTAAAAGGGCCAACAAACTTGGTAAAAATGACGAAAGTGTTATTAAGCGAACGAGGTTTTCATTTAAGATGCAAAAACTTGGTAAAATGGTGCAAGTTTTAATCAGCAAGCGAGTTTAGTGAAAAAGTTAAAAAAGACTTGGCAAATCTGCAAAAATTTAACTTTAAAAACGAAGTTGTAGTTAAAAACCAAAAAAAAACTTAGTAAAATGTCGAAAAGTGTAGTATTGTGCAATTAAAAATGGGTAAAATTGTTGAAAACCCAGCAGACTCGATGCAAATTAAATTCCCAGCACAAAATTGCACCACAAATTAGTCCCAGAACCACAAATCCAGGATCAAAGTTCCAAAAAATCGGTAGGAATTTGTAAAAAAAATCGATGAGTGGCTTTAAATGGCGTTAAACTTGTGAAAAGTTTGATAATTTTCACCAAAAAATTCAAAATGTTTTACAAAAAACAATAAAAAGGCTTCCAGCATACGTATTTTCAATTAAATTTAAGATTCAAGCAGCAACAAATCAAATAACCAATGAAAAATTTCTTTAAAACCGTCAAAAAAATATCGTGGTATTTAAACAGGAGCTAAAGTACAGCAGCTTTAAGAAACGCTGACAAATTTTCGTCTTGAAATCCTAAGGAGTCCACAAATGACCACAAATTTGCCACAGGTTAAAAAATGCCACAAAGATTTACCAAAAAATTCGTTGAATTATATCAATGTTTCCAAAAACAATGCGTTGGAACGAAAAATTTTGACTTTTATTTTTATTATCTACCAACGAATCGCCATAAATTTAACAAAATCGAAAAATTTATTTAAACAAAAACCAATTAGGGCAACAAGTCTTGACGATTTGGAAAAATTGTGTACAGGAGAAAATCCAATATGAATCTTAAAGGAGTCTCAAATTTTGAGGTATAAAAAAGTTCAGCTGGACGAAAAATTCATAACAACATGAACAATTGAAAGTCTTAAAGATGGCTGCTTTTCCTTATTTCTTTAAGATCACGAAGAAAACATGAAAAAAGATGGCTCCTTGACATTTGCGCCAGTAGAATCAAGAAAAAAAAGATGGCTACTAAACAGCAAAAATGGCGCGAATTTTTATAAAAAGGGCGACAAAAAATGGCGGTGTAATTAAAAATTTCGGGTTTAAATGGACGTAACTTCGAACTGAGCCACAATAACGCAGATATTTTCCAAATATAAATGAAATTTCACGTACGTACCTTCAATACTCCTTTCTGGTTTCGTGGAGAAGGACCAAATGTTGTCGTGGTACAATACCTGTGGCTCTGGTGTTGAACCCTGTATGATGTCGTCTGGGTGATCTCGCCCTTTAACTTTCTTTTGGGGGAAAGGAAAAAAAACTTAAAACACTTTCTCTTTTTATTTTTGTGATATTTCTAGGTTTTATTTCTTTTTCTGCTTTCTTTTTTCTTTCAATCTTTTCAATTGACAAACTCCTTTTTTTACAAATTAAATATTTTTTATGCTTCTTCACTTTACGTTTTTCTTTTATTAACTTTCTTTTAATTTTGCAAATTTTACAATGTTTAAGTTTTACAGGTTTTCTTTCTCCTTTTTTTTTAATTTTGTTTCTTCAAATTTTACAATTTTAAGCTTAATTTCATAAACTTGTTCTTTATTTTTCACTTGTTTCACAAATCTATTAAACTTTAATTTCTTCCTTATTCTTTCATCTGTTGCACTTGTTGCTTGTTGCTGCCGGTTTTCACACAATGAAGAAAAAAAACCCGAACTCGAATAGTGCCGTGAAAGTGCGGGTACAAGTCCAACGGGTACCCATGATACCCAGTACCCACACTCACACGGCACCATCGAGTCACACTTTTAGAGCCTGTTCACAATTGCCGTGGCGGCGGCATTTAACCGTCAGGCAGAAACAAATCGACAGGAAAACGGCCGGCGTAAACAGTATTCAATTATAAGTTTAATATTATCTATAGTGGGATAGGAGATCAGGGATAAAGGGTTTTCGTGTTTAAATGTCTGTTGTCTTATATCTTGATATTGAGGGCAGAGGGATAGGATATGTTCATGGGATGGAGGACGCATAATGTTACAGTTACAGGTAGGTATGTTGGGAATGTTTATCAAAGTGCCATGTGTATATTTGGAGTGTCCAAGACGAATCCTCCAGAACTTAATGATATCCCTTCTGCACTCTCAAAACAATTCCGTTGTGACAACCGAATTTTTTCCAACCGAATTCGTTCGGTTGCTGCAACCTCGTAATTCGGTTGCCTCAACCGAATTCAGTTGTGACAGCCGATAATTCGGTTGTCGCAACCGAATTGAAATGGAATTCGGTTGCCACAACTGAATTCGGTTGGGGCAACCGAAATACGAGGTTACAGCAACCGAATCAATTCGGTTGGCAAAAAATTCGGTTTCCACAACGGAATTGTTTTGAGAGTGTGGGTAGTTCGTTAATTTGAGAGTTGGCATATTCTCTTATTTTGGTCATATCCTTGTTTATAGTCCTGTACCAATGCGAAGTCCGAGAATAAGTGTCATCATGTTCACCATAGTGGTTTTTAATAAGTTTCAAGAGGTCCTTTGAATTATAATTATCCGTACTAATTAGAGGGGATCTTAGAGCGTTTTTTGCCACAATATCAGCATATTCATTCCCTTCAATGTTACAATGTCCCGGAGTCCAAATTAGGGTTATATCTTTTTGTCTATGTATCAAAGTGTTCCTTATATGGGAGACGTAGGGGTCATTGTTCGATATGTTCATAATCATTCTTAAAGCCGATAGAGAATCGGAGCATATTGCGTACTTCCCTCTCTTGTTGTCAACATATTTTATTGCTTGGTATATCGCAATCAATTCCGCAGATAGAATAGAGCTAAATGCCGGTAAGGTTGAGGTTTTTAAAGTCTTACAATTCATAGTAACACTATATCCTACTAAATTCTCCGATCTTGATCCATCTGTAAATATGAATCTGTGACGGGGTAAGTCACCCCGAAGTTGCTCAAACAAAGTGCGAAATTGAGACGGATTATGTTGGCTTTTGTTGAATCTATGAAGTGAGATATTTATATTATTCTGATTAAGCAACCACGGGGGATAATTTCTGATTGCAGTCTTAAATCGTTTCATATTAATTCCAAGGATATCGCAATTGTGCTTTATTCTGGCAATAGTGGAGTAAAGTTTTGGAATTCTCCTCGACTTGATGATCTTCTCCAAAATGGAGTTCAGTAATTTGTTAGGGTTTGTACGGAATGTACTAGACAACTTAGTTAAAACGATATTTAACTGGGTTTTTAAACAGGGTATGTTGGCTTCATATAGCATGTTCCTGCAGGGCGTTGTACGAAAGGCCCCCAGAGAGTTCCTCACTGCTGAATTCAATAAAGTATTCAGTTTATTCAGTCTGGATTTTGAAGAAAATCCGAAAAAAGGTAAAGTATATCTTATTTTTGATATAATCAGAGCGTTAATTATTGATATTAAATTTAATACATTGCAATTAAAGTTGTGGCTTGATAGGCATTTAATGATGTTCAGAGATCCATTTAAGGACTTTGCGAGATTATCGATATGTGTGTCCCAAGTGTATCTTCTGGTCAAATGTAAGCCCAGTATCCTCAAGTTATCTACTTCTGTTAGTTGATAATTTGAAGTTGTTATGGTACATTTACATTCCTTTTTGCGACATATGTGTATGAATTTGCATTTAGCCGTGGATAGGGATGCCCCGGAATCATTACACCATTGATTTATATTGTGGAATAAATCATCCAGATTGATTACTGGGTTCCTGGATTTGCTCGAATTAATTATCAGATTAAAATCATCCGCGTATGCCGTAAAGTCAATTTCCCTGTTCAATTCTATAATCGAACAGAGTTTATTATAAGCTATAAGAAATAAGATGACTGATAGGGGCGAACCCTGCGGAATACCATTTTGAATCGGATAGCAAGCTGATGACTGATTGCAAATTCTGACCGAAAGCTTACGGTTTGTCATGAAGTTTATAACATACCTTATAATACGTGGGCCGACTCCCCAGTGTACCAATTGATCAACGATAGTGTGTACCCCGACCTTGTCGAAGGCTTTTTCAAAATCCAACGATACTATGGTCGTATGTTTACCCTTCGATAGACTGTTCGTAATATGATAAGTAAAGTAGACTATCTATTGTTGATCTACCACGTATAAAGCCGAACTGTCGGCTATTGAGTAGTTTGTAATTTGTTACAAACCACCAGAGCCTGTTGGCGACCATCTTATCCAACGTTTTAGCCAGGCAAGTATTTAATGAGATCGGTCTGTAAGCGTCGAGTGACGTTTTTTTTTCCAGGTTTGTATATGGGAACAACTATGCTCAATTTAAATTGTTGGGGTATAAAAGTTTCGAAAATATTATTATAAAGCCTCAATAATCGATGCTTCATTGCGAGTGGTAATTGTCTAAGCATAGGATAGGAAATTCGATCCTTACCAGGTGTTTTCCCCTTTACCTTACCCAAGACTGTCTGAAGTTCAAGGAGGTTAAAATCCCCCTCAATAAGGGAAGCCTCTGAGCTTGCGACAAATAGTGGTATGTTGTCAAGCAAGTTATGCTTGTTTTCATTAAACTCAAATGGAAAATTTGAGTCTAACGATTTGAGAGACCAAAATTTTCCAATTTCAGTAGCTATCTCATAGTTGTCGGTTAGAAAACTATCAGGGTCATCAACAGAACCAATACAATGTATTCCATTCCTCGATTTGTACCCAGTGAAAGTTCTAATATTTGCCCATATTTTCCCCGAACCAGTAGAGGGGTTGATCGTAGACGTAAAGTCCAAAATAGATTCCCTTTTGGATATTTTTATTTTCCTCCTAAAGTGAGTGTTAGCTCTTTTATAATTTATTAAGTTCACTGTGATCATATCACGTTTAAATATGCACCAAAGATGGTTCTTTAACTTCTTGAGTTCTTCTAGTTCGGAATTCCACCAAGGGACTCTTGGTTTATTTGAGTAGCGTGTTTGAGGAATTGACATATTTGCCGATTCCGAAATGATTTTAATAATATTGGCCGTTTCCTTATTGATATTTTCGCTAATTTCCCTTCTAGACTGGGATTCAATACAGAGACTCCTGTATAATTCCCAATTCGCGCTATCTAGTTTGAATTTCGGTTTAAAAGTATTACCTGTATTACTATGGGTATCTGGAAAAAGATTTATTATTATGGGGAAATGATCACTACCGTATAGAGTTTTCTCGATGTTCCATACAACATGGGTTGCGAGAGAGGGGGAACAAAAGGTTAAATCGACGTTTGATAAAGTAGAATGGGTGTTGAAGAGTGTTGGAGAATTATCGTTCAGCAATATGTAATTAGTTCCGGTAATGAATTTGGCAAGAGTCTTACCTCTCTTATTACTTGATAGTGACCCCCACAATGAGTGCCAGCTATTAAAGTCCCCAGTAACTAATACTGGTATATTCGTATCACATATGACGTCCGCCAGATTTCTTCTGGTAAAATTTTTTGTGGGAGGGATATATGCCGAGACAATCCTGAATTTTACTTTCGATTGAATTTCAATGCAAACTGCATCAAAAACGCCAGACAATGGTATACGTTTCTGTTGTAAGGAATTGTGCACCAGCAAAGCAACACCACCGTAACGAGTGGTAGATGTGTTAACCGAGTAAAAAGTATAGTTGATAGGGGTAGGATATATTGTGTTGCCGTGAATATGCGTTTCTTGAAGTGAAATTATTTTCGGGTTAAAGCGTTTAATAAGTATTGTCAGTTCATTGTAATTATTAGAAAATCCGTTAATATTCCACTGAATAATATTAAGGGTCATGATATGTGTATTAAGAAATATTTAAATAAGTTAAGTTTTGGTTGACTGGGGTATATGAACTGAAATATAATTAAAATTCTGTTAGTATTAAAATTCTGTATCAAATGCTTAATATAATAATGGACACTGATAACGCAATTCGGTTTCTTCGGGTGGGCAAAGGTGTTGACCGAAACCGCTAGTTCCCGGTATCTATGAATATTTATAGTAACTAACCACAAACACAAGGACCAACGTGGCTTGGTCGGTCAAAACCCAACCCCCCCGCAAAAAGCGAACTGCTTTATCAGTGTGTGATATTGATAGTTAAATTAGTTGTTCTTATGTCGTTTAGCTACAGCCACTGCTTCAGCTTGCTTCTTTAACCTTTGTCGTATTCTTTTTGATGTGTTTGTTGGAAGAATTTCTAGCTTTTTTACAGCTTTAACATTGTTGGTTTGAGATGAATTGCTGGCTGTTTCTGTATCTGCATCAGAAGTGTCGACGTCTGTTATAATTTCTGAATAATCTTTCAAATTTCGAGTTGCTGTTGAAGATGTTGGAGGTAACATGTTAGTTGTATTTGATATTTTGTTGTTGTCAATTTTTTGCTGAATTTTATTGTTGTCGATTTGTTGTTTGTTATTTGAGATCGGTGTGGAGTTTGATGAGTTTGCATTTGTTGCTGCTTTGGTTGCGTTGGCATACGATGACGTAGGTATATTTCGCTCATTATATTTTTTAATAGCTGTTTTTTTATTTACTTTTTCTAAAGTTATTATTGCTTGTATCTCTTTTTCCTTTAAGAACACAGGGCATGTTTTGTTGTTGGGTAAATGGTTTGTAATTTCTTTGTTATTTTCAATACAGTCAATGCATGATAGTGGTTCATTGCAAGTTTCGTTGTTGTCAAAGTCAATGTGAAATTCTTTTGAGCATGCTGTACATAATTTTTTGTTGTTACAATTATTAAAGTGGTGGCCAAAACGTAAACAATTTTTACATTTCAAAGGTAGTGGGATGTAAGGTCTTACTCGCACACTCTCATATCCAATCAATATCTCTGATGGGAGAGTGGTTGAGCCGAAAGTGACAATAATTAAACCAGTTTCCTTTAATTCGTTATTTACTTTTCTCAATATTTTATTGACTTTGAAAATATTTTGACGCTTTAACTCGTTTTGTATTTCTTCTTCAGAGATTTCTCGAAGATCATTTGAGTATATTACTCCGCGTACAAAATTAAGAGTGTTATGTTCTGTCATTTCTATTTCGATTCCGTGGTTTAACGAGCATAATTGTATAAGTTTGCTTGCTTGAGTGTAAGTTTTAGTTCTTATTAGTATTGTTCCATTTCTTAATTTTTTGCACATATCTACCTCTCCTCCACATGTGCTATCAATGACCTTCTTTATTAAGAAAGGTGAAAAATTAGCTAGAGTATTTTCACTGTTTTTACGAGTCATAATTAAATATTTAGGACCGGTTGACATAATTGATAATTTTTTTGAATGATCAAATATGATAGGGGGTTTATACCCCTCATCTGGTGGATCTTTCATTTCAAAAGGATTTAGTGTTTAATGGTTTATTAAAACCTCTTTTTGATAAAGTTTTACAAAATTAAAACTATACAAAATTTATCCCAATTATTGGATTGAATAGAAAGGGTAAATTTGACACACCTTAAACTGCTGTTTTGGTTGTTTAAATTCCGTGATCTATGTGTTGCTTGTTTGGTGAACTGACACAAACTGCATTTCTTCCAATTAAAAAAATGTTTATTAAAATTTCTGCAAAAACTTGATAATCCACATTGTTTTAATAAAACGGGTTTCCCTTTCTTTTAATACTCCAGCGAAGGATATACGATAGAATTCTTACCTTATCACTTTTTACACGTTTCTAGAGTAAAAAAGTCCTGCCAAGTAGCTACGTTTTCTTAAAAATAAAAAAGAGATGTTTAATAAAATTTCTGCAAAAAAATTCGCAAGCCACATTTTTTAAAATTATTGGATATTACTGTATTCTAGTCATCCAGAAGGGGATGTGTGATAGATGTTGTTCTAATGCACTTATTCAGCTGTTAGTTTTTCAAAGTATAAACTTCTTAAATATACTTTATGGAATAACTTGATAAGCCACACTTTTTCTTTGAAACAATGGTTTCTGCTTTGCTCCTGGTACCCATCGATGGATATGAGGTAGTAGTCTTCCTTAAACACTTATTACGTCCATCTAGAGCAACGGTTCCCAAATGGAGATCCGTAGAATTCCAGGGGGATCGCGAAGAGATCAGAAAAAAACATAAAACAAGTTATTTAAAAAAAACAATTTTTTTTTTATAATTTTTAAATTATTTAACAAAATATTAATTTGAAAAATGTTATTCCTGCTTAAAATTGGACATCATTTAAAATAAGCAGGTGCTTTTATTAATTTTGCCCCATAATTTATAAAGATGCTCTCGCTCAACACTGGTTTGGGGGTCCGTAAGCTAGTAGAAATGTCTCGAGGGGTCCGTGAAGCAAAACTTAGTGGGAACCGCTGATCTAGAGTGTTAAGTAAAAGCTAATTTTACACATATTTTTTGAAACTTTAAAGGAGATTATTTCAACATTTTGATTTTGTGGCCTATCAACTTATTGCACTAAGCCCTTCATTTATTTAATCCAAAATAATATATATTCATTAAAGTCAATTCACAATGCTGAATTACTCCACCCTGCAGAGTGGCATGATATAAAAATTTGCAAGTGCGAAAAAGAAAGGAACAAAATTCAATCTTCTTGGTGGAGTACTCTAGCATTGTAAATCCAGCATTATACTCAGGGAGCAAAAGTTGTTAAAATATATACATACCTCGGTCACCGGCTTTTCAGGAGGGGTTGGTGTAGTTTGGCAAGAAATGTTATAGACGGGTATTCGCAAAAAATGTAAAAAGTACCAAACTACAATATTTTAGAGGTTTCACCAAATAACAATTCGGTAAAACAATTTTATAGTTTAACAACATCGGAACCCTTTAGATATTATTTATATTACAAATTACAAAAAAATAAATATCTTTCCAAACTTGTTTTTTATATCATTGAATTATTTATTTATTGACAGATATTTTCTATTAAATGTTTGGCATTTTTTATTTCTACCGAAATTTGTCGGTAACTTTTTCTAAAAAATATTATCGTGAACTGAAATGAAATGGTGTACATAAACAATAAAGATAAATAAAAGATAGATATAATTCTGTTCATCTTTATTATCCTTTATAATACGGTCAATTTTACAAGTTTTAAGGCGCTGCCGTTTGATTCAGCTTTTATCCCATTCAAATATGAGCTGACTATAACAGAATCTTCGCGGCCGCACCTTAAAAGAGTTTTTCTAATAAGAATAGTTTTTGTTAATAAAAACTAAAATTTCATAAAAAAAATATTCTAGCCCACAAATTAGCCTTTTTACAAAGGGCCGAAAAATTTCCCTTTCATTGAAGAGTTAGAGGGTTAGAATGGTCCACAAAAATGTTTCTCGTAGTGTTTTACAAAAGTCCGCTCAAAACTTCCTATACCTAAAATGGAAGGTTCACATGGTTTGAATACTAAACACTCTTAAATGCGTAAAACTTGCGTAAAAATCATGAATTTAGGCTTTTCAAAAAATCAATTTTTTTAAATTTGTGGTAAAAAATAGTAATTAATTTTTTAATGATCTATTATATAACAGTATAAGCTTACAAAAAACAGAAAAAAATATCTAATTATTCCCTACACCACTACGTGGTCAGGGTATTATAAGTTTGTGCTGATGTTTGTAACACCAAAAAATATTGGTCCTAGACCCACCTTATAGTATACCGATCGGCTCACAATTTTTTTTATTTCGATTTAACGATGTCCGTCTGTCTGTCCGTCCCTCCGTCCGTCTGTCTGTCCATGCATTCTTGTGCGCACTCTACAGGTCGCAAATATTAAGATATTACTTGGTACACCGACTTATGTCGGCCCAAGGACGAAGCCTATTGATTTTGTTTAAAATCGGTCTATGTTTAGACCTATTGCCCATATAAGGTTCCCCCCAAAATTGTATTGTTTATACGCTGCAGCTCGCAAATATTAAGATATTTTGATGAAATTTGGTACACAGACCTATGTTGGCCCAAGGACGAAGCCTGTTGATTTTGGTCAACAGCGGTCCATGTTTAGACCTAGTGCCCATATAAGGGTCCTCCCAAAATTATATTAAGGGTTTTCACAAGGGGTGTGCTATTTGTTGTATCGTTGTATCGTCCTAACAAAAAACAGAGTTGTTAAAAATTAAATTGAAAAAATACAACATTTGAGAATAGCACGATAGAACATTTTTACATATGTTTAATGTCTTATGTTTGAGTGTGCTAACAGATAGAAAACTGAATAGAAAATCGTTGTTAAACACAAATAAAAATTTTAACAACTCTGTTTTTTGTTAGGACGATACAATGATACAACAGATATCACACCCCTTATGAACAACCTAATTGTTTATAGGCTGCAGGTCGCAAATATTAAGATATTTTCATGAAATTTGGTACACAGAACTATGTTGGCCCAAGGACGAAGCCTATTGATTTTGGTTAACACCATGTTTAGACCTAGTGCCCATATAAGGGTCCCCCCAAAATTGACTTGCTTACAAACTGCAGGTCGCAAATATTAAGATATTTTAATAAAATTTGGTTCAGTGACTCACATGATCCCGAGAAAAAATCCGATAGATTCTAGATAGAATCGGTCCATATTTGGACCTATCTCCCATATGGGCTATATTTACGATTTTCTCTTCTTTTATAATTATAGAAAATTTGGACACAAGTCCCATTTTAACCCATTCGAATTTCGGATCCAAAGATTAGTTGGCTTTTAACCAGACTGGTGTAGGGTATTGCATAGTCGGCATGTCGGCATAAAATTTTTTTTATACTCCATCAAACTTAAGTAATTTTTGGATTTTCAACAAAAAAAAATGTGTTTTTCGGAGCAATAAAAAATAATAGTTTAGTAAACATATACTAAAATCCATATTTTAATTTAACTACAAATATATTGAAGTAATTAAAAAAAAATCTTCGAACAAGTTTTTAAAAAAATGTATTTTTGAGAATTATTTTCGTCAAACAATTAAAACCCATTCTTCTGTTAAGTAATTTTTGCATAAAATTCTCTGCGTTTAGCGCCCTCTCTTGGCGGCAAAAGCAATCACACCAAATATTTTTTTTCACATTTGTTTGAGTTACTTTCTTAAGGCACATCTACACGGGATAGAAAACTCGCTAGACTTTATAAAAATGCAGCGCTGTATAAGTCTACGAAATGTAATCTCTAGGCCATTGACAATTGCTGTCATATGTATATAATTTCTTTAATTAGTAACAATTTTTAAGATGTCTTGTAACATTATTGAACTTTTCAGTTTATTAACTGCACCTATTGGTATTTGGAGAAAAAATTATTCTTTAAAATACAACAAATTTAATGAAAACAACAACTAGAGATGGTACATTTACGATAAAAATTAGTGCCAACTATATTAGAGATGACAAATTTAGCGCAAACTCTACGAGATTTCTATCCCGTGTAGATGTGCCTTTATGTTTAAAAAAATTCTTCTTTAATCACAATTTGAGACAAAATTTTTTTTTTGTCCATGGAACGAAGCATAGTCCACCGCCTCCAAAAATTAGTGTCGGCTCTATAGTACTTACGCTTAACTGTTAAAACAACCAAAGTTGTAGTTTTAATTCGAAATAACACTTAAACGATGGTTGTTAAAAAGCTGAACATGAGGGAAAAATTAACAAAATGTTGAAAGGGGATCTTTAGTTCCCTACCAGCGTTTAGAGTTAACGCTAGTTATGTATTTTGATAAAATGAAGTTTAAAGTTTTTATCAAAAATGTTTTAATGCCGAAGCCGTTACAAAAGATAAGTTTTACGTTTTTGTTTGACCAATTGAAATCCAATAATTCTTTTTTCATGACGAAAAATCTGCATGAAACATATATTATTTATTTGAAATTCTTTCTTTAAAAAGTTTTGGTCTAAAATTATTTTGTAGGTAACACAAAATCACAACTTTAAAGACTCCTTTTGCCAAAAAGTTCAAAATTTGAATCTTAGAAATGCCCTAATGGGCTAAAGTTACAACATCAAATATTTGAAATGCACCCAGAAAACAGATTAGGCGCCAACAACCCAATTTGTTGCCAACCGATTGACTCAGTGGCTTCAAATGAATTTTTCAGCGGCGACTACCGAATTATTCTTGATACAACTGAAATTCCTTCGTCACAGTCAAATTAGTTTTCTGTTGTCACAACTGAAAAACTCGGCTACCACATCCAAAACATTTCATTGGCTACAAATGCGGTCGTCAGCACCGAATCTGTTTTTTGGGTGTGCGTTTCCTACACTCTAATTAATTTCTGTTTAAACTTACTCTATTTATAGCAGGAAACTGTACTCCTACTATAAATTGGGTAAATTTACTCTATGCGCGTAAAAGAAAACACTACACACATTATGTGTAAGTTGACACGCACAAAATGAGTAAATTTACATGGCAGGTGCGCACAAAATTTTCAAAACTTATATATAAATTTAAATCTAAAAAAGCATGTTTTACATGTATATATACACATAAAATGCCTAAAAATTAACTTTAGAATGCATGGGAATACTAAAAATGCGCATACATATTATTGCAATATTTATAGTTAAATAGAATAACATTTATTAAAATAAAGTAATATTTTTTAAATAAATTTTAATGTTTAATTCGTATAAAAATCTCTCAAATTGATATTTTCTAGTTTATTTTTTATATCGACCGCAAAACTCATTGTTTTGGCACGAATTAGTTCATGCCTTTCATCAAATGACCTTAACTTAATAATCCTAAAACTTAATAGCTCTGGTAGAAGCCTAAATAGCATGACCAATTGATTGAGACAAGCGCCATGGGAAGTACTAAAGACATAATTTTCTCCACGGTTATTGTTACTTCGTCCCACTCATTTAGTTCCAAGAGATAAATAAGCATATGTTCAGCCACTTTAGAGGCAGAAGTCAATTCGTTTGTAAATGTTGAACAACAATTCATCAGTTGGTGCCTTTAGGTCGGTGTCCTTTTTGGATGACTAAAAGGAACATCTTTCATATGAATACCATTTTTTCCTTTTAATTATGGAAATCCCACACCGCCCTGGAGTTATTAGAGCACATTAACCTTTTTTGTCTTCGGATTTACATTATATTATTGTTGGTTTTTTATATTTTTGTTTCGTTTGTAAATTTTTTCTTTAATTTATTAATTTTCGTATTGTCAATATATTTATTACTATTATTTGTTAGTACATTCAAATATTTTGTGCGTAAAATTTTAATTTACCGAAAAAAATACGAATTTTAGGCACAATATTTTTAATTTTAAACACATGATGAGTATTTTGCTATTGGATATGTATTTTTGTAATTGAAAGTGTGTACAAAATGATTTTACGCATTTAATGTTTATATTTACTCCCTATGCGTTATTTTACATAAATATTTACCTATTCTATAGTAAATTTACAATCATTTTTTAGAGTGTATAACAAGCTCGTCGTTAATCTTCAAATTATACTAATTTTGCGAGAAAATTCAAAACTTTTTTGGCAAAATATAGTACTAACGCCGAAATCTACAAGGGAACTAAAGATCCCTTCCAAACATCTTTTGCTTATTTTTTCCGTATTTGGCTCATTAATACTTTTCGGTTGAGTGATATTAGATACCTCAACCAATTTACAAGAAAACAATTCATGGGAATACTCTATTGTATTACAATTTTGATTTTCTGAGTGTATAAAATGTCATGGAAAATCTATCATTTTAAACATAGATGGGCACTAATACATTAAGTACAAGTACCATGGTACTTGTACTTGGAATTTTTAAGTACAAGTACCAAGTTTCAAGTTTACTTTGTAATCAGTACCAATTACTAGGGAAGTACTTGATACTTAAGTGCCAATACCTTAAAATGTACTAGGTACTTGGTAAGTACACTTTGTACTTGCTAAGTCCAAGGTACTTGCTAAGTACACTTGGTACTTCCCAAGTTCTATTGTACTTGTTAAGTACTTTTGGTACTTGCCAAGTTCTATGGTACTTGCTAAGTACTTTTTGTACTTGCTAAGTTCTATGGTACTTGCTAAGTACCTTTGGTACTTGCTAAGTTCTATGGAACTTGTTAAGTACTATGGTACTTGTTAAGTACTACGAGTACTTGATAAGTACTATGGTACTTGCTAAGTACTTTTGGTACTTGCTAAGTACTATGGTACTTGTTAAGTATTATGGTACTTGCTAAGTACTATGATACTATATTTTTCTGTTTATGTCCTTAAAAAAAAATACAAACAAAATTAAAATTTTTAATAAAAGACTCAGGAACAACCAGTTAACAAGCCTAAAAAAAATTAGTGGGATTCATGTAACGTCATATCTTAATGTCACATAGAGTAAACCTTGTATTTATACACAATAAATGTCACAAATAGTTTACAAGCCCTGGTAGACTTATACACCTATTTTTATTTGTAAAGTTTTTGGTATATAAATGCACATCTGTAAACTCATCAAATTACCATTTTTATAAAAATTTATTTGTGAATCCGTTTTAGCAACGAGCATAGAATCTGAAGAGATTGTAGAATACCCAACCCCTTTAATCACACTCTTGCTGGGTCTGGCGGAGATTTGAAGAAATTTAACAGTATTTCGGTGTCTTCTTATTCCGGTTAAAAATTAATAAATATCAATCAATTGTTTAATAATTAAATAAAGTTAATTAATTAAAATCATTTCACAGCAAAATTAACCCTCCGATGACCGACAAGGTCCCTAGGGACCTTTTGGGTTTTCAGAGATGCACTATTTTTACACGGGTTGGCCGAACTTGGTGACAGGGATGGAAAGAAAGTTCGAGCAAACCAAAAATATATACATTTTTTTTAAAAAGCTCGGAAGCCGAAATTAAAAGAACTGCTCAAATGAAAAAAGCTCGCAACTAAAAAAAAATAAAGAGCTTATAAAAAGGAAAAGTCTCGTTTATAAAACTGAATAGAGTTTTTTAATCCCTTGTCGACCGACGGTACTTAAAAGTACCATTACAGTTAGGAGCTCATAAAATCTTAAAAAAAGTTGTTGTATACCTGTATGTTAGAGTATACTATAATTTTTCTAATAACATCTTTTTTCGACTATTGGCGACCCCGTCTTCTCAGAATAACGGTAATTCGAAATGTATTTCAGCTGTTTGGTTAAGATATGGTGGCACTAATTTCGATTAATGAAAAATACTTATGTTATAATGATAAATAAATTGTTTTTCTTAATACCATGGAATCAATTAATTAACAAATGCTAATACTACTTTATTAAAAGTACAAAAAAAACCAATGTTTCTTTCTTACTTTTTAATTCATTCTGACCCAACGGTACTTAGGAGTACCAGTCATAACTAATATCCTTGCAGGTCCTTGACAAATTTTAAGCTTTATATATAACTTTAAGAAGGCATATTAATTAAGATTTAGTCAAAAGAATACAAAGTTTCCAACGCTTTCGAGTCTTGGTCCACAAGGGGTTAAATCGAGCTTTTTTTATTGAGCAGCTCTTTAACGAAATTTAATTGAGTTTTTTGAAATCGAGCCGCTAAGAAAGCTCGCTCCCATTAAAATAATTTAGTTATTATAAAAAACAAAAACGGTAATTTAGTTACACTATATCCAACAGTACTATAGTCCCTAGATTTTGAATTTTAAAAATTTAAAAAAAGACATCGCTGAAATTGAAAAATTTTCAAATATCAGTAAAAATCGCCAAAACATACAAAATTCGAAAAAGTGGCAAAAATTGAAAAACAAAAAAATCATCAAAAGTGAAAAAAAAACTTTAAAATTAAAAAAAAACGTCAAAGGTGAAAAATCACCAAAATAAAAAAAAATCATCAAAAATTCAAAAAAAAAATCGGCGAAATTCAAAAAAAAATTTTAAAAAATGGCAAAAATTTAAAAAATCGCAGAAATTGAAAAACAAATCGCCAAATTTAAAAAAGAATGTAGATTTTATAAAAAATTTAAAAAATCGAGAAAATTTTAAAAAATCTTCAAAATTTCTCAACATCGTCAGAAATTATAAAAAATCGCCAAATTAAAAAAAAATCGTTAAAAATTAGAAAAAATCGCCAAAATTTTAAAAATTGCCAAAATTGATAAATTTTTAAAAAAACGTCATAACTTGAAAAAATTGTCAATACCCAGCAAAATCTTTCATTACCAAATAAGTGGTTATATAATAGAAATTCATAGCTCCGCACAACTTATTTTTTGGAGTCTAAACTCATTATTTTTGTTTGGCGTGGTCGTCTTTATAAGTGGTCACGCTTACCCGCTCGCTTACGAAAAAATGAGAAATAAGTAGTTATGAGATTCTGAATAATAAGTGGTTACACACGCTTACAAAAAGTTGAATTATAAGTGGTTATCCGATTGCTTACTTGATTCTTAAAAATAAGTAGTTAAGCAAATACTATTAGCTTAAGGAAATACATTCAGAAAAATTTAAGTTTTCTCTAGTATGTAATTTTAGGACTCGTCATAAAAATTTAAACATAAATCATATTTACATATAAAAAATAAAAATGTATAAAATTTAACTGTGTAAAAAGTACTTATTTAAACTATTACGAGTAAGTCATTATTTTATATTTAGAAACAATGAATACAATAGGCCGTTATTAGGAAGTCATTATTTCATATTAAAAAATAATGCAAAAGGTAATGCTATATCATTTTTGGTAATGCAGATAGTTATGAGGTGTCATTACCAATATTTTGCTGGGTATTTGAAAAATTTTTAAAAAAGTCGTCAAAAATTAGACAAAATCGCCAACATTGCAAAATGTCGTAAAAATTTTTAAAAAATTGTCAATATTTGAAAAAATTACCAAAATTGTTAAAATTTCAAAAAGTCGTTAAAAATTGGAAAAAATCGGAAAATTTTGAAAAATTGCCAAAATTGAAAAATTTTTAAAAAATCGTCATAATTTGCAAACATCGTCAATATTTGAAAAAATTGCCCAAATAGTCAAAATTTAAAAAAAAAATCGTCAAAAATTATACAAAATCGCCAAAATTGCGGAATGTCGTAAAAATTTTGAAAAAATTACCAAAATTTCAAAAAGTCGTCAAAAATCGAAAAAATTTGAAAAATTGACAAAATTAAAAAATTTTGTAAAAATTTTGAAAAGATCGTCATAACTTGAAAAATCGTCAATATTTGAAAAAAATTGCACAGTCAGAATTTAAAAAAAATTTTCAAAAATTAGACATAATCGCCAAAATTGCAAAATATCGTCTTGAAAAAATTGTCAGTATGTGAAAAAATTACCAAAATCGTCAAAATTTCAAAAAGCCGTCAAAAATTGGAAAAAAATCTGGAAATTTTGAAAAATTTCTAAAATTGAAAATTTTTTAAATATTACCAAAATTTGAAAAAGTCGTCAAAAATTGGAAAATTGCAAAAATTTAAAAACTCGTAAAAATTTGTGAAAATCGACTAAAATTAGAAAAAATTGCCAAAATTGAAAAAATCGTCCAGGTATTACAAAACGATATTTCCAAAATTTATTTCTCGCACTTATTTTTTCTTGTACCAAAACCGTTGTACGTTTTAATTTAACTCATTTAGTTTTAAAGATACTAGCGATTACAAATAAAATAAAAGCACTTTTCTCTCTACGAGGCTTAGTTTTCGAGAAAACCGCGGTTTTAAAATCTAGCAATGCAAGTCTAAATTTAGTTCCGCTATCGGGGTATTGGTGGCGGGTTTTGACCTTAGGTGCAGTCATTTTTTCTCTTGCTCTTCTAGTTTGGGAGATATGGACGATTAAAATTTTATTTAAGCGATTTTTGCACTTATTTGTCCACAGATGACTCACTATGACTTCCCCGTTCCAAAACCGTTGTCCGTTTACATTTAACTCACTCAGTTTCCGAGATAAGGGCGATATACCAAATAAAACCCCTTTTCTCTCTACGAGGCTTAGCTTTCGAGAAAAACGTGATTTTAAAATCTAGCAATGGAAGTCAAAATTTAGTTTCGGTATCGGGGTTTTGGTAGTGGGTTTTGACCTTTGGAGCAGTCATTTTTCCTCTAGATCTTCTAGTTTGGGAGATATGGATGATTGAAATTTTATTTAAGCGATTTTCGCACTTATTTTTCCACAGGTGACTCACTTATGACTTCCCTGTTCCAAAACCGTTCCATTTTTATAAAATTCATAGATTTTTTTATATAAAATTTACATAAATTTAACAAATTTTTATATTTTGTAGTATATTGTGCTAAAAAGTACCAAAAACCGCCTTTTGTAAATAGTATAAAAACCCGGTGTGACCGGGCAGACCAGGCGGAACTTTTATGGGTTTTGAATTTAATTTATCTCCCGGAACGCATCTACCGCATTAATAAAGAAATTAGTATATTTAATATTTTAGGTATTTCTTGATTCATATGTTCCTCTCTATGACCAATTTGGGAAGGTGCTGTAGGTCGTGTATAAACACGTCTTCTTTTCCTTCCTCTTTCTTCCACATAATTTGGATCGTTGTCTATATCATCCGCGCTAAAATCCGACTCCGATTCTGACATTTTTTGTTTAATGAAAAAATTATATACAAATTTTTGACATAATTTTCATAGACATTTATGTTTAATTTTTTTTTTCATTTGACCTACAGTAGAGCAACAAAATTTGCAAAAATGTTTTTAATATTACCTGCGCAATTTCGGATAGTTTTAGATAAATACTTTAACCAAGGTTGCTTATCGTTATAATACCGTTATTGCTAAAATATCGTTGAAGATGTAATACCGTTAACGTGCCTATTCCTACGAGAAGTCTGCTACTCTTAGTTGTGACTAGGGTATTCAATCAATTAATCGTTATTCGATTAATCGAACAGTTTTCCTCAAAAATTGTTCGAATAATTTCAAATGTCCAAATTTCGAATAACAAATAATTTCATACGATTAATCGAAATTGGTAGAAAATTACAAAAATGTTTAAAAAATATAAATTTTTTATTAAAGTAAATGTGCTAAAATCTCAAAACTTTTTTAAAAATTGTGATAAATAATTTGCTGTAGGCTTGTACCTATACGGATTTCATTCTGGCCTAAGAAAATAATTAAGGGACGAACTTTTAAAATTTCTAGAAATATTTATTAGCTTCAACTCAATGAGAATTTTATGTTTTCAAGTAGGAGCATTTATAAGCATCTTAAATCGCAAAGAAAAAAACAAAAACAACATAAAATGATCACAGTTTGATTCGTCATCTTCCAAATTACTAATCTGTTGTTGTGCCTTTTCTAGAAAAGTAGTATCTATTTATATAATAAATAAATAAATAATAAATTATTAATTATTTTAAATTATTTTTTACGACTTTTTAAACGTTGATATTAAACGAAAGCATTAATAATTATTGTAATTAATGATTATTATAATTATTAATTATAATTAATGCTCAATGTAATAAAGCTTGCTTAGTTAGCACTCTGAATTAATAAAATAAAGGGATGGAGGTACGGAAACGTAGAGAGGAAATAAATTCTCAACAGAATTCCTCTCTACATTTACGTTTTTATGCATTCGATGCATACGAAAGAGATACAATTATCTTATTATTACTCTTTAACTCATTGCGGTGTGGTTTTCCCCGATTTGGATAAAATTTTAATATGTGAAAGAGGGGACAGAAAAAATAAAACGAATGACAAAATCTGATCTCAATTATTACATTTTTTTATTTTTATGAATTTCAGAAGAGTTACTGAATTTATTTTTGTTCCTCTTTTAAATAAAATTATGAAAAACACAACAAGTGTATGTATATTATTTTACAGAAATTCTTTCGATTAATCGATTAATTTTAAAATTTTGTTCGATTAACCGGTTAAGAAAAAAAACCCGAATAATTATTTGCACGATTAATCGATTAAAATAAAAAACCGATTAATTGAATACCCTAGTTGTGACTGTATTCCCCATGTATTTGTTATTGCAAAGTCAACAAAGAAAACTTCAAAAAAATTAAGAATTGGTATCGACACAATCAGAATAAAATTGACAAATAAAATCTGAATTTTTTGAATTTTATTGTTGCTTTATATGAAAAGTTGTAGCTCTTAGTCTTAAAAATAATCTTATGACGGTCACAACGAGTCAAAAGTAGGAATAGGCACCTAAAATGCACAAATATACACATAATTATTATGAAACTTGACGAGAGCATTAGTATTGAAAACTACTATAGTACTTAGGAAGTACCAATAGTACTTAACAAGTACCATAGTACTTAGCAAGTACCCGTAGTACTTAACAAGTACCATGGTACTTAGCAAGTACCAAAGGTAATTAAGAAGTACCACGGTACTTAGCAAGTACCAAAGGTACTTAACAAGTACCATGGTACTTAGCAAGTACAAAATTTACTTAACAAGTACCACAGTACTTAGCAAGTAGGGTAGAGGGGGGATCCTTCGCCACTTTTTTTTCAAAGCACTGTCATTTCTTAACCCCTAATTATTTTTCAAAAATTACTTTCAAATTGAAGACTTACATATCTTGGCTTTAATTTCCATGATTTTTATTCTAATTGCATTTTTTTTATTACTTTTTTAATGATTTCCAAAGTAACCCCAATCGGCGTAACTGCCCCAAACCTGGGGGATATTCGCCAAAAGAGCTAGATACAATTTCAACAAAAAATATTGTTAATACGGCAAAGTCAATGTTTTAATGACTGAAATAAATAATTTAGAATAAGTTCTTTAAGATATATGATTCTTTTTAATCAATAAATCTCCATTACATTAAAAAAAAAATAATTTAAAACTATAATATAATGATTGTTCAAAATTACAAAAAACTGAATAATTAATATAAATTTAAGAATGAACACTATTGTACTAATTTACTATTAAACATATTTTAAACATATAGCAAAGTCTTATAGAGCATTTAGGCAGAGATGCACCAACTCTTCGTAGCTCCAGGGGCCATCTGTTGATTGTGCCCCAGAGACAGGCACTAACATAAAATTAATATTTTTCACACTTTTTAAGCATTTACTAAAATCAAATTATTATTTTCTGAAAGCTTAGGATCATAGGTCTAACATAATGAAAAATTATTATTTTATCACACGATTTGAGGAAGTTATTGCAAAATGTAGTTGCTTTCAATTATTTTTTTGGCACCCCAAAAAAACACAAAAACACGTCTGTCTGCGACCATATGTGATATAAATTCGTCAAAGTGGATGTCAAGGAAAGGTAATTGAAAAATGCACAAAATATATTTTTTACAATTTTTTATCTCCCTTAACATCGGAGAAAAATAGGATTAGTGTATGTGCCCCACTGGCGAAGGATCCCCCCTCTACCCTACCATAGTACTTAGCAAGTACCAACGGTACTTAACAAGTACCATAGTACTTAACAAGTACCCGTAAAACTTAACAAGTACCAAACGTACTTAGCAAGTACCATAGAACTTAGCAGGTACATATAGTACTTAACAAGTACCATAGGACTTAGCAAGTACCAAAAGTACTTAGCAAGTACCTACCATAGAACTTAGCAAGTACCCGTAGTACTTAGCAAGTTCCACAGTACTTGTTAAGTACCTTGGTACTTAGAAAGTACCAAGTAATTGTACTTAAGTACATTCAAAGTACTTGTACTTATTTTTTTTTAAGTACAAGTACCAAGTACTTGTACTTTACTAGTGCTTAAGTACTGAGGTACTGAATACTTCCCGACTATGATTTTAAATTTACCAAATATTTTTCAATGGTTTTTAAAATTTTGTTTTGTCATTTTGTACAGATCAATCAGTCATTTAAATGGATATGTGTTTACTACCTTTTATACAGATATGTATACATTGTATTTATATGCTGGTAAATGACCCTGATTGTAATGAAACATCAAGCAAAAATAGGACTAAAATATGTTGGTATGTAGGTAACAACCCTTTTCCAAAGTTGTATATCAAACTAATGGATGTGAAATCCAAATTGATGAATATACAATGATATGACACTTCATTTCTACTTAATTTCATACGTATGATAGAATTTTGTTTTTGGTAACGAAACTCGTAACTAATGTTCGAGGTTTTATGTAATGGTGCGATGGAATAATGTTACAAATGATAAAAATTATTTTACTTTACAACCATAGAAAATTATTTTAATGATAAAAATCAAAAGATTCATTGTCGTTGAATTTAGCGAAACAAACTACAATAGTGGTATTCATTTAATACTGCATTTATACCTAAGCAAAAACTACATGGTTTTTGGCTCTTGTGGTTTTTAACTTGTCAAAACGCATACAAAAAAACAAGCAAAAACCAGTTTTGTATAAAAACTAGGTGGTTTTTGCTCAAGTATATATGTATGTACTATAACGTTATTTACGTCTTGTAATCCATGAATTTATGCATACTGACAATGAAAGTATCTCATGTAATAATCTCCGATCTTAATGAAATTAGGATATTTTGTAGAGAAAAACAATTCTATGGTTGGGATTATCGGCCATCTCAGGCATTTAGGGGCAGTGATGCCAACTTGGTGCTTTAAGCACTATTTATGGTGCTTTTTGATGACCCAAAACGCCAAAAATTTGCTCATGGTGCCAAAAGAAAAAAAGCACTAAAATGGGGCTTTTTTAATTTTTGGTTAGTGCTTTTTTAACAATTTTTCATATTCGTGTTTTTGGAATTAAATTGTTCTAAAAAATGTCATTAATTTTTTTAAATGGAACATTTTATATGGCAACTTTTTTTAGGTTTTAAGACTGAAGGCAGTGGTACCAGAGCAAATGTAAAAATAAATCGTCAAAATCGTCAGTCATTTTATATCAACAACACTAGTTTTATCTATTTTTTTATTCGAAATTTAATTAATTTTAACTGCTTGACTATATCGCTGCTCTTATAAATTCGAATTATACATATATAACGGGACTTTATTTTTTACTTCACCTGTTAAAAGGTGGTATTTATGCTACGATAAGTTACAGATAAAGCACCTCATCATACGTTATGCGGTATAAGTTCTCATAAATTGTTTATATAGACTTTAAGTTCGTGATTCCGAACTCTGTTTTTAAAATTTTTAGTCACTTCATAATTGTTCTATAATTTACAAATAAGCCAAAGAGTATTTCGGCATTTTTAACCGCGATTTTCTAAAAAATGTGACGTGATTGAGACATGTTTATAATCAGCTTGTCTAAATCTAAAAAAATGTTGTACCAAAGTTAAATCCCTACAAAAAATTCATTTTGCAAAGATGTTTAAATTAAAAATTAATCTAGTTCCAACTTTTGTTTGTTAATTGTTTTCAACCATAAATATATTTTTCTACTCAGACCTGAGAATTATTGCAAATCACAAAAACGCGATTCGGAAGGAACAGTTTGCGATTTTTTTAACGCTTTTTTATAGTTTTGTGAATTGGATGGTATTTATACAACGAAAAAATTTATCAGTTATTGGCTACTAAATTTTCAACTGAGTCTCAGGTAAAATACCCCTTACTGAGCTTCATTTTTCATTTACTTAATTGTTTGACAATCCAAAGAAATTTGGAGTTTGTTTTCAAAATAAATATAATAAATGACAAATTGTATAATTCAAATGAAAGGTTAGTTCATATCGACTACTTAAGTTAATATGAATTGTTTGGGTTTTAACTAAGAAATACCTCAACTAAGCAACTGAATATTTTTATCGGTGTAATTAAATAAAATATGGAACCCTTTGTAAGTGAACTGTTTATTTCTGTTTTTAGTTTTTAAATTAAAATATACATGTACGATACATTACTTTTTTAAACTTTGTATAAATTTATTTGATTTTTTTTTATTAAAAAGGCATAGTGCTTTTTACGCTTTTTTAAGGAAAAAAAACAAAGCTTTTTTGTAAAACATTTGCGCTTTTTACACTCCAAAAGTTGGCAACACTGTTTAGGGGTTTAAAACTGGGGTAAAAAATAATCTATTTTTTGTTTTTCCATTTATTTGTCATTTGATCCATGGGAACTATATACAAATGTTATATTTTCGGATAGGGATTTTTAAAAGCCGTTTTTTACCTTTCTTTTTTGTTTTTGTTGTTTTGTAGTTGTTGTTGTCAGAAATGTGTTAATTTTAGGGTACTGTATACGGCCATGTATAGTCGTACGATCTAATTTACATATATTAATCCCTGTTAAGTTTAACCCTATATTTAATATTATGGAGGCAACCTACCCTATGACTCCAATCTGGGCAACATGGGTATCAAACTTTCTCTTTTTTAGAGTATATTACAATTAAAAAATAATTTCAAATTTCGTAAATTTCAGACATTTCGCCATATAAAAAATATGAAAAATGGATTTTTCCCAAATATTTTTTTTAATGCTATGCAACATGCCATGTCTTTATGCATTAGCCAATGCAGTTTTCAATACGCTTTTTGAAAATATATAACATGATGTAGGAAAATAAAACCTTAATATAAAATTAATAAAAATACGTTTTTTAATGACAGGTCATTACCATACGGATTACCAAGTAATGATAGGTCATTACCTTTTGCATTACTTTAAAATACAAAATCATGACTTACCGATAATAAGTTATAGAAGTACTTATATATTCGTGCAAAGTAACCACTTTCTGGTAATTGATTAAATAAGTACTGATTAAGTCTTTTTTATATTAACATTTTATTTATAAATTTGTTTTAAACTAAATAGGAAATTTTCCAAGGTAAAAAGTTTTATTTTGCCAATATGACCAACTATTTTACAATGTAGGGTAACCACTTATTTCCTAACTTCTGAGTAACCACTTATTCCATATTTTTGAGTAACTACTTATTTTTTTCACTATGGGTAACTCGTTATTCCCACTTTTTTTGTAAGCGAGAGGGTAGTGACCACCCATGAATTTTTGGATCTCGCGAACAAAAGTAATGTTGCGAGTAAATAGCCTGGTAAGTAGTGAAACCCTTTGTGTGCTACTTACTCGCTTAATTACTCGGTAATGTCTGTTTTTGCTGGGTATATGTACAATTAGAGAAGTCCAAAAAACATGAAAGTTGTAATGCGTGATCTCCACAATGTTGCCCCTATTCCTTAATGTCTAAAACAGTGATCGGCAAACGCATACAACCTTAGTTTTGTGCTGTATGAGTGAGTTGTAACTTTCCCTCTCTCAATGCACTGAAAGAAATTTCTGTATAATTTCCTTATACTTATTTATGTGCAATTAGAATATAGAAATAAAATAGAACAAAATAGAAAATAATTTGAAAATGAGATTTTGAAAGAAAAACTCGTTTTGGAATTCTTGCCAAAGCTGCAGTTAAAAATTTAAATTTTATTGTGCTATTCAGCATGGCGATAAAGGTATATATAACTAAACTCGGTTCATAGATGGCGAAACACAACAATTGTCCTTTTTTCAACAAAAATAACCTATTTTCGTTTACCGAAAAAAATTTCAGTAAACGAGAAATCGAATTCCCATTCTTCGTCAAACACTTCGTTCAGTGTAACGCTAGCAACATGCGTCGACACAACCTCATCGAATGTATGCTCAAGCGAGACTGAATAAATTTGTTTGTTTATATTCAATGTGTGAGCGTATGTTAGTGTGAGTGAGTTGCACGCGTGCATAGAAATGCCGATCTCTGGTCTAAAAACTCTCTGTGCCAAGTTTCAGCTAAATCTGCTTTTATTTAGAGGTAGCAAAAAAAAGGTATCTTTTAAGAATTAGTAAATTGTCTCCAGAGTAATTTATACAAATACAATATAATTTTATCATACACAGAGTTAAAATACTTTAAGAATTAAGGTTCAAAGCAAAAAGGGGTAATAATAACAATGGATAAAAATAGCATTGTAAGATTTCGTTGATGTTAGTCTAAGTTGAGTTGTTAACATATTCGATTTGCTTTCAGCTTTCACAAAAGACGATTTTCAATATTTAACCCATCAAGGCAAATGACAGTGGTGATGGCTTTGTAGCGAAAGCCGAAAAGGCGTATTCTGTCTTGCTGGCCTAATCGAATTCTTACAAATTTTTTATTCTTTGTAATTTACTTATGTAAATTGGTTGAAAGCAAAAAAGAGTAATAATAACAAAGGATAAAAATAGCATTGTTAGATTTCGGTGATGTTAGTCTAAGTTGAGTTGTTAACATATTCTATTTGCCTTCAACTTTCACATAAGTAGACGATTATCGATATTTAACCCATCAAGGCAAATGACACTGATGATGGCTTTGTAGCGAAAGCAGAAAATACGTATTCTGTCTTGCTAGCCTTACCAAATTCTTTCAAATTTTTATTCTTTGTAATTTACTTATGAAAATTGTATCATCTTTAATTTGAAAAATAATTTGGCAAAACTTCACTTTATGGGGCACCCCTCAAAAAAAAAAATATGACCCCTCTGGAATTAAAAAAGAAATTTTTTTTCTATATGGTGTTAAGGGGGCCGGGCCCCCGGGACCCGCTAGGTGCGAAAAACCGAAACACGCCCAAAATGGCACGTGTGACGACTCAAATTAAATAAATTTTCTTACGATTCCAAATATGCATTTTGTTTTAAGATCCTGAAAATAGAATTCGGACTAGGTGCATTTTTGTCATTTTAGGTGTTAAAAAATACTATTTTGAAAAATGTACGTAAACTTTTTGGTGATAAAAGTGTGGGATTTTTTTCAGGAAAAAGTGAAAATTTCACGAATTTTAGGGGTTTTTTTTGTATATTATGGGACACAGCGTCACAGCCGAAAAATGTTTTAACCCTAGACCCACTTTCTTCGTCGTATCGACGAACATCGCTTATTCTTTCTCATTTAATTTGTTCGTTATTCATTGCTGTTCATTTTTTGTATAGCTCTAGTCGTTGCCGAGCTGCTGAAGTGTGCACACGCGCAGTCTCGTTAGGTGTATGTAAGTGTGTTTTTTAACCCTATTCTCATTTTTATACCTCAAAGATCCTCTTAATCGAATTGCGTGTTTGATCTTGCCCCAATCGATCCCAATTAAAAAAAATGGTTAAAATTTAGATCTTATTAGAAAAGCAATTTAGTTTTATTCATATAAAACAAAAAGTTTGCTTACTTCACTACAACTAAAAAACGAAAAATCAACTTCAACTTTTGACTGTTTTAAAAAAAAAATTGAAGTTGATTTTTTTGTTTTCTAGTTTTAAGTTGTACTGAAGTAAGCAAACTTTTTGTTTTATACGAATAAAAACTAAATTGTTTTTCTAATAAAATCTAAATTTTAAACTTTTTTTTAATTAGGAGCGATTGGGGCAAGATCAAACATGCAATTCGTCGATTAGACGAAGAAAGTACTTTTAGGTATAAAAATAAGAAAGTGCGTCTAGGGTAAAAAAAATCGCGGGATTTTTAAAAAAAATTTTAACTTTTTGGTACATATCGTACATAAGTTGGTAAAGTGTGGTAAAAGTTGGTGTTTTTTTTTTTTTGAAAAAATTTAAATCTAATGAATGTTTGGGGGTTTTTTGTGTATTGTGGTACATAGCGCCGCAGGCGAAAAATTATTAATTTTAAATTTTTTGGTACGTTGTAGTTATGTTTGAATAATTTCCGTTTATTTGAGTACCCATACTTTATAATTAGTACATTAAGTGGCTATTCCAGACTCCCGGCGGGTCTTAAATGGATCTAGTGGGAGCCACACTTTTCGGATCATAAAACCAAATGCATTTTTGAAATCGGGAGAAATTTGCCTTACCATTTTGGGTGTATTTCGGTTTTTTGAACCTAGCGGGTCCCAGGGGCCTAGGCCCTCTTAACACCATATAGAAAAAACAATTTCTTTTTCATGTATTTTTTTTTTTTTTTTTTTTTTTTTTTTTTTTTGAGGGGTGAACTTCAGCCAATAATTTAAACATGAAGTGATATTAATTTATGCTCTGAAATCAAACTAAAAAACATTCATTTATATATATTTGAGTTAAAATTTCCAAATTTTCCGAAAAGATGTAAGTAAAAATCCAACTTGTTTATGCCTTATATGCGCAAATTTCTCAAATCTGATCTTTATTTCAGTGTTGGCAGGCAATACCGTTTTCAAAACCCTTTCAACTGACCGTTACCCCTAAAATACCGTTACCGAAATACCCGGAATACCGTTATCCTTAAAATACCGTTACCGAAATAACTGAAATACCGTGATCCTTAAAATACCGAAATAAATGAAATATCAATACCTTTAAAATACCGTTACCGAAACAAATGAAATATTGTTATCCCTAAAATACCGTTACCGTTATTTTTAATTTTCTGGGTTTGATAATTTCACGTGATTATTGAGTATTTTTTGTACATTAAGTTGATAAATGCTACATTTTGGCTCCTAGGAATCCGTTCTAGAACTTGTTCCATGAAACCAGTGGTAAAAAGACTTGTTCTAGAACATATTCAGTGGTAACCAGTTCAAACAAATTTTGCTGGGAATTTGTAAAAAAAAATCCATAGTGGTAAATATAAGGAAAAATCCTGATCAAACCCAGCAAGATATTGGTAATGACACCTCATTGCTGTCTGCATTACAAATAATAATATATTATTACCTTTTGCATTATTTTGTAATATAAAATAATGACTTCCTAATAACGGCCTATTGTATTCATTGCTTTTAAATACAAAATAATGACTTACTCACAATAGTTTAAATAAGTACTTTTTATAAAGTTACATTTTATGCATTTATATTTATTACTTGTAAATATGTTTTGTGTTAAAATTTTTATGACGAGTTCTAAAATTACACACTAGTAAAAACTTTAATGTCTCTGAATGTATTTCCTGAAGCTAATAGTATTTGTGTAACTCCTTATTTTTAATAATCAAGTAAGCAGGCGGATAACCACTTATAATTCAACTTTTTGTAAGCGTGTTTGTAACCACTTATTATTCAGAATCTCATAACTACTTCTCATTTTTTCGTAAGCGAGCGGGTAAGCGTGACTACTTATAAAAACGACCACGCCAAACAAAAATAATGAGTTTAGACGCCAAAAAATAAGTTGTGCGGAGCTATGAATTTCTATTATATAACCACTTATTTGGTAATGAAAGATTTTGCTGGGAAGTTGAACATTTTTTGTATGAAATTTTCAAATTTCAAGAAATCCGCAAATCCGATTTCTTTTTTTTTATTATTTTTTTTTTTAAGCATTTATTGAAAATTATATTATACATATACACAATAATTTATTAATTTTACATTAAGAGATCAATCTGTACAATTTTTCACCTTAAATATTAACATACCAAGTAATAATATACATACATAGAAAACATATCGTTGGCTTAGTCGGCAAACCGGTCAAGTCCAATTTTTATGCAAATTGAGTTTTTGATGTAGTATGCTAGTGTAAAGGCTGATTTACCCAACCGTAAACGTATCTGTAACGAATCAGCTGTTTCGAAACCACAAGAAGAAATGTATACGAATGGTTACTAACACGTAAATGTAAACTTACTTGCCGGATCATTCTGTTGAAATCAGAATTTTCTATCCGGCATCGAAACAGCTGAATGATTTTAGTCGGGAAAAATATGAAATGAATAAAGAAAATTGATTCAAACAACAAATAAGGAATAAGAATTAACAAATAAATGGAAAAATTTAGAATAAAATATAAAACCACATGAAATAGATGCTAAATAGTAATGTCGTTTACGGTAATCTATAAGCGTAGTTTTAGGTTACGGCACGGTACAGTTACATCACATTTACGGTCCAATAATCCGCTCTTAAATCAAAATACATCATTTACAAAAAAAAAAAAATTCCGTTATGTTGGTTTTTCTTTTTGTTATGCAGTGGTAAGCAATTCTGTCAAGTCCAAAAAAAATAGAAAACATCGAAAATTACATGCTAAGTCCAGCTGAAAACAACACACATTTTGTTTCAACGAATTTCTTCAATAGAATTAAATGCGACTTTTGTTTATTTAAAAAGACAAAACATTATTAAAGATTAACTAAATAATTATTTAGTTATTTTAACTTTTAAGGTACCCAGTGTACAATTGGAGTCCGAAAAGACTCATAAAAGAGCCCTTAGACCTTCTGAAATCATAGATATATGAGGGTATTTTTCCAACGAGGGTATAGGCTAAAGAGTTCCCATACGGAAAAAGTGTACTCTTTGTTTCCCTTGCACTTTTTTTATTGATTCTTATGATTACTGATTAAAGCGGTAACAAAAACAACTTTAAAAGTGAAATAAATAATCAATTTTAATTATTTTTTATTGTTTTTCATGATTTTTTTGCTTGTAAACACGTTTTTATTAAATTTATTGTTTTCGTGACGTCCTTCATTTTCTCTCGTTCGCTGTTAAATTTCTTCAAATTGTCTGTGTTTTTCTTCTCATTCGTGTGTCAAATTTTTACGAATTCTTAAAAAACTTTTATGGATACCCCCTGGTTTTTCTTCACCGATGAAGCCTCTTTTGAGCGCACTTTAATGACTCATAAAAGACTCCAAATTATGAGCATTGCTGGAAAATTTTGAATTTTCTGAGACATTTATGAGTAATTTGTGACAAATTTTTGAGTAATTTATGAGCATTGAAAAAATTTTGAATACACTCTTAAATAAGAGTCTATTATGTTTCATTTATGACTCTAAGATTTGAGCACTCTGAAAATGTTCGTATTTCAGAGTCTTTTATGAGTCATAATTTCTGAGTGCTCAGAAAAATGTTGGCTGGGTAACTATTACTTATAAATTTTTTTCGGGAAAAACATTGTTAATTTATAAATTTTATTAGGCGATTGTCATGGATTCTGCTGACATAAATAACTATAATATTGACGATTACGGGATTGAATCGGATGACGAAGTTCATGGACTTGTTCCCTATGGGTTCAATAGTGATTCCGATGATTGTTACGAATTACCATCGACATCAAAAGGACGCAAGAAGAGAACACGTATGGAAAATCCTGCTTGGTTTGGGCCCAGAAATAAAGAGCGTAGAGAAAAGGGTAAGAGTTAGGAAAACAAAAAACAGGTAATAGTTGGACTTATGAAAAGAGAAAAGGAAAGATGTGGATGTAAAAAAGATATCGTTATGAAGTGTGCAAAGATTACAGATGATGATAGGAAAAAAATATTTACAGAGTTTTGGAAAATGACATGGATTGAGAAAAAAATTTTTGTGAATACTTTAATTCAAATTGTTCCTACTATAAGACCTCGAAATAGAAAAGTGAACGAAGAATCTAAAAGATGTCAGACGTTACAGTACTATTTGAAAGTAAAAGATACAAATATTCGAGTGTGCAGAACATTTTTCATAAACACTTTGAACATTGGTCGACAAACTGTTTTAGATTGGCTGGAAAAGCGTTCAGTTTCAAGAAGTTCAAAGAAAACTTCTGAAAAAAAAACTCGACAGCTGAAAGGCAATGCCTTAATTCTTTTTTTGATTCTCTGCCATCAATAGAGTCTCGTTATTGTCGCGCTGATATTACGAAAAAATATTTACTGGCATAGTGGAGTTCACAAAATAAACTTTACGACTTTTATGTTAATGACT
This sequence comes from Leucophora obtusa, assembly GCA_949987735.1. Lineage (NCBI taxonomy): Eukaryota > Metazoa > Arthropoda > Insecta > Diptera > Anthomyiidae > Leucophora > Leucophora obtusa. The sequence continues at coordinate 51,860,912 of OX465296.1, forward strand.
GGTGTAAAAAAAAGAACATTCGACCGCTTTCAAATTCGGTTTTTTATCAAACGTTTGATGCCAAAAATATGGCCTTGTTTGCGCCTAAAAAAGACCAATGGGAAATATGTACAAGATTTTTAGTCGGTAATCTCTCGCAAGAAGAATACAATCTTCACAAAAAAAAGAGAAGGAAGAGGCCAGAAATGAAAAAAACAAAGACCGAGATGAACAAACACATGTTTTCACAGTAGATCTTTAAGCTGTTTTAATGGCTCCAAAATCACAAGTCAGCAGTTTATACTACCGCACAAAGTTGCAGGTTCACAATTTAGTTTTTTATAACCTTAAAAACCAAAAAGCTTACTGCTTTTTATGGAATGAAGTGGAAGGTGGATTAGGTGCTGAAGAGTTTGTACTTATCAAAATCGAAATTCTGTGATGAGTAATGCATTGCTTAATTCAGCAATCCAAAGTAATATAATTATTGAACAAAAAATTATCGAAATAAGCCACACGTAAATGGAAGCAGACAGTGTACACTCCAATATTGAACGAGCTATGAAAAATAGAAATGTTGATGTCCCTGTTGAATATATTGGTATATGCAAAACTGCTCGAAAATAGCCTGAACCCTATGATGTCAAATATTTGGATTTTTCGTTTTTTAAAAATTTTAATACTGTCCAATTTTATAAAAGTATTCGACCTGGACGCGGTAAAGGCGATTCCAAAGTAACGGAAAAGTTAATACAAAAACCCGTTGAATTATACAAAAAAAAACGTTTAAGTAAAAATTTTTATAAGTTTATCATAAAGAGTTTATGTGGGGATAGCTGGAGTATCGGCAGCGATTCGCAGTGTCAATACAAAATTTGAAGTTTATCACTTACTAATTTTTTGTTGGACATAGAGCAGTGGTCGGCAGAAAGAGAGAATGTGAATGCATTGGTGTTTTCACTGTGAGAAATTAGTTTATCATTTTTAAATTTATATTTGTATATTAAGAACATGGATTAATGAAGAAATGTAATAATGAATGCATGAATGAATTAAAGAAATAAAAACAAAATAATTTATAGTAATTTAATTTTTTTTAAATAATTCATAATAAATTTTATTATACACATTATTTAAAAAATATTTATTTTTTGTATATAAATTATTTATTCTTAAAAAAAGTATTCCATTAGTTAGTAAATTTTAATGAATTAAACAATCAAAAATAATTCATAATAAATTTCCTGCTCTTGTAAAATTTTAAGAGTGTGATATTTTACTAAAATTTCTTAAACAAAGTGACATCAACCTGCTTTGTTGAAAGCTACCATGCTACTGAATAAATTTTACGCTCTTAGTTGAGAGTTTTGTTGCCATTCGTGTTGTGTACGTGTGAAAAACCGATTATGATCGGCCACTGGTGGCTATGGGTGCCGACCACTGACATAGAGTGTAGGTTTGATGGCGACAAATCATTTGGGAGATTGTATACAATAAGTGTGTTTGCGTGCCCTTCGTACAAATTTGTACAAGTTTTTCTCGAAGGTGTTTGTTTACACAATTACTCAGTAAGGAGAGAGGAAAAATAGAGAGTAAAGTGACAGTTCAATACCATACAACTTACAAGTTTTTACTGGATGAATTTTTGCTAGTAAGAATTTGTAAGAAAAAAAAACATATGATTGAAAACAGATGATTGAAAAAACAAAACATTTGTCTAAATAATTTTTTGTAAAAAAAAAAAAAATATTTAAATATAAGCTTACCCAGGAAAATTTTCTGTTCCAAAGAATCGGTTGTACAATAGCTACCCAGGAAAATTTTCTGTTCCAAAGAATCGGTTGTGCAATAGCTACTTTTCATTCACAACCCCTTCTACTGTCGATTCTAACACCGATTCTTTTTGTTTGAAATTGTCCCAAAAGCAACCCCTTCTATGGCTCCAAAGTGGAACCGATTGCTCTAGAATCAGTTCTGGAACTAGTTCTGGAATTGATTCTACGTCACCCACACCTTCCATATAGGATCCCAGGAACTGGTTCCGGAACCAGTTCCATGGAATCGGTTGCAGTGGAACCAGTTGTAGAATGGGTGTGGTTGGCTACTGATTGTAAAAATTTTTCCTGGGTACTTTTCATTCACAACCCCTTCTACTGTCGATTCTAACACCGATTCTTTTTGTTTGAAATTGTCCCAAAAGCAACCCCTTCTATAGCTCCAAAGTGGAACCGGTTGCTCTAGAATCAGTTCTGGAACTAGTTCTGGAATTGATTCTACGTCACCCACACCTTCCATATAGGATCCCAGGAACTGGTTCCGGAACCAGTTCCATGGAATCGGTTGCAGTGAACCAGTTGTAGAATGGGTGTGGTTGACTACCGATTGTAAAAAATTTTCCTGGGTTCCATCGTAAATACAATCGGTAGCCAACCACACCCATTCTACAACTGGTTCCACTGCAACCGATTCCATGGAACTGGTTCCAGAACCAGTTCCTTGGATCCTATATGGAAGGTGTGGGTGACGTAGAATCAGTTCCAGAACTAGTTCCAGAACTGATTCTAGAGCAACCGGTTCCACTTTGGAGCCATAGAAGGGGTTGCTTTTGGGACAATTTCAAACAAAAAGCATCGGTGTTAGAATCGACAGTAGAAGGGGTTGGGAATGAAAAGTAGCTATTGTACAACCGATTCTTTGGAACAGAAAATTTTCCTGGGAAGAAATGGAAGAAGTAAGTGATAATTTTATTAGGTTTTTTTTATTAATCCAATAATTTGAATAGGTTTATTTCGCAATCAGCTATTTTAATAACTGTTGCCAATTTAGCTATTTTCTCGGCAAATCTAGCGATATTTCAGATCGTTTAGCGGGTAAAATATAATTTAGCTATTAGCGGGAAAACTAGAGATTTTTTTAAAGCCAGTCTTCACATTTTCTTAGCATTTTTTTACATTTCCTTGATAGAATTTTTGAATCATTATTATTCAGCGATTTATCGCTAAATTTTTATGGAAAACTTCGAAAAATTTGGCGATGTATCGATAATTTTTTATGAAAGTTTTAAGAAGTTTGAAAAATATACCTATTTTTGTGAAATTTTTCAACAGAACCTGAAAAGTTCGGGAAAAGTTAAGTGTTTTATAATTTAGCTATTTTCTAGTGATTTAGAGATATTTTTAGAAAAGAAGTTGGCAGCAGTATTTTACTAATTCTTACAATTTTTCTGTTTGCGTACATTTTTAGATATTTTTCTTTTTGAGAGTAAATTTTGCCTTACTCTCTGTAAATTTGTTACTGAGTAATTTTTACTGGACTTTACTGGAAAAGTAACCAAACACACCTAATTTTGAGAAGTTTGTTTTGGCAAACTTGAAGTTTGTTTAAATGACACTTGGAGGCAGTATACCACACAGGAGCCGCATAAAACAAAATGGCATGGAAAACTGCTTTTAATAACAGAAGCTTGTTATCGATGCTCAATTCAGAGTGTCTATTTATCATAGATGGGTACTTTTCAGTACCAGTAATACTGCAGTAAAATCAAATTTTTTTACTGATATTGCAATTCAATTTTCATTACCAGTAAGTTTTTACTGAATACTGAAAAAAAATCAGTAATCAGTAAACTTTTACTGGTAATGAAATTAATTTTTCATTACCAGTAAATGTTTACTGATTACTGAAAAAAAAAATCAGTAATCAGTAAATGTTTACTGGTAATGAAATTTAATTTTCATTACCAGTAAGTTTTTACTGATTACTGAAAAAAATGCAGTAAGCAGTAAATACTGATGTCAAATTTCATTACCAGTAAAATCTAAATGATTACTGAAAACTTAATGAACTTTCATTTTAGTAAATAAAATACTAATAAAAAACAATTTGAAACAATTTTGAAAAATATGTTTAGTTGCTAATCATTTAATTTGTTTATAGTACATTTTTCTTACTATTCTCTTTATTTTAATTTTTGTATTGAATTGTTATTGCTACAAATACTACGTTTTTATTAAATATTTACTCTCTCTGTTCTAATCTTTGTTACTTTTTCATTTCTATTCACTTTACTAATATTTAAAAGTCCCGTTCACACGATACACATACTTTTTAAACATGTTAAAAATTTTGTATGTTGAAATACGATATTGTTGTGTAAAAACAAATTGAGTGGTGCAAAAAATACTGAAGACAATTTAGTTAAGTCGATGGTACTCTATTATTTTTAAAATATATAATCAAAAAAGTTCTGATTTGCATCGATAACAAACTTAGTTTCATTTGCCGTAACACAAAAGGCGAGAACAACAGAAATAAAATTTGGAACATAAATTAAATAAATCGATTAAAAACACTTATGAAATATTTGTATACCAACCGTGTAAGGCAACAATGTACTTTTCTGTCAGATTTTCTAATATACCGATCAAATGTCGCGATGGCATAGTGTGTACAGGCCTATAACAGCCATGAATTGCATTCGCATGGTCACTTCCACACAAAGATCCAACTGTGACTAAAATAAAAGTTAACCAAAGCTTCAGATTGACATGTATTATTAAAATTATACTTAATTTTTATGCAACTAAATAGCGCAAAGCTTATCTCAGTTTCCATCAAGATCAAAAGGACTGAGGTTATGATCTGTTCATCGGTTTTCATTTTTATTGCAGCTAAGATTATCTCTGCACTATTTTGCAATGATATAATATTGAGTATAGTTTAAGCTGGTTTAAAGAAAGCGATTTTAAAAATTAACTTTTAGTTTTCCTATTGGGATAATGTTAAAATAAAAATCACGTACATATGATGTTAATTAAAATACACTCCAGATGATATTAATTATAATTAACAGCATCCCATTGAAACGTACGGATATCACTACGTTTTCTATGGAAATGGCCATATATTTTACGTTTAGAGCAGGGCTTAGCACGTGAATTTTAGTATTTTTGAACTGGTATCGAATTTATACATATAAAGTTTGCTTTAATAAAAATAAAATTAAAATGAGTGATTTTGATAGTGACGACTTATTTAATGATCCTGATTTTGTTTGCGAAGAAAGTCTTCCAAGATGTGAACAAAATACGTCTAATTATTTAAGTGAAACTTTAAGTGGCACATCTCATTTTTTAATCAATGAAGAATTGACGGGTGTAAACAAGATTCTCTTTAGTGAGGAAATTTTTAAAATTGTTGAGAAGCTAATAATCATTGCATATTTTCATAACGAAGTACACCCAAAAAAAAAATTAGCAAAATACTTTTTTTTTAAATTTTAGTAACTAAAAACAAACAAAATTTGGGCTATCTCTAAGTAAATTTTTTGAGGCAATTCTGTTTTTAGTAATTTTTATTTGACAATTTTTCATTTGCTAAAATTTTGTTACTTCAACTTAAAAAATTTTGACATACACTCAAAAAAATTGACACTTATTTTAAATTTTTGGTGTTGAAATCTATTTGCATTTATTGTTTTATAATTTTGTTAAAATGAAGATGAGTTCAACTCAACATCAAAGAAAAATGTGTGGCTTGATTGCTGATTGTCAAGTTTGCGGGAAAAAATTGAAAGGATCTCTACGTGTGAGCTCTAACTTCATCAAGCATTTAAAAAAGGAACATCCACAAAAATTTAGCGCCTTCAGGTCTAAAAAGGAAGAATACAGGCAGAGCGCAGGTCGAAAATGCTCTTTTAATCGCGATATTTTAAATTTTATCTGCGAAACTGCTTCTCCGCTCTCCGTAGTCGATCAGAAAAGTTAAAAAGTTATTTCCTGCCAAAAGTGTTCCGAGCCGGCGCTCTATAACTAGATTACTTTTAGAGAGCCAAAATAAATATATCGAACAACTTGCTATTGAGCTAGATAAAATTGAATACGTGTGCGTAACTGCTGATGTGTGGTCCGGAGGAAAAAATTCTTTTTTGGTTACACTTGTCATTGGTTAGACGCTAACAATTTCGAAAGGAAATCTGTAGCACTGGCTTGTCGACGGTTCAAGGGAACCCATTCTTTTGATCGTGTAACAAAAATGATATGCGATATTAACAAGCAATATAAACTGAAAGTTGAAAAAATTGTTTATACCATCACTGATAATAGATCAAACTTTATTAAGGAATTTGGAGTAGAATTGAGTAAAGGTTGTACTTAATTAATAAATATTATTTATTTCAAACATAACGATTTCTATTGTTGATTTGTTTATATCTAGGACCTTTCAATGAAAATAACAGTGACGAAGAATTTGACTCAGCTTCAGATTCGGAAGATTTGGTGGAAGCTTCTGGTCCTCAATTTCATTCTATAACAGCGCGACTGTCAAAGCATTTTTCATGTGCGAGCCATACTTTAAACCTTCTGGCTTCAACCGATTTCAACAAAATTATGAATTCTTCAAGTCAGGAAGTTAAAGATGTCCATAAAAGGTCCTTCAACAGGTAAAAATTTACTGCATTTCAATCACAGAATTTTTACATCTATATTTTTGTAGATGCACACAACTTTGGAACAAGTGCAATAGACCAAAATCTGCAGAAGTGATCTATGAAGTTTTAAATGCCAGTTTATTAACTCCATGCATAACAAGGTGGAACTCACTTTATGATTCCGTAAAGAAGTTGCTGCAACACAAACCCAATTTACCGGAATTGTGTTTTCGTCTAGGAATTCCGACCATTCTCAGTGATGAGCTTGAGTACTTAGAAGAATACAAAAAGCTTATGGAACCTATACCAGAAGCGATTGATTTTCTTCAGGGTGAAAAGACCATGTTTTTGGTTACTTTGTCCCAACTATAGTGTCTTTGAGAATAAAACTCAATCGTTTGAGCAATAGTAGCTTTAACTATTTAGCTGAAGTAAGCTCAAAAATACAAAAAGCTTTACTCCAAAGATTTGAAAAATATTTCCTGGTGCAACCTGGTTCCTGGGATGCCATTATTGCGGCTATATCAATTCCAGAAATAAAATTGAGATTTGTTAAAGCTCTTTTGGAAACAGCAACAACGCAAACCGAAGATGAAGTTAAGAAAGTTTTTAATGCTTATGTCGTGAAATATGGAAAAATTCCCGATGCCGATACTCGTGTTCTGCCTCTTACACCTCAAAAGTCGTAGATTTCGGGGAGGAGAGTAATGGTAAAGCTTTTACACTCTGTTCAATTTGTTTTTTAAATATGTATTTTTACAAATAATTCCATTTTACAGATGCTAGTATACAGTGTGTTTTCAGTGATTCGGGAAATTATCTTCGGGAAACATTTTTATACCTGGCTGAACAAGACACAACGACAAATTGTCTTCAAAGTCACAATACCCCACTACCATCATCTGTAGAACGATTGTTTTCATTGCTGGGATTGTTAATCGTTTAAGAAGGCAAAAATTGGGCGATGTTAATTTTGAAATGCTTGTGTTAAGAAAAGCTAATAGTGTATAATTTTACGAAACTTTGCTGTACCGGCAAAAATAAATATTTGTTTTGTTAGGTGGTTTTTACCTTTTGTTGTAAAATTTTAAATTTTGATGCTTTACAACAACAAATTTAAGGAATCAGCTGTTTTTATATTGAGACATGCCTTTTTTAAACATTTTTTTTGAGTAGGGCTAAAAATATAAAAGTTTTAAATAATTTAATGCTGAAATAAAAATTTAAATTCAATAAAATAGTTTTTACTGATACTGAAATTATGTTTGCATTACCAGTAAAAATTGCAGTAACCAGTAAAATTTTACTGGTAACTCAAATTAAATTTCATTACCAGTAAACATTTACTGATTACTATTTTTTTTTTCAGTAATCAGTAAAAATTTACTGGTAATGAAAATTGAATTTCATTACCAGTAAACGTTTACTGATTACTGATTTTTTTTTTCAGTATTCAGTAACAATTTACTGGTAATGAAATTTTATTTGCATTACCAGTAAGTGTTTACTGATTACTGAAATCGGTAATGCAGTAAATATTTAATGCATTGTGCCCAAGTATGCTATTTCATTAATTAGTTGCCACGTAATTCTCACATTGTTTCTATTTTCTATAAATTTTTTTTATAATAATTGTTTTTTGCATATTGGAGTTTTTTATTCAAAGTATTTCTGAATTTTTTATATTCGGATTCATATTTTTTATTGTTTCGATTATTTAGCCATTTGCTATAAAGTTTATCCCGAATATCGCACCATTTTACTAAGTCTTCACTCATCCACGGATTTGTTGTTCTAATTTTATTCGTTTTGTTTAATTTAACATATGATTGTTCTAAAGCCCATCCTTTTTGTAAGTCATTTAGGAATTTAAAATTATGAGCACTCTTTACTTGCTGGCTGAGTTATTTACAGTGTGTGATTTTTATTTTCAATTCGAACAAAAACAATCCAAATATGATTTTTATTTTTTTCCATAATAAATTAAGTTATTTTGTGATTTTTTTTATTTCTCAGAAATTAACAAATCAAAAGCCATGGATCCAGTGAATTCAATAATAATAATAATATCCTGATGATGGTAAATAGCAAAGAGTATACATAATAAAGAGATTGGGGGACTCTCTATCACTGAGAAAGCATTTGTTCTATTATGTGCCTTGGAACAGGAACATACTCAAACCAATATCACCCAGCAAACATGGCAATACGAAGAAGATTCTCCGAACATATCACCAGGAAGAAAACATTTATTGCCGGCAATATCAATTTCGTATTCCGGAAGTTTCCTCCGTCGGAAACAACTGTTACACTAAAACAATACTTCCAGGCAATATGAAAGCAATAACTCGTATGGAAGATAAAAGGGATATCGCTAAATAAACTCCCGGTACAATAAAAAAAACGATTTAATTTTTTCATTATTAAATTTAAGCCTGAAAAACAATATCTGCATACATAATCCATTGACCAACTTATAAATTATTTTGATTTCATCTTAGCCGATTTTTCCTGCGCAATTAATCTTAACTTTTCACGAGTTTATTTCCTATATATCTTTTGATTGCTTTTGTACAAATTTAGTTTTAATTTTTTCCAAATTGCTAAAAGATTTCAAACAAATTTGCTTTATCTTCCAAATGATACAAAGATGATATTGCCGAAATATTGTCATAAAAAGTTATGACAAAAGATAAAATTTTTGAATTATTTTTTTCCAAATATCGCCGAATTATCTTCCAAGTGATAAAAGGAAGACAATTTCAAAGTAAATACTACTTGATTATTTTCATTCAAATGACAAATAGAAGATATCGCTTTAATATCTTCTTGGAAGGTATCTTTTAAATGTTTGCGGGGTCATTATGTGCGCTCTTTGTATGACTCGAAACATCGATTGTAACCAGGGATGGAAAATAATAATTTAGTTATAAAAATGAAGAATGGAACTATACTATGGAATTATACTATTCCAACAGTATTATAGCCCTAGATTATGAATTTTAAAAAACCATACGTAAAAAATTGCAAAATAATATCGGAATGCGAAAAAAGGCTTTGGGGTTCAAAAAATTAATTAAAAGATTTACATTCTGCAAACGATGCCAAAATTCTTTTTTTGCAACTAACCACCAAACTTTGTTTTATGAAATGGGCATTATACTCCGTAGATTATAAATTTAAAAAACCGCACTTAAAAAATTACAAAATAATAGAGGAACGCGAAAAAAGACTTTGTGGTAGAAAAAAATAATTAAAAAACTGAATCAGCTATTAACAATCTGCAAATGAATACAATGACGCAAAAATTTTCCTTTTTGCAAATATTTTTTCGCGATTTTTTTTTTTTTTTTTGCAAACTAAGCACCAAACTTTTGTGTATAAAATTGGTACTATAGACCCTAGATTATAAATTTAAAAAAACCACACTTAAAAAATTGCAAAATAATAGCGGAAAGCGAAAAAAGTCTTTATGGTACAAAAAATTCATTAAAAAACTTAATAAGCGTTTTACATTCTGCAAACAAACTTTTTGCAAATTTTATTTTTCGCGATTTTTTTTTGCAACTAGCCACCAAACTTTGTTGTATGAAATGTGTATTGTAGTCCCTAGATTCCAAATTAAAAAGAAACTTACTTAAAAAATTGCAAAATAAAATCGGAACGTGAAAAAAGGCTTTGTGGTACAAAAAATTAATTTGGAAACGTAATCAGTGATTTAGATTCTGCAAACAAATATATTGATGCAAAAATTTTCCTTTTTGCAAATTTTATTTTTCGCGATTTTTTTGCAACTAGCCACCAAACTTTGTGGTATGAAATGTGTATTATAGCCCCTAGATTATAAATTAAAAAAAAAATAATAGCGGAATTTGAAAAAAGACTTTATGGTACAAAAATTTAATCCCTGGGTTTTATATTTAAAAATACCGCACTTTAAAAGTTGCAAAATAACGGCGGAATTCGAAAAAGGCTTTATGGTACAGAAAATGAATTAAAAGAGGTAATCAGCGATCGACATTCTGCAAGCGAATATATTGTTGTAAAAATTTCGCTTTTTGCAAATGTTTTTTTTTTTCGCAATTTGTGCTAATATTTGCTAATATCTAAATATTTAATTTTTATGTTTTTCAACGAGCCAAAGAGGAAGCTATTTTTTAGTTACTTACATATTTAAATATGTAAGAGCGATCTAACATTTTTTGGTATAAGAGCCCGATTAAGTGAGCCTTTTCCATCCCTGATTAACCAGTCGGAGTTCGTTCCTGTTCCAAGCCGCCTAATATTTTTTCTAATAAAAAATATTGAGAGAGTTGCAAGGCCATTGTAAATAGTGCTGATGAAAGATAGAATAGTCAGTTAATATCCGATATACAGTACAGCCCAATTTTAGATTTTTATTTTATTATTTAAGATTTTATATTTATAATGGCAGAATGCGAAAAAAGGCTTTGTGGTTCACAAAATGAATTACAATACAATAAAAGACTTAATAAGCTATTTACATTCTGCAAACGAATATATCGATGCGAAATTTTACTTTTTTTTTGCAAATTTTTCTTCGCAAAGTTTTTTTTTCAACTAACCACTAAACTTTCTTTTATGAGATGTACCTAGATTATAAATTTAAAAAACCGCACTTCAAAAATTGCAAAATAATAGCGGAACGCGCAAAAAGACTTTATGTTAGAAAAAAATAATTAAAAAACTCAATCAGCTATTAACATTCTGCAAACGAAAAAAATGATGCAAAAATTTTCCTTTTTGAAAATTTATTTTTCGCAATTTTTTTTGCAAACTAAGAACCGAACTTTGATGTAGAAATTCGTATTATTGTCCCCAGATTATGAATTTTGAAAAATAATCGCGGAACGCGAAAAAGGGCTTTACGGTGGAAAAAATTTATTAAAAAACTTAATCAGCGGTTTAAATTCTGCAATCAAATATATTGAAGCAAAAATTTTAATTTTTACAAATTTTATTTTTGGCGATTTTTTTTTTGCATCGCCAAACTTTGTTTTTTGAAATGTGTATTATAGTCCCTAGTTTATATATTAACTCTTAAAAGCATTATTTCTTTAATTTTAACGATTTTTTTATATATGATTTCTAAAAGCGTTTACATTTCAAGAAAAATACCAAAAAAATTATTTAAAATATATGTGATTTTTTATTGAAAAATATGTTTTTTTGCCAAATTGCTAAACTGTGAGTATTTTAACGCCCAGCAAAATCTGAGTAATGGGTGCTAATTACTAATATCTAAATAATAAGCAGTAGAGTTAGGGTCTACTGCTCATAATTCGGTGTCAAAACTCATTATTTTTGTTTGACAAGGTCGTTTTTGTAAGTAGTTGTCCATATTCGCTGCATGAAAAAACGCACTACAAAAGTATATAAAATAAGTAGTTACCAAAATAAGTAGATATTCGTGTGCTTATACGCAGTTAAAAGATAAGTGGTTACAAGTTGTTAAATAATACAACTTACTTATATACTTACTAGTGGTTAAAAAATAAGTACGCGGAGGAAAAATACGTTTTTGTATATGTTTGGATGTAATTATACGTATGTATGTTTACAAACTACCATATATGTATTTGGAGTTTGCTTCCAATTATATTGTTTTTATAGTTACTAAGTATACATACACCCAGGATAAAGATTGGTTGGAATTCGATCAAAACCATTAAAATGAATTTACCAGGACGTTATTTTATTTGCAGTTGCCTATAAGTGAATACTACACCAGAAATATTTTACTAGGTATTAAAAATAGGGAAAATGAATTAAAAAACAATCCTTTTAACAAATTATTGGTATCTCCAATCAATTTTAAAATTAGTATCAGTTTAGTAATTGTATGAAGTAGAAGCAGCCATTTATTTAGTGTATATACAATATACGGTGTTACCGATAAACTTTATTAAAAAAATTTCAATATTCGAAAGTGGTAACTACAAATACGGGTATCCTAATCAAATATGACCATAAAGTCGAGTTTCTGTAGAACCAACCGAATTGTGGATTGTATAGATAACACACACAACTATTGATTGGTATTGGCAATGGCCTTGCAACTCTCTCAATATTTTTTATTAGAAAAAATATTAGGCGGCTTGGAACAGGAACGAACTCCGACTGGTTAATCAGGGATGGAAAAGGCTCACTTAATCGGGCTCTTATACCAAAAAATGTTAGATCGCTCTTACATATTTAAATATGTAAGTAACTAAAAAATAGCTTCCTCTTTGGCTCGTTGAAAAACATAAAAATTAAATATTTAGATATTAGCAAATATTACCACAAATTGCGAAAAAAAAACATTTGCAAAAAGCGAAATTTTTACAACAATATATTCGCTTGCAGAATGTCGATCGCTGATTACCTCTTTTAATTCATTTTCTGTACCATAAAGCCTTTTTCGAATTCCGCCGTTATTTTGCAACTTTTAAAGTGCGGTATTTTTAAATATAAAACCCAGGGATTAAATTTTTGTACCATAAAGTCTTTTTTCAAATTCCGCTATTATTTTGCAATTCTGTAGGTGCGTTTTTTTTTTAATTTATAATCTAGGGGCTATAATACACATTTCATACCACAAAGTTTGGTGGCTAGTTGCAAAAAAATCGCGAAAAATAAAATTTGCAAAAAGGAAAATTTTTGCATCAATATATTTGTTTGCAGAATCTAAATCACTGATTACGTTTCCAAATTAATTTTTTGTACCACAAAGCCTTTTTTCACGTTCCGATTTTATTTTGCAATTTTTTAAGTAAGTTTCTTTTTAATTTGGAATCTAGGGACTACAATACACATTTCATACAACAAAGTTTGGTGGCTAGTTGCAAAAAAAAATCGCGAAAAATAAAATTTGCAAAAAGTTTGTTTGCAGAATGTAAAACGCTTATTAAGTTTTTTAATGAATTTTTTGTACCATAAAGACTTTTTTCGCTTTCCGCTATTATTTTGCAATTTTTTAAGTGTGGTTTTTTTAAATTTATAATCTAGGGTCTATAGTACCAATTTTATACACAAAAGTTTGGTGCTTAGTTTGCAAAAAAAAAAAAAAAATCGCGAAAAAATATTTGCAAAAAGGAAAATTTTTGCGTCATTGTATTCATTTGCAGATTGTTAATAGCTGATTCAGTTTTTTAATTATTTTTTTCTACCACAAAGTCTTTTTTCGCGTTCCTCTATTATTTTGTAATTTTTTAAGTGCGGTTTTTTAAATTTATAATCTACGGAGTATAATGCCCATTTCATAAAACAAAGTTTGGTGGTTAGTTGCAAAAAAAGAATTTTGGCATCGTTTGCAGAATGTAAATCTTTTAATTAATTTTTTGAACCCCAAAGCCTTTTTTCGCATTCCGATATTATTTTGCAATTTTTTACGTATGGTTTTTTAAAATTCATAATCTAGGGCTATAATACTGTTGGAATAGTATAATTCCATAGTATAGTTCCATTCTTCATTTTTATAACTAAATTATTATTTTCCATCCCTGGTTACAATCGATGTTTCGAGCCATACAAAGAGCGCACATAATGACCCCGCAAACATTTAAAAGATACCTTCCAAGAAGATATTAAAGCGATATCTTCTATTTGTCATTTGAATGAAAATAATCAAGTAGTATTTACTTTGAAATTGTCTTCCTTTTATCACTTGGAAGATAATTCGGCGATATTTGGAAAAAAATAATTCAAAAATTTTATCTTTTGTCATAACTTTTTATGACAATATTTCGGCAATATCATCTTTGTATCATTTGGAAGATAAAGCAAATTTGTTTGAAATCTTTTAGCAATTTGGAAAAAATTAAAACTAAATTTGTACAAAAGCAATCAAAAGATATATAGGAAATAAACTCGTGAAAAGTTAAGATTAATTGCGCAGGAAAAATCGGCTAAGATGAAATCAAAATAATTTATAAGTTGGTCAATGGATTATGTATGCAGATATTGTTTTTCAGGCTTAAATTTAATAATGAAAAAATTAAATCGTTTTTTTTTATTGTACCGGGAGTTTATTTAGCGATATCCCTTTTATCTTCCATACGAGTTATTGCTTTCATATTGCCTGGAAGTATTGTTTTAGTGTAACAGTTGTTTCCGACGGAGGAAACTTCCGGAATACGAAATTGATATTGCCGGCAATAAATGTTTTCTTCCTGGTGATATGTTCGGAGAATCTTCTTCGTATTGCCATGTTTGCTGGGTGATATTGGTTTGAGTATGTTCCTGTTCCAAGGCACATAATAGAACAAATGCTTTCTCAGTGATAGAGAGTCCCCCAATCTCTTTATTATGTATACTCTTTGGTATTGGTAAACGAATTTTTTACTATATTTGTTTTCCAAGCAAAACATATAAATTCAAAATTAGACTTGAAAATTAATAAGTGTTTGTGGTGTAGTCGGTAGAGAGTTGGCCTAGTACGCCGGATTTCCGAGTTCAAATCCCGGACAAGACAAAAAATTATTTATAAATTAAAATAAAATATTCATATGTATAAACAGTAAATATGGCTAAGAAAATTAAAACTAGTTGTGGTGCAGTGGGTAAGAGTGTGAACTATTAACCTGAATGGCCGGGTTCAATACCAGAAAATTCAAAAAAAGTTTTTTAATTTCAATAAAATTTTGAGGAACATAATAATATTTATGTGGAACATAATATTGAATAAGACAACCGAATATTGGCTTTCACGACGAAAAATACAATTTAATATAAAGATAGTTGTCGCAACCGCACGAATTCGATTGGCAACAAATTCGGTGGCCACAACTGAGACTGTTTTCTGTGTGTATATTTCCCGGTAAACATGGGTTTGTTTGTAAATTAGTCATATTTTGTCATCTAAGAATACATATTTTTGCATTTTTAACTTTATAATAATTATATTTGTGGGATACAATTAACATATATTTGGGAAAACGGCGAATTTCCATTCTTGATACATATAAAGTTGTATGTAGCCATTATAACTTTTGTAGTTGGTAATAATCGTTTAGTTTAGCTAGACTGCATCTAGTCAGAAAATTTAGTGATATTTTTCCTTTATTTATTATGTGAAAAAATAAAATAAATTAGTATAAATAAAACATAAAGTTGTGTTGAAAAGAAAAAAAAAATTTAATTGTGTATATTAAAGTATTAACTTATGATAAGAGTTTTTAATTAATATTTGTTAATAAAAATAAATAGAAAATAAACGAAGAGATTGTAGTTATTGTTTTTCAATGAAAGATTTGTATTAGATGTAAAATTCAATGTGATTTATAATATATTTAGTTATTAAATAATCGCCAAACAACAGATGTATTAATTTTACTTTTTATGTTTTTCCATTAAAATATAGAGAAATTTGGAGAGTAGAATAAATACGCCTATTGTTTGGCATATATTAATAATTGCTTTATAACTAAATGTATTATTTATATATAGTATGGAATTGGATTGGTCACACCCTCAGAAAAGATCCTGCACCCCGTTTCTGTATTTCTCGCATCGAAACACTTTTCGCAAAAAACCATGTGAAATGCAACCCTGCTCTGCATGTGTGTTATTTCTAATTTAATTAGGTATTCTACAAAACTACATGTGTCCACAGTTATAAATGTTACAATATCTGAAAGAATTACGACTAAAACTACAGTCCATTTTATCATCTCTTAAATCATCCTGTGTAATGCAGGGTGACCATAAATTTCTCGATGAGAAAACTTCTCGCATCAGATACAGAAACGGGGTACTGATGATATAGCCAATACTGCAATTGAATGGAACCCCCAAAGTAGCCGTAGAAGAGGGCGTCCAGCGCATACATGGAGTAGCCAGGTCAAGAATGAAGTCACAATGTTTAGAAGAAGTTGGGGTGAAATCAAGAACCTGGCACCGGATAAATCAGAATGGCGAAAATTTGTTAAGGCCCTATGCTCCTTATAAAAACCGAGGGAACATATATAAGTGTTTTCAAAACTTCTTCTTCAAGTAAAACTTTTCCGAAATAAAACATTCTAAATTCCCTAAAAGCTGAACAACGGCCCAAAAAATGTACTAAATTCTCTTCTTCGAACATATTGCAAATTGAGCATAAAATCGATATATCATCCTGATTATTCTGATATCTGGTGGCATTTAGTTTTATAAGATCACACCTCATCTTAAAAATCCACATTATATCATCTCGACTGCTGACTTCAGATAAGTACGTTTGACCTATCATTGGGTCCAGATTTTTATAAATTCTGTTTGCATTTTGCTTATCAACAGTTGACCGTAATATTTATTTCTTAAAGCTTGCAATAGATTTTTTCGGTTTTCATTCCATTGCCCCTTAGTGGTATGATTTTCTGACCAATTAATATTATACTCTGCCCCTATTGTATTGAGGTCTTTTACCCATAAAAGCTGATGTTGTAGTAATTTTCGTGTTAATGTATGTGGTAGTCTATCTTCGCTGAAATCAAATAGGGTTCTGGTGATATACCTAAGGTGGAGATCTAGCGTGAAAAGATGTCCATGTTCCATTCCTGTTTCCAACATTAACGCAAACGTTGGTGTAAAGTTCGGTAGTTTAAGTAACTTTTTTATAAAATAAATTTGAAGCTTATCTACTTCTTCAAATAACGAAAAACCCCATACTTGCGCCCCGTATGTTTGAATTGACCTGCTTACTGCCAAAAATAATTTCCATTTGGACTTAAGAGACACATTTCGCTTGCTTAGAAAATTATTCCATGTAATATTAATGCTATTTTTTGCTGCTACGTGTCTATTTTCCACATGTTTTCTGAAAATCATTTTCGGTGTCAATATAACCCCTAGATAACAGTATTCAGACGCTATTATTATCTCATTACTATTCAGAAGCCATTTCTCGTTACTCGCCAGTCTGCCACCTTTTCTAAAAACCATGATTTCGAACTTGTTTAAATTTACCTCCACATTCCACATTTTGCAATATTCTTCAAGTCTGTATATCATTTTCTGCATCACTTGTATATTGTCAGCCAGGATCACTATATCGTCTGCATACATGAGTAGTCGTATGTTCAAATTGTCTAACTGTATTCCACCTTCCAAGTGCTCATACAAATCCTTTAGATATATTGCAAACAGTAATGGTGAGAGTAAACATCCCTGTTTTACACCTGATTCTGTAGAAAAACTTTTAGAGAGCTCGCTGCCTGTCCATATTACGGATTTGGTATTGCTGTAAACATTTTCTATAAACTTAACCAGCTTTGTTGACACACCGATTGTGTACAGTTTATAAATTAATGCTTTGCGAGACACTTTATCGAAAGCTGCCTTAAAGTCTACAAAAAATGCATACGTTTTCTTATTCTTCGCAAAGTTTATGTGAACAATGGAGGAGAGGTTGTAAATATTATCTGATGTGGAATAATTTTTTCGAAACCCGGCTTAATATTCGTTTAAAACCTTTTTGCGTTCTGTCCATTCTGTTAGTCTTTCTGTAATCAAACCCATCATTACTTTTGGTAGACAATTCATAAAGGATATTCCACGGTAGTTACTTGGAACCGTGTTGTCGCCTTTTTATGTATCCAGGTGCCTTATTCACTTTTGTTTTAGCCAACATATTCTTTATCTCGCTCATTGTAATTGTTTTATCTAAGTCTTCATCACTTCTATATAGAAAATCGAATGACATTTGTGGTGGATTCCATAAGTTTTGAAAATATGTCCTTAGCTCATCTGCTGGTATTGATATGCTGGGTAAAATATCTTCGTTTCGTGTTTCTTTTGCGATTTTCCACCAATCTTTGCTATTATTAACCTATTCTTATATCAAGTTGCTGGTAATAATATATTTTAGCTTCACGACACACTTCTTTATAGCTTCGATTTGCCTTTAAATATTTTGCTTTATTTTCGTCGTTGCAATTATTTCTAAAGTTTTGCAAAAGTATAAATGATAATCTTCTTGCATTGTAACATTGCCTATTATATCATTTTTGTTTCCGTGTAAATCTAGGCTCTTTTTTATGCATCTTGTTGTATACTTCTTGTATTATGTTGGTAATGTCTCCAAATATGAAACTATCGTGTTGTTGTTTCTTATTTTGCAATTTTTTTTCACTTTTGTTTGATACTCCTCCCGTTTACGTTGATTCCATTGTAATTTTTGTAGCAAATTTTGGGTTTTTCTCGCTATTTTGTGTGTCGTTGATTTTTAACGAAAGAACTATTGGTAGGTGATCAGACCATGACTTTTCGTCTACAGCAAACTTTTGAATATTCATAGGTAAGTCCTGTGACACGGCACATATATCAATAACTGAAGTCCCAGTACCACCAATAAAGGTGAGTTCTCCATCTTCATCACCTAGTGTCATTCCATTCAAAATAAGCAAACCATGATCATGACAAAACTCTATTACATTTCTTCCTCTAGAATTATCGATTTTATCTTTGGACCTTCTTTCTTCTGTGCCTGCTGCAACCTATCTCTGATTATATCATCTATATTGGTTTGTAGTATCCCAATTCTGGAATTTAAATCACCTATTACTATAGGGTTAGGCAGATAAGCTTCTTTAAAGAGCAAGTCTAGTCTACGAAAATCTTCCTTCCATGTAACCGCTCTCATATACAGTGGAGTTAGGGTAAAATGGGTGCTATTAATAGCGAAATTTATAACATTAATTTCTTGAGTATTTTGAAATGAATAAATAAAACCAGTTTTCTTCAATTCTTTTTTAACTTCCAATAGGCAGCCTCCAATACCTCTTCCGTGAACACTATTACGTGTTGCTGGACTCCAAAGCAGGTCAAAGCCTCCAAAAATTTATTAAACTGTTCGATTTTTTCTAAACAGACGTGGGTTTCAAACAAGGCAAAAATATCGAATGATTTTATATAGGAAAAGAAATCAATATATAGTAACTTATTTTCTAGGCCGTGTATATTATATGATAGAATTTTTAAATATTTTGTTACATCTAAAGTTTTACTTTTTCATACATATAACATTTAGTTTTTTTGATTAATTTTTTCAAACAAAGTTTCATAATTAAGACTCACTTTATTAATATTATCGCCATAAAGTTTAGCCAAAACCACATCAGCTTTTTGTTGGCAACACATCAACTGACGATTTTTGTCCCAAAAATTATAAGTAGTAAAAAATTTTAGTTTCATTATATAACCACTTATTTGGTAATGAATTAAAATAAAAACAAAATATATAAACTACGAACTATACACTTATTGTCGCCAAAATTAATTTTACTGTGAGAATGCCACTTTAAATATTTAAACAAACATGTTTAAATATTACACTTTTTGTAAAAAAAACGCGTGTTTTAGATTTTTCGCAAACATTCCTATAACTGTTTAAAAAGTCTGCGCCAAACTATAAGAACACTTTTTACAGATGGGGCCTCAATGCCCAAAAATGCAGTTTTTGTGCATCGAGTGCTTTTTTATTAAAAAACTGGTATGTTGGCTAAACCACGCATTTAGGGGTTAAAAAGAAACAAATTAAAAAATTGCAAAATAATAGTGGAACCCGAAAAAGGACTTTATGGTACAAAAATTAATTCAGAAATCTTAATCAGCGATTTACATTCTGTAAACAAATAAATAAATGGAAAAATTTTTCTTTTCCAAATTTTTATTTCGAGATTTTTTTTTTGCAACCAAACTTTATTGTATGAAATGGGTATTATAGTCCCTACATTATGAATTTTGAGAAATCGCACTAAAGAAATTGAAAAATAATAGCGTAATGCGAAAAAGGCCTTTATGATGTAGAAAATTACTGAAAAGAGCTAATCAGCGATTGACATTCTGCAAACGAATATATTGATGCTAAAAATTTTCCTTTTCGCAAAATTTTGTTCGTATTTTTTTTTCCAATCTAAAGCACCGTAAGTTGTTTTTCACGTGGAACAATTTCACTCGAACTTTTGAGGCTTAATAATGCAATTTAAATTATAAAAATGAACAATTTTTAATTTTATAATAAATGCACAATCACAATATACACAAAATGTCAATTTTTCACCAGAAAAATAATAGTCTTGTATATTAAATTTGCGTGAAAACAAAGTCTACACAATTTTCACGTGAAACTGATTGTCGTGAAAAATTATTTTTTTATATGGAGTATAACAGTTTTTTTCACGTGAAACTCAAACAACTTACGGTGCTTAACCACCAAACTTTGGTTTAAGATATGGTTATTATGTCTTTAGATTATGAATTAAAATATACTGCAGTTAAAAAATTACAAAATAATGGCGTGGTGCGAAAAATGATTTGTTTTTTTTTTGCCATACCATAATTTTTGTTATTATATATGGGTATTATAGTCCTTGGAATATGAATTTCAATAAACCGAACGAGCGAGACTTTTCCATCCATGATTAACAAGTCTATGTTCGTTCCTGTTGAAAGGCACATAATATTTTATTTCACAAAAAGTAATGAGCAATTTGCAGGGCCATTGGTGTGTATTATTGTCAAGGTTGGTTACCGTTATCGTTATAATGCCGTTATCGCTAAAATACCGTTTCAAATGGAATACCGTTACCGTTATCGATACCTCTAAAAAAATTTATAAATACCGTTATCGTTACCGTTATTTTTATGGGTAGTTACCGGTATTTTACCGGTATTTATTATTTTATATAAAAATTACAATTTTTTTATTTTTTATTATATAATCTTGAGTGTTTTTTTTTACAAAAAATTTATAGATAATAATTTTACTTATTAAAACTACCAGTATTGAATTTATAGCTTAAAATCTGTATTTTCAGTACTTCAAATTAAAAATATGCCATGTTTTTACTTGTTTTTATATGTTTTTAACATAATTTTTAATACCGGTACGTACCGGTATTGCTGTTTCGATAACGGTATACCGTTACCGAAACAGTCTTAAATACCGTTACATTTACCGTTACCTAAACAAACGAAATCTGATACCGTTACCGTTACCCTTACCGTTGAAAGTGTGTGCAAAATAATTTTCCCATTTTGTGTTTGTATTTATTCAATGTGCGTTATATTAAACAAACATTTATTCATTTTATAGTAGTGAATTTACAAGCATTTTTATACACAATAAATACGAGAAATGCGTTGTTCACGGAAGAAACCGTAAACAACACCAATGGCCTTGCAACTCTCTCAATATTTTTTATTTGAAAAAATATTATGCGGCTTGGAACAGGAACGAACTCCGACTGGTTAATCAGGGATGGAAAAGGCTCACTTAATCGGGCTCTTATACCAAAAAATGTTAGATCGCTCTTACGTATTTAAAAATGTAAGTAACTAAAAAATAGCTTCCTCTTTGGCTCGTTGAAAAACATAAAAATTAAATATTTAGATATTAGCAAATATTAGCACAAATTGCGAAAAAAAACATTTGCAAAAAGCGAAATTTTTACAACAATATATTCGCTTGCAGAATGTCGATCGCTGATTACCTCTTTTAATTCATTTTCTGTACCATGAAGCCTTTCTCGAATTCCGCCGTTATTTTGCAACTTTTTAAGTGCGGTTTTTTTTAAATATATAACCTAGGGATTAAATTTGTGTACCATAAAATTTTTCAAATTCCGCTATTATTTTGCAATTCTTTACGTGCGTTTTTTTAAATTTATAATCTAGGGGCCATAATACACATTTCATACAACAAAGTTTGGTGGCTAGTTGCAAAAAAAAATCGCGAAAAATAAAATTTGCAAAAAGGAAAATTTTTGCATCAATATATTTGTTTGCAGAATCTAAATCGCTGATTACGTTTCCTAATTAATTTTTTGTACCACAAAGTCTTTTTATCGTTCCGCTTTTATTTTGCAATTTTTTAAGTACGTTTCTTTTTAATTTATCATCTAGGGACTATAATACACATTTCATACAACAAAGTTTGGTGGCTAGTTGCAAAAAAATCGCGAAAAATAAAATTTGCAAAAAGGAAAATTTTTTTCATCAATATATTTGTTTGCAGAATGTAAATCGCTGATTAAGTTTTTTAATTAATTTTTTGTACCATAAAGCCTTTTTTCGCCTTCCCCGATTATTTTACAATTTTTTAAGTGTGGTTTTTTTAAATTTATAATCTAGGGTCAATAGTACCAATTTTATACACAAAAGTTTGGTGCTTAGTTTGCAAAAAAAAAAAGTAAATCGCGAAAAAAATATTTGCAAAAAGGAAATTTTTTGCGTCATTGTATTCATTTGCAGCTTGTTAATCGCTGATTGAGTTTTTTAATTATTTTTTTCTACCACAAAGTCTTTTTTCGCGTTCCTCTATTATTTTGCAATTTTTTAAGTGCGGTTTTTTAAATTTATAATCTACGGAGTATAATGCCCATTTCATAAAACAAAGTTTGGTGGTTAGTTGCAAAAAAAGGAAATTTTGACATCGTTTGCAGAATGTAAATCTTTTAATTAATTTTTTAAACCCCAAAGCCTTTTTTCGCATTCCGATATTATTTTGCAATTTTTTACGTATGGTTTTTTAAAATTCACAATCTAGGGCTATAATACTGCTGGAATAGTATAATTCCATAGTATAGTTCCATTCTTAATTTTTATAACTAAATTATTATTTTCCATCCCTGGTTACAATCGATGTTTCGAGTCATACAAAGAGCGCACATAATGACCCTGCAAACATTTAAAAGATACCTTCCAAGAAGTTATTAAAGCGATATATTCTATTTGTCATTTGAATGAAAATAATCAAGTAGTATTTACTTTGAAATTGTCTTCCTTTTATCACTTGGAAGATAATTCGGCGATATTTGTAAAAAATAATTCAAAAAGTTTATCTTTTGTCATAACTTTTTTGACAATATTGCGGCAATATCACCTTTGTATCATTTGGATGATAAAGCAAATATGTTTGAAATCTTTTATCAATTTGGAAAAAATTAAAACTAAATTTGTACAAAAACAATCAAAAGATGTATAGGAAAAAAACTCGTGAAAAGTTAAGATTAATTGCGCGGGAAAAAACGGCTAAGATGAAATCAAAATAATTTATAAGTTGGTCAATGGATTATGTATGCAGATATTGTATTTCAGACTTAAATTTAATAATGAAAAAATTAAATCGTTTTTTTATTGTACCGGGAGTTTATTTAGCGATATCCCTTTTATCTTCCATATGAGTTATTGCTTTTATATTGCCTGGAAGTATTGTTTTAGTGTAACAGTTGTTTCCGACGCAAGAATCTTCCGGAATACGAAATTGATATTGCCGGCAATAAATGTTTTCTTCCTGGCGATATTTTCGGAGAATCTTCTATGTGTTGCCATGTTTGCTGGGTGATATTGGTTTGAGTATGTTCCTGTTCCAAGGCACATAATAGAACAAATGCTTTCTCAGTGATAGAGAGTCCCCCAATCTCTTTATTATGTATACTCTTTGACAACACTCAGGTTTTTAGTGGAATGCATTGGGTAAATTCAAAGAAAGTTGCACGTTTTTCGTAGCAAAAACTCACCAAATAATATCCCGTGGGTATATCCACACTTCAAAAATACAAAATAATCTGTTGGATAAATTTTAGAATCCTCAGGATCAAAATTGGTGTTTTCTTTTATATTTTTTATCTCACCCTGAGAATACAAGCTTACTCAGTAGTTAAAATATTCTAGTAATTATTGCAACTTTTAGCATTAAATATTGTTAACACAATTGTGATGATGTGAGAATCGTGCTTAGTTCTGACTATAAAACTTACCTTTTATTTTAAAGTGAATACTACAATTTTCTTCTTTTTTAAACTTAAGTGCACTACTTCACTACTTTTAAAACCTCTTAAATATTTTTTTAAATTTAATGGTCTTAGGATGACCATCTCATCTGTAAGTAATGCTCAAGCTATCATTTTCTTATTGCGGACAACTGAAGAGTTAGGGTGATGCCCACGAAATAAATGTATTGTCTATCATGAAAATGATCAACCTTTTTGAAACAACAAATAAGATCTAATATGACGATATCATATTAGAATTTGGACTTGAGGTAGAACAATATTCAAACTAAATATATGGAAATTACTTTTATTTATGAAAAGTATCATACACTCAATGAAAAAGTTTCATAAAGTATATAAAGCTTTTTCATCAATTTTAAGAATTTTTTTTATTTATTTTGTTAAGAAAATTTCATTAGTTTAATGAAAAATTTCATTAAAACTCGTCGAGCAAAACTCTGTGTGTGTGTAGGGTTAATGAGTGTTTGTAGGGAGTTACCTCAATCGACATGTCCTTGCTGAAATAATACGTTATATAATAGAAAATTAGGAAATCTCCTAATCTCCAATCGCATACCTTAGTTTCTTCTTATAAAACTCAGAAACGGGTAATAATGCGACAACTTTTGCCGTAGAATTTTATCCCATATCAGAATTTTGTTAAGATCGGAAAGAACCCATCGTGATAGTTTAATCGTTAGTTGTTTATTTTCTTTAATGTAAAGGTTTTGTTTCCAAATTTTTCGTATGGGAAGCCTTTAAAATTTTAGGTAATTTTTCTTGTAAAATGATTTTTTTATTCAAAAGTTTACACTCTAATAAATTTTTGTTGAAACCTACTCTATTAAAAGGAGGTAACTTGATACATACTATAAATTTGGCAATAATAGGCACAATGTTTAAAATCAAAATATATAGACACATTGTGTTTAAAAATAATAGACACAATGTGTCTAAAAGTATGATTTTAATTGTATCGAAATGGTTAGGAACTTTTAGATTTTGTTTAATTTTACATGTACTGTGTCTAAAAGTGCTATATTAAATGCATGAATCTACATTTATGATGTCTAGAAGCACGCTTATTAATGAGTATATATACAATGAAAATGCTTTTATTAAATATTGTACTTTATGGTGCCTTAAATAAAACAAAATGCATTTTTAAAAAATAAATGAATTTGAAAATTTTTGTATATAAAAAACTAAATGGAAAACCCATAAACTTTAAAGGCATTTCGCGGGAAGTCTGTATCTTAGGTCGAAAAATAAAGTACACCATTGTAATCAGCATGTCCGAAATATGTAGAATTGATGGTCAGAACTCTATTAATTTTTAAAAGTTAAGATTTTGTCATCCTATGTTTTTTGATTGCAAATAGGTAATGGAAGTAGGGAACAAAGTTTTGTGGCCGTGATCTTACTGCAACCACATTCTTTCTCTGCATGTATGACATCATGCCGTCATTTACGCATTTGTTTTGTCCGATGTCCTCTCCGATACGAATTACAGGTCTTATACCTTTCTTGGTTTAGCTAATAAACGAAGTTGAGCTACTTCCAAAAAACTCAGCCTAAGTGCACATGCGTTATGTGTCAGTTAATCCACTTATTTGCAATTAAATCCGATACATTAAATAGCCTGTTTGTTTTGGTGGCTGTCATCATACTGCTGCTGCTCTTGTTGCCTGTCGCCAGTTGTATAGTAAGTTTGTAAATGACAACATCTACAATTTCATTTTACTTTTTAGAGAAGTGTGGAGTGAAATAAGATTTTACGCTGTCAGGAACATACAAAGTAAGAAGAAATGTAGTATTCCCTATTAAACTTTTGGTTTTCGTAACGTTTCAATTTTGTTTTCCTGGTTTATGCCAACCAGGCACGTACATTATTTAAGTGGTTGGAATATGAGGGCAATTTGCACGTAGTCACTACTGAATCCACATCCACCACAACCATATCCACTAACTAGAAAAAGTAATTCAAATGCAAGGCAGTTTGTTAAAACATAACGAAATTGCCACTTAAAGTATGAGTTATCAGCTAATTTAAAAGTAATCACGAATATGCATGCACACGCAAGTGACCCCTTAATTACGAATTGTCGATTTCCAATGACAATACGACTTAGTTTTGTTCTATTTGTCGAATTCGAACAAAATCGTTTTCTATTTTATATTCGTTTGGACATAGCAAGCCACGATTTTATTTGGGTATAAGTGGTTTGAAAAATTCTTGGTAATTTTACAAGGAATATACAAAATCTGAAATTTTTAATGATATTTAATTTAAACTTACACACATAATTATACCCAAAAGAAAGCTTGGTTAGTACCAACTGAAAAAAATTTAAAAGAAAATATTGCAATTTTAAGTGAAAATATAGTAGCAACAAGTCGAAAACACCTTAGCCGATTAAAAAGATTTGAATATTTTCGAGCTCAGCATACCAAAATTAAATAAAATAATCAAACTTATTATCATAATTTTGCAAATGTATATTTTTGTAAAGTCGACTTTATATTAAAGATAAAAATAATGTCAAACATATCCTACATTCAAAACTTTTGTATATTTTTATTAAAAATATTTTATATGTTACTAAATATGAAATAATATTAGACTTATCATTTAAAATCGACTTTTGTTTTATAATAAAAGTAACTATTTCAATAGATACCATACAAAATTTTATTAAAACTATTGTGAATTTTCAATTTTGTTATAACTTGTAAAATTGATATCAAATGGAACAAAAAATATTGGATGTTAACATTGAAAATGGACAATACGTACTTTAAGGGACACCTTAATGCACCCAGCAAATGAATATGAAAAATCAATGAAATTAAATACTGAAAAGTAAGTCAAAAACATACAAACAAAATAAAACACTTGGCACATTATTGCTTTTTCTTCATTTTTGAAATTAATTGCAACCAATTACAACAATTTAAGCGTACGCAAATGGAATTTTATTACAAGAATGAAATTTTAGTAAACTAATGAAAATTTTTTCTTAAAGTGATCGAAAAATTTCTTAAAATTAATGAAAATAATTATTTTCATTTTTGCATTAAAAAATACAAAAATTGTTTTTTCGGACATCCTATATTTTCATATATTTAGTTAGTGTTCTACCTCAAGTCCAAATTCTATTACCACACTGTCATATTAGATTTAATTTGTTTTTTCAAAAAGGCTGACCATTTTCAAGTTAGACAATACAATTGTTTCGTGGGCATCACCTCAACTTATCAGATGTCCGCAATAACCCAGGAAAATTTTTTACAATCGGTAGCCAACCACACCCATTCATCAACTGGTTCCATTGCAACCGATTCCATGAAACTGGTTCCGGAACCAGTTCCTGGGATCCTATATGGAAGGTGTGGTTGACGTAGAATCAGTTCCATAACTAGTTCCAGAACTGATTCTAGAGCAACCGGTTCCACTTTGGAGCCATAGAAGGGGTTGCTTTTGGGACAATTTCAAACAAAAAGAATAGGTATTAGAATCGACAGTAGAAGGGGTTGTGAATGAAAAGTAGATATTGTACAACCGATTCTTTGGAACAGAAAATTTTCCTGGGAAGTAAATGATAATTGAAATATACATAGGTACACTCTAAAAAATGTTTATAAATTTACTACTATAAAATGGGTAAAATTTTGTTTAGTTTTACTAAAATTTGGTAAATATAAACAAAAAATGCCTAAACTTTTTTTGTACACACTTCCATACACAATAATACACACACAAAATATTTTTAGATACCCGACTAAAAAAGTTTTCATATAATCTTATATAATTTGATATAATTATAAATGTTTATATGCGTGGCTTTATATAACCATATACATTTATATTAGCACTTTGGTTTTATAAATATGTTTGATATGACGTTATATATAATCATATGGGATTTGGTCTCCAGCCATATATTAAGAGATCTGCGAATTAGTTTATATATAATTATATGTAATGGCGTATAAGCTTCTATAAACAACCTTGTATGACAATATATACCCGACTAAAAAGGTTTTCATATAATCTTATATGATTTGATATAATTATAAATATTTGTATGCGTGGCTTTATATAACCATATACATTTATATTAACACTTTGGTCTCATAAATATGTTTGATATAACGTGATATATAATCATATGCGATTTAGTCTCCAGCCATATATTAAGAGCTCTGCAAATATAGTTCATACATAATTATATATAATGGCATATAAGCTTTTATAAACAATCTTATATCAAAATATATAACAAAGTTAATAGAAAATTGTATTAATTTTATATATAATTACATCTGACATGATATCTAATTATACAAAATTTTATAAAGTTTAATTGCAATTTGTAAATTTGAAAATAAAAATTAGAAAAACTTATGTTGAAATAAATATGGTTTAAGTTCAGTTATTTTTTCCTTGAAAAAAAAAAAAATAATTCTGAAATTATTTTTTTTATTTTATAAGACACACATTTTATAAGAATGACCAAAACTCTAACCTAGAAAAAGTTGTTCCGACAAATTTTTGTAATGTTTTATTTTGTCAGCTGTTTCCAAGTTTATTAGCAAACATTTTTCTAAACATTAAGCATTAGTATTTAATATGAATGAAAATAAGTGATCTCAAATAATGATCTATTTACTAAAATTTTATTTGAAAATCTTCATCAAATTATATGAATTAATATATAATTTGATGCAGTTAGATAGACCCATTTTTCGGATCAAATTGTATCAGGTTAGATAACATGCTTATCTCGCTTGATATAATTATATATTCCAATATTCGTATCAAATTAGATATGGACGTATATATGGGTTTATATTTGGTGATATATGATTATATAATATCTTTTCTAGTCGGGTATTATGTGTTTACAGATAAACACGGTAAGCCTAAAATTACTATTCTTTTGTTAAAAAAAAATTTTACGCACAAAGTTTTTAAATATACTGACTTATAATAGTAATAAATACTCTGACATTTTAAACTGCAAAAAAATGTTAAATACTAAAAAAAAGGTAAAACACATTTTTATTAGGAAATAGCAACATAGCATGAAACAGTTTTTGGTAATTATTGTTGACATTTTAGTTCAATAGTTATACCAAATTTTTATCATGATATCAATTTTATACAAATACCTTAAGATCTAATTATGACTAATTTCGAATTTGCGAGAATGACACGGATATTATTGTATTACGAGTATTAATAAAATACGTACTAAAAATTAATTTGTTGTTTTATTAAACAATACGCATTTTTGTGGGTTTTTATGCATTTTCTTTGGATTTCTGCGCATTTTTTGCTGATTTTTACGCATTTTATGCTTACATTTACACGTAAACATGCTTTTTTACTCACAATTTTAGTAAATTAACACACAAAATTTTTTATGCACTTTCAGTGTAATATTACACATTATTTGTGCAACTTAAACAAAATGTGCGTATTTTTTTGAGTTACACACATAGAGTAAATTTACCCAATTTATAGTAGGAGTACAGTTTCGTACTATAAGTTGGGTAAATTTTAATAGAATTTTAATTAGAGTGTAAGGTATAAAAATTTAACGGGACGAAAACTGTGTACTTTTTTATATGAACTGTCTGATTTGGTAAAACCAGTCATAAATTAACACTTTGTGAAAAGAAACAATGTACATAAAAGTACCCTTTGGGTACTATTAATGAAAATATTCATAATATTTATGAATCCCGTTTATACTTGAATAACAGATGTCTCTTTTTAAATTCTATTAAGATTTCCCAGGTAGAAAATTACGAAGGGGCCAGCACTGGCAAAGCACCGAAATGGGTGGTATGAGTGCTTGTTAACAGCGCTTTCCCAACGCCCAAATGATAACACCGTTCCACGGTGGTGCCAATGCTTTACAAAGTCCTGAGAAAGCACCCATAAACATAAAAATCAAATGCTTTGCCAACGCTCAAAAAAAAAAAATTAAAGTGCTTTCATGATACCCAAAATAACAACGATCTATTTAATTATTTGTAAAGTTTGAGATAGCACCAAGAAACACAAATATCAAGTAATTTCCCTGCCACCAAATAATGAGCCCTCATCACTGAAGACTTTTAAATTACTCTAAAAATAGCTGATTCTTGGAGTTGTTGTAATGTGGAGTCAAAAATTATTTAAATATCCATTCTTTTTTGGAGCTTCTTTTTTAAAAGCAAAATATTTTAGGAAAACAAGTGCTGAGAAGTCACCTTTTTCAAGAGTTGGTAAAGCGACCAAATTTAGTGCTTTGTCAGTACTTCTTTTTGTAATACCGAGGACTACTCGTGCTTTGCCAGTGCTTCTTTTTTGATTCCACACATAATTTCTACCTGGGTTGTTTATTGATAAGTTTACTTTGACGAGTTGCATCTCAATTTCTTTTATTATGAAGATGTCATCGAATATCATTTGGTAGCACTTGGAGATCTATTATAGGAAGCCCAGGGAAGGAATAAGGTTTAAAGATTTTGTAGAGGGCAAAGTAGCACAAAAATGTATCGAAATTTTACCAATGAAGATCTATTTTATTAATCTATCATTCGAAATCATATATTATCATATATGTATGTGGTGACATTTAAACTATAGATTATGATATATGGTGCCATTTCAACAATATATGATCATATATAGTACCTTATGAACAACATTTTTAATACAGTTCCAGATATGATATTATATGCTACCATATCAGGTCAAAAGTCAGATAAAATTTCATCTGATTAACACATAATTTAATCAGGTCCGATCTAAACTGATACAATTAGATAAAAACTGATAAACAACTGATACAATTTTATCGGGCCATTTTTCGGATCAAATGGTACATGGATGACTCTAAGTTATATATTACCATATAAAGCTCTATATTATTTTTTTTAATAGGGAAATACCATATATGGTGCAATTTAAACAATATATGGTCATATATGGTAACTCAACTACAATATTAACTGTATTTCAGAAGCTATTAATTGTATTTCATAAATTTTAAATGTATTTCAGAAATTATTAATTGTATTTCAGAAATAATCAAATCTATTTCAGAACTTGTTGTTTGTTTATCATAGTTAATAGAGAAAAATTTCTAAATTACATTTCATAATTTCTGAAATACAATTGATAATTTCTGAAATACAGTTTGATAATTTCTGAAATACAGTTGTGAATTTCGGAAATACAATTAATAATTTCTGAAATACAATTGATAAAACTGAAATTCAATTGACTAGTTCTGAAATACAATTCATAAATCTGAAAAATAATTGATAAGTTCTGAAATACAATTGATAAAACTGAAATTTAATTGATTTGTTCTGAAATACAATTGATAAATATTAAAAACAATTGATACAATTGGAAATGGTGTAAAACGTTATAAAGATGTAAAAAAAATATTTTTTTTAAAAAAATTCAATTTAATAAAAAACGAGTAAAAAGGTTAAAGTCGGGCATGCCGACTATACAATACCCTGGTGTATTGTTTGGATCGGAAATTCGAATGGGTTAAAATGGGGCTTGTGTCAAAATTTTCTATAATGTGAGTCAGCGCACCAAATTTCATTAAAATATCTTAATATTTGCGACCTGCAGTTTGTAACCAAGCCAATTTTGGGGGGACCCTTATATGGGCACTAGGTCTAAACATGGACCGATGTTCACCAAAATCAATAGGCTCCGTCCTTGGGCCAACATAGGTCTGTGTACCAAATTTCATCAAAATATCTTAATATTTGCGACCTGCAGCGTATAAAGAGTATAATTTTGGTAGGACCCTTATATGGGCACTAGGTCTAAACATGGACCGATGTTCACCAAAATCAATAGGCTGCGTTATTGCGCCAACATAGGTCTGTGTACCAAATTTCGTCAATATATCTTAATATTTGCGACCTGCAGCGTATAAACAGTATAATTTTGGTAGGACCCTTATATGGGCACTAGGTCTAAACATGGACCGATGTTCACCAAAATCAACAGGCTGCGTTATTGGGCCAATATAGGTCTGTGTACCAAATTTCATCAAAATATCTTAATATTTACGACCTGCAGCGTATAAAGAGTATAATTTTGGTAGGACCCTTATATGGGCACTAGGTATAAACATGGACCGATATTCACCAAAATCAATAGGCTACGTTACTGGGCTAACATAGGTCTGTGTACCAAATTTCGTCAAAATATCTTAATATTTACGACCTGCAGCGTATAAACAATATAATTTTGGTAGGACCCTTATATGGGCACTAGGTCTAAACATGGACCGATGTTCACCAAAATCAAACTTGTTCGTCTTTGGGCCAACATAGGTCTGCATTCCAAATTTCATCAAAATATCTTAATATTTGCGACATGTAGAGTGCGCACAAGATTGCATGGACAGACAGACAGACGGACGGACAGACAGACGGACATCGTTAAATCGAAATAAAAAAAATTCTGAGCCGATCGGTTTACTATAAGGTGGGTCTACGACCAATATTTTTTGGTGTTACAAACATCAGAACAAACTTATAATACCCTGACCACATAGTGGTGTAGGGTATAAAAATATAATTTTATAAAAACATTTATAGAAAATAAAATTATAATTTTATAAAAAGAAATTCATTTTATAAAAAAAATGCATAGCCGTGAATCGAACTCAAGACCTTCTGAGTTTAAATCTTATTTTAACAAAATATTGTAATTTTTATAAAATCAGTGCTCTGCCAGTGCATTATTTTTTGAACTGTTGTCAATATCTGTCTGGGATCTTATTTAATCCCAAATAAATGGAGATCTTACGTAGTACCCAAATATAATGCGGGATCTAATTTTATCTGTCATTTTTCTGGATGCCCGAGTAAAAAGGTTTATATAAAATTATATGTGAATGGATATATTTGCAAAATGGTTACATTAAATTGTATCAAATCGGATATAATTGTATTTACAAGGATACAAAGTTATATAAAATGATAAACTTATATCCGAATTTTGTCCCGATCAAATTGGATATAAATTAATACGATATGATTAAATTTAAATGATAAAAAAAACTTTGTATTGGAGGAATTGGATTGGATTTTGGGTCCTACACACTCAGGGGTGTGATGAAAATCGAAAACGAACAGTTTTTCAATCTAAAATAATTAGTTTCGCGAAAATCAAATTGGCTTCAAATTATTATTTACCGTTTTATTTGACTCCGGACATCTAAATTAGGAAATAAAAAATAATTGGTATTGTGCAGATCGTAAAATATTAACCATTGAAAATCAGATCGTTTTCGATATTCATCATATGCCTGACTATTAGCCGAGGGCTACTGTCGATAATAAGTACCCGGTTCAATATCGGTCCGAGTGTCTGTTTTCTCATATTGAGCGGCTTGGGACGCTCCCTGTTATCGTGGTTTCCTCAAATCCAGGCGCGTCTGTTTCCCATAGTGGGCGGCTTCCATGTCCGCGTCTATTTTACCTAGTAGGTCGGCGGTAAAATTAAAATTAATTAAAAACATGGCAGAACAACACAAAAAAGAAGACATCCGGGCGGTAATATACGCCCAATCGTCGGTGTAAGCAGTGACTGCGACCACCGGCGGGCACGGTGGAGACAGCGGGTCTCCTCTGCGTGTCGCCAGCAGTCACACAATGGATATGGCAATGGCAAATCCACAACAGGGGTCATCTCTCGTCAGACAGGAGGCCATGGAGGTGCCCTCGGACAGTGACACTAACGACCAACTATTGGGTTTGGAGGAACTCTTCTTATACCAGACGGATGAGGAGGATATTCGTATGATATCCTCCCAGCCGCTGGTCAGTGAGTCCAACAATCCCAAGAAAATGGTCGTTGGAGGCACCGAAGAGAGCAAATCCACTGGCAGTCCTCTGTCGGCAGATGACTCGAAAAGGGTGGCAGGCTTCAAGCGCTCTATCCGGTATTTGAAGCAGTTGGCTCGTCGAGATCCAGCTGCTTTAACTGCCAGAGAAAAGTGATTGAGGCGAAAACATGAATTCCATGTGCGGAAGTATGAATCCATGGCGAAGAATACTTCCGTAGTGGAATCCAGGCCAAGGCAAGGACCATTGAGTATGAGGATGTACAAAACTGATTTCCACGGGTCGAAAAAATAAATTCAAGATTAGATTATTTGGTGGTGACCTTCATGCTTTTAACTTGCTTGCCCTGGGGTCCTTGCCTTGTGTTGCCTTGTGGTTGTGACCTGCGCTCCCTAGTTTGCCGCGGTCTTTTTTTGCCTAGTTTGCCTAGTTTGGTTATATAGTTATTTTTATTAATTGACTTTTGTGTTTATATTGTCGTTTAGTGGCCCGAGTAAAAAACATTATATATGTGGCATATATTACAATATATAATTAGACATGTGGTTATGTATATCCATATACAATTATATATGACGTTTTTTCACAAAATTTTTCCTTATATTATGCCATATATGATTTCATCTAATTAGATATTGGCCTTCATAATATTAGATATGGCATATATAATTATATATTACATGACATGGTTGATCTTATTGCATATATAGTTATATATAGAACTATATCTTAATATATATGGTGTCATTTTAGCAATATATAATTATATATGGTATCATTTAAACAATATATAATTATATATGGTGACAGTTAAACTAGATATTATCATATATGGTGCCATTTAAACAATATATGGTCATATATGGTACCTCATAAACCAAATCTTTAAGTCAGTTCCAGATATGATAATATATGGTACTATATATAGTGCGATATATATTTATATATGGTGTTATTTAAGCTATATATTATCATATATGGTGCCATTCAAACCATATATTATCATATATGGTGCCATTCAAACCATATATTATCATATATGGTGCAATTTCAACAATATATGCCCATATATGGTACCTCATGAACAATATTTTTAATACAGTTCCACATATGATAATATATGCTACCATATATAGTGCCATATATATTTATATATGGTGTTATTTAAGCAATATATTACAATATATGGTGCCATTTAAACCATATATTGTCATATATGGTGCCATTTCAACAATATATGCTCATATATGGTACCTGATGAACGACATTTTTAATACAGATGCAGATATGATAATATATGCTACCATATATAGTACCATATATATTGATATATGGTGTCATTTAAACAATATTAATATATAGACATATATGGTATCATTTAAACAATATATTTGTCATATATGGCACAATTTATACAATATATGGTCAAATTTGGTACCACATCAACATTTTGAATACAATTCCATATATGGTTTAATTTGAATAATGTAAAACTATGTATGGCGCTATAAAAAATATTATCAGATATGTTACTTCATTAACAATATTTATAATACAGTGTCATATATTGTAATATATGTACATCATTCAATATATATTGATGTATGGTAATGGTACAATAATTCCAATATCAGTTGAGATACAATTTGTGGGTCCATATCAACAATTTGTTCACGTACATTTAACATATATATATGTACATTTAAGTTATAATTTATAAACACTTTATAAAGTTAAATACCCGAGTAAAAAAAATTATATATAATCATATGTGGCATATATTACAATATATAATTAGACATGTGGTTATGTATATCCATATATAATTATATATGAGGTTTTTTCCGAAAAATTTTCCTTATATTATGCCATATATAATTTCATCTAATTAGACATCGGCCTTCATAATATTAGATATGGCATATATAATTATATATTACATAACATGGTTGATCTTATTGCATATATAGTTATATATAGAACTATATCTTAATATATATGGTGGCATTTTAGCAATATATAATTATATATGGTATCATTTAAACAATATATAATTATATATGGTGACAGTTAAACTAGATATTATCATATATGGTGCCATTTAAAAAATATATGGTCATATATGGTACCTCATAAACCAAATCTTTAATTCAGTTCCAGATATGATAATATATGGTACTATATATGGTGCGATATATATTTATATATGGTGTTATTTAAGCTATATATTATCATATATGGTGCCATTCAAACCATATATTATCATATAAGGTGCCATTCAAACCATATATTATCATATATGGTACCATTTAAACCATATATTATCATATATGGTGCAATTTCAACAATATATGCCCATATATGGTACCTCATGAACAATATTTTTAATACAGTTCCACATATGATAATATATGCTACCATATATAGTGCCATATATATTTATATATGGTGTTATTTAAGCAATATATTACCATATATGGTGCCATTTAAACCATATATTGTCATATATGGTGCCATTTCAACAATATATGCTCATATATGGTACCTAATGAACGACATTTTTAATACAGATGCAGATATGATAATATATGCTACCATATATAGTCCCATATATATTGATATATGGTGTCATTTAAACAATATTAATATATAGACATATATGGTATCATTTAAACAATATATTGTCATATATGGCACAATTTAAACAATATATGGTCAAATTTGGTACCACATCAACAACATTTGGAATACAAATCCATATATGGTTTAATTTGAATAATGTAAAACTATGGCGCTATAAAAAATATTATCAGATATGTTACTTCATTAACAATATTTATAATACAGTGTCATATATTGTAATATATGTACATCATTCAATATATATTGATGTATGGTAATGGTACAATAATTCCAATATCAGTTGAGATACAATTTGTGGGTCCATATCAACAATTTGTTCACGTACATTTAACATATATATATGTACATTTAAGTTATAATTTATAAACACTTTATAAAGTTAAATACCCGAGTAAAAAAAATTATATATAATCATATGTGGCATATATTACAATATATAATTAGACATGTGGTTATGTATATCCATATATAATTATATATGAGGTTTTTTCCGAAAAATTTTCCTTATATTATGCCATATATAACTTCATCTAATTAGACATCGGCCTTCATAATATTAGATATGGCATATATAATTATATATTACATAACATGGTTGATCTTATTGCATATATAGTTATATATAGAACTATATCTTAATATATATGGTGGCATTTTAGCAATATATAATTATATATGGTATCATTTAAACAATATATAATTATATATGGTGACAGTTAAACTAGATATTATCATATATGGTGCCATTTAAAAAATATATGGTCATATATGGTACCTCATAAACCAAATCTTTAATTCAGTTCCAGATATGATAATATATGGTACTATATATGGTGCGATATATATTTATATATGGTGTTATTTAAGCTATATATTATCATATATGGTGCCATTCAAACCATATATTATCATATAAGGTGCCATTCAAACCATATATTATCATATATGGTACCATTTAAACCATATATTATCATATATGGTGCAATTTCAACAATATATGCCCATATATGGTACCTCATGAACAATATTTTTAATACAGTTCCACATATGATAATATATGCTACCATATATAGTGCCATATATATTTATATATGGTGTTATTTAAGCAATATATTACCATATATGGTGCCATTTAAACCATATATTGTCATATATGGTGCCATTTCAACAATATATGCTCATATATGGTACCTAATGAACGACATTTTTAATACAGATGCAGATATGATAATATATGCTACCATATATAGTCCCATATATATTGATATATGGTGTCATTTAAACAATATTAATATATAGACATATATGGTATCATTTAAACAATATATTGTCATATATGGCACAATTTAAACAATATATGGTCAAATTTGGTACCACATCAACAACATTTGGAATACAAATCCATATATGGTTTAATTTGAATAATGTAAAACTATGGCGCTATAAAAAATATTATCAGATATGTTACTTCATTAACAATATTTATAATACAGTGTCATATATTGTAATATATGTATATCATTCAATATATATTGATGTATGGTAATGGTACAATAATTCCAATATCAGTTGAGATACAATTTGTGGGTCCATATCAACAATTTGTTCACGTACATTTAACATATATATATGTACATTTAAGTTATAATTTATAAACACTTTATAAAGTTAAATAGTTCCATAAACCT
The DNA here is from genome assembly GCA_949987735.1 of Leucophora obtusa. Lineage (NCBI taxonomy): Eukaryota > Metazoa > Arthropoda > Insecta > Diptera > Anthomyiidae > Leucophora > Leucophora obtusa. The sequence goes on from OX465296.1 coordinate 51,899,290, forward strand.
CGTCTAACTGTATAGAATGTTTATGAATATACGATTTAATATATAATAATTACAACTACAAATTGGTGCCATTATCTAAAATTTAATTTAATGTTAACTTATAATAAAATAAAAATGTATTTCCTAAAAATAAAAATATAGTGTTAATTAATGTTAATATACAATAGGTTTAAGTTTAACATCCCAGACAGAAAAATATAATCGGCACAATGCTGGCAAACCGTTGGCGATGGTCGGTTATGCGTTGGCAGAACGTTGCATTAACTATCTTGGCAAAAAAATAGATTTCAAAAAACATTTTTGAAAAAATTGAGAAAACTTTTTTTAATATTTGCTTTTAAAAACATGAAATTTAACCCAGTCCACCAGATTGTCAGCCAAGACCTCTACACTCTAATCTAACGAGACTTGTTATAGATGTGTGATAGCTACAAATTAAATGAATGATAAAAGCATTTCGAGCTAACTTATAAGCATGGAAAAAAGGTATTCCAGAAATTATTAAATGTATTTTAGAAAATTTTAATTGTATATCACAAAATATTATTTGCACTTCAGAAACTACAATATTACGCAAATTTAATTATTTATTTATTTAGTTGTGTCCAGAAATAATGAAATCTATTTCAGAATTTCATAGCTAATAGAGAAAAATTTCTCAAATACATTTCATAATTTCGGAAATACGATTGATAATTTCTGAAATACAGTTTGATAATTTCTGAAATACAGTTGTGAATTTCGGAAATACAATTAATAATTTCTGAAACACAATTGATAAAACTGAACTTCAATTGACTAGTTCTGAAATACAATTCATAAATGTGAAAAATAATTGATGAGTTCTGAAACACAATTGATAAAACTGAAATTCAATTGATTATTTCTGAAATACAATTGATAAATCTTAAAACAATTAATACAATTGGAAATGGTGTAGAGCGTCAAAAAGATGTAAATAAAATTATTTTATTCAAAGATTACAATTTAATAAAAAAATAAATATATAATTTTATAAAAAAATTTATAGAAAAAAAAATTTTAATTTTATAAAAAGAAATTCATTTTGTAAAAGAAATGCATATTGAACTCGTTACCTTCTGAGTTTAAACCTTATTTTAACAAAATATTGTAATTTTTATACAATCAGTGCTCTGCCAGTCTATTATTTTTTGAACAGTTGGCAATATATGTCTGGGATCTTATTTAATCCCAAATAAATGGAGATCTTACGTAGTACCCAAATATAATGCGGCATCTAATTTTATCTGTCATTTTTATGGATACTTTTAGATGTCAATCCCCAAATATATTGCTGTTTCTAATTTGATCTGCCATTTTAATACCGAAATAAATTGCTGGATCTAATTCGATCTGCCATTTTTCTGATAAATTTAGATCCAAGTTTATCCCCAAATATATTGCTGGATCTAATTTGATCTGCCATTTTTCGGTTAAATTTAGATCCAAGTTTATCCCCATATATATTGCTGGATCTAATTCGATTAGGAATTTTTCGGATAAATTTAGATCTAAGTTTATCCACATATATATTGCTGGATCTAATTCGATCTGGCATTTTTCGGATAAATTTACATCCAAGTTTATCCCAAAATATATTGCTGGATCTAATTCGATGTGCCATTTTTCGGATCAAATTAGATCTAAGTTTATCCCCAAATATATAGCTAGATCTAATTGGATCTGCCAAAATTGAGATCAAATTAGATCTAAGTTTATCCCCAAATATATAGCTGGATCTAATTGGATCCGCCATTTTTCGGATCAAATTAGATCTAAAAATATCCGCAAATATATAGCTGGATCCGCCAATTTTCGGATCAAAATAGATCTAGGTTTATCCCCAAAGATATCACTGGACCTCCCAATTTTGAGATATAACTTGATCTTAGTTTATCCCCATATATACAATGGGCTCTAATACGATATGATTGGATACACCCAATTTTGAGATCTAATTGGATCAGCTAGATATTACAGCAGATCTTAAACAATATCAAATTGGATATAATTAGATATTGCGCGAGATCAATTTTTTTTACTCGGGTAGTTACATAAACCTCGTCTAACTGTATAGAATGTTTATGAATATACGATTTAATATATAATAATTACAACTACAAATTGGTGCCATTATCTAAAATTTAATGTTAACTTATAATAAAATAAAAATGTATTTCCTAAAAATAAAAATATAGTGTTAATTAATGTTAATATACAATAGGTTTAAGTTTAACATCCCAGACAGAAAAATATAATTCGGCACAATGCTGACAAACCGTTGGCGATGGTCGGTTATGCGTTGGCAGAACGTTGCATTAACTATCTTGGCAAAAAAATAGATTTCAAAAAACATTTTTGAAAAAATTGAGAAAACTTTTTTTAATATTTGCTTTTAAAACATGAAATTTAACCCAGTCCACCAAGGTGTCAGCCAAGACCTCTACACTCTAATCTAACGAGACTTGTTATAGATGTGTGATAGCTACAAATTAAATGAATGATAAAAGCATTTCGAGCTAACTTATAAGCATCGATAAAAGGTATTCCAGAAATTATTAAATGTATTTTAGAAAATTTTAATTGTATATCACAAAATATTATTTGCACTTCAGAAACTACAATATTACGCAAATTTAATTATTTATTTATTTAGTTGTGTCCAGAAATAATGAAATCTATTTCAGAATTTCATAGCTAATAGAGAAAAATTTCTCAAATACATTTCATAATTTCGGAAATACGATTGATAATTTCTGAAATACAGTTTGATAATTTCTGAAATACAGTTGTGAATTTCCGAAATACAATTAATAATTTCTGAAACACAATTGATAAAACTGAACTTCAATTGACTAGTTCTGAAATACAATTCATAAATGTGAAAAATAATTGATGAGTTCTGAAACACAATTGATAAAACTGAAATTCAATTGATTATTTCTGAAATACAATTGATAAATCTTAAAACAATTAATACAATTGGAAATGGTGTAGAGCGTCAAAAAGATGTAAATAAAATTATTTTATTCAAAGATTTCAATTTAATAAAAAAATAAATATATAATTTTATAAAAAAATTTATAGAAAAAAAAATTTTAATTTTATAAAAAGAAATTAATTTTGTAAAAGAAATGCATATTGAACTCGTTACCTTCTGAGTTTAAACCTTATTTTAACAAAATATTGTAATTTTTATACAATCAGTGCTCTGCCAGTCTATTATTTTTTGAACAGTTGGCAATATATGTCTGGGATCTTATTTAATCCCAAATAAATGGAGATCTTACGTAGTACCCAAATATATTGCTGTTTCTAATTCGATCTGCCATTTTAATACCGAAATAAATTGCTGGATCTAATTCGATCTGCCATTTTTCTGATAAATTTAGATCCAAGTTTATCCCCAAATATATTGCTGGATCTAATTTGATCTGCCATTTTTCGGTTAAATTTAGATCCAAGTTTATCCCCATATATATTGCTGGATCTAATTCGATTAGGAATTTTTCGGATAAATTTAGATCTAAGTTTATCCACATATATATTGCTGGATCTAATTCGATCTGGCATTTTTGGGATAAATTTACATCCAAGTTTATCCCTAAATATATTGCTGGATCTAATTCGATCTGCCACTTTTCGGATCAAATTAGATCTAAGTTTATCAACAAATATATAGCTGGATCTAATTCGATCTGCCATTTTTCGGATCAAATTAGGTCTTACTAAATCCCAAAATATATTGCTGGATCTAATTTGATCTGCCAATTTTCTATTCAATTTATATCCAAGTTTATCCACAATTATATTGCTGAATCTAATTCGATGTGCCATTTTTCGGATCAAATTAGATCTAAGTTAATCCACAAATATATTGCTGGATCTAATTTGATCTGCCATTTTTCAGATCAATTTATATCTAAGTTTATCCACAAATATATTGCTGGATCTAATTCGATGTGCCATTTTTCGGATCAAATTAGATCTAAGTTTATCCCCAAATATATAGCTAGATCTAATTCGATCTGCCACTTTTTCGGATCAAATTAGATATACGTTTATCCACAAATATATTGCGGGATCTAATTTGATCTGCCAAAATTGAGATCAAATTAGATCTAAGTTTATCCCCAAATATATAGCTGGATCTGATTGGATCCGCCATTTTTCGGATCAAATTAGATCTAAAAATATCCGCAAATATATAGCTGGATCCGCCAATTTTCGGATCAAAATAGATCTAGGTTTATCCCCAAAGATATCACTGGACCTCCCAATTTTGAGATATAACTTGATCTTAGTTTATCCCCATATATACAATGGGATCTAATACGATATGATTGGATACACCCAATTTTGAGATCTAATTGGATCAGCTAGATATTACAGCAGATCTTAAACAATATCAAATTGGATATAATTAGATATTACGCGATATCAATTTTTTTTACTCGGGGGGTCTTTGTGTAACGTGTTAGTGGCCGAGTGGTTTAAGAGGCATGTTGTTTGCAAGGGCATAGTGTTTGATTCTCATACAGGGAAATGAAAAATATTTTTTTTAATTTCAAAGTTTTTTTAAGTTATTTATAATGAATTGAAGAAAATGTATTATAATTGATAAATTGTAACATTTTAGAGATTTTAAGAATTTACTTTGTTGCCACGTTTCGCTGAAAACGTAAAATTTCTTGATTTTAAAAAATGAAGAAATCTAAATAAATAGTAATATTTCAAAAATGTGTGGTATGAGAAATATATATAAAAAGTTAATTTACAATAAGAAGATATATGTAATAGAAATTTTGAAGTATCTGAAATATACTAGAAATATTTTATAAAAAAATGTGATATATAAATTTTTGATAAGGCAAATGAATGAGCAAAAAATGCAGTTTTATATTGGTTTAAAATATTTGATAAAATTTTCAATTGTAAAAGTTTGCTGGAGATTGTTTTAAAATTTTTTTACATTTATATACAAATGTAAAATTTTTTGTATTACTATTTAATTGATTTTTTGTATTTACATATTCATACTTAATATAATAGGTTTCAGTTGAATTTAGTAAAATTTTTGTATATTTATTTTTTTTTGTTCTACAAATAATTTAGAAATCTTTAATAAAGGTTAAAAGAAATTATATGGTAAATGAAATAAAATTTTGCATTTTATAAAATTAATTTTGTTTTTATTTAAATTTGTTTTCAGGTTTAATTATAAAAAAAATTATAAGTTTAATTTAAAAAATTAAAAATTTATTATAATAGAAAAATGTAAAAAATGCAAATATTTGAGGAAAATTAACAAAGAATATAACATAAAACAAAGCAAATTGGTAGCTTTTTACACAGCCGCTCATACACACACACACATACACACAGACACACCATCGAATAACCAATCAAATCATTTCTCTATGCTACAAAAATATTTGGCGAAAAAAATGTTCGCCGTATGTTTTTAAGAAATATATTTAAATTTTTATTTTGCAAATATGGTAGAAGGTTTTTGATTTATAAAAATGTAATTTTTTTATTTCAAATAATATTTTATTTCACATACATAATTAATTATTTAAAAGTAATTATTTAATTTTTGGAAATTATTTTATCTAATTTAAAATATCAAGTTTGTGTCTAAAGTTCCTTGATATGTTTTTGTAGGAAAAACAGAAACTTTGAAATTTTAAGTTAAGTGTGCCCTTTTAGTAAAATGAGAGTAAATACAAAATTCTCTTTCTAAATTAGAAAATTGCCTAAAAATACGGGAATTTTTATATCTTTTTATTTTTTTACAAAAAATTAATTTTACGTTATATTGTAATTTATTATTTAAAAAAAATTATAATTTTTTGATTGCACAAACAGCAATTATAATTTCCAAAAATTTTATTTCAAAATTTCAATAAATACCACAAAGTGCTATCTTAGTAAATGTGTAAAAAAAACCATTGTTTTCCAAAATCAATCGAAAAAAAATTAAATTAATAAATAAAAACCACAGTTTTACGCAAAAAGCAGACAAATTTTAGTGTTGCTTACTATGGACTTCTCATCTGTTCCACTTAAGAAACAAAAAAAGGTAAAAAACCAAAATAAAATTATCAAAGTGAAAGTGAAAAGTTCAACAAAAATATTGTCAACTACAAAATATGGAGTTTCCAAATAATTTAAAAAGTTATAGCCAGAAGTGGGTGAAACAATTCATAACCGATTATGAAAAATCAAGATTGCTGTGGGATGACGCTCATCCACTATTTCTAAAGAAAGAAAAAAGAGATGAAGAATTGCAACATCTGCAGAATAAATTAAAAGAAGTGGACCCACACGCAACTAGAATCAAGCTCTTTGAAATATTAAGAATAAATTTCTTGAAGGACTAGCGGGAGATGAAAAAAAACCAACAATATACACCAATACTATGGTACTTCAAATATTTGAAATTCTTTTCGAACCAAAACGATTCACCATCAAACTCTCCACCACAAGCGATTCATATTGAGGAAGAAGAAGATTTCCCAAATGCGCAAGGTATAGAAGAAATTTTGGAGTCAGGAAATGATATTAAAATATTTTTTTGTATTTTGTATTTGTATTTATTTATTTTGGCTTTCTAATACAACAAGACATAATATCTTATAAATGACAGCATTAGAATCAGACAAGTTATACAGTAATAATAAATTAGATTGTGGTTAAAAAAAATAAAAATAAAAAAAATTTTAAAAATTTAAAAAAATATAAATATAATAATAAATATAAAAATTATATTAATTAGAAATTTATTAATTCAGTTCGAGGCCAATTTCCTTTTCTCCTAACAAATACTTCACAGAGTTTTTGCTTTCAAAAACCTCTAACACTTTCAGGAATGAAAAGACGATAATAATAATACAAGAAATGAAAATGAAAATCAAATGAAATGAAATAAAAAAAAAAGATTTGTGAAAAATATTCGACAAGTAATTTTCGAAATCTTATTGCGTTGACTGTGGTCTGCAAATTATTTGGAAGTTGGTTCCAGAGATGTATGGTGAATATAAAAAACTGACATTCGGAAGCATGGTCACGATGACGAAATTGGGTTATGCCCTTGCCTCTTGGAGATATAAAGAATTGTAAACGATCGTAAAGATATTTTGGCTCCTTTGTAATAATGATTTTATGAATGAAAATAACGTTTCTGAACTTAAGATAGTCGAAAAAAGACATATTCAATAAACGGGTGGAATACTGGGATATATGATCAAATCTTTTTAAACTATAAATGTAACGTATTAAGTTATTGTAGGTTATGGTTAGTTTTCTCATATCATTGGAGTTGCAACCAGTGAAAATTTCCGATGAATATAAGAGTGTTGGTAGAACATACATATGTTTTTGCAAGCAATATTCTAACTTTCAAGCGGGTAAAGTGTTGAGTGGCCCATAGATTTCGCAGCATACTATATGTTCTACTACTGGCCTGGTTAATATGATCCGACCATGTTAAGGTGTTATTAAATGTAACTCCTAAATTTTTAGCCGTGTTTACAATATCAATTTTTGAACCACAAAGAAAAATATCAATTTGTAAGTTGAAAAAAAAATCGCGAAAAAATGTCGCGGAAAAAATTTGCAAAAAGGAAAAATTCTTACATCAGTATAAATATTTATTTGCAGAATGAAAATCGAAATGAAAATTTTGTAAAGCTTTTTTTCGCGTTCCTCCATTATTTTGCAATTTTTTAAGTGTGGTTTTTGTAAAATTAGAATCTGGTTACTATAATACCCATAACTCATACCAAAGACGGGTGTTAGTTTGAAAAAAAAAAAATTGCGAAAATAATTTTGCAAAAAGTAAATTTCTTGCATCAATATATTCCTTTGTACAATGTAAATCGCTGATTAAGTATTTTAATTAATTTTTTATATCACAAAACCCTTTTCGCATTCCGCATTTGCAAGCTCAGAAATGAATTTGAAATCTATAAAATGACGTTTACAAATGCCAATTCTTTCTTATAATTGAGGCATTAGTAATCGTAATGAATTTACTATACAATTGGCATTAGTAATGAAATCGATGTATTTCAAAGCATTAGCATTAGTCCAAGTAATAATAATGCCATAGCATTATTAAAGTCCGTAAAGAATTTAGTAAAAACTACTAAAAATTAGTTAAAAATGATGCTGCAGAAAAAAACTGCTAAATTAGCAGATTATTTTTGCTATATATTAGTAATATAGGAACAGCAAAACTAAAACTGTTAAATATACAGAATTTTAGTTATATATGAGCTAAATTTTTGTAAATGGAGATTAGCAAATTAACCTGCTAAAATCAGCAAAAAATTTTGCTAAATAATTAGTAGCCTAAAAAATCACCAAAAAATTTAAAATTTTCGAAGTTTTTTTTTCGATTTTTTTTTTAAATGCAAATAAAAATCGAGCCTTTTGAAAACAGCAGTTTACAATTTTTTAGCAAATATTTCTGCTGATTTTAGCAGAATAGACTGCTATTTGCATTCAACTAAATTTAGCTTAAAAATAGCAAAAATTTTGTAGACTTAACAGTTTATTTTTGCTATTTTAAGTCTACAAATATTTAGCAAATTTTTCTGCAGATTTTACAGTACAATTTGCTATTTTCAATTAACTAAAAGTTAGCCTAAATATAACTAAAATTCTGTAAATTTAGCAGTTTTAATTTTGCTGTTCTCATTTTACTAGTATTTAGTAAAAAAATCTGCTAATTTTAGCAGTTTTTTCTGCAGCATCATTTTTAACTAATTTTTAGTAACTTTTTCTGCTATTTTTACGGATTTATTTCTATGAGTGTACGCCAGGAAAAATTGGCTCCGTTGAACCCCTCGTTACCCCTCATTTCGCTTGCCAAAAATATTTCCCATTTGACTACCCTGCCGTTCCGGAGGAAGAGATTTTTATTATTATTTTATTTTCGTGATCTGCAATTAAATTATAGATATTTCACAAAAAATTGGCCTCATAGACCCCTTACTTGCCCTTCATTTCGCTTGCCAAAGTTTTTGTTTTTTACCACTTAAATGAAGAATTCTAGTTCACCAACTTCGACGGCACGCAAGGGGAAAGCGGGACCAGGTGGGAATTTACCGCCTACTACACTTTTGTTTCCTCAACCCTCCTGTACAAATCACCTTCGGACATATTTACTACATCTTTTGTCTGGCAACGAATAACCCTTTGGCAAGCATACTTGCCTATGGTCGTCAAAGGGTTAAAGAAAAAAATCAAAAGTAAAATATTCAAAAGTATATGTTAAGAAACTATGAAAACCATAAGGAATAGTTGCTACAAAAGTTGAAAAATATGTTTATAAATTTAAATATTGAATCAACGTATACATGTCCAAAAAATTTTAATAAAAAATTTCAAATTTAAAAACCGTTAAAAGTATCGAGTAGTATCGAGTATCCAAACTAAAAATATCGAGTAGTATTGCAAATAGGGTTTGGGATTTCCCGGACTTTTTTATTTCCCGGGAAACGGGAATGAAAAAATTTGATTCCCGGGATTCCCGGGAAATATTTTTAAACAAAATTGTTAATAAAAACCACCTATATAAGTAATTTTTGTTAAAAAAAAACACTATTTCAGTACAAATACAGTCTGTGTAGTGAGAATTCAAAGTAAAAATATCAGAATGTTAAACATTTGATTTCACATAAATTACTCGCAGCACTTCCAAATGAATTGCATGATTCCAGCAGAAAGCACCTACTATTGGACTGTCGAAAACAAACCGTTTCATCACACTTGGCCCATTAGATATGGTGGTCACAATGTTATTTTCCAAAGACAAATAAAACTCTTCTAGTCTTATTATTTCAGTTTATACATATTTTGAAATATCTCTTTTGCGATATTCTTGTCCATTCATCTAAGATTATAGTAAATCTCCTATTTTTAGAAATATTGCTCGATATTTCTTTTATCATGATATCTTTTACATGATTGTAGTAATTTAATATAATGTTCTTTACATCGGTTTCACTTTTTTGCAATGCAAGGTTTTTATTATAAAAACTTTCTCGAATAAACGAAGATCTAGTTATGGTGCGGATTGACTGCGGCTAATTTGGATAGCAATTCAGGAAATGTTTGCCTTACCATAAAACCTTTAATGCCTATTCAGCTTACACTTTTTCCTTTTAGCTGAAACGTTATTCTTGTTGCTGTTTTCTTCAAGAGAAGTTGCATGACCATCAATTTTTTTTTTTTTTGTGAACCAAATTTAGATGTCGGATAATCAAATTTAGATACCACCGTTAACCATTAGTAAAGGAGTATTTTAAATTTAAAGTCGACTTTATTTTTAATCAAACGGTTTTGTTTATTTTGTGTATGAAAACCTTACAAAAATATTTATATTTTCAAATATTTCGATTGGTTGAAAATAAATTAACCAATCAGAATGCTCCAAAAATAAACCAAGTCAAGGTATACTGCCACCCAATATTTTAACTAAAGTCGACTTTACCTAAATTATACATTTGAAAAATTTAGATAGTAAGGGCGATTATTTGTAAGAAACAAAGCTTTTTTTCATATTTCTTTTAAACATTTTACCAAGTTCTTAGGTTTTACTACTTAAATTTTGAATAAGTTATGCGAAAAATCTTTCTTAGTTGAAATGCTCCTAATTACTTGGCAAAGATTTTATTTCTGTGTCAAATAAATGTATTTCCTTTTAAAAGATTTTAACAATGACATTTTTGTTTTGGTATTTAAAATGTTTTTTATGACTAAAATTAAAAAATCCTATTCCAAACAAAAACAATTTAAAAAATTTAACCCTCTAACCGGCAAGCCCGCCTCCAGGCGGGGTATATTAAATTGACCAGAAATGCGCCAAAGGAGTATTTTATAATAAGAAATTATGCTTTTTCAACAGAAAACTAAATTTATTAAATTTTTTGTTAAGAATTTTTTTGTATACATAGCACGGTTTGGAAGCGAGAAAGTGTCAAAGAAAAAATTTCGTAAAATTTCAAAAATTAAATATTTTAAAACAACCAAGGTTTTCAAAAATCTTAAAAACATTTTTAAATTGAATAAAACAATTGATAGTGATCATGAAGTAAGATTGGAGCTTAAGCTATTCAAAAAGTTCCTTACTTTGGTCCAAGGACGCACAGGATTCCATAAGGATACCTTTAAAGGACATCGCCTTAACTTCAAAACGCATGGACGGATTTTTTAGAAATTTGGTAAAACGATAATATTTGGTATAGGTAGCAAAGTTTATAAGTTTGAATAATATAAATTGAAGTTTTGGTGCGTTTTCGCTCAATTTCGCATTTTTCGAAAAACGAAAATCGCTACATCCTTCTAAGTAACAGCACAAAAAATTTTATTTTTTTATTGCAATTACATCTTGGTAAGAGAAGTAATTTGTGCCTAAACCTAGTAATTTTTATGCGCTAGTTTTCGAGATTCACCCTTAAACTATCTTGCCCAATATCGCCTAAAGTAGGCAACGAAAAAAAATTTTGTATAAGAACTTATTGTTTATTTTTCGTGAGGAACACATGGTATAAATTTCATTGCAAAAAAGCTTAGGCCGGTTAGAGGGTTAATATTTTTAAAATTTCCCGTTTTCCCGGGAAAAATATATTATTTTCCCGGGAATTCCCGATAAACTTTTCCCGGGATTTCCCGGGAATTCCCGCCCGGGAATTCCCGAACCCCAAACCCTAATTGCAAAGTAATCAAATTTACCAGCACTAGTTAAAATATCAATTTATTCAAAGTATTGGCCATCGTTACCCGAGTAAAAAAAAATGATCTCGCGCAATATCTAATCATATCCAATTTTATATTGTCTAAGATCTGCTGTAATATCTGGCTGATCCAATTAGATCTCAAAATTGGGTGTATCCAATGATATCGTATTAGATCCCATTGTATATATGGGGATAAACTAAGATCAAGTTATATCTCAAAATTGGGAGGTCCAATGATATCTTTGGGGATAAACCTAGATATAATTTGATCCGAAAAATGGCGGATCGAATTAGATCCAGCTATATATTTGTGGATAAACTTAGATCTAATTTGATCCGAAAAATGGCGGATCGAATTAGATCCAGCTATATATTTGTGGATAAACTTAGATCTAATTTGATCTCAATTTTGGCAGATCGAATTAGGTCCAGCAATATATTTGTGGATAAAATTAGATCTAATTTGATCCGAAAAAGTGGCAGATCGAATTAGATCCAGCAATATATTTGGGGATAAACTTAGATCTAAATTGATCCGAAAAATGGCAGATGGAATTAGATCCAGCAATATATTTGTGGATAAACTTAGATCTAATTTGATCCGAAAAATGGCAGATCGAATTAGATCCAGCAATATATTTGGGGATTAAGTAAGATCTAAATTTATCCAAAAAATGATAGATCAAATTAGATCCAGTAATATATTTCGGGATTGCGTAAGATCTTAACAAATTGCAGATGGAATTAAATCCAGTGATATATTTGGGGATTTGGTAGGATCTTAATTTATCCCACAAATTGCAGATCGAATTAGATCCAGCAATTTATTTCGGTATTAAAATGGCAGATCGAATTAGAAACAGCAATATATTTGGGGATTGACATCTAGAACTATCCAGAAAACGAATAAAAAGGTTAAAGTCGGGCATGCCGACTATACAATACCCTACACCAGTCTGGTGTATTGTTTGGATCCGAAATTCGAATGGGTTAAAATGGGGCTTATGTCAAAATTTTATATAATGTGAGTCAGCGCACCAAATTTCATTAAAATATCTTAATATTTGCGACCTGCAGTTTGTAACCAAGCCAATTTTGGGGGGACCCTTATATGGGCACTAGTTCTAAACATGGACCGATGTTCACCAAAATCAATAGGCTTCGTCCTTGGGCCAACATAGGTCTATGTACCAAATTTCATCAAAATATCTTAATATTTGCGACCTGCAGCGTATAAACATTATAATTTTGGTAGGACCCTTATATGGGCACTAGGTCTAAACATAGACCGATGTTCACCAAAATCAATAGGCTGCGTTATTGGGCCAATATAGGTCTGTGTACCAAATTTCATCAAAATATCTTAATATTTGCGACCTGCAGCGTATAAACATTATAATTTTAATAAAACCCTTATATGGGCTCTAGGTCTAAACATGGACCGATGTTCACCAAAATGAATAGGCTGCGTTATTGGGCCAATGTAGGTCTGTGTACCAAATTTCATCAAAATATCTTAATATTTACGACCTGCAGCGTATAAACAGTATAATTTTGGTAGGACCCTTATATGGGTCTAAACATGGACCGATATTCACCAAAATCAATAGGCTGCGTTATTGGGCTAACGTAGGTCTGTGTACCAAATTTCGTCAAAATATCTTAATATTTACGACCTGCAGCGTATAAACAATATAATTTTGGTAGGACCCTTATATGGGCACTAGGTCTAAACATGGACCGATGTTCACCAAAATCAAACTTGTTCGTCCTCGGGCCAACATAGGTCTGCGTACCAAATTTCATCAAAATATCTTAATAGTTGCGACCTGTAGAGTGCGCACAAGATTGCATGGACAGACAGACGGACGGACGGACAGACGGACATCGTTAAATCGAAATAAAAAAAAATTCTGAACCGATCGGTATACTATAAGGTGGGTCTACGACCAATATTTTTTGGTGTTACAAACATCAGCACAAACTTATAATACCCTGACCACATAGTGGTGTAGGGTATAATGACAGATAAAATTAGATCCCGCATTATATTTGGGTACTACGTAAGATCTCCATTTATTCGGTATTAAATAATATCCCAGACAGATATTGACAACAGTTCAAAAAATAATATACTGACAGAGCACTGATTTTATAAAAATTACAATTAGGTTGTTCATAAGGGGTGTGCTATCTGTTGTATCTTTATTTTCTATAAATGTTTTTATAAAATTATATTTTTTTTTATTAAACCCGATTAAAAAAGATGATATGGTGATATATCTAATTTGATAGAATAGAATAACTAATCAGATACAATTTAATCCGAAAAATGGTGAATACAATTGTATCTACGTGGATCACATTGTATTTAATTACTTTAAATTATATACAATTTAATCCGAATTTTGACCAGACATTATTGTATTAAATAATATTTGATGCAATTAGGTCCAATTATTATAAAAATGTTCGAATTTCTGTTTTTATTAAATAATGTACTGAAAAACAATGAGGGATTCACGTAAGGTTTCTTGTATGGTGCAAACTAAGTAAATCTAGTAAGTTTGCGAGTCTTTATGTGAAACTGCATACAGAAAATGTATCTACACATTAATCAGTACTTATACGAGCTATAGTATAGTTCAAAAATAATCCATAACATAAAAAAATCTAAAAATGAAATTTCAAATAACTTTCCATAAATCATTACTGGATTTTTCTTTAAAGGTGAGATTTTCATTTTGAAAGTGAGAAAAGTTCAAATGAACCTTTAATTTTTGGGCTATTCATTTTAATTTTAAATAAATCTTGAAAATCTTGGAAAAAAAAAATATATTAAAATTATGATAACAAATTTGACATGAAACAGTTTTTAATAAATAAAAATGACATGAAATAATCGTTTAAAAATATTTTTAATTTGTAAATAATGTATCGTATGAATAAAAAACTAGATTTCACTAATATTGAGAATTATTTATTAGGGGTTTATGTTATTATTACACAATTTTAGTCTGCTTGCGGGTAGACAATTTTTGTTTGTTTTAAATTTCATTTATATTTTATGGTATCCTTCAAGCCTATGGATAAATTTGGTGCTGCGTTATTCCTAAACCAAAATAATTACTTCGAAGAATTGGCTACCTTTTATTAATATGATCCAATATTCAATTTAAAAATAAAAAAATCTGTTGTTTCGATGTAAATTAATACCATTTTAAATGAAAATTAATGTAATTTTAAATTTACTAAGATATTAAGAAAGACTTCATTTGAAACAAGAATATACCATAGATTATATACGGAAAATAAATGTTTCTTTTTTAAATCAATAGGCTTGTTTTGTTGCTATACATATCTGGTACGAAATCCCATGCAAAGTCTGACTGCGTATGCTCAGTATTAACTCTTTAAACACAATATTTTCAACGTCGATAATGTATGGGTAACTGTCACATAATCTCATTCATATTCTATACAAAAATATTTTACTGGTTTTTCGTTTTTATGTTATTATTTTTTAAATCACTTGAATTTTATATCAAAATTTGTTTTTCTAAAAAAATATTTTAAAATTAAAAATGAATTGTAATTGATATCAATAAAATTTTTTTTTAAATTTAAACTTGAAACTGAGATATATTTGGCAGGGGTATGGCATCACCAAAAAAATAAGTTATAAAAACATCGTTATCACTAGATGGAACTTTATTCAAAAAATTGACAATTTTCTTTTTTTATTTAAATTTAAATAATAATAAACAAGAAAGCAAAAAAAAAAAACAAACGGATATCTCAAATTATATTATTTGAATATATTCCGCGCTGGTTTTTTCCTTATTTTGAGCAGTTTTCAGCAGTTTTTGAGTTTTTAAATTGCTCAGGCAATACTAAATTGTAGCGCCCTCTATCGGTTAGTAGTGTAAGTTTTGATTTCCTATCTCTATAATTAATAGTCTCTGATATTTGGTCTTACAATTTAAATTCCATGGGCGAGATCTGATTAAATTGGACAACATATGTAAAAAGATATATTTAGATATTGGGTGATATAAAATTTGACCGAAAGACGAAAATTATGTCTTATTATATACTAGCGGGCGCAGCCCGCTACGTTGTTAGCGTGCTTTAAAGGTTAAGGGGGGGGGCTGCGCCATCCCCCACGGGGGGCTACGCCCCCCACAATTTTTATTAAATTCGTTTTCTTATTTAAAGCCTTCACCCAGCCACCACAAATAAATAATTCTGCACAACAATGGGTTTAAAATAAATAAATATTTGATCACTTTTACTCATGAAAGTGGATTGTTAGTAATGAATCCATAATAATTTGCAATATACGTGTGTATGTCAAGATAATTTGGTAAAGTGCGAACTTAGGTAGATAGACCCGTAAGTAGTTTTATTCATTTGTGTTTTAAATGAAAATAAAAAACGTAAAGCAGGGTTGGCAAGCGATTTATACTATTAAAGATAGCGGGCGCAGCCCGCTACGTTGTTAGCGTGCCTTAAATTATCGCCCCCCCCGACAATTTTTTTTAAATTCGCTTTTTATTTAAAGTACAGTTTTTATAATAAAATCCTTCACCCAGCCACCACAAATAAATAATTCTGCACAACAATGGGTTTAAAATAAATAAATATTTGATCACTTTTTCTCATGAAAGTGGATTGTTAGTAATGAATCCATAATAAATTGCAATATACGTGTGTATGTTAAGATAATTTGGTAAAGTGCGAACTTAGGTAGATAGACCCGTAAGTAGTTTTGTTCATTTGTGTTTTGAATGAAAATAAATAACGTAAAGCAGGGTTGGAAAGCATTTTATAATATTAAAAATAGCGGCCAAAGCTACGTTGTTAGCGTGTCTTAAAGTTTTTTTTTTAATTCCAGTTTATGTAAAGGTAGACCTGGCAATTCAAGTAAATTCACAAATTCAGTTTGAAAATTTACTGCGTCGGTTTCTTCCACCGGTGCTTCGTTACATGAAGTTTAAATATCGGAATATATAAGTTCCATTCCTTTTCTAAGGTTTTTTCTCTTTCAGAAAATTTGTTTAACTTTATGGAGAGTATGTTTCAATGCTACATAAGTTTCATATTCCGTTGATAGTGTTTGAAGAGGTAATTCCCTCTTCCAATCCATTTGTATTGTCTATAATTTCAATTCCACTCGTTCAACGTTTATATCCATTTCATTCCACTTGTGTAGTGTTTCAATTCCACTCGTTTCCTATTTAGTTTCTTAATTTTAGTGTTTCATATACACTTGTTCTTTAAGTTTTAGGTTTCTAGCTAAAGACGCAGACGTTAAGGGGGGGGGGGGCAATTTTCCCCTTTTGAACCACCATTTTTACCACGTTCCTGTCCAAAGTCCTAGAAATGCCTTGTCGATAAGTTAGCCCATACTCCAAGGAAAACATATTATATATTACAGGTTTCTAGCCGAAGGGTTCGGTTAGGCCATCAAGGGGGAGAATTATTCCGTTTTTACCCCTCCCGGTAGGAATTTAGAGTCTTAGAGGACGTCTGCGTTGGAGGAGGAACCTACTACCTACATAATTTTAGGTCTCTATATCCAGCAGTTTGGCCAGGCCGTCAAGGGGGAAGTTTTTTCCCTTTTTACCCCTCCCGGTATGAATTTCCAAAAATACCATCTTAGGGGACGTCAACGTTGGAGAAGGAACCCAATTTAAGATCCCTTGTTCCAGCAGTTTGGCCAGGCCGTTAAGAGGGAGACTTTTCCTGGTTTTGACCCTACCTGTATAAATTTCCAAAAATCTCATCTTAGCGGATGTCTACAATAGAGGAGGAACTTTAATACCAAATTTCAACTTCCTACCTCCAGCGGTTGGGGCAGGCCTTTAAGAGGCACTTTTCGCTTCATTAATCCCCATTTTTGCAATGTCCCTGTCCAAAAAGGACCTTCCCGGTAAGTGAGCACATACTCCAAGTAACATATGTTTTACATTTCAGGTTTCTAGCCAACTTTTACTATTTGTGTCCCTCTCGGTAGGAATTTCCGAAAATCCATCGACAGGGAATTCCAGCTTCCTAGTTCCAGCAGTTTGAGCAGGCTGAGAGGAACCTAAGTACCGAATTTCAGCTTCCTAGTTCCAGCAGTTTGGACAGTTCGTTAAGGGGCAACTTTCCCTTTTTGAGCCCCCATTTTATAACGACCTGTCCAAAATTCAAAAAAGTATCTTTCTAATAAGTTAGCCCTCACTCCAGGGACCCACATTTTAAGCTTCAGGTTTCTAGCCGAAGGGGTTTTTGCCGGCCCCCAAGGTGAGGCTTTTCTTCTTTTTGCCCCTCCCTTTAGGAATTTACAAAAATTCCATCTTCGCGGCTATCTGCGATGGATGAGGAACATTCATACCAAATTTCAACTGCATTGCCTAAGCGGTTTGGGCAGGCCGTTAGTGGGGACACAGAAGGAGGAACTCACATACCGAGTTTCCTTTTGGGATATCCTGTAGGGAATTCCAAAAATACAAACTTAGTCGATGTCTACTACAGTGGAGGAACCTTTATACCAAATTTCAACTTCTTACCTCCAGTGGTTTGGGCAGGCACTTTTCCAATTTGTGAGACTGTTTATGGGGAGACTTTTCCCCTTTTTGCCCGTTCCGGTAGGAATTTCCAGAAATCCCGTCTATATCAAGAAACCGCCAATATCAAGAACTTGTTTTAGTAGAGATATCCGTGGGGGGAGGAAAAAAAGTAGTTTTTTTGAAATTATATATTATTTTAAATGGTACTTTTTGGAAAAACGAAATTTTTTGGAAAAAGATACTTTGTTTTTACAAAGTACTTTATTTGTACTTTTTTTGGAAAAGGTATTTTTTTTTAAAAAGGTGTTTTTTTTGGAAAAATGTATGTTTTTTGGAAAAAGGCACTTTTTTTGGAAAAGGTACTTCTTTTGGAAAAGGAAAATTTTTTTTAGAAAAAGGTCTTTTTTTTGGGAAAAGGTACTTGTTTTTGGAAAAGGTACTTTTTTTGAAAAAGGTATTTTTTTGGAAAAATGTATGTTTTTTGGGAAAAGGTACTTTTTTTGGAAAAGGTACATTTTTTTAGAAAAAGGTACATTTTTTGGAAAAAGGTACTTTTTTTAAAAAAGGTACTTTTTTTAAAAAAGGTACTTTTTTTTGGAAAAAGGTACTTTTTTTAAAAAAGGTACTTTTTTTTGGAAAAAGGTACTTTTTTTGAAAAAGGAATTTTTTTTGGAAAAAGGTACTTTTTTTTGGAAAAAGGTACTTTTTTTGGAAAAAGGTACTTTTTTCGGGAAAAGGTACTTTTTTTGGAAAAAGGTACTGTTTTTGGAAAAAGGTACTTTTTTTGAAAAAAGGTACTTTTTTGGAAAAAGGTACTTTTTTTGGAAAAAGGTACTTTTTTTGGAAAAAGGTACTTTTTTTGGAAAAAGGTAGTTTTTTTGGAAAAAGGTACTTTTTTTGGAAAAAGGTACTTTTTTTGGAAAAAGGTACTTTTTTTGGAAAAAGGTACTTTTTTTGGAAAAAGGTACTTTTTTTGGAAAAAGGTACTTTTTTTGGAAAAAGGAATTTTTTTTGGAAAAAGGTACTTTTTTGGAAAAAGGTACTTTTTTTGGAAAAAGGTACTTTTTTTTTGGAAAAAGGTACTTTTTCGGAAAAAGGTACTTTTTTTGGAAAAAGGTACTTTTTTCGGAAAAAGGTACTTATTTTGGGAAAAGGTACTTTTTTTGGGAAAAGGTACTTTTTTGGAAAAAGATACTTTTTTTGTCCCCTTTTTGCCCCTCCCGATATTAATTTCCAAAAATGCCGTCTCAACGGACGTCTACACCGGTCGAGGAACCTACATACCAAATTTCAACTTCATAGCTCCAGCAGTTTGAGCAGGCCGTCAAGGGGGAGACTTTTTGCCCGTCCCTGTAAAAATTTCCAAAACTCCCGTCTTGGTGGATGTCTACGATAGTGGAGGAACCTTTATACCAAATTTCAACTTCCTACCTCCAGCGGTTTGGGCAGGCCGTCAAGGGGGGCCTTTTTCCCCTTTTTAACCCCCATTTTTACAACGTCCCTGTCCAAAATTCTAGAAAGTACTTTCCAGAAAAGTTAGCCCCTACTCCAAGGAACACATATCTTAAATTTCAGCTTTCTAGCCAAAGGGGTTTTGGCAGGCCGTCAAGGGGGACACTTTCCCCCTTTTTGCCCGTTCCGGTAGGAATTTCCAAAAATCCCGTTTTAGCGGACGTCTACCCCGAAAGAGGAACCTACATACCAAATTTCAACTTCCTAGCTTCAGCGGTTTGGGCTGGGCGATGTTGAGTCAGTCAGTCAGTCAGTCACGTTATTCTTTTATATATAGAGATAGTGCCATACAAAGCAATATATAACGAGACATAATTGTATTAAATAATATAAAATAATGTATAACCCGTTTTACTCGGGAATTGAATTTTTTTAAAAAAATAATTTTATTTACATCTTTTTAACGCTCTACACCATTTTCAATTGTATCAATTGTTTTTAAGATTTATCAATTGTGTTTCAGAAATAATCAATTGAATTTCAGTTTTATCAATTGTATTTCAGAACTTATCAATTATTTTTCAGATTTATGAATTGTATTTCAGAACTAGTCAATTGAATTTCAGTTTTATCAATTGTATTTCAGAAATTATTAATTGTATTTCAGAAATTATGAAATATATTTCGGAAATTTTTCTCTATTATGAAATACAATTAACAAGTTTTGAAATAGATTTGATTATTTCTGAAATACAATTAATAATTTCTGTAATACATTTGATAAATTTCTGAAATACATTTAAAATTTCTGAAATACACTTAATAGCTTGCTGTAGTTGCTGATGAGTTACCATATATGACCATATATTGATTAAATGGCACCATATATGACAATATATTGTTTAAATGGCACAATATATGGTATATTTTCCCTACCCGAGTAAAAAAGTTCTGATATAATCATATATTATTTTATCTAATTGCATATATTAACTTATAGTTACATATGGCCACATATGCTTTTAAATTCAAGCATATATACTTTTATATAGTCATATATTAGATATTTTTCCTCAAAGGTTTTAATATGGATACATATGTTATTTTATATTATTACATACTGGCCTACATATAATTGTATGTGCTATATATAAGTACATAAATTAACATATAAAAGATATAATTACATATGCGTTTATATATAATTTAGTATGGCGCTATACATAATAATATAAAACTATATGTGGAGCCATATAAGAAATATTTTATAATTTGTGTTAGTTATGATTATATATTGACGAAAATGAACCCATATATAACTTAATATGGTTCCATATCTACAATAGTTGATGATTTCTTTAATATATAACAGTATAACGTTCTTTATAAAATCATCTGTAATTATATATGATCCCACATAAGCAATTTTTTCAAAGAGATTTTATATAAAAATATACAAGGTCCATATAAAACTAGTTTTTAGTGTCCGACCGAACAGTTCGGCCGGAAATATTTTTTGTCGGTATTTGGTATTTTCAAGCCTTATGGACAAATTTTGCTTATGAAACAATATTTGTTGGTCCGATTAGAATGCATTTTGAGGGTCAATCTTAAGGAAAAGTCCGAAGTTAAGCAACAAATTCACTGTTCGGCCACCGAAAGTTCGGCCAAATTGATAAAAGTTCGTCGGCCGAACAGTTAGCTTTACAGCTAAACTACGGAGTTTTCCTTAAATTTGACACTGAAAATCGAATTAAATCCACTCAACAAACAATTTAGCAGTATGAAAATTTCTCCACAATGCTTTCAGATAATAGAAAATCGACCAAATGTCACTTTTTGGCCGAACTGTTCGGTCGGATACTACTAGTTTTAGATTTAATAATTACTAGGTATTGGCGCGTGACTAGAAATGTTCGTTATTCACACGTAATCGTGACTAATAATTACTATACTCAAGTGGTTCGTGCGTGAGAGTGAGAATATATAATTCGTACGTAATTCGTGCGTGAGAGTGAGTAAGAACATATAACCTGTGCATGATCCGTGTGTGAGTTTATTTTTTGCATCATATGTTTTTAGTAATTTTTACTATTTTGTGTGAGAATTTTCTGATAATGAGTAAGTTTTTAATATACTCATGTATGCGTGAGTAAGAAACGAAATGCTCATGTGTGAGTAATTTTTTTTTTTTTGTTTAGGAGCATGAGTCAAAAATAGCTTACGCTCCCATAAAATTAACAACACTGATTTTTACAAGTAAATTACAAAGATTTGAATAGAATCAGCTGAGATATTTTAAAGGTTCAAAGCAAAATAGAGTAATAATAACAAAGGATAAAAATAGCATTGTTAAATTTCGTTGATGTTAGTCTAAGTTGAGTTGTTGATACGAAACTCGATTTTCTTTCAACGGTCACATAAATAGACAACATTAAAATATTAGCCCACACAAGACGAAATACACTGATGATGGCTTTGTAGCGAAAGCTGAAAATACGTATTCTGTATTGCTGGTCTTATCGCGTTCTTTCAAATATATTTTTATTCTTTGTAATTTACTTGTAAAAATTGTATCATCTTTCTTTGATTTGAAAATAATTTAAACAGAAAGTGATATTAATTTATGATCTAGAGTCAAACTAAAAAGAACATTCATTTACTTAAAAATAGGAGATCAACTATTTCATTTATTTCGGTATCGGTATTTTAAGGATAACGGTATTTAAGTTATTTCGGTAACGGTATTTTAAGGATAACGGTATTCCGGGTGTTTAGGTAACGGTATTTTAGGGGTAACGGTAGTCAGTTGAAAGAGTTTTGAGTCGATAATGGTATTTTAGCGGTATTGCCTGCCAACCCTGGATTTTTCCTACACACATTATTCAATAATTTTAATTGCAGTTATTTAAAATTCATCATCAGGAAAGTTAAATTTATTTGTGAACAGAAAATATGTATGATGAACCAAAACACTGTCACATTATCCAAAATATTGGCTTTTCTAACCAATATTGAGAAGATACTAACTTCTCATTACCTTCAATACTAACAACACCAATTTATCGAAGATTTAGTTATTTGAATAAAATATCGGCAGCAAAAATCTAGTATCGATCACTCTATCCAAAGTATTAGTTTTTCCAATCAATTAAAAAAATTTTTTTTTCAACTTTAGTAGCTTTAACCATTAATTTCCAATATTTTGGTAATTGTAATAATATATTGAGACAAGGAACAGAAATTTTATTTATCATAATAAAATTGTGGAATGTATCATTTCATACATATGCATAGTTAAATTCTAAGTTAGACAACAACTAAATGTAAGTATCTGTGGCACAGCAGGTAGAAACATAGCCTTATAGCCTTAGAACTTTGAGTTCAAACCTCAACCAAGGCATTACTTTTTTTTTAAATAATTTTTTTATTGATTCAAATTAAAAGACAATTGATTTTCTGTTGTGAATATAATTTTATAATTTTAAAACAAAATATTCAAATTTTATACCTGAAGAAATTCAAATTTGAAAATTGACAAAAAAAATTTATGTCGAGTTTAGCCTAGAGGAAAAGTAATGAACTGACAAACGGAAGGTCGCCGGTTCTACCCAGGTTCGCGATATAAATTTTTTTTTAAATTTTTTTTTATTTAAATTAAAAGACACAACTGATTTGCTGTTGTTGATATAATTTTATTTATAGACAAAATATTCAAACCTGAAGGAATTTAAATTTGAAATTTGACTAAAAAAATTTAAATAGAGCTTAGCTTAGAGGAAAAGCAATGGGCTGACAAGTGGAGGGTCGCCGGTTCGATCCCAGTTAGCGACGTAAAAAAATTTAATTTTTAAATAAATTTTGTGGAACTTGTTTTTCTATTTATAGAATTTATAATCCACAAACATTAAAGTAATCTATTAACACAATAAAAATTCAAAATTTTTAAATAAATTATGGTGATTACTACACTGATAGAATTTTGTACATAGTATTAATGAATTTGTTCATTAATCCAATGATTTTTTTCATTGAAAAATCTCCAAAGAACGCGTTCATTAGATCAATGAAACGTATTCATTAAATGAAAATTAATTGAAAAAAATATATTTTTTTTGCGTTACTTTTTTTATTTATTTTTTTTTTATTAATTTTTATTTGTACATATATTTCCTTTTCGTTTTTATAACGTTTTTGACGTCTCCCTGAAGTCGACTTGAACCCGCAATCACCAGAATGTAAACATTATCGCGTTACCGATTGATCTAAATAGCCAAAACAAAATGATGTCATTATTTGGACTTTTATATTTAAATAATTGCAGTTGGCAACCCTAGCGTTCATTACTGGAACATATATCTATTTTAGTAATTAGCAAATTCAAAACCCTTATAAAAATTATAGGTTAGCTGAAAATATATAATGAAAAAATTCATGTAATTAATAAATTTTTCATTAATTCAATGAAAATTTTTCATTAACTCAATGAATTCAGATTAATGAAATCGATTCATTAATAGTATGAACGAAAATTCTATCAGTGTAGGGCAAGGAATTTCATGCAAATGCATGTTTTTTCTCGATAGTCCAAAACTAATATGGACCAAATATTTATCCGAATCATCAAATTTAGATCAAAATGGCATTGATTTGTAGTTGCATATTTTTGCATATTTTGTCATAAATGCATGTTTTTGCATATTTTGACTTTAAATGCATATTTGATGCCTTTCTAATGCATATTTTGTGCTTTTTAAGGCATATTTTTAATTTTTAGGAGCATTTTTTATTTTGTAACAAAATATAAAAAATTGATACGTTTTCATATTTTGATTCAATCAAAATAAACATTCTTAAAACCTTATTGACCTATGGGAAATCTTCGAGTTCTGTGTCTGTTTGCAAAATAACTAACTTAAATACATTTTTAAGTTTTAGAGTGAATTATTTTTGCAAAAATATTAGTTTTTAGTGCATATTTCTTATATTTTTAATGCATATTTTTCTTTTTTAATCCCATATTTTAGGCGCTTATTTTCCATTTTTAAGTGCATGAAATTCCTTGCCATAGTAATTACAATGGGATTAAAAATAAAAAAAGTGATTGTACCTGGAACTAAAAAAATTCGGTTGGCGAAAAATTCGGTTGGAACTACGAATCTGTTTTCTGTGTGTAATATTTCGGATAATGGTTCGTATTTCAGCCTCATTAAGTCTCATCGTCATACCAGATTAATGCAGATTTTGAAAGTTTTTAAACTTTTTATACTTCTCAATAATTTTTACCAGTATATTGTGGATTCTTTCAGTAACTAAATAAATTTCATACAATCTTTTCCTACACTCAAAATAATACGTCTATTGGCTGGACAGAAAAATTTGTTACTTTAACAAAATTTATTCCTGTTTTTTGGCTTAAAAAAAAAATTTGTTGATTTTAACAAATTCGTTTGTTAAATTTAACATATCTAAATTTAAGTAAAAAATTTGTAAAACTACTGTTTTATCTGTAATTATACTGAGTCGTAGAATTTACCCAAATTTAAGGTCCCGGGAACCGCAACGGACCTAGGCCATATCATGTGAGGGCATATAGGGGTACTCTAATGGAGCAAACATTTTGTCCGTTTTGCTTAGTTTTCGAGATATGGGCCATTTTATAAAGTAGAAAATTTTTATTAAAAATTTCCGAGGGTCCAAGGGCCCGCCAAGGCCCATTTTTGGATAGAGATAACCTCTTTCGCTGGGATACTGTACGGTTAGGGGTAGTCGAAATTTTCATCAATTTTGTTCTATCTCTCTTAGTTTTCGAGATATGAGCCATTATACAAAATCGGGAGGGAAAGAAATAGCGCCAACTTTAAAATTTCGGATTCATTGGTGGCGCCATCTACGGGTAATACTTAACAGTAATATAAAAATTTTATATTTTAAGTAAATGAATGTTATTTTAGTTTGACTCTAGATCATAAATTAATATCACTTTCTGTTTAAATTATTTTCAAATCAAAGAAAGATGATACAATTTTTACAAGTAAATTACAAAGTATAAAAATTATTGAAAAAATTCGATAAGACCAACAAGGCAGAATGTGCATTTTCGGCTTTCGCTACAAAGCCATCATCAGTGCCTTTCGCCTTTGAGTGGGTTAATATTTTGATAATCGTCTACTTATGTGGCTGTTGAAAGCAAATCGGGTTTGTTATCAACAACTCAACTTAGACTAACATCAACGAAATTTAACAATGCTATTTTTATCCTTTTGTTATTATTACTCTTTTTTGCTTTGAACCTTAATTCTTAAGATATCTCAGCTGATTCTATTCAACTCTGTGTATGATAAACACAGATTTTTGAATTACAACGAACCGTTAAATTTAAATGTATGTTATTAAATTATATTTTTGCACCGTGTCAATGTGTTTAAGATGAATGGGGGAAATGTTTTTAGTTGATCTGTTATTTTTGTAAAATTTAACGAATGGGTTCTTAAAAATTAGTTATAAATGGTTTTGAAAATTAACTCTCAAAACTAGTTAAAGTGCTAAGGATTTTTAGTAAAGTGTTAAATAAAGATAACTAAAATCTTTGTTTAAATCAGTGCTTCAACCATGCGCGGTTCCAGCAATTAATATAACAGGAAAAATCATACGCCAACGTAGACAAATACATTGAGTTGGGCACTGAGGCGTATGATTTTTCCCTTTATATTAATTGCTGGAACCGCGCATGGTTTCAACTAAAGTTTGTTAAAAATTAATCAAATCGATTTGAAACCGGTTTGACAGATTTATCTACTGACGTTTTATTTTAAGTGTACTTTATAATATGTTTGCACAAGTTTAAGGACATTCAAGGAGGTTTATCGACCCATTTTGATAATAAATTCACTTATACAAAAAAAAAATTGTTTGTACCGACCACGAGCAAAATAAGAAAAATAATTATTTATTTATATTCTTTAGAATGCGTTACTAAAACAAATTACCAAAAATACTTTATTGTCGAATTGTATTTTACTTTTGACGCTTAAAATATGCAGTATTTTTAGTTTCTGTTGTCTAATTCTTGTTGCTATAAGATTATTGTTGTTGTTGTTTTATAAATTGAGAAAGGAGAAATTATATTATTCAAAATGCATAATATGTTTCATAAAATAGAATTTCAAAATACCGAAATATAAATGAACACATGACGAGCTTATATGTATACTTACTTTTGACGCTCATAAATTTAAATTATTTTTAACTTCTCGATATTTTTGCGCTCTGTAATTTTTTAATAAAACTTTTTTTAATATGATTAGGAATATTATTACTTTTTTTTCAATTTGCAGAATTAATAAAAATCTTTTTTATTTTCTTTTACAACCCATAGTATGTAACGTGACGTGACGTAGCGTGATGTGACATAAATTTCCTACCCGATACCTGTAAATGTGACATTAGAATGTCAATAAAAGCAAATCCAAAATTCACCCTTTACTGATCTTTGTTTCCTATCTTTGTATTATTTTTTGGGTTAATTCTTGCTGTAACAAAAAATTTTTTTTTGTTTTTTAAGAGAAGCCACACTCAGGAAATTCTTCCTATTAATCAACGTGTTGCTTCCTTTGGAAAGGGGATAGAAGATGTGAAAGGTGGTGAAAGATGAAGGGCTTCAAATATGGCAACACTGTAATTGCGCGGGATGTTGAATTTTTAGAACAGTTGTTGCGCGCCATCTGATGGTGACTTGGCGAACTTTGTTGAAGCTTGTAGTTCATAGCCCTGTTATATTATTTTACTTCGGTGGGGTTAAGTGCTATGGGAACACCGAAGGAGGACGCTGCGATATGTATGAGGGATAGAAAAAACTCACAACACATTATTATTTTCCATAAATTGATGTTGCCTTCGTTGGGGCTCGAACCCGCAACCTCACGTGTAACAGTCCAACACGCTAACCATACACCACAGCGCCCACAAGAGTTTTAAGTGTTTCCTTGCATCATCACTCTGAAACGTGTAAATATTATTTTTATCAAAACCTGAACTCAATTTTGCATAAGCCTTGGACTCTTTAATTTAATTAAATTTAAGTAATATCCCAGTAAAAACAGACATTAACGAGTTATTAATCGAGTAAGTAGAACGCAAAGCTTTCACTGGTTACCAGGCTGTTTACTCGCAACATTACTTTTGTTCGTGATATCCAAAAATTCATGGGTGGTCATTACCGTCTAGTTTACGAAAAAGTGAGAATAATGAGTTACCCCTAGTGAAAGAATAAATAGTTACTAGCAAAGATATAATAAGTGGTTACTCAGAAGGTGGGATATAAGTGGTTACCCTACATTGTGAAATAGTTGGCCATATTGGCAAAATAACTTTTTACCTTGGAATATTTCCTATTTAGTTCAAAATAAATTAATAAATAAAATATTAATATAATAAAGACTAAATCGGTACTTATTTAATCAATTACCAGTAAGTGATTACTTTGCAAGAATATATAAGTACTTCTATAATTTATTATCAGTAAGTCATTACTTTGTGTTTTAAAGTAATGCAAAATGACCTATCATTACTTGGTAATCCGTAGGGTAATGTCCTGTCATTACCATGTTTTTGCTGGGATTTTTTTATTAAGGCAAGTCACAAAGGATTTTTTTGTCGACTTTTAATTTTTCTGTCACGGAAAGGGCCATTCCGTGGAAATGCCCATATGTAAGCTTCTTTTTTTTGACGAATCTCAATATATTTGTGTTTTTTGTAGTTGAGGTATGTACTATATCGTCATACAAATTTAATCATATATGGCTCTGTTTTGTCCATAAAAACAATACATTCATACGTGGCACGTTTTCATATAAGTACGTACTATGATAAACACACATTCATAGTACATACACTCAGAATGTTATGTAGGTAAATACAAAATTAAAAGCAAATGCACTTAAAAACAAATGAAGTTTCATTTGAAAACGGGGCCACTTACATTTCATTAATTATAATTTTATTTTAATTTTTTTTTACTGTTAATAAAATAAACCATATGTGACTTTCTCCGAGAAAAGGGACCTAGTGTGTGAAAATGAAGTTTTAAATTAAACATTAAAATTTTAATGTTTTTCTCATTTTTATCGATTTTCCCAAGTTTTTGACACACTAGGTTTTTTGATACACTAGGTCCCTTTTCTCGGAGAAGGTCACATATAATTAATGCAAATATTTTCTTTATTTGTTTGTTTGTCGTTTTTACAACACAGCAAAACTGAGTATAATTACCAGGGCAAGGACTTTCATGCAAATGCATGTTTGTAGTAGTGTAAAACGAAATTTTTTTAAAACGTTTTGATATTTAGAAACTTTAAAAATAAATTTAAGTAAATAATTTTAAAACAAATTAAAAATTACCAAATCTATATTAGTTATATTGATTTAACATACTTGTTGTAACCCGATGCATAATTCTTGTGATTCTTTAAAAAATATACTTGCATGTTATTAATTTTCGTAAATATCTCACAATAATAAGCGCATTTATCATCCAGCATCAGATCAAATACCAATTTGGGGTTGAATAAATTTAATATAATAATATAATATTCCAACTTTTTATTAAGTAATATCCGATTTAACGTTCCTTTTAGATCAACCAGAAATTTTAAACTCATAAATGTAAATTATTTTTATACTGATTATGCGAATAATGATCCCTTCCGTCGTATATGTGTCCAATTTCCAATTTGTCCGAAACCAGAACTATCATCCATAATATAAGCGTAATATAATGCTATTCTTGAACAAATAATTTTAAATTTATTTTATTTTGTATACCCGAGTAAAAAAAATTGATTTCGCGCAATATCTAATCATACCCAATTTGATATTGTTTAAGATCTGCTGTAATATCTAGCTGATCCAATTAGATCTCAAAATTGGGTGTATCCAATCATATCGTATTAGATCCCATTGTATATATGGGGATAAACTAAGATCAAGTTGTATCTCAAAATTGGGAAGTCCGATGATATCTTTGGGAATAAACCTAGATCTAATTTGATCCGAAAAATGGCGGATCCAGCTATATATTTGCGGATAACTTAGATCTAATTTGATCCGAAAAATGGCGGATCGAATTAGATCCAGCTATATATTTGTGGATAAACTTAAATCTAATTTGATCTCAATTTTGGCAGATCGGATTAGATCCAGCAATATATTTGTGGATAAACTTAGATCTAATTTGATCCAAAAAGTGGCAGATCGAATTGGATCCAGCAATATATTTGGGGATAAACTTAGATCTAATTTGATCCGAAAAAAGGCACATCAAATTAGATCCAGCAATATATTTGGGGATAAACTTAGATCTAAATTGATCCGAAAAATGGCAGATCGAATAAGATCCAGCAATATATTTGTGAATAAACTTAGATCTAATTTATCCAAAAAATTACAGATCAAATTAGATCCAGTAATATATTTCGGGATTGCGTAAGATCTTAACTTTTCCGATAAATAGCAGATCGAATTAAATCCAGTGATATATTTGGGGATTTGGTAAGATCTTAATTTATCCCATAAATTGCAGATCGAATTAGATATGTGGTTACATATATCCTTAAATAGAGCTAACATTAGGAAAAATCAAAATTTCTTTCAAATTATTTACCAATTTATAGACAAATTTTTCGGATCCAAAGGTTAGTTGGCTTTCAGCCAAGGTGTTGTACGGTGTCGTATAGTCGGCAGGCCCGACTTTAACTTTTTTATCGTTATTCTACAAATAATTGCTATGCACTTGAATCAACAAAACTGAAATATTGCCCAAACAACTAACAAATCTTAAAAGCAGAAATTCTCTGAGTGTAATACTTGTATGTAATAAATTTTATGTATGTTAGTATGTTAAAAATATGTTTTGTTTTTGTTGCCAATTTTGTGCTGTTATTATTGTACTTTCATCTTGTATACATATTTTGTTTTCCTTCCTTCCTCTTATTGTGTCCTCAGTAAGTATTTTTGTTCTTTGTCATCGGCTGTAATTTATGGCTTCATTTTCATCAACATCATTGCCTGTTGTTTACTTCTCCAATGTTTTACTAAAGATTTTTTGCCCTAATTTTTGTGTGTGTGTGTTTTTTTACTTATTGCAATTCAGTATTCTTTATATGAGTTTCTCAAATGGCGTACAACAACAAAATAGATCCAGTAATTTTTTTGGGCCAAATTTGTGAGAAGCAAAAAGTGTTAATATTTCGGGTTTTTCTTAATTGAATCAGTTTAGTTTAGTCATTATCAGATCTTTAAAGAATTAATTCCTTTTTGGGATGAATTCCCAAAAATTTAATTCAATTGTTTAATTCAAGGAACGAATTCATTAATAAAATATAAGCAGGAATTCTTTCCTGTGATTGAATACAAAGAATTCAAATTTATAGAATGAATTCCCTGACCAAAGCACTAAGCATTAGAATTAGAGAATTCATTCACAAGGAATTAATTAATTAAAATTTTGGTCAAGGAATTTATGCAATTCTAGTTAATTCAACTTTTGGTCAAGTAATTCATTCAATTCTAGTTAATTCAACTTTTAGTCAGGGAATTAAACATTTTCGTTTAATTCCCTGAATTTAAGTTTTCACTCAATGCCCATCTCTTAATGTTCTAATTCGCTTAGTTTTCGAAATAGAGGCCATTTTGTAAAATGGCGATTTTTGGAAATTTTTGCTCCTACGGAGTATTAACACACCCCGATAATGCAAATAGGCCAGGTCTTGTAACGCTTCCGATGGATCCATTTCCATAAAACAGTCACGTGGGTCACTGTGACTGCTCATAAAAATTGATTCCTGGGAATCGCTCTCTAACCTACCTCATGTGATTAATAGGAGCGTGTACATTAGACCGTATCGAAAAAAAGTTCGCCGTACACCCTCCAATATAAAGGATTTTTGCAAGGCAATTTAAAAAAATAAAATCTTTTTTTCAATTTTTCGTTATAGCTTCGGCATTTAAAGTCGGATTTTAAAGTGTGATATATCGATTTTTTTGCCTCGAGGAGACCAGTGTTTTGCTATAAAGGAAAAATCCAACGAAAAAAAAATTTAAAAAGGCGACCACTAGGTTCGGCAACCAATATATAAAAAAAATTTGGTGACCCCTACGTTCGGCAAAAAAATTTTTTTTTAAACCTCCTTGCAAAAACACTTCATATTGGAGGGTGTATGGCGCACTTTTTTTTGCCTGTAATGTGGTACGCTGCAGTGTATTATAATCCAAAACTTGCTAAAATTTTGTCCGTTTTGCTCTATCTCCCTTAGTTTTCGAGATAGAGGCCATTTTGTAAAATGGCGATTTTTTAAAATGGTCCATATCTCGAAAACTAAAAACACACCCCAATAATACAAATAAGCCAGGTCTTGTAACGCTTCCGGTTAATCCATTTCTATAAACAGTCACGTGGGTCACCGTGACTGTTCATAAAAATTGATTCCTGGGAATCGCTCTCGGACCTACCTCATGTGAATAATAGGAGCGTGTATCTCGAAAACTAGAGCATTGAATGAAAACTTAAATTTAGGGAATTAATCGAAAAAATTAAATTTCTTAGGAAATTAAACGAAAAAAATTTAATTCCTTAGGGAATTAAACGAAAAAAATTTAATTCTTTGACCAAAAGTTGAATCAACTAGAATTGAATGAATTCCTTCACCAAAAGTTGAATTAAATAGAACTGAATGAATTCCTTGACCTAAAGTTGAATTACTAGAATTGAATGAATTCCTTCACCAAAAGTTGAATTAACTAGAATTTAATGAATTCCTTGTTGAATGAATGCATTAAATTTTATGAAGGCATTAGAAAAAAATTAATGAATTCCTTTAAAATAAATCGAATTAAAAGAAAAGGAATTCTTACAATTCCTTAAGTTTGGTCAGGGATTTCATTTCCAAAATATAAATTCAGTTCAAAAAAAGGGAATTAGAGAACTAATTCTTCGAAGCTGTGGTCGTTATAAACCTAATTGCAAAAAATCTCTTCTACAAGTTGTCGCAATAACTTTTTTTTGCACAATTTTAATTTTTTTTTTGTGAAAACGGAGTTTACATTTCCACAAGCAAAAGATATAACAAAAAAATTTGCGTACGAATTTTCTTCAATTTATTAGCTTTTCGTATTTTGGTTTTCAACATGCTTTACAATAATATACAATTTGTGTTTAATAAATTGGAGGTTTCGCAAATAAAAATACAATTTATTCAGCGAAAAAATTTTATTTTTAATTTTGAATTTTTGGCTCTTTTAAATGTTTTTCAAAAATATAAAATTTTTTAAAATCCCATCAGCGGTTGCGAAGTTACAAAATATACATATTAAATCAATATATGAAAAACATAACATTTCGCGATCAAAAAATTCTTAAATTGTGTGAAACAAATTTAATTTGTCAAACTAATGCCAGTAATGGCTCGAAATATCGATTCCAAAGCAATTAAATGCAGTTTAGGGTAAAAAACTGATAACTTTTTTTGATTTGACGCAAAATTATTAGTTGAATCATCTTTTGACGCATAAATATTAGTTGAATCACCTCTGTTTATGGTTATTTTAAAATATTTTGAACATTTACCTACATTTTTTTGAATGCAATCTGATGCAAACAATTTTGGTTACGGAGTTTACAGTAACGGAGTTTACATTTGGTTACTTTTTTTGTTTTCTTTCAGAAACGCTTTGTCAGAATTTTATTTCCGAAACAAAATCGTATGAAGCGTACAAAGTGAATCCAAATATGCCATTGTTTTTCTTATTCATTAAATAGTTTGGTGTAAAAATTAGGAACGGAGTTTACAACATATTTTTCAAATTTTATTAACCATCTAATGCTCTTTCTTCTGATTGATTCTGATGATAATATTTAAACTATAAATTTGGCTTTGAAAATCTACTATGGAACAAATATTAAAATTTTAATTTATCGCTTTATTTAGGAGATATAGCAAAACAAAGGTTGAAGACGTATCTAGAAAGCCAGTAGTCAAATAATTTCGGTTTTTGCTATAAATAACACTATCAGTAAAATAAAATTACGTGCCAAAAACTGTTAATCAATTGTTGTTTTGTCAGAAGTTTTGGCGATTTTCTCTTTTTGAAAATTACGAAATTTAGCGAATTTGGCACTAAACATCAATAAATTGTGGCGAAATTAGTTCTGCTTACTACCACCTCTGAGTGTATAATCTGTGTTTAATTAAAAAAAAAATCTGTTGTCGAGTTTTTGAGTTTAAGAGATATTCGTAAGAATTATCCTGGCGTTATCCTGTGAAATCGGTGTTATTAAATCTGACAATGGCAGATAACATTTGCTTTCGGTTTAACTAACCCGAGTTTAGCTAAGAGCTCAAACACCAGGCCTTAAAAAGTACACTAGCACACGGCCAGATTAATTCTAAAAAGTTTTAGGGAACCACGAAAAATCCGTGTTATATTATTGTAAGAAACTCTGAAAAGGGGAGATAAATAAATATGTACGAATGGGTACGAGTATTTGCAAGAGTGTGTGTGTACTTTATTAAAATGGTTAACAATTTGAGGTAATTGTATTAAACTGGAATTGATACGAAATCTTTGCATAACAACCAGGCAATAAACAATAACACCTTATGTTGCTCCATTGGCATTATGACTTTGAAAGAAGAAGATATTTTTTTCTTTATTTTAGTCTTGATTAAATTTACCATTAGGTGATAAATTTCAACAAATACTTTTGGTTAAGTCTGTATCAGTTTCTTGGCTTTATTATACTTCATTAAAATATTGGTTCCGGTGTTCGTATGTGTAATAATATACAATATGTTGAAAATGTATATGGAATTTTCATAAAATAAATTACATTTGCAAAAGGTTTTCAACATTTTATTTAAACATTTTTAAATTATTAAGAGCATGTCAAAGATCCGGTGGTATTTTGTAAACAAACTTTGCAGATATGTATGTAGAACAGTGTTTCATAAATAATTTTTTTTAATTCGTTTTGGCAACTTTAGTTTGAAACTTTGGCAGGATATTAATCCTTAACGGGTGGTGATATTCTTTTTTTATTTTGTATATTTTAATAGAAATATTTACGTAAAAATATAGGATATTTTTATTTTTCTAGGTTAATAATTCTTTAATTTTCTTTTAAATATTTGTCTTTGTGACATTATTATTTTTGTAAGTACAAGAGTGTTTTACAAAACTACCCGTTAATTATATTTTAATTCGATTTGAGATATTCATAATAATATAATTGCCGAAATATTTGTTCCTGATTACTGAAAGTCCAGTTAAAATTTAGCCCATAGTTAAATTCAAATTTTATGTGGAAAACAACAAAATATGCGTCAGTT
The DNA here is from genome assembly GCA_949987735.1 of Leucophora obtusa. Taxonomy (NCBI): domain Eukaryota; kingdom Metazoa; phylum Arthropoda; class Insecta; order Diptera; family Anthomyiidae; genus Leucophora; species Leucophora obtusa. Next base: position 51,934,453 of record OX465296.1, read on the forward strand.
AAAATTTCTGTTAGTAGTTAACTGGACATTCAGAAATCGGGCCTAAAAACATAAAAGAAATTTTGTAATATTTTTGATTATTCAAAATTATTTTAATTTTTGCATTAAAAAATACAAAAAATTGTTTTTTCGGACTTTCTATATTTTCATATATTTAGTTAGAATATTGTTCTACCTCAAGTCCAAATTCTAATATTATATGTATAAATATTCGCTTTTTTTATCAAGTTGTATCAAGTATACGCTGTTCACTATTCTTTTAACGCGGTTTAGTCTAGATGAATCAGCCTCTAGTAGTGTCAATTTGACGAAATAGCGATAAGATAAGAAATACACGATTTTTTTTTTTAATTTGTTCTTTTATCAAAACAAGAAGTTTATGGAAACAAATGCTTTTTTTTATCAATTATAATTGAGCATTTAGGCATTAAACAATGCAAATTGAAAAAATTTCATTGGCATTGATCAACTGTAATGCCAATAAATTTCATTCGCTTTGGTCAATTGTAATGCCAATGAAATCATTAATTAACTGGTCTATTCAATTAACTAAAAATTAACAAAAAAAAATTTTTTTGAAAACTATATCCAAAATTTTTGTACCCATGTACTCAGCCGGAAATACATTTTCATTGTATATAATAAGAAATTACTTTTTAGATGTTTTTGAAAAAAGTGGATTTTCGAACCACTCTAATGTCTATCTGGTGTATTTTGAAAATGGAATAAAAAAGTTTTTTATATTAAATATTGTTAAGTTTAAAAAAAGTGATGATATCCGCAAATCAAATTTTTATGACGAACTCTACTATATGTGTATTAGACCACCCATGAAATGTATGGGATTTTCAAAAGTGTATTTTTTGTTTGCTCCACCGGCAGTTTCCGGTAGATTGGGTGCAAAAAATAATATATGTGTAAAAATTGGATTTCTCCTTGGCATACAGGCCAGTCAGTTTGAACTTTTGATCCTAAAAATGAACTAAAAACACTTCAAAGATTTTTTGCGCTATAACTTCTAAATTTGACGTTTTTCGCAAAAATACTACACTCAAAAAAATAAGTTAGTAGAAAAATTAGTAAAACGTCTTGTATATCAAGTGTACTAGTTTTCAGCAATTTTTTTGCTGAAATTCCGTTTTCAGCAAAAATTTTAGTTATATTTTTTTAGCACTAAACTAATTTTGAACTAATGTTTTACTAATTTATTTTGCTACAAAAATTGTGCTGATAACCGCATGCTTAGCGTGGACGATAACCAGATAGACAAGATGTAGATGTCGCAGCTTGTCTGGAAACGGAAATGACAAAAAAAGAAAACAACTCTACACGTATTCTATATTTAAATTTTCAGCAAATAAATTAACTAAAGTAAAATTTCGCTACAAATTTTATGAGTTTTTTTCAGTCTACTAATATTCAGCAAAAAGTTTAGTGATTTTAGCGAGAATTTTTTTCATTTGCAGACGACTAAATGTTAGCAAAACTTTTGCTGAAGAATACTATTTTTTTGGTAAAAATCAGCTCGCTGATTTTCAGCAAACCTTTTGCTGAAATTACGGACTTTTTTGAAAGCATGCTCCTGACTAAAAATTTGCTGACACAGCAACATTTTTTGCTGACTTTACTGACTTTTTTTTTGAGTGTATATAAGTGTTGTTATGCAGAATAAAAGGACAAACACTTTCTTCATACTAATTTTTAGCCTAAGTGTTACTTATCGTGGTGTTTTAAGCGGATAAAGTAAAAATTTGTGTTAAGGATTCATTTTAAACGGCCCTCGTTAAAATTTGGACAGAGCCAGTGAGGATCGGTTTTAATTTTCTTATAGAGCAAGATATGTTGTTTTTATAAACCAATTACATTTGGAACATATATCTGTTATTCCACGAAAGAGAGACCAAAATCGGGAAGTTGAAATTTCACTTTTTTCACGATTTCCTTAATAATTAATCTGCGATGAAAGGAATATATGTTACTTAATTTATCAAAAAAATTTCGCACTTCATGTTTTAATTATACCCTACACCACTATGTGGTCAGGGTATTATAAGTTTGTGCTGATGTTTGTAACACCAAAAAATATTGGTCGTAGACCCACCTTATAGTATACCGATCGGTTCAGAATTTTTTTTTATTTCGATTTAACGATGTCCGTCTGTCTGTCTGTCCATGCAATCTTGTGCGCACTCTACAGGTCGCAACTATTAAGATATTTTGATGAAATTTGGTACGCAGACCTATGTTGGCCCAAGGACGAACAAGTTTGATTTTTTTGAACATCGGTCCATGTTTAGACCTAGTGCCCATATAAGGGTCCTACCAAAATTATACTGTTTATATGCTGCAGGTCGTAAATATTAAGATATTTTGATGAAATTTGGTGCACAGACCTATATTGGCCCAATAATGCAGCCTATTGATTTTGGTGAACATCGGTCCATGTTTAGACCTAGTGCCCATATAAGGGTCCTACCAAAATTATACTGTTTATACGCTGCAGGTCGTAAATATTAAGATATTTTGACGAAATTTGGTACACAGACCTATATTGGCCCAGTAACGCAGCCTATTGATTTTGGTGAACATCGGTCCATGTTTAGACCTAGTGCCCATATAAGGGTCCTACCAAAATTATACTGTTTATATGCTGCAGGTCGTAAATATTAAGATATTTTGATGAAATTTGGTACACAGACCTATATTGGCCCAATAATGCAGCCTATTGATTTTGGTGAACATCGGTCCATATTTAGACCTAGTGCCCATATAAGGGTCCTACCAAAATTATACTGTTTATACGCTGCAGGTCGCAAATATTAAGATATTTTGATGAAATTTGATACACAGACCTATATTGGCCCAATAACGAAGCCTATTGATTTTGGTGAACATCGGTCTATGTTTAGACCTAGTGCCCATATAAGGGTCCTACCAAAATTATACTGTTTATACGCTGCAGGTCGTAAATATTAAGATATTTTGATGAAATTTGGTACATAGACCTATGTTGGCCCAAGGACGAAGTCTATTGATTTTGGTGAACATCGGTCCATGTTTAGAACTAGTGCCCATATAAGGGTCCCCCCAAAATTGGCTTGGTTACAAACTGCAGGTCGCAAATATTAAGATATTTTAATGAAATTTGGTGCGCTGACTCACATTATAGAAAATTTTGACATAAGCCCCATTTTAACCCATTCGAATTTCGGATCAAAACAATACACCAGACTGGTGTAGGGTATTGTATAGTCGGCATGCCCGACTTTAACCTTTTTACTCGTTTTAAGTAAAAATTGACTAAAACTGAAAAAGATTAATTTTTTTAATACCTAAAAATTTAGCAGTCTGTGATTAATCTTAAATTGAAAAATCAGATAAAACCATTGAAATATGTAACACATATATTTTCTAATCAATTTCGACAAAGTTTTAGATAATTGAATTGCAAATTCCTGAAGAAGATGATTTTAAAATATGTATGTTCAAAAAAGTACTATAAAAGAGCATTTTAAATTTAATTGATATTATTTCTAAACTTACGGGTTGGTTCATTTTGTGTATGAAAACCCTACTAATATATTTATATTTTCAAACATTTTGATTGGTTGAAAATAAATTAACCAATCAGAATGCTCCAAAAATAAACCAAGTCAAAGCATACTGCCATCCAAAATTTTAAATGAACAAAAATATACATTTTTAATACTTAGATAGCAAGGGCGATAAAATTTGTGTTTCAGATTGAATTTTCGGAAAAAGTTGATGCAAAAGTTGTGATTTTTTTGATAAAATGAATTTAGTGGAATTTGAGTTTACGTCATGTGTTAAGAGTTTGCAAATCCGATTAAGGGATTTTGCTATATTTTCAAAATTAGAAAATTAGTGAAGTTTTCACTTGAATTGCAATTAGATCCTAGATCCTTTACCTAATCAAAATAAGTTGGTATGTGTGCAAAAGCCCAAAGTGTATACTTTTAAACCATATTTAGAATTATTCGTGGTTTAGTCAGATATATGAATAAATAAAAAAATTTAACGAAAAAACTGACTTTTTGCTAAAAATTAATTTAGCGAATATTACAAAAACTAGAGCTAATTTTAAAATTTGGTGTCCACATTCGTGATATTTATAATAAAATCTATCAGAATTGATAAGTCGTATGCCCGATGCATTTTTAGTGTTCTGCTGTGTAATAAACCTACAAAAGATTTCATAAAATTTTCATATATTTCAACCCTTTTTGAAACAACAAATAAAATCTAATATGACAATATCACTTTAAAATTTGGACTTGAGGTAGAAGAATATTTTAACTAAATATATGAAAATATAGAAAGTCCGAAAAAACAATTTTTGTATTTTTAATGCAAAAATTAAGATAATTGTTGATTTCATAAAATTTCTTTATTGAATTGGGGTAGCTCAAAATATTTATCACCGTGAAAAATGTACTAAATTTGCAAAATTCTAAACTATATTCACTTATCGATGAATTGAAATTCAATATTGTTTCCACCATATTAAATTTCTGATAAAACGCGGAAAATCGCGAATTTCACTTAAATCGTCTATAGATTATGATATGTAAGTTTGACATTTCAGTCAAAAATAAATCCGTACAAAAGAGTCAAAAATTTGTTTTTTTATAGAATATCCTTGAAAATAGGACATGTCAGGATATGCTTTAATATGTTATATATGTATACCGCTGGACGCGCCTATAAAAAACCTTTCATATTGATACCCATATTGAGTATGTTGTCTTCAGCTTAAATGCAAATTTCTTACAAAAACTAAAAAAAATACATTTTAACTAGACCCTAAATATTTTGGGAATCATCTTATAACAAACCAAGGTTTATTTTGAGGGGGATTTTGGTCTCTCTTTCATGGAATAATAGATATATGTTCCAAATGTAATTGGTTTATAAAAACAACATATCTTGCTCTACAAAAAAAATTAAAACCGTTGTTTTTATTTCAACCACTTCCACTGGCGCAAGTCGGCCAAGCACGCTGATTTGGAGACCCATTTTCTGCAGAGCAAAAACGGCTGCATTTCTGGGAAATCGGACTTTACCATTCGATTCTACAGCAAAAATTAATATAAAAACCATTTTTTTTTGCGTTTGGTGAATACAGCAGATAGTCATTAGAGTGGTGCAAAAATCCACTTTTTCAAAAATTTCAAAAAGTTACTTTTTTATTACACACAATGAAAATGTATTCCCTGGTGAGAACATTGGTGCAAAAATTGTTGACACACCGCGGCCCGCTTAAAAGTTATTTAGTAATCAAATATGTTTAATAAAAAAAAATCTTGGTAATAAACATTACAAAACAAAAAATAAATTTATAATGTGGCAGCAAGTATTCAAAGCTGCATTTTAATTAGCTCACATACTTTTTAATTGAATTTAAAAAAAATCCAAATTTGATTAGCTAATAACTTTTTAACGGTTCGCGGTATAACCAAAATTTTTGTACCGATGTAGTCAGACGGAAATACATTTTCATTTTGTATAATAAGAAAGTAACTTTTTACAAGTTTTTGAAAAAAGTGGATTTTCGAACCACTCTAATGACTATCTGGTGTATTTTGAAAATGCAAAAAAAAAAACCGTTTTTATATTAAATTATGTTGTAGAATCGAATGCTAAAGTGCGATTTTTTCTCTTAAATCATCGTAGAAAAATCCTGTTTCCAATGATACCAATATTTTTAACGTAAACTTAACGGTTTAATTGATGCCAGCAAAATCCTTATTTTTCCCCAATGTGCAATGTATCTACATTAGAACGTACCACAGAAAAAAAAAGTTCGCCGTACACCGACGAATCTAAATTATATGCATAAGGCAGTTTCGAAATTTTTTTTTGTCGAACGTAGGGGTCGCCTTTTTACATTTTTCGCTTTATCTTTTGCATTTAAAGTCGGATCTTTTGCAAGTAAATTCGAGGGGACCAATATTTTGCTCTAAGGGCCATTGACCTCAAAAAAGCATTTATCCCTAATGTACAATCCTAATGTCAGAAAATTATTAGAAATATGAAAAATGACAAATAACTTTCAAACATAGTTTGTATGTACATTAGACCGCCTCAAGAAAAAAAGTTAAAAAAATGCCCCACTCAAAATAAACCTTGGTTTATTTTATGATGATTCCCAAAATATTTCGGGTTTAGCAATGAGATCTCACGAGCTGGACCATTTTTAAAAAAGGTATTTTTTCAATTTTTGTAAGAAATTTGCATTTTATCTGAAGACAACATACTCAATATGGGCATCATATAAAAGGTTTTTTTGAGGCGCGTCGAACGGTATATAAAACGTGTTTAAGCATTTTCTGACATGTCCTATTTTCGAGGATATTCAATAAAAAAACAAATTTTTTACTCTTTTGTACGGAAATATTTGTGGTTGAAATGTCAAACTTACATTTCATAAGCTATAGATGATTTAAGTGAACAAGTGATTCAGAATTTTTTGAAATTCGCGATTTTCCGCGTTTTATCAGAAATTCAATGTTGTGGAAACAATGGCCCTTAATATAAAAGAGAATTTTAAATTTAAAGTTGACTTTATTTTTAATCATACGGTTTTGTTCATTTTGTGTATGAAAACCCTACAAAAATATTTATATTTGCAAACATTTTGATGGTTAAATAAACGAATCAGAATTCTCCAAAAATAAACCAAGTCATGGCATACTGCCACCCATTATTTTAACTAAAGTCGACTTTAACTAAAATATACATTTGAAAAATTTAGAAAGTAAGGGCGAATATGTTCTAAGTAGGGCAATATGGATACCAAAACTTTTCTTTTGACAAGTAAATCATCGGTAAGTGGATATAGTGTGGAATTTTGTAGATTTCATACATTTTGCACGATGCTCTGGACCAAATTTTGTTAAGATTTTTGATTTACTGCAATCTGCATTTGAATTCAGTATGTAGTTGATATAAGATAAAAATACAACTTAACAGAAAAAAATCCATCACGCACTTTTTTGGCGGATTAACTTTTTTTTCGCGAAAACAAATTTTATAAAATTTAAATAATAATTTAAATTCAGTTTCTAGTAGATGTAAGGATAAAAATTCAACTTGACATAAAAAAACCGGAATTTCTATTTTTTCGCGAAAAAACGTATTCCCGATGAAAAATGCTCATATACGCTCAAACATGTTCATATATGGTTTATGTGTGGACACATATGACCAAATATGGATTTTTTATGAACATATATGAATTTTATATGAACATATATGGAAGCATATGGGTGAAATAAAAAAAATGTGATAAGTTTTTGGGCCAAATTTGTGAGAAACAAAAAGTGTTAATATTTCGGGTTTTTCTTAATGGAATCAGTAAGTTTAGTCATTACAAACCTAATTGCAAAAAATCTCTTCTTCAAGTTGTCGCAATAACTTTTTTGCACAATTTAAATTTTTTTTGTGGTAACTGAGTTTACATTTTCCCAAGCAAAAGATATAACAAAAACAATTCCGTACGAATTTCCTTCAATTTACTAGTTTTTCTTATTTGTGTTTTCAACATGCTTTTCATTAATATACAACTTGTGTTTATTAAATTGGCGGTTTCGCGAATAAAAATACAATTAATTCCGCGAAAATTTTTTTTGATCGCGAAATGTTATGTTTTTAATATATTATTTTGTAACTTCGCAAGCGCTGACTGGATTTTAAAAAATTTTGTATTTTTGCTCCTTTTAAATGCTTTTCAAAAATATACAAATTTTTAAAATCCTGTCAGCGTTTGCGAAGTACAAAATAATATATTAAAAACATAACATTTCGCGATCAAAAAATTCTTAAATTGTGTGAAAGAAATTTAATTTGTCAAACTAATGTCAGTATGGCTCGAAATATCGATTCCAAACCAATGAAATGCAAAATCAATCGTTTTTCGCTCCAGCAGTTTAGGGTAAAAAACTGATAACTTTTTTTGATTTGACGCAAAATTATTAGTTGAATCGTCTTTTGACGCATGAATATTAGTTGAATCACCTCTTTTTATGGTTATTTTGAAATATTTTATACATTTACCTACATTTTTTTGAATGCAATCTGATGCAAACAATTTTGGTTACGGAGTTTACAGTTACGGAGTTTACATTTGGTTTTATTTTTCGTTTTCTTTCAGGGACGCTTTGTCCGAATTTTCTTTCCGAAACAAAATCGTATGATGCCTATAAGGTGAATCCAAATATGCCATCGTTTTTTTTACTCGTTAAATAGTTTAGTGTAAAAATTAGGAACGGAGTTTACAATATTTTTTCAAATCTTATTAAAGACATCCTTTTTCATCTCGAAAATGTTACATGCTGCAGAAAAGCTTCAAGTCTGTTATACTCATGCGCGGCTCCAGGGGGGTGGGGGGGAATAGGAAAATTTCCCCCCCTCAGCGAAATCGAAAAAGAAAAAAAAAGGAAAAAAAGGAAAAAGAGGGAAAAATGAGAGAAAAAGGAGAGAAAAAGAAGAGAAAAAAGGAAAAAGAGGGGAAAAGGAAAGAAAAAAAGAGGAGAAAAAGGATAAAGTGAAAGAAATACAAATTTGTTATGAATAATAATATGAAATATAAAATTTTTTCCTTATTTTCATTTAACTAGTCGTCATTTAAAAAATCTCAATAGATATTTTAACAAGTTCATTAAAAAACTGATAATTTTGATTATAAAAAAATTAAAGTTTGTGGAGAAATGTAGTTAAAAGATCTAAATTTCAAATTAGATTTTCAAAATTGTATGTAGATCAATTTCGTTTGAAATTTTTCTAATTTCAAATGACAAAAAGAAACTTCATTTTAAAATTTCGCATTTTTTAATACAAAATTTCAATTTTAATTGCAAATTTTTTAAATAAAAATAAACGCCCTTACTATTTAAATTTTCCAAATGTTTATTTTTGTTGACTTTAGTTAAAATTTTGGGTGGCAGCATGCTTTGACCTAGTTTATTTTTAGAGCATTCTGATTGGTTAATTTATTTTCAACCAATTAAAATATTTGAAAATGTAAATATTTCTTTAGGATTTTCATACACAAAATGAACAAAACCGTTTAAATATAACGTCGTCTTTAAAAGTAAAATACTGTTTGATATTAAAGCATCGTAAGTTGTTCGGCTTTAACGTGAAAAAATTGTTATACTCCTCAATATAAAAAAAATGATAATTTTCCACGAAAATGAATTTCACGTGAAAACTGAGTTTTCACGCAAATATAATGTACAAGACTATTATTTTTCTTGGGGAAAAATCACATTTTTTGTATATTGTGATTGTGTCTTTGATATAAAATTGAAAAATTGTTAATTTTTATAATTTAAATTAAAATTTGAGTAAAATTAAAGTTCGAGTAAAATTTTTCCACGTGAAAAACCACTTACAGTGCTTTTGGGAAAAAGACTAAATTTTATTTTGAATTTTTTTCATTAAAATTGCAGAACTGAACTTCTAATGGAATTTTCTAAATTTGAAGTGGTAAATGCTACTATATTTTAGAATTTTCTCATTTCGAAATAATAATCGTAATTTCTCTTAAAATTTTCTCAATATTGTAAGAAAACAATTAATTACCGTTATTTTTGTTCAGATTTAAGATCAAATTTGACAAATTCCAAATAGAATTCACAATTAATTTCACTTGAAATTCTCCAAATTTCATTCGGAAAGATATAGTGGAGTTCTTTTTTAGGTCTTTCGAAAGGATCGTATTGAACTTATTCCAGTCTGTCTTTCGGAAATCCTGAGTATACATGTTGATATCGTAGAGTATATAGTTATGTTCCTGAAATAATTTCTTTTGAAATACTCAATTTTTGATTGCCTGCGAGTAATTGACTAGCGTTAGATCCTGCACTTAACTTTAAAATACGGAATGTTGGTGTAGCGTCAAAGCAAAATTGGCCAGTAATTCTTTTTGTTAATAACGACATCTGACTCCCACAGCTATACCAAAACCGATATGAAAATTTAATTATACAAAGTTTTCCAAATGTTGATAACGAACCCCTGAGCGTCCCTAATTGCATCCTAAGAGGTCTGCGAAACATTCCGAAAAAATAATCAAAGAACAAGAATTTTTTAAATATTAGAAGTTTTTAGTTAAAATTTATAACTGAAGTATAAAAAATCAGCTTTTAATAAATAAAGTGAATATAAAAATAATGAAAATAATTTCAAAACTTTTCAGGAAATATTAACTTTTTGTATTGTTGTTAAAAAGTAATCTCTGAGTTAAATCTTTGTGATCATCTCAATCAAATTTTGAGGACTTTTCAGACTCCGTTTTTCGTAAAATTTTCAAAGTTTAATTTAATGAAAGTCATATGTATATCGAAAAATGGATTCTTTGAAATTTCTGAAAAAATATGTGTTCGATTAGTCGAAATTCTTACTACTTTTACTACAATTGGAAAGTTTTGTTTACTTTTTATATTGAAATTTTGCAGCTGTAGTAAACGTAGTAACTTGTAGTAAGTAAACGAACACGCTTATGTTGTTCCTCATTACTTTATTTCTGCCTTTACGAAATCTTATACTGGCACTCTTATTGGGTCTTTTTTCATATAAATGCTGAAAAATCGAACTGTTTTTTTTTTTATTTAATACTATACTATAACTCAGGAACCAAAAGGAGTACCAAACTGATATTTGACAGTGTCATTGATAAAAAACTAAGAACTAATACAAAAATATTAAAAGGCTACGATAAAGTATCCCGAACCGCGCATTAAGATAAAATGGCTTTGATAACGATAAATGGTTAAAGTTCATTTCATAATAGTAACTATTCACGTGGCTCAATCATGGCTTCAATTATAAAAGGATAGAAACAATTAATTAATTGTAGAAAAATTCTCAAAAATTAAAATTTTTTTTAATAAATCAGAAATTATCAAATTAAAGAATGAGTGGCAGACCAACTTCAGGCACGCTTTCAGAAGCTTTAAAGTCATATATCAACCAGTTACATAGCTAAAATAATACAAAAGTTAGACCCAAATATGTACGGAAAGTCTATAGCAAATTTGATAATTTTCCCCAAATTGAACACCAATTTTAGCTATACAAAGTATTCCAAGTTATAGCAAGTTTCATACAATTCAAATAGAGTGCGGAAATTTCAATTGTTGATTTTATATGTTATTTAATATAAACTTTTTTAGGCATTACTAACCCATCCTTGTTGGATGTCAAATACGTATCAAATATTAAAGTTTTTGATGAAAAATATAACTTGGAATTTTCCGTTGGACTCTATATTATCTTTTATACCTAAAGCGTCGCTCATAAAATCGTTAACCTTGCGCTGAGAAGTCCAAAAACGTCCAACAAGTAGTGTATGGCCAAATCAAAAGGGGTTAAAAAATATTTTTTACAAAATTCCCCCCCCCCCCCCCCAGAGACTTGAGCTGGAGCCGCCACTGGTTATACTAGATGATTACTTACATTACTACCCGAAAAAGACCGTGGCATTTTCATATAAATACATGGGAAATGCATTACTTTCTGAATTTTATTACGATTTTCGGAACATTTCTGTACCACGATTCGCCCAGCTGTCTATAATTCTTGGTCCAATTTATGTTGACTTATTTTCTGTAAAGTTTCAGCCCGTTTGAAGCTACGATGTAAAAACGCCGTACTACTACCCGAAAAAGACCGTGGCATTTTCATATAAATACATGGGAAATGCAGCACTTTCTGAAATCTATTACGATTTTCGGAACATTTTTGTTCCACGATCCGCCCATATGTCTATAATTCTTGGTCCAATTTATGTTGACTTATTTTCTGTAAACTTTCAGCCCGTCTGAAGCTACAATGTAAAAACGCTGTACTACTACCCGAAAAAGACCGTAGCATTTTCATATAAATACATGGGAAATGCAGCACTTTCTGAATTCTCTTACGATTTTCGGAACATTTTTGTTCCACGATCCGCCCAGATGTCTATAATTCTTGGTAAAATTTATGTTCACTTATTTTCTGTAAAGTTTCAGCCCGTTTGAAGGTACGATGTAAAAACGCCATATTACTACCCGAAAAAGACCGTGACAGTTTCATATAAATGTATGGAAAATGCAGCACTTTCTGAATTCTATTGTAATTTTCAGAATATTTTTGTTCCACAAACTGCACAAATATCTATAATTATTGATCGAATTTACCTCCCGATAATTTTTGCAAAGTTTCAGCCTATTTGAAGCTACGATGTAAAAACGCCGTACTCCTACCCGAAAAAGACCGTGGCATTTTCATATAAATACATGGGAAATGCAGCACTTTCTGAATTCTATTACGATTTTCGGAACATTTTTGTTCCACGATCCGCCCAGATGTCTATAATTCTTGGTCCAATTTATGTTCACTTGTTTTCTGTAAAGTTTCAGCCCGTTTGAAGCTACGATGTAAAAACGCCGTACTACTACCCGAAAAAAACCGTAACATTTTCATATAAATACATGGGAAATGCAACACTTTCTGAATTCTATTATGATTTTCGGAACATTTTTGTTCTACGATCTACACAGATGTTCATAATTCTTGGTCCAATTTGTGTCTATATATTTCCTGTAAAGTTTCAGCCCATTTGAGGCTAGTTAATAGTAATGCAAATTCATTTAATGATATAAAAACGCCGTACTACTACCCGAAAAAGACCGTGACAGTTTCATATAAATGTATGGAAAATGCAGCACTTTCTGAATTCCATTGTAATTTTCAGAACATTTTTGTTCCACAAACTGCACAAATATCTATAATTATTGATCGAATTTACCTCCCGATAATTTTTGCAAAGTTTCAGCCTATTTGAAGCTACGATGTAAAAACGCCGTACTACTACCCGAAAAATACCGTGGCATTTTCATATAAATACATGGGAAATGCAGCACTTTCTGAATTCTATTACGATTTTCGGAACATTTTTGTTCCACGATCCGCCCAGATGTCTATAATTCTTGGTCCAATTTATGTTGACTTATTTTCTGTAAAGTTTCAGCCCGTGCGAAGCTACGATGTAAAAACGCCGTACTACTACCCGAAAAAGACCGTAACATTTTCATATAAATACATGGGAAATGCAGCACTTTCTGAATTCTATTATGATTTTCGGAACATTTTTGTTCCACGATCTACACATATGTTCATAATTCTTGGTTCAATTTATGTAAAGTTTCAGCCCATTTGAAGGGACGATGTAAAAACGCCGTACTACTACCCGAAAAAGGCCGTGACAGTTTCATATAAATGTATGGGAAATGCAGCACTTTCTGAATTCTATTATGATTTTCGGAACATTTTTGTTCCACGATCTACACAGATGTCCATAATTCTTAGTCCAATTTATGTCTACATATTTCCTGTAAAGTTTCAGCCCATTTGAGGCTAGTTAATAGTAATGCAAATTCATTTAATGAAAATACTAGTCTGCTGTATCATCGTAATTTACTGTATTTTGAACCATTTACTGTCGAGGATGTTGGAAAAGCTATTACTTCAATAAAAGCAAATGCTGTTGGATACGATGGTATAAATATTAAATTTATTAAACTTATTTTATCCTTTGTGTTGCCTGCCTTAACCCATATCTTTAACCACATAATAACGACGTCACAATATCCGGAATCTTGGAAGATTGCTAATATCATCCCTGTTGGTAAAAAGAATCAACCAACTTTACCTGAAGACTACCGGCCAATCAGTATTTTATCAAGTATTTCGGAATCATTTGAACATTCATTTTCAAAACAAATTGTCAAACATCTGGCAAGCAATAACCTCCTTACTGAAAATCAATCTGGTTACAGAGCAGGCAGAAGCTATAGTACTGCCTTACTTAAAGTCTTAGAAAAGTCGATCTCGATCTTTTGATCGAGATCGACTTTTCTGAAGCATTTGATAACGTTAATCACGATGTATTATTGCTGAAACTGATTAAGTACTTCGGTTTCAATAATTTTGCCTCTAATCTTATCAGATCGTATCTGTCAGGTCGGTCACAAAGGTTAGTTGTAGGGAGTCTTTCTCAACTATGAAATCGGGTTTTTCAGGAGTACTTTAAAGTTCAATTCTTGGTCCTATTCTGTTTAGTATTTTTATTAATGATATAGTATACTACAGTAAAAGCTCTAATATTTGTTTTTTTAATAGAGTATCCTTGAAAATAGGACATGTCAGGATATGCTTGAACATGTTGTATGTACCGCCTCTAAAAAAGCTTTCATATGATAACCATATTGAGTATGTTGTCTTCAGCTAAGATGCAAATTTCTTACAAAAACTAAAAAAAATACCTTTTTTAAAGATGGTCCAGCTCGTGAGATCTCATTACTAGACCCGAAATAATTTGGGTATAAAACATACCAAAGTTTATTTTGAGGGGGGCACTTTTTTACTTTTTTCTGTCCATATAAGGTGAGTCGCTCTAATGTACATTAGTCGCTTATAATCTATAGACGATTTAAGTGAACATGTGTTTCAGATTTTTTTGAAATTCGCGATTTTCCGCGTTTTATCAGAAATTCAATGTGGTGGAAACAACATGTTCTAAATAGAGCTATATGGATACCAAAACTTTTGTTTTGACATGTAAACCATCGCTGAGTGGATATAGTTTAGAGTTTTGCAAATTATATGCTCTCCATATCATGTGAGGGCATATAAGGGCACTCCGTTGGAGCAAACATTTTGTCCGTTTTGCTCTATCTCGCTTAGTTTTCGAGATATGGGCCATTTTATGAAGTGGAAAATTTTTATTAAAAGTTTCCGAGGATCCAAGGCCCCGCCAAGGTCCATTTTTGGATAGAGATAACCCCTTTCGCTGGGGTACTATTAGGGTTGCCACATGACCTTGAATGGCCTTGATTGTCAAGTTAATTTAGGTCTTGTCAAGTGCCAAGGTAAAATTTATTTTGTCAAGTTAAATTAAATTTTTGTCGTTTTTTTAAGCATTTAAAAAAATAAATTTAACTTGATTAAAACTATTTAATTTTGTAAAAAAAAATTGTATTTATAACATGCAAAAATTTTCTTCGCAAAAGTACCATCGTATGTATCATGGTATGTATTTACCTATGAACCACAACACAGATTTGTATGTTTTTGACCACCACTAAGTAAATATGCAAAAATATTAGGGTTTGGGATTTCCCGGACTTTTTTATTTCCCGGGAAACGGGAATGAAAAAATTTGATTCCCGGGATTCCCGGGAATCCCGGTAAATATTTATGAACAAAATTGTTAATGAAAACCACCTATATAAGTAATTTTTGTTAAAAAAAACACTATTTCAGTACAAATTCAGTCTGTATAGTGAGAATTCAAAGTAAAAATATCAGAATGTTGAACATTTGATTTCACATAAATTACTCTAAGATCTGCCAAATGAATTGCATGATTCCAACAGAAAGCACCCACTACTGGGCTGTCGGAAACAAACCGTTTCATCACACTTGGCCCATTAGATATGGTGGCCACAATGTTATTTTCCAAAGACAAATAAAACTCTTCTAGTCTTATTTCTACAATTCTTCTTATTTCATCAGCATTACATCTTCCTGATATATAAACCAACCCCAGGTTATAAAATGAATTATTTCCTTATACATATGTTCAAATATCTCTTTTGTGATATTCTTGTCCATTCATCTAAGAATATAGTAAATCTCCTATTGTTAGAAATATTGCTCAATATTTGTTTTATCATGATATCTTTTACATGATTGTAGTAATTTAATATAATGTTCTTTACATCGGTTTCATCTTTTTTGCAATGCCAGGTTTTTATTATAAAAACTTTCTCGAACGAAGATCTAGTTATGATGCGGATTGACTGCGGCTAATTTGGATACCATTTCAGGAAGTGTTTGCCCTACCATAAAACCTTTAATGCCTATTCAGCTTACACTTTTTTCTTCGGGTACTTTGCTAATTTTAGCTGAAACGTTATTCTTGTTGTTGTTTTCTTCAAGAGAAGTTGCATGACCATTAATTTTTTTTCTTTTTTTTTGTGAACCAAATTTAGATGTCGGATAACCAAATTTAGATACCACCGTTAACCATTAGTCTTTTCTTTTCATATTTATTAATGAAAACGTTACTTATAAAATTATTGACCCTTAATATAAAGGAGTATTTTAAATTTAAAGTCGACTTTATTTTTAATCAAACGGTTTTGTTCATTTTGTGTGTGAAAAAAACCTTACAAAAATATTTATATTTTCAAATATTTTGATTGGTTAAAAATAAATTAACCAATCAGAATGCTCCAAAAATAAACCAAGTCAAGGTATACTGCCACCCAATATTTTAACTAAAGTCGACTTTACCTAAATTATTATTAAATTTGAAAAATTTAGATAGTAAGGGCGATTATTTGTAAGAAACAAAGCTATTTTTTCATATTTCTTTTAAACATTTTACCAAGTTTTTAGGTTTTACTACTTAAATTTTGAATAAGTTATGCGAAAAATCTTTATAAGTTAAAATGCTCCTAATTACTTGGCAAAGATTTTATTTCTGTGTCAAATAAATGTATTCCCTTTCAAAGGATTTTAAAAATGACTTTGTTTTGGTATCTAAAATATTTTTTATGACTAAAATTAAAAAATCCTATTCGAAACAAAAACATTTTAAAAAATTTAATATTTTAAAATTTCCCGTTTTCCCGGGAAAAATATATTATTTTCCCGGGAATTCCCGTCAAACTTTTCCCGGGATTTCCCACCCGGGAATTCCCGAACCCCAAACCCTAAAAAATATGCAACTACAAATCGATGCCATTTTGTTCTAAATTTGATGATTCGGATAAATATTTAGTCCATATTAGTTTTGGACTATCGACAAAAACATGCATTTGCATGGAATTCCTTGCCCTATTGATGATATATTATCAAAATAAAATGGCGCTTAAGGTATATCTTTGATTTTGAGAGCGTGAGTAAAGATTTACGAAAGACGGGTTTCCTTAAAATTCAGTAAACAATAATTTTACTGGGACAAGAAAAACCTTAAGTGCTATTTTATTTTGATTATATATCATCCATTTAATAAATTTATGAAAAAAAGTTTTAGTTTTTTATGTTTCAGAAAAAAATATGTTAAAATTTCAAATTGACGATTCGAAAACTATGGAAAGTTTATATATTATTTTGGCCTAAAGTTTGAAAATTTCAAAGACTTCTGCAGGCTTCATCTTTTTCTTGTTAGTATACAGGAATAAATGCTACAAAAAAAAAAAAAATAAAACACTAATCAATTTCGTCAGTTTTGTAATTTTACGTGTTTTTCTTTATTTGGTCCATTTAACCCATATGTCCAAACTTCAATGGCTGGTAGCACTATCGAGTTTGTCCCCAAAAATTCCAAAAAAAACCGAAATTTTTCTATGAATCTTAATAAAATGGCGATTGTATTCAAAAATTATAAATTTTTGTATTAAGAATCACCCTACTGCACACATATGCACATTAAATTTTTTTTATTGTCAAGTTTTTTTTTTTTAATCAAGTTATTTTTTGCGAAGTGTCAAGTTATTAGACTTTTGCGATGTGGCAACCCTAGGTACTATACGGTTAGGGGTAGTCGAAATTTTCGTAAATGTTGTAAACGGGCCATTTTAAAAAATCAGGAGGAACGAAATAGCGCCATCTTTAAAATTTCGGATACATTGGTGGCGCCATCTACCAGGTAATACCAGTAACATGAAAACATTTTATTTTAAAAATAAATTTTGTAAAATTTAACGAATGGGTTCTTAAAAATTAGTTATAAATAATTTTGAAAATTAACACTTAAAATTAGTTAAATTACTAAGAATTTTTAGTATTGTGTTAAAGGAAGATAACTAAAATCCTTGCTTAAATCAGTGTTTCAACTAAAATTTTGTTAAAAATTAGTCAAATCGATTTGAAACCGGTTTGACAGATTTTTCTACTGACGTATTATTTTAAGTGTACATCTACTAGAAACTGAATTTAAATTATTATTAAAATTTTATAAAAAAAAATTTTTTCCCGAAAAAAAGTTAATCCGAAAAAAAAGTTGCAAAATTCCAAACTATATCCATACTTGTAAAAAAAGTTTTGGTATCAATATTGCCCTATTTAGAAGATATTGTTTCCACCACATTGAATTTCTGATAAAACGCTGAAAATCGCGAATTTCAAAAAAATCTGAAACACGTGTTCACTTAAATCGACTATAGACTATGATACTTAGGTAAGTTTAACATTTCAATCACAAACATCTCCGTACAAAAGAGTAAACATTTTTTTTTGTATAGAATATCCTTGAAAATAGGAGATGTCGGGATATGCTTGAACATGTTATATCGCTGGACGCGCCTCTTAAAAACCTTTCATATGATACCCATATTGAGTATGTTGTCTTCAGCTAGGATGCAAATTTCTTACAAAAACAAAAAAACCTTTTTTAAAAATGGCCCGGCTCATAAGATCTCATTGCTAGACCCGAAATATTTTGGGAATCAACATAAAACAAACCAAGGTTTATTTTGCGTGGGGCACTTTCTTTCGTGAGTCGGTCTAATGTACATACGTGTGTGATATGTTAAATTACCTTTATATCTTCAAAAAAAATTAACAATTTGATGAAATTTTCTGAAACGTGTTGCACAAAAGAAAAACAATATTAAGAAAAACATAATTTGTATGTAACAATTGCTAAAAACAAATATAAAATTTGGATACATATTAAATCTTTTTATGTATTTCTTCATGGCTTAATTGAATTTTTAATTTGCAAGTAAAATATGTGCACAGGTGTTGCTCGTATGGCTTTATTATTATTGTATCTGCAGTTATTATTTTTCGCAATTCTTTTAAACACCTAAGCATTTATACCTTTTCATATTTTGTTGTTTGACATTCACACTGTTCTTGGAAGTGGAAGAAGTTCAACTAAAATTAATCAAAAATCGGGTATCATAGGATGTTATTACATCATTTATACGCTGAGAAACGTTTGGCGGTAGAATTTACTGAAACTGACAATTATGCTGTTGAAAGCTACAAAATAACTAAAAATATAGTTATTTTAAACTGTTGAAAAATAACTAACAATGTCGTAAAAATAACTGACAAATGTTTACCAAAAAATTTCAAAACAAGAAAATGTGTAAAAACCATTGTTTTCTACAGTAAGTTTTTTGGTTATAAAAGGTAGACTTTTAATAAAAATATTTTTTTCTTTTGATTTAAATTAATGTGTAATTATTTCAGTCTACTTGAAATTTAAAGTAAAAATTCCAAACGGTTTGCTAGTTATTACGTTTTCATCAGTTATTCAAAGACTGGCATTCGCTAAGAAGTTTTTCTTTTAACTTTAACTACAACTTTAAATAATTTAAAAAACACCAGCAGAATTCATTGAATAACTTTCAGTTATTCTAAAAGCGTCAGCAATTGTTTTGAGTGGTTTAAGTTTTTCGTTATATGCTATAACCAGTGGGTATCTATACAACTCTTGCTCTGTTAACCTTTACTCTTTATTTTTGTTCGTGAAGTCGGGAAAGAAAACTAAAACATGTTGGTAAACATTGTAAAAAAATGACAGATTGAGTGTTTTTTTTACACATTTCCCTATATAAAAAGCATTGAGGTTGAGTGAGTTTTTTTAGATTCTTAAGAGAATTTTCAGATTTTTCAGAGGATTTAAGAGATTCCAATGTTGCCTCAACATTCAAAAAATTCCCGTGCCAACAAACATTTGTCAATAGTGTCAATTTTGGGTTTTTTAAAACTAATACTGATAGTTAATATAGTTTTATTTTTTAAAATATAGTTTATTTTAACAAAAACAATATACATTTAAATTAACAAGAACGGTGAAAATGAATTATATATTATTTGTATAATAAAATAAATTATTTACAAAAATTATTAAAAACATAAGTTGAGTTATATATTATTTGTATAATGAAATAAATTATCAAAAAATTTTTAAAATAATATTAGCAAAAACTATTAAACAATTGAACAAAATTTACTACACTCATTAAGTTGAACAAAATTTACTACACTCATTAAAAAACCCTTAAATGGAAAATCAAACTTGACAACATTGATCAAAGAATTTTTTTTTAAAGAAAAAAACGAAAAAATGTTTCTCAAAATGCTCTTCCAACTCATTTTTTCTCTTAACAACATTATTAACATGTTTTCTTAGCCTCTCCCAAGTTCGCCACACAACAACAAAATTTGGTGAGGACGGTAGTTTCTCTATAGGTTTATACTTGTTGCTATAACTTAAACCAGTGGGTATCTATACAACTCTTGCTCTGTTAACCTTTACTCTTTATTTTTGTTCGTGAAGTCGGGAAAGAAAGCTAAAACATGTTGGTAAACATTGTAAAAAAATGACAGATTGAGTGTTTTTTTTACACATTTCCCTATATAAAAAGCATTGAGGTTGAGTGAGTTTTTTTAGTTTCTTAAGAGAATTTTCAGATTTTTCAGAGGATTTAAGAGATTCCAATGTTGCCTCAACATTCAAAAAATTCCCGTGCCAACAAACATTTGTCAATAGTGTCAATTTTGGGTTTTTTAAAACTAATACTGATAGTTAATATAGTTTTATTTTTTAAAATATAGTTTATTTTAACAAAAACAATATACATTTAAATTAACAAGAACGGTGAAAATGAATTATATATTATTTGTATAATAAAATAAATTATTTACAAAAATTATTAAAAACATAAGTTGAGTTATATATTATTTGTATAATGAAATAAATTATCAAAAAATTTTAAAATAATATTAGCAAAAACTATTAAACAATTGAACAAAATTTACTACACTCATTAAGTTGAACAAAATTTACTACACTCATTAAAAAACCCCTAAATGGAAAATCAAACTTGACAACATTGATCAAAGAATTTTTTTTTAAAGAAAAAAACGAAAAAATGTTTCTCAAAATGCTCTTCCAACTCATTTTTTCTCTTAACAACATTATTAACATGTTTTCTTAGCCTTTCCCAAGTTCGCCACACAACAACAAAATTTGGTGAGGACGGTAGTTTCTCTATAGGTTTATACTTGTTGGTTTGACATACACTCAAAAAGAGTAACAGACTCAGAAAAGTTCTCCAGTTACTGCATGACTACTATTTTAACTACAATTGCTGTTAATTTACTTACCGAGCCAAAAATCGACATATATGCATCCATGCAGGTTAAATGTATGTTCATGCATGGACATAAACATGCATACATAACCAAACATGATTACATAAATCTCCATACATGAATCATATATGACCATACGTGTGCATTAACGAAATTTGAGGTAATATCTACATGTATGATCACGCATGTTCATGCACATTCATTCGTGCTCATGTATGTTCATGCATGTACACACATGTAGATATTACCTCAGATTTCGTTAATGCACACGAATGGTCGTATATGAAACATGTATGGAGATTTATGTATCCATGTATGGGCATGAATGTATATTTATGAGCATGCAGGTACATACATTCAACCTGTATGGATTCATATATGTCGATTTTTAGCTGGGTAGAGAAAAGTTTTTAAATATTTTTAATAGTTATTTAAAACAAAAAGCTACAAAAACCACTACATTGTAGTAACATTTATTTTATGCAGTTGTTTTGCATTTTGTTACAAGTATGTGTGTACGAAGCACACAAAAATAATATGGTGCTTGTTTAGAAATTTCTAGTAAAAGAATATGAGAAGAACATATTTTCTCTTGTATCTTTAGTTATAAAACAACGCTAAAGAGTGAAGACGCGTAATAAGGAAAAAGGTTATTTTATTAAATAATTAAAATAATAAGGTAAGTTTTATACTATAGAATATATATTTATTTACGGGAATATTAAAAAATATTTTATTTATTTTCTTTCAGCTCTTTTATATATTCATCACTTTCTACCTGGAGAAAAAAGGAAGCCAAACAAACAATTTTTCATCCCTCACAGACGGACATCGAGAACAATATCTTAATAGTGAACAATAAAAAAAATATTAAAAAATTTGAGATCAAAATTAAGAGTATTTACATAAATTTGTTTTTATTAAATCAATAAATAATTATTTTAATTTTTGCATTAAAAAATACAAAAATTGTTTTTTCGGACTTTCTATATTTTCATATATTTAGTTAGAATATTCTTCCACCTCAAGTCCAAATTCCAATATGATATTGTCATATTAGATTTTTATTTGTTGTTTCAAAAAGGGTTGATCATTTTCATGATAGACAATACAATTGTTTCGTAGACATCACTCTACTCTTCAGTTGTCCGCAATAAGAAAATGATAACTTTCTTACTCAAACCGAGACATTACATAAGGTACAAAAAAACCAACGGGATGAGAATTTTGTACTTTCGTATATGAACTGTCTGATTTGGTAAAAGCAGTTATTAATCAACTCCTTTTTGAAAGCAACAATTACATAAAAGTACCCTTTGGGTACTATTTGTATGTATGTCTGTTGTCAATACATTTTGTAAAAACAACTAATTTTAAACTCAAAACAAAATAAATATTTGTATGAGATTTTAGCCGTGGTGTGCTTATTTTCAACAATTATTTTAATTTTTGCATTAAAAAATACAAAAATTGTTTTTTCGGACTTTCTATATTTTCATATATTTAGTTAGAATATTCTTCCACCTCATGTCCAAATTCCAATATGATACTGTCATATTAGATTTTTATTTGTTGTTTCAAAAAGGGTTGATCATTTTCATGATAGACAATACAATTGTTTCGTAGACATCACTCTACTCTTCAGTTGTCCGCAATAAGAAAATGATAACTTTCTTACTCAAACCGAGACATTATATAAGGTACAAAAAAACCAACGGGATGAGAATTTTGTACTTTCGTATATGAACTGTCTGATTTGGTAAAACCAGTTATAAATCAACTCCTTTTTGAAAGCAACAATTACATAAAAGTACCCTTTGGGTACTATTTGTATGTATGTCTGTTGTCAATACATTTTGTAAAAACAACTAATTTTAAACTCAAAACAAAATAAATATTTGTATGAGATTTTAGCCGTGGTGTGCTTATTTTCAACAATTATTTTAATTTTTGCATTAAAAAATACAAAAATTGTTTTTTCGGACTTTCTATATTTTCATATATTTAGTTAGAATATTCCTTCACCTCAAGTCCAAATTCCAATATGATATTGTCATATTAGATTTTTATTTGTTGTTTCAAATAGGGTTGATCATTTTTATGATAGACAATACAATTGTTTCGTAGACATCACTCTACTCTTCAGTTGTCCGCAATAAGAAAATGATAACTTTCTTACTCAAACCGAGACATTACATAAGGTACAAAAAAAACCAACGGGATGAGAATTTTGTACTTTCGTATATGAACTGTTGTTTATACCGTTTTACAATAATTTGCATGTATGTTGTTTTAATTACATTTGTCAGTTAATTTTTAACAGTTAAAAATAACTTCATATTGCAGTTGATTTAAATGCAAATGTAGTCTACACCTTCTTTACTTCAAATTCAGTTATTTTTACTGTAATTTGCAGTTTATTTTACCTACATAATTCCCTGAGTGCAGTTACTACATGACAGTTCTTTGTATAGTAATTAATAGTTGGTATTGTTTTTCTATATAAATATACAAAACAACAATTATGGCAGTTCTTGAAAAGAAACCCGAATAAAGAAAAGTTCTGTATTCTGTAACAGTTGTTTAAAGCAGTTATTTTTAATATTATAAAAACAACTACTATTTTTGCAGTAAACAATTATTTTTGTTAGTTATTTAAAAAATAAAAAATTTTGTTGAATTTTTGAAAATTCATGCTTAGTTTATATTTTTTGTTATTGTTGATATTTTATTTATATCCAGTAAATGAAAACCAGGGTTTCAATTGCTAACGCTATTTCAGCAAAAGCACCTATTTTTAACTGTTTCATCAGCTAAACAAAAAACAAAACTGCACATTTAACAATTGCTTAAACTTCTGCTACCATCAAATTTCATCAGCAGTAGCACAGCAAAAGTTTATTTTTTTAAAAAAGAAAAACTGAGCTAAAAGACTTACTGTAAAAACTTCCGGTTTTACCAAACAGCTATAAAGACTAAACTGAAAAGAATAAAAGTTAAACAAACAGCTTTTTATACACACAACCAGTTATTCACCAGCAATTAAATCGTTTTCTGTCATATAACTAGTAGCTTAAAAAATAAAACGAAGAAAGACTGATCAGCAACAAAATTATTAACCACAGCCAACAAGTATAAACCTATAGAGAAACTACCGTCCTCACCAAATTTTGTTGTTGTGTGGCGAACTTGGGAAAGGCTAAGAAAACATGTTAATAATGTTGTTAAGAGAAAAAATGAGTTGGAAGAGCATTTTGAGAAACATTTTTTCGTTTTTTTCTTTAAAAAAAAATTCTTTGATCAATGTTGTCAAGTTTGATTTTCCATTTAGGGGTTTTTTAATGAGTGTAGTAAATTTTGTTCAACTTAATGAGTGTAGTAAATTTTGTTCAATTGTTTAATAGTTTTTGCTAATATTATTTTAAAAATTTTTTGATAATTTATTTCATTATACAAATAATATATAACTCAACTTATGTTTTTAATAATTTTTGTAAATAATTTATTTTATTATACAAATAATATATAATTCATTTTTACCGTTCTTGTTAATTTAAATGTATATTGTTTTTGTTAAAATAAACTATATTTTAAAAAATAAAACTATATTAACTATCAGTATTAGTTTTAAAAAACCCAAAATTGACACTATTGACAAATGTTTGTTGGCACGGGAATTTTTTGAATGTTGAGGCAACATTGGAATCTCTTAAATCCTCTGAAAAATCTGAAAATTCTCTTAAGAATCTAAAAAAACTCACTCAACCTCAATGCTTTTTATATAGGGAAATGTGTAAAAAAAAACACTCAATCTCTCATTTTTTTACAATGTTTACCAACATGTTTTAGTTTTCTTTCCCGACTTCACGAACAAAAATAAAGAGTAAAGGTTAACAGAGCAAGAGTTGTATAGATACCCACTGGTCGGTCAAACATCGACAATAATGAAAATTCCAGCTGATCCTTTTCTTAGTCTCTCTTTTATTTGAGAAACTATTCATAGTAATATAATTCTATGCAGAGGTCTCACCTGTCCCTGAATTTCGGCAATACGGGGTTTTAATGGAACAAATGGCGCTGACTGCTGTTTTATTTTTTCTGCCATTTTGAACTACTTATACATATGTATAATGATTTTTATTTGAAGGCCAGGAGCTCAAATTACCCAGATAGGTAACCTGTGACATATGTCAAAAATATAATCGCGAACCGTATGGTTATTTTGACATTAAACGCCATTTTACCATTGCAGTGATTTGCTAAGTGAGACAAAAATAAAAAAACATATTAAATAAACAACGTGTGTGAACGATCAGCTATACGGTGAAAAATAATTTTAAGAACATTAATTTCTTGTGTATATTTAGTTTTCTCTAAACGTTTACGTGTTTTCGCCCCAAGTTTTATATCAGAAGTGTACAGTCTGGATATATATATAATGTCCTGCCGTTAATATTATATCGGATTTTAAAATGGAACCAGCACAAAAATGTGTATACCCAAATGAAGACATAGCCTCGACACAATATATTTTGAAAGCGTACATATATCGCTCTGGAATGTATCCACCAGTTATACGATGCTCAGGATATACATACCTCGGTTACATTATAACTGTTTACGCCGGCCGTTTTCGTGTCTCCGTTTGATTTTTGCCTGACGGTTAAATGCCGCCGCCACGGCAGTTGTGATCGTGCACTGAGGGTGTGGGTACTGGGTATTCGCATGAAAAACCCGGTACTCCACATCTTCAGGGCACTATCCTTTTTATTATTATTGTTTATTGTTTCAAAAATTTCGTGATCAGCCGGCAGCAACAGCAACAAGTTTTAGAAAAAAGAAAGAAAATCATAAGAAACAAAGTGTAAAATTAAAACATAAATTGAACTTAAAAGTGAACATTAAAGGTTAAAAAACAAAAAAATGAAAGTTAAATAAACAATAAAAGAGAAGAACTAAGGAAAAGGAGAAAATTAACTGCTAAATAAAGATAAACCAAAAAAAAGGAAATTTTATATTTTAACCTATAAGTGAAAACTTGAAAATTGTAAAATTATAGAATTTTAAGAAAAGAAGAAAAAAAGAAAAGGCAAATAAAGATTAAATTAATAAGTTTTAACGAAAAGCAATTAAAAGGTGTTTGTGTTACAAAAAAGGAAGAAGAAAAAGGGTAAGCAGCCACACCGTAGCCCCAAAGTGACGGCCACCCCACGTACTGACCCCAACATTTGGTCCATCTCCCGGTAAGGAACATCATAAATTGAAAGCTGAAACGAGGTACGTACGTGAAATTTTATTTATATTTGGAAAATATCTACGATATTGTGGCTCAGTTTGAGGTTACATCAATTTCGACGCGACATTTTTAATCACACCGCCATTTTTTGCAACCCTTTTGTTTTAATAAAAATTCGCGCCTTAAGCCATTTATTGCTCTTTAGCAGCCATCTTTTTTCACGATTCTACTGGCGCAAATTAAAAAGCCATCTTTTTTTCAATTTTCTTCGCAATCCACAAAAAGAAAAAACGAAAAAGCATCCATCTTTAAGACTTCATCAATTGTTCCTGTTGTTTTGAATTTTTTTTTGCCCAGTTGCTGCTTTAGTGAAAATTTTGGATTATTTTACAAAATTTTTAAATATTTTTGTAAAATTTCTTCCCCGCATTGAAATTTTGGTTGCTACCTGAATATTTTTGGAATACAAAATTTGTCAGCGAGTCTTAAGCTGCTGTACTTTGGATCCAGTTTAATATCCCAGTTTATTTTAATTTGTTGCTGCTTGGAGATTTTATTTCCTGAAAGCTGTTTTCTATTGTTTTTTATAAAACATTTTGAATTTTTTTATGGAAATTATCAACGTTTGCCAAAAATTTAACGCCATTTAAGGCCACTCGTCGGTTTATTTTACAAATTTCTACTGGTTTTTTTTTGTAAATTTATTATTGGATTTGTGGTTCTTGGATTGATTTGTGGAGCAATTTTTGCTGGGAATTTATTTTGCATCGAGTCTGCTGGGGTTTCAACAATTTCACCCATTTTTAATTGCACAATAGAATTTTACTACACTTTTCGATATTTTACTAAGTTTTTTTTGGTTTTTAACTACAACTTCGTTTTTTAAAGTTAAATTTTTGCAAATTTGCCAAGTCTTTTTTATCGCTTGCTGATTAAAACTTTCAACATTTAACCAAGTTTGTTGAACAAAACTTGCACTATTTTACCAAGTTTTTGATTCTTAATTGAAAACCTCGTTCGCTTAATAACACTTTCGTTATTTTACCAAGTTTGTTGGCCCTTTTACTACAGATTGTTTTTCTTCAACAAAACTTGCACAGTTTTACCAAGTGTGTGAATTTGGGCTATTTTTATCAATTTCAACTACAATTTCACTGCAACTTAAATAAAAGGACAACAAAATGTCGAATGTAGACAAATTTAACGAAGCAGCTGACGAAATAGTCAGATTCGAGTCTCGGCTCAAGGATGAAGATTTTTCCTCATACACATTAGAGGCCCTAGAGTTTGAAAAAACAGAGTTGACTAAACTGTGGACAAAATTTAAATGTTTATATGACAGTTGTTCAAGTGAACCACTGGAAAAGAAAAAGGAAATGGTGGCGGTTCACACTAAATATAATTTAATATATAAAATTAACGTCAGATGCATAAATTATATTGCAAAAGCGAAACGAAAGCTAACTAGGGAAGAATCTTCAGAGTCGAACACAGTGGTTCCCAAACAGGGGTATTCACTACCAGTGCAAGCATGTGAAGTTGAGGTTTTCGATGGTACTTATTCGCAGTGGCCTACCTTTAGGGATTTGTTTACTGCGATTTATATTAACAATGAACGTTTGGATCCAGTTGCAAAATTGTGCTGCCTTTTTCAAAAGACAACTGGTGACGCCCGTGCAGTAAATGCTAACATTAGCATTACGGCAGAAAATTTTGAGGTTGCCTGGGAAAATTTAAGAACCCAGTATGAAAATAGGCGCGTATTATTTAACGAACA
This sequence comes from Leucophora obtusa, assembly GCA_949987735.1. Taxonomy (NCBI): domain Eukaryota; kingdom Metazoa; phylum Arthropoda; class Insecta; order Diptera; family Anthomyiidae; genus Leucophora; species Leucophora obtusa. The sequence goes on from OX465296.1 coordinate 51,962,655, forward strand.
GATGACAGCGTTATATGCGTTGCCTCCATGCCAGGGCGAGTCCGCGACTGAAATTAAAGGGCTCCAGAGAGGAGTGAACAATATCATGTCGATTTTGAAATTATACAAAATTGATGTTGAGGCGTGGGAACCACTGTTTGTATTTCATTGCTCAATTAGGCTCCCAGTGTTGTCTTTAAATCTTTGGGAACAATCCGTGAAGAATAAAAAAGATATTCCCAAGTGGAGCGAATTTAATGAATTTTTAACCGATAGATATCAAGCCCTTGAAAGTGTTGGCAAAATGCGTGCCAGTAGTTCCCAAACCTTTGGTCAAACAAATAATACTAGTACCAATAAACAAAAACAATTTAAAACACATCACACTAAAGTTGATATTGCTCAATGCAAATTATGTAAGGAAAATCATGCTATAAGCAAATGCCGTAAATTTTTAAATATGGATAATAAAAATCGCGCAGAAACATTGAGGAAATTTAATTATTGTTTTAATTGTTTGAAAACTGGTCATATGTTTGCTGATTGTCCGAATTCCACTGGTTGCTCAAAATGCAGTAGAAAACACCACACTCTTTTACACAAAGAATTCATAAAAAAGGGAGGCCAACGAAACCAATTGAATAATGTGTCCCAGAGAAATAATGTGGCCCGTGATAACATTCCGTCTCCTTCTGCTCAAGCTAGAATACAGTCCATTTCGAATACAAGTCCGTCTAATGTTGTTCAAAGTCATTATCACTCTGTGGCCAAAAAAGTTATGCTTGGTACCGCATGGGTTAATATTGTATATAATGGTGCTAGTTGTAAAGTCAGAGCGTTAATTGATCCATGCTCTGAAGAGAGTTTTATTTCAAGAAAAATTCAAAAATTGTTAAAACTGCCAACCGTACCTGTGTCAGCTGACGTTACAGGTCTGGGCTGTGAAGTTGTCAGTAAAGTTGAAAAAATGACAACTTTTTCTATGTTTTCATTAGTAAATCCAAACCTTTCTATTGAAATTGATGCGTTAGTGGTACCTACCAAATGTTGTCGTGATTAGTGATTATAGGTGGTGTACAATACCTGGTGCTGTTAGATAGCGGCTGGGCAACCAATCCTTTACGTCCCCACAAGAAAACTCCAGGGCCTTTTCACTCCTTATATAAAAAAAACTTCTTTTTCTTTTCTTTTTTATCTTTAACAAATGGTTTTTATTTTTACAACCCCTTTTCTTCTCTCTCGTTAATTCTAGTTGTCTAATTCTTTTAACTGTCTTGAATTTCACTTTAATTTTTGTCCTTTTCTTATGATTTTACAATGTTTTCTATTGGGGTTTTCTTTAATTTAATAACTTCACAATTAAGTTCTTCTTTCCTTTCCCTTTTGTTTTGTTATTAAGTTAATGAACTTTTCACTTTTCTTTTTAATTAAAAAATATTTCCAAGTTTCACTGCTGTTGCGTTTGCTGCTGATGTTGTTGATCACTTGTCAAAATTTTGGGAGCTTGAAGAAGTTTCTCGTAAGCCTGTAATCTCGGAAGGAGATAAGTTATGTGAGGAGATTTTTCGGTCCACTACTTTGAGAAATACAGAAGGGAGATACGTAGTTGATTTGCCCTTCAAAGCTGATTTTTCATCTCTTGGCCCGAATAGACACATAGCTCTAAGTCAGTTTCTTAGAAACGAAAAATCTTTGCTGAAAAAGCCTGAAAATAAGGCTCTGTATGATGAGGTTGTAAAAGAATATTTAACTTTGGCACATATGGAAAAAATTGAAAATCCTGTAGTTGGCCCGAGTTATTATTTGCCACATCATGGCGTTTTTAAGCCTGAAAGTACCACAACGAAATTGAGAGTGGTCTTTAATGCTTCAAGCATTACATCCAGTGGGAGAAGTCTGAATGACATTTTGCACGTTGGGCCCGTGCTTCAAAAAGATTTAGTTTTTTTGATTTTAAAATGGCGATTTTATGAATTCGTTTTTAATGCGGACATTTCAAAAATGTACCGGCAAATTTTAATTAACCCTGAACACGCTCGTTTTCAACGAATTATTTTCCGTGGATCTCCTGACGAAGAAGTGCAGGATTATCAGTTGAAAACTGTTACCTTTGGCGTTAATTGCGCTCCTTATTTGGCTCTCAGAACGTTGTTGCAGCTGGCTGATGATGAGGAACGTAATTTTCCATGTGGTGCTAAAATTCTACGAGAGTGCATGTATGTAGATGACGCTTTAGTAGGTGCGCACAGTTTAGAAGTCATTTTAAGGGCCCGTAATCAGCTAATTGAAATATTAAAATCAGCTGGATTTGATTTACGAAAATGGACTTCAAATTCAAAAGAAATTTTAGATGGGTTGCCCGCAGATCATTTGTTAAATGAAAATTTCTTATGTTTTGATGAGGAAAGCAACGCAAAAACTTTGGGAGTTCGATGGAATGCGTCGGCTGATTATTTTTATTTTACGACGGAGAAAATTCCGCTCAAATCTGCTTATACTAAGAGGGAAGTTCTTTCTATAATTGCAAGACTTTTTGATCCCGCTGGTTGGTTAGCTCCAGTAATTATCACCGCAAAAATTTTGATGCAGCAAATGTGGCTCGATAAAATTGACTGGGATGAGAAAATTAAACCAGCGGCTTTACAAAATTGGCAGTCTTTTGTTTCTCAATACAACGATATTGATACAATTACAATTCCACGTTGGATTCAATATTCTCAAAATGCTCATATTGAATTTCATGGCTTTTGTGACGCATCGGAATTGGCGTATGCTGCTGCTTTATACGCAAGGGTTCAAATTGGTGAAAAATTTTTTTCAAATCTGTTGACTTCAAAATCAAAAGTCGCTCCAATTAAAAAACCGTCGATCCCTCGCTTAGAATTGTGTGGTGCTGTGCTTTTAGCAAAACTGGTTGGCAGTATTATGCCGCAATTCAATTTAAAAGAATATTCGCTGTATTTTTGGTCTGATTCAACGATTGTTTTAGCATGGCTAAAAAAACCTCCATGTAGTTGGAAAACCTTTGTGGCTAACAGAGTTGCCACAATTTTGGAAAAAGTTGGTAATAAAAAATGGGCCCATGTAATTTCTCAGGATAATCCCGCCGATCTAGCAACCCGGGGGCTGATCCCATCGGAGTTAAAATCTTGCAAGCTGTGGTGGCATGGTCCTGAGTGGCTCAAATTACAAAAATCTGCGTGGCCGGCGTTGCCCTCTGATTATGAAACGACAGAGGAAATGAAGAGTATCCAGGTTCATGTTGCTAGATCGTCTGAGAATGAAGATATTTTGGATCGCTTTTCCAGTTTGCCCAAAGCTATTCACGTAATTGCATACATTTTTCGCTTTTTTAATAATGCTCGTTTAAAAACTCGTAAAACTATTCATTCTGTAAGGCTCTCTGCCGAGGAGTTAAGATTTGTAAGGAATCGTCTTTTTTCGTTGTCCCAGCAGATATATTTTCCTAAAGATTATAATTGCTTGGCTGAAAATGGGAAAGTTGAATCTAGTAGCCCTTTGTTGACGCTTACGCCGTTTTTAGATGAAAATAAAATTATTCGTGCCAATGGTCGTCTTAACTCAGCATCCAGTCTCTCGTACTCAGAAAAATATCCGATAATTTTGGCCTATCGCAGCAGATTAGCTCGCCTGTACGTCGATTTTGCCCACAAAATGACTCATCATGGCGGCTTACGGTTAGTCCATAGTGTGATTCGACACGAGTGCTGGATTATTAAAGTAAAGAATCTGATTAAAACCTGCGTGAATAACTGCAAGGAATGCATTTTACACAAAAAAACGCGTCAAGGACAAATTATGGCTGCTTTGCCCGACGAAAGGACAACTTTGAGTCGCCCATTTGCCAACACGGGCGTCGATTTCGCTCGCCCCTTCGAAATAAAAAGTTTCACCGGTCGTTACTCCAGAATAAGTAAAGGTTATGTGTGTCTCTTTGTTTGCTTCGCTACGAAGGCGATCCACCTCGAAGCAGTCAGCGATTTATCAACTCCAGCATTTTTAGCAGCTTTCGCTCGTTTTGTAGCCCGTCGCGGTTGCCCAAATTGTGTCTACTCCGACAACGGCAGAAATTTTGTTGGCGCAGCAAAAGAGATTGATTCAAACTTCGAAAAATGCGTAAAACAGCTTCGCGATCACGCCGTTTTAAAATATGAACCTCAGCGTTTACTGTGGCACTTTATTCCCGCTGCAGCTCCGCACATGGGTGGACTATGGGAAGCAGGAGTGAAAAGTTTTAAGACACATTTTAAAAAAATGGCTGGTCAACTGAAATATACATTTGAGGAGTTTTCTACCCTGTTAGCAACGATAGAATCGTGCCTTAACTCTCGTCCACTTGGTCCTTTGTCTGAAAACATCGAAGATTTGTCTGCGCTTACTCCTGGTCATTTTTTAATTGGTTCGGCGATGCTTACTCCGGCTGAACCCGAAGAACTCACATCCGCAGTTAGTCTTCTCAATCGATGGCGAAAGATAAAGGCAATGCAACATGAAATATGTCGGCGCTGGAAGGACGAGTATCTGAAAGAATTGCATAAACGCAGCAAATGGAAAACGCCCCAAGTTGATCTACAAGAAAACGACCTTGTGGTGCTTCGAAATGAACCACTATGCCCCACTGATTGGCGTTTAGGTCGTATCGTTAAAGTTTATCCCGGCTCAGATGACCGAGTGCGAGTTGTCGACATTAAAACTCAGAATGGAGTTGTCAAACGGCCAATTCTTAAATTGGTTTTATTGCCACGTTGTCCTGAAAACTAAGTTCCTTGCTCCACGTTTTTCCTTGCACCATTTTTTCGTTATAATTTAACATTTATGTTTGCTTGCAGCACAATATGAGTGATATGAGATGGTTCAACGCGAATTTTGGTTGCCCCATATGCACTCGATCTTTCGTGGGCCTTTCTGTTAGTTATTTGGCCCAGTCGCATTTGCTTCGAGATTGCCGAAGCCTTGATTGCTGCAAACGTTGTCGTCAGAAGCATAACACGTTGCCTCAACCAGTTGCCCAAGGAGCTTGAACGGGCCGCTGAGGGCAAACCCTTATAAATTTGTATACAAGAGACGAATTTTGGCGATGCTGATTTTGGTGAAGGTGTGGATGAAACCGATCCGGACTACCTTGATTATTAGTGCGAGGAAGAAGGTGCGTGGCGCAAATTAAAATCACAAAATGTATATAACTAATTTGTATACTGTAACTGTTTCTTAATACTCAATTTGAATTGTATATTTTCATTTTTTTTTGCTCATAGAGCACGTTTTTTGAATTAATACTCTTTTTTGCTCATCGAGCACGTATTCATTTGAAAATCATTGCCTTTTATGAATTTTGTATTTTCTTAAACCTAGTTAAAATCTTAGTAAATTTTAATGATCTGCTTTATAATTTGAATTTAAAATTTTTATTTAATATGTATTTTGTATTTGTAACACTCTTTTCTTCTCTTTTCCTTTCTTTTTTTCCACTTTTGCTGTCGCTGCGGGTTTGTTGCACTGTTAGTGCAAGGGCGGCGGTATGTTTACGCCGGCCGTTTTCGTGTCTCCGTTTGATTTTTGCCTGACGGTTAAATGCCGCCGCCACGGCAGTTGTGATCGTGCACTGAGGGTGTGGGTACTGGGTATTCGCATGAAAAACCCGGTACTCCACATCTTCAGGGCACTATCCTTTTTATTATTATTGTTTATTGTTTCAAAAATTTCGTGATCAGCCGGCAGCAACAGCAACAAGTTTTAGAAAAAAGAAAGAAAATCATAAGAAACAAAGTGTAAAATTAAAACATAAATTGAACTTAAAAGTGAACATTAAAGGTTAAAAAACAAAAAAATGAAAGTTAAATAAACAATAAAAGAGAAGAACTAAGGAAAAGGAGAAAATTAACTGCTAAATAAAGATAAACCAAAAAAAAGGAAATTTTATATTTTAACCTATAAGTGAAAACTTGAAAATTGTAAAATTATAGAATTTTAAGAAAAGAAGAAAAAAAGAAAAGGCAAATAAAGATTAAATTAATAAGTTTTAACGAAAAGCAATTAAAAGGTGTTTGTGTTACAAAAAAGGAAGAAGAAAAAGGGTAAGCAGCCACACCGTAGCCCCAAAGTGACGGCCACCCCACGTACTGACCCCAACAATAACATATGTGGAAAGAAGAATAAAATATAAATAAATTATTACAGAAATATAATTTTTTTTTAATAATTGACATTAGAATCAAGGATGAACAATTATATTTTTGAAATGGTACTGATATTTAACCAAAATGGTATTTTTCGAAGCCGGCGGTACTTTATTTAAATAAAGCTTCAGCGGCAAACCAACTTAAAAATAAAAAAAGGATTAGCGTATTATCAAACTTTTTATTTTTTTCTTAGGTTTTTAAAAAAGACGTTTCAAGGATTCCCTTATATTCTGAATATAGAATATTACAATTTTTACATGCTTGGAATTTTTAACAATTGCTAGTGATAGCTCACTTCGTACGACATTGTTCGTTAAAAGTTGCAATTTAAGAACAAGTTAAAAAACACGTGATAAATGGTTATCTACCCTCCAAAAACTTGGTAATGACTGGTCATTACTAAATGCATTACTTAGATCTCATATCTCCTTACCCTTTGAATTACTTTTAAACTGAATGTAATGAATTACCGATAATTATACCCCATATATTACTATTTCACAATAGCTGAAACAAATTATACATATGTATATGTTCTAAATCATTACAAAACATAACTATGGCGTAGCTCAGTAGTTAGCGTTTTGCCTGACAGACATAAGTTTCGCTGATCAATTCGTGTCTGCTTCCATTGTTTTTTTTTGTAATTTATATTAAACATCTATTTATAGAAATATTGATGTTCATTAAGCAGTATTTAATAACAACAAAAAAGTTTTGTGAAAAATAGGCATATAACAGTTGCCACAATAAATGTGTACGTTAAAGCATTAAAAATCTTAGCGATGTCGTACTCTAATTGTTAGAGTATTTGCCGAATTGGCGTTAGATCTTTACATAAAATAATGTAAATTGTACTCCGCCAATGAATAAAATGGTTTTTAGTAATATTTATAATTTAAGGTTATTTTTTATGGTACTTGATTTACAAAAAAAATGCGGTTGTCAAATAGAAATCTCGCTACTGTCATAAAGTGTAAATGTAAACGGTCAGGAATTCCGGTCGAGATTTTCATTGAAATCTCGAGATTTAAAAATAGAAATGACGCAGCATTAAAGGTAAAATTTGTAAATTTTTTTTACCGGTTATTATTAATTTCCCTGATATGCAAGTATGGTTGTACTTTTTACACTTGTGTAATTTTCCTATGACCATAAATTTGTACTGTTCTCAAATATTTGTGGAGAACACCCAATTAAAAACTTCACCGCACGTCCCTGGGATCATACATAATAAAAAACAATGCAACGGTGTGACAAAAACAAATTGCACGTTAGTTAATGCCAAGGTTGCCATTTAAGCTATTTCCCGGCTAGATATATCGTTTTTTTCCTGTAGCTATAAAAAAAAAATCGCTAGATTGTATCTACCCTAGTAAAAATGATTTTTGTATATTCATATATGATTTTTATACAATCATTTATGATTTTATACAATTATAACTTGTCGAGTATTGTGAAACATATATTTTTATATGATTATATCAAAATATATTTAATTATATAAAATTATATTAACCAGATCCACCATTTTTCGGATCAAATAATATATTTTTTATATAATTATATTAATCCATACATGATTTGATCCGGAAAATGGTGGATCTGGTTAATATAATTTTATATAATTAAATATCTTTTGATGTAATCATATAAAAATAAATGTTTCACAATACTCGACATGTTATAATTGTATAAAATCATAAATGATTATATAAAAATCATATCTGATTATATAAAAATCATTTTTACTAGGGTAGCCGGAAGATTTATCAAAATTTTTTTCTTCCTAGCTATATCTAGCAACTTTTTTGTTAGGTACATAACTTTTCTTAAACTTGACGTTTTTTATTTTTAAATGTTATTACAAAGCTATTTCTCTTTTGAAATCTAGCATAGTAACATGCAAGTGTGGCTACTCAAATTAGAGGAAATTGTCTCACGATTCCAAAAATGCTATTTTTTATCCATAAAACATGGGCCCCCTTTAAGGGTCTAAACCAAAATGATGAGATTTTGTTCTATGGTAAAATGGTACTCAAATGGTAGGAAATATTTCCACCACATCAAAAATAATTTTTTTTTCATAATCTATAATCCCATTCAAAATTTGGACAATAAAAAATAAAAAATTTGGAAAAATCGCTCAATTTTGCTAACTTAAAAAAACAAAAACAAAAAAGTATTATAATTTTTAATTTTTCAATTTCAATCTATTTGTATCAATATTATTTACAATGTTTCTTAGAATATTTATGTACAAAGAGTTCAAGAGTTTACCTTTTTCATCTTAATAATAACACTGTGAGACAAATGGTAGGGGTCAGTGATCGGGAAGGGTTCAAACTACCGGGGAAAGTTATATCGGTAAAAAAGAAGTTATACGTAACCCGGCGTTTCGCTGGGTCAACCCTAGGAATCGAGATTATATCGATTTGACCTTTGGTGGTCTTTTTTTTGACATAACTCGAGAACCACTAGTCCGATTTTGCTCAAACAATTTAAAAAAAATTAATAATTACAATTCCTTTAATATGTTCATATAACGTTTTTCTATATACTCAACAGTTTTGCCGGTAAAAATAAATGTATGATGAAAAAAATATTTTTTGCCTAAAATATTAAAAAAAAGTAATAAACAAAAGGTTATTGATTTTTATGGTAGCGGTAACAAACATTTATTTTTACCGGCAAAACTGTTGAGTATATAGAAAAACGTTATATGAACAGATTAAAGGAATTGTAATTTTTAATTTTTTTAAAATTGTTTGAGCAAAATCGGACTGGCGGTTCTTGAGTTATGTCAAAAAAAAGATATATCTCGATTCCTAGGGGTGACCCAGCGAAACGCCGGGACACGTATAACTTGTTTTTGACCGATATAACATTTCCCGTTGGTTTCACCCCATCCCGATTTTGACTGTCGCATAGTGTAATCTTTGTTTAAAAATTTATATACATATTTACAAAAATTTGGAGGCAAAAATTTACAAAAAACCTATTTGATTCCCATTTTAATAAAAACTTAACCTAAAAATTTACTAACTACCCAGTGTAGAAACGGTAATGACATATCATTATTTTTTGGACTACCAGTAATGCCACCCACTTACCTTCTACATTATTTTAAAACATATAATAATGATTTACTGATAATGACTTATTTTTATCATTATTTCAAATAGAAAATAATTTTCTAGATTTTTTTGAAAATTTTTTGAAATCTATTTTTGTTTTTATGTTGGCTAGTAAGCTTACTTGTGTGCAGCAGGTCAATTATGTTTTTATCTATTAAATATTACATGTCGATATAGCTCAGATGGTAGAGCTATTGACTGGCAATCTGTAGACCCAGGTTCGATTCCCGCACCAGCAAATTTTATTAAAAAAAAAAATACCATAAAAAATATTTTTTTTATATAATTTATTTTTTTGAAAATATATTTTTAGACTCATTATTTTGTCAGTACTGGTAAGCACATAGGTAATGATATATTTTTTGATTTTTCGTATGCTGGTGTGTAACCATAACTCATTATTTTTCGCGACATCGCCATATAAAGGTAATAAGAAATGTAATAACAAAAGTAACTAGTTACCATTACCAAGTATGTAGTTACATAACCACATATCTGGTAATCATTTTGACACTGGAATCATTTGAGTTTGATGTCCATTTTGAAATTAATTGCTATTTTTTGGATACCAAGTAATGTATTATTATTTTTAGGTTTTTTTCAGTTACAATAGAAGAGAGATGAAAATAATAAGTTAATTTTTGTTTGAAATACATATTTCCTTTTATTTAATTCTTACTTATTTAGAATTTACTTCTCCGCAGAATGAAGAAAATTCTTTAAAAAATTAAATTAATTAATAACAAATTAATAGCAAAAAATCCACACCTGCAATGACCCAGCAAAAAAAGAGATGCCGAAGCAGTAGAAAAAGCACTAGATGGACATACTTCTTTTTTAACATAAACACTAATGATTTTAACATTGAGTTGTCATAGGAGAGGAGTACTCCCACTTTAACATTTTTTTCAGTACTTTTTAAACGAGTGCAAAGGAAGCTCATTTTCACCAAATAAAAATTATAAAAAAATTCTTTACAAAAAAAATTATAGTTTTTTTATTTTACAAAAGTTTTTTATTGCACACGTATGGGCATATATGAAACATGTATGGAGATTTATGTAACCATGTGTGGTCATAAATGCATGTTTATGGCCATGCATGAACATACATTTATCCTGCATGGATGCATATATATCGATTTTTAGCTGGGTGGCATAAAAACACCACTTTGTTACTGCGAGATATTGTTCCTTATTCTCTACAATAAAATTACTTATTAAAAAAGTGTAAAAGGTGCACTCCAATTCAATATTGTTTTCAGTACTATTTTTACAGGTGCATTAAAAGCAATTTCTCACCATTTTTTTTTATATATATATATTAGACTGTCCCTTAAAATAGCGATTTGTCGATTTTCGTTAATTACACCCACCATTTTTATTGGAAATGGTCCCAAATGGAAGAAATCGATTTTTTTTTTTGAAAACGTTAACCCGTGCCAAAAGTTGGACGAAAAGGGCCCCTTTTGGAAAAAAGTGTATTACTATTAAAAATTCCCAAAATTTGAAATTTCGAAAAAAATTATTTTTTATTCCATTTATTCATTTAATATAGTCAAATTGATTCATACATGGAATTTTGACTTCATCGGATATCATTAACCCACTTTAGCCTGGAATCCAAAAACGTATTTTTTTTAAATTAATTTTAAAGATTTTTTAAAATGCCTAATTTGGAGATGATGATTGCTATTTGTACCACATAATAGTTGATATTAAAGAAAAAAAAATAAATTGGAAAAATGATAATACGAGTTTGTGTTTCGAGCGACTGCTTTTCAGGAAATTTTACAAAAATTGCTCATTTTGTCAAAAATTTTAAAAATTTTAATGTTTTCATCAAATTTTACACTGTTTTCGGAAAAACAGCACTCAAATTTGGTTAGATTATAATTATCTTTTCATTTCTTTAAAAAAAATGTAACCCTTAGTGGCCTGGGGTCAGACAAGACCCATGGAACTTAATATTAATTATGACTACGAGATTGTAAAGCCATTAAATTTATAAAAAAAAATCTCAACTGGATAAAAATAATTATTTTGTGTAACGTGATCCATATGGGGTTAATTTTTATACTTTTGGCCAAAAACGCCCCACTAGGAAATTTACAGAATAACGAAAAAAAAGCAGGGGTACCAAAAAAATAAGTTATAAAAAAATCGTTATCACTAGATGGCACTTTGTAAAAAAATGGACAATTGTTTTTTTTATTTAAATTTAAATAATAACAAACAACAAAGGAAAAAATATAAACAAATATTTAAAATTTTATTATTTGTATATATTCCACGTTTGTTTTTTGCTTATTTTGAGCAGTTTTCAGCAGTTTTTGAGTTTTTAAATATAGGCTCAGCTGTTACTAAACTGATACTAAATAGTTGCTCAGGTAATACTAAATATGAGCGCCCTCTATCGGTGAGTAGTTTAAGTTTTGATTTCCTATCTCTATAATTAGTAGTCTCTGCAAAAAAACAAGCAAAAATTAGTTTTGTACAAAAACTAGGAGGTAGCAGTAGTATAAGGCACAAAATTTCGCAATGAAATAGTTGGGCTTTTACGCTTTTATCATACGCCACCGTCGACAAACACATTGACTTGGCCACTGTGGCGTATGATTTTTCCCCTTATATTAATTGCTGGAGCCGCACATGCATAAACAGTACATAATTAGAGTGGTCTCATATAGTTTTGGGTTAAGGTTTTGCATTTTGGTTTTACCGTAACCGAAACCGCGGTTAACCAGCCTATTTAACAGTAACCAAGCGCATACAAAATCGTGCGGTTATGGTTAAATTTCAATGCATTTAAAATCAGATTTTTATAAGAGTTTAATATCAAAATTATGAAATTTTTTATAAAAATCATAATTTTAAAATACAAGCAATTTTTTCTTTACAAGTTCAAACGTTATGAGCCAGTTTTATAGTAGTCAGAACTTCTTTTACCATATTTTATTAATTAAATTTTAAAAAGAATCTTATTTGTGGAATTTTCTTTATATTCAACCAATTTTTCCATACAAATTTCTGATTGAATTGAATTGAATTTGATTTACATTTTACCGTTTTTTTCTTTGCTTTTGCTTTAGATTTTAATAACTTTTAATAAACTTGCCGTTGTAAGTTAAAATTAATTAATTTTGTGTTAAACAATTGAGTTAAAAATATGTTTTATAGTGAGTGCGATTAACCGTTAACAACGATTAACAGCAGGAAATTTAACCGTAACTGCTGTTAAGCAAAATTGCGGTTAAATGCAAACCCTAGTTTTGGATTGAGGTTTACTGTATTATTTGTAAGCTATCGAAGAGTAAGAAGGATTTCCATATCCTTTCATATGTATATATATCAGACTTTAGTATAACCACATTTAAGCAGTTTCTTGTTATTTGCTTTTTTAAGATCCCAAATTTCATTACAACTTTCAAAATTAAATATATTTTACCCCTAAAAAACAATAATCCATCCACCACATCAAACAAAAAAGTTTCAAATACTTTATTTAGTAAAATTAAAACCACAATGTGTAAACAAAAAGCAAATAACAATTATAAAAAGTACCACCTGAAACTAATGTTGGGGAAAAATGAAAAAGAATTTAATGATGTGGAATTTTTAATATCCCTTATTAACAGAAGCTAATAATGTGACACGTAATTAGGCAAAATGCGCATATATAACAATTAACCCAAAAAAGTAATCAAATACAAAAATAAGAAAAAATAATAAACTATGTAGAGTATTAAATATTTTGGTTTGATTACACTAGGTTACAAGATTTTTGAATAGATGAAGGAACTTTATAGAATTGAATAATACATAATTTAGTTCCCTTTTCATACGGAACTCCGATACCAAATTTACTCACGTTCTGTTGGATTATTACCAAGTGCTCTTGAATTTATTTCATCACTTTCACAAGGAGTTCCCATACCATGTTCCCTTATGTTCTCGTGGATTAGTAAAATATTTTCTTGATTTTATATTACCAGTTTTACAGGGTTTCCGATTTCAGATTTCCTCTAATTCTTTTTGGTTACTATCGAGTTTTGGACAAGGCGTTAGGGTGAAGACCTTCCGTTTTATACACCACCGACTAAAAATTCAAAAAGTTCCCATTTTATTGGATACCTTTTTCGGAGAAGGCATCTTTATGCCAAATTTCAAGATTCTACCTTCAGCTATTGGGCTGGGCAATGCACAGTGGGTGGAGTTTTATATAAGACTACCCAGGTAGAAAAATACGATCGTGAAAGCATTTTAATAGGTGGTACAATAGCTTTTTGACAGCGCTCCAAATGATAACCATTGGTAATAGGGCGAGGGTGATATTTTATAACGTTTTCAAAACGTTGCAAAAAAACTTTAAAATTCTTTTTCATTTGTCAAATAAGCGTTTGTAAATCATTCTGGTTTAAAATTTTATAGCGTTGTAAAAAAGACTCATATGAAAACTATGATTTATGGTCTCAAGGTGGCATTTTATAACAAAAACTAATTTTAAATAACTTTACCGATTGTCTACAAATTTTGTTAGAACATACCAACTTACAGTTTTAACGTTACGGATTATGTATGGTAAATATTACTTTGCTAGATACCCTAATTGCAAAACCCAAATTATTTTGTTTCTGTCACCCATAGATTTGTTGTGATAGCCACTTATGCTTTTACCGTATTTTGCAATAATAGGTATGGTCGAATTGCATCAAATTTTCATTTAAAATAGTGTTAAATTGTGAGTTTAGCATACCCCATACTTCCGACCTATAGCCGATCCAAGTGACAAGGTAAAGAAAAAACATTCTTAAAGTACCATAGTAGCTCTTATAGTTTAAAAAATATTTAACTTCGAATTTCAAAATCAAAATCATTTTTTACCTTGACTTTTTTGGGTTTTTGCCAATAAGTTTTTCATTATCAGAAAAAAATGTTTCAAACTTTGTTGTGTTATTGTCATGACCTTGCCAAATTTCAGAATGAAAACTATTTTCAATTATCTCGAGTATTGGCTGACTTAGGCCGGTCTAGGGTGGGCAAAGCCTACCCTAGATTGATTTTTGCCCACCCCAGAATTTTAAAAAATCCACCTATAATTCTTGTATATATGATTTTGATGGCAAAAAATATTACAATATTATTTTTTTTAAATATCAATTAATCCTGTATTTTTAGTTGGAAAAATGTCCACAAGTTTCCTAACAAGTTAATTTGTTGGAATCCAAGTGTCGGTTTTATAGTAGATTTTTTTAAAATTATTTCTTAAATATTTAAGAAATAAGTATTGTTTGGACAGTTCTTATTTAAGAGGTATTTAAGAAACAAATCGATCTTAGTTCTGATTATAAAACTGACTCTAAGGCCCAGTTTTTAGGATATGGATTATCTTTTAACTTAGATTAATGGAGTTTGTAACTGGAATACTGATTTTAAAACGCAGTTTCTTTGATTTTATTTTAATAAAGGAATAAATTATAAAAGAGAAAAAGTTTTTCCTTGACATTTTTGTTGATAAACTAGGCAGTGGCCGACAAAATTCGGTTTCGGTTTAACTACACTAATAAAAAAAATCCTGTACAAATAGGTCAAAATTGGGCTGGCGGAAATACATGTACTATTTCCTGTTATTATATCAGAATTTTTACCTATTTGTATGGGCTTTTTTAGAGAAAATAACATAAAAATTAGTTCAATTTATTCAGAACGCGTTTAACAGACTTTTGAACTAACTTTTTTTAGGAGTGTAAAGCAAGTTTATCTGACATCCGAAAAACTAGGCCTTAGAGTTTTTCTTTAAGAAAAGTTATTAGAATCAAAGAGTTAGAATCTTTAATGGTGCGGGAGCAAAACGGATAAAATATTTGCTCCTTTAGAGTGCTTATATACCCTCACATGATAGGGACTGACCCGGGGAAGGTCCCGAGGCCCTAAATTTTAATAAATTCTACGACTCAGTATAATTACAGATAAAACTGTAGTTTTACAAATTTTTTACTTAAATTTAGATTTCCCGGTTAAAAATAATCACATATGCTCACGTATGTCTACGTATGGATGATCATATATGCTTCCATACATGGCCATTAACGAAAATTGAGGTAATATGAACATACACTCGCATATATGTTTAATAATGTTCATAAATGAAGCTTTGCTCATATATTTTTATTAATTTTTACATACATTATTGTGTATAAAAAGACTCGTTTTTTTGTTTAAAAATGTAGTTTTTATTATATCGAATTTTAAATATTTATTAATAAATTCTTAATAATAATAAATATTTATTAAATATAATTAACAATAAAATGTTTAGCAAAAAGAAAACTTAAATTTTGTATGTATGTATGTATTTTTTACAAAGAAGATCTAGGAAGGTAAAAAAAGTATTTTAACAGTTATGAATACTAAAGTTTTTAAACACTGCAATATTGAGAAATATATTAAATTTAATTTCCAATATTTTATAATAAAATTTACTTTTTAGACCTTCCATTTTGAAATTATTCAGATGATTCTTCAAATTTAGGAAAAGTTCTAATAAAATTGAGGGTTTTCTATTTGAAAGTGGTAAAATTAAAAAAAAAGGATTTCCATTTGAAATTAATTTTTAATTTTAAATTAAGAAAATTTTAATTAAAATTAACAGTTGAAATTGAGTAAATTCAAATGAAAAACGAGTAAAAAGATTAAAGTCGGGCACGCCGACTATACAATACCCTACACTAGTCTGGTGTATTGTTTGGATCCGAAATTCGAATGGGTTAAAATGGGGCTTATGTCAAAATTTTCTATAATGTGAGTCAGCGCACCAAATTTCATTAAAATATCTTAATATTTGCGACCTGCAGTTTGTAACCAAGCCAATTTTGGGGGGACCCTTATATGGGCACTAGTTCTAAACATGGACCGATGTTCACCAAAATCAATAGGCTTCGTCCTTGGGCCAACATAGGTCTATGTACCAAATTTCATCAAAATAGCTTAATATTTGCGACCTTCAGCGTATAAACAGTATAATTTTGGTAGGACCCTTATATGGGCACTAGGTCTAAACATAGGCCGATGTTCACCAAAATCAATAGGCTGCGTTATTGGGGCAATATAGGTCTGTGTATCAAATTTCATCAAAATATCTTAATATTTGCGACCTGCAGCGTATAAACATTATAATTTTGGTAGGACCCTTATATGGGCACTAGGTCTAAACATGGACCGATGTTCACCAAAATCAATAGGCTGCGTTATTGGGCCAATGTAGGTCTGTGTACCAAATTTCATCAAAATATCTTAATATTTACGACCTGCAGCGTATAAACAGTATAATTTTGATAGGACCCTTATATGGGCACTAGGTCTAAACATGGACCGCTGTTCAAAAAAATCAAACTTGTTCGTCCTTGGGCCAACGTAGGTCTGTGTACCAAATTTCATCAAAATATCTTAATAGTTGCGACCTGTAGAGTGCGCACAAGATTGCATGGACAGACAGACAGACGGACGGACGGACGGACAGACGGACATCGTTAAATCGAAATAAAAAAAAATTCTGAACCGATCGGTATACTATAAGGTGGGTCTACGACCAATATTTTTTGGTGTTACAAACATCAGCACAAACTTATAATACCCTGACCACATAGTGGTGTAGGGTATAAATATGCTTTTATTTGCAAGTTAAAAGATATAAATATCATTTTTCATATCATATGGACTGAGAAATAAAATTAAACTTTACACAAACTAACCTTTCTTAATTTCATATAAAAAGGGTAAATTACTATTTTGTTGAGTTTAGAAACAAATTTTAAATTTATATTTACTCAAATTCAAATGAAATAAATAAGGTAGTTCAATAGGGGTGTGCTGTTTCATTGTATCGTCCTAACGAAAAACAGAGTTGTTAAAATTTAAATTGAAAAATACAATATATGAGAATACAACGATACAACATTTTTGGTATGTTTAGTTTAGAAAAACGTTGTTAAAGTCAAATAAAAATTTTCACAACTTTTTTTTTTGTTAAGACAAAACAACTATACAAAAGACCTTGTGAACAACTTAAATATCATTTAAACTTTTCCGAATTTCAAAACGAATCTCTCAGTATCAATTTAATTTTTTTCGATATTAGGGTTTGTTTTTTTAAAGTTAGTGTAAAACTATTTTTCGTAATAATACTTTAAATTAAACATAAGTTTAAAAGTACAAGGGGATTTTAAACCTGCATTTACTGTTTTATTTCAAAACTTTTTGGCTCATTCGTCTCTCTTATTCATATACAGTTTGATATGTGCAGCAATCCAAATCTGGAAAATAAAAAAGTCTTTTAGAAACTTATTTAAATTATATACGAACGATTTCTGAATGTCTAGTTAACTTTAGACAACTGTTAAATTAAAATTTTACATGGGAAACAACAACAAACGTGTTAGTTAAATTCCCAGTTAGTAACTAACTGTACATTGTTAAAATGAGGCTTAGGCCGGACTACTGAATATCCAGTTAGCTACGACCTGGGAATTTTACTTACACATTTGTTGTTATTTCCAATATAACAGTTGAATTTAACTGTCTACTAAATTTTAACTGGCCTTTCATTAAAGTATTGCATTAGCTGTTTAACACAGTCCACACTAATCTGGAAACAGAGTTGATTTTCTGGTATTTTAAAATGTGGCTACCATAGTATCAACTCAATGGCTGAATCTCATGTATTTGCTTAATATCATGTATTTGACATCCCACCCTGGGATTTCACTAATACATAGAAATGGCAAAGGCAACTCTGTTTCAAAATTAACGGTGGACTGTGCTGTTTACTTTTAATTGTTGATATATTACACACAAAATGCTTAGTTTGGTAATAGAGTTGAAGTAAGAAAATCTATTAAAAATAGATTTCTACCTCACTTTAACTCTTTTCGCCGCACTTTACTTCCAAACAAATTTGAGCTTAAAGCCCAAATTAGCTGTAAGTCAATAACTAAAAGCATGATACTACCAAACTAATTGTGACTTAATTTGGGCTTAAATTCTATAACCCACCTCGGAGTTATTGCGTTCCAAACATCAGCAGAATTGGATTATTTCTTACAATCGTATCTATATATATCACACTGGCTTCAGACAAAGCAGATATTCTTTTTTTGCAACCCAAAATCATCTGTAAAATTGAAAATTTTTTAAAGCTAGTTTTAAATTTTATGTACAGAACAAGGTTAGTGCAATTTGATATATTCAGAAGATAAAAAATGGGCCAAAATATTTAAAATTTTTTTATACTTCATTAAGACTGATCAAAAACTACTTATGTACCAAGTTCTTGGCTCTTGCTAGTTTTTGTCAAAACACATACATACATATAATAAACAAGCAAAAATTTGTTTTGTACGAAAATCACTAGCACCTACGGGGAAAGGGACCTGTCCCAGATGACACGCAGGATAGGTCCCAAGGGGGCGGAGACCGGTCGCTGACCGGTCTTTTTATTTGAGAGAGACATATCACTTTAACATGGCGTTGTCATTGGAAATGACCAATTTCCACAGTATAGACACATTGTGGCAGTAAGGTGGTGTGTCTAAAAATAGCTTTTCAAATAAACTAATAAAAAATTAAGAATTAAAAATAATCTACTTGGCGTTGAAGTAGGGCTCGATAACACAACCTTCTGCTTGTAAGGCAAACGCTCTACCGTCTGAGCTAACGTTGCTTATGCGTGATGCCTGGCTGATGGTTTTTCGTTTCTGTTCAAATAAAAAAGAGAAAGAAAAAACAAACACACAGCAAATAAAAAAACATGGAAAAGAAAAAAATAGAAAATAAAACAACATTAACACACACACAAATCTGGTGAAGTGTCTTGAATATGCCCCCGATTGACCGGTCATGGGATAGGTCCCTTAATGGCAGTTGACTTGTTTTTTGCGTTGGCCATAATTAAATTAAAAAATCAATTAAAAATTAGAAAACTACCTCAAAACCTCTGATAATATAAATAAAAATTTAAAAAATTCCTTTTAAGTTACAAAGAAAAGTTAAATGAAATACCAATTGTTAAAACTAAAACAGCTTAACATTAAATAATATCCTGACCACATAGTGGTGTAGGGTATAAAAAAACGTTGAAAATACATAACTTAAAATTTCTTAGCAAAACATTATAGAAATTTAAAATAAGAGCTAAAATAAGCAAATCGTGAAAAAATAAATTTAAAAATAAATAAAAGAGTAAAATAAATAAAAAATATTTTTAAAAATATGCCGCGAATTTTGTTTTTATTTAGGTATCGGTCAAGTTTTTTTAAAAGCAACAGTGAAAATAACGGATCAGAAAATACTTAGAAAATTAATTCATTTTTTATTGTTCATATTTGTACTAATTTAGTAATATGCCTTCGGTTGACCGGTCACGGGATAGGACCTTGGAGGGCAATTGACTCCTCATTCCCCGTAGGGAAGAGCCAAGAATTACAATAGGTAGTTTCTCCTCATTCTAAATGCCATATTAGATAATTAAATTTAAAATTAAAAAATTAAAACTTGAAAGTCAAAAATTGATCTTGTAACCCCTATGTAAGATAAGCATATGATACAAAGTTTAATTGTCTATCAAATAACTAAAAAGCACAACAACAGTATCGGTGTTGTCATTTAAGTTTTTCTATCTGGGAGCACGATATAATAAAGGCAAAAACATATTACCGCCGTAAAATACCAATTTTTACTTTAATTTGTCAGTGGTCCACGGAAATTAGCATTTCATACAAAATTTAAAGAAACGTTTTTCTCTAACACTCCTTAAGACCAGTCATATTCACGTTGTCTCTAATTTAACAGATTAAAAATAATATGCTAACTTACATTTGAGCGAAGATTTTAATTTTCCAAAACAGTCCCTGCACCAGTAATGATGGCGATTTCGAGAATCGGGGTTTCATCTTCTTCTGTAAACATGTAAACAGTTTTGTTGTACCTGTAAAAAAAAACATTATTATTCTTTCAATATTTATAATCACGCACATTCTTACCTATTTTTAACATGTAGTACAATTTAAATTTTATTTATTTTTTATTTAACTTTTATATCGTATTTTTATAAAAAAATATAATAAATACACAAAAGTCAAAGATACCTTGGTTTTAAATAACAAAAAGGGTATTCACGATGGTACATGTGCATATTTGCAATTTGCTAATTTGCTATGCAAATTGTAACATATCGTGAGCGTCTTTTTTAAGATCAATTGCATATTTGCTTTATGAGTTATTTTGTTCACTGCTGCTAACTTTTTTCCTAAAAATATCGCTAAATCAAACTAAAAAATCACTAGAAAATAGCTGAAAATGGTAAAATATCACTAGATTTGACAAGAAAATAGCTAAATTGGCAACAGTGATTTTCTTTACGTCAAAAGTAAAAATAAATCGTATTTTTGAGAAAATTTGTGAATCATAAAAATAATAATAAAATAATAAATAAAAAAAAATTTTATGTTAATAAAAAATCACAACCAATTTTTTTATTTAATTTCTTATTTTATAAATCATAATATGGCGGCTGATATGTTAAAAACAGATGTTTTGTTTTATTTGCAACTTATCTTATATGCAAAGTGATTTTTGCTAAAGGTTTTTTAATTGCAAATGAAGAAAAATAAAGCAAATTGCAAATACATACATTTTGTTGTTGTGTTGATGCAATCGTTGTTTTTTTGCAATCATTTGCAACGTTTGCATCGTTTGCAATACCCATCGTGAGTACCCTTAAAATTTTTATATGTTTTGCAAATTCCAGTGTTGCAAATAATTTTTTAAAAGTCCCTTTGAAAATACTTTTTTTATATTTTAACTTAGGCGTTTTGTATTTCATATAGCACTTATTTTCTTATTAATTTAATTAAGGTTATTATATGCAATATTTTTTAACTCTCTGTCCCATCGGTGCTTATGAGTAACATATCCCTTATCAAATACAACAGAAACAAAAACAGTTATGTTTAAAGGACCGTATAATAATAATAAATGCAATTGTTCTGCAATTGAAAAAATAGAAAAAAATAGATTCCAGCGTTGGCCCAATATTTATTAAAATAAATTACTAATACAAAAATTTCATAGAAATGAATCGCAGAATAACAAGATAACTTTTTAGTGCATTTTAGTAATAAAGTATTGATTTTTACTTCTTATTCAGATTATGGTTTTCAAAAACCTAAAGTTTGAGCGTCCAAGTTAATTTTTTTTTTTAACATTCTAATCAGTCAGCTTTTCATAGAAAGTATGTATCTGACGTTTTTATATTTTTTTAATTAAATTTTTTATGTTTTTATTAAATTGTTTATCAAAAATTTAATATCCAATTTTTCGTTATACTTTGATATGAATTTTGAAAAACAGATTTTTATATAGATTTAAATCGTTCTTATATCGTTGTCCTCTTCGAAGTTATCCTAAAACATTACTTAAATGCGATATTTTAACCCATGCAGATGTTTAAGCAAGCCGTAATAAAGCCATTTATATTTCCCCTGTTTGTTCAGTAAAGGATAGACAACACATCATAAAATTAGTTTCCAGTCATGAGCCTAAGTTTACAGTCTCAATTAAAAAACTGGATCCGTAAAATTTGGGCGTAAAAAAGTTTACATTAATTTTTTTTAAATAATACTGAACAAAAGGGGCCCAAAATTATAAAATTTATTTTTTGAATATCTTAAAGCTGTTTTATTAAATTGGAATATTGATTAAAAAAATATATGTATATAGTATAATTAAAACATCGTTTTTTGTTGCTAATACTTGTTGGCAACATTGGCAAACATGTTTTGTAAAAACAAAAATGTCATGCTAAAACCACAATTCAAAATAAAACCACATGTCAAAATAAAACCACAATTTAAAAAGAAAATAAATTGAATTAGTTTTTTTAAATTAATTATGGATTTTAAAAATGAAGCGAAATATTTATTAATATTTATTGGTTAACTGAATGATTTCAAGAATACATGGTGAATCCAGTTTTTACAACACAACACTGATGAAGCCTAAATACATAAGTTGGATGGGAAACTAAGTTCTGGTAAGTACAATTTGCAAAGACACTTGACTTCAGGACTAGTCCCACAGCAAACATAAAAGGACATAAATTATATCTTTGTTCATCATTGATAAGTCTTTTTGAGCAGTTAAAGGATAGGATTCTTAGATTTTAATATTTTTATAATCTTAAAGAAATATCTGTTCATTTAAATATAAAAAAATATTTGAACTCTTTTCTAACTTTCTCTGATAGAAATTTCTGATAGCATCTTGTTAGTTGGATGCGTTTTGTCATATTGAATAAGCCTAATAACAGATTATAAGATTTTTTACTTTAGGAATTCAGTAAAGAAATTTATTCCATGACTTTGGTACTTTTAAAATCATAGGTTAAGAAATTTATTTTTTGATATATTCTAAAGATTTTGATACTTTTAAGTACCCTAACATTTTTTGAAATTTATATACCATCTGAATATTTTTACTTTACTACTTTACTTTACTACTATCAGAAGTGTTCGACTAATATACATTTTTTTCAGCATCTCACCATTTGGAGATGATGGAGACCATGATACCATTTGGACGATAAAATTTTGTGTTTAGCATTTTACTGGGCTGCCTGTTACATAAATGTGCCACTAAATTCAAAATATTGACGGAATATAATACCGGAGCAGGTTGAAATATCAAAATTTTCATTTTATAAACTATGAGAATGCCAAAAATAATTAACATTTTACTATGCATATATTCAGATTTAAATATTTTAATATTTAGAATAAGTTATTCAGTTGCTAATAAATTATAATCGAAAATGAAAAAGCTGTTTTAATAAATAAGAAGTAGAAAACTAAAAAAATCCGAAGTTGATAGACGTATTAGATTTTAAAATAAAAAAATCATGTATTTATAAGCATATATGTATATATGTACGTATGTGACAAAATATGAATTCATATATGAGAGTGTATGACATTCGTGGGACAATATATGCCATATATCTTTCCATATGCTTCAATATATTTCCGTGAATGGGCTCTTTTTAAAACTGTATGGAATCATATATGCTTTCATGTATGTTATGTGTGCATTCATATATGTCATGTATGCTCATACATCATTCATGTTTGATCATACGTGAGTTCATATATGGCAACGTATGAGCATATGTGCTTATTTTTAGCTGGGTTGTTAAATTTAACAAAATAAAATCAACAAATTTCATTTTAAGCCAAAAAATAGGAATAAATTTTGTTAAAGTAACAAATTTTTCTGTTGAGTGTAACAAGGAAATTACTTCAAAATAAATACATACTACTAGTTTGATGAAATTTTAACATGTTGTAGAAAAAAATTTATAAGATGAACATCTCACGGTTTTTGACCGCATCGGTAATTTAAGTGGTAAAAATATGGGATCAGAATGTGTTCGGCCGAGGTGGACGAAAATATGGAACAGGTTGATCTTAGATTTCCTAACTCTTTCAAATATCCAAAATTTCATACTAATCTGAGTATCTTGGAATATATTTCTTGTACGAGGTTTTCTTCCGAAAAAGTGCACTTTTCAGAGTTTTCTATTAAAAATGAAGATTTTGATAAGATAAGCTACCAGAATTATTGAATTTAGAAAATTATGAAAATTTTATCAGAAGGCAGTGAGTCATTTCTAAAAGTTTTTTCGTATGAAAAAATTGTAAGCATAGAGTCGAAAGTGTTTTCTAAGCTAACAAACATCCGAACATAAATGGGTCCCTTGCCCACCACAGAAAAATGGTCTAGGTACGCCTATTATCTCGAGCCGTTTAGCAGTGATAGATTTTTAAAATCAAAACTTTTAAGTGTGTCCTGAAAATGGCATTTTTTTTGCAAAAACGGGGTTACTTCATTCGCTTTTATATGAAAGCTTTTAAAACTCTTCTTAATATTTTTGGACATTTTTTAAAAGCATAAGCTACAGAAATGCTTAATAGTGCAATTTAGAACTTTTTTGAGCATGCAGCCTGCGACCAGCGTTGGTCGAAAATGATGAATTTTTTAACCAAATTTAATGTTTTTGAATGTCGCACAAAAAGTAACGCCACTCAGATCGATTTTGTTAATTTTGAACTATAAACAAACACGCTCCAGAGGGTTTGCCCATAAATTTCCCGCCGCCCGCTCAAAAACATCGACAGGGGAGCAAATTTTGTGGAAAAATTCAGATTTTCAAAAGCATTTTTTTATTTGTAAAAAAAAAAAATATGTATGCAAATTACATATTTTCGTAAAATTTTGTTTTTTTTTTAATTAAATGGTAAACAATTATCGTACGCTACAAAAATCGTTCCGTTAAAAAAAGTCAAAGATCTATGTAACATTTTGAAATAAAATGGATTATAATTTTTTTTTGGTTTCTTACCGAGGTGTTTAATATTTAAAATATTTTAATATTTTTTTGTATACTAGTAAACAAGACTTATTTATCTATTCAACGATATATAAAATGTTTATCTAATTTATTCCATTGAGTAAAAATAATGCACTCAATACAGACATCTCAGGTCAAAATTTAATATTCGATAATTTTTTTCATGTTTAGTAGACTGGCCTATATTTTCAAAGTGGTTCCGAATCCCAATCCCCTAAGCTTCTGTTGTGAGGTTACTAGAAAAACTAATCCAGGAAAAATTTCAGCTTAATTGAAGAATTGTTGAGCTCTTCCTGGCCCTTCAAAGTTTTAAATACGATTTACAGGGGGAAAAATAACTTTTTTGGCTTATTTTGAAAATGCTGGCTCTTAAGTAACTGTATTTCTAGAAAATGTTAATAGAATCGTAATCGCAAAAGGCTGAATTGCTTTTCTTAAAAGGTATAAAAACCCAAAATTGGTTTGAAAATATTTAACTAATTGCAATTCGCCCAGACCATTGTAGGGTTAAATGGGATATAATATGAAAATCGCAAAAAAATAAAATATTTTTTTCATTTCTAAGATCTATAAATATTCAGACTTAAATTTTTGTCTCTCTCGAATTATGCTAACCTAGTCCCGGGTATGGCCAAAGATGGGATATTTTTTTTTTAATTAACAATACTCTAATTTTGAATTTTTTTAAAATGTTGTAAAACAAAATTTAAAAAAAGTGGTCAACGCATAGAGTTTTTTTAAATGTACCTAAGATCAGGGATAGAAGGAAACCTCGAGCGAGCCAAAAATATATACATTTTTTTAAAAAGCTCGGAAGCCAAAATTAAAAGAGCTGCTCAAATAAAAAAAGCTCGCAACTAAAAAAATAAAGAGTTTGTAAAAATGAAAAGGCTTGCAGACAATACTGAATAGAGTTTTTTAAATCGTGCAGCTCGTAAAAGAAATTTCATGTAGCATTTTTTTATCGAGCAGCTCTTTAACAAAATTTAATTGAGTTTTTTGAAATCGAGCCGCTAAAAAAGCTGGCTCCCATTAAAACAATTTAGTTATTATCTAAAACAAAAACGGTAACTTAACTACACTATAAAATTAAAAATTGCAAAATAATGGTGGAACGCGAGAAAAGACTTTTTGGTAGAAAAAATTAATTAAAACACTGAATCAGCAATTAACATTCTGCAAACGAATGCAATGATGGAAAAATTTTCTTTTTTGCAAAAATTTTTTTCCCAATTTTTTTTTTCAAACTAAGCATTAAACTTTGGTGATGAAATTGGTATTATGAATTATAAATAAAACAAAAAATGGTGCAAAAATTTAATTAAAAAAATTAATCAGCGATTTACATTCTGCAAACAAATATGTTGATGCAAAAATTTTTCTTTTTGTAAAGTTTTTTCGTTATTTTCTTTTGCAAATAGCCGCCAAACTTTGTTTTACGAAATGGGTATTATAGTCCTTGGGTTATGAATTTCAAAAAACCGCAATTAAAAAATTGCAAAATAATGGCGGAATGCGAAAGAAAGTTTTGTGGTGCAGAAAATAATATAAAAGACTTAATTGGCGATAAACATTCTGCAAAACAATATGTTAATGCAAATATTTTCACTTTTGCCAAAAAATTTTTGAAAACTAACCACCATCCCAGTCAGAAAAATACAAACGGGAAAGCGGTGGCAAAGCACTTTAACAGGTGGTACAAGTATTGGCAAAAAGTGCTTTCCCATTCCCAAAATGATAACATCATTAGACAAAAGGACCAGCTGTTCAAAAAGCGCTGGAAAAGCACTGGAGGAACAAAATTTTTAAACGTTGGCAAAACGCTGGCAAAACCAATAAATAGGTGGTCTGGAAATATATTTTCCAAAATAAAATTAAAAAAAAGTTCATATGTATTTTTTTGACCCTGCCGTGATTTGAACCCAGGCCGTCAGATTGGAAGACGATTGCTCTACCCACTGAGCTAACGAGACATATAATATTTAATGGCTAAACACATAAATGAGTGATAATAGCTGGACAACTACTGGCTGTGCCAAAATGCTAGTACTGGCAAACAATTTTTAGTAACTAGTATGCCAGTGTTTGGAGGGCAAAAAAAAAGTTGGTCTTGAAGGAGCTTTCCCCCAAACAAAAAAAAATGATTTTATAAAACAAAAAAAAATTTAAATTAAAAAAAATCCCAAAAACTTTTTTTGCTTGCAACCGGATTTGAACTCGGAACCTTCCGACTACAAACATTTTTTAACAAAGCGTCAGCATTTTTATAAAATCATTGGTTTTCCAGTGGATTGATTTTTGTACGCCTGGTAGCATTGGCTAGGTAGCACTGGATAACTACTGGTTGCAAACCTTGGCATATCACTCTAAGCCAATTCTTTGCCAGTAGTTTTTTTTATAAACCACCGAAATTTTTGTAAAAAAAATACTGGTAAAACGCTTTTCGCAAACGCTGGCAAAGCGTCCCAAATGAGTGTTCTGCCAGTCATTTATTTTTAATACCATGGTTACCCAGTGGTATGCCGGTGCTTGATTTTTTGTACCACTGGCGATTTCTGACTGGGATACTTTGTATAAGATTTGGGTATTTTAGTCCCTTATGTAGTTAACAACTTTTAACATTTCTTTTGAAATTCTATTGGAAATGCTGTATTTAATATCTAACCCCTCAATTCATAAATGCTTTGTGAAGTTATAGCAATGACGTTTTGTAATTTACATACAAAATTTGTTCAATAAACCTCCTATAATTTTACAAAGCGTTTATGAATTTAGGGGTAAATATGTAATTAATTTTTTTTTTTGTAAAAAAGCCAAAAGAGTTTTCAAATTTACTTGAAAAGAGCTTACGTTTTCATAATGCTCGATTTATTTTTGGGAAAAGAGACTTCTAAGCTCTTTTTCATTTTTTGAGCGTAATCATTGAGTTCGCTTATTTTAAAAAATTGAGGAAGTTATATTTTTTTAGCTACTTACATTTTTATATAAGAGCGAGCTAAAATTTTTTGGCTCGTTTAAAAAAAAAGAGCGAGCTTTTTAATTTAGATAATAGCATTAATTTTTTTAGCTAGCTCTAACAAAATCACTTTCGATTCTTTTTTTTTAATTCAGATAAAAGATGTTTCCGAAAATTTTGTGAAAGTTCGACAACGTTAACTAACCGTTTCTTTACCAAGGTTAAAGTGAAATTTTTGAAAATTTTCGATTTTTCAAGAAAGTATATCAAAACATTGTGTTGTTTCTTGCTGAATTTGGTGAAAGTTCGTCAAATAACTCTGTTAACACCAAATTTTATACATAGTAATAAAAAATTATAAGTTTTCTTAAGGGTTGGTAAAAAAATTGTAAAATATAAAAAAGTGCCATTTAATAAATTTTTGATCAAAACAGCGTTATTTAACATCCCAGTGTAGAAACGGTAATGACATATCATTATTTTTTGGACTACCAATAATGACACCCACTTAACTTCTGCATTATTTTAAAACCTATAATAATAAGTTACTGATAATGACTTATTTTTATCATTATTTCAAATAGAAAATAATTTTCTAGATTTTTTTGAAAATTTTTTGAAATCTATTTTTAGACTCAATATTTTTTAAACACTGGTAAGAATATATGTAACCACATATTTTTTGATTTTTTGTATGTTGGCGAGTAACCTTACTTGTGTGCAGCAGGTCAATTAGGTTTTTATCTATTAAATATTACATGTCGATATAGCTCAGATGGTAGAGCTATTGACTGGCAATCTGTAGACCCAGGTTCGATTCCCCCACCAGCAAATTATATTTAAAAAAATACAATAAAAAATATTTTTTTTATATAATTTATATTTTTGAAAATCTATTTTTAGACTTATTATTTTTGTCAGTACTGGTAAGCACATAGGTAACGATATATTTTTTGATTTTTCGTATGCTGGTGTGTAACCATAACTCATTATTTTTCGTGACATCGCCTTATAAAGGTAATAAGAATTGTAATAACAAAAGTAACTAGTTACCATTACCAAGTATGTAGTTACATAACCACATATCTGGTAATGATTTTCTACACTGGGATTAAAAGAATTGGGTCGTTTTGACACCGTGGGCCCAAACAGGTTAGTGTTTATAATACTTTCTAGAAAATGCCAAACTAAAGGCTTTTATGACGATTTTCATGTCAAATGCCACGCCTACTTAGAACGGGTAGCAAAATTCAAAACAAACGCTACACTAAAAATTTCTACAATTTTCTGGATCATCTTCCAGTTTTTCGGGGACAACTTAACCATTATTTAGATCTTTAAAAATTAAAGCACCAAGCATAACATTACTGTTAATGTGCTTTACTCAATTAAAAACTACCCTAATTTTGCCTGTAACTTTCAAAAGTTTTTCAACTCTTTTGGGTATAACTTTTTCAGCATAAAAGGAAATCGCGTAAAACCTTTGGCGGATAATAATTATGGTGCTAGATAATCTTACACTTGTGGAAAAAAATAGGTGCCCTCAATTAGGAACAAATGGTAGCTCTTTGAAATCTGTAACTCTGTTTTTTGAATAATGAGAAATTTCAGAGATTTTTAAGTTTTGCGCTTTCAGCATCAATGTAATTTTTTGATACTGGCATATAACTGAAAAATAAACAAAAAAAAAAATAGGTCAAATTGATTAGTGTGCCTTCAGAAATAAAGAAGGTGTGACAATAATAATCTCTTCATATCTATTCGTGAAGAACTTAGAATTTTATACTTTTTTAAGGGCACATCCGTAGTTTGTGAAATAATTAGTTGATATTATTTTGTGTAAGTAATAAATACTATTATTTTGGTATCCAAAGCCATTTTAGGTTCAATTTTGTAGCATTTCATAGATTTTTGGTGCTAAAAGTGATGTAGAAACAAAACGGATAATCCAATCATTTTAGCACTCACACATAACAATATATATTATATAAGCCAGATTTAAGCCATTAATTCTTTTTCCTATGGATTTGCTAGTCAAGTAAAGGTTGAATTTATGTTGAATTTATTTAAAGCATGACAGTTATGATAACACCTGCGTTCCAGATAGATTGGAGCCCATAATTCTTAAAACTGTGGATGTGCCTTCAATTTGAGTTTAACCTTAAAGAATACAAAGTTCATCCGATCCATTTAGCACTTTTAGATAATAATAATAATAATAATAATAATAATAATAATAATCAATACATATTTGCTATTAAATTTTGTGCTGCAATTTTGGGGTGAACTCTATGTGGGCACGAGCTCCAAATATAAATCGATTTAAACCAAAATCAATAGACTTCGTCCTTGGGTCGATATAAGTCGGTCTACTAAATTTCATCACAATATTTTAATAATCGCTGCCTGTAGCGTGCGCACAAGATAATATGCAGAGACAGACGGACAGACGGGAGGAAAAATTAAAAAAACAACATTACTTAAAATCAGTAATGGAAATACAACGCGACTATTCGTTTTCGAAAAAACTTACCGTGATGATTGCAAACCTTGTGTCATGGTTTTTCCTAAATCGAGGTAAAAGTGTGTAAAAACAACTCAAAAATATCAAACGTTAGAAAAATATTTTAAACAATTGTTTTTACATTTTTTTATTGGAAAAAGCGTTGTTAATTTTGTATGAAAAATACTCTTAAAGTTTTCTCGATCAGTCGATGCGCATTCCAAAAAAATTTCTTTTTTCCAATGCTTTATTTGCTTTGGCTACCAACGCTATCAAAATCTTTTCTTTTGTACCACCGGCAACAAACTCTTTGACAGCGCTTTATTTTTTGTACGGTCTCCAATTTCTATACACTGAGAGAATTATCTGCATGATACTAATGAATTTTTGCATAAAACCAATGAAATTGCACTAGAACTCGTCCATTGAAACTTTTCATTGAATTAATGGAATTTTTCATAAGTTATTGTCAAAAATTTCATTTTATTTATTAAAAGTTTCATACACTCCATGAAAAAGTTTCATTAAAACTAGATTCATAAAATATATGAAGCTTTTTCATTGAATTTAAGAAATTTTTCATTTAATTTGTGAAGAAAACTTCATTGGTTGACTGAAAAATTTCATTAAAACTCGTCCAGAAAAATTCTCTCTGTGTATGTGTAGCTTAAGAAATTACTAAATATTTTGAATAAAATATAATTATTTTTAAGATGAATGGGGGAAATGTTTTTAGTTGATCTGTTATTTAAGTAAATTAATGTTTTTTTAGTTTGACTCAAGATCATAAATTAATATTACTTTCTGTTTAAATTATTTTCAAATCAAAGAAAGATGATACAATTTTTACAAGTAAATTACAAAGAATAAAAATTATTGAAAAAATTCGATAAGACCAGCAAGGCAGAATGCGCATTTTCGGCTTTCGCTACAAAGCCATCATCAGTGCCTTTCGCCTTTGAGTGGGTTAATATTTTGATAATAAAAATAAACAATTTAAACAAAAAGTGATATTAATTTATGATCTTGAGTCAAACTAAAATAACATTCATATAATTATTTTTTCTAAGGTTTTTTTTATAAATTAGTTTTATCTTTTTGTAGTGGATGTTTAATTCTTTAATAAAAACTGTGCTTGGATTAAATTTTTAACAGTTATTAAGTTTTTAATCTATGTATGTTCGATTCCTGTATTTATTATTCTCTATCGAAATTTCAAAAACGTTGAAATACTTCTATCTGAATTTACAAATATCTGCCGTCGGTGTGAAAATTTATCGCTAATGCTTTTTCATTTTAAGCGTATGCGGCTATAAGTTTAAAAATGCGGTTAATGGAGTTTTTAAACCTCTTTTATATCCTGTTCATATATGTAGATTTAAAAACAAATAAAGGTGTTCTCATTATGATTCTTAAATAAGTTAATACTGAATTTAGACTGAGCAAAAACTACCTAGTTTTCTTACAAAACCAGTTTTTTATTGTTTTTTATATATGAGTTTTGACAAGTAAAAACTAACAAGAGCCAAAAACCAGGTAGGTTTTGTTCAGTCTAAATTCGCCATAATATAAAAGCTAAACTTATCAGTTCACACATAATAGTGTGTTTCGTAACAAATGTAAACAAAATTAATTTTTGGCATTATCCAACACAGAAAAAAGTATCACAAAATTTTAAGTAATTAAAAAAAATTGTTGGTTTTTTACTTACACAGAAAAAAGTATCACAAAATTTTAAGTAATTAAAAAAAATTGTTGGCTTTTTACTTAGATATCTAACAATTTTTTTATTAAATGTTTGTAAA
Organism: Leucophora obtusa; assembly: GCA_949987735.1. NCBI lineage: Eukaryota > Metazoa > Arthropoda > Insecta > Diptera > Anthomyiidae > Leucophora > Leucophora obtusa. The sequence goes on from OX465296.1 coordinate 51,994,694, forward strand.
TTGTATCAAAAATATCAAAAAAGTAGCCTTAGAATTTTTTGAAACAAAAAAAAAACAAATCATTTATTTTTTGTTTTCAATTGCTCAAATGTTTGTAAATTGTAACAAAAATTTCAAAAAAGTTTTTTTTTTGTCAATACGACAACATAAAGCGAATAATTGTTTTAATATAACAAACTCGTTGTTGAATTTTATTTTTTTATTTTTAACAAATACAAACAAGTTACAAAAAAAAATTATTGTATTTACAAAACACATTGTTAAAAAAAAATTGATTTTATTTTTAACAAATTACAAAAAAGTTACAAAAAGGGATTTGTATATACAAATTCCATTGTTGGTGCCTTTTTAAAAAATTTTTTGTTTGTTTATGCAAAAAAGGTGTTTAACATTACAAACAGAATTTTGTAAATTTTTTCTGTGTAGATATCTAACAATTTTTTTATTAAAAGATTGTAAATTGTATCAAAAATATCAAAAAAATAGCCTTAGAATTTTTTGAAACAAAAAAAAAAAACAAATCATTTATTTTTTTTTTCAATTGCTCAAATGTTTGTAAATTGTAACAAAAATTTCAAAAAAGTAGTCTTAGAATTTTTTGAAACAAAAAAAAAAAAAAACAAATCATTTATTTTTTTTTTTGTCAATACGACAACATAAAGCGAAAAATTGTTTTAATATAACAAACTCGTTGTTGAATTTTATTTTTTTATTTTTAACAAATACAAACAAGTTACAAAAAAAAATTATTGTATTTAAAAAACACATTGTTAAAAAAAAAATTGATTTTATTTTTAACAAATTACAAAAAAGTTACAAAAAGGGATTTGTATATACAAATTCTATTGTTGGTGCCTTTTTAAAAAATTTTTTGTTTGTTTATGCAAAAAAGGTGTTTAACATTACAAACAGAATTTTGTAAATTTTTTCTGTGAACGTTATTACTGCTATAAAAAGTGAAATTACATTATCCTCCCCAGTCGGAAGCAAGATTTTTCAATTTCTCTCACTACTGTTTCTACATTTTTATTTTACTCAAAGTAAAATTTAATAAATATTTATTTGGTGCGTCTAAAAATTTATTTCAAAAAAGCACGTTTTGACTGGGTTTTACTTATATTTAGTTGCTTTTTATACAATTTTATATCATTTATTTTTTATGTATTCTTTAGTTTCAAACCTGCCATTTACACTAGTTGATAACAAAAACTTAAACGCATCTCATTTAACATGATGTTTACAATTTAAACATAACAATTTTTTAATGCTTAAACAATATTTAAGGTGTTTAAGAGATAGGTTTGAATCCTACATTAGATAATCAGGTTGTAAGTTTAGCACAGATCATTTAGCGGACACTTTTTCCCTTTTCAACTTATTATATTATATTCTTAATGTAAATCACAAAAAATTGTGAATTAGGCTTTATTGTTAGGAATAAGTATGTTAGGGATATAACTTTTTATATGCTAAAAAGATACATGACACCACGATATGGACAATATTATACGAGTAGTAACAATATAAATATTTTTCTTGGGTCATTTCGGAGAAAAAACGTTGCCACCAATGCCAATTTCTAAAATAGCACATTTTGAACAATTTCTTATTATATACAAGTCATCAGCTTAAGACATTTTACTTATTTTTAAAAACGCTGGCTAACTGCAGACCTGTTAGCATCGGACAACTAAAGTATAACATTAAGCTGCCCACATGTCAGCATGTTTTTTGATTTCAATAAATTATTAAAAATTATACATTTTTTTTACTAAGGAATATATTTTGAATTTTTGTATTTTTTTGACAAAATACTGTCATGTCAGTATTTATTATAGAAAATATCTTAACTCCGTCTTAGTGAGATATTATGAATAAGTCACTATTTGTGACGGACAGCTGAATAGTCATGAGGTGTCACCCGCTTTTTGTGGAAACAATTCCTCCAGACGTCTTAAGGGTACGTCAACATTTAATTCGCGTAAATACCACTTGATAATTTGTCGTGATGACATTTTTACATTTGTATGAAAATGTCATCAGGTGTCTTAAAGTTTTTGTACGGGACCGGATCAGCAAGTCAGCAGTAGGATCACAACGAAACTCAGTAAGCCACTTTTTACCATTGAAGTTGATGGTGCTGCGTCCCCATCGTACTTATCAAGCTTTTCATTGGTTTGAGTGACGGCTTTTTTTTTGCAAAAAATAACGTTTGGTGAGTACTCGGAATTCACTTTTTTCCATTTTTACAAACTTTCACGAGGTTATACAAAGTTAATGACGCAACTTGCTCAGTTTGAGAGCAGTATATTAAAAGATGGTACTTGACTGGAGCAGTGTTACATTTCATTTAGCTACGAGAAAAGTTCGAAAAGTCACGGACTTATTGATCCGCCCTCGTATTAAAATCGTTATTTTTTTTGGAAACACGAGTATGCATTTCAATTATCTTAAACTTTGTTGGTGCTGATTAGAAAATATTCGTCTTACATATTTAAATGGTTTCATCTGACTTTTATAAAATAAAATTTGTCACAGACACCTTAATTTTAAGATGTTGAAATAATCATTATTTTTTAGTTTTATTAATTTTTTTCTTAAAATTAAAAAAGGAAATGCTCCATTTTTTTATAACTTATCTAACTGTGATATTTACCAAAGCTATGAATTAAAATATTGGATATTGCTTTCGTCTTACGATTTTTATAAACGAAATAGTGAAAAAAGAGAAATTTCAAATTTAACGTAAATACACGTATAGGAAATATTATCGCAGCTATTGAAATGTGCAGTACCTATATCAAAAAAAAGAATATTTCATCATATTAAAATGTTGCAAAAATAATGTTGTTACTTTTAGTTTTGTATTTTATTGCAAAAAGTTTATTACAAAATTTAGTTTTCCCGCAAAAAATTTTTGCAAATACTTTTTAAACTTCAGCTAATTTTAGAAATCGGGCATATTCGTAATCTGCGTCCCAAAGTCCACCAGAAAAGAAGTGTCGCAATCCCGATTCGTTAAATTTTTCTTATTTTGTTGCACTGTGTAATTATCCAGTTTGTGGATCAAACATATTCCTAAAATTACAGTAGAATTTAGAAAGTGCTTCATTTTAAATATATTTATATGAATCAGCCACGGCCTTTTTCGGCTAGTAGTATGGCGTAGCTCCAAATAGGTTTAAAATTAACAGAAAATTTCAGTCTTGTTAACTTTATTTTAAAATTACTAAAAATAAAGAAAATTTTGTTCATGTTTAATGCACTGTCATGGTAAATCTGGATAAAAGTAATGGACGATTTATCGAAATTATAGGATCGCCAGCAGACCTTTTGGTTAATCATTATATTTAGAAATTAATTACACATGCAATTACACAATTACATGTAATTGTAATTGAAAGAAATTCAATTACAATTACATATTATTTGTAATTGTAATTAAAAAAAAAACAATTACAAGTAATTTGTAATTCAAAATTTTCAATTATATATTACATATAATTGTAATTGAAAAAATGTCAATTACAATTACATTTTTTCGGAAAAGAAATAATGACAAAAAGCACAAGTGAGGGGTCAGCCCAACATGACGTATTCTTTTTATACTTATCCACGCCTATGCAACCTATCCCAGTCAGTTTTTTCTACAAAATTTTAACAAAAAACACTTTAATTCTAAATGTAATTGAAATTTGTAATTGAAATCACTTTCAATTAAAATTACTTGTAATTGAAAATTTTCAATTACAGTTACATGAAATGTAATTGAGTTTTTTTTAATTTCAATTACATTTATTTGCAATTGTAATTGTAATTGGAATCCCCCAGGTCTGATCTCCCGATATTGCATATCTTTTTTATTTAAAAAAATAATTTTTGTATATTGTTAGATGTGGTCATATATAATATGATCTCAAGTATAAGGTCAATTTTTAGATATAATTGTATCAAACTATGTCCACTTTTATAACATTTTATATAATTTTATACAAAAAGATATAATTTGATGTAATTGGATGAGGACAAAATTCGGATACAATTGTATCGAATTGCATAAAATTGTATCAAATTGTACCAAATTGTATACAATTGTATACAATTCGATACAATAAGATGTTCTCATTTTTTGGATATAATTATATCTAATTACATAAAAGATTATATATAATTAAATATAACTTCATATGGCTCCATATCATTTTTTTTACTTGGGAAGGCATTTTCTGCTTCCCGTTTTCAAATTGGTGCATCTTTTGAAATTATTTAAAAAAATAATTTTCCGGTCAGGCTTAATACTATTTGTGTTGGTTTACATTGAGGGTATTCACAGTTTATGCTAATTTAGTACTTAATATTGAACGAACTGTGAATTCCGTCATTGTAAGATTTTTAGTATGATTTAATTTAAAAGTGTACAGGTGTTATACTAAAAAAAAATTAAAATACACTGCAATTAATAATTAATTTGTTTTTTGTCGATCATTTTGTTGTAATTTATTAATAAATAGTCAAGCTCGAGGTCAGTTTTAAATAAGATTTTTATCCTGAATATTTAGCTATCCTCTGAAGAGCATCTTCTGGAACTACGATGCTGTCCAGAGATTTATCGAAGATAAATATGAAGGACTAATCTTAGTTAAAACTGACTTCGGGCTTGATTATTTATTAACAAAAATAGTCAATAGTCAAAAGTAATAATATTTTTATAGCAAAAATCCAAATTAATTCAAAATATTCTAAAAACACAAAAAATAAAAAATGCTAAAAATATGCTAAATTGTTTTGGAAAAATGCTAAAAAAGTGGTATATGCTAAATGCATTTTTTTCATGCTATGATTTAAAAAAATGCTAATTCTAGCATTAAATGTGCTAAATTGGCAACACCCCAGCAAAATATTGGTAATGACACCTCATTGCTGTCTGCATTACCAATAATGATATATCATTACCTTTTGCATTGTTTTGTAGTATAAAATAATGGCTTCCTAATAACGGCCTATTGTAGTCATTGCTTTTAAATATAAAATAATGACCAGAGCTTTAAAGAATTAATTCTTTTTTGAATGAATTCACTACCAATCGAATTCAGTTTTCTCTAGAATTGAATGAATTCCTTTTCTTAATTAATTCGTTCAACTGAACGCGTTCATCAAACAATAAATTCAAAGAATTAATTCCATTGCAATAGTTCTCTTTATTAAATCAAATGTTCATTGGCGAACGCGTTCAATTTTATAAATCGAACGGAAAAAAGAGAGTTAATTCCTTACTGAATTAATTCACCACAGAATTCGTTCAATTTCATTTTCGTTCAGTGAATTAAAAAAAATAAAATTATGTTCAGTGAATTAAAAAAAATAAAATTACGTTCAGTGAATTAAAAAAAATTAAATTACGTTCAGTGAATTAAAAAAAGAAAAAAATACGTTCACTGAATTGAAAAAAAAATTACGTTCACTTAATCGCAAAACAAAAATTACGTTCGCTGAATTCAAAGCATTTTTTCGGCTGTTCAGTAGAAGAAAACATTGTATTGTAAAAACGTATAAATGAAATACGTCATAGTCAAGCATCTACATTTTACAGCATAAGTTTGAAAAATTAATAGTTATATTTTTTCCAAATTCATCTATATCTGTAAAGTTTTTATTTTTAATTGTTAAAGGCTTTATTTTTTAATCGGTAGGTTGATAAAATGCATCGGGTTTCTCTAACACTTAATATATACATATATATACTAGCGGGCGCAGCCCGCTACGCTCTTAGCGTGCCTTAAAGTTTAGGGGGGGGGGCTGTGCCCCCCCCGACAATTTTTTTAAATTCGCTTTTTATTTAAAGTACAATTTTTATATAGTAAAAGCCTTCACCCAGTCACCACAAATAAATAATTCTGCACAACAATGGGTTTAAAATAAATAAATAAATATTTGATCACTTTTTCTCATGAAAGTGGATTGTTAGTAATGAATCCATAATAAATTGCAGTATACGTGTGTATGTTAAGATAATTTGGTAAAGTGCGAACTTAGGTAGATAGACCCGTAAGTAGTTTTGTTCATTTGTGTTTTGAATGAAAATAAATAACAAAAAGCAGGGTTGTTAGCGTGCCTTAAAGTTTTTTTTTTTAATTCGAGTTTATGTAAAGGTAGACCTGGCAATTCAAGTAAATTCACAAATTCAGTTGGAAAATTTACTGCGTCGGTTTCTTCCACCGGTGCTTCGTTACATGAAGTTTAAATATCGGAATATATAAGTTCCATTCCTTTTCTAAGGTTTTTGCTCTTTTAGAAAATTTGTTTAACTTTTTCGAGAGTATGTTTCAATGCTACATAAGTTTCATATTCCGTGGATAGTGTTTGAACAGGTAATTCCCTCTTCCAATCCATTTGCATTGTCTATAATTTCAATTCCACTCGTTCAACGTTTATATCCATTTCGTTCCACTTGTGTAGTGTTTCAATTCCACTCGTTTACTATTTAGTTTCTTAATTTTAGTGTTCCATATACACTTGTTCTTTAAGTTTTAGGTTTCTAGCTAAAGACGCAGACGTTAAGAGGGGGGGGGGGGCAATTTTCCCCTTATGAACCACCATTTTTACCACGTTCTTGTCCAAAGTCCTAGAGATACATGTTTCTAGCCGAAGGGTTCGGTTAGGCCATCAAGGGGGAGAATCATACCCCTCCCGGTAGGAATTTCCAAAAATTCCGTCTTAGAGGACGTCTGCGTTGGAGGAGGATCCTACTACATACATAATTTTAGGTCTCTATATCCAGCAGTTTGGCCAGGCTATCAAGGGGGAAGTTTTTTCCCTTTTTACCCCTCCCGGTATGAAATTCCAAAAATACAGTCTTAGAGGACGTCTATGTTGGAGAAGGAACCCAAATACCGACTTTAAGCTCCCTAGAAGCAGCAGTTTGGCCAGGCCGTTAAGGGGGAGACTTTTCCTGTTTTTGACCCTACCTGTGGAAATTTCCAAAAATCTCATCTTAGCGGATGTCTACAATAGAGGAGGAACTTTAGTACCAAATTTCAACTTCCTACCTCCAGCGGTTTGGGCAGGCCTTTAAGCGGCACTTTTCGCTTCATTAATCCCCATTTTTGCAATGTCCCTGTCCAAAAAGCACCTTCCCGGTAAGTGAGCCCATACTCCAAGTAACATGTGTTTTACATTTCAGGTTTCTAGCCAACTTTTACTATTTGTGCCTCTCTCGGTAGGAATTTCCGAAAATCCATTGACAGGTAATTTCAGCTTCCTAGTTCCAGCAGTTTGAGCAGGCTGTCAAGGGGGACACTTTTTCTTTTTTTGTCCCTCCCGGTTGGAATTAGGCTGGAAGAGGAACCTAAGTACCGAATTTCAGCTTCCTAGTTCCAGCAGTTTGGACAGGACGTTAAGGGTGGCCCCTTTCCCTTTTTAAGCCCCAATTTTATAACGACCCTCTCCAAAATTCAAAAAAGTATCTTTCTAATAAGTTAGCCCTTACTCCAGGGACCCACATTTTAAGTTTCAGGTTTCTAGCCGAAGGGGTTTTTACAGGCCCCCAAGGTGAGGCTTTTCTTCTTTTTACCCCTCCCTTTAGGAATTTACAAAAATTCCATCTTCGCGGCTATCTGCGATGGATGAGGAACATTCATACCAAATTTCAACTGCATTGCCTAAGCGGTTTTAGCAGGCCGTTGGTGGGGACATTTTTCCCTTTCAACCACCATTTTTACTATGTTCCTGTTCCAAAATAGAAAAATTACGTTACCGGGGAGTTAGTCCTACTCCAAGGAATACATATTTAAAATTTTAGGTTGGCCAAAAGGGATTGGCAGGCCGTCAAGGAGGAGACTTTTCCCCTTATTTCCCCTCCCGATAGGAATTTCAAAAATTCCGTCTAAGCGGACGCCTACACAGAAGGAAGAACTCACATTCCGAATTTGCTTTTGGGATATCCTATAGGGAATTAGTTGATGTCTACTACAGTGGAGGAACCTTTATACCAAATTTCAACTTCTTACCTCCAGGGGTTTGGGCAGGCACTTTTCCAATTTGTGAGACTGTTTATTGGGAGACTTTTCCCCTTTTTGCCCGTTCCGGTAGGAATTTCCAAAAATCCCGTCTTAGCGCACGTCTATGCCGAATATCAAGAAACCTTGTTTTAGTGGAGATATCCGTGGGGGGAGGAAAAAAAGTAGTTTTTTGAAATTATACATATATTATTTTAAATGGTACTTTTTGGAAAAACGAAATTTTTTGGAAAAAGATACTTTGTTTTTACAAAGTACTTTATTTGTACTTATTTTAGAAAAGGTATTTTTTTTTAAAAAGGTATTTTTTTTAGAAAAATGTATTTTTTTTGGAAAAATGTATGTTTTTTTGGAAAAAGGTACTTATTTTGGAAAAGGTACTTCCTTTGGAAAAAGAACATTTTTTTAGAAGAAGGTACTTTTTTTGGGAAAAGGTATTTTTTTTTTTTGGAAAAGTTACTTTTTTTGAAAAATGTATATTTTTTGGAAAATTGTATGTTTTTTGGGAAAAGGAACTTTTTTTACAAAAAGGTACTTTTTTTGGGAAAAGGTACTTTTTTTTGGAAAAGGTACTTTTGTTTGAAAAAGGTATTTTTTTGGAAGTTACTTTTTTGGGAAAAGGTACTTTTTTTTGGAAAACGTACATTTTTTTAGAAAGGTACCTTTTTCAAACAAAAGTACCTTTTCCAAAGGTAGAAAGGTACTTTTTTTGAAAAAGGTACTTTTTTTTGAAAAAGGTACTTTTTTTTGGAAAAAGGTACTTTTTTTTGAAAAAGGTACTTTTTTTGAAAAAGGTACTTTTTTTGAAAAAGGTATTTTTTTAGAAAAATGTATGTGTTTTGAGAAAAGGTACTTTTTTTGGAAAAGGTACTTTTTTTTTTGTAAAAGGTACATTTTTTTAGAAAAAGTTACATTTTTTGGAAAAAGGTACTTTTTTTAAAAAAGGTACTTTTTTTTGGACAAAAGTACTTTTTTTGGAAAAAGGTACTTTTTTTGGAAAAAGGTACTTTTTTTAAAAAAGGTACTTTTTTTTGGAAAAAGGTACTTTTTTTGGAAAAAGGTACTTTTTTGGAAAAAGGAATTTTTTTTTGGAAAAAGGTACTTTTTTTGGAAAAATTTACTTTTTTTGGAAAAAGGTACTTTTTTCGGGAAAAGGTACTTTTTTCGGGAAAAGGTACTTTTTTCGGGAAAAGGTACTTTTTTTGGAAAAAGGTACTTTTTTCGGGAAAAGGTACTTTTTTCGGGAAAAGGTACTTTTTTCGGGAAAAGGTACTTTTTTTGGAAAAAGGTACTTTTTTTTGAAAAAAGGTACTTTTTTTTGGAAAAAGGTACTTTTTTGGAAAAAGGTACATTTTTTGGAAAAAGGTACTTTTTTTAAAAAAGGTACTTTTTTTTGGACAAAAGTACTTTTTTTGGAAAAAGGTACTTTTTTTGGAAAAAGGTACTTTTTTTAAAAAAGGTACTTTTTTTTCGAAAAAGGTACTTTTTTTGGAAAAAGGTACTTTTTTGGAAAAAGGAATTTTTTTTTGGAAAAAGGTACTTTTTTTGGAAAAATTTACTTTTTTTGGAAAAAGGTACTTTTTTCGGGAAAAGGTACTTTTTTCGGGAAAAGGTACTTTTTTCGGGAAAAGGTACTTTTTTTGGAAAAAGGTACTTTTTTTTGAAAAAAGGTACTTTTTTTTGGAAAAAGGTACTTTTTTGGAAAAAGGTACTTTTTTTAGAAAAAGGTACTTTTTTTAGAAAAAGGTACTTTTTTTGGAAAAAGGTATGTACTTTTTTTGGAAAAAGGTACTTTTTTTTGGAAAAAGGTACTTTTTTTGGAAAAAGGTACTTTTTTTTTGGAAAAAGGAATTTTTTTTTGAAAAAGGTACTTTTTTGGAAAAAGGTACTTTTTTTGGAAAAAGGTACTTTTTTTTGGAAAAAGGTACTTTTTTTGGAAAAAGGTACTTTTTTTGGAAAAAGGTACTTTTTTTTTGGAAAAAGGTACTTTTTTTGGAAAAAGGTACTTTTTCGGAAAAAGGTACTTTTTTTTGGAAAAAGGTATTTTTTTTGGAAAAAGGTACTTTTTTTGGAATAAGGTACTTTTTTTGGGAAAAGGTACTTTTTGGAAAAAGGTACTTTTTTTGTCCCCTTTTTGCCCCTCCCGATAAGAATTTCCAAAAATGCCGTCTCAACGGGCGTCTACACCGGTCGAGGAACCTACATACCAAATTTCAACTTCATAGCTCCAGCAGTTTGAGCAGGCCGTCAAGGGGGAGACTTTTTCCCCTTTTTGCCCGCCCCTGTAAAAATTTTTCAAAACTCCCGTCTTGTAAAGAAAATCATTTCAGAAATATCTGCAGAGATTGCTTAAATAAGAAATAGAATTGCTTAAAATAGTGTAATATAGCTTTTATAAATAAATACATAATTAAATATATTCTAACTTCTGAACAAAACTTATTAATAAATCAGTTATTTCCACGAACTATCGTGTGTATCTAGGGTTTGGGATTTCCCGGACTTTTTTATTTCCCGGGAAACGGGAATAAAAAAATTTGATTCCCGGGAATTCCCGGGAATCCCGGGAAATATTTTTGAACAAAATTGTTAATGAAAACCACCTATATAAGTAATTTTTATTAAAAAAAACACTATTTCAGTACAAATTCAGCCTGCGTAGTGAGAATTCAAATTAAAAATATCAGAATGTTGAACATTTGATTTCACATAAATTACTCTAAGCACTGCCAAATCAATTGCATGATTCCAGCAGAAAGCACCCACTACTGGACTGTCGGAAACAAACCGTTTCATCACATTTGGCTCATTAGATATGGTGGCCACAATGTTATTTTCCAAAGACAAATGAAACACTTCTAGTATTATTTCTACAATTCTTCTTATTTCATCAGCATTATATCTTCCTGATATATAAACCAACCCCAGGTTATAAAATGAATTACTTCCGTTTATACATATGTTCAAATATCTCTTTTCTGATATTCTTGTCCATTCATCTAAGATTATAGTAAATCTCCTATTGTTAGAAATATTGCCCGATATTTCTTTTGTCATGATATCTTTTACATGATTGTAGTAATTTAATATATGTTCTTTACATCGGTTTCATTTTTTGGCAATGCCAGGTTTTTATTATAAAAATTTTCTCGAATAAACGAAGATCTAGTTATGGTGCGGATTGACATTTCGTCGATTGCGGCTAATTTGGATACTATTTCAGAAAATGTTTGCCCTAACATACAATGCCTATTCAATGCCTATTCAGCTTACACTTTTTCCTCGGGTACTTTGCTAATTTTAGCTGGAACGTTATTCTTGTTGTTGTTTTCTTCAAGAGGAGTTGCATGACCATCAATTTTATTTTTTTTTTTGTGAACCAAATTTAGAAGTCGGATAACCAAATTTAGATACATCCGTTAACCATTAGTCTTTTAGGGCAAATATTGCACTGCGCTGCATTGCCCTTTGTTGTGAAGTTTTCCATACTCCTGACATTTTATTCTTTAATATAAAAGAATATATTAGTTTGAAAGCAGGTGTATTAAAATAAAGTAAACTTACTTGAAAATATCACAATTATTAATGAAAACCTTACAAAAATATTTATATTTTCCAACATTTGATTTTGAAATTAACCAATCAGAATGCTCCAAAAATAAACCAAGTCAAGGTATACTGCCAACCAATATTTTAACTAAAGTCGACTTTAACCAAAATATACATTTGAAAACATTTGGATAGTAAGGGCGATTATTTGTAGAAACAACTTTTTTTCATATTTCTTTTAAACATGTTACCAAGTTTTTAGGTTTTACTACTTAAATTTTGAATAAGTTACGCGAAAAATCTTTATTAGTTGAAATGTTCCTATTTCCTTGGCAAAGAGTTTTTTGTGTGTCAAATAAATTGATTCCCTTTTAAAAGATTTTAACAATGACAGTTTTGGTTTGGTATTTAAAATGTTTTTTATGACTAAAATTAAAAAATCCTATTCCAAACAAAAAAAATTTAAAAAATTTAATATTTTTTAAATTTCCCGTTTTCCCGGGAAAAATATATTATTTTCCCGGGAATTCCCGGCAAACTTTTCCCGGGATTTCCCGGGAATTCCCGCCCGGGAATTCCCGAACCCCAAACCCTATGTGTATCACAAATGATACATAGCTAGAATTATGAAGTTTTTTTAAAGCTCGATTAACGGTTAAACAACGAGAAATTTTTTCGCTGTTATAAAAAAAGTGCTCTGTAATAAGAAAAGGATAAATACAAGACACAAAATTTTGCGAGGTACTTTTCCTTTTAATTTAATTTTTTTCTTTAATTTCAGAAATAATGGGATCAAAGGAAACGAAGAGTAAGCTTTCGGGTAAACGGCTCAAGAACCTGACTTTAGATAATATACACAAAAAGCTCGACTTTTTGTCAGATAATATTGAAGAAATACAAGGTATGTACACAATTCTATGGATTTTTTTTTTCATTTTAGTTAAAGTTGTGAGCAAGGTTGGCAACCGATACCGTTATCCGTTTCAAAACCCTTTCAAATTGACAACCGATACCGATACCAATACCGAAATTCCGGATTTCAAAAAATACCGGTATTCAATAACCTTTTCCCTTAATACCGGTGTCGTACCGGTATGGAATCGGTTTTAAAAAAATTGTTTTTTTTCACGTTTTTAGCAAAAATACAAATTTTTTAATATAAAATTTCCAAAATTGTTAAACAATTAAACTTTATTATTCATTGTTAATAGAAAATCGTGTTATAAATTAAAAGTGCGGTTATCAGCCTTTAGTTTGCATTGGCAACATTGTTTTTAATTTATTTAACTTCATAAATATTCCCTAATTAGTGGCAAATTTAGTAAATATAATTTAATATATAAACTGGTTTCTTAAACCTTTAATTGAATTTACAGTTTCTTTTAGAGGATCCTTTTATTAATTTTATAAACTTATTTTTTTTATTTTATTATATGATCTCAATACAAATATAAAATATTTGTAGTGAATCAACTTGTGTTCCTAATAGATTTAAAAAAATTTTTGTGTTTAAAAAATAAAACACTTACAATTAGAAATTTTTAATAACTTAAATACTTCTCATTTATAAAAATTTAATAAAATTGAGTTTTTTTTATAATTAAGAACGTTTTTTTATATTTTTGTAAATTTTTTCAATAATACCGGTATATACCGGTATTAATGTTTTAATGATTAAAATACCGTTACCGATACCGAAACAAATAAAAAATCGATACCAATATCGATACCTATACCGGTATTCGTTTATTCATTTTTCATTATTTTCGAATTTTTAAGAAAGCGCTAATTCAAAAAGCTATTATTATGTATATTGGTAGAACAATTTCAAAATATTTTTCACCAATTATAAAAAACAAAGTCCAATTTTAATAGTAAGTGTTACGAACTTTCAAAAACGATAAAAGCAACAATTTGAACGGCAATTTTCTAAAAATTGTGGCGTAGTAAATAGAAAAATTTTGAAAACATTAGAATCAGTGAGTTGAAATCCACACTACCTTCCAAACCGTCATTGGAACCTCACTACCTTCAATTCAAGAAATATAATAAAATTTGACCAGATAGCCCATATAACATTCATAAAAAATTGTTTGGTAGATGGCAATATACTTAATATGAGAAAAAGGTCGGTCTACAATTATTATTTCAGTCCAAAATTAATATCCCAAGTAAAAAAGTTTTGATATAGTCATATATTATCTTATACAATTTTGTATAATTATATATTGGAACACATATACATACTAAGATATAAGTATATACAATTTTATAAAATTATATCCTAATGGTCTTATTCATAAACTTTTACAACAGTCTTATTGCATGATTTTTTCGATACTCATTAACTTTAAACCTTTTATAAAGTTTGGAGTGAGGCTTCCTCACTCCTCACCATTTAATTGTTAATTATTTCATTTTCAGACATGAACTAATTTATTAAAGCCATCCATCCCTAGAATATGTGGCTTCCCACAACTTGCATCCATCAAACTGAAAAAAGCTACAACAATTGCGTAGTCAATGACCTCTTTCGAAAAAATTTTCATAAAAAATGTAAAAATAAAATTAAAATTAAAAAGAAAAACTAAACAATAGTGATGTGCAGACTGTCAAAACATCATTCGAAATTCGATTACTTTTGAATGCTCCGAATAATATGTTTTAAAAAATTACTTTTTTACACACATTTCCATTTGTTTGCTTTATAAATAAAAAAATATATTTTTAATGGCTTTTAAATTTGTCTTAGCACACATTGGTTCTCTAATTTAAGAAAATACATTTTCACTTCCGATTACCGAGTCAATCGTTTACTAAATTTGTACATCACTTACGTCTTATTTGGGAGAAGAGAGAAAATAAAGAATAGTGTTGCCAGTATCAAATCCAAAAATTAATTTATAGTTAAAGTACGACTATGAATCAAGGTTTCTAATAACTCCTTATTAAGCGAAATATGTACTTTAACTACAGCAAGCTTCAAATACCAAATAATTTTTTTTATGAATTAGCACATAAATATATAAATATATGTTGTTATATAATTGTGTAATAATAATTGTAGAATATGATCATAATACGATCTAATTTGGTACAATTATATCAAAACTCAAATAATTTTTTTTAGTAGGGATCATAGATAACAAATGTACACCTGAAGTGTTTGCTGTCAAAAAATCCTCTTCCCAAATACTGCAGATGGCCCCTATTGAAAATAAGCAAAAAACAAAAATTTTCTTAATAAAATCATCGTTTTTAGTAGTAGGAGTTTAAAATTTTGCAGGAATATGTATTTTCATACGGTGAATCATAATGGAAAAGTCGATTTTGAATTTTTTGTAACTTACGGCTTTTTTGATTTCATATCACGATATCTACTTTTTTGATATTCAAAGACCTTTCCCGAAAAACTAGTTAACTAATTGCTTAATAAATATAAAAAAAAATTTATGTCATATTAAAGCCATTTCAATTATCTTTCCAATAGTGCTCATATTGTCCAAATCCTAAAATAAATAAACTGTAATCGAGTCGTTTTGGCATACACCGAAACATGTTAAAATGTTTCCGGTATCTTCGTTACAGGGTTTGCTGGATTGGGACCACACTATTAACGAAAATAACAAAGAAGATATGGTGACAGAGTTGTTTTATTTATAAAATTTAAATAATAAAATATTTCATTTACAAAATAGATCAGAGATGTGTCAACGGTGTGGGGACAGAAGAGCCTGGAAAAAGGTTTATCCTTAATTATAAGCCAGGATGTTTTGTTTCAATTCAATATGGAAGGAGTAGGAGGAAAAAAACGCTTTCGAAATTTCAACAATATTTTGGAAGTGCTTCGTTGTAAGTAGTGACAAAAAAAATAAGAAAACCTATATTTGCATTGAATATCTGTTTTTGGTTTTGGACTACACCATTTCCAATTGTATTTCAGAAATTATCAATTGTTTTTCAGATTTATCAGTTGTATTTCAGAAATAATCAATTGAATTTCAGTTTTTTCAATTGCATTTCAGAACTTATCAATTGTTTTTTTCAGATTTATCAATTGTATTTCAGAAATTATCAATTGAATACCAGTTTTATCAATTGTATTGCAGAAATTATCAATTGTATTTCAGAAATAATCAGTTGTATTTCATAAATTACCAATTTTGTTTCAGAAATTATGAATTGTATTTCAGAAATAATCAATTGTATTTCAGAAAATATCCAATGTATTTCAGAAATTATCAATTCATTTTCAGTTTTATCAATTGTATTTCAGAAATTGTTAACTGTATTTCAGAAATTATCAATTGTATTTCAGAAATTATCAAATGTATTTCAGAAATTATTCTCTATTAACTATTAAATAGAATCAATAAATGAAAAACAATTCAAAGTTTTTGAAATACAAATTGATAAAACTGAAAATGAATTGATAATTTCTGAAATACAATTGATAAATCTCAAATACAATTGATAACTTCTGAAAAAGAATTGTAAATGGTGTAGTAGGTAATTTGACAAAGTACTTGTATGAGGGTATTCAAAGTTTATGCTAATTTAAGTAGTAAATTACCATTTATCGTAAATTTGACAACTTTCTATGGGTTACACCAGAGACTATTAATTATAGAGATAGGAAATCAAAACTTAAACTACTCACCGATAGAGGGCGCCGATATTGAGTATTACCTGAGCAACTATTTAGTATCACTTTATTATCAGATGAGCCTATATTTAAAATCTCAAAAATTGCTGAAAACTGCGCAAAATAAGAAGAAATCAAGCGCAAAATATCTTAAAATAATAAAATTTGAGAATTCCTTTTTTTAATTTGCTTTTTTGTTTGTTATTATTTCAATTTAAATAAAAAAAGAAAATTGTCATTTTTTTAAACAAAGTGCCATCTAGTGATAACGATGTCGTTATAACTTTTGTTTTTGGTGATGCCATACCCCTGGGTTACACTTAAAATATCATGCTATTTTATAACGAAAGCACATTAGCACTTAAACTGTGAATTCCTACACTACTTTTCGGTTAACATTTTGATGTGTCCAAATATAAACATAAATTAATAATTTTTAACTTTTACGTATGTTAATAAAATAATATAGACTTCAAATTTTGTATTTTTGCCAACTCGTCTCTCTAGCCATTCTGGCACTAGACATCTTTAACTATTATATTCAGGGGTATGGCATCACCAAAAACAAAAGTTATAACGACATCGTTATCACTAGATGGCACTTTGTTCAAAAAATTGACAATTTTCTTTTTTTATTTAAATTGAGATAATAACAAACAAAAAAGCAAATAAAAAAAAAGGAACTCTCAAATTTTATTATTTGAAGATATTTTGCGCTTGATTTCCTCTTATTTTGCGCAGTTTTCAGCAATTTTTGCGATTTTAAATATAGGCTCAGCTGATACTAAAGTGATACTAAATAGTTGTTCAGGTGATAGTAAATTTCAGCGCCCCCTACCGATGAGTAGTTTAAGTTTTGATTTCCTATCTCTATAATTAATGTCTCTGATTATATTATTTTGAAATTATGAATAAATAAATTAAAAAAAAAAAAAAAGTATAAATGTAATATCACCTAGTGTCTACAAATGAAATAAATTGTGCAAAGAAATTTGAAAATAACGCACAAAAACAACTAAAATAATTTTGGTGTTGCTTTGTGTGTAATTTACAAATTTTATGGTATTTTTTATTGCATTTGAAGACACTAGGTTAGAAATTGCAATGGGATCATACATGTGTTAGGAATTGCTATTGGCTCATACAAGAAGCTCACATTTTTCCCAAATTCTTTAAGTTAAACTTAAGAAATTTAGGTCGGCTAATATATCTGAATATTAGATACTATATTTGATACTATCGGAGTTATTTTAAAGTTATTTTTACTCATGGTTAAGGTTTTTTAAGACCAACTTCAATACTTTAACTAAGATTAAAATTGTTATTAGCGGTGGGTCTCATACTGCAGGTTTAAGCGTTATCTAATAGTTATTAATTTGTTGTTGTATTATATAAAATTTACGACATTTTCTTTTGTTTAGTAGTTAAGTTAAAATTATCAGACATACCGTAACTTAAATAATTCTGGATAGTGTCATATTGAACTTATTTATTGACTAGTCAGCCGACATAAATTGCTTTAAGGGGCAGTTTTATTCTGAACATTTAAGTTTTTTTTAATTTTGTGGTCTAAGGATGAGCGTTGTAATCGTAAACTCTTTCTGGAGCACAGTAAAAATGAGCAAAATTTTTATTTGCTTTTTTTTTATTATATTCCTTGTTGGACTATAATATATATATTTCTCTCTCGCATAAAAGTTTTTTTTAGAAAATATACTATTAAGTTTATCTCTAAAATGATATTTAAGCCCCTGTTTATGTATTAAGAAAATGGTCTAAACAAAAGCAAAGTAATGAACATTTGTTTTTGTTTCCCATATATTTTTCACGAAAGTAATTGTCAATTGCTATCGTTTAGAGTATTTTCGTAATAGATAAATAGGCCCTTAATGATGCCTGTGCGCATAAAATGTAGGAAAAATATCTAAGTGGTGTAGTTTTCATACCACCGACCCGGAAGGAGTTAGTAATGCTCAAAACACTTCAAAATCTTAAATCTGAGAAAAAAGAATTACTGAACTGTTAGATTTCACTATAAGCTGCACTTAATACTTATTTTAAAGTAGGGCATACACGTTCAATATTATTTATAAATTTTTGAAAAATCAACCAATCAGAACATTTTATTTTTAAATACTTTGTTCTGATTGGTTGATTTTAAAAACATTGATCAATAATATTCAACGTGTATGTTTGCCTTTATGAAATTACTTTTACTTTTAAAAATAATCGTTTAAAATTTGTGATATGAGTACAAATATGAATTTATGTTTATTGTAGTACTTTAAGACGTTTACTTTTTTTTATTAAACAAACCATATTTTTGTAAACAAAACAATTTTTATTTTTTCGGTAAGCAAGCTGGTAAGGACTTATTTTTCTTCTGTTTGTAAGCATATTAGTAACCACTTGTTTTTAATTTTTTTGTAAGTAAAGAAGTAACCACTTATTTTTGAACCATTTGCAAAGATGTAAGGAGGTACTTACTCTTTGTATACTCATAATGATTAAAGTAATCACTCTTTTTTAAAGTATTTCTAATGATGTAAGTAAGCACTTATTTTTGAAATACTCATAATGATTGAAGTAACTACTTATTTCTTATATTCTCATAATGATAAAAGTTACCAAATATTTTTTAAATACTCATCATGATTTATGTATTCACATACTTTTAGGATTCTGATAACTACTTATCTTTTATTTCTGAGTAATAATACTGGTAACCCATAATTTTTTCACATTTAGTAACCATCTAAACAACGACATATTTTAGTAGTTACAAGTTTCAAAATATTGTTTGATTTTTCGTATGCTAGTGCGTAAGGATAAATCATTATATATCGTGACATGCCCTTCTAAAGGTAATAAGAAATGTAATAACAAAAGTAAGTACTTACCATTACCAGGTATGTAGTATATATATTTGGTAATACTCTTCTACACTGGGATGCAATAACTTTACTAAGTTTGGACTTACTCGCAATAGTTTAAATTAGTAGGTACTTTTTACAAAGTTAAATTTTATACATTTATATTTATTACATGTAAATGGGTGATATCAAAAAATGTGATAAAAACCGTGTAACCACCTAATTTCTAATGCATGGATTACATTTGAGTTACATATTTCGATATATATCAGCGCATTGTCACCTGTTTTACAAAATTTATAACAAGCTGACCAATTTGTGGTTAATACATAAAATTTGTGACCAATTTTATAGGCCAAATGTAAACTCCGTAACAAGTAACTCATAAGGTTTTTTAACTTTAATAGCTTATATTTTAATAACCAATAAAGCTAAACACTAACGGTAAGAATTTTTATGAAGAGGAAAAGTGCCGTTTTTAATAAAAATTAATACATTTTACAAACTTTTTAGTATATCTTAGCTATCACGACTTCAACTCTGTAACGATTTTTCGTCATAATTTTTGATAAAAATGCGTATAAAGGGTTCTTCAACAGGGACGCTACAAAAGTAGAAAGACAGGGACAGCAAACGACGCCATATTTCTTGCCGCTCTTTTGACATTTCTCTTCAGTAAGGTTTGCCATTTCATGATGGAAAGATATACGAGCCAACAACGAGTCGAAATTATTAAAATTTACTACCGAAATTCGCAGTCAGTGGCCTCAACGTTAAGAGCGCTACGTCCAATTTATGGTCGTCATAATGAATGGCTTCGTCAATAAACAAAATATGCGTTATTGGTCAGACAGTAATCCACACGTACTTCATGAGTCATCATTGCATCCCGAAAAAATTACGGTTTGGTGCGGTTTATGGGCCGGCGGCGTCATTGGGCCGTACTTCTTCCGTGATGATCAAGACCGGCACGTTACTGTGAATGGGAATCGCTACCGTTCAATGATAACCGAATATTTTTGGCCCCAATTGTATGATATGGACTTGGAGGACATGTGGTTCCAACAGGACGGCGCCACAAGCCACACAGCGAATGTTACAATCAATTTATTGCAAACCAAGTTTGGAGAACGTGTTATCTTACGAAATGGTCCAGTCGATTGGCCGCCTCGGTCGTGCGATTTGACGCCGTTGGACTATTTCCTGTGGGGCTACATCAAATCTATGGTCTATGCCAACAAGCCAGCGAAGATTGATGAACTTCGTACGAATATCGGCCGATTTATGCTTGAAACCCGTCGAAAATTGGGTTCAGCGTCTGGACTTCTGCAAGCGTGCCCGTGGTGGCCATGCAAAAGAGATCGATTTCCATACATAATGGCATCGAACGTACTTTCATAGGAATAAAGAATTTCATTGATATCCAAAACCGTTTTTGTTTTATTTAAAAAAACTTTTGTAGCGCTCTTATTGAAGAACCCTTTACCAGAATTTTGGAGTTATCTATTATTTATATTCCGAAAAGTATAATGTTATTTATACTCAAATGATCGTTGGACTGTAAGTAATCATCCAGTATAACAGACTTGAAGCTTTTCTGCAGCATGTAACATTCTCGAGATGAAAAAGGATGTCTTTAATAAGATTTGAAAAAATGTTGTAAACTCCGTTCCTAATTTTTACACCAAACTATTTAACTAGTAAGAAAAACAATGTCATATTTGGATTCACCTTGTAGGCATCATGCGATTTCGTTTCGGAAAAAAATTCTGACAAAGCGTTTCTGAAAGAAAACGAAAAAAGTAACCAAATGTAAACTCCGTAACTGTAAACTCCGTAACCACAATTGTTTATCAGTCAGATATCATTCAAATAAATGTAGATAAATGTTTAAAATATTTTAAAATAACCATAAACAGAGGTGATTCAACTAATATTTATGCGTCAAAAGACGATTCAACTAATAATTTTGCGTCAAATCAAAAAAAGTTATCAGTTTTTTCCCCTAATCTGCTGGAGCGAAAAACGATTGATTTTGCATTTTATTGCTTTTGAATCGATTACTGACATTAGTTTGAGTCATTACTGACATTAGTTTGACAAATTAAATTAGTTTCACACAATTTAAGAATTTTTTGATCGCGAAATGTTATGTTTTTAATATATTATTTTGTAACTGCGCAACCGCTGTTTGGATTTTAAAAAATTTTAGCATTTAAAAGGACCAAAAATACAAAATTAAAAAAAAAATTAAATTTTTTTTTTCGCGGAATGAATTGTATTTTTATTCGCGAAACCGCCAATTTTATGAACACAAATTATATATCAATGGAAAGCAAGTTGGAAACCCAAATACGAAAAACTAATAAATTGAAGAAAATTCGTACGCAATTTTTTTTGTTACATCTTTTGCTTGCAGAAATGTAAACTCCGTTACAACAAAAAATATTAAAATTGTGCAAAAAAAGTTATTGCGACAACGTGTAGAAGAGATTTTTTGCAATTAGATTTATAATGACTAAACTTACTGATTCCATTAAGAAAAAACCGAAATATTAACACTTTTTGCTTCTCACAAATTTGGCCCATAAATTTATCACATTTTTTGATTTCCCCCAAATATATTTTCCCGTGAATAAAACGATTAGATTTGATCAAGTTAGGTTTGATCCAATTGTTTCTATTCATATTAAAGAGTGAATAACAACGTATAAAATTAAATATGAATTTATCTGCGATTCCGATTTTCAAAATTTTCTTATTCGTTGCCTTATATAATCATATCCTAAAAAATCTTTTCTCTTATATCATTTTATATGCCATATACAAATACATATACTTGATCAAATTATATCTCGTTGAAGATACATTTTTATATTGCTTCGAACAACACTTTACAAAACTAAATGTGACCCAAGAATATATTAGATAATATTATTTACTATCTCGAATCGAACAAAATATATGTGGATTTAAATACAATTATATACTTAATAATTCAATACAAAATTAAAAAGTTGAGCTTTTATGTTATGTTTAGAGTTTGGGGTTCGGGAATTGCCGGGCGGGAATTCCCGGGAAATCCCGGGAAAAGTTTGCCGTTTTGTTTCGAATATGATTTTTTAATTTTAGTCATAAAAAACATTTTAAATACCAAAACAAAAATGTCATTGTTAAAATCTTTTAAAAGGGAATACATTTATTTGATACACAAATAAAATCTTTGCCAAGTAATTAGGAGCATTTCAACTAATAAAGATTTTTCGAATAAATTTTTCAAAATTTAAGTAGCAAAACCTAAAAACTTGGTAAAATGTTTAAAAGAAATATGAAAAAAAACTTTGTTTCTTACAAATAATCGCCCTTATTATCTAAATTTTTCAAATGTATAATTTAGGTAAAGTCGACTTTAGTTAAAATATTGGGTACCTTGACTTGGTGTATTTTTGGAGCATTCTGATTGGTTAATTTATTTTCAACCAATCAAAATATTTGAAAATATAAATATTTTTGTAAGGTTTTCATACACAAAATGAACAAAACCGTTTGATTAAAAATAAAGTCGACTTTAAATTTAAAATACTCCTTTATATTAAGGGTCAATAATTTTATAAGTCACGTTTTCATTAATAAATATGAAAAGAAAAGACTAATGGTTAACGGTGGTATCTAAATTTGGTTATCCGACATCTAAATTTGGTTCACAAAAAATAAAAAATGTATGGTCATGCAACTTCTCTTGAAGAAAACAACAACAATAATAACGTTTCAGCTAAAATTAGCAAAGTAGGGTAGAGGGGGGATTCTTCGCCAGTGGGGCACATACACTAAAATAAAAAATATATTTTGTGCAGTTTTCAATTACCTTTCCTTGACACCCACTTTGATGAGTTTACATCACATGTGGTAGCAGATAGAAGTGTTTTTGTGTTTTTTGGGGTGCCAAAAAAATAATTGAAAGCAACTACATTTTGCAATAACTTCCTCAAATCGTGTGATAAAAAAATAATTTTTCATTATGTCAGACCTATGATCCTAGGCTTTCAGAAAATAATAATTAGATTTTAATAAATGCTTAAAAAATGTGAAAAATATTAATTTTATATTAGTGCCTGTCTCTGAGGCACAATCACCAGATGGCCCCTGGAGCTACGAAGAGTTAGTGCATCCCTGCCTAAAATGCTCTATAAGACTTCTCTATATATTTAAAATATGGTTCGTAGTAAATTAGAACAATCGTGTTCATTCTTAAATTTATATTAATTATTAATTTTTTTTTGTAATTTTGCAGAACCATTATATTATAGTTTTGAATTATTTTTTTTAATGCAGTGGAGGTTTATTGATTAAAAAGAATCATATATCTTAAAGAACTTATTCTGAATTATTTATTTCAGTCATTAAACCATTGACTTTGCCGTATTAACAATATTTTTTTGTTGAAATTGTATCTAGCACTTTTGGCGAATATCCCCCAAGTTTGGGACAGTTACGCCGATTTGGATTACTTTGAAAATCATTAAAAAAGTAATAGAAAATATGCAAATAATTAGAATAAAAATCATAGAAATTAAAGCCAAGATATGTAAATCTTCAATTTGAAAGTAATTTTTGAAAAATAATTAGGGGTTAAGAAATGACAGTCCTTTGAAAAAAAAGTGGCGAAGGATCCCCCCTCTATCCTACCCGAGGAAAAAAGTGTAAGCTGAATAGGCATTAAAGGTTTTATGGTAGGGCAAACATTTCCTGAAATGGTATCCAAATTAGCCGCAGTCAATCCGCACCATAACTAGATCTTCGTTTATTCGAGAAAGTTTTTATAATAAGAACCTGGCATTGCATTGATGTAAAGAACATTATATTAAATTACTACAATCATGTAAAAGATATCATGATAAAAGAAATATCGAGCAATATTTCTAACAATAGGAGATTTACTATATTCTTAGATGAATGGACAAGAATATCACAAAAGATATTTGAACATAAGTACAGGGTCCGCCATCTAACGTTTTTTTTTAACTAGTGCTTATTTCGTGAATGGTAACACTTAGCTCATGTCTGATTTGACAGATAATTAGTTTTATCCTTCCGCTGAACGAATATGGTTGTGTATACGCTTAAAAAACGCTGGGAAATATTGCGACATTACTTTGAAAATCATGGTAAGTTGCAGAATGTGTGCGAAGTCAATGGCGATCGTTATCGGGCCATGTTGAACGAATTTTTGTTTACAAAAATTGAAGAGGAGGATATTGGCAACATTTGGTTTCAACAGGACGGCGCTACGTGCCACACAGCCGAAGCTACACTCGATGTTTTGCGCCCTGTTTTTGAAGATCGCATTATCAGCCGCAGATCTGATGTCGTTTGGCCACCTCGGAGCTGCGATTTGACACCATTGGACTATTATTTGTGGGGTGCCGTCAAAGATAAGTGTTACGCCGACAAGCCAGAGACAATTGACGCTTTAAAGGACAATATTCGTGAAGCCATTTGTGAAATACAGCTGCACACAATCGATAATGTGCTTAAAAATTGGGCCGATCGTGTAGGCTACTGCATGGCCAGGCGAGGCAGCCATATGAATGAAATTATTTTCCATTATTAACCGGAACTTTTAAATAAAAAAAGAAATTTGAGAAAATATTCAGTAGTTTTTTTTTTTTATAGCATTTTCAAAAAAAAAAGTTATTTGGCGGACCCTGTATAAACGGAAATAATTAATTTTATAACCTGGGGTTGGTTTATATATCAGGAAGATGTAATGCTGATGAAATAAGAAGAATTGTAGATATAAGACTAGAAGAGTTTTATTTGTCTTTGGAAAATAACATTGTGGCCACCATATCTAATGTGCCAAGTGTGATGAAACGGTTTGTTTCCGACAGTCCAGTAGTGGGTGCTTTCTGCTGGAATCATGCAATTTTTTGGCAGTGCTGCGTGTAATTTATGCGAATTAAAATGTTCAACATTCTGATATTTTTTACTTTGAATTCCCACTACACAGACTGCATTTGTACTGAAATAGTGTCGGATAACGAAATTTAGATACCTCCGTTAACCATTAGTCTTTTACGGCGGATATTGCACTGCGCTGCATTGTCCTTTTTTGTGAAGTATTTTCATACTTCATACTTCATATATTAGTTTGAAAGCAGGTGTATTAAAATAAAGTTAACTTACTTGAAAATATCACATTTATTAATGAAAACTTTACTTATAAAATTATTGGCCCTTAATATAAAGGAGTATTTTAAATTTAAAGTAGACTTTATTTTTAACCATACGGTTTTGTTTATTTTGTGTATGAAAACCTTACAAAAATATTTATATTTTCAAACATTTTGATAGGTTGAAAATAAATTAACCAATCAGAATGCTCTAAAAATAAACTAAGTCAAGGTATACTGCCACCCATTTGAAAAATTTAGATAGTAAGGGCGATTTAGATTGTAAGAAACAAAACTTATATTTCTTCTAAACATTTTACCAAGTTTTTAGGTTTCACTACTTAAATTTAAATAAGTTATGCGAAAAATTTTTATTAGTTGAAATGCTCCTAATTACTTGGCAAAGATTTTTTTTGTGTGTCAAAGAAATTGATTCCCTTTTAAAAGATTTTAACAATGACATTTTTGCTTTGGTATTTAATATGTTTTTTATGACTAAAATTAAAAAATCTTATTTCGAACAAAAACAGTTTGAAATTTTTAAAATTTCCGATTTTCCCGGGAATAATATATTATTTTCCCGGGAATTCCCGTCAAACTGTTCCCGGGATTTCCCGGGAATTCCCGCCCGGGAATCTAACCCCATCTGTTCTCAACAGATGGGGTTAGATTCTCCCCGTTTTAAAAAGAATTTTCTATCCGACACTTCTTTCACCCTAATTTTTAAAACCGAATTCAATGATGAAGGATTTTACTTTAACTTTTAATTATACCCAGTGTAGAAAATCATTACCAGATATGTGGTTATGTAACTACATACTTGATAATGGTAACTAGTTACTTTTGTTATTACATTTCTTATTACCTTTATATGGCGATGTCGCGAAAAAAATGAGTTGTCGTTACACACCAGTATACGAAAAATCAAAAAATATATCGCTACCTATGTGCTTACCAGTACTGACAAAAATAATGAGTCTAAAAATAGATTTTCTGAAAAATAAATTACCCTAGTAAAAATGATTTTTATATAATCAGATATGATTTTTATATAATCATTTCTGATTTTATACAATTATAACTTGTCGTGTATTGTGAAACATATATTTTTATATGATTATATCAAAAGATATTTAATTATATAAAATTATATTAACCAGATCCACCATTTTCCGGATCAAATCATGTATGGATTAATATAATTATATAAAAAATATATTATTTGATCCGAAAAATGGTGGATCTGGTTAATATAATTGTATATAATTAAATATCTTCTGATATAATCATATAAAAATATATGTTTCACAATACTCGACAAGTTATAATTGTATAAAATCATAAATGATTGTATAATAATCATATATGAATGTATAAAAATCATTTTTACTAGGGTATATAAAAAAAATATTTTTTATTGTATTTTTTTTTTAATAAAATTTGCTGGTGCGGGAATCGAACCTGGGTCTACAGATTGCCAGTCAACAGCTCTGAGCTATATCGATATGTAATATTTAATAGATAAAAACACAATTGACCTGCTGCACACAAGTAGCTTACTCGCCAACATACAAAAAACCAAAAAATATGTGGTTACATATATCCTTACCAGTGTTTAAAAAATATTCAGTCTAAAAATAGATTTCAAAAAATTTTCAAAAAAATTTAAAAAATTATTTTCTATTTGAAATAATGATAAAAATAAGTCATTATCAGTAACTCATTATTGTATGTTTTAAAATAATACAGAAAGTAAGTGGGTGTCATTACTGGTAGTCCAAAAAATAATGATATGTCATTACCGTTTCTACACTGGGTATTTTATATAAAATAGCGATTCACAGTCTGCCTTTTCAGTTTTATCACTTTAATTTATATTTTTACACAATTAAAATATTCCACTGCAATATTTAATATTCACTAATTTGATTTAATTAATCATAAAGGTTTTTGTAAATATTTTCCTTCTGTTTAATAATAATGTACATAAATTTCATAAATTAAAAAAATATATTTATATATCTAAGTAGAAAAGGAACGAAGTTCCTAAACTCTTTGCTTCTAAGTCAAATGTGAATAATATAAATATTATAAGAAATAAATTGAATTGATTTAATTAAATTACAGTAGAGTCATGCTCGGCTCTAGCAATTAATATAGGGGGAAAAAATCATACGCCACAGTGCCCAAATCACTGTGTTTGTCTAAGGTGGCATATGATTTTTCCCCTTATATTAATTGCTGGAGCCGCGCATGGTAGAGTGAAAAATTGCCATTTCTATTTTAGCTATTTCTCCATATCTAAGATGGAAGTTATGTATTTGGTGAGGTGTAGCTTTTTTTCTAAACATATTTCATACAAAAAATTTTAAGAAAAACCTTTTATTTGCTAGTTTTGCAATTTTTTTGTTTGTCTTTTAATATTTATACGTATTTTTTTCTGACATTAAATAAATAGGCTGTTTTATATATTTGCATTTTTATTGCTATGTGTAAACCCAGATAAATAAATCCGATTTTTTTTTGGATTTAATAAATCTACTTTTTGTATGAAAAATTCTAAATCCAGATGATTAAAAAATGAGCTTACTATTTAGGTCGAAAAGTACAATTTTAATGATGTTTGGAACCCAATTGGAATCCTGAATCATCAATCCTAAGTAGACTAAAAGTACGATAAAATTTATTTTTGTTACTACCCTACGGGAAATTTTAACAAACTGGCACCGAACTGGCCCGTTATATGAAATAGACTGGTCACTTTTACATGGCGTTGTCATAGGAGGGGGAAATTGACCCCTTGTGACATTTCACAAGACAAATCCTAGGACAGGTTACTGAACTCTCACAAAAAACAAAGTTCAGGGACCTGTCCTGTGATTTGTCTTGTGACATGTCACAAGGGGTCAATTTCCCCCTCCTATGACAACGCCATGTAAAAGTGACCAGTCTATTTCATATAAAGGGGCCAGTTCGATGACAGTTTGTTAAAATTTCCCGTAGGGTATTTAGTTCAAGAAATTCAAAGTGTTTGGTACCCAATTGAAATACTCAATCATCACTCCGAGTACATGATAAAAGAACAATTTTACAATAACAGTGACATTATTTTTATTTGTTTTTCATATACTCATATTTTTATGTCCTCATGTTTTTCGTATTAAAAATCATTCTTTTTTTACGACCATAAAATATTTTTAAGAGTAATAAAATTCGAAGTATTTTAAATTAAAACAAATAGTAAAAGAATTTTTCGAACGTCACCTTTACACTGGTACTGAATTTATAAAAACTAAAAAGAAAAAATTTAAAGGAAATTATATTTGTTTTCTATAGATTTTTTATGATTATTTTATTTCTTCTAACATTTGAATACAAATTTTAATCTGTATGATTTGATGTTTTTATTATCTCTTGAATTACTTTATTGTCATTTTAATAGGTTTAACTACCCGAGTAAAAAAAATTATATATAATCATATCTGGCATATATTACAATATATAATTAGACATGTGGTTATGTATATCCATATATAATTATATATGACGTTTTTTCCGAAAAATTTTCCTTATATTATGCCATATATAATTTCATCTAATTAGATATCGGCCTTCATAATATTAGATATGGCATATATAATTATATATTACATAACATGGTTGATCTTATTGCATATATAGTTATATATAGAACTATATCTTAATATATATGGTGGCATTTTAGCAATATATAATTATATATGGTATCATTTAAACAATATATAATTATATATGGTGACAGTTAAACTAGATATCATATATGGTGCCATTTAAACAATATATGGTCATATATGGTACCTCATAAACAAAATCTTTAATTCAGTTCCAGATATGATAATATATGGTACTATATATAGTGCGATATATATTTATATATGGTGTTATTTAAGCTATATATTATCATATATGGTGCCATTCAAACCATATATTATCATATATGGTACCATTTAAACCATATATTATCATATATGGTGCAATTTCAACAATATATGCCCATATATGGTACCTCATGAACAATAGTTTTAATACAGTTCCACATATGATAATATATGCTACCATATATAGTGCCATATATATTTATATATGGTCCCGGTGAAAAATGTCCATATATGAACATTTATGGTTCAACCATATATGTATGGATCCGAAAAATGAGGTAACACCTAAGTATATGTTCATATATGGACATATATGAACATATACATTTATTAAATATATGCGAATACATGCGAACGTTGCCGTCCTTTATTATAAGGTTGTACGATAGATATAAATTTATGTATGACATTCAAATTAAGCGCTACATATGTTCCTTTTTTTATTCATGGCATTAAATATAATTCCATATTTATCCAAATATGAGTTCCTTTTACATATATGGAAAAATGTATTCTTCGAAATATGTTCATATACAAGTCCCTTTTGCATAAATTGAATAGCATATACTTTCATATTTGTCCATATATCAGTGCCATTTCCATATATGAAATAACAGATGCTTCCATATATGTCTGTATATGAAATTTTTTCCATATATGGAATCACATATACTTCCATATATGTTCATATAAAATCCATATATGTTCATAAAAAATCCATATTTGTTCATATGTGTCCATACATAAACCATATATGAACATGTTTGAGCGTATATGAGCATTTTTCACCGGGGTGTTATTTAAGCAATATATTAGGTACCATATATGGTGCCCTATGTTCCGTATAGGAACTACGGGAACTTCTATATATATATGGTGCCATTTAAACCATATATTATTTTATATGGTGCCATTTCAACAATATATGCTCATATATGGTACCTCATGAACAACATTTTTAATACAGTTCCAGATATGATAATATATGCTACTATATAGTGCCATATATGTTTATATATGCTGTTATTGAAGAAATATATTAACATATTTGGTGCCAATTAAACCATATATTGTCATATATGGTGCCATTTCAACAATATATGCTCATATATGGTACCTGATGAACGACATTTTTAATACAGATGCAGATATGATAATATATGCTACCATATATAGTACCATATACTTTGATATATCGTATCATTTAAACAACCCGAGGAAAAATAGTTACATATATTCATATATGTGATTAAGTTATATCTGTATAAATATACAGTTTCATCCGAAGAATGGCCCGATATATTTTTATCAATTGTTTATCAATTTTTATCTAAATTTATCAGTTTAGATCTGACCTGATTAAATTATGTGTTAATCAGATGAAATTGTATCAGATTTTTGACCTGATACAATTTTATCGGTTTGATCGTAATTGGTTCAATTTTATATAAATAAAATATAATTGTATCCGACATTTACCTTATACAATTGTATCAAAGTTTTAAACTGATATCAGGTCAAAATTGGGATATAACTATATAATTTTGTATACAAATATATCTATTTGGACCTAAACTGATACCATGTAATATAAACCAATAAAATTGTATCAGGTCAAAAATCTGATACAATTTCATCTGATTAACACATAATTTAATCAGGTCAGATCTAAACTGATGCAATTAGATAACAACTGATACAAATAAGAACTGATACAATTTTATCGGGCCATTTTTCGGATCAAATCAAATAATCTAAGTTATATATTACCATATAAAGCTCCATATTGGTGCCATTTAAACAATATATTGTCATATATGGTGCCATCATATATGGTAACTGATCAGCAACTACAATATTAACTGTATTTCAGAAGCCATTAATTGTATTTCAGAAATTTTAAATGTATTGTAGAAATTATGGAATGTATTTCAGAAATTTATTAATTGTATTTCAGAAATAATCAAATATATTTCAGAACTTATTGATGGTTTATCATACTTAATAGAGAAAAATTTCTAAATTACATTTCATAATTTCTGAAATACAATTGATAATTTCTGAAATACAGTTTGATAATTTCTGAAATACAGTTGTGAATTTCGGAAATACAATTAATAATTTCTGAAATACAATTGATAAAACTGAAATTCAATTGACTAGTTCTGAAATACAATTCATAAATCTGAAAAATAATTGATAAGTTCTGAAATACAATTGATAAAACTGAAATTCAATTGATTATTTCTGAAATACAATTGATAAATATTAAAAATAAAAATACAATTGATAAATCTTAATTCTTTTGAATGGGGGAAATGTTTTTAGTTGATCTGTTATTTTTAAGTAAATGAATGTTATTTTAGTTTGACTCAAGATCATAAATTAATATCACTTTCTGTTTAAATTATTTTCAAATCAAAAAAAATGATACAATTTTTACAAGTAAATTACAAAGAATAAAAATTATTGAAAAAATTTCGATAAGACCAGCAAGGAGAATGCGCATTTTTATAAAAAAAAAAAATGCATACCGTGAAAGGTATCGAACTCGAGACCTTCTGATTTTAAACCTTATTTTAACAAAATATTGTAATTTTTATAAAATCAGTGCTCTTCCAGTGTATTATTTTTTGAACTATTGTCAATATATGTCTGGGATCTTATTTAATCCCAAATAAATGGAGATCTTACGTAGTACCCAAATATAATGCGGGATCTAATTTTAGCTGTCATTTTTCTGGATAGTTTTAGATGTCAATCTCCAAATATATTGCTGTTTCTAATTCGATCTGCAATTTATGGGATAAATTAAAATCCTACCAAATCCCCAAATATATCACTGGATTTAATTCGATCTGCAATTTATCGGAAAAGTTAAGATCTTACGCAATCCCGAAGTATATTACTGGATCTAATTTTATCTGTAATTTTTTGGATAAATTTAGATCTTACTTAATCCCCAAATATATTGCTGGATCTAATTCGATCTTCCATTTTTCGGATCAAATTAGATATAAGTTTATGCACAAATATATAGCTGGATCTAATTCGATCTGCCATTTTTCGGATCAAATTAGGTCTTACTAAATCCCAAAATATATTGCTGGATCTAATTTGATCTCCCATTTTTCAGATCAATTTATATCTAAGTTTATCCACAAATATATTGCTGGATCTAATTCGATGTGCCATTTTTTGGATCAAATTAGATCTAAGTTTATCCCCAAATATATAGCTACATCTAATTCGATCTGCCACTTTTTCGGATCAAATTAGATATACGTTTATCCACAAATATATTGCGGGATCTAATTTGATCTGCCAAAATTGAGATCAAATTAGATCTAAGTTTATCACCAAATATATAGCTGGATCTAATTAGATCCGCCATTTTTCGGATCAAATTAGATCTAAAAATATCCGCAAATATATAGCTGGATCCGCCAATTTTCGGATCAAAATAGATCTAGGTTTATCCCCAAAGATATCACTGGACCTCCCAATTTTGAGATATAACTTGATCTTAGTTTATCCCCATATATACAATGGGATCTAATACGATATGATTGGATACACCCAATTTTGAGATCTATTTGGATCAGCTAGATATTACAGCAGATCTTAAACAATATCAAATTGGATATAATTAGATATTGCGCGAGATCAATTTTTTTCACTCGGGTATTAAATAAACTTTTTTAATGAAATTATGTCAATTTTGTTTAGATTATCTAAATTAGGGGGTCCAAAAAAATCAAAGTAAATTTTAATAAATTGGAGTGAATTATTCATACAAAAGTAATCACAGAAGCAACAAAATTAACATAAAAACAGACTGTGAATTCATTTATGCAAAAGAGTAAATTTTGGAAAATTTTGAGTTAGTCCACTTTTGTATTAAGGGTGCGATATATATAAAGAACATTTCCATTAAATTTATGAAAAGCTTAGTTGTGAAATTTATTGAATTTTTTAATGAAATTATGAAATTGTATAAAAGAAAAGTTATAAAAAATTTCATAATATTAATTAAATACATATTATATATGTACATAATGAAATTATTCAGTAAATCTACGAAAAAATTCTATGAAATTGTGTTGGTAACACTATGCGACAGTCAAAATCGGGATGGGATGAAACCAACGGGAAATGTTATATCGGTCAAAAACAAGTTATACGTGTCCCGGCGTTTCGCTGGGTCACCCCTAGTAATCGAGATATATCTTTTTTTTGACATAACTCGAGAACCACTAGTCCGATTTTGCTCAAACAATTTTAAAAAATTAAAAATTACAATTCCTTAAATCTGTTCATATAACGTTTTTCTATATACTCAACAGTTTTGCCGGTAAAAATAAATGTTTGTTACCGCTACCATAAAAATCAATAACCTCTTGTTTATTACTTTTTTTTAATATTTTAGGCAAAAAATATTTTTTTCTTCATACATTTATTTTTAAAATTGTTTGAGCAAAATCGGACTAGTGGTTCTCGAGTTATGTCAAAAAAATACCACCAAAGGTCAAATCGATATATCTCGATTCCTAGGGGTGACCGATATAACTTTCCCCGGTAGTTTGAACCCTTCCCGATCACTGACCCCTACCGTTTGTCTCACAGTGTAATCAACCGAATTAATTTGGTTGGAAAAGGTCAACTGACCTGAAATGAGAGTGTACACTGAAAGAATTATCATCACTTCAGTAATGAATTTCTTCATAGTTTCAATGAAAATTGTCACTGGAACTCGTCCATTGAAACTTTTCATAGAATCTATGAAATAGGTTTCATTAAAGTCAATGTTTATGAAAAGTTCATAAAATTAATGAAACTCTCCATAAAATGAATAGCCCACTCCTCCAATGAATAAATCATTCAGCCAGTGAAGATCTTCGTAAAATTTATGAAGCAATTTCATTTATTATTATTTATTATAGTTCGTTGTTGTCGTTGCTCAAACATGAGACTAATTAATTATTTGGACAAATTAATTGGTGATTTCACTACCATTAAATTGAAACTAATGCTAATGAAATTTTTGGCATTATTATTACTGCATCGATTTCATTACTAATGCCAATTGTATAGTAAATTCATTACGATTACTAATGCCTCAATTATAAGAAAGAATTGGCATTTGTAACGTCATTTTATAGATTTCAAATTCATTTCTGAGCTTGCAAATGCGGAATGCGAAAAGGGTTTTGAGGTATAAAAAATTAATTAAAATACTTAATCAGCGATTTACATTGTGCAGAGGAATATATTGATGCAAGAAAAAAGGAATATATTGATGCAAAAACCACACTTAAAAAATTGCAAAATAATGGCGGAACGCGAAAAATAGCTTTATGGTACAAAAACTTTATCAGCGATTTTCATTCTGCAAATAAATATTTATACTGATGTAAGAATTTTCCTTTTTGCAAACTTTTTTTCCGCGACATTTTTTCGCGATTTTTTTTCAACTAGCCACCCAACTTTGCTCTATGAAATGGGTGTTACAGTCCCTAGATTATAAATTTAAAAAAACCGCACTTTAAAAATTGCAAAATAATCACGGAACGCGAAAAAAGACTTTATAGTTCAAAAGTTGAATTAAAAACTAAATCAGCGATTTTTATTCTGCAAACATACATACTGATGTAAGAATTTTCCTTTTTGGAAATTTTTTTCCGCGACTTTTTTCGCGATTTCTTTTTTCAATTAATCACAGAACTTTATTCTATGAATTGGGTATTATAGTCCCTAGATTATAAATTTTAAAAAACCACACTTAAAAAATTGCAAAATAACCGCGGAACGCGAAAAAAGACTTTATGGTACAAAAGTTGAATTAAAAAACTAAATCAGCGATTTTTATTCTGCAAACAAACATACTGATGTAAGAATTTTCCTTTTTGGAAATTTTTTTCCCGCGATTTCTTTTTTCAAATAATCACAGAACTTTGTTCTATGAATTAGGTATTATAGTCCCTAGATTATAAATTTTGAAAAATCACACTTAAAAAATTGCAAAATAATCGCGGAACGCGAAAAAAGGCTTTATGGTACAACAATTGAATTAAAAAACTTAATCAACGATTTTCATTCTGCAAACAAACATACTGATGTAAGAATTTTCCTTTTTGGATTTTTTTTCCGCGATTTCTTTTTTTAATTAGTCACCACCGAACTTTGTTCTATGAATTGGGTATTATAGTCCCTAGATTATAAATTTTAAAAAACCACACTTAAAAAATTGCAAAATAATCGCGGAACGTGAAAAAAGACTATGGTACAAAAGTTGCATTTTTGTTTGCAGATTGTTAATCGCTGATTAAGTTTTTTATATATTTTTGTGCCATAATTGTTATATTCCGGCCAAAATCATGTGAATTTAAAAGAAGCAAAAAGAAAAACTTGCCTTAAAGCTAAATAAATGCCAAAAATCGCTGTTTTCTCGAAATCCGCTCAAAGAAAATCTCTGCCGCAGCCAAATTAAAAACGAAATCCTACAATTTTCGTAGTTTTTAATCTCTAATATGTTCTTAATAAAACCTTAAAGTTTAATCGGTGATTTTTTAAAGTTTCTTTAAAAAAATTTTAAAAAATTTTAAATTGTAGATTTGAAAACAGTGTTTAAGAATTCCGACCTTCTTTAGCACTAATTTAAAACGAGTTAGCAACACACAATAGAAAACAATAATTCTTATCTGAGTTCGTGGAACTTATATTATAGAACAAAAAAAATGTTTATGTAGTAGATTATTTCAATAAATTTTAAAATTTGGCCCCGAATTTCTTGATTAAGTGGACTGCGACACATCAGTTGCCTGGGGAAATTGTTATAACTCGGCTGATTTTTAACCGATTTAAGTTTTTATTACTTTATTACAAAGAAAATTCACTCTACACTGATAGAATTTTCGTTCATACTATTAATGAATCGATTTCATTAATCTGAATTCATTGAGTTAATGAAAAATGTTCATTGAATTAATGAAAAATTCATTAATTACATGAATTTTTTCATTATATATTTTTTTAACTAACCCGTAAGATATGCTATAATTTTTATAAGGGTTTCGAATTTGCTAATTACTAAAATAGATATATGTTCCAGTAATGAACGCTAGGGGTGCAAACAGAAATTATTTAAATATAAAAGTCCAAATAATTACATCATTTTAATTTGGCTATTTAGATGAATCGGTAACACGGTAATGTTTACATTCTGGTGATTGCGGGTTCAAGTCGATTTCAGGGAGATGTCAAAAACGTTATAAAAACAAAAAAGAAATATATCTACAAATAAAAATTAACAAAATAAATATAAACAATAAATAAAAAAGTAACGGAAAAAAAAATTTTTTTTCAATTAGTTTTCATTTAATGAATACGTTTCATTGATTTAATGAACGCGTTCTTTGGGGACTTTTCAATGAAAAAAATCATTGGATTAATGAACAAATTCATTAATACTATGCACAAAATTCTATCAGTGTAGATTTCGATTCTTTAGTGCTTTTAATTCGATTTAGTTTTAAAATATCAATGTTTTCGAGAAAATGCACAAAAAGTCATATTTTCCCCTTGTAATCCGTGTTCCAAATTTAAGGGCCGATGCGGCACGTCTTCCCGATGTCCGATTATCCTAATTTTTTTGGGGGACGTAGTTTTCCACCCAAGTAAATATTTCCAGGGGGTAGCACGGTTAAAAACTCAAAAAAAAATTTTTGGAGCCCTAATGTACGTGCTTGTTCATAAATATGCATTCATGACCATACATTAGGGCGGGTCGATTTAATAATCGCCCATGGCTCAGTGAAAATCGTATTCTAGGGATCAAAATAAGAAACTTTGCCGAAGAAACCATACCTCTAAAATGAATTCTACTACCCCCCGACTGTTGACTTTTGTCCCGTAGGGTCAAGTTTTGAAAAATCCCACTTTGACCCATTTAGAGTGCCCCAATCGAGTCCAAATGTATGACCGACCCCCACTAACTATGGAGGGCCGATCCACCCATGCCAGTGGCACACCCCCTGGAACTCCACTGGGGGGTTCCCCATACAAACATTTTAAAAAATCACCATTTTTGGCACTTTATTTTATTATTTTTTATTTATTTTATTTATTTTTATTATTTTATTTATTTTTTCTCTTTAGAAATTTATTTAGTCAGAACATCCCAGCAAAATCTTTCATTACCAAATAAGTGGTTATATAATAGAAATTCATAGCTCCGCACAACTTATTTTTTGGCGTCTAAACTCATTATTTTTGTTTGACGTGGTCGTTTTTATAAGTAGTCACGCTTACCCGCTCGCTTACGAAAAAATGAGAAATAAGTAGTTATGAGATTTTGAATAATAAGTGGTTACACACTTGCTTACAAAAAGTTGAATTATAAGTGGTTATCCGATTGCTTACTTACTAATAAGGAGTTAAGCAAATACTATTAGCTTAAGGAAATACATTCAGAAAAATTAAGTTTTTTCTAGTGTGTAATTTTAGGACTCGTCATAAAAATTTTAACATAAAACATATTTACATATCAACAATTATTTTAATTTTTGCATTAAAAAATACAAAAATTGTTTTTCGGACTTTCTATATTTTCATATATTTAGTTAGAATATTCTTCTACCTCAAGTCCAAACTCTAATATGATATTGTCATATTAGATTTTTATTTGTTGTTTCAAAAAGGGTTGATCATTTTCATGATAGACAATACAATTGTTTCGTAGACATCACTCTAATCTTCAGTTGTCCGCTAAGAAAATGATAACTTTCCTACTCAAAACGAGACATTACATAAGGTACAAAAAACCAACGGGATGAGAATTTTGTACTTTCGTATATGAACTGTCTGATTTGGTAAAACCAGTTATAAATCAACTCCTTTTTGAAAGCAACAATTACATAAAAGTACCCTTTGGGTACTATTTATATGTATGTCTGTTGTCAATACATTTTGTAAAAACAACTAATTTTAAACTCAAAACAAATAAATATTTGAATGAGATTTTAGCCGTGGTGTGCTTATTTTCAACAATTATTTTAATTTTTGCATTAAAAAATACAAAAATTGTTTTTCGGACTTTCTATATTTTCATATATTTAGTTAGAATATTCTTCTACCTCAAGTCCAAACTCTAATATGATATTGTCATATTAGATTTTTATTTGTTGTTTCAAAAAGGGTTGATCATTTTCATGATAGACAATACAATTGTTTCGTAGACATCACTCTACTCTTCAGTTGTGCGCTAAGAAAATGATAACTTTCCTACTCAAAACGAGACATTACATAAGGTACAAAAAACCAACGGGATGAGAATTTTGTACTTTCTTATATGAACTGTCTGATTTGGTAAAACAACAAATAAAAATCTAATATGACAATATCATATTAGAGTTTGGACTTGAGGTAGAAGAATATTCTAACTACATATTTACATATAATAAAAAAAATGTATAAAATTTAACTGTGTAAAAAGTACTTATTTAAACTATTACGAGTTAGTCATTATTTTATATTTAGAAACAATGAATACAATAGGCCGTTATTAGGAAGTCATTATTTTATATTATAAAATAACGCAAAAGGTAATGATATATCATTTTTGGTAATGCAGATAGTAATGAGGTGCCATTACCAATATTTTGCTGGGATATGTAAATGAAAAAATTTATTTAACTTAGTAATAGAAAAGAAAATAAAAAAAATTACTGTTTGAAGTCTTTTTTGCTTTCAAGTCTGGGCAATTTCGCACGGCTCTCTAATGTCGTCACCATAACAGCCTCTACATTTTCCGGTATAACTCGTTTGGAAACGCTAGCTAGCAATTGAACGTGTCGTTCTGTTGCAGGTCGTAAAATAGGTTGTGCGGGTTTTTTAAGCCACCACAAGACACAGCTGCATGTCGTAAACTTACTTAAGCTAAATCGGTTACAGGTAGAATTGAGCATAAAATTATCATAAAGGATTTTCCAGAAGTAATAAAAGGCGCACTTGCTTAACAGAATTTGTGGTCAGATTAACGTTTAATTTACATGTAAGTACTTTATGGGCAGTTTTGACAACAAAATCGGTTACAGGTAGAATTGAGCATAAAATTATCATAAAGGATTTTCCAGAAGTAATAAAAGGCGCACTTGCTTAACAGAATTTGTAGTCAGATTAACGTTTAATTTACATGTAAGTACTTTATGGGCAGTTTTGACAACAAAATCGGTTACAGGTAGAATTGAAATTACCATTTCATTCTTATTACCTCGTCTCCTAGACCATATATAACGCAACAGTTTTTGTGAATGCATTAAGTCGTTGTGAAGAACTCGAAGTGTGAAGTGCTAATTTGAGATAAAAAAATATTTAAAAAAAAATCATTCCAAATCAAGAAGTTTACAATGAATCCACCATCCTCTACACCGCAAGATGAAGCAATGACAACATCAACAACTATCGAAAACCCAATGAGTCATATACCCAGGCATGATGTTACTGTTTTTGGTGTGTCTACTGATTTGACTGATCTTAATTTACCAACCCATCTGGATATCTTGAGATATTATTTTTACTTGAGCGAACAAAAAAAGTTGTCCTATAAAGCATTCACTATTCAAGTACAAGATAAGTTGATTGGAATTTGGGAAAAACTTGGTATGGAAATAATGCTGAAAAAAAGTGTATGTAATGAATTGAATAGATTGCTTGACAAATATCAAGAGCAAATCAAGAGAAGAAACAAACCCCAACAATTTGCAGAGTATGTAAAATCTCTGGAAACAATTTTTTTCATTGGAACATGTAAATGCGATTTGAAGGCAGCTCCATGTGCATGCGGTTTGATTCCCGAACGCCTCAAAGAGTTTATGCACGATCAACATAATCAGAGAAGTCTAACAATGGATGGATTTGCGATGGAAATTGAATAGCAAGGAGCAACGTCTATGTCATCAATGCCAACATACCAAGATCCCGATGATTCAACATACGCACCGCCACCGGTTCAAGAAGATTTGGATATAAGCACAAGTTCACAATACACACAGAGATACGATTGTTTTAACTTTGCCTTGGTATGTGACAGATTTGGCGTGCCTGATAGAGTAGCATCAGCAATGGGAACAGCTCTTTTCCAAGATTTTAAAATGAAAGATATCCATGGCAAACCTCTCATCATGGATAAATCGAAAGTTCGCCGAGAAAAAGAGAAATGCAGACAAGAAGTGCTTCGCAAACGGTTAGATGATACCAATTTGTTAGCATTTTCATTCGATGGCAGAAAAGATGATACTTTAACGAGAGATACAATTGATGAGAAGTATCATACTAGAATGGTAAAAGAACCTCATCTTGTTATTTTGAGAGAACCGAATTCTGAATTGATTGGTTACGTAAGACTGGAACATGAAACCGCTGAATACAAAACAACCAAATTAAATGATTTTTTCAACGATAAAAATATATCACTGGATGCATTAATTGGCATATGCACTGACGGTGAGCCAACAAACACTGGCCCAAACGGTGGAATTATACGACGATTCGAATTGCTGTTAAAAAGACCATTGCATTGGTTCGTTTGCCTTCTACACTTCAACGAACTTCCGTTTCGGCATTTGTTTGAAGCTTTGGATAAATCAACCAGCACTGGACCAAGATCGGCAACCGGAAAATTGAGCCGTCAAATCTAAACTTGTGAAACTCTTCCGGTAAGTTATTGCTATCACTCATTTATTATAATTGTCAACCGTTTTTAATTGTTTTATTTTTATATATTTTCAGGTGGTGGACGGCTTTCAGAAAATTGAGTTGAAAAATATGCCCCCTGCTCCAGAAAAAATTGAATTTTCCACCGATTCCAAGTACTTATACGACATGACCCATGCAATTTCTAGCGGCGTGGTTTCAGTGGATCTGGCAAACATCAAACCAGGGAAAATTGTACATTCTCGGTGGCTCACCAAGGCCGCTAGACTATTACGATTATATGTGACAACGGAAAATCCAGATGCAAATTTAAGAATACGGGTTGAATTTATAATTACATGTTATGTGCCAATGTACTTCAATATCAAGTATTACAGTTCTGTCGTGTACGGTAGTAGATTATTTTTCAAATTCATTAGTTGGTCAAGATTTCTAGAACCTCGTTTACGCAAAATTGTCAATAAAGTAATTACAGATAATTCATATTATGCGCATTCGGAAAATATCTTGTTATCAATGTTGTTTGATGATAGTAAAGAAAAGCGCGACTGTGCTATCAAGATAATTCTACGCTATCGAACCGATGTTGACGACCCAACGGGACTTAGAGCTTATAAAAAACCAGATATAAACTTTTATTGCACAAGTTACACGGAAATGATCAATATGAATGACATAAATGACGTATTTGAACCACCATTCACGCGAAGCATTCCATACGATACTTTGAAAGAATATTTAAATCAAGATGATCCACCGTTTAATGATCCAAAAATTCCATCACACATACAAGAAACAGAACGACACGTTCAATTGCTAGCTAGCGTTTCCAAACGAGTTATACCGGAAAATGTAGAGGCTGTTATGGCGACGACATTAGAGAGCCGTGCGAAATTGCCCAGACTTGAAAGCAAAAAGACTTCAAACAGTAATTTTTTATTTTTTCTTTTCTATTACTAAGTTAAATTAATTTTTTCATTTACATATGTTCTGACTAAATAAATTTCTAAGGAGAAAAAATAAATAAAATAATAAAAATAAATAAAATAAATAAAAAATAATAAAATAAAGTGCCAAAAATTGTGATTTTTTAAAATGTTTGTATGGGGAACCCCCCAGGGGAGTTCCAGGGCCACTGGCATGGGTGGATCGGCCCTCCAAAGTTAGTGGGGGTCGGTCATACATTTGGACTCGATTGGGGCACTCTAAATGGGTCAAAGTGTGATTTTTCAAAACTTGACCCTACGGGACAAAAGTCAACAGTTGGGGGGTAGTAGAATTCGTTTTAGAGGTATAGTTCCTTCGGCAAAGTTTCTTATTTTGATCCCTGAGCTATGGGCGATCTTTTTGCCTCCCCACAAATCGACCCGGCCTACCATACATGGATACATAAATCTCCATACATGTTTCATATATGACCATACCTGTGCATTAACGAAATTTGAGGTAATATCTACATGTGTGTACACTAGAGTGGGCCGAACTTTGCCGAATTGCGAATTTCCAAAACGGGGGGTGCGACAAAAGTTGTAAAAATTTTCAGAGTCAAAAGTGATTGTTTTTTGTGATCACTGTTTTTTTTATTAAGTGATCAGAGATTTTACCATTTATTGTTTTGGATCAAAATAAAATAAAATTTTTATGACTAGTCCATCTTTTTTAATAATTTTGGGTATTTTGATAATAAATATAAAATAGCGTGATCGGATCTCGAGATTTGGGACACAATGCTCGAAAAGTATCCACTTTTTTGTCCACACAATGTTCGAAAAGTATCCTACTTTATATTTTTTGTTGTATTAAAAGAATATTTTAGCATAAAATTAAATACCTAATAGTTTTTTTGTAAAAGTTTTGAAAAATATTTTATATACTGTTTTACTGTTTTCCTGTTTCCTGGACGCATACGCAAATTTCCCGCAACCCCCCCCCCCCCCCCCCCCCGTTTTGGAAATTCGGCAAAGTTCGCCCACTCTAGTGTACACGCATGAATATACATGAGCACGCATGAACACGCGTGATCATACATGTAGATATTACCTCAAATTTCGTTAATTTACACATATGGTCATATATGATTCATGTATGGAGATTTATGTAACCATTTGTGTTCATGAATGCATGTTTATGGCCATGCATGAACATACATTTAACCTGCATGGATGCATATATGTCCATTTTTAGCTGGGTTATTAAAAAAATATCAATATACTTATGTTGTTTCTTATACAAAATTTTAATTTAACTGTTGGGTAAATTTTAACTGGGTATTCAGTAATCAGGCCTTAAAATAAAATTACGGCTGATAGAAAATCGCAGGATTTTGGATTTAAATCG
Organism: Leucophora obtusa; assembly: GCA_949987735.1. Lineage (NCBI taxonomy): Eukaryota > Metazoa > Arthropoda > Insecta > Diptera > Anthomyiidae > Leucophora > Leucophora obtusa. The sequence goes on from OX465296.1 coordinate 52,037,915, forward strand.
ATAGATCTGACAAAACATATCGTCAAAACGCAAAAAGTGTTATATTCTTTAACTCTTTAAGCTCCGTAAATTGTTTTTCAAGTGGAAAAATTTCACTCGAACTTTAAATGCCTCAAATTGCAATTTAATTTAAACAAATGAACAATTTTTTAATTTTATAACAAAGACATATTCAAAATAAACACAAAATGTCAATTTTTCCCAAGAAAAATAATAGTCTTGTACATTAAATTTGCGTGAAAACAAACTCTACACAATTTTCACGTGAAACTGATTGTCGTGAAAAATCATTTTTATTATATGGAGTATAACAGTTTTTTCACGTGAAACTCAAACAACTTACGGTGCTTTACTCTTTAAATGTCATGACAGCGATAATAACAAAAGTTTTTTTTTTTTTTATTTAATCTTATCAAATGTTTCTATGCAACACAAATAAAAACTGCTTTGAAGTTGTTGCAATTCTAAAACCAGTACACTTTCCTAAGTAACAGTTGTATTGGAAAAAAGCAAAAGACTTTCAAATTACATATATGTAACAACTCGTTCATATCGAGCGCTTATATTCAGTAAGAGCTTTCTACAAATACACAATTGTTTAAGATAGATACAATACCATTCAATTCACGTATTGCCAGGTAAAAAAGTAAAAGATATTGGGACATACAGTGGGTGACAATACAATGGAAACTTTTAAAAATATTTTTTTCAACTTTATTGGTCAGTTGTAATATTTTGGCTGTAAAAATTTAAAACTTTCTTTTATTAATCTGATAATTTGTATATTTTATTTATTATATAAAATAACCCAGGTAAATTTTTTACAATCGGTGGCCAACCACACCCATTCTACCAGTTCCTGGGATCCTATATGGAAAGTGATTCTAGAGCAACCGGTTCGACTTTGGAGCTATAGAAGGGGGTGCTTTTGGACAATTTCAAACAAAAAAGTCGGTGTTAGAATCGACAGTAGAAGTGGTTGTGAATGAAAAGTAGCTATTGTAGAACCGATTGTTTGGAACAGAAAATTTTTCTGGGTAGCTATTCTACAACCGATTCTGTGGAACAGAAAATTTTCCTGGGAATATATTGGAGCAAAGGGGCAAAACTTCAGAAAAAAATTTAAAGAATTGAAAGCCTTCATGTTTATGATTTTGGCAAAACATTGGAAACTTTTACTATACCCAGGAAAATTTTTTACAATCGGTTGCCAATCAGACCAATTCTGCAACTGGTTCCACTGCAACCGATTCCATGGAACTGGTTCCGAAACCATTTCTAGGGATCTCATATGGAAGGTATGACGGTCGTAGAATGAATTCTAGAACTAGTTCCAGAACTGATTCTAGGGCAACCGGTTCCACTTTGGAGCTATAGAAGTGGTTGCTTTTGGGAAAATTTCAAACAAAAATAATCGGTGTTAGAATTGACAGTAGAAGGGGTTGTAAAGGAAAAGCAGCAATTGTACAACCGATTCTTTGGAACAGAAAATGTTCCTGGGTAGAGAAACAAAGCTCACTTTCTAAAGTTCAGTATTCAGTTGGATATTTATTATTTTTTAGAACTGCTTTATAACGGCAGTGTACTGAGCCAATAAAATTGTTTATAATATCCATACAAACTTTTTGCCACTGAAAAAAATTTATCTATATGGGATTTGGTAGATTTGTTATATTTCTTGACCATATTTGACAATCTATAATTATCATGTCGTTATATTTCAGAATCGAGATCCGAAGATCAAATAGGCCATTTCAAAATACAATTTTATTGGATTGTAGATACTTGTGTATAGCTTAAAAGTTGTGTTTTTGGTCATTGTCCCCAGACCAGAGGTTGGATTTCCTCCAAATATAAATAAATTTTCCACTGAATATGTCATATAGGATATTTTTGTATCATATTTCGGTTACGATGTCCTTTACTATATAAATTACGCCCATGATTTGCCCCAGGAAACTATACCACATCTATATGTGGACATCGCCGAAATTAACTCTTTTAATTGTTCATTTGGGGTCTAGTATTTTTCATTTGTTTGCTTAACAAACTTTGGGTTTTTAAATTGATCTGGGACACATAAAATAAAAAACAATATACTGAATCTGCTAGATCAGATTTGATGTTCTTTAGAGGCGTTTAAAAAGCAACATAATTTTTCTCAGATATCGGTGATTTTTTACCAGTACGTTAAAAGCTCGGGCTCATTCAGCCTCATTTGCTTATGAATTTTTGTTTAAGCCTTTTTTCTAGTTCCAGATAGATAATTTCAGATATTTTTAAAACTTCATTGCTATTAAAATTTCTTAGTTTTGAGCCTTTTACCAAACCTACTGCCCAAATCCAAAGTTCTAACTTCAGTTTTTTATAATATCTTACTACTATTGTTTTAATTATGGATAAATTTATAGAACTTTCTAATTAATTTTGTTATTAAATAATACCCGACTAAAAAAGATGTTATATAATCATACATCACCATATATAAACCAATATATACGTCCATATCTAATTTGATCCGAATATTGGAATATATAATTATATCAAGCGAGATAAGCATGTTATCTCACCTGATACAATTTGATCCGAAAAATGGGTCTATCTAACTGCATCAAATTATATATAAATACATATATTTTAATGAAAATTTTCAAAGAAAATTTTAGTAATTATTATTGAGATCACTTATTTCATTCATATTAAATCTAATGCTTAATGTTTAGAACAATTTTTGCTAATAAACTTGGAAATAGGTGACAAAATAAAACATTACAAAAATTTGTCGGAACAACTTTTTCTAGGTTAGAGTTTTTATCTTTCTTATAAAATAACTGAATTAATTAATTAGAAATTTATTAATTCAGTTCGAGGCCAATTTACTTATTATGAATTAATATAATAAGTACTTTTTTTTTAAAAACTGTTATTTTTCTTAATCAGGATACTCTCCTGACAAATACTTCACAGAGTTTTTGCTTTCAATAAACCTCTACACTTTCAGGAATGAAAAGAAGATCGTTTCGGGGATTACGCCACCACTTTCTAAAGAAAACTGATGAAGGGGAACTGGAAAATCCCCGAAACGATCCTCTTTTCATTCCTGAAAGTGTAGAGGTTTTTTGAAAGCAAAAACTCTGTGAAGTATTTGTCAGGAGAGTATCCTGATGAAGAAAAAAAAAAACAGTTTTTGAAAAAAGTACTTATTATGTTAATTCATAATAAGGTAATAGTCCTCGAACTGAATTAATAAATTTCTAATTAATGAATTAAAAAGGTCGAAAAAAAAAAATTTTATTTTTTAAAATAAAAATTAAAAACCAACATGATAAAAAATTATCTTTCACAATTATTTTTTTTTACGGAAAAATAAATGAACTTAAACCATATTTATTTCAACATATGTTTGTCTAATTTTTAAATTTAAAAGTAAAAATAATTATTTCGACCTTAAATTCCACAATGAAAAATAAAAATTTCCTTTATTTATTTCTTAAAAATTATTTTGAGTTTAATAAAGAGTATTTCGCTAACTATTTGGAAAATATATGTTAAATTCAATTATAAACATTTATTTATATGTCAAAGTGCAAAATTCAAAACCAGATCCACAATTTCGGAGTTTTTTTTTTTTAATTTTTATAGTGCAATTAAACTTTATAAAATTTTGTATAATTAGATATCATGTCAGATAAATTTATACATAAAATTAATACAATTTTATATTAACTTTGTTATATATTTTGATATAAGATTGTTTAGAGAAGCTTATACGCCATTATATAGAATTATGTATAAAGTATATTTGCAGATCTCTTAATATATGCCTGGAGACCAAATCGCATATGATTATATATAACGTCATATCAAACATATTTATAAAACCAAAGTGTTAATATAAATGTATATGGTCATATAAAGCCACACATATAAACATTTATAATTATATCAAATCATATAAGATTATATGAAAACTTTTTTAATCGGGTAATTAAATATTTTTTTTTTGGGTTTTAAATCAGAAAATTTTTTTTTGTCAAAATCTTTGATATTAGAGTTATAATGCTAATTTTTTCTAAATCCAGATAATCATAGAGAATAGAAATTATAACATAACGGCCAATATTTCACACATATTCCAACACTTTTGCTTCCATTTGTGTAGCTAAAATTAATTCGGGCATAAATCCTTAAAATTTTCCATTGTTTTGCCATGCCATAAAATTAACGATACCCAGCAAAATATTGGTAATGACACCTCATTACTGTCTGCATTACCAAAAATGATATATCATTACCTTTTGCATTATTTTATAATATAAAATAATGACTTCCTAATAACGACCTATTGTATTCATTGTTTCTAAATATAAAATAATGACTTACTCGTAATAGTTTAAATAAGTTCTTTTCACACAGTTAAATTTTATACATTTTTATTTATTATATGTAAATATGTTTTATGTTTAAATTTTTATGACGAGTCCTAAAATTACACACTAGAGAAAACTTAAATTTTTCTGAATGTATTTCCTTAAGCTAATAGTATTTGCTTAACTCCTTATTTTTAAGAATCAAGTAAGCAATTGGAAATACGACATCATATGCCCTAATGATTCACGACCTTATTTACTACAATCATTATTAAGGCATATGATATCAATCAAATATATTAAAAGGATAATATAAATCAGTTATTTCGCCCTATTTGATAAACCTGTTAAAGAACACATAACACTACTTGCATGCAAGCCGATGATATTGTTATATAAAAAATAAAATTAAAAATATTTTTCGTATCTATTTATATATAAAATTTTGAACGGTTTTATCAATAACACTGTTCAAGTTTTTAACACGAAATTTGTGGTACTAACGTGAAAACCATATGGTTGTGTTTGGATGAGCCCCCTGACTACTACTCCACCAATGAAAGTACCAATTTAGCTCATTTGGAAAAATTTATGGCGTTTTTTTTGAATTTCGGTCAATTCGTCAATTTTTGACCATTTTCAGCCCATTTAAGTCGCTTTTCCTGTATTCAAAATTTCTTGTGTTATCAATATACGGCTCACAATTACTATTTCCACCATTAGAACGCACATTTCAACTGAGAAAATCAAAATTTTTAGACTATTTTCATGATTTTTGCCCATTTTTCATCGATTTTCCCCATTTTTGTGCTGTTTTTATGCGCTTTTTTGTAGTTCTTGCGCAAACTTATCGACATAATTCTTACCGTTTTTCCTTTTTACAATATATTATGCAATATTATTGCCATTTCAAGCAACTCAACACACTTTTTAAATACAAAAACCATCGTTTTTTACGCTTTTTCGAATGATTTTCGGGTTTTTTTATTGATTTAAATAAATTTTTTGTGGCTGAATACATTTTTTCGGTATAAAAATTAATGGAAATGCGTGTTTCTCCGTATTAATGTAATTCATTTTAAATTGGCAATTGAAATAGAGAAATAAGCAATGGAATATCATTCGTTATCCTCCAATTCCATTAACAAATTCCAGCAAAGATCTGCCAAAAGTGAATCTAATTTTTTTCCACTATACCAGTGTTCCAACTGTGCTGATACCTGGTGGAAACGTTCCCCATGCTCGTCTGATTCAGACGGCAACTGACGCTCGAAGTGATCCTGGTGGTGATGCATGAAATGCACTTTCAACGACATTCGAACACCGATGTTTTCGAAAGATTGCAGCATATCATCAACAATGGCACGCCAATTGTCCACTCGATGAGTGCCGAGAACTTTTTCGATCACTTATTTCAGGCTATCCCAAGCGATGAGTTCCTCCTCTTGAAGGACATTGTTGAAGTCTTCATCCTTCATCAGTTTGCGAATGTGTGGGCCATTCAACACACCTGAAATAAATATATGATTTTATATAAAAACTTTCAAGAATACTTCATCTTTGTTTGGCGGAAAAAGAATTCCAAATATTTATTTACCTTCTTTAATTTTCGCTTCACTCAAGCGTGGAAAAATGTACTCCAATCGTCCAAAAGCCAATCTATTTCCACGCACCAGTAACGCTTTGATGAAATTCTTCATTAACCCAAGTTTAATGTGCAATGGTGGCAGCAATACCTTATCCATCGGCACCAACTCCTCGTGGATAACGTTCTGCTGCCCGATTAGACGATTTGTTCTCGGTAACCAATCTCGTTTTTGATACTGTGGTGTATATCGCGAATCCCACGTACACAAGTAGCACATATTTTTAGTGTAACCAGTTTGAAGGCCACAGATAAGTGCAACCACTTTCAAATCAGCGCATATTTTCCAACAATGTTCATGGTATTTCACAGAATCCACGATTAGTTTCATGGAATCATACGTTTCCTTTGTTTTCACGGCAAGCGCAATTGGCACAGAGTTTTATGTATTATCGAAATACAGCAGCACAGCCTTGAGACTGCTCTTCGATCCATCGATGAACAACCGCCATTGGTCCGCATTGTACGTGTAATTCATGGCCGACATCAAACCATCGATATTATTACAGTACGTAAATGAATTGTTTTCGTTGCGAGTAAAAAACGGTAGAAATTTATGCTGTCGGCCACGCGAACCGAACACTTTAACTTCTGGTGACAGGATGTTCACAGCTTTAAGATGTTGAGCAAGAATTATGGTTTTATTTTGTGACAACTTTAGTTGTCTTGACATTATGTTCAAGCGCTGTTGTGTAACTTCAATGTGTTTGCATGGTGGAGTAATATTTGATGGCTGATACAAAGAAAAATTCGATTCTGGCTCCGAAAAAAAAGATGGTGGGATGTATTCTTCAGTTGGACTCGGTTTTCTCGGGATTGGCACTGGCGGAGAATGGGGAAGAGTGGTTTGAGCTGACGGAACACTTTGGTAAATATATTAAATCGCCTTTCTTCTGTTCATACCCACAACATTATTTTTACATACGTAGCACATGTTTTTTTCGTGGTCGACTGGCTCTGACCACATCATCGGTATTCCATATGGCATGCTTTCCCGTCGACCTGTTCGCCAATCATACAAACGTGCTACACACGATGAACAAGCTATTTTAGGCACCCAGTCAACATTACGAATCACTGGAATATTGAAGTACTGCTCGTACAATGTTGCAATTTCATCAGTAATTTTTTTCTTAGACGACATAATGGTCCACTTTCCGCACATATAACAGTAATGATTGAAGTTTTTCAGGCATTCATCCATTTTTTACCGTAAAAATTAATCACTTCAAACTGGAAACTTTATTTATACTTTTATTACTTTTTCGTCACTTTAAAAAAATCGTACTTTACGCGTTCGGAGACACTTTTTGAATGACAAAAATCGATCAATGAACATCTTTAAATACTACGTAAGTTTCAATATTTTACTGACAGGTACTTATGAATTGGCGCATCTTTTAAGGGTGGCTATATACCTGATTCGTGTGCGTTTGTGTAAAAAAAATTTGTGTAAAAAAATCATGCAGGTAGCCAACGGGAAAAACCCAAATAATTAAAAAAGTACACTTTCCTTTTATTTGTCCACGCACATTACCGAAAAAGCGTAAAAAACGATGGTTTTTGTATTTAAAAAGTGTGTTGAGTTGCTTGAAATGGCAATAATATTGCATAATATATTGTAAAAAGGAAAAACGGTAAGAATTATGTCGATAAGTTTGCGCAAGAACTACAAAAAAGCGCATAAAAACAGCACAAAAATGGGGAAAATCGATGAAAAATGGGCAAAAATCATGAAAATAGGCTAAAAATTTTGATTTTCTCAGTTGCAATGTGCGTTCTAATGGTGGAAATAGTAATTGTGAGCCGTATAAAGATAACACAAGAAATTTTGAATACAGGAAAAGCGACTTAAATGGGCTGAAAATGGTCAAAAATTGACGAATTGACCGAAATTAAAAAAAACGCCATAAATTTTTCCCAATGAGCCAAATTGGCACTTTCATTGGTGGAGTAGTAGTCAGGGGGCTCATCCAAACACAACCATATGGTTTTCACGTTAGTACCATTTTACAACTTGAACAGTGTAATATATTCCTATATATACAATTTGCAATAAAGCAAATAATGATATATGATTTAATATGATTACATATGAGAAAATTTCTAAAAAATTTTCTACTATATCATAATATAAAAACATATAAGATCGCATACAATATTTTATATTATCATATATTTTAATATTAAAAAATATATGTTAACAATACTCTTTTTTACTCGGGTAGGTCTAAACATGCACCGGTGTTAACCAAAATCAATAAGATTCGTCCTTGGGCTGACATAGGTGTGTGTACCAAATTTCATCAAAATATCTTAATATTTGCGACCTGTAGAGTGCGCACAAGCATGCATGAAAGGGCGGGTCGATTTCTGTGACAAGAAATCGTAGGGGGGAAATGATTCTATGAAGAATTCTAAGCAACTTTGCTCTAGAAACCATAGGTCTAAAATGTGTTTCGAGCTTGCGGAAATTCCAAAATATGTTGGATTAATTTACATCCAATTAGATGCAGACGGATAAGCTAATTTTGGTAGATCGAATTGGATAATTTGAGATCAAAATTTATCCTATGATATATTTGGAATTATTTAAATTTTAAAAAATTTTAAAAAATAACACAAAAAATTAAAAAAAACATTTATTATTTAAAAAATATTTATTTCATTAAAAAAAAACAAAAAAAAAATGCCGTGGACAGGATTTGAATCCAGGTTGCTGGCGTTGTAATCGGCCACTTAACTCACTCAGCCAAACACTGCTATACAACATGACTGACTATATGAGACAACATTGTTCGTAGTATTGAGTTATATATAATTATATAAATTTATATATATAGATGACTTAGAAAAAATAAATTAATAACATTCTTTCAAAAAAACAAAAATTTAAATTCTTAGCCCGTGAAAAAAAATTTATTCAGTAGCATATCCTTTTTTATTTGGCATCATACTAAATTATATAAAATGTTATCCGAAAAATGGATTAATCAAATTGTATATAAACGAATAACAAAGATAATTGAATTGATATAATTTCTTCCAATTTTATCTGAGTTTTGGTCTTATTCAATTGCATTAAATTTTGTTTGTTTATATGAATATGTATAGTGTAGGAAAACAACCAATTAATTAACTGAGAGAATTATCTGAATAATATTAATAAATTTTTGCACAAAACCGATGAATTTCACTAGGCATCGTCCATTGAAACTTTTTACTAAATAATGGAATTTTTGATAAAATGTTGTCAAAATATTCATTTTATTTATTAATAGTTTCATACACTTAATGAAAAAGCTCCGTTAAAACTAAATTCATAAAATATATGAAACGTTTTACTCAAATTTCGGAAATTTTTCATTTACCTTGTGAAGAAAACTTTATTATTTTACTAAAAAATTTCATTAAAACTGATCCAGCAAACTTCTCTTTGTGTAGGTTATATAATCCATTATCAGTTAGTAGTAACTATACAGAAGAAAAAAATTAAAATCATACACAAACAACGTTTACTAAGATAGAAACATCTTTGAACTCACACAAATCTCAGGTTTTTTCCTTTTTATATAAAAAATTGTCTGCTTATTTTTATAATCGGAAAACACATTAACTTAAATATGAAAATGTTTAACTAGAATCATATTTACTTTAATAAGGATAAGTATTATAGCCACCAATTACAAAATTTCGTTTTAAAGTTTCTTACTTAAATAAAATATCCTACTAAAGCCCCGTTCACATTATCACACAAGTGTTTATACTTGAACTTCACACAAGTATAATAAAAAGTATGTTGAAAATGTCTATGTGTCAAAAATGTATAAAAGAAAATCTTTTGGGTGTTCAGACTGTTTTCGACACACACAACAAATAAATGAAAACAGCTGTTCAAAAAAAATCAAAAAACGCGGTAAGAGTTTCTGTAATAAAGCTTTTCAAGAAATATATTAATTTTGTTAAACATACAAAACATAAAGTTAAAGAAAACTGTTTTTAATAAATTAATTTAAATCAAGTTTTATTAATTAATTTAATTTTCGTGAAAACGTTAGTATTTTTTTGTTATAGGTTTCGTTTATAATTTAAAAATTTCTATTTCCCATCAAAATAGATGGATGAAGCAACCATCGTTAGAGGCTTGGGAGTTGTTATCGCCATAGCTATAATAAAAAAATGTAAGAAGAAAAAACAAACTAAAAGTAGAAAGTATTGGACTCGTGAATGGCTACACTCTCAGAACAATTCCGCTGTGGAAACCGAATTTTTTGCCAACCGAATTGATTCGGTTGCTGCAACCTCGTAATTCGGTTGCCCCAACCGAATTCAGTTGTGGCAACCGAATTCGATTTCAATTCGGTTGCAGCAACCGAATTATCGGCTGTCACAACTGAATTCGGTTGATTCAACCGAATTACGAGGTTGCAGCAACCGAACGAATTCGGTTGGAAAAAATTCTGTTGCCACAACGGAATTGTTTTGAGGGTGTACTCCGACGTTATAGTGGGAAGGATTTTACCCATTTGGCTATTAAAGAACTGAAACTGGAAGACCCAAAAAGTTTTTCCAATTTTTGTAGGCTATCAAGAGAATCCTTCGAAAATTTATTAAGCCTTGTTGGACCTTTAATATCGAAACAAAACACTTCATATAGAGAGTCCATTTCAGATACCACTCGGTAAGATTGGTAAGGATAAAAAATATTTCTTTTTCTAAAATATAAAATTTATTTTCAGACTTCTACTTACTCTACGCTTTTTGGCAACAGGAAACTCGTATTCTGATTTAATGTATGGATTCCGAGTTTCTAAAGCTTCAATATCTATTCTGGTTCCAGAAACTTTGAAGGCAATATACAAAGTATTGTCCCCAAAGTATTTAAATGTAGGCAGAACATCTGACGAATGGAAAAAAATTGCCAATGATTTCTATCGTAGATGGCAATTTCCGATGTGTCTTGGTGCTATTGGTAAACTGAAAAAATATGAAGTTTTTTTGTTTTTTATTTATTTTCTTATATAGATGGAAAGCACATCGCATTTAGAGCACACAAAAAAGATGGATCGTACTACTTTAACTACAAAGGGTTCAACAGCATTATTTTATTGGCAGTGGTAGATGCCAATTATAAATTTATAATGGTCGATGTGGGCGTAAATGGTAGAGCCAACGATGCAGCAGCATTTAATTCTTCTGATATTGGGGATGCCATTAAACAAAATTTGCTTAATTTCCCCCAAAACGATAAGCTTCCGGGGACAAATTTAAAGGTTTTTTATTTTAAATTTTACCGACATAATTCCTTTTATTATGTTTTGTTTTCTCCCTTAGGTGCCATATGTATTTGTCTCAGATGATGCATTTAGACTTTCTTCAAGAATTCTAAAACCCTACAGCCAAAGGCAGCTATTGGCAAATAAAATATTCAACTACAGGCTATCCAGAGCTCGACGAGTCGTCGAAAATGCTTTTGGAATACTAGCCAGCCGTTTTCAAATTTTCCAACGCGAAATTAATTTGTCTGTTGAAACAGTTGAATTATTGACACTGGCCTGTTGTGCACTTCACAATTATTTATGTGAAGAAGGCCAAGAGGTAGCTGAAGAGTCCGATTCCGACAATTCAAATCTTGTAGGGTTGGAAAAATCACCAGGCAATAAATACACCGACGATGCATCGGAAATAAGAAATATATTTAAAGAATTTTTTAACGATGTTGATATACTTCCATGGCAGATTGAATCGGTGAATAAATTCAATTTTTAAAACCATAAATCAATATGTAATTTACAATATTGTATAACATTTAAAAAAAATAAACAATACCAGCAAAACTTTCTATTACCTGGTAATAAGGTTTGTAAGAAGAAATTAAGGTATGTAACCTCTTACTTTGCTATTCCAACAGCTATTATTTTAACAAGGGCATGTCATTGGAGGTATGTACTTTCCAAAAGAGGGCTAGGTAACAACATAAGAACATGTTACTTTAATGTTACATGTTAGGAGTTACGTAACCACTTACATAACCGATACTGAGCACAATACTACTTACATAACAGCTTAAAGTAAGGCCAAAAAAATGTGTTACAAACAGGTTTGAAATAACACATTAAAATTATGCGCTCACTTACTGTATAAAAATATATACTTACTTCTTACAAAAAAAATTAAAATAAGACGTTATCGTGTTGGTTTTTTATAAATGCTAAAACGAAGCATATTCATATTTAATTAATATTTACTTAGATTAATATAAAGTTAAGAAAAAACATAAAAGATATTTCAGTCAATATGTATAAAACATATAGATTATTTGTATCGAATATTTTAAATAGAAAATAACACTTATGTATCGCATTACAAATAACTCCTTATTTTGAGGTATTTGAATACACCATCGGTAATAAGTGGCTATTTCTATTAAGTGGTCACGTATCACATTAAAAGTAACTCCTTATTTAACGGTTTTAAAATATCCCATCTGTAATAAGTCGCTGCTATTATTTAGAAATCATGTTGTGTATTACAAGTAACTCTTTTCTTTGAGGTGTTTAAATATATCATTGGTAATAAGTTGCTATTACTACCCAGTAGTTATGCAGCACATTATACGTAACACATTACATTTTGGTTATGAAATAATGCAATGGTAAGGGGTATGGTATACCAGGTAATGTGTTCTGTAATACCAACATATTACCAAGGTTTTGCTGGGAATTAAATAATTTTTTACTTTAAATTCACTTTTCATTTTTTTTAATTATTAAAATATATAAGACAATTCATTATTACGTTTCATTCATATGTCTTTGTTTTCTACCATATTCGAAAAGCAATGTCATTATTTTTCCCACTACTTCATCTCTTAAATCCGTATTTGTTATTTCTTTAAGATGTAACATAAAAAACGTTGTTACTCCGTCCTCGTATTCATTGGTTGGGGTTGCTTTTTTCAAATCCATCCATTCAAAATTAGTGGCTGATTTTAAAGCATTATCTACATCTGACTCATCCGAGTTCATTTTCTTGCGTTTAATTTTTGGTCTCCTTTCCTCTAATTCTGACTGCGAACCGTCGTCTAAAGACTGAAAAACAAAAATATTATGAGAATCTAACTTTTTCCTTATACTACATTTACACTTAACCAAAAACTAGTAGTTTTTGAAAACTACCCAGCAAAACCTTGGTAATATGTTGGTATTACAGAACACATTACCTGGTAATACCATACCCCTTACCATTGCATTATTTCATAACTAAAATGTAATGTCTTACGTATAATGTGCTGCATAACTACTGGGTAGTAATAGCAACTTATTACCAATGATATATTTAAACACCTCAAAGAAAAGAGTTACTTGTATTACACAACATGAGTTCTAATAAACAAAAAAATTGTTTTTGTGCCCGAGCTGGGATTCGATAATAGTACCTCATTCACATATATAATTATGTGTGGGATTATATATGACAATATATAATAACATATTAAAATATTATTAATCCCAAGTTGCAGTAAACATAACTTTCAGGTGCTGTTGGCAGTAAATGGGTTAATTTTTTTAAGATCTGTAAAAATGATATTTACAAGTATATTAAACTGAGTTAAAAAAGTAAAAAAAAATTTTTTGTGCCCGAGCTGGGATTCGATAGAAGGGTCTCTCAGGTAATATGTGACTATATATAATTATATATTAAACACATAGAAAATATTACTGACGTGGGACCATATATAATCATATCTAAAATTATATTGTTAATCTTGCGCCATATATGGAATCATATATAATGATATCTTATAGCATTTAATCTAATATATAATCATATATAAAAATATCTTACATTATACAATCAAAAACTGTTTATAAGAGGACATATATTGCTTAATCTCAAAATATATGGCTTATATGCCACCATATGTGGTCATAAATTATGTTATATGTGATCATTTATAATTATATATGACAACAGATCTGTCATATCTTATTACACAGTACAACAGCCAATCTGGGGGGTGAGAAATTCCAAGTCAGGGTGATGGTACTAGGTCAGTATAGTAAAACCCTCAAAGGGTTTGGCGTTCGTATGTGTCATTTTTTTTATGACCTTTTAAATTTTTTCCTTATCTTGATGTTTTTTCGCTTAGTTGTAACATTTTGGCAAAAACGTAGTTTAACATAACTCGAGAACCACTTGTCCGATTTTGATGAAACAAATTTAGAAAAATTTAGAATTACAATTTCTTTAATCCGTTCATATAACGTATATATAAAAATGACACATACGAACGCCAAACCCTTTGAGGGTTTTACTATACTGACCTAGTACCATCACCCTGACTTGGAATTTCTCACCCCCCAGACAATAATCCCAAAAATGTTCCATAGTGTTATGTATAGCACATATAGTTGATGGTTGATGTCTAATTTTATAAAAGACAATATATAAAAATATATGGTTACCACATAAGAAACATGTAATTATATATGGCTATTCATGACAACATATATTCTCACATATTATAAGATAAAACATAATATGTGAGTACTTGGACAGGATATAATAAGTTTGTGCCGATGTTTGTAATTTCAAAAAAAATAATATTGGCACCAGACCCACCTTTAAGTATACACAGAAAAAAACAGTAGGCACCAACAATGGGAATTTGTAAAAGTAATCACATTTTCTTTTAAATTGAGATTTTATTCCCAACAATTTTTTTGTTTGAAATATTTGTAACTAGTTTGTAAACTGTTATCTTTCATATAAAAATTGTTTACAAATAAAAATTCAAAGTTACAAAAATAAAATAAATTTTTTTTTGGATTTACAAATTTCTTTGTTGGCGCCTTTTTAAAAAGTTTTATTTTTGTATTTACAAATTTGGTATGAGAAGGGTGTTTAAAAATTTAATTAGAATTCTGTAAATGTACCGATCGATCCAGAATAACATTTTCTTTCGATGTAACGATATCCGTCCGTCCGTCTGTCTGTTCATATATTATTGTGCGCACGGTATAGGTCGCAAATATGAAGATATTTTTACAAAATTTGGTACACTGACTTATTTCGGTCTAAGGACAAAGCCTGTTAATTTTGGTTAAAATCGGTCCATGGTTAGACCTAGTGCCTATATAAAGTTTCCCACAAAATTATATTGTTTGCACACTACAGGTCGCAAATACGAAGATATTTTAATGAAATTTGGTACACGAATTCAAATGAGCTCATGAATAAAGCATATTGCTCTTATATGGAATGAGTCCATGTTTAGACCTAGTACCAGTATCAAGGTCCCCCAAAAATGGGCATTTTTGCTCGCTAAAGGTCGCAAATATTAAGATACTTTGATAGAATTTGGTACACAGACTTATATCAGCCCAAGGATGAAGTCTATTGGATTTCAATCCTACTAGTATATGGTATCGTATAGTCGGCATGCCCGATTATATGATACCCTACACCAGTCTGGTTGAAAGCCAACTAATATTTTGATCTGATATTCGAATGGATTGAAATGGACTTCCTTCAAAATTTGTCTATAAAATGATAGAAAATTATAAAAACGGTAAGAAATTTCGAAATTATGTTAGATGTATTTAAGAGAAAATTGGAAATATAGTCCATACGGGCGATAGGCCCAAATATGGACCGATCCTATCTAGAGTCAATAGGCTTTGTTCTTGGGCCCATGTGAGTCAACGTACCAAATTCATTAAAATATCTTCGTATTTACGACATATAGCGTGCGAAAAATCAATTTTTGGGTGACCTCTATATGGGCACTAGGCGTATCCATGGACCGATTTTAACCATAATACACAGGCTTCTTCCTTGGGCAAATATAAGTCGGTGTAACAAATTTCATCACAATATCTTAATATTTTAGAACTATAGTGTGCGGATATGCAAATTTTTGGGGACCTTTATACAAGCACTAGGACTGAAAATGGACCAATTAAAAAAAAAATTAGGCTTTGTCCGTAGGCCCATGTGAATCAGCGTACCTAATTTCATTGAAATTTATTCGTATTTGAGACCTGTAGCGTAGGAAAAGGCCAATTTTGGGAGGAACCTTTATATGGGCACTAGGTCTAAATATGGACCGATTTTTATCATATTCAGTAGACTTCGACCTTGGGCAGATATAAGTCGATGCACCCAATTTCATTAAAATATTTTCGTATTTGTGACCTGTAGCGTGCGAAAAACCTAGTTTTGGGGGTACCTTATATGGGCACTAATTCCAAATATTGACCGATTTCAACCAAAATTAATATGCTTCGTCCCTGGGATGATATAAGTTAGTATATCAAATTTCATCAAAATATCTAAACATTTCCAACCTGTAGCGTGCATGCATTTTAAGGCTGATTTTTTATATCATCTGCTTAGCACTTTAGTCAAAAATAACAATATTTTGAGATTTTTTTATTATAATAAGGAATCTGATGAAGATTCCTATCTGAAAAGTCCAGAACTATTAACCTGATTCACAATGCTTACAAGATAACGCAAAATTTACACAAACATTGCAGTGAAGCACTACTCACAACATATTTTAGAATTTCCGCAAGCTCGAAATCCATATTAGACCTATGGTTTCTAGGGCAAAGTTGCTTAGAATTCTCTGTAGAAGCATTTCTCCCCCTCTACAATTTTTTTTATTATTTTTGCCTCCATACAAATTGACCAGCCCTAATGGACAGACAGACAGACGGACAGACGGACGGACGGACAGACGGACGGACGGACAGACGGACATCGTTAAATCGAAATAAAACGTGATTATGAGTCGATCGGTATACTGTAAGGTGGGTCTAGGTCCAATATTTATTTGTATTACAAACATCAGCACAAACTTATTATACCCTGACCACGTAGTGGTGTAGGGTATAAAAACTACGAAAAACATAATGAATAGTTGGTAAAAAAGTTTAATAATCGGTTTATAAATTTAAATTTTGAATCAACGTAAACATTTTCAAATAGTTTGCTTTTTTTTAGTTTTTGTACGAATTTCGAATTTTAGCTGAAGGCAACATACTAAATGTGGGTATCATTTGAAATGCTTTTTTGAGGCGCGTCCACCGGTATATACAACATGTTCAAGCATCTCCAGATATGTCCTATTTTCAAGGAAATTCTACATAAAAAAATTTTTTGACTCTTTTGTTCGGAGATGTTTGGGATTGAAATGTCAAACTTACATATCATCTATAGTCGATTTAAATGAACACGTGTTTTAGATTTTTTTGAAGTTCGCGATTGTTCCCGTTTTATCAGAAATTCAATGTGGTTGAAACAATATATTCTAAATATGTATACCAAAACTTCTCTTTTGACAAGTAAATCAAAGATAGGTAGATATAGTTTAGAATTTTTCAAATTTAATACATTTTTTACGGTGCTCTGGACCAAATTTTGATAAAATTTTTGAGTTACCCCAATTCAATAACAAAAATTTATGTAATTTTTTGTGGGCTTATTAATAAATAAAATATTTTATTGAAATTTTATAAGTTTTAGTGCCCATATTGCCCAATTTAGAACATATTTTTTCACCACATTGAATTTTTGAGAAAACGCGAAAAATAGCGAATTTCAAAAAAAAAAACCTTAAACACGTGTTCACTTAAATCGACTATAGGTTATGATATGTAAGTTTGACATTTCAATTACAAACATCACCATACCAATCAGTCAAAAATTTGTTTTTTTTTAATTTTAAATTTGGATATGTTGGAACATGTTATATATGCCGATGGAGGCGCCTCAAAAAAGTCTTTCATATGATACCCATATTGAGTATGTTGTCTTCAGCTAAAATCCAAAATTCTTACAAAAACAAAAAAAAAATAGATTTTTTACAAATGGTCCAGCTCGTGAGATCTCATTGCTAGACCCGAAAAATTTTGGGAATCATCATAAAACAAACCAAGGTTTATTTTAAGGGGGCACTTTTTTTTGTCCATATAAGGTGAGTCGCTCTAATGGATATATATGCAGAGCGCATACTTCGGGACATTTTTGTTATCCACAGTTTAGTCTGGAGACATTTGGTTAGTTTGGGGATTGTCCTCAAACTCTTTATAGGTCTAGCGAATAGTACGAAGCAGGCTCGTAGCTATGAGGAATGATTTGACAAATTTTAAAACATAACAAAATAATTCGAAAGAAACAATGTTTTTTAAAAATGTAATAAAAAATATTAATTTTGTGATCAAATCAAATAGCAAATGGCCAATTTTTGGACATTTTCATAAATAAATTAGACTCGAAATATAATTGCGAAAACTGTTTTCAAAAAATTTTCTAAGCTGTTGGGTGCCCATAGAACTGCTAAGCATAATCAAAGAGGTTAGAAAAGAAAAAGAATTCAATCCTCTCATTTACTGAGAAAAAATTTATTAAATGTGATTCCAAATAATAAACTGAATTTTTTTTGCACCTTTTAATTGACAAGTGGCTATTTTTTTATTATTACTACTAAGAGCTTTCGTCATATTTATTATAATTTAAACATTAAATTGATGAAGTAACCTTAAGTTTGATTATTTTTATTCAAATTGTATGTCATTAGTAGTTTGGTATTAAAAATAGTCGAAATCGGTTTAGAAATTGTGAGTAAAAATGTGAGGACACCCGGAAATTTCCATACAAAAAGAAACATTTTGTACAAGCAAACAATCGGAATAAAAATGACTAGATTTGGGTATTATAGTTCAGAGTTAATTTCAATCAATTTTATTTTGAACTAGTGTGCTCTTCTAGTTCACTCGTTCATTTGAGAAATTCTTTCAGTTGTTCCATACACTAATATAGAAAGAAGTCTTTCAAAATTTTCTGAAAAAACAGCTGAACTCAGCAGACTCTGTTTGCTAAACATTAGAAAGATACAAATAGCAAGAAAAAACCTTTAAATTTACTAAATTTCAGTTATATTTTAGTTTATCGAAAATGGAAATTTACCCTGCTAAAATCGGCAGAAATTTTCCTGTACCCCGTTTCTGTATCCAATGCGAGAAGTTTTGTCATTTAAATCACCCTGCATTAAACAGGGTGATTTAAGCGATGATAAAATGGACTGGAGTTTTAGTCGTAAATTTTGCAGATATTGTAACTTTTATAACTGAGTACACATGTAATTTTTTAAAATACCTAATTAAATTAGAAATAACTTACATGCACCGTATTATTAGCTGATTTGGTTTCATATATATGTTATTGTTTGCGACTCATCCTATATAAAGCAGAGCAGGGTTGCATATCACATGTTTTTTGCGAAAATTTTTTCGATGCGAGAAATACAGAAACGGGGTGCTGGATACTAGTCGACTAAACCATCACAAACAATTTTAAATTTTTAAGTTTTTTTTCGATTTTCTTAATGCGAATAAAAATCTACACTGCAGAAAGCAGTCTACTATTTTTTAAATTATACTTCTATTTATTGTTCCAGGAGAGACTGTTATTTGTGTTGAACTCAATTAAATTTAAAGATAAATTAACTTTTGAATATATAACAATTTCTTTACAGCTTTTTGTCTACTAATATTCAGCAAATTTTTTTTTGCCGATATTAGCTACATAGGTAAATTTGCAATTTAATTAAAAAAGATTTAACTCTAATATTACTAAAATTTCGTGTATTTAACAGTTGCACTTTTGCTGTTCTTATCTTACTAATATTTAGTAAAAAGGATTTACTAATTTCAAAAGCTTTCTGTTCGGGCCGCTTTTAAATAATTTTGAGTACCTTTTTGTGTTTCCCGAGTAAAAAA
The DNA here is from genome assembly GCA_949987735.1 of Leucophora obtusa. Lineage (NCBI taxonomy): Eukaryota > Metazoa > Arthropoda > Insecta > Diptera > Anthomyiidae > Leucophora > Leucophora obtusa. Next base: position 52,057,720 of record OX465296.1, read on the forward strand.
GTTTATATATCTTATATATAAGAATATAAAATAATCATATAAGTGTTTATATAATCTGATCCCCAAAATGGGTCTATAAAATTTTATCAGATTGTATTATTTTAGATACAATTCAATCTAATATTATACAATTGCATATATTCTGATGCAATTGTCTCCCAGAATTGGGCACATTTAATTGAATCGTATTATATCTAATCTGATATAGGTATGTACTCTTTAATACAATTGGATTTCAAGATTTAAACCAAAAATATGTTGGGTTTTGAAATATGTTTAAATTGTAAAACTGACATAAAAAATATTTTCATTTTGAAATTTTTTCTGATTTTAAATAATATAAATTTTTATCAAAAATTGACTCAAAAAATATTTTAAATTAAGATTTATCTAAATTTATATATAAAATGACTTAGAAAATTTTTTGGAATCTAGATTATATAAAGTTTTATCTAAAATGACTTGTAAAATATTTTTGATAATTTATCATTTAAACCCAGTCAGAAAAATACAGTCGGCGGAAAGTTGGCAAAACGTTGGACACGACAATACGTTGGCAAAACGACTGAATTTCGACGTTTACAGTAGGCTTCCAACGTCGAAATGATAACACCATTAAACAGTTATACGACTCTATTTTTCGACGTCGGCAAACCGTCGTTAATGCAAAAAATACTGTACCCTAAAAATGGAAAATTAAGTATTTTGCTGATACTATAAATACGAAAAATTAAAAGTTTTTCCAGTACCTTAATTTAAAAAAAAAACTGTATATTGCCAGTGCTTCAAATTCGAAAATTTCAGTACTTTTGCACTACCCAGCAAAATATTGGTAATGACACCTCATTACTATCTGCATTACCCAAAATGATATATCATTACCTTTTGCATTATTTTATAATATAAAATAATGACTTCCTAATAACGGCCTTTTGTATTCATTGTTTCTAAATATAAAAGAATGACTTACTCGTAATACTTTAAACAAGTACTTTTTACACAGTTAAATTTTATACATTTTTATTTATTATGTAAATATGTTTTATGTTTAAATTTTTATGACAAGTCCTAAAATTACACACTAGAGAAAACTTAAATTTTTTTGAATGTATTTCCTTAAGCTAATAGTATTTGCCTAAGTCCTTATTTTTAAGAATCAAGTAAGCAATCGGATAACCACTTATAATTCAACTTTTTGTAAGCATGTGTGTAACCACTTATTATTCAAAATCTCATAACTACTTATTTCTCATTTTTTCGTAAGCGAGCGGGTAAGCGTAACTACTTATAAAAACGACCACGCCAAACAACAATAATGAGTTTAGACGCCATAAAATAAGTTGTGCGGAGCTATGAATTTCTATTATATAACCACTTATTTGGTAATGAAATATTTTGCTGGGTAGTTTTAAAATATATCATATAGCGTTGGAAGGTCACATCCAGAATCCAAAAAAATCCAAAATCTCCCTCCACTCCAATTTTGCAAATACAGACAAAATTGCACGTTTTTCTTACAAGCAACAACAATAATATCCCATTGGTATACCCCTTGTATACCCAGCAAAATATTGGTAATGACACCTCATTACTATCTGCATTACCAAAAATGATATATCATTACCTTCTGCATTATTTTATAATATAAAATAATGACTTCCTAATAACGGCCTATTGTATTCATTGTTTCTAAATATAAAATAATGACTTACTCGTAATATTTTAAATAAATACTTTTTACACAGTTAAATTTTATACATTTTTATTTATTATGTGTAAATATGTTTTATGTTTAAATTTTTATGACGAGTCCTAAAATTACACATTAGAAAAAAACTTAAATTTTTCTGAATGTATTTTCTTAAGCTAATAGTATTTGCTTAACTCCTTATTTTTAAGAATCAAGTAAGCAATCGGATAACCACTTATAATTCAACTTTTTATAAGCATGTGTGTAACCACTTATTATTCAAAATCTCATAACTACTTATTTCTCATTTTTTCGTAAGCGAGCGGGTAAGCGTGACTACTTATAAAAACGACCACGCCAAACAAAAATAATGAGCTTAGACGCCAAAAAATAAGTTGTGCGGAGCTATGAATTTCTATTATATAACCACTTATTTGGTAATGAAAGATTTTGCTGGGTAGGAATACAAAATACTCATTGGGAAAACCTCAGCAAACTTTTGAATCGTGAATAATTTTTCCTTTTGTGAATATTTATGATTTTCAAATTACATCCAACCATCCTGATAATGTCTGCTTGCAAAACAACGGTAACATTATGGTAGTAAAAGAAATATTTAGTAAAAAATTTCCTAAATACAAATGTGATGATATTTTTCTTAAAGGTAATATTTTTAATGAAAATATCAGATTTTTTGATTACCCTCTAACCATCAAAAGAAGTAGAATTGCACAATGTTAAAAATTTAAATGAAAATAATGTTGAAGTAAACATACATTCATAATATTTTATCCTTAAAAACAACCTAAAATACATATTAAATTAATGGAAAACTTAATTAAAAAAAGAACTACTGATTTTTCATTATATTCAAACCATTTTGCTATTTATTTTCAAACATTGTTTAAACAATCCATAAAAGAAATAAAAGTAATTGAAAAGTATATTAAAACAATCATCAATTTTTAACTGACAAAACGTAAAAAAAACGATTTAATTTTCAAAACACTACACAACACACACGTTCATATTTTTATTGGCTATGTTTGTGTGTATGAGCAAAGAATTTCTTGTAATTTGAATTCAAAGAATTTTGTATATAAACAAACTATTTTAACAAAAAAGAAAACCGAAAATATTTAAATTTTTTGTTTTAAAACAGAAAACAACGAAATTATTTAAATTATTTTTTCTAAAAATAGAATATTTGACTGAAAATAACAACTCCTACAGACGGTACATATTTTTTTCTGGTTTGTTTTTTACTGATCGATAAAAAAGTTAAACAATACGTTTCAATGTATTTTAATTGATTCTCACCAAACATCATAATGAAGCAATTGCAATAACTCTTTTACACAAATAATTCGTTGGAATCTTAATCTCAAATAAAGTATATTTAAAATAAACAGTTGTCAATTTAATTTTAACTTTTTTCTCTACAATAAAAGAAAAAATAGTACTTTCGTTAAACCTATCGTGGAAATTTGTACAAATACATAAAGAAATAGCGTTACACAAAAAAAAATCAAATATATTAGTAGTACTTTTTTACGCAAATGGTAATTTCATAAGTTTACACCATAATTTTAATTTGTCAAATTTTTTATATGTACTTTCAATCGTATTTGATACATTTTTGAATTTGTTGCCCACTTCCTCTATTGCGTTTTATGAATGCTATCAGTATTTTCCAAAAATACGGATAAATTATGTAAAAAATGGAATCTATCAAAAAATCTGTATTTAAACTTGTAAAATTAAAAAAATTTATACAAATTATGTAAAAACAGTACTGGCAAAGCACTGTTTTGGGTAGTACTGGCAAAATACTGGTTTTCCAAAAAATCCGTGCTCTGCCAGTACTAAATTTTTTGAAGCGTCGGCAATTTCTGGCTGGGAAGTTATATGTAAAACAACTTATAAATTTTTTTTGATAAATTTTTATATTAAATTATATCTAAAATGACTTAGAAAATTTCTTCGATTTGGGTTTATATGTGATTATGTATTGGGTTATAACTTATTGTATATTAAACCTCAATTTATGGGATCAACTATATCTGATTATATATAGTTATGTGTAACATGAACATTAACACATTTTTTGGTATATGATTTTATATAGTTATAAATAAGAAAATTTCGGGAAACATTTTAAAGATATTATAATATATGAATACATATGGATGCAAAGCCATTTTATATTATATATCGTCACCTAAAATGCAAAAGGGCGATTTTCTGATTCATTATGATGCACTACACTAAATTACATTTCCCTAGAATATTTTAAACGTATATGTAGAAATAAGTCTATAGTCGTGTTTTAAACAAGAGAAGAAAATATAGAATATCTTTAATTCTACAACGTTTTTTTTGGTTCTCGTGTAAAAAAAAATAAAAAGTGTTGTTACGCCATTTTGCATTTTAGGTGACGATATGTTAATGCGTATTTTTGTATTAAAAAATATATTCCCAGCTAAAAATCGACATATATGGATACAGGTTAAATGTATGTGCGTGCATGCTCATAAACATACATTCATGACCATACATGGATACATAAATCTCCATACATTAATCATATATGACCATACGTGTGCATTAACGTATTTTGAGGTAATATCTACATGTGTGTGCATTAGAGTTGTCCAAAAAAACATAAAAGTTGGAATTCGAGATCTCCACAATCTTGCCCCTATTCCTTAGTGTCTAAAAACTCTCTGTGCCAAGTTTCAGCTAAATCCGATTTTATTTAGAGGTAGCACAAAAAGTTGTCTTTTAAGAATTAGTATTTTATCTCTAGAGTAATTTATACAAAAAGTAGGGTTGACTTTAAATTTAATTATTTCTTAACCTGTACGCTAGTATTTAACAATTTTTTTTAAATCTGGTCTTAATTAATGTGAACAAAAGGAATTTGAAATCAAAACTTAAAAAAATTAAGTAACTTTTAAGTAATTCGCGGTTTTTTAAAAATTATACAAAAAATACATATTTTAGTTAAAATTTCCAAATTTTCCGAAAAGATGTAATTAAAAATTCAACTTGTTTATGCCTTGTATGCGCAAATTTCTCAAATCTGATCTTTATTTTAATGAAGATTATGAATCAGCAATCAAAATTGAAAAAAAGTTTGTGGTTTATGAATTATTCGCGATTTTTGAAAATTAAAAAAACTCAAGTTTTTTTAGGTATTTTCCTAATTACCTGTAAACGGTGTTATCGAAAAATCCAATTTGTTATACTTATACAATTTACTTACCACGGGCCTTCATTATATATAACACTGATTTTAATTTTAAAAAGGATAACAGATATCCTTGCAAAATTAACTTAAAATTTTACTTTTTTAATATTTCGCTATTATTTAGGTTGCTATAATTTTATTGCTACCAAAAACCCTATCTCACATAATAGGACATTCCACAGATATATATTAATGCAAAAAAGAAATTTTCATAGTCGTAAATATAAGAAAACATCCTGATCAAAATTGAACATTTTTTGTATGAAATTTGCAAATTTCGCGAAAACCGCGACTCCGATTTCAATTTTGATTTCATATTCGTAATGTACACCTAAAAATATATTAGATTTGATATGTCGCAATCGTAATATTTATATATTTTTAATTTTTTCTCATTTTTTCCATTATTTTAAATTAATTAAAAATAATAGAACAAGCACTACCTCGAAACTTCAATTGCGATGTGCTACCCAGAGACTATTAATTATAGAGATAGGAAATCAAAACTTAAACTACTCACCGATAGAGGGCGCTGATATTTAGTATTACCTGAGCAACTATTTATTATCAGTTTAATATCAGTTGAGCCTATATTTATAAACTCAAAAACTGCTGAAAACTGCTCAAAATAAGGAAAAACCAAACGCGGAATATATTCAAATAATAAAATTTTAAATATTTGTTTGTATTTCTTCCTTTGTTGTTTGTTTTTATTTAAATTTAAATAAAAAAAGAAAATTGTCAATTTTTTTAAAAAGTGCCATCTAGTGATAACGATTTTTTTATAACTTATTTTTTTGGTGATGCCATACCCCTGGTGCTACCTCTAAACAAAACTTTTTTGGTGATTTTTTTGATCAGACCACATTTTTCTTCAAAGTGGCATATTTTTAGGCTTGTGGAGCGCGAAAATTCCAACTTTTATATTTTTTGGACCAGTCTAGTGTACATGCATGAACATACATGAACACTAGGGTTTGGGGTTCGGGAATTCCCGGGAAATCCCGGGAACAGTTTGATAGGAATTCCCGGGAAAATAATATATTTTTCCCGGGAAAACGGGAAATTTTAAAAATATTAAATTTTTTAAATTGTTTTTGTTCGGAATAAGATTTTTTAATTTTAGTCATAAAAAACATTTTAAATACCAAAACAAAAATGTCATTGTTAAAATATTTTAAAAGGGAATCAATTTCTTTGACACACAAAAAAATCTTTGCCAAGTAATTAGGAGCATTTCAACTAATAAAAACTTTTCGCATAACTTATTCAAAATTTATGTAGTGAAACCTAAAAACTTGGTAAAATGTTTAGAAGAAATATAAGTTTTGTTTCTTACAATCTAAATCGCCCTTACTATCTAAATTTTTCAAATGGCTGGCAGTATACCTTGACTTGGTTTATTTTTAGAGCATTCTGATTGGTTAATTTATTTTCAACCTATCAAAATGTTTGAAAATATAAATATTTTTGTAAGGTTTTCATACACAAAATGAAGTCGACTTTAAATTTAAAATACTCCTTTATATTAAGGGCCAATAATTTTATAAGTAAAGTTTTCATTAAAAAATGTGATATTTTCAAGGAGGTTTACTTTATTTTAATACACCTGCTTTCAAACTAATACATTAAGTATGGAAATACTTCACAAAAAAGGACAATGCAGCGCTGTGCAATATCTGCCGTAAAAGACTAATGGTTAACGGGAAGTATCTAAATTTGGTTATCCGACATCTAAATTTGGTTCACAAAAAAAAAATTGATGGTCATGCAACTTCTCTTGAAGAAAACAACAACAAGAATAATGTTCAAGCTAAAATTAGCAAAGTACCCGAAGAAAAAGTGTGAGCTGAATAGGCATTGAACGTTTTATGGGTAGGGCAAACATTTCCTAAAATGGTATCCAAATTAGATCTTAGTTTATTAGAGAAAGTTTTTATAATAAAAACATGGCATTGCCAAAAAATTAAACCGATGTAAAGAACATTATATTAAATTACTCCAATCATTTAAAAGATATCACGATAAAAGAAATATCGAGCAATATTTCTAACAATAGGAGTTTTACTATAATCTTAGATGAATGGACAAGAATATCACAAAAGCGATATTTGAACATATTTATAAACGGAAATAATTCATTTTATAACCTGGGGTTGGTTTATATATCAGGAAGGTGTAATGCTGATGAAATAAGAAGAATTGTAGAAATAAGACCAGAAGATTTTTATTTGTCTTTGGAAAATAACATTGTGACCACCATATCTAATCGGCCAAATGTGATGAAACGGTTTGTTTCCGACAGTCCAGTAGTGGGTGCTTTCTGCTGGAATCATGCAATTCATTTGGCAGTGCTTAGAGTAATTTATGTGAAATCAAATGTTCAACCTTCTGATATTTTTACTTTGATATCTCACTACACAGACTGAATTTGTACTGAAATAGTGTTTTTTTTTTAACAAAAATTACTTATATAGGTGGTTTTCATTAACAATTTTGCTAAAAAATATTTCCCGGGATTCCCGGGAATCAAATTTTTTTATTCCCGTTTCCCGGGAAATAAAAAAGTCCGGGAAATCCCAAACCCTAATGAACACGCATGAGCATGCATGATCATACATGTAGATATTACCTCAAATTTCGTTAATGCACACTAGGGTTTGGGATTTCCCGTACTTTTTTATTTCCCGGGAAACGGGAATAAAAAAATTTGATTACCGGGAATCCAGGGAAATATTTTTGAACAAAATTGTTAATGAAAACCACCTATATAAGTAATTTTTGTTAAAAAAAACACTACCCTAGTAAAAATGATTTTTATATATTCATATATGATTTTTATACAATCATTTATGATTTTATACAATTATAACTTGTCGAGTATTGTGAAACATATATTTTTATATGATTATATCAAAAGATATTTAATTATATAAAATTATATTAACCAGTTCCACCATTTTTTGGATCAGATAATATATTTTTTATATAATTATATTAACCCATACATGATTTGATCCGGAAAATGGTGGATCTGGTTAATATAATTTTATATAATTAAATATCTTTTGATATAATCATATAAAAATATATGTTTCACAATACTCGACAAGTTATAATTGTATAAAATCATAAATGATTATATAAAAATCATATCTGGTTATATAAAAATCATATCTGATTATATAAAAATCATTTTTACTAGGGTATTTCAGTACAAATTCTGTTTGTGTAGTGAGAATTCAAAGGAAAAATATCAGAATGTTGAACATAAAATGAATTGCATGATTCCAAAAGAAAGCACCTACTACTGGACTGTCGGCCACAATTTTATTTTCCAAAGACAAATAAAACTCTTCTAGTCCTATTTCTCCATTTCTTCTTATTTCATCAGCATTACATCTTCCTGATATATAAACCAACAACCCCAGGTTATAAAATGAATTATTTCCGTTTATACATATGTTCAAATATCTCTTTTGTGATATTCTTGTCCATTCATCTAAGATTATAGTAAATCTATTGTTAGAAATATTGCTCGATATTTCTTTTATAATGATATCTTTTACATGATTGTAGTAATTTAATATAATGTTCTTTACTTCGGTTTCATTTTTTAGCAATGCCAGGTTTTTATTATAAAAACTTTCTCGAATAAACGAAGATCTAGTTATGGTGCGGATTGACATTAAGTCGACTGCGGCTAATTTGGATATCATTTCAGGAAATGTTTGCCCTACCAATAAACGTTCAATGCCTATTCAGCTTACATTTTTTTCTTCGGGTACTTTGCTAATTTTAGATGGAACGTTATTCTTGTTGTTGTTTTCTTAAAGAGAAGATGCATGACCATAAATTTTTTTTTTGTGAACCAAATTTAGATGTCGGGTAACCAAATTTAGATCCGTTAACCATTAGTCTTTTAGGGCAAATATTGCACTGCGCTGCATTGTCCTTTTTTGTGAAGTATTTCCATACTCCTGATATGTTATTCTTAAATATAAAAGAATATATTAGTTTGAAAGCAGGTGTATTAAAATAAAGTAAACTTACTTGAAAATACCACATTTATTAATGAAAACGTTATTATATAAAATTATTGGCCCTTAATATAAAGGAGTATTTTAAATTTAAAGTCGACTTCATTTTGTGTATGAAAACCTTACAAAAATATTTATATTTTCAAACATTTTGATTGGTTGAAAATAAATTAACCAATCAGAGTGCTCCAAAAATAAACCAAGTCAAGGTATACTGCCACCCAATATTTTAACTAAAGTCGACTTTAACTAAAATATACATTTGAAAAATTTACCCCTCAATTCATAAATGCTTTGTAAAGTTATAGCAGGTTTACAAAACGTCATTTTCCTACAAAATTTGTTCAATAAACCTCCTATAATTTTACAAAGCGTTTATGAATTTAGGGGTCAGATAGTAAGGGCGATTATTTGTAGGAAAAAACTTTTTTTTTCATATTTCTTTTAAACATTTTACCAAGTTTTTAGGTTTTACTACTTAAATTTTGAATAAGTTATGCGATTAATTTTTTTATGATTTTTTTGTGTGTCAAATAAATTGATTCCCTTTTAAAAGATTTTAACAATGACATTTTTGTTTTGGTTTTCAAAATGTTTTTTATGACTAAAATTAAAAAATCGTATTTCAAACAAAAACAATTTAAAAAATTTAATATTTTTAAAATTTCCCGTTTTCCCGGGAAAAATATGTTATTTTCCCGGGAATTCCCGGCAAACTTTTCCCGGGAATTCCCGACCCCCAAACCTTAATGCACACGTATGGTCATATAGGATTCATGTATGGAGATTTATGTAGCCATGTATGGTCATGAATGCATGTTTATGAGCATGCACGCACCTGTATGGATCCATATACGTCGATTTTTAGCTGGGTTTTTATATATGAACTTTTTTACTCGGGTTGTTATTTTATACAGGATGATTTCTATTTTTAAGGATATTTTCTAATTCTGAATAAGATAAAAGAACCGAAAGGAACAGTGGAAATTTAACTTATTAGTGAACGCGACATTTTTGGGGTTTCGCCCCACACAGATATTTCAGGAGGCAATAAAATGAAAAACCAAGCTAACTTTGCAAAATGCTCTGGAATTTTACTTTCATTTCGCGTTGGAACCGTAGGGCTTGAATTTATTGTTGCGCTGTGAAATCAGTCTAAGATCATATTGGAATGCCGTACTCCATTGGAAATCAAAATAATAATGATGTAATCTAGTTTTAATATTTAAGCTATCCGATAATCTATAAAATTTTAATAAAACCTTTTAAAACTAATAACGAACAAGGAAACCGAACAAATAAATTAAAAATTTGTCCAAAAAATGTTAAGATATAATTTCACTGTTAAAATCATGTAACAAACCTTTGAGACACACAGCCTTACCATCAATATTTTTCAAACCCGAGTAAAAATAGTTATATAGGAAATTATATAATTTAATATGGACTAATATGTTTATATATAGTCAAGTGTAACACTATATCTTTGCGGATATAATTATGTATAGCTTTGAGTTTTTCAAAAATTTCTTATATGATGTCATATATAGATCAGTATAAATATACATGTCCCCATATATATTTGTATGTGCCATAAATATTTACATATGCTATGACAATTTTAATACATCGTCATATATAATTAAAAATGGCTTTATCGGAAAATATATAAAGTTTTATATCCCGAGTAAAAAAAATAATATGATGTCATATGTAATGATATCTTATTTAATATAATTGGAGATATGCTATGATCCGAAAAATGGTGGATAAAATTATATCGGATAAGATCTAAATATATTAAATCATACATAATCTTATCCGGATTTTGACCCGATATAATAATATATAATTTGATGTAGAAAGACATAATTATATAACGCATTATATTTCAGGCTCAAAACAAAAACTATTAAAAAGTACTAAAAAATAACACCCTTAAGTTAAGAATTCAAAATTTAAATAAAACTAAGTATTTACAAGAAGTTGTACACAAGTGTAACCAAGCATTTTAAGCCTTCTCATATAAACTTGTATTATACCCGTAAATTTTGTAAACCTGGTATGTTTATAAGTTTAATGTCAAAATCCATACATAAAAAATATGGCTTGTATTTATACAAGGTTTACAAGGAATTTACGAGTTATAATGAGTACGCCGTTTATATTTTGAAATCATACATAAATATATCTCAAAAAAACAGAATCTTTTTACATTGCGCTATACTTAAATATATTTAAAACAACTTAGAATAAAATTTAACATTGAGCTATATAAAACTTTATTTTTTTCGATAAAGCCATTTCGAATTATATATGACGCTGCATTAAAATTGTCATAGCATATGTAACTAGATATGGTACATATTTATATATATGGGGGCATATATATTTATACTAATCTATATATGACATCCTATAAGAAATATTTGAAAAACTCAAAGCTATATATAATTATATCCGCACAGATATAGTATCACACTTGACTATATATCAACATATTAGTCCATATTAAATTATATAATTTCCTATATAACTATTTTTACTCGGGATAGCTCAATGTTAAATTTTTTTCTAAGTTGTTTTAGATATGTTTAAGTAGAGCGCAATGTAAAAAAAAATCTATGTTTTTTTGAGATATATTTATGTATGATTTCAAAATATAAAAGGCGTACTCATTATAACTCCTAAATTCTTTGTAAACCTTGTATATATACAAGCCATATTTTTATGTATGAAATTTGACAAGAAACTCATAAACATACCAGGTTTACACAGTTTACGGGTAGAATACAAGTTTATATGAGAAGGCTTAAAATGCTTGGTTAGAATTATGTACAACTTCTTTTAAATTTTTATTTAAATTTTTAATTCTTAACTTAAGGGTGTTATTTTTCAGTACTTTTTAATAGTTTTTGTTTTGATCTTGAAGTATGAAGCGTTATATAATTATGTCTTTCTACATCAAATTAGACATAATTATATCGGGTCAAAATCCAGATAAGATTCTATATGATTCAATATATTTAGATCTTATCCGATATAATTTTATCCACCATTTTTCGGATCATAGCATATCTCCAATTATATTAAATAAGATATCATTACATATGACATCATATTATTTTTTTTACTCGGGAAGGCATATTTTTGTGAAAGTCGACTTTATTTTCAAGCAAAGGTTTTGTTTTTACCATACCATACTAAGGCCTCAATTTATAAATGCTTTGTAAAGTTATAGCAGGTTTACAAAACGTCATTTTCATACAAAATTTGTTCAATAAACTTCCAATAATTTAACAAAGCGTTTATGAATTTAGGGGTAAATATTTAAAAAAGAACTTTTAAAATAATGCCAAACATACATATATGTGCATTAAAAAATTTTGTTTATTGTTATTGAAAATCAAAACAAAATATCCAAAAATAAAAAGAAAATTTGGAAGTAAATGTAAACAAAATTTGAAAACAATAAAAGCAAAATGAATAAATATAAAAAAAACAAATGAAAACTTCAAATTTAAACAGAATTTTAAGGTTCATTTTAAATATTTTGTATGGTAAGAAATTTAAAATAATAGTCAACTTTTGTGATTTAAAATCGACTTCTTCTTCTTTACTATCAATATTTTTCAGAGGTATATTTTTGTTAAAGTCGACTTTATTTTAAAGCAGAGGTTTTGTTTTTACCATACTATACAAAATATTTAAAATAAAACTTTTAAAATAATGTCAAACATATACATTCACAAATTTTGATTATTTTTATTGAAAACCAATAAAAAATATTCAAAAATAAAAAGGAAATTTGTAAATAAATGTAAACAAAATTTGAAAACAATAAAAACAAAATAAATAAATAAAAAATAAAAACAAATGAAAACTTCACATTTAAAACAGAATTTTAAGGTAGGTATATTTTAAATATTTTGTATGGTATGGAAATTAAAATAATAGTCGATTTTTGTGATTTAAAATCGACTTTTTCTTTTTTATAGTAAAGGTGATAGTACCCGGGTAAAAAAAATAATATGATGTTATATGTAATGATATCTTATTTAATATAATTGGAGATATGCTATGATCCGAAAAATGGTGGATAAAATTATATCGGATAAGATCTTAATATATTAAATCATATAGAATCTTATCCGGATTTTGACCCGATATAATTATATCTAATTTGATGTAGAAAGACATAATTATATAACGCTTAATACTTCAAGATCAAAACAAAAACTATTAAAAAGTACTGAAAAATAACACCCTTAAGTTAAGAATTAAAAATTTAAATAAAAATTTAGAAGAAGTTGTACATAATTGTAACCAAGCCTTCTCATATAAACTTGTATTCTACCCGTAAACTGTGTAAACCTGGTATGTTTATGAGTTTAATGTCAAATTCCATACATAAAAATATGGCTTGTATTTATGCAAGGTTTACAAGGAATTTAGGAGTTATAATGAGTACGCCTTTTATATTTTGAAATCATACATAAATATATCTCAAAAAAACATAGAATTTTTTTTACATTGCGCTATACTTAAACATATCTAAAACAACTTAGGAAAAAAAATTAACATTGAGCTATATAAAACTTTATATATTTTCCGATAAAGCCATTTTAAATTATATATGACGATGTATTAAAATTGTCATAGCATATGTAAATAGATATGGCACATATAAATATATATGGGGACATGTATATTTATACTGATCTATATATGACATCATATGAGAAATTTTTGAAAAACTCAAAGCTATACATAATTATATCCGCAAAGATATAGTGTTACACTTGACTATATATAAACATATTAATTCATATTAAATTATATAATTTCCTATATAACTATTTTTACTCGGGTATTTAAATTGTTTAACCAATTTTTTACCAACGTGTCTTTAAAGACACATCTATTTTTAAGAGCCCATAATTTTTGATAGGAAGGCGATCTAACAACGCAGTAAAAAGCATGTGATAATTTGAGGTCTGGGGAAAAATTAAATTTAAAAAAATACTAACATTTTTATTACAGAGTTGTCATATAATGATTTTACAAAAACACTTTCCTTTAAAGCACTTTTTTCCAAAAATATTTTAAAAATTTCAGGAAGATGAGATTAATATAATAAAAGGAATATGCTGATTTCGATAAGAATATATGAATAAATTGACTGATCCAATCAAGGGGTTTCCGTATTTGTAAAATAGTATGTATGCAGAAAATGAATCCGTTTTTTAAATATTATAATTGGGATATTTTCTTTCAACTAGCAAAGAAGCAAACAAATTTTAACAACCAGAGTAAGAAATTATTAAAAATAATACGAAGGAAATTATTAAAATTTTTTGCAATTTTTTCACAGAAGTTTATGGGTGAAATTAAAAAATGTGATAAATTTTTGGGCCAAATTTGTGAGAAGCAAAAAGTGTTAATATTTCGGTTTTTTCTTAATGGAATCAGTAGATTTAGTCATTATAAACCTTATTGCAAAAAATCTCTTCTACAAGTTGTCGCAATAACTTTTTTTGCACAATTTAAATTTTTTTTGTTGTAACGGAGTTTACATTTCTGCAAGCAAAAGATATAACAAAAAAAAAATTGCGTACAAATTTTCTTCAATTTATTAATTTTTCGTATTTGGGTTTTCAACTTGCTTTCCAATGATATATAATTTTTGTTTATCAAATTGGCGGTTTCGCGAATAAAAATACAATTCATTCCGCGAAAAAAAATTTTATTTTTTTTTTAATTTTGTATTTTTTGTCCTTTTAAATGCTTTTCAAAAATATAAAATTTTTTAAAATCCAAACAGCGGTTGCGCAGTTACAAATTAATATATTAAAAACATAACATTTCGCGATCAAAAAATTCTTAAATTGTGTGACACAAATTTAACTTGTCAAACTAATGTCAGTAATGAAATATCGATTCAAAACCAATGAAATGCAAAATCAATCGTTTTTCTCTCCAGCATCTTAGGGTAAAAAAATGATCAATTTTTTTGATTTGACACAAAATTATTAGTTGAATCGTCTTTTGACGCATAAGTATTAGTTGAATCACCTCTGTTTATGGTTATTTTAAAATATTTTAAACATTTATTTGAATGAAATCTGATGCAAACAATTGTGGTTACGGAGTTTAAAGTTACGGAGTTTACATTTGGTTACTTTTTTAGTCTTCTTTCAGAAACGCTTTGTCAGAATTTTTTTTCCGAAACAAAATCGCATGATGCCTATAAGGTGAATCCAAATATGATATTGTTTTTCTTACTCGTTAAATAGTTTGGTGTAAAAATTAGGAACGGAGTTTACAACATTTTTTCAAATCTTATTAAAGACATCCTTTTTCATCTCGAGAATGTTACATGCTGCAGAAAAGCTTCAAGTCTGTTATACTGGATGATTACTTACAGTTCAATGATCATTTGAGTATAAATAACATTATACTTTTCGGAATATAAATAATAGATAACTCCATAATTCTGGTATATGTATTTTTATCAAAAATTATGACGAAAAATCGTTACAGAGTTGAAGTCGTGATAGCTAAGATATACGAAAAAGTTTGTAAAATGTATTACATTTTATTAAAAACGGCACTTTTCCTCTTCATAAAAATTCTTACAGTTAGTGTTTAGCTTTATTGGTTATTAAAATATAAGCTATTAAAGTTAAAAAACCTTATGAGTTACTTGTTACGGAGTTTACATTTGGCCTATAAAATTGGCCACAAATTTTATGTATTAACCACAAATTGGTCAGCTTGTTATAAATTTTGTAAAACAGGTGACAATGCGCTGATATATATCGAAATATGTAACTCAAATGTAATGCATGCATTAGAAATTAGGTGGTTACACGGTTTTTATCACATTTTTTGATATCACCCTTATATTAGCCGCTTTTTCTAATCACTTGGATTTAATAAATCCAAAAAGTAGTTCTAAAAGTGCTCAATAGATGGGGTTAGATTCTCCCTATTTTTAATTTTCTGTCCGACACTTCTTTCATCCCAATTTTTAATACCGAATTCGATGATGAAGGATTTTATATAAAACAGCGATAAACAGTCTGGCCTTTCAGTTTTATCACTTTAATTTATATTTTTACACAATTGAAAAATTCCATTGCAATATTTAATATTCACTAATCGGATTTAATTAAATTACTTACGGTAGAGTGAAAAATTGATATTTCTATTTCAGCTATTTCTCCATGTTCAAGATGAAAAATATGTATTTGGTGAAGTGTAGATTTTGTTCTATACATATTTCATAAAAAAAATTAAAAAAAAAACCTTTTATTTGTTAGTTTTTCAATTTTTTGTTTCTCTTTTAATTTTCATTCGTATTTTTTTCTGACATTAAATTAATAGGTTGTTTCATATATTTGTGCTTTTATTGTGGATTTATTAAATCCAGCTTTTTTTTGTTGGATTTAATAAATCCACTTTTTGTATGAAAAATTCCAAATCCAGGTGATTAAAAAAACGATAATTATCAGATTATAAAAATTAAGTTTTCTTTTTATCAAATATTATAACGCTTTAGGTGCGTATAAAGTTTAAATTTTTCAATTTGAATTTATTATATCACCACTTGAGGGCGCGACCAAGATATAAAAAATAAAAAAAATGTTTACTGCGAAACCGACCTATCCTTCTACCAATTTTTGTCAGAAAATTCACACGGAATTTTGGCAAAAAATTGTTAAAACAACATACTCCATATCAGAAATGGATTGCATAAAATTTTAAATATTGACAAAAAAACTAAAATTTTTGAAAATTTTAATCACCTAGCAATCAAATTACATTTGAAATATTCTATATTTGAGTTTAGAACTCAGAAAATGCGTTAAAAATTAAAATTTTCTTTTTCTTTTTTATAAAGAAGAAGTTGATCCGTAGACCACCAAATAAACGGTACTCTCCTAGATACTAGAAAGAACGCGTTAAACACGGCGGATGATCCCTTATGATTTGGGTTATCAAATCGTTTTCTTAAACGTAACACACTTATTTAAATTGTTATTTTAATGTGTATTTTCCCGTGACGGTGTTGGACCAGATGTCAAAATTGATGACAGAATAAACGCAGAGGGTTACTACAAGAGCACATGCTTCCTCATATGCAAGAAAAAATGGCTGTTGGAAGCATGTTCCAATACGACAATGAACTTAAGCACACCAGTCGCTTAGCTATGCATTTTCTAAGTAACAACGGTGTGCAAGTTTTACAGTGGCCAGCACAGTCTCCCAATGTAAACTACATAGAGAATATTTGGGAGCTTGTAGACAGCGAAATACGAAAGAAAAAGCGTTCAAATTTAAGGAATTTCGAAATTGTTGCCAAACAGGTGTAGCAATGCATACCTTCACAAAATTGGTTGCGCTCGTGAATTCCATACCTTCACGAATGAAAGGAGTAACTAAAATAATAATAAAATAAAAAATGCAACTTTTATGTATTTTACATCAAAGTTGCATTTTTTTGCTCGCACAAAGTAGGCACTAGTTTCAAAAAAAAGTTCGTAAAAACTAATTCACAGAAATAAATGCAAATAAAACGACTTAAAATATGAACCTACACATCAACGAATATAATACCAAATAAAAAACCATTAGGAGAAATCATAGCATACTTAGATGATTTAGCGTAGCGTTGCAATTTTTATGCTCGCAACTGTATATGAGGCATTCCACACCAAATGTCCAGCTTGTAAAATATATATCGTACCAGTGTCAAATTTTCGTTATATATACGTCTGTGTAGCGGGAAACACAATTCGTACTTTTCTATAAAGTGGGCTAGGTAGGCCTGGTCAAGTGTTGAAAAAAATTAAAAGCGTTTTTAGATACCAATTTGTTAAAATTTTTTGAAATATGTCAAGAGCCAAAATTAATCATATTCTATAGAGTTTCTCACGTAATATTTTCTGAATGAAAAAAAAATATTTAAAATTTTCAGAACAAGTTCTGAATTTGGATTTTTTGTGTTTTTATGAAAAACTGAATTTATCAAAAAACACCCTACTTTTTTATTTTTAAGTATTTTTAAAAAAATATCCAGATAATTTTTTATTGGTGAGAAAAAAAATTGGACATTTGTTCGGCTTTTTTTTCGACAAAATTTACATTGAATATCACAGTACAACACATGATTTTGGGACTCAATTCTGAGAATTGCACGTGAAAGTAGCCCCAAAAATAAAAACTTCTGCATCATTCGTTTTGTCAAGTTTTAAAAATTTAATGGCCATACGAATTTTTTGGCTCAAAGCCGATTTTTAGCACTTTTTTCTATATTTTAACACGATTATATCTCGGTATAATATCTCTTTTGTGTCTGAAGCAAAGTTGTAGATATTGAATATGGGAAAAACTACTGAATAAACCTACCCGAAAAAAGTCCATCCAGTGCCTTAAATATCGCAAAAATGCCCATTTTGTTACCATCTTCCCCATTTTTCACCTTTTTTACTCAATAACTGGGTTACAAATCCACAAATATGCTGGTTTTCTTTTCTTTATAAACTTTATTTTGCATGAAAATAAAAATTACAGCTATTCTTACACAGAAAATATGAAATTTTTATATGTTATCTATAGATGGAAACAAAATTTAGAACATTTTCAATTATTGTCAATATCCATCTTCGTTGAAGTTGATGCTTGTGGTTCTGATGATCTTGTTTTCTTCGTAGGTTGTTCATATTCTGAGTCTGCATCATACGCGGTTTCAGCAACTAATATAAGGGGGAAAATCATACGCCTCAGTGTCCAACTCAATGTATTTGTCTACGGTGGCGTATGATTTTCCCCCTTATATTAATTGCTGGAACCGCGCATGGTGTGCATCATCATCCGAGTTAGACATAATATTCAAGGGCATGTTTTGTTCAGTGTGTACACCAATTTCAGTGTCATCTTCATCTTCGGTGCTTTCCTCTTCAAACTGCATAATTTTAGAACTCCACCAGCAAACCTCCGCAAGCAATGCATCTAATTATTGCCGTTGAATCGCTTTTCCATTAGCATGTTCACCTGGTGGAACCTCTCTCCTTGTTCGTCCGATTCCTGAGGTAATTGTGCCAAAAAGTTATAAAGGTGGAAATGCATGAAATGTAATTTTAACGTCATGGATGCATTGATTTTTTCAAAATAATACAACAAGTTGTCCACTCGCATCTGTATGTCATCTCGCTGTACACGGTTATTTCCTAAAACGCCTTCGTTGACTTGTTTCAATGCGTCCCATGCACATAGGTGGTTATAATGGTTCGAAAGCATATTTGTGAAAGATTGGCTTTTCATTAATTTTCTTATATCCGGTACTTTGAAAGTACCTGTTTGAAATAAAAAAAAAGTATTTGCGACAAAATGATTGAAAATGCGAATATATCGAAGTGAACAAATTTAGATATGACAATATTTAAATACAGACAACGATACGTACCGTTTCTAATTTTAGCTGACTCTCAAACAGTCAAAGGAGTCATCAATAACTTTGACTAACACTTCGACGAATATCCCAGCTATTCCTAATTTAATTTGAAGCGATGGCAACAAAATATCATCTAGATCCTTTATCGAAGGTTCATTATGTAATTTTAATTGTTTCACGAGCTCGGGAGTTCGTGCTTTCCAATCTTAACATTTATATTCCCGTGTAACGCGAATCCCAATTACAAAGGAAACAGAAGTATTTTGCAAAACCGATCTTTAATATAATGCCTTGCAGTATGTTGATAACCTTTAGATCACAACAAATCATCCATTTGTGTATATTGTATTTGATTTTCTCCAAAATTTCAAACGTTTCCTTCATAGTTGTGCTGAATCCCAATGGAATGGACGGTTTTTTGTTTGTTTTGTGCAACAGCACAGCCTTCAAACTTGAAACTGAACCATCGATGAATAAACGCCAGTCGCCAGCGATATAATCCATTCCCAATTTTTTCACTAAACCTGGGATATCATGGCAGTAAGTGAAAATCTGAAAATCAGCTTGGCGTTATCGGTATGATGTTGCGCTGACATTTTGCTGGGTGAGTTTTCTACGCTTCAAAAATTATGTCAACATTTCGGATTTTTGTTGTGATAGTCCAATCTTAGCCACAATGTAATCCATTTCGATTTGTGTTAGCGGTTGTGGTGATTTATTTTCAATATCTGGTGTCCAATCTGCATCATTTACATTGGTCGGATTGGTGAAAACGGTTTCGGCTTGCAGGGACACAGTATCCAGACTCGGAGCTTTAGGTGGATCGTAACAGCAGCGCGTTGTATTGGAATGGTTGGTCAAACTTATGTAAAACTAAGATCTGTCTGGTCCACACAACATTTCACCCCGCTAAGAATGAGGGCCTAACTTGCCAAGACATACCTGATTCCTTCTCTGATGTATAGGAGTAAAAAAGTTTTGATATAGTCATATATTATCATATAAAATTTTGTATAATTATATATTGGCACATACATACCAAGATATAAGTATATAACATTTTACGAAATTATATCCTAAATATATAGCTATATCTTGATATATATTGCACAATATATAGCGCAACATATTACAATATCCAATTATATATAGACCTATATATAGTTACATATGCCTCATACAATTATGTATAATTGTATCGAATTATATATTATATTGGATATTATTATATTATATTTGATACATAAAATATAAAATTGTATTAAACCGTATTTTCTTCCATCAAATTAGATCTAATTGTGTCAAATTAGATCTTATGTGATCATAATACGATCTAATTTGATACAATTAGATGTTCCCATTTTTCGGATATAATTATGGGTCATTCCATCTCAAATCGACCAATGGTTGGGAGGGGTCGCCTTTCGATTTGGATGAATTTTGGTCAGAACTTTTCTTTCAAAATCCCGCTGTCCCGGACTTTTTCATTTCCCGGGACAGCGGGACTTTTTCTGTATTTCCCGGGAAACCGGGAATTCCCGCTCGTTACAAAATAAATAAATCCGACATATGTTGTACTTGAAAAACTCGATTTCTATTAAAAGACCCTCCGACAAAGTTCGTCTTTTGGTTGCAGATTCGTCCGATCCGTTTAGCACTTTCAGATAATAATAGTAATGAACATATGTGCCATTCAAGACATATTTGATCCCATAATTCTTTAAACTGTAGATGTGCCATTAAATTTTGTGCTGCAGTTTTGAGTGAAATTTATATGGGCACAAGGCCAAACATAGACCGATTTAAACCAAAATCAATAGACTTAGTCCTTGGGCCGATATAAATCGGTCTACCAAATCTTATCGAAAAATCTTAATATTTGCGACCTGTAGCGTGCGCACAAGAATAAATGGAGAGACAGACGGACGGACGGACGGAAAAATTAAAAAAAGAACATTATTTATAATCAATAATGGAAATATAGCGCATTTTCGAATAAAATTACCCTGATTTGATTTGATTGAAAAAGCTGTGTCATCTTTTTTCATTAAATCGAGGTAAACGTGTGTAAAGACGACTCAAAAATACCCACAAAAGGTATTTGGTAACTTTGACCTCAATTTGCTCAAAAACCAGATGTGCTGGAAAAATTTGGAAACCAAATTCGGACCCAGCACGGAAAAGTTACTTGAAAACGTGTGGTCGGATGCCCAAAAAATCCAAAAATTTTAAAATATTTATTAGCGAAAATGTGTGCGGTTTTTTGTTTATAGCTTTTTCAGCACTCAAAAAAATTTATTCACGCGAACAGATACTTCTTTTTAATATATTTTAAATAAGTTAATCTATAAAAAAAATGTGCGCCACTAATTTGAAATTTTTAAAATCTGAAATCGACCTGTTTCGTAGATTTTCCCATATGTAACTTACTTGTAAAAATTTTATCATCTCTCTTTTAATTTCAAAATAATTTAAAGGAAAATGTGATAATATTTGATCTCAAATTAAACGAAAAACATTCATTAAATAGTTTCTTCACTTTAATTAGTATCTTTTAAATAGAAATTTTTTATGCCGCAACTATTTAAAAAGAAATTATTTAATTTGGATAGTTGTATTTTAAATTAACATAAAAAAATCGAGAATAATTTGAAAAAGCATCTGCATAATATTTAAAAAACACAATTGAAATAAAGGAATATCAGTTGGAATTTAAATAAACTTATTTGAAGTGAAAAAACCTCAAAATACTCAATTGAAAATACGAAAATATTACTAACTTTTTAATGCCTGGCATTTTTTGGAGGTATTTGGAACTGAGATACGGATGTTGAAATGTTGTATATATTGCTTGATTTGAACAAAGATCACCATTTTCAAGAAAATTTTTTTTTCTGAAGTTCGAGTATTTGTTTTCGGTTTAATTTAACCAAATTCAACTTACATCCAAAAACAATTTGGCCTAAATAATGTTTTTTATACTAATTCAGTTTATTAAATTTAAAATCGCATTTTTTAATATCAAATATTTCTTATTTAAATTAATTTCAAACCAATGCTTTAAATTTATTTAATTTCCAAAATTGCAATATTTAATAGCTGAAACTTCTGTAAAAGAATAAAAAAATTCCGGGAAATCCCGCACAAAATTGCGGGGATTGCGGGACTGAAAAAGGGCACATAAACCCTATTCATCATATAACGAAGTTTTGCCAAAGAAAAAAAATTCCAAATTTTTTTTTATGCAATATTTAAAATTTCAAAAAATGTCATAAATTTTCTAATTTTTTGCTTTGTTATGAGGTTATTTTTTGAATATACCGAAAACTATAATAGCTTGTTTTAAAGAGGATATTAAGGCGTATTAAAAAAATTTTACAATTCTACAATTTTAAAAATCGAAAAACTCAAAAACCTATTTTTTTTGCTCAATTTTTTTTACGCTTTTATTTTTTTGGTAATATATTGAAAAACAAATAAGTTAGGAAATGGCACATACACATGTATACATTAGAGCGACTCACCTTATATGGACAGAAAAAAGTGCCCCCCTCAAAATAAACCTTGGTTTGTTTTATGATGACTCCCAAAATATTTCGGGTCTAGCAATGAGATCTCTCGAGCTGGACCAATTTTAAAAAAGGTCTTTTTTTAGTTTTTGTAGAAATTTGCATCTTAGCTAAAGACAACATACTCAATATGGGCGCGTCCAGCGGTATATATAACATGTTCAAGCATATCCAGGCATGTCCTATTTTCAAGGATATTTTATAAAAAAAAATTTTTTTTGACTCTTTTGTACGGAGATATTTGTGATTGAAATGTCAAACTTACATATCATATTCTACAGACGATTTAAGTGAACACGTGTTTTAGATTTGTTTTGAAATTCGCGATTTCCGCGTTTTATCAGAAATTCAATGTGGTGGAAACAATATGTTCTAAATAGAGCAATATGGATACCAAAACTTTTCTTTTGACAAGTAAACCATCGCTGAGTGGATATAGTGTAGAATTTGGGAAATTTAATACATTTTTCACGGTGCTCTTGACCAAATTTTGATAAAAATTTAATACGCCTAAATATTCTCTTTAAAACGAGCTAAGAATCATTTTTGTAGCTATTATAGTTTTCGAGATATTCAAGAAATAACATCGTAACAAAGCAAAAAATTAGAAAAATTATGACATTTTTAAAAATTTTAAATTTTGTAAAAAAAATTTTGTAACTCTTTCCTTTGCCAAAACTTTGTTATATGACGAAAGAAAAGTTCTGACCAAAATTCATCCAAATCGAAAGGGGTCGTTTCCAACCATTGGTCGATTTGAGATGGAATGACCGTTATATATAATATCAAAAGTCATATAATTTTTTTTAGTAGGGTATACAAGAAACAAATTAAAAATAAATACGGAATGTTGTGAAAAAAATATTTATAAATTAGTAGTGGCATATTAAACAGATAGACCTCAAAAATGAGTCCAAATTATTAGCGGTTGACTTTAGACCAGAAGGTCATTATTTTTACATTGGAGGAAGAAGGAGTACCTTGCCACGAAATTGCAAGACGGATAGACTGTAGTAATCCAACCGTGAAAAATTTGCTGGAAAAAAACCAGGACGAACGTTTAGAGAGCAGCAGCAGGAAAAGAACTAGGAGAAAAACATCTGACCGAACGGATACCGTTATACACTGAATGAGCCTGAGGAATCGTTTTCAAGTGCCTTCGAAAAAAGAAGAGTTTAATGATTGAATAAAAATATTTACTTTTTAAACCCTGGGAAGCCGACGCTGACTGATAAAATGTTGTGTTTGATGTTGTGTGTTTTGTTGTGTTTGAAAACTTTTGGGAGTCCTATTATATATTCTCGTTGGTTTAACTTGCACTGTGCCGACAATTTTCCGTACGTGCGACGTTTTTCAGGAGAAAGTTTTAAGGACACGTGTGTAATTAGAACGGTCAAGCATCCTCAGAATCAAATGATCTGGGGATGATTTTCTTATTTTGTACGGAGTCCTTTGTTGTTTGTGGATGGAATTATGAACGGAGAAAAATATGGCGAAGTCATAACGGGACTTGTTGTGCCTATTGTAGAGGAGCAATACGGGCATTCTAGTGAGGCTATATTTCAGGATGACTCCGCACCATGCCACCGTGCAAAATCGGTAAGTTTAGAATACAAATATGTAGTGTCATTATATTCGCATGTTTGTAGCTAAAAATTATGGAATAATCTTTTAAGTCTTTTTTACAGGTGCAAAAAATATTCTAGGATCTCGGTATTTAATACATGGATTGGCCTGGAAACTCCCCGGATTTAAATCCTATCGAATATTTATGGCACGTGATGAAACGTAAAGTGGCCCAGCATAAACCGCAGAGTAAACCCGAGCTAAAAAGAATTTTGGAAAATGTCTGCGAAAATGAGATTTGAAACAGAGAATTGCAAAAACTTGTTGAGTCAATTCCTTCCCGAATCGAAGTTGTTTTAGCCACCAGAGGGGGGTCGACATCTTATTAGACTTAGGTCGGCTAACTTATCTAAAAGAATGCTTATTTAAATACTATTTAAAGTCATCTTGAGGAGAATTTTACTCTTGGTTAATATAGTGAAGTTGATCTTCAACTTTAATCACGAATAAAATTTGCATTAAAATGACTCTGGATAGTCTTAAATTGAGCGTACTTTTAGATAAGTTAGCCGAACTTAAGATTATAATAATATTTTATCTAATATTCAAGTAAACAGCCGGCAATTTTTTTTTTATTGTTTAATATTGAAAATATTTTGAAAACCGGAATAAGTATATGAAAATAAAAATTATCCTTTTATGTATTTCATATGGAAAAAAAGAAAAATGCACTTTCGAAACTATGAAATTTTGTTAAACCCCGTATTTTTATTTATAAAATCCATGTTTAAAAATTTTGCGTGTGGTCCAAACATAATCTGAGAAATTTAAAAAAATATTGCGAAAAATGAAGTGGTAAGATGTGTGTGACCGCAGGTGTATACACAAATGTTATATTTTCGGATAGGGATTTTAAATTTAAGTTCGATATTACCTCGGATATGTCTGTTCTAAATTTCATTTCAGTCGGACCACTAAGTAAGAAATGGTCGAATTATTTCCAACAATTTTCACGCGAAACTCATTGTCCTGAAAAATTAGTTTTTTTATATGGAGTATAACAATTTTTTCACGTGAAACTCAAACAACTTACGGTGCTTAAGGAGATATAAAATAACAGGTGATTTACTTGTAGTCTTGCTTAGCCATGGATCTGTTCGAACATTAAATGAGTTACATGAAAAACAATAACAACAAATAATATTTGTTCTTGTTTTACGTGTGATTTGCTTCATGTTCGCACAGATCTATGGATAGTCAAGACTACGAGTTACGATATTCAGCTATTAATTAATATTACGTGCTTTTGGGCGCTTTTAATTGCTCGTACTCCGCTTTTGATTTGAAAACTTGGCATCACTGACAGTTAGTAACAAGAGCAGCACATAAGAAAGAAAAGTATTGGAACTCACATTAAATATAAAAAAATGGAAAATATCTCATACATTAAATGCACATGATGTACTTTTTCAAATACGATGAATACAAGTAGTGAAATGCTGATGATGAAAATATCCAAACATATAAAATAATGCTTGACAACAATGACATAAAATTAAACAACAGAACTTTAAGTAATGAATTCATTGTTTAATTAATTTTCCAAAAATGCCGGCCGTTTTTCCAGCCCAACACTACCAACTCATTCTCAGTAAATCATATGTATGATTATTACTATGGGCCCTCATTAACCATGTCTGCGTTCTCAAAAACTTGTACAAATTCATACAAACTTGTACAGGTTTTAACTAAACTGAAAAAATAAATCAGTAGAGAAACTAGTAAAACGTGTTGTAAATCAATTATACTAGTTTTTAGTTTCAGTTATATTTTTCATCATTAAACTAATTTTGAACTAATCCCAGCAAAAAAAATTGCAAGTAGTGCTTTACAAACTACTTCATTTAATGCTGCACAAGTATCCGTTAGTGTATTTTTACTGCTTTTTTAGAATTACTTCTGAACAACTTCAAAAAATCACTTCTTTCATTGCTTCCCAAGTATCCGTTATTACATTTTTACGGCTTTTTTAGAATTACTTCTGAACCACATCCAAAAAATTACCTAAGTATTGCTTGTAAAGAGTAATTGCTCTAAAAGTGATCGTAAAAAGTGATTTTGGTATCATTTGGCATTTCCAAACATAGGGTCCCGGGTTCGATTCCCGGCGGGACCAATATTTTTTTATTTTTTTTTTTAATTTTTTTTTATTCTATTAATTTTTTTTTTAATATTTATAATTAATTTGTTTAAAATCAATATTTTTTTTAATTTTAAAATTTTTAAAAATATGTATACCTAAGTAAAAAAATTAATATGGGGAAATATCAAATTGTATTAAATTCTGTATAAATTAGATAGTACGTGTTGTTTATCGTAGTTAAGTTTATTAAGTAAAAAGATCATTCTTTGTTACATAGTCTTAAAGCTATATCCAGTCTAACAGGGTGATTCGTATTTGCACAGGTTATTAATACTACACTGAGCAAAGTAAAAGTACATTATACAACATCTTCCTTTCTTTTTTTTTTTTTTTAGAATAAGTTCATTAGTTTAACAATTCATTTATAAATACAATTAATTTCTTAAAATCTAAAATTATTAAAAAATTGATTTACGTATCATGTACATTTGCAAATATCTAATTTATAAAGTAATGATTTAACAATCAAATCTTTTTGGTGGTACAACTTTTCTACCAATCCGAGTTAATACATAATCACTATTAGAATTTTCATTATCATTTGCAGTTTTCTTGCTTTCATTCTCCCCATTAATATTACTACTATTCAAATTATCATTTCCATTTACAGTTTTGTTTTCATTTTCTACCTTTAAATGATTAGTACCTGTTGAGCTAGTTAAGGGTTGTGGTCTAGAAAATAAGTGTTGTTCGGTTCTTCTATATTGTACACCTTCATCATCCCTTACAATAAATGATCTAGGTTCCTCGCACTTTTTCGTTATTTGCGCAGGAAACCATAACGACTTTGTGTTCTTCTTAAACATAATGTTGTCACCAGGTTTGAATGTGTTATTATTTTTTGCATTCTTGTTGTAATTTTTTGCAGATTTTATAGTTTTATTATTTATTTGTTTTTTATAGATTTTAAAATTAATAAGTTTTGGTTTAAAATGTTTCACAGCTGATGGCAATTTTGTTCTCAAACTTCTCGACATTAACAGTTCAGCCGGACTTGGCATGTTTTCCTTAGGCGTTGTTCTATAATGTAAGAGTGCAATATATGGATCACCACCGCTTTCTTCACATTTGTACATCATCTTCTTTATAGTTTGTATAGATCTCTCAGCGAGGCCATTAGATCTTGGATGATATGGGCTAGACGTTTTATGTTGTATGCCCCAATCAGTACAGAATTTAGAAAATTCTTTTGAGTTATAGGGGGGACCATTATCCGAAATGAATATCTCTGGAATACCGTGTCTTGCAAATATTGATTTTAATTTAGTTATTACATTGGTGCTGGAATATCCATTATTTAATGTATCTATTTCAAAATACTTTGAATAGTAATCAACAACCAATATGTATGGTTTTTTTTTATATTCAAAAATATCAAACCCTACCTTAAACTACGGTATATTATAAATTTCGTGGGGTATCATTTCTTGTTTGGGATTTGAGTTACGATATTTCATACATATTTCACAGTTAGATACTATGTTTGAGATATCATTGTATATATGGGGCCAATATACTGTTTTTCGAGCTAAACTCTGACATCTTTGTATACCCATATGACCTTCGTGTAAACAATTTAGTATTCTATGACGTAAGTTTTTTGGAATTAAAATTTGATTACCTTTTAAAATCAAATCATTAAAAATTGTAAGTTCATCCTTTATTTTGTAATATGGAAGAATTTCTGAGTCAATTAAGTTTTTGCGTTTTGGCCAACCATTTTGAATATAATTTTTAATTTTCTGATATGTTTTATCTATTTCATTATATTTTTTTATATCCTCTACATTTGAGAATGGTATTTCCATAAAGGATCTTAAGAAATTGCAATGAAGAGATATTTCTTCATCAACTTCAACTAATGCTTCCTCACGTAAAGGACACCTTGAAAGAGTATCCGCAATATATAAATACTTGCCGGGCTTATAAATCACATTTAAGTCATAAGATTGTAACCTTAACATAAACCATTGTAGCCTTGGAGGAATTTTGTATAAAGGCTTATTAAATAACGATACCAATGGTTTATGGTCTGTTTCAACGCTTATTTTTCTTCCATATATATATTGATGAAATCTCGTACAACCAAATAAAATGGCAAACAGTTCTTTCTCAATTTGCGCATAATTAGTTTGTGCAACTGTTAGTGAAGCTGATGCATAAGCAATAGGATTTTTATCATGGAGAATCGCTTCCCCAACAGCATATTTTGACGCATCTACTGTTAAGATTAATTGTTTTCTTGAATCAAAATAAGTTAAGACTGGAGCTTTAGTTATTTCATTCTTTAATTCATTGAATTCCTGCTGTAAAATTTCATTCCAGTGCCATGCAATGTCCTTTTTTAGAAGTTGTCTCAAATTTTTTGTTTTTCGCGACAAATTGTCAATAAATGATCCTAGGTAATTTACCATGCCTAAAAAACGTTGAAGTTCCTGCACATCTTTTGGTATAGGCATTTTCAGAATAGATTCAATTTTACTTATATCTGGTTTAACACCCTTATCATTGAACACGTGGCCGATAAACTTTATCTCGTTTAACAAAAATTTCGACTTAGACTTATTAAACTTCAAACCAACACTTTTTGCTCTCTCTAGTACAGCTTCTAAAATTTTATTATGTTCATCAACCGTTTTTGCATATATCAAAAAATCATCTATGTAGATTATCAAACCATCAATATCACCGAATAACTTAACCATCTCTGCATGAAAGATTTCTGGTGCCGCATTAATTCCAAACGGTAAGCGTAAAAATTTATAACGACCAAAGGGTGTATTGAATGTGCACAATTTAGAAGACTCTTTATCAAGTGGAATCATCCAAAATCCACTATTGGCATCAAGCGTACTAAAAAATTTTGAACCACTTAACTTCGCCTTACAATCATCAATATTGGAAATGGAAAATGAGGTCTTAATATTGCTTTATTTAAATTTCTTGAATCGAGACATAATCTAATCTGTCCATTTGGCTTTGATACTAATACAATGGAACTAACCCATTCTGTTGGTTCATCAACTTTTACAATTACGTTTAAATTTATCATTCTGTCTAATTCACTCTTTAATGCTTCATGCAATGAAAATGGAATTTTTCGCGGAGCATCTACTACCGGTTTTACCTCATTTTTTAACATTAGTTTACACTCATTTTTTTTTTAGCAAACCTAACCCTTCAAACGTATCAGAAAATTTTTTAACTAAGTCCTCGGACGATAAACAATTTACAATTTTAATTAAATTCATTGATTTTGCTAAATTTAGGCCAATAATATTTCTACAATTTAAATTTACAATATAAAAAGTAGATAGATAACTTTTATTATTAAAAAACATATCAATATCTATCTTACCAGTTATCGGAAGTTTCTCACCACTAAAAGTAAATATGTTTGTTTTTGTTGGTTGTACTAGTTGATTTTCCAAGAATAGATTTTCAGCTGCTGTTTTGGATAAAATATTAGCATCCGCCCCGGTGTCCACTTGACACTCTACTACTCGTTTGTTTATCTGCACCTGCACGTTCCACCCTCCTTGAGTTGTCGAGTTACGTTGCCCATGTTGTCCTTCATTTTGGCTGACATGAGCCAAAGTACCCACAAAAAGTTCCTCTGGGTCATCTGCACAGTAAACATTCTTTACAAATTTTTCTTTAGCCTCACGATTTTGTTGTTGTTTTTGCTTTGATAAGCACATTTTTGCATAATGACCTACACCGCGACATACATGACAAACTGCCTTGTATGCTGGACAGTTTTTGTTGTTGTGTTTCTGACCACATTTATAGCAAATAGCATTAGGTTTATTAAAACGGTAATTTTGTTTTAAAGCATTGATACTTATGATATTGTTGCTGCTTTCCGTTAGCTGAGATGCATTTTCTCTTGCTGCTTCAATATTTCTGGAAATTTCTACAGCTTTTTCCAGTTCAATTTTTCCTTCACTTTCTATTATATATTGAAAATTTGGTGACATTCCACATATAAAAATATCATTTACCAGGCTGTCTCTTAACGTTCCAAACTCGCACGACTTACTCAAATTTATTAAAACAGTTACATATGCTTCCAGGTTCTCATCTTCATTTTGCTTTCTTGTAAAGAATTTATGCCTTTCCATGGCAATATTAATTTTTGGCACAAAATACGCATCAAAATTGGCTACCAGTTCATCGTATTTCACCTTATCATAATCAACATTAAAGGAATTTGCAATTCGCAAACCATCTGGACCCATGTGGTGTAAAACCAATGCCACCTTTCTTTTTTCTGTTTCGCCTTCCAGATTTGTAGCCCTCAAGAACATTTTAAATTGTTCCTTCCAGTTTTTCCACTCCTCCGCCATGTTCTTAGCCTTCAGATTTAATTTGCTAATTCCGCCATTTTGGGGATCAAACATGATGCAGGCTTTTGCTTTGTGTTTTTACCCACGACTTTTGTAAATAACGTTTTATTTATTATTATTTATTTACTTAACTTTTTTTAACTTTGTTCTCACTTTTTAATTTTGTTCTTTGACGATTTCAATTTATACCTGACACCATTTAGTACGTGTTGTTTATCGTAGTTAAGTTTATTAAGTAAAAAGATCATTCTTTGTTACATAGTCTTAAAGCTATATCCAGTCTAACAGGGTGATTCGTATTTGCACAGGTTATTAATACTACACTGAGCAAAGTAAAAGTACATTATACAACAGACGAGATGCAATTTTATCCGAAAAATGAGAACATATAATTGTATCTAAAATACATCAAATTGTATCGAATTAAATCTAATTCGATGCGATTGGATACAATGTTGTACAATTTGATGTATATTAGATACAATTTCATCCGAATTTTGTCCCCATACAAAATTGTGTGTATTATATACAATTATATTGATTTAGTTATAATTCGATGTTATTGGATAAAAGTTCATACAACAAGTTCCCATTTTTCACAAAAATGTTTATAAAATTATACGTAAATTCATAAAATTATGAAAAGGCTTTTATGGTGGCCTTACATTCAATAGGGGCCATATGCGGTTTTCAATAAAATTAATTTTTGATTTCAAACGTTCAATTGTACAGCCTTAATATAAGGTATTAATTTAGTGCTGGAAATATCATTCTAAAGCCTCAAGAAAAAGATATTTCAGAGACCTTTATTTTGGTGTTCATGGTTTACTTATCGAATATGTACTTCCGAACTCATTTGAGGTTTAAATTTCAGCCAGATACATCACGATATTTTACATAAAATTTAATAACAAATCTAGTAGTATATGAACCGTGAAGATGATCTGATATCAAATTAATAAAAATCAGTTTACAAAACATTTTCAAATTTTTAATTTTGCAAAAAATGTTATTTTTCTATTTGGAAATTAAGAACAGATTGGTATTTTCTCAAAATTTGAAAACAAATTTGTGAAATTTTGGGTAAAAAGTAGCTAACATCTTAAAAAACAAGCTTAGTAATTAATTTAAATCAAAATACTAATACTATTGTAGAGTATTTTGGTTTTATTTACAGTGTATCTGATGTGATCACTCATTATAATTTACAGTTATTCCTTTTAAGAAATTACCATGTACAAAGCAGAATTGAAAATAAAAGAACACTTGTTTATTTGAATTGAAACTGATTGCACGTGTTTCATTTTTGAGTCTTGATACACTACATAATTGGCGACGAAAGAAAAAAAATAAAAGAAAAATTAACTGTAAAATCTGAACAAACAAAAATTTTTGAAATTTAAATTGTAGTGAGAATATTATAAAAAAAGGAAATACAAAAGCTATGGCTGAACCGGTGACTGTTTTCCAAACATCAAATGTTCCTGAATTTACTCCAAGTATTGAACCGTGGCATGTCTGGAAAGAGAGATTAGACATCCATTTCTGTGAAATAAATTGTACAGAGGACAACAAAAAAAAAGCTATTTTGTTAAAATCTGTTGGAGGTGCAGCTTACAATGTGCTGCACAGTCTATGCAGTCCAATTTCACCAGTCAATAAAACGTTTAAAGAATTATGTAACATTCTTCGAGTGCACTACACTCCGCCTACAATAGTCTTTAAGGAGAGAAAACAGTTTCACTCATCTACAAAGACTGAAGCCGAAACCGTAGCTGAATGGTTTGCAAAACAACTAGCACTTAATTGTAAATATGGTGATAATCTAGACGCGTTTGTATTGGACCAATTTGTAATGGGATTACCAGAAATTATTTTTGAAAAAATATGTGATGAAGACGAAAAACTTTCTCTTCAGGACGCGCTTAAGAAAGCCATGATTATTGAAACTAGAATCTCAACAAGAACAAGTGGTACAGATGTTGTTAATTACGTGCAGAATAACAGACAGAACAACAAACAATCAAGGCAGAACAATGTTGAGAAGAAAAGATATGGTCCATGTATACATTGTGGTTGGCGCTCTCACGAAAGCCAATATTGCAAGTTTAAAAACAGCAAATGCCATAATTGTGGCATGATTGGACATTTAGTAGCAGTTTGTCGTAATAAAAAACGAAGCAATGTAAACTATGTATCAAATGATGCAGACGTTGAAGAACAAAATGAGTATTTGTTTCAAAATTCTGTATATAGTGTAATGACTAATTCTTTTTCTAATGATTTATATTACATTTCAGTTACTATTGATGGAGTTAAGCCAAATGCTGCATGTGACACTGGAGCTCCTTGTTCTCTTATTCCGATTTCATTTTATAAAGAGAAAAACATCTTTAAATTGTTAAGACCGTGTAAGAGACCATATGTTGATTACAACGGCGATCGTATTAGTGTGTTGGGTGAGTATGATGCTTCAATTACTTATCGTGGTACTACAAAGAACATTGTTGTTGTGGTTTCTAAGTCAAATAATCCACCGTTACTTGGTCGCTCTTTTTTAAGATCATTTAACTTTGAAATAGTTCAAGTCAATTTTGCAAATGAGCATAACAATTTCTCGGCCATAGTAGAAGGGCTAAAGAAAGAGTTTGCGGAAATTTTTGAAGAGAGTCTTGGAACCTGTAATGTATCAACTATTTCTCTTAAATTAAAAGAGTGTACTAAGCCAGTGTTCTTCAAGCCGCGACCCATACCGTTTGCATGGAAGTCAAAAGTTGAAAGTGAATTAGAAAATTTGATAAAAATGGGTGTTATAGAGCAAATTGACAATTCCGATTGGGCTACGCCACTAGTGCCAATTCTAAAGCCCAATGGCAAAATTCGTATGTGTGCAGATTATAAAGTAACAATAAACAAACATTTGGAAGATTTTAAATATCCGTTACCGAGAATTGATGAGATATTTTTGTCCCTGCAGGGTGGTGAATTGTTCACTAAACTTGATTTATCTAATGCATATAATCAATTAGTGTTAGATGAGGAATCGCAACGTATGTGCACTTGGAGTACACACATGGGTATTTTCAAGGTTAAGCGTTTGCCATTTGGCATAAAAACTGCTGCTGCTATATTTCAGAAGAGTATTGAGAGTTTGTTGCAGGGCATACCCAATGTTGTTATTTATCAGGATGACATAACTGTTACGGGTAGGGACATGAAACAACATTTAGGTAACTTGAGAATGGTTTTGAACAGATTGCAGTCGGCTGGTTTGAAATTAAATATAGGGAAATGTGAGTTTTTCCAGAAAGAAATTTCCTATTTAGGATTTACTATTAACAAGAATGGTTTAACGAAGAGCTCTGAAAGGGTTGCTAGTGTTATTTCAGCCCCAGTACCACAGAATGTGTCGGAGGTAAGAGCATTCATAGGAATGGTGAATTATTATTCAAAATTTATAAAAAATTTTGCTCAGATTATGTCACCTCTGTATAATCTGTTGCAGAAAGGAGTTGCATTTCGGTGGAGCAGGGATTGTCAGAGTTCGTATGAGAGAGTGAAGAAGGAAATCACATCTGATCAAACATTAGTCCATTTCAACGCAGATTTACCGATAGTATTATCAACTGATGCGAGTAGTCATGCGGTAGCTGGTATTCTTTCACATGAGTACCCTGATGGTCTTAGACCCATAGCGTTTGTATCTAGATCTTTAGGCAAAAGTGAGAGGAATTACAGTACATTAGAAAAAGAGGCGTTGGCTATAATATTTTGTGTCACTAAGCTGAAACAATATTTGCTTGGTAACAAATTTGTGCTACAAACGGACCACAGACCTTTGCTAGCTTTGTTTGGGGAGAAAAGAGGATTACCTGTTATGGCATCTGCTAGGATGCAAAGATGGGCCCTTACACTATCGGGATTTAATTACACGGTGAGATATGTGAAGGGGACTGTGAATGTAGCTGATGGGTTATCGCGAATGCCTCAGGCCAATTTAGGGAACACATTTGAGGAGTGTACGTATGTCAATCTAATTGAGTCCGATAATGAATTGAATCTTAACTTCATGGATATAGCTCGTGAGACTAGAAAGGATAAAATCTTATCAAGGCTGAGTGATGCAGTTGCAAGGGATATAGTTTCACAATTAGATGGTGATGAGTTTGCGCCATTTCGTACTAGGCAATCTGAGTTGTCTGTTGAACGTAATTGCATTTTATGGGGCTATAGGGTAGTAGTTCCTTCCAGGCTGAGGCCAATGATTTTAAAAGAGCTACATAGAGCTCACTTAGGCATTGTGAAAACAAAGTCTTTGGCCCGATCGTATGTCTGGTGGCCCAAATTGGATAGCGAAATTGAAGAACTTGTTCGTAACTGTACTGCTTGCCAGGAATTACAGAATAGCCCTGAAAAGAGCCCACTTATACCTTGGAACCCAACCAGTACACCTTGGAGCCGAATCCACTTGGATTTTGCTGGACCAATTGGTGGCTACTATCTTTTGATTATAATCGATTCCTATTCAAAGTGGGTTGAGGTTTTCAAAACCAAGGATATTACGAGCAATTTTACGATTGACAAATTAAGGGAAACATTTTGCCGGTATGGCCTCGTCGATTCTGTTGTCACAGACAATGGACGACAATTTACGTCGGAAACTTTTAGCGGCTTTTTAAAGGAAAATGGAATTAAACATGTATTGACATCTCCAGGTCATCCTGCCACCAATGGCCAAGCCGAGAATTTTATAAAAACACTGAAGAAATCAATTTATGCTAATTTGAAATATGAAAAGAGTCTAGATATAATCATTAACAGATTTTTAATAGATTATCGTAACACTGACCACTGTTGTACTGGGGAACCTCCCGCTAAATTATTTTTTGGTCGCATGTTGAAGACGCGTTTTAGCCTGCTCAAACCACCTATGACTAGGGATATGATTGTTAAATCTCAAACAAGAAATATGTTGAATTACAGGGGTAAAAGGGACGTTAAATTTTCCAAAGGCCAACAAGTTCTCATTCGCGATTATAGGAACGTTAACAAACCAAGCTGGCAAAAGGCCACAATAACTGAACAACTAGGACCACGTTCATATTGTTGCATCATCTCACACAATAACCGCAAAATTAAAAGACACACAGATCAAATAAGAAATATTGAACATGAACAAGGTAATATTCCTGAAGTCATAAATAATGAAACATCCATTTCAGAGTCACAAACAGCAACATTGGACAACGACGTCAATGGTGAATTGGAAGAGCAAATAACACCTGTCTCAGAGAGAGTTTTGAGACCAAGACAAGAGGGTAGGGTATTTAAAAATGATAAAAAGATTTAATTTTTGTTTTTTTTTTTGGTTTAAATTTAAAATACTCTTTTATAGTAAGGGCCATTATGTTTATGAATCTTGCTTATTATTCAGCTCAAGAAGGGGCATGTAGAGTATTTTGGTTTTATTTACAGTGTATCTGATGTGATCACTCATTATAATTTACAGTTATTCCTTTTAAGAAATTACCATGTACAAAGCAGAATTGAAAATAAAAGAACACTTGTTTATTTGAATTGAAACTGATTGCACGTGTTTCATTTTTGAGTCTTGATACACTACAACTATAATTTTGAACCACGCGTTTGGAGCTTACATATTAATTTTTTTTATTATAATTTTAGTTTGTTCTATACGTTTATTTAAATTAGTCTTCTTGCCCAAAATTCTCTGTAAATTACGCAGTTTAATTAAATCATCATCGTTAACTGTAGGCTTTGTACGCAACAATAATTTTAACATATCATGTATTGTAACAGGTTGTTCGAATAGTTTGTCACCTGGCACATCCATCCAGTTCATTTCTGTAGTTCCATCATCACCAGGAGAAGATGGTACTAATAAATCATCGCATATCACATCTTTATAAAGTGGCTATGGATCTGTCACTTTTTTTAAAATGTATAGCAGTTTATACTTCACGTACTGGTTCCATAAGAGCATCTCGGACAACAATTGATATATCGGCACCAGAGTAACCCTCTGTTTTACCAGCCAATTCCTTTAAATTTTCTTCCGTCAATACATGCGTTGTATTATCCAAATGTATGTTAAACATAACCAAACAAGCATGTGCTTCTGGGAGGGTATATAAATACGCTTTTCAAAACGACGACGAATAGCCGAATCCAAAACCCAATGTACTTATATTCGCAGCACCCAATAATGAAATCCCATCGGTATCATTGAACAATTTCGTCAATGAAAATATCCGATGGTTTATGTTGGCGAGCCAATTCAAAAAGATGCTTTACTAATTTCTCTTATTCAACCAACCATTTAGACATGAGAACTGAACTGGAAACTGAGAAGAAAGTGGAATTGTTGGCTTCGGTGGCCACAGCTTTGGCTAAATATGATTTAGTGGTACCAGGAGGACCGAAAAGTAAAATTCCCTTCCTTGGCAGCATCTAAACCAGCAACATCTGACCTTTTTACTTTTGGTTTTTCAATAAAAATGGCCCCCTCAAGTTTACTTCCTTATTTTTTCTATTGCGGATCTTCACCATCTGGGTCACTATCACTTTTTTATCTTTGTCGTCTTTGGAACTAGATTCACCTTCCATGACTTGCTTCTTACCCTATTTCAAATATTTGTTAAGTTTTTCGGCACGATCTAAATACTGCAAGCACTTGGCTCTTATTGAATCTTTAGCCACCGTGTTCTTACAAACGTAAAGCTTCAACATAATTTTTATTGCGATCCTCTTCTTTGGCTACTAAATCAATGGCTTTTTGAAGGGTAGTACATGAAGCCATTGCAAATACAAACTTGCTATTTATTTGTTACTGCATAATTATTAGGTAGCTTTTAGTTGCCACTAGACCAGTGATGTAAGCCATCCAATTTTCGCCGGTCAGTCGATCTGCCGCCGATCACTTCCCTCAGACGCGCCGCCGCCGGTCATTATCGGTTGCAAACGGCTAACCGGCTGAAGCTGGTGGGAATATGGGAATTTTTTTATGAGTTTAAAATTTGGCGTTTTGTGCACAGAAATACTTTAATTTCATATTTCTTAAACCCCAATAATATGTACATAGATACATACTTATTTTTAATTGAGGTTTGGAAGTTAGTGAATTTCGAGTCACTGATTCTTAATACGGTTTCAAAATTATTCTGCCATAATTTGAAGAATCTCACGATTGAAACCCAGGTTAAGCATTTAATTCTGCAGAACTCACAAGGAAGCTATACCGATTTGTTCCCAAGTTGTCAAATTTACGATAAATGCTAATTAAACTTAAAGTAGTACGAACTGTGAATTCCATAATCTTATGTAAATTTTAATTCAATACAACACCAATTTCATATAAAAAATTTCCTATTCGCTAAAATCTTTTTTTTTTCAAAACAGATAGTATTGGACATGCTTGGACGTTCGTCTTTAAAAAACCTTTAATTTGATACCCTATTTGTCTAAGTTTTGTTTTTTTTTTTTTAAATATAAGAAACAAACTCTTAAGGCAAACATACACGTTCAATATTATTGATCAATGTTTTTAAAATCAACCAATCAGAACAAAGTATTTAAAAATAAAAACTTCTGATTGGTTGATTTTTAAAAAAATTGATCAATAATATTGAACGTGTATGCCCTACTTTAAAATCGAAAAATTTATATTTGAATACACTTCTTAACCCCTAAATGTGGGATTGGGCTGCTAAAAACAATACGTTTCTTTAATTTTTTCTCCTCTATCACAAATCTAAATTTCATTAAAATCGGAGGGAACCCACCGCAATAGATAGTATTTTTTATATATTTTCTAATGAGGAGTTTCTTTTTTCCATATATGTTCCACTTATTGGAGCAAAACTAACGTAAATAAAAAAATTATATTACCAGAAAGGCCCTATATTTCTATAAAAATACATAGATGGGGAAGTGTACGACCTCGAGTCATTCTTGTGTACAAAACTTAAAATTTGTCATATTAATTCCGAAATCTTAACTCCGGATCTTATATAATTATATATAAAATCACTTAGAAAATATTGTTGATGACACCACACATAATTATAGGTGTCTTTTTAATGGACCAGATATAATGATATCAGAATTTAATTTAAAAATATTCAGGAAATGGGACCTATATATTTGTATAAAGTTTTATATAGAGCAAGATGAGACTTTATCAAAAATTATAAAAAAAATATTTTTAATATTGGCTCACATGTAGTTATATATAATTATATGTTAATTTATGTTGAATTATAAATGAACTCATATATTATTCTATATTGTTCATATAGTTATATACAATTAGGTATATTAAGTACAATTATATGTAGGACGATATGAAATAATATCATATACCTCCATATAAAATTTTTTGAACCTACGCAAAGCTATATATAAGTATATATGCTTTGACATGTACGTTTACATGGCTAAATATATGTATACATTGAAACATATAATTGTATTAAATCATTTTAAATAATATCGAAATATATATAAACTTTTTTACTTGGGTATATAAAAAGAATTGGTGAGAAATTGATTTTTATGTACCTGTAAAAATAGTACTGAAACCAATATTGAATTGGAGTGCACCTTTTACATTTGTTTAATAAGTACTTTTATTGAAGAGAATAAGGAACAATATCTCGCATTAAGAAAGTGGTGTTTTTATGCCAGTCAACTTTCATATCAAAGAATAGTTCAGCGGTAGAGCTCAGCGACTAGCAATCGTGAGGTCACAAGTTCGATACCCGGTGGCGGCAATAAAAAAACTTTTGTAAAATAAAAAAAATTACATTTTAACTTTTAATTGGTGAAAAGAGCTTCCTTTGCACTGGTTGCTACAACCAATAAATTCGGTTGTTGAAACCATAGTGGAATATGATTCCTAAATATTTTGGGTATTGCAACTAAAATTCAGTTGTATAAACCGAATTTTGTTGTGAGGAAAATGAGGAATCGTGAAGTAGAAATCAATTTTCAATAGATTTTCTTACCTCAAATGTACTTCCAAACTAAGTAGTTATGTATACTATCATTAACTAAAAGTAAACAGCGATACTTTACGATACTACCAGACTAATGGAGCCTTGAATCATCAAACTTTTTTTGCTGTTTTTATTGATTTATTGATTTTTGTTAATGTAAAATAAATACATAAATAACACTGCATGACACTCAAAAAATGAATGGAGGTCTGACCATGAGTTTTATATATTTCGGACATGCTTATTACAATGGCGTACTTTATTTTTCGATCAATGGGACAGATTTTTTGCTAAATGTCTTTAAAGTTTGGCGGTTGTCCATTCAGTTTTTTATATAAAAAATTTTTCAAATTCAGTTAATCCCCCTATTCCCATTTTATTTTCAGAATAAAAAATTATAAAGTTAAACATTTAGAATATTTCTGGTGTTCTGGGCTTTTCAAACAGAACAATTTATTCTTTTTACTTTCGTTTTATTTCGTCCACAAAAACTTTATCGAAAGTAAATAGACTAATAAAAGCTTACTTATGAACAAAAAACACATTTTAGATATTTTGTTTGGGATGTTCTCTATTTAATGCGATCAAAATTTTGAAATTTGTACAACAATTAATACCAAAAAATCCAATTTAAAAAAAAAACACTCCAGAATTCTTAATTTTTCTTGAAAATTGTTTTTTTTTTTTTTGGCAGTAAGAGCAAACACAAATAAAAAATCTCATATTTGCTTTCTATGGAATTTTTTTTAAGAAAAAAATATTTAAAATTTTTATTAGATTAAGAGTTAGTATATTACTAACTCTTAATCTAATAAAACACTAAAAATCCATAACATTTCCAACTTTTTCCCAATATTCAAGATGGCACTTCTTGTATTTGTTAAGGGTTAACGTTTTTCTTCACTAGGTGCAATTCCTAATATCATCAATATCTTTATCAAAAAATACCCAATTCAGTTTTGGAAGATTATAATACTTTTCTCTCTTGTTTTTAAAAAACATAAATGTGAAGTTCTTAATACATATTTTTAAAAGGTTTTATTTGTTTCTAATGAACAAAACATTAATAACTTCATTTATTTTTATTACCCAATACAAATTCTCAAAAACGGGAACTTTACCGAAATTAAGCAACTCTTACTTTATTTTCTTTCCTGGATGACAGTGCTCCACTGCGAACCAAAAAAACGGTATCAACTTTATTTGCTTAATAATTAAGTAAGGTAAACGCAATATTAAATTTTTTTTTTAAATTAATTATTTTAAAATAAATCCTTTAATTTTTTTATTATTTGCGAACACAACGGCCGAAAACAAAGGAAAACCAATTACTTTAATTTTTGCATTAAAAAATACAAAAATTGTTTTTTCGGACTTTCTATATTTTCATATATTTAGTTAGAATATTCTTCCACCTCAAGTCCAAATTCTAATATGATATTGTCATATTAGATTTTTATTTGTTGATTCAAAAAGGGTTGATCATTTTCATGATAGACAATACAATTGTTTCGTAGACATCACTCTACTCTTCAGTTGTCCGCAATAAGAAAATGATAACTTTCCTACTCAAACCGAGACATTACATAAGGTACAAAAAACCAACGGGATGAGAGAATTATCATATTAGAATTTGGACTTGAGGTGGAAGAATATTCTAACTAAATATATGACAAAGGAAACCCTCAAAAAATAAAGTAGCACCCAAGTACTAAAAAGGTGAAAAATTGTGAATGAAAATAGGAATTTATTGATATTCAAACAAATTTATTCTTTTTGGGAGAAGCTTTTTTGAAAGTTTTTTCTATTTGCAATTTTATTCCATTTAAATGTTGTTCTTTATTGAGCAAATAGACGATTATGAATTTTTTTGTGTTAAAATGTAAGCACAGGATCTGTGGCCATATTTACGATATAAATGCGATGTGCTAATCTTGATATTAAAATCACTACTAAGCGTTTTATATACGTTTTTATGGTTTTTTGCTATTTCAGCGACTTTAGTCGCCGAATGTACAATCGACCAAAATAAATGTAATGCCTAAGTAAGGAAGCAATTAAAAGGAAAATATTTCAATAAAAAAATACACTTTTGTACAATACTAACCTTACCCTAAGGGGAATGAGAAGTCAATTGCCCTCCAAGGACCTACCCGTGACCGGTCAACCGAAGGCATATTACTAAATTAGTACAAATATGAACCAAAGAGAATGAATTAATTTTCTAAGTATTTTTCGATTCGTTACTTTCACTGTTGCTTTTAAAAAACTTGACCAATACCGAAATATAAAATAAAATTCGCGGCATATTTTTTAAAATATTTTTTTTATTTATTTTACTCTTTTATTTATTTTGAACTTTATTTTTTTACGATTTGCTTATTTTAGCTCTTATTTTAAATTTTTATAACTTTTTGCTGAAAAATTTTAAGTTTTGTATTTTTAACGTTTTTTAATGTTAAAGCTGTTTTAGTTTTAACAATTGGTGTTTCATTAAATTTTCTTTTTAACTTAAGGGCAATTTTTAATTCAATTCAATTCTTTATTGATATAACCGAGCCCCGAGACCATATATGGATAAAAAATAATACATTAAATAATACTATAAATTAGATTAAAATAGTTAACTAAAAATAAATTAATTAAAGTTTCTATATAAAAAACAATTGATGCAACTCCAAGTAACAAACATTATAATAATTATAATTTTTAATTTTTATTTATATTATCAGAGTTTTTAAGGTAATTTTCTAATTTTTAATTGATTTTTAATTTAAATATGGCCAACGTAAAAAACTAGTCAACTGCCATTAAAGGACCTATCCCGTGACTGATCAATGGGGGGCATACTGAAGGCACTTCCACTATATTTGTGTGTTAGTGTTGTTTTCTTTTCTATTTTTTTTTTTTTTCAATTTTTTTATTTGCTACATTGTTTTTTTCTTTTTTATTTGAACAGAAACGAAAAATATATAACTTTACCATCAGACAGCCATCACGCATAAGCAACATTAGCTCAGATGGTAGATCGTTTGCCTTACAAGCAGGATGTTGTGTTATCGAGCCCTACTTCGACGCCAAGTAGATTATTTTTAATTCTTAATTTTTTATTAGTTTATTTGAAAAGCTATTTTTAGACACACCACCTTACTATCGCAAGGTGTCTAAACTGTGGCAATTGGTCATTTCCAATGACAACGCCGTGTTAAAGTGATATGTCTCTTTCAAACAAAAATACCGATCAACGACCGGTCTCCGCCCCCTTGGGACCTATCCTGCGTGTCATCTGGGACCGGTCCCTTTCCTCGTAGGGTAGTAACAAATGTATTTATTGCCATACCTTTTGTAAATGGAAACTTTTTTGCTTGAAATTTGCAACAACAGTTTTTAGAGGTGACCCCATATTATACTAAAAGTTGGACTTTGGGGATATCTTGGAAAGCTACGCTGCCGTACAAAATTTTTTAAAAATCTCGATTTTAACGTATAGGCCGTTATAGATGAAAACATTATTTTTTTTGTTGAAATATTTTCCTTTTAAATGTTTCTTTACTAAGCCATGTCATTTATTAAGGCCGATTTTGCTTTCAGCGATTTAATTAGCTAAAACCTTAAAAAAACGTAAAAATACATCTAAAACGCGAACAGTGGTTTTAATATCAAGTTTTATGCATCAAATTTTAAGCCTAAATATGAATACAGTTCCTGTGCCTACATTTCACCACAAAAAATTTATTTTGATTGCATTTCAAAATAATTTTATATAAAAAACTATATGGAAAACTGCCAAACTTTAAAGACATGTAGCGAAAAACCTGTACCATTGATCGAAAAATAAAATACGACATTTTATTCAGCATGTCCTAAATATATAGAATTGATGGTCAGAGCTCTATTAATTTTTAAAAGTCAAGATTTTGTCATGCAGTCTAATCAGTAATTAGAA
Organism: Leucophora obtusa; assembly: GCA_949987735.1. Classification (NCBI taxonomy): domain Eukaryota; kingdom Metazoa; phylum Arthropoda; class Insecta; order Diptera; family Anthomyiidae; genus Leucophora; species Leucophora obtusa. Next base: position 52,101,812 of record OX465296.1, read on the forward strand.
AAATAAAAGTGATATATTAAAGTGATGCCAGAGAACTAACAGGTTTTTACTTTATAAATTTTTGTATATAAAAAACATATCCAATACGATTTCACATGAGTTTATAAATTAAAAGAAACGACTTTTAAAAGTTAAAAAAAAACCTTTATAATATTCCTGGTAAACATTTTCCATCAAGGTTTTAATTTTCTATATTGGCCAGCTGCATATTTTTTTACATTTGTCATTTACAATCTTCTGTTTTAAATATTTCACAATTTCATAAAATTTTTCTGTTTCCGTACCTTTTTGGATATTTTTCTTTCGGAGAGTAAATTTTGTCTTAAGCGTCCCATATATAGGCACAACTTTTGAAGTTGAGCAAACATATTGACTGTGTATGTGTCGAATTGAAGGTTAAGCAATATTATGCTGTGAATCAAAGCATTTTTGATTTTTATTGTACAACTGGATATATTATATAAAATATCGGCAACACTGCAATTTTAATTTTGCGCGGCTTATGTTTATGTACATTTTCGGTTATGTTGACATTTTATATTGCAGAATATTGTGGGTAATTTTTGTAGCAAATATGTTTCAATATTTTGTATGGTGTGTGGCAAAACGATGAAAATACTGTGCAATTATATTGGACATAATATTGCAAATCCATGGGGGCCTTTAGTCTTTCTAAATTTGTTACTAAGTATTTTTATACTCAAAAAGTACTCAAACACCCCTATTGCTAACAAAAAAATAGGCAGGAACAATAAGGTGGTGTTTCTAGATGACGTTTTCCTTCACACGAACGAAAATACAATAAAGTCGACTTTAGTTAAAATATTGGGTATGCCTTGACTTAGTTTATTTTTTGAGCAAAAAATACAGTTTTTTTAGTTGTTTTTTAAGTACCTGTGTTAATAGTTGTTTTGTGATTTTCCGTAAAAAAAATAAATGTATCCAGTCAGAAATGGCCAGTGGTACAAAAAATCAAGCACTGGCATACCACTGGGTAACCCGGTATTAAAAATAAATGACTGGCAGAACACTCATTTGGGACGCTTTGCCAGCGTCTGCAAAAAGCGTTTTGCCAGTATTTGTTTTACAAAAATGTCGGTGGTTTCCATTCACTGATAGACCAATGATTTTATAAAAATGCTGACACTTCGTTAAAAAAGGTTTGTCGTCAGAAGGTTCCGAGTTCAAATCCGGTTGCAAGCAAAAAACTTTTTTGGATTTTTTTAATTTAAAATTTTTTTAATTAGAAATTTATTGATTCAGTTCGAGGCTAATTTCCTTATTATGAATTAACATAATAAGTACTTTTTCAAAAACTGCTATTTTTCTTCATCAGGATACTCTTCTGACAAATACTTCACAGAGTTTTTGCTTTCAAAAACCTCTACACTTTCAGGAATGAAAAGACGATCGTTTCGGGGATTTTCCAGGTCCCCTTCATCAGTATTCTTTAGAGAGTGGTGGCAGTAGTGCAATGCAATTTGAAGCATCAAAATCTCATACTAAATGTAGTCTGCTACATTAACAAAATGGGAATGGAGCAAACAATAAAATACGTTTTCGAAGTCTTCTGAAAAGCATAGCCAACAATAGAAATATTATGCAAGTTTTTTGTTTTTGTATTTCATTCCATTGCTATAAGTAAATACAAATTTTATTTTTACCCTTCTTTGTTAATACAAGAAAAGGCAAAAACATTTTTTCTCCGTACTATGCGTGTTGTCAAAATGTTGGATTTTAATTTTTATTAAAAAAATAAAAATTGTTTTTTCGACCTTTTTAATTGTTTAATTAGAAATTTATAAATTCAGTTCGAGGGCAATTCCCTTATTATGCACCCCTCTCCAGAGAAAAGGTTGTCATGTTTGTCTACATTCCTTAATTTGTAGAGCCCAAAAAAAAAACCGAAAATAAAAAAAAGACTGATAAAAATAAAAGTACTTTTTTTAAAAACTGTTATTTTTCTTCATCAGGATACTCTCCTGACAAATACTTCACAGAGTTTTTGCTTTCAAAAACCTCTACACTTTCAGGAATGAAAAGACGATCGTTTCTGGGATTTTCCAGGTCCCCTTCATCAGTTTTCTTTAGAAAGTGGTTTTGTTTTACAACATCAATTTTTTTGTTTGTGGGAAAGCTCCTTTAAGACCAACTTTTTTGTTGCTCTCCAAAGGCTGGCATATTAGTTGCCAGTACTAGCATTTTAGCACAGCCAGTAGTTGTCCACCTGTTATTACTCATTTATGTGTTTAGCCACAAAGTATTTTATGTCTCGTTAGCTCAGTGGGTAGAGCAATCGTCTGACAATCTGACGGCCTGGGTTCAAATCACGGCGGGATCAAAAAAAATGCATATGAACTTTTTTCTAAATTTTATTTTGGAAAATATATTTCCAGAGCTTTTCCGGCGCTTTTTGAACAGCAGGTCGTTTTGTTTAATGATGTTATCATTTTGGGAATGTGAAAGCACTTTTTGCCAGTACTTGTTCCACCTGCTAAAATGCTTTGCCACCGCTTTCCCATTTGTATTTTTCTGAATGAGTAATTCCAGATGAAAGCAACAACTACTGATTGCTACACAAATAAATGTCATGTAGTAAGCGTGTAGTTCTGATCAGGGGTATGGCATCACCAAAAAAATAAGTTCAAAGATGTCAAATATAAAGATATAACATAATGCATCCCTGTTTAGTTCCAAAAATTTCCAACAGATGGCGATATTGTGACTGCATTTTTCTGTCATTATTTTGAAAATTCTCTCCCAACAAATATGGCAGGTAATCAAAATATCAAAATCAAAACAAAAAAATATAAATTCAAATTAAATTTAAATTATGAAAAATATTATTGTTTTGTAGTGTTTTTCTAATTATATTAATAAAAAAAATCGTTTAAATTATCGTGTATATACTAAAAAATTGAACCGTTAAAAGAATCCATGAGAATATAAGTGTTAAAATGTATTTGTAGGAAAATAGATTTCTTTTTGTTCAAATGAAAACAAAAATTACAATAAATAGTTACCCTACACCATTCAATTTCCGACTCAGTCTTTGGGTTGAACTAGAAATATTTCAAAGACAAAATTTGTTAAACATTTGTGATTTGTGTGTTAAAAAGAATATACACTCAAAAAAGTTTGACACTCAAAAAAGTTTGACAGTTACTACATGACAGTGGTTTGTGTAGTGATCAGTAGTTGTTGTTTTTAATAGTAATTACAGTTGGTTTTCTATAGAAAATGCAAAACAACTGATATGACGGTTATTTAGGAAAACAACTAACGAAAAGTACTGTAATTTCGTAACAGTTGTTTAAAACAATTATTTTTACTATCATAATAAACAACTACCAAAACAGTAATTTTGCAGTAAACAGTTATTTTTGGTAGTTATTTAAAAAATAGAAAAATTCGTTGATATTTTTTTAATTTTAAAAATTCTTGTTTAATTTATATTTGTTATTATTGATATATTTCTAGTTTGCAAATAAAAATCAGAAACTTGTATTGTATCTCCATTACATAAAAGCATAATAACTGGAGAACGGTTTGAATTTTTACTTCGAAAATTTAAATAGGCTGAAGCAATAACACATATTTTTATAATCGAAAGAAAAAAATTATTTTTTTCTTATTAAAATATACTTTTATATACAAAAAGACATGACAGTTGTTTGTATAGTATATAGTTGTTTTTAACAGTAATTACATTTGTTTTTCTATAGAAAAATGCAAAACAACTGTTATGAAGGTTATTTAAAAAACAACTAACTACCATAATCTCGTAACAGTTGTTTAAAACAGTTATTTTTAATATCATAATAAACAACTAATAAAACAGCAATTTTACAGTTGTTTTTGTTAGTTATTTAAAAAATAAAAAATTCATCGAATTTTAAAAATTCTTGTTTAGTTTATATTTCTCATTACTGATATATTCCTAGTTTGAAAATAAAAATCTCTTGTGTCTCCAAAGCGTAATAACTAGAGAACTGCTAGTAATTTCTGCTTCAAATTTTAAATATGCTGAAGTAATTACACATATTTTTGTAATCGAAAGAAAAAATGTTTTCTTTTATTAAAATGTTCTTTATAATACCAAAAGAAATAACTGTAAAAAACAGTAGTTTTAAATATTTTTTAAGTTGTTTTAAAATTTTTATAGTAAAAATTTGTCAGTTAATTTTTAGTTATTTTTAATACATTTGTTAGTTATTATTCAACAGTTAAAAATAACAAAATTTTTAGTTATTTTAAAGGTAAATACCTTTGTCGCCTTTTTAACTGCATATACCTTTGTTTTAACTGTAATTTTCAGTAGATTTCACCGACGAACTTTTATGAGTGTATGTAAACAAATAAGTTGTGAAATTGCCATTTATATTTCAGCTTAATTTTTATATTAATAAACTTAAAAACAACATTTAATATTTTCTACACAACAATACACCTATACAAAATTTAGCATGCAGTTCATAAAATCTTGTATTTGACTATGAGTGTCGAAATATGTTGGTAAAATTAAGTGAAAATTACAATGAAAATAACTACAGTAAAAAGATGTTTTTAAATTAATTGACTATTGCAGTTATTTTAACAATTAAAAAATTCAATTATTTTTTTTTTTATAAAAAACAGCTGATAAGGGCAATCAAATTTTCCAACATTTAGTTTTGTCTTTGTCAACTTGAAACTAATATTTTTCTACATTTCGGGGAAAGTGTATTAACAAACAATTTTACTAAAAAGTAACACGGGAGTTAAAATATATATATATATATATTCGTTCCTTTTACTCCTGCAAGGAGCATAGGGCCGCTTTATTACGGTTTCGGTAATCATGTTTGGTTTAAGATGAATGGCTGATTGGGCCAAAGCATCCGATCCTGGTGTTGGGGCTGCCAACATTGCCTCCAGGCCTGCAGTGGTTGAGCAGGGATTTAATACAAGCGCCAATAGGGTTATACCGCCCATGGTCGGTTGGGATATTGGTTTTTTGGTTGGCGCCAATTGCTCGCCACGACGTTACAAGGATCATAGGCAAACTCGGGACTTAGTGGGAGCTCGAAAGACCCTCCGAGACTCTCCCCTTGTAACCGCTGAGTGTCCGCGGCTGCCATTGGCAGCTACTCCACATTTCTGCGGAATCACTATCCGCAACCTGTGACGCGTCCGGTAGCACTCAGCCGTGCTTCCCATAAGCAAATAATATATCATACATCGTCATAAAAATGACAAGGTGTGATATACCATTCGCAAGGGCGGAGGGAGTTAAAATGCAAACAAGATAAATGAAAAATGTTTAAAAACTAAATATTTTAATTGCTAATGAAACGCAGTAGTTATCGTTAGATTGTATATTAAAATAACTTATTTCAATTTTAAATCCAGCGAACATAAGAACCATGTAAATTCCATATAAAAGAAATTTAGTATTATAATCATAATTGTAAAAAATTGATTTTCAGTTACAATAACATACTTTGTGTTACAAAATGTTAATTAGTTTGTGCGACTATTTTGCTTTCATATTTATATTTTAATGTTGCAAACCGAGAAATAAACGTTATATTAACTGAATTTATAGTGTAGGGTGTTTATTTTTCTCTTGTCAAATTATTTTAATAACGACTTCCGGTAGTACTCATAAGCGTTATTCAATAGTACTCGTTAGCATTATTTGGAAATGCCTGCCATCTGGTGTATAATATTGGCAACTTTTGTTATATCTTTATATTTGACATCTTTGATAAGTTATAAAAACATCGTTATCACTAGATGGCACTTTGTTCAAAAAACTGACAATTTTCTTTTTTTTTATTTAAATTTAAATAATAACAAAAAAGAAACAAAAAAAAAACAAACGGATATGTCAAATTTTATTATTTAAATATATTCCGCGCTTGTTCTTTCGTTATTTTGAGCAGTTTTCAGCAGTTTTTAAGTTTTTAAATATAGGCTCAGCAGATACTAAATAGTTGCTCAGGTAATACTAAATTACAGCACCCTCTACCGGTGAGTAGTGTAAGTTTTGATTTCCTATCTCTATAATTAATTGTCTCTGGTTCTGATATCGAAGTATAATTTGTCAACAAATTTAATGAATTATATACTCGAGTGTACTTACTTATCTGGTAATAAGAATGATTGATGGTTCGCTTATGTTTTCGGATATCACCTCATTATATAAGAGTACATACAAACCCAGTAGGCTGCTGTAGCCACAAATGTCACCGTTTGTTAATTTTTTGTTAAAAAAAAAACAAATAATTTTGGCTTAGGTTTGACTAAAGTAAAACATTTAATTTCCGATATTAAATATAAGGAACTTTCGTATTTTTTTTAGTTTTCGCTAATTTTTATTATTATTATTTCTATATAATTGTTTTTATACCCTACACCACTACGTGGACAGGGTATAATAAGTTTGTGCTGATGTTTGTAACATCAAAAAATATTGGACCTAGACCCACCTTTTAGTATACAAATCGACCCAGAATCACTTTTTATTTCGGTTTGTCGATACCCGTCTGGCCGTCCATCTGTATGTCTGTCCATGCATTCTTGTGCGCACTCTACAGGTGGCAAATATTAAGATATTTAGATGAAATTTGTTTCGCTGACTTACATGGTCCCAAGGACAAAGCCTATTTATTCTAGATAGGATCGGTCTACATTTAATCTATCGCCCATATGGGCTAAATTTCCGATTTTCTCTTTTATCATTTTATAGAAAATTTTGACACAAGTACATTTTAACCTATTCGAATTTCGGATCCAAACATTAGTTAGCTTTTAACCAGACTGGTGTATGGTATTATATAGTCGGCATGCTCGACTTTAACTTTTTTACTCGTTTTTTTAATATCTTTTGCTCACTTTTTAATTCCAATTGTTTTTTTGAATTATTTTTAATTTGATTAATTTGGATACGATAATTTTCTTTTGCCCTTGATTTTGCCGTATGTTACTCATCTGTTTAATACTATTATAATGTCAAGTATGTATCCGTTAAACTGGAAACATGCAAAAATTTTGCCATTACCTAAGTCGAATGGAGAATACAGACCTATAGCCATCTTGTGTTTCCTATCGAAAGTTTTAGAAAAACTTTTGTATAAACAAATGATTACATATGTCAATAATCATAATTTGCTTAACAGTATGCAATCTGGTTTTCGTTAGAATCATAGCTGCGTTACGGCTCTTGCGGAAGTAAGTGAGAATATACGGCAAGGACTGGAAAATGGGAACATTAATTTTTTAGTGCTTCTGGACCATTCTAAGGCTTTCGATACGGTAGACCATAATATACTCATTAAAAAACTGAAATACTTTTTTAGATTTAACGATACATCTACTAAACTTAAATCATCATATCTTTCGAACCGCACACAATCGGTATTTGTAAACGATGTATATTCAGATAGCTTATCCCTTATTAGGGGAGTGCCTCAAGGTTCTATTTTAGGTCCACTTTTATTTTCCTTATACGCAAATGATTTGCCAGAGCAACTGACTATATGTAAAGTACATTTATACGCAGATGACGTGCAGCTAACTTTAAGTAGCCCAGTTCAAAATATTGCTTCAGGTATAGCTTATCTAAATGATGACTTAAACAGAATCTACCTTTGGGCTTCTGCAAATGGACTCTGTCTGAACCCGCGTAAATCTAAATGCATTGTAATACGCAAGAAAAGTTTAGTTCCCTCGATTTCTGAGGATATTGTTTTAAATGGTGAGAAGATTGAAATTGTTAACACAGCGAAGAATCTTGGTATAATTTTCAATAGCAATTTGACATGGACTGATTATGTCAATTCACTGGTTGGTCAAACCTATGTAAAGCTACGAGCTGTCTGGTCAACACAATATTTCACCCCGTTAAGAATTAGGGCATTACTTGCCAAGACGTACTTGATTCCCTCCCTGATGTATGGTTGTGAATTATTTGGAAGCTGTGATTCAGTTAGCTATAGAAAACTAAATGTCTTATTTAACAATATTATTAGATATGTGTATGGATTGAAAAGGTTTGATCATGTTTCCTCTGTTTCAAATAACCTTTACGGAGTCTCTTTCGAAAATCTGATAAAAATTCGCACCCTGATGTTCTTGCATAAATTAATAAACAGTCAAACCCCCAGGTATTTATTTGACAAAATACGTTTTTTCCAATCGCCACGAAACCGAAATATTGTAATACCTCGACATCAATTCCTAATATCTGAATGGCAATTTTATGTACATGCCGCTCGTCTTTGGAATAATCTTCCACTAAGTCAACAAGTAAATAGCAATGCTAATAGTTTCAAAATATTTTTATTTAATTTTTTCAAATAATTTTTATTTTTTTCTCTTTATGATTATCAATATTGTTATATTTGTAATAAGTTTGTTATGTTAATAATTTATAATTAATTAATAATATGAAAATAATTTTTTTTGTAACGTAATACGCTCCTGTACTATAAATATAAGACTCAGTCTTGTTGTACAGGAAATGGAATCAATTAAATAAATAAATAAGTTTCGATTAAAAATTAACATAATTAGATATACAACTTTTTAAAAATTGACTTAAGATAAATATGGGTACCGCAATACACTTGTGTGGTATGGCTAGGGGGTTGCAAAGAACATTGCGCTTCCTTCAGTCTCCCCATATCAATATGGAAGGAAAACCCACGAGCCGAAAAAGTAACCTAAAACCATTCAGATCCCCTCAAAAAGTTAGCGAGACCGCACAACTACATATTCCGCAGACTGCACAGGTCTTCGAAACACCTACTTCCCAGGTATCTAAGCAGCCGCTCCTTCAGTCTCGGACGCTCGCAAAGCAGATGCTGCACTATCTACTCTTCCTTGTCCTCACAGCCTCTACAAAAATCCGTACGGGAGCGATCAAAGAGCACAGTTGCTGGATTTGGCAACGGCCGTAAAAATTGCGGTATCCTACAATCGGTCAAGGACGGCCACCTCGTTATCTCCGTATCAGATATATCTCTATCACACCAAATAGCTCCACAAAAAGAACCAGTACTTCCGACTGTTCCGAACTCACAACCGACCCAGAGCAAGTCTTCACTCACTCATCAGCCAGCTCGTCCCCCACGACTCCAATATCTCCTGCGATTAATGTCAGCCTCACCGTGCTTCCGAATCCATCCAGGGGATTCAATATAGCCCTCCACACCAAGGCTGTCCACGAAGATCCATATCCCGTTCCATAATACACGCGTCGCCTTGTCAATTGCATAGACCTTCTCTTTCAAATAGATACTATTGTCTTGGAGTGGCATAAACACCCAACTGTCCAGTTCACCAGATTAAAGTCCCGATCTTGTCCCCACAAACTCACCTTGGGAACCGAACGGGTGGCACCGTGACACTCAGACAACTTAACGGAATTCTATAAATATGACTTTGTGTTCATCGACCTCCATCACACCAGCGCCCCACAGTCCAATATCGGTATAATAATCGCTGTGGAAATCAAGTAGATAAAATACGGCTGCAAAGCCGTATCCCTTCCTCGGTATCCCCTTTCATAAAAGTTTAGAGTACATAATGACGCCTTGGTACTTCACCTTCCACGAGAGTTTAAGAGTTGCCAATCCATTCTAGGTATTTTCTGAATTGGGCTTTCAGCTGCGTTTACAATTATGGAGTGACTCTAGTGCGCAGCGCAGGTTGTAGTTAACTATGCAAAATGCAGAGTAGAGTTACTTCAAAACTTTTTTGACATTTTAGTACTTTATAGTTTCGCAACATTTTTACCCCTATTTGACTTGTTTTAAATGTAAAGCTGCATAGAAGGAGCATTCGTCAGAACATGCCCATTTATGACGAATGTTCCATCGTGTGTATCGATGTTTACAGTTTTTGCTGTGTTAGTACATTGAGAGCAGTCTTGTAATTTGCGCAGTAAAGAAAATAAAAAAGACGAAAGTGGCGAGAATTACAAATAATGATTCATTACCGTTTCTACACTGGGAGACCAATGTTAACTCTATAGTGGAACAGATCTTTACTCCTGAATCAAACAAGTTTTACTCTGATAGAAATAGCAAGATACAAAAATCCGTTAGTATGAAAGAAAATAAAAAAAGATGCAGATGGAGTACTCCATCCATCATTGTAAACGCAGCTTAACAGTTGAACAATAAATTCTTTAGTATGTCTGTCAGCAATAATATATGACACCCCTTTATGGGAGAAAACAAAACAACAACACTCAAGTGAAATACAGAAATGTGGCGTTGCAATGAAACATTAGCATCAGTACCACATAATGTGGCAACCATACATCAATGTCACCCAAAAACAAAAGTTTATATCATAAAAATAAAAAAAATAAAACAAGAAAAGGCTCGTTTCGGAAAAGAATGGTTGTTTGTAGCCTGTGAGTGTGTGAACAACAGTAAGTAGACTCTGAAAAAACAGACAAACATATAGCGTAGTTTTCAATAGGGCAAGAAATCATTATATGGTGCAAAACAAAAGTCCAGATTCTACTTGAACATTTAAGTGGTGTATTAAATGCGTTTTTAACACACTACATACTCTCGTACTTATAACGTCGCTTGTAATCGACAAGTGCAGAAATTTTGCAAAAGGGAGACTACTAAAAAGATGGATATTTCTAACGGGATATCTTTTAGTACACAACTTTATATAGCTGACGAAATTTCACTACCAGGGCAGCGACTTTCATGTAAATGCATGTTTGTAGTCATTAATCCAAAAATGATTTAAACCAAATACTTTTCCGCATATTTTATGATTTTTATTGCATATTTTTGAATATTATTCATTAAATTGCATATTTTCTCCATATTTTTTTTTTAACTCAATGTAAGATTTAATGAAAAATAAAGAAAAAGAAGAATTTGCAAACCTCAACGCAGCACTTAACTACACGCAAAAAATAAAAATTGGGAAATTACATAAAATAAGGGTATAAGTTACCTACACCGAAAAAATTTCTTAGATACTGGCTACTAAATTTTCAACGGAGTCTCAGTTGAAATACCCCTTACTGAGCCTCAGTTAAAAAAATTGATTGAAGATTACTAATTTGTTAGTTGAAAATAGTGCCAACTTGTGTAACTGAGAAATCGGTTACTTGCAACAATTTTTTGGTTAAAATATATTAATTAACACCTTTTCAGCTACTTTTATAGTAAATAAGAATTTTATATAAATTATTTTAACTTTTTATTTATATTTTCATTAATAATAGTTTAACAAAAATGTCAAACAATTTTTTTACTGGCAATGACCATGTAGGGAATTCGTGAACAGTTCTTGATTGCTTTCTTCCTCACCTTTCTCTATAAAAAAAATAAATGTTTTTTAAACCCAATCAGCTGCAATAAATTAACAAAAACTTATCTTAAAATGTGGTTTTCCATCTGCACTGTATTCCATTTGTATTCTAATTAATGGCGATCAAATACGTTTTTAAACGAGCGAAATAGTAAAAAAATAAAATTAATTTCAAATTATATTTTTATTTTTATTAACTTTGTCGTTGAAGAACAATTGACAGTTTGAAAAATTTGTATTTGTATTTACAGGGTAACAGAAAAAGATTTTTATTTAACTAGAACTTTAGTTAGGTTTAATTATTTCAGTTATTTTGAATATTTTCAGTTTTGACTGAGAAATTACTTAACTGAGGAACTGAGAAATATTTTCGGTGTAGTTTTAGTATGTATTATAGCTCTACCCAAGTTTTGGGTAGAACTTATATAATATGCTTGGTAGAAAATAAGAAAACAAATACTAACAATTTCTATACAAAAAAAACTTGGTAAATATTTCTTATTCTGTTTTTGGAACTATTAGCACTAATTTATTAAACTTAAGCCATATTTTATTTATTAATTTATGTTAAATTATTCAGCTCTTTCCTTCTCCCTTATTAGAACAATTTGATTAATTTATTTAATTATTTATTTTATAATTATTACTGGTATTAATAGTTGGATGCAAGTTAAAACATTATAATCTTCGTTTTTGCTTTAAAATACTAAATTTGTTAAACTATTTAATCACAACATAAAAACTAATTTTTTAATTTGTTACCATCCCAGTGTAGAAAATCATTACCAGATATGTGGTTATGTAACACATACTTGGTAATGGTAACTAGTTACTTTTGTTATTACATTTCTTATTACCTTTATATGGCGATGTCGCGAAAAATAATGAGTTGTCGTTACACACCAGCATACGAAAAATCAAAAAATATATCGTTACAAGTAGCTTACAAGTACACTCACAAAATAAATACAGTCACTTTTTGTTCGTTGTTTCTGAAGTTTCTCCGTTGAGTTGTTTTTAAAAATAATAACAGTTGTTCGTAGAAGAAAAATAATTTTTAACTTTTTTCACAAGTTATTTAAAAATTTAACTAAATGAAAATACGCATATTTCGTAACAGTCAAATTTTCTAGTTAATTTTTATTGTTTTAAAGTAAAACTAAAAAAATGAAGCAAAAAATGGTATTTTGTAGTAAAAGTTGTTTGAAATAAAAGACAAGAATACAATTATTTGAATTGCTTTTATTTTAAATTTTTTAGTAAAATCAAATATAAATTTAATTCTTCGCACCATTTTGCTTGTTATTTTTATAGTAAAAATAAATAAACTTTGAGTTGATTTTACGGGTTCTTATAGTCAATTATTGATAGTCAAAAACAAATAAAAAAATTGTTCAATTAAATGAAAATGTGAGTAGACCGGTTTTTAACTGAAATTTATTCGTTTTAAATTGTATTTTTAGTTAATTTTCTAAAAATAGATTTTCAAAAAAATAAATAATAATAAAAAAAAAATTTTTTTTATTGTATTTTTTTTTTAAATAAAATTTGCTGGTGCGGGAATCGAACCTGGGTCTACAGATTGCCACTCAACAGCTCTACCATCTGAGCTATATCGACATGTAATATTTAATAGATAAAAACATAATTGACCTGCTGCACACAAGTAAGCTTACTCGCCAACATACAAAAAATCAAAAAATATGTGGTTACATATATCCTTACCAGTGTTTAAAAAATATTGAGTCTAAAAATAGATTTAAAAAAATTTAAAAAAAAATCTAAAAAATTATTTTCTATTTGAAATAATGATAAAAATAAGTCATTATCAGTAACTCATTATTATATGTTTTAAAATAATGCAGAAGGTAAGTGGGTGTCATTACTGGTACTCCAAAAAATAATGATATGTCATTACCGTTTCTACACTGGGATTAAAAACAAAACATTGACAGCCTGTCCTATTGTAATTAGGGTTTATGTCCCGGGAATTCCCGGGACGGGATTCCCGGGAATCCGGCCCTTTTTTGAATCCCGCAATCCCGGGAATTTTATGCGGGATTTCCCGGGATTTTTTTGAGTCTTTTACAGTAGTTTTAGCTAGTTTTATTGCAATTTTAGAAGCTTTATTTAAATTTAAAGCATTGATTATTTTAAATTAATTTAAATAAAGAAAATTTAAGATTAAAAATATGGTTTAAAATTTGATAAACTGAATTAAGCGAAATTGTTTTTGGATGCCAATTGAATTTGGTTTAGTTAAACCGAAAAATATTATATTAGCAATTACCAAATTTACAAACTAAAATACTTGTTCCTCGGGAATTTTTTTCTTCTTTAAGATGATGATATTTGTTCAAATAAAGCATTATTTATATAGGCTGTTTTAAACTATAAGATTCTCGAAAAGATTTTGCAACCTTGCCTATATGTTTTGCACGTGTACTGAAGTAAAATTGTACCGAAAATCTTATAGTGTAAACCAGCCTTATACAACATTTCAACATCATTATTTCAGTTCCAAATACCTCCAATAAACTAGGGATTAAAGTTAAAAAATAGTAATTTTTTCGTATTTTTAATTAACATAAGTATTTTGAGTTTCTTTTACTTCAAATAATTTCATTTAAAATTCAATTTCTATTCCTTTATTTTAAATATATTTTTTAAATATTATTAATTTTTACAATAATAAATACATCAGATGCTTTTCAAATTATTTTGAATTTTTTATAAGCTAATTTAAAATGCAACTAAATATGAAATTTAAATAATTTCTTTTTAAGGAGTTGTGGCATAAAAAATTTCTATTCAAGAAAACTAATTAAAGTTATGAAACTACCCAGTCAGAAAAATACAAACGGGAAAGCGGTGGCAAAGCACTTTAACAGGTGGTACAAGTACTTGCAAAAAGTGCTTTCCCATTCCCAAAATAATAACATCATTAGACAAAAGGACCGGCTGTTCAAAAAGCGCCTAAAAAGCACTGGAGGAACAAAATTTTTAAACGTTGGCAAAACGCTGGCTAAACCAATAAATAGGTGGTCTGGAAATATATTTTCCAAAATAAAATTTAAAAAAAGTTCATATGTATTTTTTTGGTCCTGCCGTGATTTGAACCCAGGCCGTCAGATTGGCAGACGATTGCTCTACCCACTGAGCTAACGAGACATATAATATTTAATGGCTAAACACATAAATGACTGATAATAGCTGGACAACTACTGGCTGTGCCAAAATGCTAGTACTGGAAAACAATTTTTTGTAACTAGTATGCCAGTGTTGGGAGGGCAAACAAAAAGTTGGTCTTGAAGGAGCTTTCCCACAAACAAAAAAATTTATTTTATAAAACAAAAAAATTTTAAATTAAAAAAAAATTTTTTGCTTGCAACCGGATTTGAACGCGGAACCTTCTGACTACAAACATTTTTTAACGAAGCGTCAGCATTTTTATAAAATCATTGGTTTTCCAGTGAATTGTTTTTTGTACGCCTGGTAGCATTGGCTAGGTAGCACTGGATAACCACTGGTTGCAAACCTTGGCATATCACTCTAAGCCAATTCTTTGCCAGTGGTTTTTTTTATAAACCACCGAAATTTTTGTAAAACAAATACTGGTAAAACGCTTTTCGTAAACGCTGGCAAAGCGTCCCAAATGAGTGTGCTGCCAGTCATTTATTTTTAATACCGTCGTTACCCAGTGGTATGCCAGTGGTTGATTTTTTGTACCACTGGCGATTTCTGACTGGGTATTTAATATTTTAGTGTCTAATTTTATAAAACAATTTAGGCGAATTTGCCTAAAAATTTCTGTGAAAAATGCTCACTTTTAAACGTTTTTATAAAACTAATTCTATACTTACTTCTGAAAATCTGCATAAAAAAAAAAACAAAATATCTATAAATTTTTGGATTTCACATATACACTCAAAATAGTTTGTAGTATAAATTAACTGAAAATGTAATTTAAAATAAATGAAAAATCACTTGAAAACCAGTCTACTGACTTTTAATTTAAATCAAAAGAACTTTTCATTTATTTTTAAATGTTAGTAAATAAACTACAAAATCCTTAAAAAATAATGATTTTTCATTTATTTGGTATTTTTAATTTCAAAAAATTAAGTACAAAATCCGTAAGAATAAATGATATTTAGTTTATTTCGTTTTTTAAACTGACCTAGAAATCGATATGGAATTCTTTTTTTAACAAAACATTTTAAATGAAAATATTAACTGTAACAGAAAATCCGTATTTATATGTAATTTTTTTTTAAATAAACGACAAAAACAATTAAAAAATATATTTCTTTGTATTTTAACTGTATAATCATTTAAAAATAAATGTACGGATAACTTTTTAAATAAACTACAGTCAGTTACTGTAATATTATTTTCAGTGTAAGAAATATTTAAGCACAAAATTTATTTTAGTTCTGACTATAAAACTGGTCCGACACAAGTTTGCACCCATTAACAATTCCAATATATCCTGAAAAAAGGGATAAAAATAATATAACCGTGTCTTTCACTTTTCTATATCAATTCGTTTAACAGCTCAAACCGCGAATTTAATATTTAGTTAATATATTACTAAGAGTTTTTTTTTTTTTAATTAGGACGGCCTTCCATATAAATATATTACATAAATACTAATTCACGATTTAAATTGTTAAACGAATTGACCTGGAAAAAGTGGAAGACATGGATATTTAGCCCTCCTTTCAGAACATTTTCTCATGGATACAACCAAAAGATAAACTTTATCGAACGGTGTTTAACCAAGTTTTTTCATGTAGTTTTTCAAGTACAATATATGTCGAATTTATATATTTTCTAACGAGTGGGAATTCCCGGGATCCCGGGAAATTCCGAAAAAAATCGCGCTGTCCCGGGAAATGAAAAAGTCCGGGAAAAGAAAAACCCTAATTGTAATACAATTCCTTTTCCAGTCTCAATCGTTGGGCCATATAAATAACAGCCTTCAAGCCTAAAACATGTTGAACACCCTTATCTTGTGACTGCAACCACGAAAAATGACAATAAGCACATTCTGGATAATCAGCCAACCATTTCTAGATGGCATTAACTTGTTAAAAACTTAAACTGCAATGCAAATAATAATAAAAGTTATTAATTATTGTAATTTGATTATATAATAGTTTTACTAACCGAAAAGTTTTAGGTGAACCCATTGTTGAAAATGTGGACGATAAATTCGTAAACGCCGATAGTTGTGTCTATATGAATATAAAGCCGTTAGAGATTGTTCATTAGCCTTACCCACCGACAATTCCATATGACATTTAGCATAAAATTTTAAATTTTTCTAACTTTTTTCACTTTTGGCCATATTTGTTTTAACAATTTTCAACTTTGGCAATTGTGATGCTATTTTTAGGAATTAAACTTCCTAAGTTTATTTTGGGTATTATACATAAATTTTTTTTTTATCATTTTCCCATAATATAACTAAATATTGACAATCTTTTAAATAGATAAGGAAAGAAAGTGATTTAACATAATGTACAAAAGAATTTACAATGTACCAATAAAAAATTATCGCTCTTACTACACTCATAATAATCCATGCTTAAAAATACGAAAATATTTTTCGTAACTATCTTTTCGTACAATATACAAAGCTTTGGTTATATTACAAATCTTTTGTATACAACAAATTTCATAAATTTACAAATTTCGTAAATAATGCAAACACGATTTTGTAAATTATTTTTAGTATAAAGTACAAAAAAATTGTAATACTACAAAATGTTTGTACTAAGTTGATGGTAAAAAATTAATTAAATTTAAGAATTTCGTAAATTATACAAATAAAGTTTAATGAAAAAATGTTTGTATAATGTACAAAAATATTATAATATTACCAAATACCATTTAATAAACGTATAAAACTTTTTTTATTTAACGATTTCGTTTGTATATTTTACAAATATTTTAGATTTAATCATTGATATTTTCTGTAGAATAAAAAAAAATTATTTTGTATTTTTACAAAATATTTATATATTTACAAAACTTTTTTGCACGCTTACAACATTTCGTAAAATATGTAAACATCTGTCATTAATTCTTACTTGGTCATTGAACGAAATAGTGTAAACAACAAAGTTTTTCTTTGCTTAAAAAATCTCGAATTTTGTTCCAAAAAAGCATTATTTGCGAAAAGTGTTGCTTTACTTCTTTAATTAAATATGTTTCATTGATGTCAACATGCTAAAGATGGTTTGTGCGGTTTAGAAGTGGTGATTTTGACACGGAAGACAAAGACCGAACAAGTCAGCCAAAAAAGTTCGAAGAGGTGAATTGGAGGCATTTCTCAATAAAGATTATTGTTAAACTCAAGAAGAACTTGCAAAATCATTGGGAGTTACTCAAGCAGCAATTTCAATTCGTTTTCAAACAGCATGATTCGTACAAAAGCAAGGAAATGTGTAACACACGATTTGAAGCCGAGAGACGTTGAAATACGATTTTGCATGTCCGAAATGCTGCTTGAACGCCATGAAAAGAAGTCATTTTTGCATCGAATCATTACTGGTGATAAAAAATGGATCCATTACGACAACCCGAAGCGTAAGACATCGTATGTGAAGCATGGCAGAAGGGTCTCATCTATTATGAGCTGCTGAAATGGGGCCAGACGATCACAGGGGACCTGTACCGAATACGATTGATTCGTTTGACGCGAGCATTGGTCAAAAAACGCCCGGAATATGGGACCACAAATGAGGATATAATATTCCATCATGACAACACTCAGCCACATGTTGCAAGACCGGTTAAAAACTATTTATAAAATAGTGGTTGGGAATTTTTGCTTCACCCGCCTTATAGTCCATACCTTGCCCCGTCCGACTACTATTTGTTTCGATCGATGCAGAATACTCTCACTGGAATACGCTTCACTTCAGAAGAGGGTATCCGAAATTGGCTGGATTAGTTCTTGGCCTTAAAAAATGAGCAGTTGTTTTGGCGCGGAATAAATATGCTTCCAGAAAGTTGGGAAAAGATCATAGATAACGATGGCCAATGTTTCACAGTAACATAAACGCCCAAAATTTGCCAAATATATCGACTTTAGTTAAAATATTGGGTGGCAGTGTGCCATGACTTGATTTATTTTTGGAGCATTCTGATTGGTTAATTTATTTTCAATCAATCAAAATGTTGGAAAATATAAATATTTTTGTAGGGTTTTCATATACATAATGATCAAAACCATATGATTAAAAATAAAGTCGACTTTAAATCTAAAATACTCTTTTATAGTAAGGGCCTATGTTTTTAGGTAATTTATAAAAAATTTAAGGATTTGATTTAAACTAAGCTAATGAAAACAATTTTTTTTTATAGGAAATCGTTTTTACCAAGCATGTTTGTATAATAAAGGGTGTTTTTTTAAGCCCGATAGAACTTGAAATTGTAAAAAATAACACAAAAAATTAAATTGTAATCAAAATTTTTTTTTATCGGAAAGATCAATACGTGACATTAACATTTGAAAATGATTTCGGGCATATGGGCACCGCGGCTGTTCTTGACGAAGCGCATTCTGGACGTCCAATTTTGGGCCACTTTTTCGAGCACTGCTGGCCGTATGTCACGAATAACACGAACAATGCTGTCCTCCAAGGCATCAATTGTTGCTGGTTTATCAGCATAAACCAGTGACTTCACGTAGCCCCACAGGAAATAATCGAGAGGTGTCAAATCGCACGACCTTGGAGGCCAATTGACAGGTCCATTTCTCGAAATCAACTTATCGCCAAATTTTGATTTCAATAAGTCGATGGTTGCGTTCGCCGTATGGCACGTAGCGCCATCCTGTTGAAACCACATCTCCTCCGGATCAATGTCATCCATATTTTCAAACAAAAAATCATTGATCATGGTGCGGTAACGATCTCCATTGACCGTAACGCGAGCTCCGGCCTCATTTTTGAAGAAATAAGGTCCGATGATGCCACCAGCGTGAAAACCGCACCAAACGGTGCATTTTTCTGGATGTAATGGAGTCTGTAGGGTCTCTTGTGGATTGGTCTCACTCCATATGCGGCAATTTTGCTTATTAACAAACCCGTTAAGCCAAAAATGCGCCTCATCGCTGAACACAATTTTGCGTCTATAAGTTGCGCGAATCGACGACTGATTTTCAAAGTAAATTTGGATAATTTCGTAGCGTTGTTCAAGCGTGAGTCTATTCATGATGATTTGTCAGAGTATACTGAAACAAATAAAAAAAAATGTTTCATCAAAATTTAATTTTTTGTGTTACTTTTTACAATTTAAAGTTCTATCTAGCTTAAAAAAACACCCTTTATAATATACTTTAGTTTTTTGCGTGTAGAAGGAAAACATCACGTTGTCATCAACTTATACATTTATATTGCATATAATTTTTAACCAAACGCTCGAATAATAAATATGATTTTTAAAAATCGATGAATTTAAAGTGAAGTTTTTTAGTTTTAGGCGTTTATTTTTGGATTTTAGGTGCATATTTTTGAGTTTTTAGTTTATATTCGTGGATTTTTAGTGCATATTTCCTTTTAAGTGCATATTTTGCATATCTTACTGCATATTTTAAGCGCATATTTTCGTTTTTTAAGTGCATGAAAGTCGCTGCCCTGTTCATTACTATTATTATATTTCACCGCCAAATAAAAGTACTAAAAGGATAATACGTACATGCGATACCTACCTACCTATTTATAATAAAGCGCTGAAACGGAAACACTTTTGCTATCTCTGAAAAACTTGATTTTTTTTTCCTAAAGTGTATAAAATATGTCAAAAAACTGTTTTAAGAAAAAGAAAAGAAAAATTTTTGTATACACGCAAAAAATAAAAAGTGGATAAATGGCGAAGTACTTCGGTAAAATACAACTTCAAAAGTTTTCTGCTAAGTTACACAATCCTTTAATTGAAATATAGTATTTTCTAAGACAATTCTTAAAAGAAAAAACTTAGGTAACTTAACATGTTTTGAAGTACGTGAAAATGGAATAGGTCACAAACGAAGGCAAATTGACTAAAACCAAAAGTTGATAAATATACATGAATTTTTTTACTAACTTACAAAATATACTTTTTAAGTTGTATTTTACCTAAGTACTTCGATAATTATCCGCCCTTGCGAATGGTATATCACACCTTGTCATTTTTATGACGATGTATGATATATTATTTGCTTATGGGAAGCACAGCTGAGTGCTACCGGACGCGTCACAGGTTGCGGATAGTGATTCCGCAGAAATGTGGAGTAGCTGCCAATGGCAGCCGCGGACAGTCAGCGGTTACAAGGGGAGAGTCTCGGAGGGTCTTTCGAGCTCCCACTAAGTCCCGAGTTTGCCTATGATCCTAGTAACGTCGTGGCGAGCAATTGGCGCCAACCAAAAAAACCAATATCCCAACCGACCATGGGCGGTATAACCCTATTGGCGCTTGGATTAAATCCCTGCGCAACCACTGCAGGCCTGGAGGCAATGTTGGCAGCCCCAACACCAGGATCGGATGCTTTGGCCCAATCAGCCATTCATCTTAAACCAAACATGATTACCGAAACCGTATGCGGCCCTATGCTCCTTGCAGGAGTAAAAGGAACAAATATATATATATACTTCGATAATTATACACTTTATTTCTTCTTCAAGGATCCTTCTGCATTTTTAAAGAGTGGCATACGTGAGTGTGTATAAGATTTTGATTTTTCAGTTGCTATCTTCGATTGCGTCTAAATTTATTCGATAAACGGGTTTTTTATACTTCCGGGTTTTTTAAACCGGTTTTTCAAAAAGGGCGGTTTTCGAATTATTCGAGAAACCGGATATTTCGTGCCGAATAATTCGACATTTTCGAATATTTTTAAAGTGAAAATTTCAAATAAATTTTCATTCATTTACCAAATAAAAGACCTGGCGTTAAAACCTTTTTTTTAAACTTGAATGTGGGTAGCGATGAAAATATGCGATTTGATACCAAAATTGATGTAGCAAATTTGCAGGCTGATCGGATGGTGCCAACCCGTGCCAAAATGAGGTCAAACGTCAAAATTTTGAAAAACCACCAAAATACTCTTTTTTGTGCATTTTATAATTTTTTTTGATAAGAAATACTATAAATATAATGTTTTTTCTTTAATTTTTATTTAATAGGCTTATTATTTTTTTAAATCAATGAAGATTTTGTATAATCTGGGAAGTCCTTACGGTAGGCCAATTTGATGGATCAAAGCGTTAGAAATCCATAGAAATTTCCAAACGAGAAAAAAAAATTTGTTTTAGTAGTCACAAATGAGCTTAAATCCTTGGATGTGAATAATTGTAATTCATTAACGCTTACACACACTTTTTAAGAAGGGAAAATATCAGCATCATCACCTATATGATTGTCTTTATCGGACTCTATTTGCAACGCCAAAACCATCTTTTTTCTGAGTCTACATGTGGATCAGAAAAGGCAAGTGCAACTGCTTTCACTGATAAATACCACAGATGATTACGAATTTTTTCCAATAGCACTGTACATATTTTATCAGTTTTAACGGCGCTTCAACTGCATTTGTGGTTCTGAACCAGTATGGAATATAGAGACTTAATAAGAAAATGCACATATTACGAATTCCATTCAACAGACTCGCAGAAATTTTAAAGTGTGCATGAAAAGTATACATTTTTAAAGAATAGATGGCCTTGGACATGAATCTTGCATCAGACGTTGCTCCAGGTGTACGAAATGTGAAATTGGAAATGCTACCACCTAGAAAAATAAATAGGAGTAGGAGTTCTCTATAATCATACCGAATGTAGACTTTCGCTAAATATTTAAGACAAAAGTGCTTGCTATTTTCGTGTTCCTCGACAGATGTGAAACTCAAAACATATTCATTCTGCATACATCCCTTTGAATTAAGTGTACTCAATTCCCATGCAAAACGTTCAAAAATCGCCACCTCTGGGCCACTTGATTTTCCGAAATTAATCTCAAATACAGCTCTTAAGAGAATTTTTGCAATATGGTGGCGACATTGTAACCACAAAAAGCTGCGTTCCAGTTTGCGTTCCATTAAAGTTCCAGCACCACTATGAAGGCCAGTATTTGCAGCAGTTGTATCAAAACATATCAGTTCTAATCAAGGTTGGTTACCGAAACGAATAACGGTAAGGGTAACGGTATTAAATTTCATTTGTTTCGGTAACGGTATTTAATACTGTTTCGGTAACGGTATACCGTTATCGAAACAGCAATACAGGTACGTACCGGTATTATAAATTATGTTAAAAATATATAAAAATAAGTAAAAACTTAACATACTCGTATATTTAATTTTACGTGTTAAAAATACATATTATAAGCTTTATCTTCAATGCTGGTAGTTTTAATAACTAAAATTATTATCCATAAAATTTTTTGTACAAAAAAAGCTGAAAATTATTACAAAAAAGTTTAAAAAATTTGCATTTTTATATGAATTAATAAATACCGGTAACTACCATTAAACGGTATCGGTAACGATAACGGTATTTGGAAAAACTTTTAGAGGTATTGGTAACGGTATTTTAGCGATAACGGTATTATAATGATAACGGTAACCAACCTTGGTTCTAATGAATTCAGCATATTCGTTTTTAGCAAATAGTCGTAGACTGATTGAGCGACTGCAGCACCAGTTCCATTTTCAATGATGGGGATACCTATCAATTTTTCAACGTTCTCCGACGTGGGAACAATTGCCAAGCGATCAACTTTATTTTTTCCAGCAGTTGGGAGAAGTAGCTTTCCGTCCCAATGCAAAACAAATGTTTCAGGGATCTAAAAAACTTATAACTTGGCCAAAATAAAAAAATTTAGCTTGAAATTTTCAGTAATTTCTTTGCCATTACGCCATCGATATTTTTACGTTGTTCACGCAAACTTGTGCACTTCAGAACAATATCCTCAATATTGTGACCCAACGCTTTATCAGTTGCACTGATGAAGTGTATAGCTAATGGAGATGACATATTGCCAGCATCCATACAAGCTAGCATCGTGTCGACTATAAAATCTTCTTTCCGTGTTTTCGAATTGGCTTATTTGAGCAACTTGGACTGTTATCAGTCTGTTTTACATCCATCGCCTGCACATCATCTCCCGATTCATCACTCTCAAATTCAACATGTCAAGTCTGTACATGAAATTAAGTACACAAAAAAAATAGCCACTGTGCGTTCAAATATTACATAATAATTACCTGAAGTGCCCTTTTTCTCTTTATAATTTTCTTTTCGACGTTTTTCAGCTTCCAGTCTTTGTGCCTTTCTTTTTTCTTTATTTGTGACATTTTGATAGACACAACTCATGCTACACGCCCATTTTCTCGCTGCTTCATTAAAAAGTCTCTATCTTCCGGTATACGTATAAGCTTGAGAGCGTCAACGTGGGCAATGTCAAATAAATTGTCTGACTCGGGGACGGAGATTTACATTCTTTTTGGACTGTTCTCCACTCTTCATAAAGTTTAATGACTTTTGCAGCACATGTTCTTTGGTCTGGCGTTGGGATTCTGGCTGTTTCCCAAAAACCTAATATTTCATCCAACACCAATTTTGCACTATCTTTAACTGCCCAGGAAAATTTTCTGTTCCAAAGAATCGATTGTAGAATAGCTACTTTTCATTCACAACCCCTTCTACTGTCGATTCTAACACCGATTCTTTTTGTTTGAAATTGTCACAAAAGCAACCCCTTCTATAGCTCCAAAGTGGAACCGGTTGCTCTAGAATCAATTCTGGAACTTGTTCTGGAACTGATTCAACGTCACCCACACCTTCCATATAGGATCCCAGGAACTGGTTCCGGAACCAGTTCCATGGAATCGGTTGCAGTGGAACCAGTTGTAGAATGGGTGTGGTTGGCTACCGGTTGTAAAAAGTTTTCCTGGGTGTTTTATTTTCACAACGTACATTATAAAAAAAACACTGAAGGACTTGCTGTTTTGATGGCAATTTTACACTAACTGTTTTGGGTTCACATTTACCAATCAAGTACACATTTGTGTTAGCAGCATAGGCGTACCTAGACCATTTTTCTGGGGTGGGCAAGGGCCCCATTTATGTTTGGCTGTTTATTTGCCCATTCTTAGACCCATAATCTTAAAAAATACTTTTGACATTATGCTTGCGATTTTTTCATACAAAAAAGACTTAAAAATAACTCCCTCCCTTTTGATAAAATTTTCAAATGTTTTTTATAGAAAACTGTAAAAAATGCATTCTTTTCTCTGAAGAAAACCTCGTGCAGGGAATGCTATACGCTCAGAATAATATAAAATTTTGATATTTGATGGAGAAAAGAAATCTAAAATCAACCTGTCTCATATTTTCTTCCACTTCTCACGAACCCATTCTTACCCCATATTTGGACCACTTAAATTACCGAGGTGATCAAAAACTGACATTTTAATCGTAGAATTTTTGATTCTACAACATATTGAAATTACTTCAATATAGTGCACTCATAGAAACAAATCTGTAAAAACAACAGAAAAAGTAACTAAAAATTAGTTAAAAATTATGCTGCAGAAGAAACTGTTAAAATAGCAGTTTTTTGTTGCTAAATACAAATAAAATAAGAACAGCAAAAATAAATCTGTTAAATTTACAGTTTTACAATTGTTTTAGTAAATATTTCTGCTAATTTAACATTATAGACTGATATTTGCATTCAACTAAATTTAGCTTAAAAATAACAAAAATATAGACATAACAGTTTGTTTTTGCTATATTTAGTCAACTAATATTTAGCAAAATTTTATGTAGATTTTACAATACAATTTGTCATTTTCAATTAACTAAAACTTAACTCAAATGTAACTAAAATTCTGCAAATTCAACAGCTTTATTTTTGCTCTTCTTATGTTACTAGTATTCAGCAAAAAAAAAAAGTTCATTCTGGAGCGTCATTTTTAGTTGATTTTTCTGCTATTTTTACAGATTTATTTCTATGAGTGTAATATTAACTAATTATTCCTTTAAAAACTATTAAATCCAAGAAATTTTTCTCTTATAGCCAGAACTAAGATCGATTTGTTTATGAAATATTTCTTAAGTGAGAATTTTTAAACAACATTTTTTATTTCAGAAATATTCAAGACAAAAATTGATATTAGTTCTGGCTGTAAAACTGACCCTTAGATTCCAACAAATTATCTTCCTAGGAAACTAGAAGACATTTTCCCAATCAAAAACACACGATTAACTGATATGAAAGAAAGTAATCATAGAACAAGAATTGTGGCCAGATTTTGGTGGCTTTGCTCACCCCAGACCGGCCTAAGTCCGCCAATGGTCAGCAGCAAGGTTGCCAACACTTGAACTGAAAAAATGGCTAGATTATGGAGAAAAAATGGCTAGAAATGGCTAAAATTGGAAAATAATGCTAAAACTTAATAATTTTAAAATAAATCAGTGATAATAAAGAGTTTTCACACGACTTTCATAAAAGTGGCCTTTAAATTTTAATGTTTTCCGAATTTCTAAAATATGTTCATTCAAATTTTACAAAAAATATGATTTTAAATCGAATGTAAAAATTACATGTGTCTGTAAACCCAAATAAATGCTTCAAAAATTGAAAATTTTGCACTAAAATTTTTAAAATAGTAAAAATTCAAGCATTTTTGTATGAAATTAACTGTAAAACATTAAAAGAAAAAATGGGTGGGGGAAAATATAATGGCTAAATCTTCCGGCTAGATCCAATCTAGCCATTCTTTTATGGCTAGATGAAATTAAAACGGCTAGATCTAGCCGGAAAATGGCTATGAATTTGTTTTCTGAGCCATTGAATTACAAAAATTAACAAAGTATTTTATTTTACAATAGGCTAAACCTTTCTCAACAATGTTCAAATTTGCAATGATAGAACTTTTCATATTCATATCAACAGCAGTGCTATGTGCTCAGTAGCAGAGCTGGAAAAACGGAACTTTTAGACAAATATGCAGTTGTCAACAGCTCAAAGCGTATAAATTTTGAGGCAGCTTAAAAAAGTGACGAAAAAAATTTTGTACCGTTTTTTCAATAATAGTTGTTGGTATAAATATTGTTAGAATTTTTCAATTTCTATAAATATTTTTGTCTTGATGTAATAGCAGAAACATCATACATTTTGGCAACTTAGAGCCTAATTAAAAATTATAATATAAATATATTTGATTCTGGTGGCATTGTATACTACAGCGTTAATACAACTAATAACTAATTTACAAGTTATAAATGATGTTCTAATTTATAGTAGTTTTATTTATACATAAGTAGTATTTCTAATTCGAAAAAATTGATAAAATGCAAAAAAAGAGTATTTTGGTGGGTTTCCAAAATTTTGACCTCGGTTTGGCACCATCCGATCCTGAGCCTGAAAATTTCCTGCATCAATTTTGGCATCAAATCGCATATTTCCATCGCTACCCACATTCAAAATTCCAAAAAATAAAAACCCTATATTAGCTGCGCCAGGTCTACTATACATACTAGGCTTTCCAGTACCGATTTCGGTAATACCGAAATTGTCAAAATTCGAGTCATTTTAGCAAATTCGAAATACCGATTTTAGAACGATACCGATTTCGGTATTGCTTACATTTATTTGTTTATTATTTTAATACACTCCGTTTCATAACTATAGCCGCACTATAAAACAGCTGATGTGTGAGGTTCTGAATAATTTAGACATACAAAAGACCTTATAACTAAAAGTTACACCCAAAATACATATAATTCCAAAAAAAAAACATTTTTTTAATGTAGATTATTTTAAATCGCTATTAATTTTTACTAGTGTTTTATAAGTAATTATAGCCGCACTTTCAGAAAAATGGATTTGGAAGTTAAAAACATTTGAGTAAAAAATTAAATAAAATAATTTTATATTAGGTCAAGTCGACCTGATTTTAATTAATACCAAAAATTCCATTTGGCATCCGCCATTGTACACTGTCCACCAATTTTGTTCATTCATTGGTTTTCAAACACTAGTTTCTACTCTTTTAAGTTCAAAAACTCTTTGATACTATCGATTTTCTGGAAAAAATTACATAATGAAATTCTGTAGGTATTCTGTGTTCATCTCTTATCCCGGAAATATATGGGTCATTCCATAGCTATAGTGTTTTCAGTTTGAAAGCACCCCTGAGTAAGTGGATTTTTAAGGGATGATGCGTTGCCAGGTTGAAAAATCAGTTTTTGTGAACATTTTTTCTCAAAAAAATATACGAATTTCTCTTCCAAGATTAAATTAAACACTAGAGAGAAGATTAAGCATTACCAAAAATGATATATCATTACCTTTTGCATTATTTTATAATATAAAGTAATGACTTCTTAATAACGGCCTTTTGTATTCATTGTTTCTAAATATAAAATAATGACTTACTCGTATTAGTTTAAATAAGTACTTTTTACACAGCTAAATTTTTTTATTATATGTAAATATGTTTTATGTTTAAATTTTTATGACGAGTCCTAAAATTACACACTAGAGAAAAGTTAAATTTTTCTTAATGTATTTCCTTAGGCTAATAGTATTTGCCTAACTCCGTATTTTTAAGAATCAAGTAAGCAAGTAATTAAACTTTTTGTAAGCATGTGTGTAACCACTTATTATTCAAAATCTCATAACTACTTATTTCTCATTTTTTCGTAAGCGAGCTGGTAAGCGTGACTAGTTATAAAAACGACCACGCCAAACAAAAATAATGAGTTTAGACGCCAAAAAATAAGTTGTGCGGAGCTATGAATTTCTATTATATTACCACTTATTTGGTAATGAAAGATTTTGCTGGGGTATTATCACATATGCCATATCTGATCATATTTGATGAAATCTGGTACAGGATCGAATTAGATTCAATTATATCTATTTAGATCCAAAAAGATCTGAGCAGATCTAAACTTTTTTACACGGGTACTTGGAATCCATAATTTTCGTACACAATTTTAAAACTTTGAGATGTGCTATATCTAAGTTTACACGCTAAATAACAATATTTATATGAATACCGAAAATACCGAAAATTCGGTACTGGAAAATTTCCAGTACCGAAATACCAATTTCTCAATACCGATTCGGTATTGGAAACCCTAATACATACCCTCCATTCATCTTCATTTGTTCTTTCAAGTTTTTTTTTGTGGAATTCCATTTTTTCTCTATCTTAAAAGTCATATTTTTCAGACAATAAGTTTAGTAGGAAAGATCTAAAAGTGTTTTCTTAAAATGCATATAAGGTCCATTTTCCCAATAAATAAAAAAAAGTAGTGTCTTATTTTTTAGTTTTTCTCCCCCTGTGATAAAATATTTTGCGATTTGGAACCCTAAAATTGAAATAAAAATTTTTAGTCACAAGTTTTTCACATTCATTGGAAAGCTACAATTTTTATAAATCAAAATTTTTTTGCATTTTCAAATTTTGCAATATTTCCAGAGCAAGTGAAAAATAATTTTTGTTTTTTATGGAGGTTAATAACTTTTTTTTCGCAAAAATTACTAACAAATTACTGAGCTTTTAAATCTATCCGAAACTGATTTTATTAAGAGAAAAAAAAAACAAATAAACAGCGCCTTCAGAAAAAATAACTTTTTGTTTTAACATAAAAGTGGATTCGCACTAGTGAAATAATTTACGCTGCAGATTGCTTCTTAAGAAAGAAACAAAATAGTACGTTTCAATGTTTTATAAGGAAAATTTTAATATAAAGCAATACAAAGTGATTATTTACAAAAACCGGTTTTTAATTAAAACACCGGTTTTTTAAAAAGATGGTTTTTAGAAGAATTCGAAAACCGGTTTTTCAAATAGGTCGAATACTTGACAACTCTAGGTATAGATTATACGTTTACACGATTCTATCAATTGGTGTAAAAAGATACATTCAATAAACATTTTTTTTAAAATCTGAAAGTCACTTTTTCCCTTTATTCGACTAATAAAATTTTCCATCGATTTTTGGCGCGGCTCCAAATTTTGTAGTAGTAATTTTTATATGCAAACCAGGCACGTAGCTAGGGGGGGCTTTGGGGCTTCAGCCCCCCCCCCAAATAATTTGACAAATTTTAAAACGTAACAAAATTCGTCGAATGTAACAATGTTTTTCAAAAAACTTAATAAAAAATATTTATGAAGTTTTCATAAATAAAATAGACTTGAAATCTAATTGCGAAAACTGTTTTCTAAAAAAATTTTTAAGTTGTTTGGAGCCCATAGAAACTGTTTTTGTTTATGGGTTTTTTTTCAAAAATCTTTAGTAGTTATGTGTGCTAGGCGTAATCAAAGAGGTTAGAAAATAAAGATAATGCAATCCTCTAATTTACTGGGAACGAATTTATAAAATGCGGCTGCAAATAGGAAACTGAAATTTTTTTCGCACATTTTAATTGATAAGTGGCTATTTTTTTATCGTTACTACTAATAGTTTTCGTCATATTTATTAAAATTTAAACATAAAATTAATAAATTAACCTTTGGTTTTCCTTAAAAATGACCGGCTTCCTGCTTGCAGGCACAAGCTATTACACTCAACCAAAAAAGTCAGTAACATCTACGAGGTCAGTTCGAAATGTTCTTAGCCTAACAATGAAAAACAAGAGCTAGATTTTTAAAATTATTTTATTTTTCCATATAATCTCCTGAAACTTCAATACACTTAGTCCAACGTTTTTCTACCAATTCTATCCCTTTATTAAAATAATTTTCCTAAGGATCCTCACAATAATCGTTTACAACTCCATTTCATCTTCATTCGAGGTAAAACGTTTGCCAGCAAGGAATTTTTTTAGATTTGGGAACAGGTAGAAGTCAGAGGGAGCTAGATCGGAGAAATGAGAAATTTTCATTCGATTGAGTTTTTGGTCAACTGTTAACAAATGCGGCACCCATCTTGGAGAAAGCTTTTCATATGTAATTCTTGATGCAAAATAAAATGTACTCGATCATTTGAGATGCCTATGGCATTACATATTTCACGCACTTTCACTAGTCGATCGTCTAATACCATATCATGGACTTTAGCTATGATTTCTGGCGTCGTTGCAGTTTTTGGACGTCCACTTCATGGTTCATTTTCAATGCTTGTACGACAACGGTTAAATTCAGCAACTCAATTTTTTAATTTCATACTGCCCTCGTATTGACAATTTTGCTGTTATTACGGGAAATTTAACTGTTTTGAGCCCAGCGGTATTTTTTTTTTGCTAATTTCAGCAACACATATCTACTGATTTGTAGTAGAATAAAATTAGAAGAAAATATTAGTAGCAGCTACTAAATTTTAGCAACATTTTTGTGAACTGCAATTCAAAATCGATTTGCCAAAATCAGTTAAAAAATTTTAAAAATATCAATAATTTTTGTACAATGAAATTAGTATAAATGAATTGTTGTAAACTGCAATTTTAAACTAATCTGCTGTAATTAGCAAAAAAGTGTACTAAAAAATAAAAAATCTGTAAAATTAAAAATTAAAATCAAATTTAATAAAAAAAAATATTTTTTTATTCCAAAAAGTGCATAATTACTTCAATATACTTGAAGTTTGGAGTAAAAATCGCAAACAGTTCCTCAGTGATTACCGTTTTATGCATTGGAGATACAACAAAATTTTCTGAGTTTTATTTCTAAACTAAAAATATATCAAAAATAACAAATATAAACTAAACAAGAATTCTAAAAATCCAATAAATTCTTGTAAATAAAATTTACTTAAAGTATCCCCTTGTTGTTAAATTAGTATATTTTTTTGCTCATTTTAGCACTGGGTTTTGAAAAATTACTAAAATGTTTTGCTAAAATCAGCAACGAAAATTAGTAAAATAAAATCCGTAATTCGTAATAAGACTGTAAATCAAACACATACAAATTCGGATTTGTCCCAATAAGTTTCTTGCAGTATATTTACCAAAAATAGATTATGCGGTTTTAGAAGATCTTGCAAAATATTCATCGCGGTTAGCCTCAATGTTTCTAATGCGAAATGAAAGTACACTGTTGCTAAAACAAAACTCGCAAAGGGTTTTGCAAATCTTGCTCCGATTTTAATTTGATGGCCTCTTGAATAATGTGTCTATTTTAATCACATTCACGTCAAAAAGACGCACTATCAGTTGCCTATTTTTATTAAAATTGTTTTTTATTAGCAGTTTGGTCTTAAAAATTTTCGAAATCGGTTTAGAAACTGTGAGTAAAAATGTGAGGGTGCCCCGAAATGTTCATACAAAATGATACATTTTCTACAAACAAACAATCGGAATAAAAATTACTAGAATTGTGCATTATAGTTCATAGTTCATTTCAATCAATTTTATTTTTGAACAACGTGTGTTTTTCTAGTTCACTCGTTCATTCGAAAAATTGTTTCAATTGTTCATACACTAATATAACATTCTTTAAAAATTTTTACTGAAAAAATAGCTGAACTGAGAAGAATTTGTTTGCTAATCGTTAGAAAAATACAAACAACAAAAAACAATCTGTTAAATTAGTAAAATTTCAGCCATATTTTAGTTAATCGAATATGACAATTTTCCCTGCCAATATCGGCATAAATTTTCCTGGATATTAGTCTACTAAATCATCACAACTAATTTTAAATTTTTAGTTTTTTTTTTTTTGATTTTCTTGATGCGAATAAAAATCTACACTGCAGAAAGCAGTCTACTATTTTCTACCCAATATTTCTGTTTCTTGTAGCAGGAGAGACCACTATTTGTATTCAACTCAATTAAATTTAAAGATAAATTAACTTTGGAATATATAACAATTTCTTTACTGCTTTTTGTCCACTAATATTCAACAAAATTTTTGCCAACATAGAGGCCATAAAGTAAATTTGCAATTCAATTAAATAAGGTTTAACTCAAATATTACTAAAATTTCGTATATTTAACAGTTGCATTTTTTCTGTTCTTATCTTACTAATATTTATCAAAAAGGATTTACTAATTCCAAGAGCTTTCTGTGCATGGCCGGTTTTAACTAATATGACAATATCGTATTAGTATTTGGACTTGAGGTGGAACAATATTCTAACTAAATATAAGAAGATATATATTTTTTAATGCAAAAAATATAATAATTGTAGTACAAGATTATATTATGTCAACGGTTTTGATAATTCTGAAAAAAATAAAAAACCCGAAAGGAACATTTGAAATTTAACTTATTCGTGAATGCGAGAGAGTTCCTAACTCTAAAAATGTGCAACATTTTTGGATATTTCAAGAGGCCATAAAATAAAAATCCAGCTAACTTTGCAAAATCCTCTGGAATTTTAATTTCATTTCGCATTGGAACCAGAAAATTCGCACGGAATCCATGCTTGGAAAAAAATTTTAACAACTTACTCCATATCAGAAACGAATTGCAGTAAATTTTAAATATGTTGTATTGACAAAAAACTAAAATTTTTGAAAATTGAAATCACATAGAAATCAAATTACACTTGAAATATATAATTTAGTTTAGAACATAGAAAATGCGTTAAAAATTAAATTTTCTTTTATGGTTATTAGCCACTCTTAATTATGTTTAAAAAGTTGCCACAGGAACCATTCTTAACAAAAAGCGTTTCCGTACTCGAAAATTGCGTAAATAAGAGCGCTCAAAAGAGTGTATTTGTGTTTCTGTTTTACTATTAACTTCGGAAAATTGTAAAAGGGACAGCTGGTGCAATAATAAATAAATAACACCTTTGTGAAAAAATTTTTAATTTTATTTAAGCAAAAAAATATGCGTATAAAAATTATATGACAGAGTCAAAAAAACTTTTAATATGTGCATCTGTGCAATTTTTCAGACTAAAACTATAAAGCATTTCAAATTTATTTTTTTTTTTTTAATAAAGTTTTGTGCTAAAACAAGTGATTTTGTGCTTACTCTTATTTTACTGAACTTTACACAAAAGGTAAAGGAGCACACTTAACTTAAAATAACGAGTATTTTGTAACGGTTATAAATTTTTCTCTGTGTACATAGTTTTCCCTAGTATACAAAAAAAAAACCAGAAAAATTAAACAAAACAAATGTAGAAAAGCCCCCCCCCCCCGAAATAAATTCCTAGCTACGTGCCTGATGCAAACAATAAAATTAGCTCTTTCAGATCTCTTAAAGTTAACTGTGAAAATTCTCCATACATCGCTGAACACTTCTATTGTTCACCCTATAAGTACTTGTTATATTAACAAGGAAAATGTTAATAGCACCATACAAAACAATTGTTTGTTGTTTTTTTTCTAAAAGAGGCCTATATGATGATGCTGAGTTGTACTATTATATTCAAAATATATCATGTACTTATGGGGTTGTTAAATATTGTTTTATAAAATAAAAAGATTGAAATAAAATCATAATCATAATTATTTTTTCACTGTTGTGATTTTTGTTTTTGTACAATTTTCCAACAATAAATAAAAATTAAATATTATTTATTGCTATTTTGTTCATTCATTCGTAGATGAGTGTTTTCGAGTACGAGTTGGATTTTGAATGCATTTCCGTTTTTCAGTTTGGGTTAAATAGTAATAATAGTGGTAAAACTGAAGTGAAGATTAATTTTTATTTTCCCGGTGAAAAATGTCCATATATGAACATTTATGGTTCAACCACATATGTATGGATCCGAAAAATGAGGTAACACCTAAATATATGTTCATATATGGACATATATGAACATATACATTTATTAAATATATGCGAATACATGCGAACGTTGCTGTTCTTTATTATAAGGTTGTACTATAGATATAAATTTATGTATGACATTTAAATTAGTCGCTACATGTTTCTTTTTTTATTCATTGCATTAAATATAATTCCATACTTACCAAATATGAGTGCCTTTTACACATATGGAAAAAAGTATTCTTCAGATGCTTCCATATATGTCTGTATATGAAATCTTTTTCCATATATGGAATCACATATACTTCCATATATGTTCATATAAAATCCATATATGTTCATAAAAAATCCATAGTTGTTCATATGTGTCCATACATAAACCATATATGAACATGGTCGAGTGTATATGAGCATTTTTCACCGGGTTGTATGTATTTTTCATTTTTTTGTTAATAACATGCCTCAACAGACAGATAGTACATATTTATATGTTACTTTCGCATGGGGTGTTATTTTTTTTTTATAAATAAATCAATTTTAATATCAATAGTTATCAGAAAATGTGTTATTTGCTTTTAAATTGATTTATCACACAGTTAAATCTTTCATATAAAAAATAAAAAAATTTGTATAATGTATTTAATAAAATATTTAACAACCCTTTGGAGAAAGCATACAGAAATCATTGTTGAGAATATAATCATATTAAATCATCCTTAAATGACACTTAAGGAAGTTTGAAAATATGTATTACAAATCTATTATATCCATCAATTGTTCTTTGAGAGTCGCCTAAAATATGGACGATTGTCTTTGGATTTCATTTACATTTTGCTCACATTAACTCCCCAGCAAAAAACGTGGAAGTGATCTTAAGGAATCAATTTTTCATTGATTCCAAAGTATCATTAAGTTCTGATTTTCCGCTTCTAAGCAGTTCTTTTTCACAACTTCCGAAAATGTGATTTTGAAGGAAATTAAGTCTTTCCAAATCTATCTAACTACAGATATTTCAATATAAATTTAACATTTATAACTGTGGTTAAGCACTTAACTTTAATTATTTTGAGACAAGTTGTCAGGTCCAAGTGATTTGCTTAAATTTTTTACGAACAAAAATTAATTCCTTTTCACCAATTAAAAAGAACATCAAAAGGATCATAAAAGAAAACTTCCACCCTATGACAACCCTATGTAAAATTCATTGGTTCCGATCCAAATTTTGACAATATCGAATCCAAATCACTGCTTCTTTTCCTCTTCTTTTGACGATTTTTTTTTGCTGGGTCTATTTAGCCATTTACAGATATTCATTTTTGGTTTCCTAAAATTCCGAAAACGCCCTTTTATTCAGCTTTTTTTATTTCTTTTTTTAAATGTAAATTTCAACAGCATATCTCCCTGGCAATTCTTTTTAATATTGATGATTTAAATAAGGTTTATATGGGTGAAATAAAAAAATGTGATAAGTTTTTGGGACAAATTTGTGAAAAGCAAAAAGTGTTAATATTTCCGTTTTTCTTAATGGAATCAGTAAGTTTAGTCATTATAAACCTAATTGCAAAAAATCTCTTCTACAAGTTGTCGCAATAACTTTTTTGCACTTTTTTGTGGTAACGGAGTTTACATTTCCAATTTCCAATGTATTAGCTTTTTTTTCCAATTTATTAGCTTTTCATATTTGGGTTTTCAACGTGCTTTTCAATGTTAATTGAAATTGTTTATGGTTAATTAAAAATATTTTAAACATTTACCTACATTTTTTTGAATGCAATCGGATGCAAACAATTTTAGTTTCGGAGTTTACAGTAACGGTGTTTACATTTGCTTACTTTTTTCGTTTTCTTTCAAAAACGCTTTGTCAGAATTTTCTTTCCGAAACAAAAGCTGTATTCTGTGACTCTCTATCAGTGTTATCTAGAACGATTTTGACAGTTTTTAACGTATTCCGGCTTTATACTGTCAAAATTGTTCGAGATATCATTGATAGGAATGCCGCACAAACACAGCTAAAATCGTATGATGCCAACTATGCCATTGTTTTTCTTACTCCTTAAATATTTTGGTGTAAAAGTTAGGATCGGAGTTTACAACATTTTTACAAATCTTATTAAAGACATCCTTTTTCATCTCGAGAATATTATATGGTGCAGAAAAACTTCAAGTCTGTTATACTAGATGGTTATTTTCAGTCCAACGATCATTTGAGTATAAATAATATTATACCTTTCGCAATTTAATTAATAGATAACTCCAAAATTCTGGTGTATGCATTTTTATCAAAAATTATGACGAAAAATCGTTATAGAGTTGAAGTCGTGTTAGCATAGATATACGAAAAAGTTTGTAAAATGTATTAATTTTTGTTAAAAGCGTTTCTTTTCCTCTTCATTAAATTTCTTACAGTTAGTGTTTAGTTTCATTGGTTATTAAAATATAAGCTATTACTGAGTTACTGGTTACGGAGTTTACATTTGCCTAAAATTGGTCACAAATTTTATGTATTAACCAAAAATTGGTCAGATTGTTATAAATTTTGTAAAACAGGTGACAGTGCGCTGATATATATCGAAATATATAACTCAAATGTAATCCATGCATTAGAAATTAGCTGGTTACATGGTTTTTATCACATTTTTTGATATCACCCATATGGGGTTATAGCCTACTTTAAGAAGATCAGTGAACTATGATTTCTTTTGAAAAACAAAAATGTTCTTTTTTTACAACTGCATTTTTTTTATATTTAATTTTTTGAATTGGTTGCCACCGAAAATTTTCTAACACGTAACAAAGAATTAAAACCACCAGTTTTTTGGATCACGATCTCGGAAAATAATGTTAGTGTGTTTTTTAAGAGTGGTTTTTCTCAGATTCAATCCTCATACACACAAAAATTAAAAATGAGTTTCAATTACAAAATTGATAATATTAATTCATTTCATTATTAAAAATTGTGTACATTTAATTGAAACAATTCAACTGATTCAGTTAATTATTTGTTTAAAAACGAATTTTATTTTAACTTGTTTATTATCTTTAATAATAATAATCATAAATGATTCCGAATGGCGCAAAAATTCTGAATAATGGCTTAGAAATTTTTAATAATGCTCATATTTATGAGTCATAAAAGAGTGCTCAGAAATAGGCTTCATCGGCCCCCAATTGTACACTGGGAAGTTTTGGTCAGAAAAATAAAGGTTTTGTAATAAATGGGTAAGTTGTTACTTTTATATTATAAAACTATTATTTTAAGAAGGTATCGATATAACTCCTTACCTAATAATACGATATCCTTAACTAACATGTAAGGACTTTTCAAAACCATTTTATTTATGTAAAGTTTAATTTACCCAGACCCAAAGATATGAATTAAATTTTTGATTTCCAAATTTCTATTATACCAAAAAAAAAGTTGACAGCCCCGTGTGTGTTATACATGTCAGAAATGTGCTGAATAAAGAAAAGGTTTAATAGTATGAACACCTTATTTTTCAACTTGCGATTTAAGGCCGCCCCCCTCCCCCCTAGAAATGTGCAATTGGGTATGAAAATACACCATGCAAAAAATTAAGGTGACCGGATAATGAGAACATGTGCCGCATCAGCCTTGAAGTTTGAAATACGATTTACAAGGCGAAAAAATCACTATTTTGGCTTTGTTTCAAAATACTGGCTCTTTAGTAACCGTATTTTTAGAAAATGTAAATAGAATCATAATCTAAACTGAATTGTATTTCTGGTAATCTTTAAAAGTCCATTGGAAAATATTTTAGTAATTGCAATTTCCTCAGACCATTGTAGAGTTAAAATCAGGTAAATTATGAAAATCGTAAAAAATAAAATATCTTTTTAACAAATTTACAATCTTGTACTCTAGTGTCATTTCTAAGATCCACAAATATTCAGATATAAATTTTGTCTCTCTCGGGTTATGATAACCTAGTCCCAGGTATGGCCAAAAATGGAATTTTTTTTGCAAATCTCTAGTTTTGAGTTTTTTAAAATTTTGTTTAGATAATAGTATTAATTTTTGTATTTTTAGCTAAATGCAACAAAATCACTTCTGATTTCTTTTAATTCTGATACAAGAGATTGTTTTCCGAAAATTTTGTAACACTCCGACAACGTTAACTCTTTCTTTACCAAGGTCAAATGTGAAATTTTGCGATTTTTCCTCGAAGTATATTAAAACAATGGGTCATATGAATAAAACTTAGCAATTACTTCGAAGTAATTACCTTGGGCTTAAGCCCAAATTAGTTTGGAAGTATCGTAAAAAAAGTAACGTATCATTCACATAATGAATAAAAAGAATATAAAAAATAAAAATATTGTATTTTTTATCTTTTTCTTGTGCATAGAATTAAATGTCAAGTAATAAAATAGAAAATTACTATTTTCAACAGAACTTTTTTACGATTTTACTTGACAACAGTTTCAATGCATAAAAAAAAGATAAAAATATATTTCTATATTATTTTAACACATTGAATTGATTACAGATACTTTTTTTACTTTACGATTAGACTAATGAAGCCTTTAGGTGTATTTAATAAACTCCTGTGCGTTGACCACTTTTTTATATTTTGTTGAAAAAAATTTTTAAAAGCTCAAAACTAGAGATTTGCAAATTTATAAAAGAATCCCAATTTTTGCCAAGCCTGGGACTAGGTTATCATAATTCAAGAGAGACAAAAATTTATATCTGAATATTTGTGGATCTTAGAAATGAAACTAGAGTACAATATTGTAAATTTGTGGAAAAGATATTTTATTTTTACGATTTTCATAATTTATCTGATTTTAACCCTACAATTGTCTGAGGAAATTGCAATTACTAAAATATTTTCTAAATGATTTTGAAATTTTATACATTACCAGAAAGGTAATTCGGTCTAGATTATGATTCTATTTGCATTGTCTAAAAATACGGTTACTAAAGAGCCAGTATTTCGAAAGAAAGCCAAAAAAGTGATTTTTTCGCCTTATAAATCGTATTTTAAACTTCAAGGCTGATGCAGCACATGTTCTCATTAGCGATGTTATTTTTTGTTTTTTTTAACTAAATTACTACAAATATTTACTACAATATCAGTAATACTTAAAACTTTTTTTTATGTGCCACCGGTTTTTTGAAGAAAGCATCATTAATGCTTTAATCTGAGGGTCAAGGGAAATTGTTTCCATGCCTAACTCACCCGCAGTCCACCTTGGACATGGTGTCCACTGTTAAGGCTGGTGTGGCTCTGACGACCGAAATGGGATGTATAACCCAGTGGGAACCGTCAATCGGACTATGTGCCGGAACGATTGGGATATATTCGAATTTATTCGACCAAGTATTGCCACTCCGGCTTTAGATCAGAATTATTAACCAGAGACATATAATATAGAGATGCAACATCGATAATTTTTTAAAGGAAGATTTTATTTAGGGAAATTTTGTCAAGGGAGGATTTTATTTTCGAAGTTGCCATTTAAGCGGATTTGGGCCAAAATTAGGGATTTCGACTTCGGTTTGGGGACAGACTCGAAAATTGTAAATTTTAAAAGATTTAGTTTTAGGCCGAAAATATGAAGAATTTTCGGATAAATTATATGCGTAATATTTTAAAGTCGATCAAATTAGGTCTGTTAAAGTATTTCAAAATTTCTACAAAATATTTAAATTATTGAAGAAATATTCTCTAAGTATTTATAAATCTTGAAATAATAAAAAGCAACCAAGCTCAATAAAACAGTACAACAAAATAAAAAAAATTTATGTATCGGGATTACAACAATATATTTAAATATATATAAAATATATATATTTTGGGACGCATATCACGAATATGGCCCTAGAATTTTAAAGTTAGCTATAGTTTATGAAATATTTGCAAAAACCTTTTTGTAGGAAAATTAAATTTTTTAATACACTTTTTGCAAAAAAAAAAATACAAAATTGACAGTAATAACGCTATTTTTTGCAACATTTTAAAATGATCAAATATGCCCTTTAATTTGATATATTGGACGTTTTGTGAAGTGCAAATTCCTAATAAATATGAATGTTCAAAAATGTACTTTATTTCTTTTTGCCATAGTAAATTCATATAAAATTAATTTGAAACAAAAAAGACATAAAATTTGTATTTCAGATTGAATTTTCTGCAAATATTGGCGCGGAAGTTGTGATTCTTTTAATAAACTGAATTTATTGAAATATGAATTTGTTTGTTGCCATATGTTAAAATTTTGCAAATCCGATCAAGGGATTTTACTAAATTTGCAAAATAGGAAAATAAGGGAAGGTTTCACGTTAATTGCAATTATATTCTAGATACTTTACCTAATCAAGGTAGGTTGATATGTTTCTAAAAGCAAGTCTATGCTTCTAAACCATATTAAAAACTATGCGTGGTTTAGTCAGGTATATGAATATATAAAAAATTTTAAAGAAAAAATTGTCTTTTTGCTAAAACTTAAATTTGCAAATATTTCAAACAGTAGAGCTAATATTAAAATTTGGTGTTCACATTCGTGATTTCATCCTTAAATTTATCAGAATTGATATGTCGCATGGCCAATGCATTTTTTTTTTTTTTTTGATGGACCAACACTCAGGGGATGCCCCCCTATTAACGCAGTGCATTGTGTTGGTATTAGGAAAATAGGTTATGAGGAGGAGGAAAGAGGGAGTAGTTTTTGTGAATATTTGATTTAAATTTCTCAACATTGTAAGTAACAGGGAAGACCTCTGCAGGGAGTTTATTCCACATACGGCTAGTGCGACTGATAAACGAATTCTCTCTATAATGCGTCGTGCGATCCACTGGACAATCGACTACAAACGGATGCGCTCTACCTGATAAGCGAGTATTACGAATAAAAACTAGGGCTTTGGGGACAAGTTCACTTATCTCAGCTGAGCACTTCCCATGATAATATCGATAGAACAGGGTCACACAACCCACATTCCGACGATGCTCCAATGAGTCAATAGAGCTGGATACCCTATTGTCATTGATAAGCGCCAACGCCCTACTTTGCACGCGGTCCAGAACCTCCAAAATAGACTTCGAAGCTCCTGCCCATATATGGGAGTTGTATTCCATCTTCGGTCGGATATAGGTGGTATAAATAGTGAGTAATTCGGATGGAGTGAAGTACTTCTTGCACCGACGTAAAAAACCAAGACACTTGAATGCTTCCTTCGACACTTGAAAAACATGTTTATTCCAACGGACATCACACTGAATTTTCATGCCCAGAACATCAAGTATATCCGATTCCTCAATATCAATATCACCCATATGTACAGATGACAGTGTTGACCTCACAGCCCTATGGGTCAACATACAACATTGGGTCTTGCGTGCATTAAAGTCGACCTTATTCGCACGACCCCACTCAGAGATTGTAGAAAGGTCACGATTCAGTGTGTCATTCATAATCTGCCTTTTGCCCCCAATCTCCTCAGGGCTTGGCCTACGATCGAAGGAAAATGAATGACAAATGTTGCTGTCATCTGCGAAAGAGTAGATAGGGTTGAAAGTTCGACCAAGAAGATCATTAAGAAAGATAAGAAATAGGGAAGGAGAAAGAACAGAACCCTGCGGTACGCCTGAATTCAGCTGAAACTCGTCGGATGAGACCCCATCTATAACAACACGAATAGTGCGATCTCTGAGAAAGCTCGAAATAAAACGAGCGAAGTCATTACCTACACCAAACGCAATAAGCTTCGAAATAAGCGCCCCGTGCCATACACGATCAAAGGCCTTTGAAATATCCAGAGCAACCACTTTGCTCTCACCAAAACGGTGGATGGACCGACTCCAACGCTCCGAGAGGAACGCTAACAGGTCTCCCGTAGAA
This sequence comes from Leucophora obtusa, assembly GCA_949987735.1. NCBI lineage: Eukaryota > Metazoa > Arthropoda > Insecta > Diptera > Anthomyiidae > Leucophora > Leucophora obtusa. Next base: position 52,143,690 of record OX465296.1, read on the forward strand.
CGATGTCTGCGGAAGCCATACTATCGGTCATTAAGAAGTGAGTTGGACTCTAAATAATTCACAAGATGGTAATTAACCATACTCTCCATCGCCTTTGAGAGCGCAGAGCATATTGCGATCGGGCGGTAATTTTCAGGGTTGTTAGCCGCACCCTTTTTAGGGATTGGCTGGACATTGACAACCTTCCAGCACGAGGGGAAAACTCCCGCATAATACGAAGCACTAAAAAGGCTTGCCAATGGACGAGCTAGTGTCGAAGAACACTGTTTCAGCACCAGTGCTGGTATACCATCTGGCCCCGATGACTTATTTACGTTGAGGTCAGCAAGAACCCTTTTGACTGCTCGAGCTCGAAAGAATATCTTAGGCATAGTACTCGACACTCTTTCAAGCTCGGGCAGTGGTTGATCGCTTTCCGGCAGGAATGAATTACCTGCAAACATCTCAGCTAAAAGGTTAGCTTTATCAATCGGTTCAGTGAATATTTGGTCATCCTTTATAAGAGTTGGGATAGTTGAACTAGCATTATCCTTTACTCTTTTTACGAATGACTAAAAGCTCTTACTACCCCGTGGAGCAGAAAGAACTTTAGTACGAAGACGTTGCTCGTAAAGAAACTTTTCACGACTAAGTACTTTGGAACACTCATATCTCGCCCGTTTGCGAAGCAGATCAGTATTGGCGTTCTTATTATCCCGCCAATTATTGAACGCTAACTCTCTGGATCTGACTGCGTTCCTGCAAGTCTGATTAAACCAACATTTATCTTTTGGTTTAACCGAAATTTGCTTCGAGGGAATGAACGATTTCATTCCAAGCAATATAACCTGTTCAACCATTTTCGCCGCGGCATCTACGTTGTCGTCAAGGAAACAGAGTTTCCAATTAAAATGCCGGAAAAAATCGTTGAGCTCATCCCAACGTGCTTTTTCGTAAATAAAAACTGAACGTTTCGCAGCTGTTGTCGAAACGTTTCGAAGGACGGAGAACGAAAAAGATGCGGAAATGGTACATTGATCCGAATTGCCGAGAGGTGCAAGTGTTCTTACTTCATATTTGTCTGGATGTGAAGTAAGGAAAAGGTCAAGAGTATTCTGGTGTTCACCTTCAACGCACGGAATGTGCGTTGGTTCATTCACTAATTGCGCTAGGTGGTTATGCGCGGCAAACAGCTCAACATAAAGGCCCTCGGGAGTTGTATGGCTGGAATGGCGAAGCCAGGCAGAGTTGTGAATATTGAAATCGCCAGCAACAACGATTTCACTATTCGGGCAACTCTCCAAAATTTTAGAAATGGAATCAGAAAGGACGTGGAAGCCATTAAGGGTATTCGTCCTCTCCATGTTTGGGCTTCTGTATAAGAACCCGAAATGCAATATGTGTGTCCTGATTTTAAATTTAACCCAAAGTGAGTTAAATTCCGTATCATTACAGTTTAAATGTTGCTGATACTGGTACACAACATCATTGCGAATGTACATAGCAAGGCCCCGGTGAAATATAAAAAGGGATAGGAGTTGATAACCAGGTATATAGAAATCATGTGGATCAGCATCCCCACATACCTGGGTCTCACATAAGGCGAAAACATCCGGCCGATGAAAACGAATGTGAGCAAATACGGAGAAGAAATTCGCCCTCAGTCCACGTATGTTGCAGAAGTCGATGCGGAAACTTCCTGCCATTACAACGAATTGAAATTACAAATCAAATCTTTCTAACGCGTGTACAAGTGCCGGGTATTCGGTTTGTGCTTATTTTTTTTGTTTGTGTTGTTATTATTGTTTTTTTTTCTATTTTGTCTTGTACTTACTTGTTTGTTTATTGTTAATTGGAACTAGTTTTTTTCTATTTTTTTGTATATTGAGTTTTGTTATTGGTTTGTAATTTTGGTTTTTATTTATGTATTTTTGAATTTGTTACATTTTTTGTTTATTGTTAGTTGGAGTTAGATTTTTTATATTTTTTATTTATTTTGTTGACACAAGAAACGGACGACACAATTATTTTAAAAAGAATTAAACAATTAAAAAAACAAAAGACTGCGTAACACAGCGACGACAAATACGTGTTAATGGCACGTCGGACAAAACACTATTTTTAGTGTTGTACTGTGTAATTAATCAAAAAATGTTCTACTTTCAAAATACTGAAATTATTACATGCAAAGGAATCAGAAAACAAAATTTTTGTGTACAATAGGTTTGACCATGGTTTTCATATAACCTCTTATGTGCCTTCCGAATCGTGTAAACTCGACTTATTCAAACTTAATATTCAAAAGAGTTTACAAGCCCTAGAACTTATACCTACTATATTTACGATACACTTAACCAAAAACTATTAGTTTTTAAAAACTACTCTATTTAGTTGTCAAATTCCATAAAAATTTCTAAAAAAAAGATTTTTCACCATATTGAGTTTCGTGTGAAAAATGTGTAGAATTTTTTCTTTCGAAAATTTAATGTACGACTTTAGTTTGGAAACAGTGATATTTTAGCTTAATTGTGATTTGTCTTTTGTATAATAAAATTTTTTACTTTCTTTTGAGTGAAAAAGTAAATATTTCTTCGTAAAATATTCAATTTTATTTATTTTTCTGAGTCATTTCTTAATAATTTTCTGGACTTAGAAGCGATGCTAACTTAGCTCCTATTTTGTTCTTTTAAATTGAGTTTTTCTTTTAAATTGAGTTTTTGTTTAAATAAAAATGAGTTGGGTATAATATTGGGGATTTAAACATTCAAAATGGGAATAAGCTAAAATTTTCGGGCAACACTGCTCCAAAATAAAACGAAGCAATATTGCCAGAAAAAACAAAACAGCAGTCAGCGCCAGCTGTTGGATTAAAAACCGGTGTTGGCATTAAAAAGGACCATGTGAGACCCCTCTTATTAATTACAAATTCTCTTCTTAAAGTCGTTACAACAACAACAATGCTTTCATCTGGTATACATAAAGTTAAAATCTGTAAAACCTCATTTGACATAAAAAAATCCTGATTTGAGAAAATTTCCCAAAATAAAATCCTCCTTTGACAAAATTTCCCACATGCTAGCGACATCTACAGTTTGTTTACAAAATTATCGATATTGCATCCAGAGACATATAATATAGAGAAATTACACCTACCAGATTTACACTTAACCAAAAACTATTAGTTTTTGAAAACTACTCGTATTTATTTGTCAAATTCCATACAAATTTTAGAAAACAAAAATTTTTTCACCATAATGAGTTCCGTGTAAAAATTGTGTACAATTGTTTCTCTCGAAAATTTAATGTACGACTTTTATTTTGAAACAATGACATTTCAGCTTAATTGTGATTTGTCTTTCGTATAATAAAATTTTTTTATTGCACAATTTAAATAAAGATTTGAGCCTTAAAAGTTCGAGGGAAAAATTTGTTTTATAAGCCATTTATAAATTTAAAAAGTGATTATGCATATGACCCAAAATATTTATTTTCTGCAAGTGTTGCGAGTAATTTCCACAGACATTATTTTTACGTTCACAGTTCGCCGTGAGTCGCCGAGGAAGAAGGTCGTCGTTTGATCCGTATTAATTTTTTTAATAGGAAGCAACCAGCGCTGCCAACTTTGACGATTTGTCTCCATTTTGACGATTTTTGAAGCAAAATTTGGGCAAATGACGATTGACGATTTTTCAAAATTTTCTATATGAAAAATGACGATTTTTTAAAATGGCTTGATTTTTTGTTAAAAAAAATTGCATTCTTATTAAAAACTACATAAATAAAAATATTCAAAATAATTTTTTACGCTATGTGATATAGAAGAAAAAAATAATGTACACGTATTTTTTCACCCCCAATCTCATGTTTAGAGGTTATAATTTCAAAGTCAAATTGGTTAAAAATTGTAAGCTTTTTTGGAGACGTATCTATAGGTATACAAAATATACCCGAAGAGTTCCAATTTTTTTTATTCAATTATTATTTTTTTTTGAATAGGAGATTTGTATGAGAAATTGTTGTTGGTTTTAACTCAAATGTACACATAATTATTTCTATTCAATTTTGTATAGGGGGTGTCGATATTCGTCGTCGTTCCATAGAGCCTTTTTCAACATTTCAAATAAGTGGCAACCCTGGACTCACAATAAGGGTATTTAGTGTTTGTGTTCTCGAGTACCTTAACTCTGTGTATAAACATATCTAAATTTCGTGAATTTCAGACATGTTTTCATAGAAAAATAGGTTAGTTTTTGATTCAACTTTTTAACTCTTAAATTTTTTCCTACCATATATCTGAATTTTGGGTACGTTCGTAAATGCAGTAAATTTGCGCAACACTGCGGCAGTTATACCAAGATTTGTTGCTGATGCGTGATTCACTGTTGTATATGCTTTGCTACTGCTCAACAACTGCACAGAGTTTGCTTTTTAGAACGTTTTGCAAAAAATTAAAAACTAATATTATTGAAAATGTTGATGGTAAAAATGAAAATTTTTTGTTAAGTTATAATAAAACGAGTAAAAAGGTTAAAGTCGGGCATGCCGACTATACAATACCCTACACCAGTCTGGTGTATTGTTTGGATCCGAAATTCGAATGGGTTAAAATGGGGCTTGTGTCAAAATTTTCTATAATGTGAGTCAGCGCACCAAATTTCATTAAAATATCTTAATATTTGCGACCTGCAGTTTGTAACAAGCCAATTTTGGGGGGACCCTTATATGGGCACTAGTTCTAAACATGGACCGATGTTCACCAAAATCAATAGGCTTCGTCCTTGGGCCAACATAGGTCTATGTACCAAATTTCATCAAAATATCTTAATATGTGCGACCTGCAGCGTATAAACAATATAATTTTGGTGGGACCCTTATATGGGCACTAGGTCTAAACATGGACCGATGTTCACCAAAATCAATAGGCTGCGTTATTGGGCCAACATAGGTCCGTGTACCAAATGTCATCAAAATATCTTAATATTTGCGACCTGCAGCGTATAAACAGTATAATTTTGGTAGGACCCTTATATGGGCACTAGGTCTAAACATGGACCGATGTTCACCAAAATCAATAGGCTGCGTTATTGGGCCAATATAGGTCTGTGTACCAAATTTCATCAAAATATCTTAATATTTACGACCTGCAGCGTATAAACAGTATAATTTTGGTAGGACCCTTATATGGGCACTAGGTCTAAACATGGACCGATGTTCACCAAAATCAATAAGCTGCGTTATTGGGCCAATATAGGTCTGTGTACCAAATTTCATCAAAATATCTTAATATTTGCGACCTGCAGCGTATAAACAGTATAATTTTGGTAGGACCCTTATATGGGCACTAGGTCTAAACGTGGACCGATGTTCACCAAAATCAATAGGCTGCGTTATTGGGCCAACATAGGTCTGTGTACCAAATTTCATCAAAATATCTTAATATTTACGACCTGCAGCGTATAAAAAGTATAATTTTGGTACGACCCTTATATGGGCACTAGGTCTAAACATGGACCGATGTTCACCAAAATCAATAGGCTGCGTTATTGGGCCAATATAGGTCTGTGTACCAAATTTTATCAAAATATCTTAATATTTACGACCTGCAGCGTATAAACAATATAATTTTGGTAGGACCCTTGTATGGGCACTAGGTCTAAATATGGACCGATGTTCACCAAAATCAAACTTGTTCGTCCTTGGGCCAACATAGGTCTGCGTAGCAAATTTCATCAAAATATCTTAGTATTTGCGACCTGTAGAGTGCGCACAAGATTGCATGGACAGACAGACGGACGGACGGACATCCTTAAATCGAAATAAATAAAAAATTCTGAGCCGATCGGTATACTATAAGGTGGGTCTACGACCAATATTTTTTGGTGTTACAAACATCAGCACAAACTTATAAAACCCTGACCACATAGTGGTGTAGGGTATAAAGAGTATTAAAAGAAAGATGAAACGACTTTTGATTATTAAAAATCCAAAAAATGCTAAAAAATAAACATTATTTAAATTTGTATTAAGAATTTTTTATAATGCACTACTTGTTCCTCCATTATGCACCAACGTTTAGTTTTATTTTTGTATTAAATGATTTTAAAATAAAAATTTAGAACGCGCACTATTGCATCAGAAATTAAAATGATGCGATAGTTGCAAAAAATTGCAGCAGCACTGTCAATTGTTTGCATAAAAAAACGTTTGTCGTAAATCAGTGCTGTCAAGGGTTGCTTTTTTGAACGTTTTACTTTTATTATGCCGCAGTGATGCCTAACTACTGCATTTACGAACGTACCCTTTATTAAATTTGGATATCTTTCCCGTTAGTTAAGGTTTTCCCTGGTTCTTTTCTGTGTATATTATTTGTGGGTCTGTGTTACGAAAGGTCAAATTATAAAAACTGGGTTTTTGGTAAACTTATTCTTTTTATACCCTACAACACTATGTGGTCAGGGTATTATAAGTTTGTGCTGATGTTTGTAACACCAAAAAATATTGGTCCTAGACCCACCTTATAGCATACCGATCGGCTCAGAATTTTTTTTTGTTTCGATTTAACGATGTCCGTCTGTCCATGCATTCTTGTGCGCACTCTACAGGTCGCAAATATTAAGATATTTTCATGAAACTTGGTACACAGACCTATGTTGGCCCAAGGTCGAAGCCTATTGATTTTGGTGAACATCTGTCCATGTTTAGACCTAGTGCCCATATAAGGTCCCCTCAAAATTATATTGTTTATACGCTGCAGGTCGCAAATATTAAGATATTTTGATGAAATTTGATACACCGACCTATGTCAGCCCAAGGAAGAAGCCTATTGATTTTGGTGAACATCGGTCCATGTTTACACCTAGTGCCCATATAAGGGTCCCCCCAAAGTTGGCTTGGTTACAAACTGCAGGTCGAAAATATTAAGATATTTTAATGAAATTTGGTTCGCTGACATTATAGAAAATATTGACACAAGTCCCATTTTAACCCATTCGAATTTCGGATCCAAACATTAGTTGGCTTTTAACCAGACTGGTGTAGGGTATTGTATAGTCGGCATGCCCGACTTTAACCTTTTTACTCGTTTATTGATATATAAGAGATTTTTGGATTGACGATTTTTTTTCTCATTCCTAAAATGACGATTTTGACGATTTTTTCTCCTAAAATTGACGATTTTTCAACAAAATGGGTTGGCAGCACTGGAAGCAACGATTGTATTTTTTTGTTTTGCGATATTCTAAAGCGTGTCTCAGCATGCCGTTAGACTGTGGAGTCTAACCATATGTAAACCGTTCGAAATCCGTTGGAGACATCGTTTACGCTTCCATTGCTTACGACAATGGTTGTTTGTGTGCGCGTGTTCGTCTTTCGGCATTCGTTCATTTTTTAAAATTAATGGAAGTATCGCATATGGCGTCTATACAGACGCCATTTTAAATTTTTGAAATATTGGATGCAAAGCTTCAGAATTGCTGTTGGCGTTTTAAAAGGCCAAATAATTTTCCATTATATATTAATGGAACCTTCATTGGTGGCTTGCTGTCAATGGAGTAACTTAAAATCAAGCAAACAAACATTATTTGTACGTTCTCTCATGATCGAAACAATCTTACATGCCGATCAGGGATGATAAATGGGATTTTTAAAATAGTACTAACTAGCTTAAAAAATAGTACTTTTTCGACCTCTTTAGTACCAAAATTTTTTTCCCATAAGGAGCATAGGGCCTTAACATATTTTCGCCATTCTGATTTATCCGGTGCCAGGTTCTTGATTTCACCCCAACTTCTTCTAGACATTGTGACTTCCTTCTTGACCTGTCTACTCCATGTATGCGCTGGACGCCCTCTTCTACGGCTACCTTGGGGGTTCCATTCAATTGCAGTACGGGCTATATCATCAGGATCTTTTCTGAGGGTGTGACCAATCCAATTCCACTTTCGCCTTCGTACTTCAAGGTCAATTGGTATTTGTTGTGCGAGTGACCATAACCGTCAGATAGATATTGTAATGGGCCAGAAAATCCTCAGAATTCTACGCAGACATCTGTTGACAAAGACCTGCATTGCGTTTATGTCAGGAGATGCTGCATTCCAGGTCTCACATCCATAAAGCATGATAGACTTAACGTTGGAATTAAATATTCTTATCTTAACATGTCGGGATAATGTTGTTGATCTCCACACGTTACTGAGACGTCCAAAAGCCTGTTTTGCTGTTTTTATTCTGTTTGCGATGTCCGCTTTGGATCCACCAGATGTTGTTAGAATACTACCTAAGTAGCAAAAGGAATCCACGTCTTCAATAATATCATCCTGAATTCTAAATACTCGCGATACATCCGAATTTATGCCCCACGCTTTCGTTTTATTTATATTTATCCTCAGCCCTGCTGATTTTGCTGAGTTGACAATAGTTTCAAGCTTCGTCTTCATGTCTGAGAAACTGTGTGACAACAGACAAATGTCATCAGCGTAGTCGAGATCTTGCAGCCGTGCATTCATTCCCCACATTATACCTCGACCTAATCTTGTGGCACGCCTCATTACTATATCCAATACGATGTTAAATAGCAGTGGAGACAACACAAAAGCCTTTTCACAATCAATGAAGATCAGATACAAAGGCGATCGCCATTCAACAGATTGCTCCACAATTATCCTAAGGCTATTAACGTGGTCTACACAAGATTTATTTGGACGAAATCCGGCTTGTTCTGGGCGCAACTCGGGTGTTAATTTATTCGATAGCCTTTTTGTTATTATATGGGCAATAAATTTATACACCGCCAATTACTTAGTACGTTCAGTTAAATCTCCCTTCTTTGGTATCTTAATAATAATTCCTTCTTTAAGTTCATCAGGCAGCATGAACTCACTCGACCCAAATGTTTTTATTAGAGGCATAATGAGTTGTGCACTTATGTTAGGGTCAGCTTTCAGTAGCTCTGGTGCTATACCGTCAAAGCCAGGCAATTTGTTGTTCTTCAGCGCTTTAATAGAGTCAATTATCTCGCATAGTTATGGAAAATCAGTAGGAATATCTCCTCTCTCAGTATGTGATTGGCATTCACACAAAGTATTTGACATGGGGTTATCTATCGACAACATGCCCGAATAATAGTCAGCCCATAGCTCTAACTGTTCATCTATTGATGTAATTAGATTACCCCTATCATCTCTTAGAGGCTTGCCTGTGGCGGTCGTGTGACTAACCAGCTTTTTTATGGTTTTATACAGGTCACCATTACGATTAGTTTCGGCTGCTGTTTGTGCCTCTCGGGCAAGTTCGTTTGACCAATTTCGTTTGTCCCTTCGTGCGCTATGTTTTACCGCACGGTCTAAGTTTCTGTAGCCTATTTGGAGTGTTGCTTTTAAGTTCCTTGTTTTGGCGGCGTTAAAAGATGCTTTGGTTTCCTTTCTCTCCTGTATTAATTGCCATGTACCGTCTGATATCCAGTTTTTTTCGGCTAGGCTCGGTAAAACCAACATGATTCTCAGCGGGAGTTATAAACGTGTTCTTTATCGTATTCCAGTCGGCAGTTTGCATATTGCCTCCCTCAGAAATAGATTGTTTAAGGGTATCAGTTAAACAGGACGATACTACAGGGTCCTTAAGTCGATTTGTGTTGAATCTCCTTTGCCGGTGTACAACAACTAATTAACAAATAAAAACTCATAAAAAATAAAGAGTTCTGTTATATCTAACTCATACAGGAATAGAAAAACGTAAAAATTTTGGTTACCCGAGTAAAAAAAATTATATATAATCATATGTGGCATATATTACAATATATAATTAGACATGTGGTTATGTATATCCAAATATAATTATATATGAGGTTTTTTCCGAAAAATTTTCTTTATAGTATGCCATATATAATTTCATCTAATTAGATATCGGCCTTCATAATATTAGATATGGCATATATAATTATATATTACATAACATGGTTGATCTTATTGCATATATAGTTATATATAGAACTATATCTTAATATATATGGTGGCATTTTAGCAATATATAATTATATATGGTATCATTTAAACAATATATAATTATAAATGGTGACAGTTAAACTAGATATTATCATATATGGTGCCATTTAAACAATATATGGTCATATATGGTACCTCATAAACCAAATCTTTAATTCAGTTCCAGATATGATAATATATGGTACTATATATAGTGCGCTATATATTTATATATGGTGTTATTTAAGCTATATATTATCATATATGGTGCCATTCAAACCATATATTATCATATATGGTACCATTTAAACCATATATTATCATATATGGTGCAATTTCAACAATATATGCCCATATATGGTACCTCATGAACAATATTTTTAATACAGTTCCACATATGATAATATATGGTACCATATATAGTGCCATATATATTTATATATGGTGTTATTTAAGCAATATATTACCATATATGGTGCCATTTAAACCATATATTGTCATATATGGTACCATTTCAACAATATGTGCTCATATATGCTACCTGATGAACGACATTTTTAATACAGATGCAGATATGATAATATATGCTACCATATATAGTCCCATATATATTGATATATGGTGTCATTTAAACAATATTAATATATAGACATATATGGTATCATTTAAACAATATATTGTCATATATGGCACAATTTAAACAATATATGGTCAAATTTGGTACCACATCAACATTTTGAATACAATTCCATATATGGTTTAATTTGAATAATGTAAAACTGTATGGCGCTATAAAAAATATTATCAGATATGTATGTTACTTCATTAACAATATTTATAATACAGTGTCATATATTGTAATATATGTATATTAGGGCGGGTCGATTTAATAATCGCCCATGCCTCAGTGAAAATCGTATTCTAGGGATCAAAATAAGAAACTTTGCCGAAGGAACCATACCTCTAAAACGAATTCTACTACCCCCAACTGTTGACTTTTGTCCCGTAGGGTCAAGTTTTGAAAAATCCCACTTTGACCCATTTAGAGTGCCCCAATCGAGTCCAAATGTATGACCGACCCCCACTAACTTTGGAGGGCCGATCCACCCATGCCAGTGGCACACCCCCTGGAACTCCCCTGGGGGGTTCCCCATACAAACATTTTAAAAAATCACCATTTTTGTAACTTTATTTTATTATTTTTTATTTATTTTATTTATTTTTATTATTTTATTTATTTTTTCTCTTTAGAAATTTATTTAGTCAGAACATATGTAAATGAAAAAATTAATTTAACTTAGTAATAGAAAAGAAAAAATGCCCAGACTTGAAAGCAAAAAAGACTTCAAACAGTAATTTTTTTTATTTTCTTTTCTATTACTAAGTTAAATTAATTTTTTCATTTACATATGTTCTGACTAAATAAATTTCTAAAGAGAAAAAATAAATAAAATAATAAAAATAAATAAAATAAATAAAAAATAATAAAATAAAGTGCCAAAAATGGTGATTTTTTAAAATGTTTGTATGGGGAACCCCCCAGGGGAGTTCCAGGGGGTGTACCACTGGCATGGGTGGATCGGCCCTCCAAAGTTAGTGGGGGTCGGTCATACATTTGGACTCGATTGGGGCACTCTAAATGGGTCAAAGTGGGATTTTTCAAAACTTGACCCTACGGGACAAAAGTCAACAGTTGGGGGTAGTAGAATTCGTTTTAGAGGTATGGTTCCTTCGGCAAAGTTTCTTATTTTGATCCCTAGAATACGATTTTCCCTGAGCCATGGGCGATTTTTTTGCCTCCCCACAAATCGACCCAGCCTAATGTATATCATTCAATATATATTGATGTATGGTAATGGTACAATAATTCCAATATCAGTTGAGATACAATTTGTGGGTCCATATCCACAATTTGTTCACGTACATTTAACATATATATTTGTACATTTAAGTTGTAATTTATAAACACTTTATAAAGTTAAATAGTTCCATAAACCTCGTCTTACTGTATAGAATGTTTATGAATATACGATTTAATATATGGTACCATATATAGTAATAATTACAACTACAAATTGGTGCCATTATCTAAAATTTAATTTAATGTTAACTTATAATAAAATAAAAATGTATTTCCTAAAAATAAAAATATAGTGTTAATTAATGTTAATATACAATAGGTTTAAGTTTAACATCCCAGGCAGAAGAATATAATCGGCACAATGCTGGCAAACCGTTGGCGATGGTCGGTTATGCGTTGGCAGAACGTTGCATTAACTATCTTGGCAAAAAAATAGATTTCAAAAAACATTTTTCAAAAAATTGAGAAAACTTTTTTAATATTTGCTTTTAAAAACATGAAATTTAACCCAGTCCACCAGATTGTCAGCCAAGACCTCTACACTCTAATCTAACGAGACTTGTTATAGATGTGTGATAGCTACAAATTAAATGAATGATAAAAGCATTTCGAGCTAACTTATAAGCATCGAAAAAAGGTATTCCAGAAATTATTAAATGTATTTTAGAAAATTTTAATTGTATATCACAAAATATTATTTGCACTTCAGAAAAGAAACTACAATATTACGCAAATTTAATTATTTATTTATTTAGTTGTGTCCAGAAATAATGAAATCTATTTCAGAATTTCATAGCTAATAGAGAAAAATTTCTCAAATACATTTCATAATTTCGGAAATACGATTGGTAATTTCTGAAATACAGTTTGATAATTTCTGAAATACAGTTGTGAATTTCGGAAATACAATTAATAATTTCTGAAACACAATTGATAAAACTGAACTTCAATTGACTAAGTCTGAAATACAATTCATAAATGTGAAAAATAATTGATGAGTTCTGAAACACAATTGATAAAACTGAAATTCAATTGATTATTTCTGAAATACAATTGATAAATCTTAAAACAATTAATACAATTGGAAATGGTGTAGAGCGTCAAAAAGATGTAAATAAAATTATTTTATTCAAAGATTTCAATTTAATAAAAAAATAAATATATAATTTTATAAAAAAATTTATAGAAAAAAAAATTTTAATTTTATAAAAAGAAATTAATTTTGTAAAAGAAATGCATATTGAACTCGTTACCTTCTGAGTTTAAACCTTATTTTAACAAAATATTGTAATTTTTATACAATCAGTGCTCTGCCAGTCTATTATTTTTTGAACAGTTGGCAATATATGTCTGGGATCTTATTTAATCCCAAATAAATGGAGATCTTACGTAGTACCCAAATATAATGCGGCATCTAATTTTATCTGTCATTTTTATGGATACTTTTAGATGTCAATCCCCAAATATATTGCTGTTTCTAATTCGATCTACCATTTTAATACCGAAATAAATTGCTGGATCTAATTCGATCTGCCATTTTTCTGATAAATTTAGATCCAAGTTTATCCCCAAATATATTGCTGGATCTAATTTGATCTGCCATTTTGGAAGTCAATTTATATCTAAGTTTATCCACAAATATATTGCTGGATCTAATTCGATGTGCCATTTTTCGGATCAAATTAGATCTAAGTTTATCCCCAAATATATAGCTAGATCTAATTCGATCTGCCACTTTTTCGGATCAAATTAGATATACGTTTATCCACAAATATATTGCCGGATCTAATTTGATCTGCCAAAATTGAGATCAAATTAGATCTAAGATTATCCCCAAATATATAGCTGGATCTAATTGGATCCGCCATTTTTCGGATCAAATTAGATCTAAAAATATCCGCAAATATATAGCTGGATCCGCCAATTTTCGGATCAAAATAGATCTAGGTTTATCCCCAAAGATATCACTGGACCTCCCAATTTTGAGATATAACTTGATCTTAGTTTATCCCCATATATACAATGGGATCTAATACGATATGATTGGATACACCCAATTTTGAGATCTAATTGGATCAGCTAGATATTACAGCAGATCTTAACCAATATCAAATTGGATATAATTAGATATTGCGCGATATCAATTTTTTTTACTCGGGTAAAACTATTAAAAATTAGTTAAAAATTACGTGTAGAAAAAAATTATATCACATTACTTTTGTAAAATATTAGTAAGATAAGAAGAGCAAAAACCAAACTGTTAAATACATATACAAAATTTTAGTTATTTATATTTGAATAGCGCCCTATTCTCCAGTGGGAGTTAGAGGAATATATATATATTTGAATAAATTTTAGTTAACAGAAAATAACAACTTACCTGCTAAAATTAGTAATAAATAATAATTAGTAATACGAATAAAAATCTAGTCTTCTGAAATCAGCAATTTACTAATTTTAGCAACCATTTCCGTTGATTTTAGCGGGATAGACTGCTATTTTCATTCAACTACATTTAACTTAAAAGTAACAAAAATTTTTTAGATATAAAAGTTTATTTTTGCTATTTTTATTCTACTAATATTAATGTTTTCTGCAGATTTTACAGTATAATTTGTTATTTTCAATAAATTAAAAGTTAAATATAAAAAATATATAAAATCTGTAAAAAAAATCTGCTAATCTCATCAGTTTCTTTTGCAAGTCCATTTTTAGTAGCTTTTTCTGCTATTTTTACAGGATTATTTCTGTGGGTTCAGAATTTAAAGTCCCTGAATATCGTATTCGACTTCGATTTAAAGCGAATAGTATTTTAAAGTTATTTACAGGTTATTCCACCTTGTAATGTCATAAGAATATTTTCGAATGAACAAATTGATTGACAATCAAATTAATTTAATGATTGCATTAGGTGCATTAAGAATTCATTTGATTCTTCGAAATAGGTTTTAGGTATTTAAATCAGAAATGAAAATCGAATGAGTGAATTCTTTAGGAGCTCTGATGGAGAAAAACATTTTGCTCGTTTCAAAAAATACAAAAATTTCCAGATTTCTTAATTCTCCTAATTTTTAATATTGTTTTTTTGTATACATACGTATTTTAATAAAAAAATGCGAAAGAACATTTTTTATGTGATTAACTTTAGTTTCCAATAGTAACATATAATATTTTAACCCCTAAATTCATAAACGCTTTGTAAAATTATAGGAGGTTTATTGAACAAATTTTGTATGAAAATGACGTTTTGTAAACCTGCTATAATTTTACAAAGCATTTATGAATTGAGGGCTAAATATTTTCAACAGAAGTATTTTTTATTTAAAACTCTGATATTTGATGTGTTCGCTATAATCACAATAATGTCTCTGAAAATTAAAAAAGTACAAAAAATTTAAAGTAAATTAAAATTTAGTACTCATAGTACTAAATGAGGTTCTAATAGTACCAGAAAAAGTACTATAGTAGTAAGTTTATCATCCCTGATGCAGATTACAGAAGAAGTTTGTTGTCTCACGAATGAGTGACTACATGTATTTTGTTTTTGTATTGCATGCGTTGCATATGGATTTTCAAGTCAAATGGTACTTTTTACATTTTAAAAATTTGAGGTTATTTTCACCCTATGTGCCTATAAGGCACAGTCATTTTTTATTACTATGGCCCTGTGCAAGATGGCTAAATAAATTCTAATCTAAATACAAATTGACAAAAGGTTTTAAAATTTCTTTGAATATTTTTTGAAAACTTTTCCAAATTTGGAAACCTGAAGATTTTATTTTGCCAGTTCGCACTCCACCTTATATATAAAATTTGGTGTTAACAGAGTTATTTGGACAATTTTCACCAAATTCCATAAGAAACAACACAATGTTCTGATATATTTTCAGGAAAAATTGGAAATTTTAAAAATTTCACCTTTGAGGGTTACGTTATGGTTACGTTGTCAAAAGTTTACAAAATTTTCCCAAAACAATCTCTTGTATCAGAATTTAAAAAAATATTGGAAGTGATTTTATTACAGCTAGCTAAAACGCAAAAAAATAAATTCTTTTATCTAAGTTATTGCCCAAAATTATTAGAATTATTCTCTGAAGTATATTTAAAAAAACTCTATGCGTTGACTACTTTTTTTTTATATTTTGTTGGACAAAATTTTAAAAAACTCAAAATTGGAGTTTTGCAAATTTATAAAAACAAATCGCATAATACAAGGTTAACAATATCAAACCGAAATACAATTTAAATCTCCAGAACATACTTAAATGTTTTGGATTTCTTAAAGTTTTTTCAATTTTCTTAATCCAAGAGAGACAAAAATTTATATCTGAATATTTGCAGATCTTTGAAATGAAACTAGAGTATAACATTGTAAGTTTTTAATAAAATATTTTACTCTTTTACGACTTTCATTTTAACCCGCAAATGGTCTGGGGTAATTGCAATTACTTAAATATTTTACAACCGATATGAGATTATTATGTATTAAAAGGTAATTCAGCCAAGTGATAACCACGTGACTTTGTAAACTGTTTTGTGTAGGAAGATTGTGCCACCTATCACAAGTTTGTTGATTAAGCACATTTCAGTGAATAACTGACAATTTTCAGTCATTCTTCCTATACCATAGCCGCCCAAAGCTCGTTCTCGATTTGAGTTATCGTTACCCACTTGGGCGTTGAAATTTTGTTAGAGATTACGCTACCGAGATGACTATAAAATGCTTCCTTCGTCTGTGTATCTGAAGTTTCAGTAGGCGCGTAGCATTCCACACATGTGATGTTTCGTGCACGAGTCCGGAGTCGTGCCACAATGATTCTATCAGAGTATGGGTGCCAGTCTATCAGCGCATTTCGCGTTTCTCTGTTTAGTAGTATGCCCACTCATTGTGAATCCATCATCTGTTGAGAACTCCCCAGAATCCGGCCATCAGGTTTCGCTAATTTTATTTTTACATTTTTTTAAGTATTGCTTCTAAAGAATAATTGCTCTAAAAGTGATCGTAAAAAGTGATTTCGTGTCATTTGGCATTTTCAAACAGAGGGTCGATTCCCGGCGGGACCAATATTTTTTTTATTTTTTTTTTATTCTATTAATTTTTTTAATATTTATAATTAATTTGTTTAAATTCAATATTTTTCATTTTTTAAAATATGTATATATAAAAATAATGGTGAGAATTGGCTTTTTATGCACCTGTAAAAGTAGTTCTGAAAACAATATTGAATTGGTGTGCACCTTTTACACTTGTTTCAATTTTATAGATTATCGGAAAGGTGAAATATTAAAAGTAAAGTAAATCATTATTATTTTGATTTCCAATGGATTGCGCCATTCCAATATGAACTTAGACTAATTTCAAAGCGCAGCAATAATTTCAAGCCCGATGGTTCCAACGCGAAATGAAAGTAAAATTCCAGAGGATTTTGCAAAGTTAGCTCGGTTTTTTATTTTATGACCTCTTGAAATATCTGTGTGGCGCGAAATCGCGTTCACGAATAAGTTAAATTTTAACTGTTCTTTTCGTTTCTTTTATTTTATTCGGAATTATCAAACAAACCACTGACAATATAATCTTATACTGATAGAAAAATCCTGAAAAAATAGCAAAAAAAAGGCACTCAAAATTAGCTAAAAGGGGCCCTGCACAGAAAGCTTTTGAAATTAGTAAATCCTTATTGCTAAATATTAGTAAGATAAGTATAGCAAAAATGCAACTGTTTTAGTAACATTTGAGTTAAATTTCGTTTAATTGAATTGCAAATTTACCTTGCTAATATTGGCTAAAATAATATTGCTGAATATTAATAGAAAAAAAGCAGTAAAGAAATTTCTATACATAGTATATTGAAAAGTTAATTTATGTTTAAACTTAAACAGAAATATTTCCCAGGAAATAGTAGACTGCCTTCTGCAGTGTACTATTCGCATTAAAAAACTCAAAAAAAAAATCATAAAACTTTTAAATTCTTTGTGATGGTTTAGTCGACTATTTTTCAGTAAATTTTTTGGTGATTTTAGCAGGGTAAATTTTAATTTTCGATTAACTAAAATATAGCTGAAATTTTGTAAATTTAACAGATTTTGTCTTGCTGTTTGTATTTGTTTATTTAGCAAACAGATTCTGCTGGATTCAGCTGTTTTGTCATAAAAATTTTTTGAACGCTTTTATATTGGTGTATTAACAACTGAAAAAATTTCAAAAAAATTTCACTAGTTCAAAAATAAAATTGATTGAAATGAACTGTGAACTGTAATACCAAATTCTAGAAATTTTTATTCCGATTGTTTGTTTGTACAAAATGTGTTATTTTGTGTGAAAATTTCCGAGTTTCCTCACATTTTTACTCACCATTTAAAAAAATTTTTTTTTACCATAGACTAACACTCAGGTGATGCCCCCTACTTATGCTAATGCATTGTGTTAGAATTAGGAAAATAGAATAGATTTCGACAATTTTTAACACCAAACTACTAATAACAAACAATATGAATAAAAAACAACTGATAAGTAGTCTTTGTGACGAGAACGTGATTAAAATAGACGCATGTTTCAAGAGGCAATCAAATTAAAATCCGAGCTAGATTTATAAAAACCTTTGAGGGTTTTGTTTTGGCAACAGTGTACTTTCATTTCGCGTTTAAAACGTTGATTCTCACCGCGATGATCATTTTGCAGGATCTTCTAAAACCGCAGTTTAAAGTTTTGTTAAATATATTGCAAGAAGCTTCTTGGGACAAATCCGAATTTATATATGTATTTAATTTACAGTCACTTCCAAAATAAATTTATTGTTTCTCCTTAAGTACGCTTTTTCATGGACAGTTAATAATTTTAATTTAAAAAAAAATTATGAAAATCCAACATTATAATGCTTAACTTAGGGTAGAAAAAAATGTTTAAATGTCGAATTATGCCAAATTATCACCCTATAGTAACGGCTTGTGCCTGCAAGCAGTAAAAAACCGAAGGTTAATTTTTCAATTTTATGTTTATCTTATAATAAATAGGACGAAAACTATTAGTAGTAACAATAAAAAATAGCCACATATCAATTAAAAGTTGCGAAAAAATTTCCTATTTGCAGTCACATTCTATAAATTGCTTCTCAGTGAAAGAGAGGATTGCATTCTATTTATCTTCTAACCTCTTTGATTATGCCTAGCACACATAACTATTCAAGATTTTTACAAAAAAAAAAAACCCATAAAAAACAGTTTCTATGGCCACCAAAAAGCTTAGAAAGCAGTTTTCGCAATTGGATTTAGAGTCTATTCTATTTATGACAACTTAAGAAACTTGGTTATTTGGTATTTGATTTCAACAAAAAATAAATATTTTTTATTAAATTTTTTAAAAAAAGTTTGTTGCTTTCGACGTATTTTGTTACGTTTCAAAATTTGTGAAATCATTTCGGGGGGGCTCGAGCCTCCAGCCTCCCCCCCTAACTACGTGCCTGTATTGAAGTATGTCTGATAAAAACCGCCGCAGTGTTAATAAAACAAAAATAATGTGTGTTCAATGTAGAATGGAGGTGAAAGAAAATGAACATAGTATTGAGTGCGATAAGTGCGCCAAAAATTTTCATGTACAATGTACTAGCCTTGATAAACGTCAGTTTGCATATTTAGTAAACAATGATGGTAAGGAATACTTTTCCAATATTTGTAACGAAAGTGGTGGGAGTGTTAAAGCAGAATTATGCGAAATAAAAAAACAACTTAGCAAACTAGATCAGCAGTCTTAGTTATAAGAGACAATGCAATTTATGTCTCAGCAATATGATGGCATTCTACGAAGGGTGGTTGAAAATAAAAAGAAAATCGAAAATGTGCAGAAAGAAAATTGTTTACTAAGAAATGAAGTTAAATCATTGAAAGAGTCTGTTAAATTATTAAATGATGAACGTGTGAAGAACAATTGCTTAATTAGAGGTGTGGTCATGAAAGAGGATGCAACAGCGGTTAATACTTTAATAGAAATATCCAAGGACGTTGGAGTAAATCTGAATGAAGATGATGTTGAAGATGCGTATCAGAGAACGGTTTGAGTGCATTATTTTATGCTTTTGAATGCAATCACAAAAAATGTGCATATTGTTGTCAATACACATCATTTCAGTAAAGCAATACAGACACAATTGAAAAAAAGTGAGTATGACGAAAGCCATGCATTGCACTGCATGTCTTCTATTAATCTTACCTAACACTCACAAAAGCAACGAATATAAAATGATTGGTATGAATACAAACCTATTGTTACGAGTGGTCGCAATTTTGGTTGTATAAAAATTGAAAATTTTTTCTGTCAAATATTTTAGTATATTTTTGGTGTTTATTTTTTTCACTTAAACATTAACAAAATGAGAAAATATATACATATTTCATATTTAAATAAAAAAACATTTCTTCACACTGCATTTTTCAAAATACTGCAACAGGTCAACGAATACTAAATGAATGTTGTGATTGATTTTATTTTTTTAATGCGTCATCTCTTCATTTCGTTGCTTGACATGTAGTGGCATTATAAAAATAATGCGTAAAAACCACTCATCAAAAACAATGAATGTATATAATAGCAATAGCTTTAGTTATTGTTGTTGCCTGAGTACATGGCAAAAGCAATGAGTGGTATGACTGCACAATAAAAACGAATATACTCAAACCTTCTCTGATGCGTATGTCATTAAAAATAGGGATCCATCAAGAAAAAGCATACTTTGGTGGTAAAGTTTGAATCTAAAAAGTCAAAAGATAAGCTAATGTCAGCCAAAGCTAAACTAAAAGATAATACCAAAGAAGTTTACACTAATGATTACCTGAGTAAAGAAACTCTTAACGTCCTTAAATATGCTAAAGCATTGAAAAATGTTGGTTATTTATCAGCTTACACTTTTGATGGCAAAGTATATGTAAAGAGAAGGGCAATATCTAAGCCAAAATTGATAAGAAGTGAGGAAGAGGTTGATAATCTGCTTTTAGAAGCCACAACAAATCCACATAGACAGAGATTATGATGACAACAACCGTTCACCTTTTATGTCACCTGCATAATAAAATGATCATAAACTATGTTCTTTTTGGTAAAATATTTTAGTTATATATTTATATATTTCTTATGGATAATAAACATTTTCTAAATTTTAATACTTTTAAACATTATTATAAAACATTTGATTTTCCGTTATTAAATATAATTTCTGTAAACATGCGCAGCATTCCATCTATTGAAAAATTTAATAAGTTTAAGATAATGATTTCAAAATTTACAAAACTACCCAATGTTATTGCCATACAAGAGACTTGGTTTCTTCGGAATTTGAACAAATTTACAATATTTTCGGATATAACAGTTATAACTTTTATTCAAAAAACTGATTGTTTTACAATTATTTCTTGTTTGAATATTTTTAATTTTCTGTATATTTGCTCTGTTTGATTTTTATTTTTAATTCAAACAAAAACAAACCAAACATGATTTTTATTTTTTCAAAAATAATAAAAGCTGTATTTTGTCTCATGCCTATCAACGTTAAGTATTTAAAGCAAATGTACGTTAAACCGATTGTAGTATAAAAAAATTTTAAACAGGTTATGTTTATAATTGCTCCGTTATAATCGAACGTATGTCAGCAGAAGTTTTTAGGAAGTAACGCGAATAAGTTACGATGGATGTGAAAATGTATAAACGTTGAGTTTTCAACGTTGATAATTATCCGTGTTGAAAGTTAACGTGCATACGAAAGGTAATATTTTAGTTTTCATCTTAAACGCGATTTTATGCACTTTGAGATTTTTTAGGAGTTAACGGATATAGTTAAGTCGAAAACACAGCTAAAAGCTATTTTGTGATTTTTTTTCTTTATCAAAAAATAACAATTAAGAATATAAATCAAAAGCCATAGAACTAATGACTTCAACAATTATAATATCCTGATGATTTCAACTACACGCTGAAAAAAAAACGGCCTGCCCCAAACATATTTTTGCTGGTAATATATAATATTTGGAGAAATTGTTAAACATATTCGCCGTGTTTTTACTAGAAACAATATATATTTGCATGCAAATATATTATGTTTGCAAGCAAATATATTATGTTTGCCTGTAAATATATAATGTTTGGATGAAATGAAATAGACGCTATCGACAAATATTATATGTTTGGCAGCAAACATATAATGTGTGTCATAAATATATTATGTTTCCATGCAAATACTATATATAAATAATATATTTAGTTATAAAGCAATTATTAATATATGCCAAACAATAGGCGTCTCTATTCTACTCTCCAAATTTCTCTATATTTTAATGGAAAAATATAAAAAGTAAAATTAATACATCTACTGTTTGGCGATTATTTAATAACTAAATATATTATAAATCACATTGAATTTTACATCTACTACATTCATTGAAAAACAATAACTACTATCTCTTCATTTATTTTTTATTTATTTTTATTAACAAATATTAATTAAAAACTCTTATAATAAGTTAATACTTTAATATACACAATTAATTTTTTTTTTTCTTTTTAACACAATTTTATGTTTTATTTATACTAATTTATTTTATTTTTTCACATCTTTCACAATAAAATTAATAAATAAAGGAAAAATATCACTAAATTTTCTGACTAGATGCAGTCTAGCTAAACTAAACGATTATTACCAACTACAAAAGTTATAATGGCTACACACAACTTTATATGTATCAAGAATGGAAATTCGCCGTTTTTCCAAATAATTGTATTCACAAATATAATTATTACCGGGAAATATATGTATATGAACTATAAACACAATATAATTGGAAGCACACTGCAAATACATATATGGTAGTTTGTAAACATACATTGATTACCTCCAAACATATACAAAAACGTCTTTTTCCTCCGTGTAGTGTTAATAAAAGATTGAACTGTGATTTAAAGTGAGTAAATATGTTTATTCCACCAACTTCCGACATTCAATTTAGGTCAATTTTTAATTTTTATTTTATTATCAAATAAAAATGTTAGTGCTTAATTATTTCAAAAAAATCATTCTGTAACTTTTATAAAAAGTTTTAAAATAAAAATAAAAAAACAACAGAAATTTATAGAGTAAAATATAAAAATTGAAGGAATTAAAATCTTTGCCAAACTTTGTGATTTTTTTGTGCAATATGATTTATAAAATATAGTACATCATTTGGGTGGTGACTTTTTAAGAAATATAGCAGTTATTTTGGGTCTCTGTTGTACACTGCTCTAGATCAGATGGATATGGGGGAACGTCAGTTTATATACGCAATAGTATGAGATATAAAATTGAAACCTGCGAAAGCAAAGACTTTATTGAAACTATAACAATTTCTTTGGAAAGCCATAAGATTAATGGTAAAGCTTTAAAGTTTACTTCTTTTTATAGATCACAAAAATGCAATTTTAATAAGTTCTCGAGTTTTTGATTTTTTACAAAACCCTTTGTCATTGGATTTGATTTATACACACACAAGTTTCAACTACAAGAATTGTCATAAATTAATAACGCGCCCTGAATCCGGTACATGTATTGATAATGTTTATAGTAATCTTGCGGAAGATATGTTTATAGATACTAGAGACGCACGCTCACGAAATAAAAATAATAATCACGAACATTTTTTATAATCACGCTCACGTGATTAATTTTAATTTGAATCACGCTCACGAAGTACTCACGCTCACGAAATACGAACGAAAAATATGAAATTTGTTTTTATCCGTGGATGGTAACCGAAACGATACGGTTATCGGTAAGGGTAACGCTATTTTAGATTATTTCGGTAACGGTATTTTAAGGGTAATGCTATTTCAATTATTTCGGTATCGGTATTTTAAGATAACGGTATTTTAGTTATTTCGGTAACGGTATTTTAAGGATAACGGCTTTTTGATTATTTCGGTAACGATATTTCAAGGATAACGGTAGTCAGTTTTTTCGATGAATCGCTCAATTTTTTTTACGAAAAACAAACGAGATTAAAAACAGAACCAATTTATCAACTTAATGTACGAAAAATACTCAATAATCCAGTTGTAATTGCCAAAAACAGAAAATTAAAAATATCGGTAACGGTATTTTAGGGGTAACGGTATTTCATTTATATCGGTAAGGGTATTTTAAGGGTATCGATATTTAATTTATTTCGGTATCGGCATTTTAAAGGTAACGGTATTTCAGTTATTTCGGTAACGGTATTTTAAAGATAGCGGTATTTCGGTAATTTTATTTTAGGGGTAACGGTAGTCATCTGAAGGGGTATTGCCTGCCAACCCTGTTTTTATCTAAATTATTTATTAAACTTTCTTTATTGAATATAAGTTTTATTTATTTAGGGCCATTACCAATAAACAAATTAAACTAAAGTTTGAGCTAACTTAGAGTTACAGATGTCAAATTCTATACAAATTTTAATTTTTTAACTTTCAGTTTGTGTGAACTTCAGGTTATTTGTTTATTGTTAATGGGGGTTATAATTAAAATTAGCTTAACTATAAAAAAATTTTGTTAAAAATTTAATTTGCATGCTTGTGCAAATATAAATATTACTGACACTTTAGAAAAACTTTTATTTTCTATTGTTGATTATACTTGAAGGGATGTCACTACATTGTTAGATCTGTCAAAACAACAGAGTAGTATATTGGAAGATGACAAAGCAAATTGTGGTATGTTTTTTGTTTTTTCTTTGATATTTTAAATGTTTAGAAACGCTCCTAGATGAGAACAAGAAATTCTCATTGAGTTTGCACTTTAACTTAACAAATATTTCTAGAAATACTAAAAACGTCGCCCCCTGACGATTGCCTTATTCAAGAATAAAATTTGGTAGGGACATGCTTTTAACAGATTATTTTTCGTAATTTGTTAATTAGGTTTTGGGATTTTAGCGCATTTAATTTCTTTAATTTAATTTTATATTTAAAATTTTTAAATAACTTAAAAAATTCACTGTAAATCTTTAACGGTGGATCTCATACCGCAGGTTTAAACTTAGGTTAATAGTTAATCCAAAAATGTGTTGTTGTTTTGTGTACATTTTTTGACATTTTATTTTGTTTTTAGTTAAGTTAAAGTTAAACCTACAGTATGAGACCCACAGTAAATGTTATTCCAAATTATTGTGGAGGAACAAAATTTTGCAATGTTTTGTACAAGAAGTCGATTTCTTCTTTACCTAAGAATTCTGGCAGAAGTAGAAAACACCCATTCGCTAGTACCTGAACTAACTGGAATACACATTATTTTAAGGAGGGGAAGATCTCTGGAATTTTTCCAAAATTGTAAATTACCGCAATCTGGTTTAATATAATCACGCAAACTCACGCACAAAAAATTACTCACGCACGACTCATGCACGAACATTTTTTTTAACTCACGCTCACGCACGACTCACGTGAGTGCTATCATTTTAACTCACGATCACGCGTGAATCACGCGTGAGACGAAACTTTCGTGTCACGTGCCCATCTATAATAGATACCATTGCGTGTTGTTTTACCGATCACAATGTAATATCGTGTAAACTTAAAACTCTTCCAAGTAGCTCTGAATATATTGAAACAATTCATAGAGTTTGTGATTATGACCATGCAAAGGTGAGCCTCAATAATTATTTGCAGACATTTCAAGAAACTAATAATCCATCTGAAGACACCTTAAAGCTTATAACATGTATTTCTAATGCTGTTACAAATTCTACCATAGAAAAATGTGAAAAAAGGTTAATAAAGAATGAAATGACGCCCTGGATGAACAAACATTTGCATGTTCTAATATATTTAAGGAAAAGTTATTAAAATTGCGAAGAAAAGATAGAGGTGATGTTGAAAGTAGACTGAAGAGAGTGAGTAATATTATTAGGAAAGCTTGTAAAGAATGTATGAACAATTAGTACTATGACAATTTAAATAAAATTCAACGAGATCCGAAAAAATTTTGGAAATTTTAAAACGAAATTTTGGACGAAAGCAAAAAAGTCGAATAAATGTTAGAGATACTAATGGAAAACTAATTGTAGATGATCAAACTAAAAGTGATATATTTAACCGTTATTTTCTTCAAATTACTAGAATATTATAACAACAAATTGAGCATTTATCTGGCGATTCATGTAATGGTTTAAGAACATTAAATCAATGCAGGAGCAAATTCGATTTTTCACATACTACTTATTTAGAAATTACAGAAATTATTTCAAAACTGGACGTAAATAAAAGTTGTGGTTATGATGGAATTTCTGCTAAAATTATGGTTCAATTCAACTTTTCTTTCAAGGATTTCTTCTTTTCTTTCAAAGATTTTTAATAATATAATTGATACTTCTATATATCCCGATGATTTGAAAATAGCCAAAGAAAATAATGCTTCACTGATGGAAAAGTTTAGGCCAATAGCCCTACTTCCGTTGATTGATAAAGTCTTCGAGAAAATTCTTTACAAACAGCTGTCATCATATTTATATGAAAATAATCTATTATATGATTGTCAATATGGATTTAATAAGGGATGTGGTACGGAAGAAGCTGCTGTTAATGTAATTAATAATATATGTCAAGGCTGGTATTTTTTACGATTACTCAAAGGGGTTTGATCTTGTAGATCATGAAATAATGGTTCAGAAACTGCGTTATTATGGTGTTGAAGCTAGTGCAATAGCCTTGTTGAAAAGCTACTTAAAAAACAGGAAGCAATATGTTGAAGTGAATGGTCATAGGAGTTATATGGGTGATGTTGAATACGGTGTTCCACAAGGAAGTGTGTTGGGTCCATTGCTATTTACTATATACCTTAATGATATACAATTGTTTGGTAAATTGATTATGTTTGCCGATGATATTAGTATTTTTTATCCGTATAAGAATGCCTTAAAACCTCATATGGAATGCGATGTAGCAGTGATCACAGAGTATGTGAGAATAAATAAATTGAGTTTAAATGCAGAAAAAAACAAACTATTAAGTTTTAGGCCATATTTAGTCCACAATCAGAGTTTTAGTATTTTTGTTGATGGAAAGGAAGTAAATGAAACTCATTCAACGAAATATCTCGGTTTACATTTACAAAGTAACCTCTCGTGGGATAAGTATATACTACATTTGAAGTCTAAAATTGTATCTGCTAGTGGTTTACTTCACAACCCAGCAAAACCTTGGTAATATGTTGGTATTACAGAACACATTACCTGGTAATACCATACCCCTTACCATTGCATTATTTCATAACTAAAATGTAATGTCTTACGTATAATATGCTGCATAACTACTGGGTAGTAATAGCAACTTATTACCAATGATATATTTAAACACCTCAAAGAAAAGAGTTACTTGTAATACACAACATGAGTTCTAAATAATAGCAGCGACTTATTACAGATGTGATATTTTAAAACCATAAAATAAGGAGTTACTTTTAATGTGATACGTGATCACTTAATAGAAATAGCCACTTATTACAGATGGTGTATTCAAATACCTCAAAATAAGGAGTTATTTGTAATGCGATACATGAGTGTTATTTTCTATTTAAAATATTCGATACAAATAATTTATATGTTTTATACATATTGACTGAAATATCTTTTATATTTTTTGTTAACTTTATATTAATCTAAGCCCAGTGTAGAAACGGTTATGACATATCATTATTTTTTGGACTACCAGTAATGAGACCCACTTACCTTCTACATTATTTTAAAACATATAATAATGAGTTACTGATAATGACTTATTTTTATCATTATTTCAAATAGAAAATAATTTTCTAGATTTTTTTGAAAATTTTTTGAAATATATTTTTAGACATAATATTTTTTAAACACTGGTAAAGATATATGTAACCACATATTTTTTGATTTTTTGTATGTTGCTGAGTAAGCTGACTTTTGCGCGGCAGGTCAAATATGTTTTTATCTATCAAATATAACATGTCGACATAGCTCAGATGGTAGAGTTATTGACTGGCAATCTGTAAACCCAGGTTCGATTCCCGCACCAGCAAATTTTATTTAACAAAAAAAAATACAATAACAAATATTTCTTTTTATATAATTTATTTTTTTGAAAATCTATTTTTAGACTCATTATTTTCGTCAGTACTGCTAAGCACATAGGTAACGATATATTTTTTGATTTTTCGTATGATGGTGTGTAACCATAACTCATTATTTTTCGCGACATCGCCATATAAAGGTAATAAGAAATGTAATAACAAAAGTAACTACCCTATAAACAATTTCACTGGAATTCAAGTTGAAAACAAGTTCAATTCCAGCCCTGTTTTCCAGTTTCAAGGCTTGAATAAAACTTTAATTACATTTTATTTCAATAGCATATTCCAGCAAAAGGGAAACAAAAATTCTAGTTTGAACTATTTTTTTTAAATACACAAATGCCAGAATTTGAAATATACTTTACTTCAAGCAAAATTTTAAGCACTTGAATTTTTAAAACTTATGTGCTTATTGGGTAGTTACCATTACCAAGTATGTAGTTACATAACCACATATCTGGTAATGATTTTCTACACTGGGAGTAAATATTAATTAAATATGAATATGCTTCGTTTTAGCATTTATAAAAAACCAACACGATAACGTCTTATTTTAATTTTTTTTGTAAGAAGTAAGTATATATTATACAGTAAGTAGCGCATAATTTTAATGTGTTATTTCAGACCTGTTTTTAACACATTTTTTTGGCCTTACTTTAAGCTGTTATGTAAGTAGTATTGTGCTCAGTATCGGTTATGTAAGTAGTTACGTAACTCCTAACATGTGACATTAAAGTAACATGTTCTTATGTTGTTACCTAGCCCTCTTTTGGAAAGTACAAACCTCCAATGACATGCCCTTGTTAAAATATTAGCTGTTGGAATAGCAAAGTAAGAGGTTACATACCTTAATTTCTTCTTACAAACCTTATTACCAGGTAATAGAAAGTTTTGCTGGGAAGTTTAAAAATAACTTTAATACGAAAACTAAACTAAGTATTTACCAATCGCAGATACATAGTCACCTAAATTATCTGCCTATTGTTTATGGGTGCAAGAAGAGTAATGCGTTAAAATCATTGCAGAGATCTCAAAACATGGCGTTAAAAACTGTTTATAATCTTCCACTTAACTTCTCAACATTGGCTCGTATGAGTAAAAAATGTATATTACTAATAGGGGAAATACAGGGTTTTTTAAGCAATTACTTCACAAATCTATTGTGCTTGGGAGTAGACTAGAAATTTACCCCTCAATTCATAAACGCTTTGTATAATTACAGGAGGTTTACAAATCGAAATTTTCATACAAAATTTGTTCAATAAGTATCCAACAATTTTACAAAATATTTATTAATTTAGGGGTAAATTTTTTAATTTTCGTTTACATTTCATGCTATTCTACCAGCCAATTGGTAATTTTGGAGTTAAAATCCATTCCCAAGCCCATAGTACGTACTTCGAAGTAATTGCTAAATTTTATTCATTTGGTCCATTGTCTTTATATAAAGATGCATCTATAACAGTTCTTCCTACTCATGGATTATATAAAATGCATCTTTTGATTTATGTTTTCAAATCCTTAAACAATATTGGTCAACATCCCGAGTAAAAAAAATAGTATGATGTCATAAGTAATGATATCTTATTTAATATAATTGAAGATATGTTATGATCCGAAAAATGGTGGATAAAATTATATCGGATAAGGTCTAAATATATTAAATCATATAGAATCTTATCCGGATTTTGACCCGATATAATCATATCTAATTTGATGTAGAAAGGCATAATTATATAACGCATTATATTTCAGGCTCAAAACAAAAACTATTTAAAAGTACTAAAAAAATAACACCCTTAAGCTGAGAATTCAAAATTTAAATAAAACTTTAATGTGTAAATTCATAAATGTTTTATAAAATTTAGGAGGTTTACAAAACAAATTTCCATACAAAATTTGTTTCATAAGCCTCCTATAACTTTATAAAGCATTTATGAATTTACACATAAGTATTTAGAAGTAGTTGTACGTAATTGTAACCAAGCATTTTAAGCTTTCTCATATAAACTTGTATTCTACCTGTAAACTGTGTAAACCTGGTATGTTTATGAGTTTAATGTCAAATTCCATACATAAAAAATATGGCTTGTATTTATACAAGGTTTACAAGGAATTTAGGAGTTATAATGAGTACGCTTTTATATTTTGAAATCATTAATGTCCGACCGAACAGTTCGGCCTGAAAATGTATATGGTTGTTATTTGGTATGTTGAAGCATTAGGGCTTATGGAAAAATGTTTGTTGGGCCGATTAGAGTGCATTTTGAGTGTAAAATTTAAGGAAAAATCTGAGGTTAAGCAACAAATTCACTGTTCGGCCGCCGAAAGTTTGGCCAAATTGAAAAAATTTCGGCGGCCGAACAGTTAACTTTACGGCTAAACTACCGTGTTTTCTTTAAATCTGATACTCAAAATCGAATTAGATCGGCTCAACAAATATTTTAGCAGTATGAAAGTTTCTCCCTAATGCTTTCAAATAACAGAAAATCGACGAATTTTCACTTTTTGGCCGAACTGTTCGGTCGGATACTAGAAATCATACATTGTACATACATACATAAATATATCTCAGAAAAACATAGAATTTTTTTTTTTACATTGCGCCATTTTTAATTATATATGACGCTGTAGTAAAATTGTTATAGCATATGTAACTAAATATGGTATATATTAATATATATGGGGACATGTATATTTATACTGATCTATATATGACATCATATAAGAAATTTTTGAAAAACTCAAAGCTATACAGAATTATATCCACAAAGATATAGTGCCTTATTTGACTATATATAATCATATTAGTCCATATTAATTTATATAATTTCCTATATAATTTTTTTTACTCGGGATACTATTCATTTTTCAAGGAATCAAACTGTATTTAATACAAGGAATAATATGAATTTCAGAACTTCAAGATGTTGATTAGAAACAACTAAACAGAGAGTAGAGCACATCGGTAGTTTGGATATAATAATCTTCCACAAAATCTAAAAAATATTAAAAGAGTTTCAATTTTTAAGAAGAATATTAGGGAATATTTAATAAATAACTTAGAAATGCTTCAATAGTAAAAGTAATGATTTTTTTATATCTTTTTTTTTATACCCGGGTAAAAAAAATAATATGATGTCATATTTAATGATATCTTATTTAATATAATTGGAGATATGCTATGATCCGAAAAATGATGGATAAAATTATATCGGATAAGATCTAAATATATTGAATCATATAGAATCTTATCCGGATTTTGACCCGATATGATTTTATCTAATTTGATGTAGAAAGACATAATAATATAACGCTTCATACTTCAAGATCAAAACAAAAACTATTAAAAAGTACTGAAAAATAACACCCTTAAGTTAAGAATTAAAAATTTAAATAAAATTTTAGAAGAAGTTGTACATAATTGTAACCACCCGAGTAAAAAAAATTGATCTCGCGCAATATCTAATTATATCCAATTTGATATTGTTTAAGATCTGCTGTAATATCTAGCTGATCCAATTAGATCTCAAAATTGGGTGTATCCAATCATATCGTATTAGATCCCATTGTATATATGGGGATAAACTAAGATCAAGTTATATCTCAAAATTGGGAGGTCCAGTGATATCTTTGGGGATAAACCTTGATCTATTTTGATCCGAAAATTGGCGGATCCAGCTATATATATGCGGATATTTTTAGATCTAATTTGATCCGAAAAATGGCGGATCCAATTAGATCCAGCTATATATTTGGGGATAAACTTAGATCTAATTTGATCTCAACTTTGGCAGATCAAATTAGATCCCGCAATATATTTGTGGATAAACGTATATCTAATTTGATCCGAAAAAGTGGCAGATCGAATTAGATCTAGCTATATATTTGGGGATAAACTTAGATCTAATTTGATCCGAAAAATGGCACATCGAATTAGATCCAGCAATATATTTGTGGATAAACTTAGATATAAATTGATCTGAAAAATGGCAGATCAAATTAGATCCAGCAATATATTTGTGGATTAACTTAGATCTAATTTGATCCGAAAAATGGCACATCGAATTAGATTCAGCAATATATTTGTGGATAAACTTGGATATAAATTGAATAGAAAATTGGCAGATCAAATTAGATCCAGCAATATATTTGGAGATAAACTTGGATCTAAATTTATCAGAAAAATGGCAGATCGAATTAGATCCAGCAATTTATTTCGGTATTAAAATGGCAAATCGAATTAGAAACAGCAATATATTTGGGGATTGACATCTAAAAGTATCCATAAAAATGACAGATAAAATTAGATGCCGCATTATATTTGGGTACTACGTAAGATCTCCATTTATTTGGGATTAAATAAGATCCCAGACATATATTGCCAACTGTTCAAAAAATAATAGACTGGCAGAGCACTGATTGTATAAAAATTACAATATTTTGTAAAAATAAGGTTTAAACTCAGAAGGTAACGAGTTCAATATGCATTTCTTTTACAAAATGAATTTCTTTTTATAAAATTAAAATTTTTTTTTTCTATAAATTTTTTTATAAAATTATATATTTATTTTTTTATTAAATTGAAATCTTTGAATAAAATAATTTTATTTACATCTTTTTGACGCTCTACACCATTTCCAATTGTATTAATTGTTTTAAGATTTATCAATTGTATTTCAGAAATAATCAATTGAATTTCAGTTTTATCAATTGTGTTTCAGAAATTATTAATTGTATTTCCGAAATTCACAACTGTATTTCAGAAATTATCAAACTGTATTTCAGAAATTATCAATCGTATTTCCGAAATTATGAAATGTATTTGAGAAATTTTTCTCTATTAGCTATGAAATTCTGAAATAGATTTCATTATTTCTGGACACAACTAAATAAATAAATAATTAAATTTGCGTAATATTGTAGTTTCTTAAGTGCAAATAATATTTTGTGATATACAATTAAAATTTGCTAAAATACATTTAATAATTTCTGGAATACCTTTTTTCGATGCTTATAAGTTAGCTCGAAATGCTTTTATCATTCATTTAATTTGTAGCTATCACACAATTATAACAAGTCTCGTTAGATTAGAGTGTAGAGGTCTTGGCTGACAATCTGGTGGACTGGGTTAAATTTCATGTTTTTAAAAGCAAATATTAAAAAAAGTTGTCTCAATTTTTTCAAAAATGTTTTTTGAAATCTATTTTTTTGCCAAGATAGTTAATGCAACGTTCTGCCAACGCATAACCGACCATCGCCAACGGTTTGCCAGCATTGTGCCGATTATATTCTTCTGCCTGGGATGTTAAACTTAAACCTATTGTATATTAACATTAATTAACACTATATTTTTATTTTTAGGAAATACATTTTTATTTTATTATAAGTTAACATTAAATTAAATTTTAGATAATGGCACCAATTTGTATTTGTAATTATTATATATTAAATCGTATATTCATAAACATTCTATACAGTTAGACGAGGTTTATGGAACTATTTAACTTTATAAAGTGTTTATAAATTATAACTTAAATGTACATATATATATGTTAAATGTACGTGAACAAATTGTTGATATGGACCCACAAATTGTATCTCAACTAATATTGGAATTATTGTACCATTACCATACATCAATATATATTAAATGATATACATATATTACAATATATGACACTGTATTATAAATATTGTTAATGAAGTAACATATCTGATAATATTTTTTATAGCGCCATACATAGTTTTACATTATTCAAATTAAACCATATATGGAATTGTATTCAAAATGTTGATGTGGTACCAAATTTGACCATATATTGTTTAAATTGTGCCATATATGACAATATATTAGTTAAATGATACCATATATATCTATATATTAATATTGTTTAAATGACACCATATATCAATATATATGGGACTATATATGGTAGCATATATTATCATATCTGCATCTGTATTAAAAATGTCGTTCATCAGGTACCATATATGAGCATATATTGTTGAAATGGCACCATATATGACAATATATGGTTTAAATGGCACCATATATGGTAATATATTGCTTAAATAATAATATATAAATATATATGGCACTATATATGGTAGCATATATTATCATATGTGGAACTGTATTAAAAATATTGTTCATAAGGTACCATATATGGGCATATATTGTTTAAATTGCACCATATATGATAATATATGGTTTAAATGGTACCATATATGATAATATATGGTTTGAGTGGCACCATATATGATAATATATGGTTTGAATGGCACCATATATGATAATATATAGCTTAAATAACACCATATATAAATATATATCGCCCTATATATAGTACCATATATTATCATATCTGGAACTGAATTAAAGATTTGGTTTATGAGGTACCATATATGACCATATATTGTTTAAATGGCACCATATATGATAATATCTAGTTTAACTGTCACCATATATAATTATATATTGTTTAAATGATACCATATATAATTATATATTGCTAAAATGCCACCATATATATTAAGATATAGTTTTATATATAACTATATATGCAGTAAGATCAACCATGTCATGTAATATATATTTATATATGCCATATCTAATATTATGAAGGCCAATATCTAATTAGATGAAATTATATATGGCATAATATAAGGAAAAATTTTGTGAAAAAACGTCATATATAATTATATATCGATATACATAACGACATGTATAATTATATATTGTAATATATGCCATATATGATTATATATAATTTTTTTTACTCGGGCAAGCATTTTAAGCCTTCTCATAAACTTGTATTCTACCCGTAAACTGTGTAAATCTGGTATGTTTATGAGTTTAATGTCAAATTCCATACATAAAATATGGCTTGTATTTATTAGAGTTCGTCACAAAAATTTGATTTTCGGATATCATCACTTTTTTTAAAGTTTTTGCATAGAAAAAAAGAATTGCGTTTTTTTTTTTCTTTTTATTTCAACTCCTTCCACTGGCGCAAGTCGGCCAAAAACGCTTATTTTAAGACCCTTTTCCTCCAGAGAAAAAACAGCTGCATTTATAGGAAATCTGATTTTACCATTCGATTCTACAACAAAATTTAATACACAAAACTTTTTTTTTGTATTTGCAAAATACACCAGATAGCCATTAGAGGGGTTCGAAAATCCGCTTTTTTCAAAAGTTCTAAAAAGTAATTTTTTATTACACACAATGAAAATGTATTTCCGGCGGAGTACATGCCCGACTAAAAAAGTTTTCATATAATTTTATATGATTTGATATAATTATAAATGTTTATATGTGTGGCTTTATATGACCACATACATTTATATTAACACTTTGGTTTTATAAATATGTTTGATATGACGTTATATATTAAGAGATATTAAGAGATCAGCAAATATAGTTTAAACATAATTATATATAATGGTGTATAAGCTTCTCTAAACAATCTTATTTCAAAATATATAACAAAGTTAATATAAAATTGTATTAATTTCATGTATAAATTTATCTGACATGATTTCTAATTATACAAAATTTTATAAAGTTTAATTGCACTATAAAAATTAAAAAAAAACTCCGAAATTGTGGATCTGGTTTTGAATTTTGCACTTTGACATATACATACATATATAAATGTTTATAATTGAATTCAACTTATATTTTTCAAATAGTTGGGAAAATACTCTTTATTAAACTAAAAATAATTTTCCCCCTTAAATGCATGGTGTAGTAGCCATTTGGCAACATACCGGTTTTTTAATAAAAAAAACCCACTTGATGCACAAAACTGCATTTTTGGGAATTGGGGGCCCCTTCTGTATATAGTTTAGTGCAGAATTTTTAAACAGTTAGAGTACAAATCTTGGTTTTGCTCTGTATATTTGTGAAAAATCTAAAACGCGCGTTTTTTTACAAAAAGTGTAATATTCAAAAATATTTGTTTAAATATTTAAAGTGATATTCTCGCAATAAAATTCATTTTGGCGACAAGAAATTTTGTCAATTTTTTTTTCTTATATACGTTAAAATAATCACAATTTAGCTATTTGGCAAAAAACCATATTTTTCAATAAAAATCACCTTTTTTAAAAATAATTTTTTTGGTACTTTTCTTGAAATGTACACGCCTTTAGAAATCATATATAAAAAAATGGTTAAAATCGAAGTGATCATGCATTTAAGGGTTAAAAAAATAAATAAGGGGAGAAATTTTTATTTTCTTTGTGGAATTAAAAGCCGAAATAAATATTTTTACTTTAAATTTAAAAATAAAAATTAGACAAACATAGTTCATTTATTTTTCCGTGAAAAAAAAAATAATTGTGAAAGTTAATTTTTTATTTTATAAGAAAGACACACATTTTGTAAGAAAGACCAAAACTCTAACCTATAAAAATTTGTTCCGACAAATTTTTAATTTGTAATGTTTTATTTTGTCAGCTATTTCTAAGTTTATTAGCAAAAATTTTTCTAAATATTAAGCATTTGTATTTCATATAAATGAAATAAGTGATCTCAACAATATTTACTAAAATTTTCTTTGAAAATCTTCATCAAATTATATGTATTTATATATAATTTGATGCAGTTAGATAGACCCATTTTTCGGATCAAATTGTATCAGGTGAGATAACATGCTTATCTCGCTTGATATAATTATATATTCCAATATTCGGATCAAATTAGATATGGACGTATATATGGGTTTATATATGGTGATATATGATTATATAACATCTTTTTTAGTCGGGTGGGTACAAAAATTTTGGATATACCGCGACCCATTAAAAAGTTATTAGCTAATCAAATTTGGACTTTTTTTTAATTCAATAATACTCGCTGCGCATTATAAATTTATTTTTTAGTAATGACAAAATAATTTGTAAGTTTTGTAATGTTTATTACAAAGATTTTTTTTACAAAACATATTTGATCACTAAATAACTTCTTAACGGGTCGCTGTATATCAAAAATGTTTGTACCAATATTCTAAGCAGGCAATACATTTTCAATGTAACTTTTTTTAAATTTTTGAAAAAAGTGGATTTTTGGACCACTCTAATGACTATCTGCTGTATTCAGAAAACGCAAAAAAAATGTTATTTATATTAATTTTTGCTGTCGAATCGAATGGTAAAGTCAGATTTCCCAGAAATGCAGCCGTGTTTGCTCTACAGAAAATGGGTCTCCAAATCAGCGTTTTTGGCCGACTTGCGCCAGTGAAAGGAGTTGAAAGAAAAAAGAAAAAAAAAACGCCATTCTTTTTTTCTATGCAAAAACTTTAAAAAAGTGATAATATCCGAAAATCAAAGAATTTTTTTATTTTTGACGAAGCCTAGTATTTATATTTACAAGGTTTACAAGGAATTTAGGAGTTATAATGAGTACGCTTTTATATTTTCAAAACATACATAAATATATCTCAAAAAAAAATAGAATTTTTTTTACATTGCGCTATACTTAAACATATCTAAAACAACTTAGAAAAAAAATTTAACATTGAGCTATATAAAACTTTATATATTTTCCGATAAAGCCATTTTTAATTATATATGACGATGTATTAAAATTGTCATAGCATATGTAAATAGATATGGCACATATAAATATATATGGGGACATGTAAATTTATACTGATCTATATATGACATCATATAAGAAATTTTTGAAAAACTCAAAGCTATACATAATTATATCCGCAAAGATATAGTGTTACACTTGACTATACATAAACATATTAGTCCATATTAAATAGAGTTTGCTAAAAACCGAAAAAATTGAAAACCGAGGTTTCGGTTTTTCAAAATTATAAAAACCGCGGTTTCGGTTATTTTTCGGTTTTCTTGTGATATTAATAGAATTGTTTTAAAATAATTTAATATGTATAAAAATTAAATATTTTACTACATTCAAGATATTTTTTAAAATTCTATTGAATTGATCACACAGGTGAAAATGTTCATATATGGTCATATATGGCAACATATATGGGTTCGGATCCGAAATTTGAGGGTATATGGCCATATATGGAGATATATGAATGTTCATATAATTTTTTTTTATTTTTTAATAAAAATATTGCTTTTTTAATTTAAATTAAATGTAAAGATTACAATTCTTACTGATGAATTTGTACATTTGAATGAAATTGAGAAATTATGAAATTTTGAAGTTTAGAAAATATTTTATGACTGTTTTTTGATTATTTAATGATTGTTTATACACTAATAGAAAAAAGTGTGTAAAATTTTTAGTTAAAGCTACTAAAA
The DNA here is from genome assembly GCA_949987735.1 of Leucophora obtusa. Lineage (NCBI taxonomy): Eukaryota > Metazoa > Arthropoda > Insecta > Diptera > Anthomyiidae > Leucophora > Leucophora obtusa. The sequence goes on from OX465296.1 coordinate 52,181,888, forward strand.
ATTAGTTCAAAATTAAAAACTGCTGAATTAGCAGAGTATTATTGCTAAATATAAATAAGATAGGAACAGCAAAAATAAAAGTGTTTAATATATTTACAAAATTTGAGTTATAATTGAGCTAAATATCAGTGATTAAGAAATAAAATTAGACAAAAAACATCACATAAAATTTAAAATTTTCAAAGTTCCTTTTTCGTTTTTGGTTTTCGTTTCTTTTTCGTTTTTAATAAATAAATTTAGCAGATTTATTTTTGCTGTTTTTATCTTACTGCAACATTTTCAATTGTATTTCAAAATTTATCATTATATTTCAGAAGTTATCAATTGTTTTTCAGATTTATCAATTGTATTTCAGAAATAATCAATTGAATTTCAGTTTCATCAATTGTATTGTAGAAGTTATGAATTGTTTTTCAGATTAACCAATTATATTTCAGAAATAATCAATTTATTTCCAGTTTTATAATTGCTTTTCAGAAATTATCAATTGATTTTCATATTTATTAATTGTATATCAGAAATTAAGAATTGTATTTCAGAAACTGAAAATTGTATTTCAGAAATTTAATAATTGTATTTCAGAAACTCGCAATTGCATTTCAGAAATTATCAAATGTATTTTACAAATAATCAATTGTATTTCAAAAACTGGCAATTGTATTTTAGAAATTGCTAATTGTATTTAAGAAATTATCAATGTATTGTATTTCAATATTTTTTGAATCCGCTCACGTAATTACCCCCATGACAAAAAAAAACTTAAAACATTACCCATATATGGAATAATATATGAGTTCATATATGAAGATATATGGAATATATGAACCAATATATGGACCAATAAATGCAGTATATTATCATATATGGATTCATACATTTGAATGTATTTACCCATATATGCTTCCATACATAACATATATGTTCATATATAATCATACGTTAAACCATATATGCTCATACATGAAACCATATATGACAATATATGAACATATATGAACATTTTCACCTGGGCACTCGAATAAAGGCAATAAAGCCAATAAAAAATGCGGAAACCGTTATAAATTAAAATTTTTATTATTTTTTCGGCAAATAAAGCTGTATTTAAAGAGTTTAAATTTGAAATTTAGCAGTTTGTTTAAAACAATATAAGGTTAGAATGTCATACAATAAATTTCGCGGACTACGAAATAAAATGTTTTGAAACATAAGCGGTGAAAATCCGAACTGAATACGTGAAACTCAATATCTCTTAAACTACATGACTATTTGGTGCATTTTTTTTATAAAATTATAATCCTCAGCTTATATTATCTGTAATAATAAAAACAAAAAAATTTTAAAGTAATATTTAATGGTGAATTTGTTCATTACAATTAAATACAGAATTTTGTAAAGTAGGAGCTGAGCCCTTTTCGAAATTCAAGACTCAATAATATGTTATTTAATTAATTATTTTAATTGTTTTAAGTATTTATTAAAAACTGACTTATTTTTGTCGGTTTTCGGTTTCGGTTTTGAGGGTTGAAAAACCGCGGTTTCGGTTTCGATTAAAACCGAACAGCAAACTCTAATATTAAATTATATAATTTCCCATATAACTATTTTTACTCGGGTACTGTTTTATTTTTAAATTAAAATTCATGCTTTGTTAAGTTTGTAATATTTTTGCCAACTCGCCCTCAATAATGTCCAAGTGACGCTGAGGCAGTCTATATTTGTAATACATATTATTTATGAATAAAGAATTATTAATAAAAAAAAAAGTTTCGAAAAATCTAAAGAATCCCCACGTTCCAAATCGTGTCCTATGTTTAAAGCTTAATGTCGTCGTCAAAGGGGTTGATTGGGTATTATTTTCGTTATTTGAGTTTTCGGTAATCAGTTGGTTTAAGATGAGTAGCTGATTGGGCTTCTGAATCCGATCCTGGAACTGGGGCTGCCAGCATGGCCTCCAGGCCATTCCGCTTGTTGCAAGATCCGACGCCCGCTTCCAGCTGCCCCTAATATGGGGAACAGACGCTGGCAGTTGGTGGCAATTGGTTATTTGAAGGAGCCAATTGCTCGCCTTGACGTTCCAAGTATCGTAGGCATTCGGAACTTGTTAGCAGTCCGGCGCCACCCGAAAACCCTCTGAGACTCTACTCGGAACCGCTGATTGTCCGCGGCTGCATTAGCAGCTGGTCCGCATATCTACGGAACTTTCCACTATCCGCAACCTGTAGACGCGCCCGGTAGCACTCAGATTTGCTTCCGGAATGGGCAACACACTTGAGCAAAATCATAAATTTCATTTTTGTGGCCTACAGGCCATGCCGCTTGTTGCAATATCCGACGCCCGCTTCCAGCCGCCCCTAACATGAGGAACAGACGCTGGCAGTTGGTGGCAATTGGTTATTTGAAGGCGCCAATTGCTCGCCTTGACGTTACAAGTATCGTAGGCACTCAGAACTTGTTAGCAGTCCGGCGCCACCCGAAAACCATCTGAGACTCTCCGCTCGGAACCGCTGGTTATCCGCGGCTGCATTAGCAGCTGGTCCACATATCTGCGGAACTTTCCACTATCCGCAACCTGTGGACGCGCCCGGTAATGGGCAACAATGGGCAACACACTTGAACAAAATCATAAATTTCATTTTTGTGCATTTCTAAATCCACTCCCGATGTTCATATATATTCAAATAAGATCATATTTGAATACATATGAACATTTTTCATCGGGTGTTTTATTTTTGCTGTTCTTATCTTATTAACATTAAAAAAAGAAACGAAAAAAAATCTACTGATTTAAGCAGTTTTATCTGCGAGGTAATTTTTAACAAATTTTAATTAGCTTTCTCTGTTATTTTTACAGGTTTATTTGTATAAGTGTACCCCACGGTAGCGGTATACAGTTAATTAACATTCAAATCGGTAACTAGAAATCAGCACCTTTATTTAGATGAAGACCACTAATTATTGCTACTGCTAAATGCTGGGAGTGAACTGTTACCAGAAGCCCTAACGTGTGAGAAAATACATAAATTTTTCTTTATTAGTAATCAAATGCCATATGCGCCAATGGATTTGGTATTACCAGAGCAGCGACTTTCATGCACTTAAAAATTTAATATATAGTAAAAAATATACTTAAATGGAAATGTGCAATAGAAACAAGAAATACCCAGCAAAAACTTGGTAATGACTGGTCATTACTACATGCATTACTTAGATCTCATATCTCATTACCCGTTGAATTTCTTTTAAACTAAATGTAATGAGTTACCGATAATTATACCCCACACATTACTATTTCACAATAGCTGAAACCAATAATATATGTTCTAAATCATTAAAAACCATAACTATGGCGTAGCCTAGTGGTTATCGTTTTTGCCTGACAGACATGAGGATCGCTGCTTAACTCGTGTTAGCTTCCATTGTTGTTTTTTTTTTGTAATTTATATTAAACATCTATTTATAGAAATGTTGATGTTCATTAAGCAGTATTTAATAACAACAAGTTTTGTGAAAAATAGACATGTATAACAGTTGCCACAATAAATGTGTACATAAGTAAAAGCATTAAAAATCATAGTGATGTCGTGGTCTAATGGTTAGAGTGTTTGCCTGACAATCGTGGGGTACGCTGATCAATGCGTGTCAGCTCCTATTGGTTTTTAAATTTTTATATTTTTTTAAATCTATATTCAACATCTATTTATAGAACAACTGATAAACTACTTACAGGTAACATCAGTGTAATGACTTTCCTCCAATGACATCACCATGTTAAAATAAGTAGTTTAGTAATTAAAAGGTAACTAGTGAACACTTAAGATTTCAATACCTAAAACTCATTACATGGTAATGAAAGGTTTTGCTGGGAAAGTCGACTTTACCTAAACTATACATTTGAAAAATTTAGATAGTAAGGGCGATTATTTGTAAAAACCAAAGCTTTTTTTCATATTTCTTTTAAACATTTTACCAAGTTTTTAGGCTTTACTACTTAAACTTTGAATAAGTTATGCGAAAAATCTTTATTAGTTGAAATGCTCGTAATTACTTGGCAAAGATTTTATTTGTGTGTCAAATAAATGTATTCCCTTCTAAAAGATTTTAACAATGAAATTTTTGTTTTGTTATTTAAAATGTTTTTTATGTCTAAAATTTAAAAATCCTATTCGAAACAAAAACAATTTAAAAAATTTAATATTTTTAAAATTTCCCGTTTTCCCGGGAAAAATATATTATTTTCCCGGGAATTCCCGGTAAACTTTTCCCGGGATTTCCCGGGAATTCCCGAACCCCAAACCCTAGTAGCGGTCTATACATTAAAATCGCGACTTGAATGTATGTGCTAAGTTTTGTAAAAATCGAAAGCGGTCATGTCCAAAATCTTCAATTTTTGTATCCATTTTATATGTAATGATACAATTACTAAATAAAATTCATATTACGAATTCTCAGTATTTTATATTATTTTTTTTGAATGACTTTCGAATGTAGTTAAAATTTACGTTTCTTCTGAAAATTAATGTTATTTTTTCACTTAAAATAAAAAACTGAAATACTACTTAAACAACTAACAAATTCTGCCTGCAGAAGTTCCCTGTTTGTATTTACTATTCGAGAGCGTTTTCTTAAATATTCAATCCAATATAAATATCTAAGTAGATGACAACATAATGTTTCTCTTTCCAGTTTAGTGCTGCGTTAATCCCTCCTTTTCTTTATTTTTGATTAAATCTTATTTTTATTTAGTTTCTAAAAAATATACAATAAAAAACTGTGCAATTTAATGAGAAATATGCAATAAAAGTAATAAAATATGTAAAACCTTGTTTGGACTAAATACTGCTAAAAAATGCTAAAAACTAAAAAAATATGCTAAAAAAATTTATAAAAAATGTTGTAATTTGCTAAAAAAAAAAAAAGTATTTTAGTGACTTTTTACAATTAAACTGAAAATATGTCATCTACAGTGATGTGCAATAAAATAGAGCCATTCAGGTTTTTTTCTAATTTTATTCCCGTTGCCTTAATTTTTAAAGATCAAAATAGTGTATAGATTCGCCCCAAAATGCGAGGAGATAGTTCAGAAAATTGTGTAGAATTTTAACGTGATGTCTGTTTTTTTATTTTGTCACTTGTTTTAAGTAGGCGTGACTTTTAATGAAAAATAAGCGATATCGACCTTCTATCAAATTACATAGTAAAATTTTGCGAGTACTGATCAGTTCTGTAAAAACTTTATATTTTTGGAATTCCTATAAAATTTCCTTAAGTCTTGCATTATTGTTTTCTACAAATGGTCGACAGACTTAAAATGACAGTGCCTTAAACATGACCAAATTTTTCTTTGTTTTTAGCGATTTTAAAATAGAGTTAACAACACTGAAATTTAAACACGAAATGCTTTATACTATAATGTAAAAAAGGCCTGACTGATTTGTTATATCACGGTAAGTATAGAATAAGCCCATTCACTTTAAAGTTTCAGTGTTGTTAACTTTATTTTAAAATCGCTAAAAACAAAGAAAAATCTGGTCATGTTTAAGGCACTGCCATTTTAAGGCTGGAGACCATTTGTGGATAAAGATAATGCAAGATTTAAAGAAATTTTATAGAATTTCCAAAAATATACAGTTTGTATAGATCCGATCAGTGCTGGCTAAATTTTACTATGTAATTTGATAGAAGGTCGATATCGCTTATTTTTCATTAAAAGCCACGCCTACTTAAAACAAGTAACAAAATAAAAAACAGACGTCACGCCAAAATTCTACATAATTTTCTGAACTATCTCCTCGCATTTTTGGGCGAATCTATCCACTATTTTGCTCTTTAAAAATAAAGGCAACGAGAATAAATGTAGAAAAAAACTTGAATGGCTCTATTATATCGCACATTACTGTATAGTAACGAATTCAGTTCATTTTATTAACTAAAATTATATAAAAGATAAATTAAAAACAACTCAAAAGTTGATTCTTGTAAAAAAATTACAAAATCATTTAAAATAAGTTTATTATTATTTGATTTCCCAAATGGTTTCATTTAAAATATGTTATCCCAAAAAGTTACAGGCGGATAAACGAAAGTACATTAAAATGTTTTATTTCTAAAATAGGAGGTAATATGGAATACTTTGGCAGGTAATATGAATTTCCCATTCTGCCTTAATAAACTCCAAATTAATTTAATGGTTTTTATTGTATGCTCTATTTCCCGTTTTCAAATTTCTGCATCTTTTGGCTTATCTGCATGAAATTCTTTAAAAAAATAATTTGCGCGGTCCGGTTTAATACTTTTTGTGGTGTTGGTTTACAATGTAAGATTTTTGGTATGATTAAATGAAAAAGTGTACAGGTGTTACAGTAGAAAAAAATCAAAATTCACTGAAATTCTTAAAAGATAGGAAAACGCTATTTATCACAAACTCTATCCACATTACACTCTATGACCCAAACCTAAAAAAATCATTAAAAATTGCAAAGATTGAAAATGAATCTTATCAATATATTGCATTTCTATTAATTCTATTTTAAACTCTATTCTTTAAATTATTTTATTTTTTATAAAAAATTGGAGTATTTTTGTGCAAAATCACTCCTTCACCAGGAGTGAACAAAATTTCATTAAAATATCTTCGTATTTAAGACCTGCAGCGTGCGAGCAATATAATTTTGGGGGGACCCTTATATGGGGACTAGGTCTCATCATGGACCGATTTTAACCAAAATCAACAGGCTTCATCCTTGAGCAGAAATAAGTCGTCAGTGTACCAAATTTTATCAAAACATCTAATATTTTTGATATTTTTGACGAGCGGACGGATGGACAGACGGACATCGTTAAATCGAAACAAAAAATGATTCTGAGTCGATTGGTATACTGAAAGATGGGCCTAGGTCCAATATTTTATGGTGTTGCAAACATCAGCACAAACTTATTATACCCTGTTCACGTAGTGGTGTAGGGTATAAACACCATTTTTATTATTTGTCTTACTGAAAATTAACGATTATCCGCAAAACTTCATGTTTTATGTCATACGGTAATAACACTGTGCTCGAATTTGACACTTTTTAAACAAGCTGGGCACCCTACTGGTAAACCTAATTTAAGTACGCTAAAAAAAATGGTGCTAGTCATTTTGCGAAGTTAGCGCACGTATTCGCGATTTAAATTTCAATATTAAAGTACAATAAAACGATATTTTTTCTACTTTTGCGATCATTTTTGAATTTCAATCAATCAAACTCTGTTAAACAAATTTTTCGCTATTTTTTTCGCGTAAAATTTTATTTTTCCTAGTACTTACTCTAAAATAAAAGAAAATATTTCTTTTTCGTATACATTTAAATTTAAATTGTAAAATAAGAGATAATTATTCAAAATCGAGGGTTACAATAAACTGTGATTTTGAAACTGTTAATAGTGGTTTTTTAATTCTTATATTTAAATATAAATAATAAAATTTGGTATTAATTTAACTATATAATGTAGAGAATATAATAAACAATACAAAGAAAACGTAAAATTTAATTGAATAATTAAAAAAAAAATAATTAAATTAATGTATCACTTTTAACATGTTATTACAAAACTATAAAATCCCAGTTCAGTTATTAAACGAGAACCGTAAAAAGGTTGATTTAATATTGTTTGTCGCGTTTTTATATCGGAAACGACATCAATAATATTTTTATAGCAAAAATTCAAATTAATGCAAAATATTCTAAAAACACAAAATAAAACTGTAAAAAATGCTAAAAAATATGCAAAATTTTTTTGGAAAAATGCTGAAAAAAATGCTATATGCTAGATACATTTTTTTCATGCTAAATGATTTAAAAAAAATGCTAAATCTAGCATTAAATATGCTAAATTGGCAACACTGCTGACTACAAACATTCAATTACATGAAATTCGCTGCCCTGATTATTACATATCGTACAATTAAAAATCAATTATCAAAATAAGTAATGAGAATCGATACTAATTAAATACATAAAACGAAAATATTTATGTTTATTAACAAATATAATAAACAAACAATTTGTTTATTGCTTTAAATAAGACTTGTTTTGATATAAATAAATAAAAACAACTGAGCCTATTAAAAACGACATTAACTATTAAATATGACACCACAATTTAAAAAAAAACTAATATACAAACTTGATATCAATAAAACAACAGTGCATATAAATTATGACAATAATTAATTAAATAAAACATATCCCAGCCAGCAAAACTTGGGTAATTTTTTGGGGGCTCTTATTCTATGAGCCAGACCTGAGGGATCTCAATTACATTTTAATTACTTGTAGCTTGCAATTGAAAATTTCCAATTAAAATTACAAATACATGTAATTGAAATTTAAAAAAAATCAATTACACTTACATACACTCACAATAACTTTACCATAAAAGTTCAACAGTTGTTTAAAAAGTAAATCAGTAAAGTTGTTTCAATTGAATAAGTAGTTAAATTGCAAAGAAATATATTTTTTAACTTTTACTATCAGTCATTCAATAAACAAAATACACAAAATACGGACTTTCGGTAGAAGTTAAAATAATACAATTAATTTTAAAATAAACGAGAAATCTATTATTTTTACTGACTTTGTCAGTTAATTAATTAACAATTAAAAAGAAACGACAAAATACAATTGTTTTATACGAAAAGTGGGTAGTCATTTTTTAACTTATTTTCAATTGTTTTAATGTACACTCAAAAAAGTTTGACAGTTACTACATTACAGTTGTTTGTGTAGTAATCAGTAGTTGTTGTTTTTAACAGAAATTACAGTTGTTTTTCTATAGAAAAATGCAAAACAACTTTTATGACAGTTATTTAAGAAAACAACTAATGGAAAGTACTGTAATTTCGTAACAGTTGTTTAAAGCAAATGTTTTTAATATCATAATAAACAACTACCAAAACAGTGATTTTACAGTAAACAGTTATTTTTGGTAGTTATTTAAAAATAAAAAAATTTCGTTGGATTTTTTTGAATTTTAAAAATTCTTGTTTAGTTTATATTTGTTATTATTGATATATTTCTAGCTTGCAAATAAAAATGAAAAACTTGTATTGTATTTTCCAATGCATAAAAACAGAATAACTGGAGAACGGTTTGGAATTTTTACTTCGAATTTTAAATAGGGTGAAGTAATAATACATATTTTTGTAATCGAAAGAAAAAAAATATATTTTTTTTTATTAAAATATACTTTTACAAACAAAAAGAATTGACTGTAAAAAACAGTAGTTTTTACCAATTTTGTCAGTTGTTTTGAAATTTTTGTAGTAAAAATTTATCAGTTAATTTTACGACATTGAAAGTTATTTTCAATGCATTTGTTAGTTATTTTTCAACAGTTAAAAATAACAAAAGTTTTAGTCGTTTTAAAGGTAAATACTTTTGTCGCCTTTTTAACTGCATATACAATGGGTGGGCACGGATTTGTCAATGAGGGCCACATTGTTGTTTTTCGTAAATTATATAGGGCTGCACCATACAATAAAAAAAAAGAAAACTACAAATCTTTTAGTAAAATGAAAGCGGAAGGAACTAACTTTATTTTTTTGTAGACTAAAAACGGGTTTCAAATCCATATATTCCAAAACTGGTGGTTCCACAAGAATTCATTGCAAACTTAATTTTTTCAAATCCTGTTTTGGTACTTTTGAATTATACAAGTAGAATTAAACATTATTGGAAAACTTTTTTTTATAGATTTTGCATTCATCCGCGGTGTCGCGGCCAACGAAAATTTGAAAACTCAAAGAGTTATAAGAGACTAAATATTATTCCGACAACAAAAATGTCTATAAAAATTCATAGCCTCCTGTTTCCGAATGTTTATTTAACAATTTCTTTGCGTACAGCAAAAAAAATCCCTCTCCTTTAAAGGGCCACCATGCACTAAACGGTTAATTTAAACGATGATTACAAACTTAAAGATTAAGTCAGTGATTTGAGAGCTTCTAATAAGTTAAAATGCCGACTTTTTCACACAGACCATGTGGCGCAGTATTAAGACCAATGCGGTGCAGTATTGTAGTCAGCACTAAGTCCGAATTTCAATAAATCTTTACTTGAGTAATAAATTTTCAAACAAAATTTCTCACTAAACTAAAATTTAAGTTTAAACTCGTGCTTTGTGCTAAATATAAAACTCGCCCACGCAGTAGTGGCTACTGAATATTTTGATGTTATCACTAGAAATTTAAATATTTTGCGCTAATTTAAGCAACTCAAGACTACTGATTTGCAGTATAATGAAATTAGTAGAAAAAACTGGTAACCGCTACTAATTTTTAACAAAATTGTTGTAAACTGTAATTTAAAAATTATTTGCTTAAAAAGTTTAATGCAAAAATTAAAATAATTGTTGAAAATAAGCACACCACGGCTAAAATCTCATTCAAATATTTATTTTGTTTTGAGTTTAAAATTAGTTGTTTTTACAAAATGTATTGACAACAGACATACATATAAATAGTACCCAAAGGGTACTTTTATGTAATTGTTGCTTTCAAAAAGGAGTTGATTTATAACTGGTTTTGCCAAATCAGACAGTTCATATACGAAAGTACAAAATTTTCATCCCGTTGGTTTTTGTACCTTATGTAATGTCTCGGTTTGAGTAGGAAAGTTATCATTTTCTTAGCGGACAACTGAAGAGTAGAGTGATGTCTACGAAACAATTGTATTGTCTATCATGAAAATGATCAACCCTTTTTGAAACAACAAATAAAAATCTAATATGACAATATCATATTAGAATTTGGACTTGAGGTGGAAGAATATTCTAACTAAATATAGGAAAATATAGAAAGTCCGAAAAAACAGTTTTTGTATTTTTTAATGCAAAAATTAAAATAATTGTTAAAAAGTTATGTTTATAAAAAGCTACATAAATGTGATGAAAAACAAAAATAAAACTTGACGAATGTGATAGTATTTTTGTTTTAAATGCAAAATGACATTTTTTTATATTTATGAAATGATAGTTTCTCATGTATGTTATTTGTGAATGTCGATTGTTTCGCAAAAGTTGAATTTATTTTGTAAAGAATTAAATTTTATTGCTTCTTTTGTTGTTTTTAGTAGAAATTTGTAACCGATTATGACTTTTAGGCTAGATAGGTAAATACAGAAATTAAATTAAGGGCCAGTTTTATAGTCAGAACTAAGATAAATTTTAGTCTTAAATACTTCTTAATTAACAAATATCTAACTAAAATGGCCCTATGGGTAAGATCAATTGTTCCTTTAAATATCTTTTAAGTAATAAGCATTTTTCAAATCGATCTAAGTTCCGACTATAAAACTGGCATAATTTTTTATTAAAAAATTTTCTAAAAAAAATTGTGAAGCGAAATATTTTAAAAAAATGTTTTTAAATAAAAAAAAATCGAAATTTGTATTTCAACAAGGGCCCCACAAAAATCAGCAAACGGCCACCTTTGTCCACCGTTGGCATATACCTTTGTTTTAATAGTCATTTTCACAAGATTCTACCGACAAACTTTTGAAGTTGGTGATTTTGGACGCTGTCTAACAAGAAAAAATCATCAAAAATTTAATAAAATAATGCTTATTTATTTTTATTATCCTGGAAAGTTGTGGTATCTTACTGTTTTTGGGGTCGAAGAATCCATTTTTGATATTTATTTTTACCTAAAACTCACGCTAGATGGCGCTGTCATACAAATTTTTTCCTTTCTTGTAGATTGTCGTAGAAAAAACGGTGTTTTTACATTTTTGGGGCTAAAAAATCAATTTTTGATGTTGGCTTCATTATAAAACATATTTCTAATGATATTACGAAGTACATTTTATTATTCTCAGTACGTTACTATTACAAAAATTTTAATAAAAATTAATACAATTTTATAAACTTTTTCGTATGCCTTTACTAACACGACTTGAACTTTGTAACGATTTTGCGTCATAATTTTTGATAAAAATGCATACACCAAAATTTTGGAATTATTTATTAATTATATTGGGAAAAGTATAATGTTATTTATACTCAAACGATCGTTGGACTGTATATAATCATCAAGTATAACACACTTGAAGTTTTTCTGCAGTATGTAACATTCTCGAAATGAAAAAGGATGTCTTTAATAAGATTTGAAAAAATGTAGGTAAATGTTTAAAATATTTAAAAAAACCATAAACAGAGGTGATTCAACTAATATTTTGCGTCAAATAAAAAAAAATTGATCAGTTTTTTACCCTAAACTGCTGGAGCGAAAAACGATTGATTTTGCATTTCGTTGGTTTGGAATCGATATTTCGAGCCATTACTGACATTAGTTTGACAAATTCAATTTGTTTCACACAATTTAAGTATTTTTTGAGCGCGCAATGTTATATTTTTAATACATTATTTTGTAACTTCGCAACCGCTGATTGGATTTTAAAAAATTTTATATTTTTGAAAAGCATTTAAAAGGACCGAAAATACAAAATTAAAAAAAATAAAAAAAATTTTCGTGGAATGAATTTTGTTTTTATTCGCGAAAACGCCAATTTAATAAACACAAATTGTATATTATTGGAAAGCATGTTGAAAACCCAAATACGAAAAACTAATAAATTGAAGAAAATTCATACGCAATTTTTTTTGTTATATCTTTTGCTTGCGGAAATGTAAACTCCGTTACCACAAAAAAAATTAAAATTGTGCAAAAAAAGTTATTGCGACAACTTGTAGAAGAGATTTTTTGCAATTAGGTTTATAATGACTAAACTTACTGATTCCATTAATAAAAAACCGAAATATTAACACTTTTTGCTTCTCACAAATTTGGCCCAAAAACTTATCACATTTTTTGATTTCACCCATAAGCATTATTCTATCAAATTTTTGATGATTTTTCTTGTTAGACAGCGTTTCAAAATCACCAACTTCAAAAGCGTGTAAAAAAAATCTTGCACTAAACTAAAAAAACCCTTTGGGTTTTGTTATGGAAAATGTTAACTTTCATTTGCTTTTGGTTTCATCCTATTCCGATTCGGAAAGTTAGATTTTGTATCACTGTGTAATTGATATTTTTTAATTACAAATTACATGTAATTGTAATTGCTCTTTTTAAATTACAATTACAAATATATATGTAATTGCGTTTTTTTCAATTAAAGTTACAAGTAATCATGTAATTGCATGTCTAATTAATTACAAAATGTAATGATTAACTTCCAGGTCTGCTATGAGCCTTACTCAAACCAAACACATAGTTTTGAAATTTTAAAATTTGTTTGTCAAAAAGTGCTTATTTTTTGGACGATAATATAAGCCTTCTAAAATGAAACATAAAAGCCGCAAAAATTTGGGGGAAACTACTTTTTTATTTAATGTCTCCCCTAGTAAAAAGTTGTATGACTTTTCGTAGTATATATATCCACAAAATTAAAGGGTCATAGGTACTAGGTCATATTGGATTTAATTTGATACCATTAAATCTAATTTGATGAAATAAATAATGGTTATATGTAATTTTATCCCGATTTTGACCTCACTAAATGTATCAAATATAAAATAATCATATCCCAGTAGATATAATGGTAAGGATACAATTGTATATAATTGTGTATGGTGTATGTATCTATATGTTATTGGAAATTGTAATATGTTGCACCATATAGTGCTATATAAAACAAGATATAGTTACATATTTAAGATATAATTTTATTTAATTATGAATAATTATATATGTTCCAATATATATATAAAATTTTATATGATTATATATGACAATATCAAAACTTTTTTATTTGGGTCAGAAATGTAAACAAATTTGAATTTTGAAGCATTAATGTTTAGCCTATAGAGTTTTTAAATCTTTTTTTTGTAATATTTTAATCAAGAAGAAGGCTATTTTCGATGAACCACTTTCATACAAAAATTTTAACTTTTAATAATGTATCTTGAGCTCATTATTGATTAATTTTTGAGATTGTTTGCTGGCTGGGATTATAATATAAATAATATGTATACGAAACACTCAACAACAGCTGACAATTTTTTTTATAGCTTTTGTTATACTTTAAAAAGCATAATGCTTTAAAAACATATTTGATTAAAATATTACAAAGTTGCTATTCAAAAAAAAAAACAAAGTATTTACTTATATTTCTGGAAAAAAAAATAAGTTGTATGTGCACTAGATGAATTTGTTTTTGTAAGAAAAATATTTAATTTCCTATTTATGGACTTATCTCAGAAAATGAAGTGCTGATATACGCAGCTTACCAATTCGGAAACTAGAATATCTGATAAAACGAGATTTTAGATTTTTAAATTTGTTTTTATAAAATTTATAAATATCCCCCATTATGTGATATAAGTTATACCAGTGGCGGCTCCAGCAAACATTTATTTAAAAAAGAAAAATATCGGTTTACAATTTATTTTTAAATTTTTACAAAAAATATTTTTTAACCCCTTTTGGGTTTGGCCAAACGACATTTGTTGGAAGGTTGACTATTTTATAAGCTACAATTTAATTATAAAAGACGATATAAAATCCAATGGAAAGTTCTAAGTTATATTTTTCGTCAATGCCCAAAAAGTTTATATTAAATAACTTAGAAACTATCGGCTGAAAACATATAAAATCAACAATTGGAATTTCCGCTCTCTATTTGAAATGTATCAAACTTGTTATAACTTGTAATACTTTGCACAGCTAAGATAACTCTCAAAAATTGGTATTCAATTTGGCGAAAATTATCAAATTTGCTTAAAACTTTCCTTACATAATTGGGTATAACTTTTGTATTATTTTAGTTATGTGACTGGGTGATATATCACTTTAAAGCTTCTGAAATCGTGCTTAAAGTTGGTCCCCAACTCATTCTTTATCAAAAAAAATTTTAATTTTTGAGAGTTTTTATTTTGTTAAAATAAAATAAAAAAAAAAACAAAGTACACCAAATTTTTAAATCTTTTTTTAAAAATTTATTAAATCAAGCTAAATTCTAAATGTTTTGCAATTTATTTGAAGTTGATATCATAATTGGTTCACCCATAATAATTATTTTAATATCGGGTACTATTATTATGAAAATGATGTTATATTTGAGGACTAAAATGCTAAAAGTACTACAATATCGGTAAACTCTAAAAATTTTTTATGTGCCACCGGTTTTTGAATAAAGCATCGTTAATGCTTTTATCTGGTATACATACTGTCTTATTCCTATTGGTGGTTTGGGTGTGCCTCGTCTTATATAAAGCGTATAATTAATTTTAATCAAAATTTATGCACGTAATCTATATTATGCATCGCTATCATCCATTTAATGCACTTTACTTATGTAAAAATACCTTCAGTTACCAAATCAATGTAAAAACAGAAAACGTAATTTTTCCAATTTTTCCAAAAGGTCCATTAAATTTTTGTAACATGTGACATCAATTTTACTATGTAAAACGGAAAAATATTATGATCATACAATACTGACCCATTAGATGTAATACTTTAGTGTGCCTCGGGTACTATTATTATGAAAATGGTCTTATATTTGAGGACTAAAATGCTAAAAGTACTACAATATCGGTAAACTTTAAAATTTTTTTATGTGCCACCGGTTTATCTGCTTTTATCTGGTATACATACTGTCTTATTCCTATTGGTGGTTTGGGTGTGCCTCGTCTTCTTATATATAGCGTATAATTATTTTTAATCAACATTTATGCACGGAATATATACTACTATGCATCGCTATCATCCATTTAATGCACTTTACTTATGTAAAAAACCTTCAGTTACCAAATCAATGTAAAAACAAAAAACGTAATTTTTCCAATTTTTCCAAAAGGTCCATTAAATTTTTGTAACATGTGACATCAATTTTACTATGTGAAACGGAAAAATATTATGATCATGCAATACTGACCCATTAGATGTAATACTTTAGTGTGTGCCTCGCGAAAATGTGGGTTTTTTAACACTTTCAGGTTTTCTGTATTAGCTTTTGTCATTCTCCTACTATGTATTTGTTTCGGACACCCTATACATACAGTGAAATAACTCAAACGATGCGTATTTTCGACAAGAATCAAAAAATGTGTTCATTTTTTTATTATATGAATGGTCGCAAATTTCCTTGCTAAAAAACTGCAAAAATTTGAAAGTTTCAAAAATGTGGTGTCACAATTTTAAACCATATAACTTTTAAATACTTGATAGTACAACAATAACATAATACGTTTGTAAATGCAGTAGTTGCGCATCACTGCGACATAATAAAAGTAAAACGTTCTAAAATGCATCACTTGGCATCACTGATTTACGTCAAACGTTTTTTTATGCAAACAATTGACAGTGCTGCCGCAAATTTTTGCAACTATCGCATCATTTTAATTTCTGATGCAATAGTGCACGTTCTAAATTTTTATAGTAAAATAATTTTTTATACAAAAAGAAAACTAAACGTTGGTGCATAAGGGAAGAGTAAGTAGTGCATTCTATAAAAATTCTTAATACAAATTTAAATAATGTTTATTTTTTAGCTCCCAAGAAGATTTTCTTTCAATATACAAAAATTAATAATAAGAAATAGATTGAATATGGAAACGGAGTTCGAAGAGGGCAGAAAGAAAAAGTCGTTCTTGTGGGGTAAATTGCTATCAAAAATTAAAGAAACAAAACCGGATTTTGAAATGAGTAACGAACAAATAAGTCGAAAATTTTTGAATTTGTCTGCAAAAAACATATAAAAGAATCATACATCGAAATAATTAAACGAAAGACTGTACAATTAGGTGGAAAAGAATCAAATTTTGACGGAGTATCAAGCAGGTTTCCGTAGAAAATACTCTACAGTAGATAATATCTAGAATTTGGCAGCTATAGTAAGCATAAAAAAACAGGAAAAAAAGAAAGTATACGCCTTTTTCATTGACTTTAAAGCAGCATTTGATAAAGTGTCAAGAAGAGCTCTTATATATAAATTATATAACATGGGTGTTTCCTACAAATTCGTCAAAATGTTGGAAGCTATTTATACACTAATAGAAAAAAGTCCGTAGAAAATTTAGTAAAAACTACTAAAAATTAGTTAAAAATGATGCTGCAGAAAAAAACTGCTAAATTAGCAGATTATTTTTGCTATATATTAGTAATATAGGAACAGCAAAACTAAAACTGTTAAATATACAGAATTTTAGTTATATATGAGCTAAATTTTTGTAAATGGAGATTAGCAAATTAACCTGCTAAAATCAGCAAAAAATTTTGCTAAATAATTAGTAGCCTAAAAAATCACCAAAAAATTTAAAATTTTCGAAGTTTTTTTTTCGATTTTTTTTTTAAATGCAAATAAAAATCGAGCCTTTTGAAAACAGCAGTTTACAATTTTTTAGCAAATATTTCTGCTGATTTTAGCAGATTAGACTGCTATTTGCATTCAACTAAATTTAGCTTAAAAATAGCAAAAATTTTGTAGATTTAACAGTTTATTTTTGCTATTTTTATTCTACAAATATTTAGCAAAATTTTCTGCAGATTTTACAGTACAATTTGCTATTTTCAATTAACTAAAAGTTAGCCTAAATATAACTAAAATTCTGTAAATTTAGCAGTTTTAATTTTGCTGTTCTCATTTTACTAGTATTTAGTAAAAAAATCTGCTAATTTTAGCAGTTTTTTCTGCAGCATCATTTTTAACTAATTTTTAGTAACTTTTTCTGCTATTTTTACGGATTTATTTCTATGAGTGTAGTAAAACGGAATCAGCTATTTGGAATGGTGAAGAAATTTCAGATTACTTTGAAAGAGAAATTGGAGTGAAGCAAGGTTGTCTATTATCTCCACTCTTATTCTCCCTGTATATCAATGACCTTCACGAATATATTGGAGGGGGGCTTTGATAGATGATCTTAATATTCGTCTTTTGTTGTATGCGGATGACATAGTCCTGCTTGCTGATGATGCTGAAGTACTCAAAAAAATTATTAAAAACCTTGTAGATTACTGTGTATCTTGGAACCTAGAAGTAAACCTTAATAAATCGGAGGTAGTTGTATTTAGAAATGGAGGAAGACTCGCAAATTATGAAAAATGGTTCTTTAACAACTCTGAAGTTAAAATTGCTTCCGAATTTACATACCTAGGCGTGGTTTTTACTCCTAAGTTGACGTTCAGCAAACATGTTGAGACTCGTTGTAAACAGGCGAGGATAGCTATTAACGCAACCTGGAAAAGTTTTTTTGTCATAAAGTTATATAAATTTGGAAATGAAGTGGAGGGTGTTTTTAGCTATTTGTTAATCAATTCAATCATATGCAGCACAGGTGTGTGGATTTAGATACTTTGAAGAAATTGATAAACTACAACGTTATTTTCTCAAAAAAATATTAAAGCTACCAACTGACACCCCAAATTGTATTCTGATGTTGGAAACTAATGCTGAAGATAACCATATTTATACGATGGTTTTACATCTACAATATATCAATAAAACATTATTTGAACACAATGAAAACCGTTTACCAAAATTTCTATCAAAAATATTATTTAGAAAAGATCTTTTGTTTGTAAATGATCTAAAAGAGTTGGCAACAAAATATAATTTGGAATGGCCCGGAAATAATTTCAACAATTCGCAATGGAATCATTTTAGCTCGAATCTATTAAGCAGTATGAAAATGAACAAATGGAATGAAAGAATGCAAATAGCTCAAAATAATACACGAATTTATAAATACTTGAATCCTGTAAGAGCACAACAATATATGACTAAAACCAAAAATCTCGAAAAAATCACTACGCAAACGACAACGGAAACGAAAGATGGAAGGTTTGTACAATGTGCAATCTACAAGAGCATGAAACATCGCAGCATTTTCTCGGAGTATGCCCAGTATGAAAAGAATTTAGGACCCGCATCTTTGGAAAACCAATACAGGAAGAATTTGAAATACTTTTTATACTTGATGGCATAGAAGAAGAAGATTGGACCAAACTTGTTAAATACCTAAAATTAGCTCCATTGGCGGAATTAGGCCGGTATGGGGTGGGCAAAGCCCACCCTAGACTGATTTTTGCCCACCCCAGAATTTAAAAAAAAAAATCTACGTATAATTCTTTTATCTATGATTTTGATGGCAAAAAGTATCACAGTATTTTTTTTTTAATATCATTTAATCTCGTATTTTTGGTTGGGAAAATGTCTAGTGGTTTCCTGGAAAAATAATTTGTTGGAATCTAAGGGTCAGTTTTATAGTCAGAAAATAAATCTATAAATTTTGTTGGAAAAATTCTAACTTAAGAAATATTTAAGAAACAAATCGATCTTCTAATTCCAGTTCTAATTGTAAAACTGGCCCTAAGAGTTTTTCTTTAAGTAAAGTTATTAGAATGACAAATCACAATAAGCATCTGAAGGCATTTGATACGAAAATGGAAAAGAATTTTGAATAGGAAGATGTATCAGAATCTTTTTTGTTGATATAAATATTTTAGAATTGATAGTTTTTTAGAGGAATAATTAGTTAATATCTAACAAGGAAGTTACTTCAAACTAAACACTACTATTTTGATGAAATTTCAATATGTTGTAGTAGCAAAAAATCTAAGAAGAACATCTCTTAAAAAATAGATGCTTTTTTCATAGTTTTCTATAAAAAAATGGAGGTGATTATGAATTTTTTATCATTTTTAAAAGTTTTTTTTATGAAACAATTTTAAGTATAATGTCGAAAGCGTTTTTTAAGATTAAGGCCCAGTTTTTAGGATTTAAATTATCTTTAAACTTAGTTTAACACAGTTGGTAACTGGAATACCGCCACTAAAAATCGGTTTATTTGGTTTTATTTCAATAAATATCAAAATTCTAATCGAGAAAAGTTGTTCCGTCAAATTTTTGTTAATAAACTTGGAAATGACTTACATAATTCGTTTTCGGTTTCACTAAACCAAGTTTAACTGACATCCCAAAAACTCGGCCTAAGAGTCTGAGAATGGGCAAATAAACAGCCGAATGTAAATGGGTCCCTTGCCCACCCCAGAAAAATGGTCTAGGTACGCCTATGATTAGCTCTAAAGTATAGATCTTATTTGATATCAGAATTTAATTAAATACCTAAACATTGCCGACAGACGTTTTATTATAAACATTGTCGATAACTCGTACTCTTTATTATACGTAAAATCAAAATAAAATATATGTAACTTTAATTGAATTGTCAAGCTTACCCAGCAAAATATTGGTAATGACACCTCATTACTATCTGCATTACCAAAAATGATATATCATTACATTTTGCATTATTTTATAATATAAAATAATGACTTCCTAATAACGCCCTATTGTAGTAATTGTTTTTAAATATAAAATAATGACTTACTCGTAATAGTTTAAATAAGTACTGTTTACACAGTTAAATTTTATACATTTTTATTTATTATATATTGAAATGTTTTATATTTAAATTTTTATGACGAGTCCTAAAATCACACACTTGAAAAACTTAAATTTTTGTGAACGTATTTCTTTAAGCTAATAGTATTTGTGTAACTCCTTATTTTTAAGAATCAAGTAAGCAATCGGATAACCACTTATAATTCAACTTTTTGTAAGCAGGTGTGTAACCACTTATTATTCAAAATCTCATAATTACTTACTTCTCATTTTTTCGTTAGCGAGCGGGTAAGCGTGACTACTTATAAAAACGACCACGTCAAACAAAAATAATGAGCTTAGAAGCCAAAAAGTAAGTTGTGCGGAGCTATGAATTTCTATTATATAACCACTTATTTGGTAATGAAAGATTTTGCTGGGTATGTAAAATAAAGAACTATTATTATTATTATTACTATTACATCGAAATAATTCGACGGGACGAAATGCTACGTCCTGGGAATTTTTCGAAATGTTTAATGAAGTCTATGGAACAAGACACTCTATTAATCCACCCTTTAAGAATTTACAGTCGTCCCTCAATATTCAAAACGACGAACCAGAAGTTAGTTTCAATGACTCCATTGATTGTTCTGAGACTTCAGCTGACGAATGTTACCTCCAAACGAAAAAAAGACAAAAGCTTAAAGATGAAAATGAAACGCTCGAGTTTTTAAAGGAAGAAGATAAGAAAGACGAAGAAAGGCACAAAGAAATTATAGAATTAGAAAACCGTAAAATTGAAGTGGAGCAAGAAAGAACAAAGGCAATGCTTCACCTAATAAATATTTTACAAAAAATTGCGGAAAAATAAGTTTTATTATCATTTGTTAATTTTTTTCATTATCGATTTTTTTAGTCAAGGCCTAATTACTGAAGACTCTGAATTACGCTCCAGTAAATAGTTCATTCGTAATATTTTTTTATGTTTGTACCTTTGAAAACTGCTTTTTATGTAAATATTTTTGTGTTATCTTTATTTTTATGTACATTTTTTTGTTTTATTGTTAATTTTTGTTATTAAAATGGATTTGAATTAAACTTTATTTTAATTAAATATTTGATTTTCATTTTTAATTTAACAAATACATATGTATATGTAAATGTGATATGAATGAAACACTAATATTTTTTATAGTAAAGTGTTGTTTTTTCAAACGCGTCGTATAGACTAAATACAATTAATACTGTCATTAAATGTATTTTTATTAATTCTAATTTAGTAGGTTTGAGGTTAAGAAGAAGAATAAACCTTTTCCTCAAAAGTTATAAACACATTAAATTTGCAAATCAGACTATATCTAGTTTCTGCCTTTTTATGGATTGGCTTCATCAGTGATTTTCCTGCATGAGTGCAATCGGTTTGTTGTAGTCATTAAATCACATGGTGCTAGTGTGTGTGCATTACGATTCAAACCACCCTGTTACGACTAGACAGCAAATCAAAACGTAAGCGACAGTGTTGCCATTTCAGTGCTTTTCGGGTATTTTTTGGTGCTTTTTTCCTTCCCATACCCGGTGATTTTTTTACAAATACCCGTTTAAAAAAAGCGGGTATTTACAGTGCTTTTTCAGATTTCTGGAGTGCTTTTAGTGCTTTTTGTAAAGTTTATATTTTTGGTATTTGTTCTCGTTTTTTTCAATTTTTATTCAATTTTCTGTCAAAGTTGAAAAAATTATACGAACTATACAAAAAATAAATTTTTTCACAATGTTTGTAGTACAATTTTAAATAGCAACTTCGTTATATTTAAACTTGAAAATTTTGAAATATTAATTTGGTGCTTTTTTACCCCTTTTTGATTATTTCTTGAACCCTTTTTACACAATTTTACAAGGCTAAAATGCGTTTTTAAATTCTTGACTTAAATTTTTCAAAAAATTAATATCGTGCTTTTTTACTCCATTTTTGGTAAATTTTTACCCTTTTTACCCGTTTTCACAATGCTCACGGTGCTTTCCTGCCTTCAAGAGTTGGCAACACTGGTAAGCGAGCTTAAGCATTAGACATGGCAACGAAAAAAAACAATAAGTGATTGTTGTGACACACGATCGTTCGCTACCATAACATAGCAATTAGTACTTTGAACTACTGTTTAAGTATCGCAATGAATGCTATGGTGCGATGGTGTGTTGTGTTATAATATGTAGGTTTTATAAAACGAAAAAGTATAAATGTACACACAGATAAAAAAGTTAGTAGTTAGTTAGTTAGTTGTTCTTTATTTTCAATTCAATGTTTGTTTTGCAATTTTTATATTATTATATAAAAAAGTTAGTAAAAAAATAAATTAATAATGTTAATGCATAATAAATTATAAAAACAAAAAAAAAATAATTTATATTAATTCTTATTAAATACAAGAAAGTTAAAAATGTCTGCGTTATAATTGTTTTTAATATAAACAATTATAATGCAGAGATTTTTAAGTTTTATACATACATATATTTTAATTTCATTGGTTGTTGCAAAATATTATCTGTGTACTAATTTTGTCAAACAAAGCGACATAGACCTACTCTGTTGACAGGATTTTTTTTTGTTCGACTTTCGAATTGTTCTTCATAAAGCTTTTTGGCGATTTTTTTAATGTCGAAGATTTTTTTAATGTCGATGATTTTTCTAATTTTCGAAGATTTCTTTAATTTTCCCGATTTTTGTTTTTTTTTTTCTAAATTTTGCTATTTTCAAAATTTTGGCGGTTTTTTATAATTTTTTTCAAATTTACACAATTTTTAAATTTAAACGATTTTTTTAATTTTGGCAATTTTTAAAATTTTTAACTTGGTTGGCAAACACTAACCGTAAAATACCGTTAACGATTCGAAACCCTTTCAACGAACTATTTTTAACCCTAAAATACCACTAACGAAATAACTTAAAATTCCGTTAACCCTAAAATAACTTAAAATACCGATAACCTTAAAATAACCTAACGAAATTCTATAAAATAAAATTTACCAAATTCATTCAAAAAAAAAAAACATTTAAAAAAAATCGGTGGTATAATTAAACAATATTGAAAAATGAAATTAAAAATAAATAATATAATAAAACCTCATACGTAGTAGAGTTTGTTAAAAACCCTACTCAATGTTCCTTAATGTATTCTCCGCTTTAGAGCTTTTTGTTTTTGGTATCATTAGAGTATTTCACATATTAAATAGTTGAAATATTCATTACGATCAACTAAAGAATTTTTTGGGGGTAGACATTTGTCTGTTTTAATTTTTTCATTATATATCAGGTATGATAAATGGGATTTTCAAAATAGTACCAACCTGCTTAAAAAATAGTACTTTTTCGATCTCCATAGTACCAAAAAATATTTTTTTATTCTACACCACCTTATGGGTGTATTTAATTGATGATTATGATGTCGGGTCGTCCGTCCATATAAAATGGACGATCTTTATAAGTAAACTACAGATCGCATTTTAAAAGATAGTCTGATGAAATTTGGTAAATAAGTTTGTACTGCATCGATTATCAACGCTATTGAAAATGATTAAAATCAGTCCATGTTTTCACCTAGTAACCACGAAGAGGTCTTATCTGATATTGAGTATGTTGGTTTTTAATGGTATAACCAAATCAAGGCGATTTTATAAGATTTCTTTCACGGGTCTTATATAATTTTATTCGTTAATGAGGTAGTGATCATTCCGTGTAAAGACTCAGGCTCAAATTTGGCGTAGTTCCTCCCGGCTCTTTTTTAGAGCGTTTTGTACTTGGAGAAGTTTGAAAAATTACGAATATTTTATTTCTATTGTGTATTTCCTTTTTCTTTGTTATTTATTCGCTATCTAGACTTAACTGTTAGACTAGTATCTACGTGTATGACCCGGCTAGAAAACCAGCGTGTAAAGTTAAAAAAAAATAAAAAACCCGAAAAAACAAGACGATAATTTTGGATTTATCTTGCAAACTGTCAAGCAGATATTTACAATTCGGAAATTTGAATATCAGACGTAATAGATAGCATAAGCCCGGAACAACGATCCCTTCCACTATCGGAAAAATCGATATTTGAACTTGTTAAACTTGTTTCTATAATGAATGAATTATTTGGTATGGAATATAATAACTTTTTGCTGACGTTTGATTCAGATTTTTATTAGAATGAAGTCCCTGAAAGTCGTATTCAAATTTGTTTGAAAGCTAAAATTATTTTGAATGGATTTAATCAATTTAATCAAATTATGTAAAAATTTTAATTCACCTTATTTTTAATATTTTTGTGTACATATTTCAATAATTTGTTTCACAGAATTACGTTTCCATCGATTTTTAAATCTTTTACTTGGGGTTTTCAACCCTTTTTTTATTTTAAACTCTGATAGTTAGTTTCTTCATTTTAAACACAATATTTGGTACGAAAATTAAAAAAAAAAAGAATAAAATATGAAAATTTGTAAATAGTACTAAATGAGTCATAGGAGTACTATAGTACTTTTGAGGTTCTAATAGTAGCATAAAAAGTACTATAGTACTAACTTTATCATCCCTGTTATATATACTATATATCAGTGGTCGTCACCCATAGCCACCAGTGGCCGATGATAATCGGCTTTTCATACGTACACAGTGTTGCCACTTTTTGAATAATTATTCAAAAACGGGACTGTTTACACATTCGTTGGATAATTTTTGAATACCCAAGTAAAGAAAAATGATATGGAGCCATATGAAGTTATATTTAATTATATATAATCTTTTATGTAATTAGATATAATTATATCCGAAAAATGAGAACGTCTTATTGTATCATATTGTATCGAATTGTATACAATTGCATACAATTTGGTACAATTTGATACAATTTTATGCAATTCGATACAATTGTATCCGAATTTTGTCCTCATCCAATTACATCAAATTATATCTTTTTGTACAAAATTATATAAATTGTTATAAAAGTGGACATAGTTTGATACAATTATATCTAAAAATTAACCTTATACTTTTTATCATATTATATAGGACCATATCTATCAATTACTTGTAATTGTAATTGTTCTTTTATGAATTGCAATTACAAATAATATGTAATTGTAGATGAGTTTTTTATACCCTACACCACTATGTGGTCATTATACCCTACACCACTATGTGGTCAGGGTATTATAAGTTTGTGCTGATGTTTGTAACACCAAAAAATATTGGTCCTAGACCCACCTTATAGTATACCGATCGGCTCAGAATTATTCTTTATTTCGATTTAACGATGTCCGTCTGTCCGTCCGTCCGTCTGTCCATGCATTTTTGTGCGCACTCTACTGGTCGAAAATATTAAGATATTTTTATGAAACTTGGTACACCAACTTATGTCGGCCCAAGGACAACGCCTATTGATTTTGGTGAACATCGGTCCATGTTTAGACCTAGTGCCCATATAAGGGTCCTACCAAAATTATATTGTTTATACGCTGCAGGTCGCAAATATTAAGATATTTTGATGAAATATGGTACACCGACTTACGTCGGCCCAAGGACGAAGCTTATTGATTTTGGTGAACATGGGTCCATGTTTAGACCTAGTGCCCATATAAGGGTCCTACTAAAATTATATGGTTTATACGCTGCAGGTCGCAAATATTAAGATATTTTGATGAAATTAGGTACACCGACCTATGGCAGCCCAAGGACGAAGCCTATTGATTTTGGTTAACACCGGTCCATGTTTAGACCTAGTGCCCATATAAGGGTCCCCCCAAAATTGGCTTGGTTACAAACTGCAGGTCGCAAATATTAAGATATTTTGATGAAATTTGGTACACCGACTTACGCCTGACCAAGGACGAAGCCTATTGATTTTGGTGAACATCGGTCTATGTTTAGACCTAGTGCCCATATAAGGGTCCTACTAAAATTATATGGTTTATACGCTGCAGGTCGCAAATATTAAGATATTTTGATGAAATTTGGTACACCGACCTATGGCAGCCCAAGGACGAAGCCTATTGATTTTGGTTAACACCGGTCCATGTTTAGACCTAGTGCCCATATAAGGGTCCCCCCAAAATTGGCTTGGTTACAAACTGCAGGTCGCAAATATTAAGATATTTTGATGAAATTTGGTATACCGACCTATATCAGCCCAAGGACGAAGCCTCTTGATTTTGGTGAACATCGGTCTATGTTTAGACCTAGTGCCCATATAAGGGTCCCCCCAAAATTATATTGTTTATATTTTGGTACACAGACCTATTTTGGCCCAAGGACGAAGCTTATTGATTTTGGTGAGCATCGGTCCATGTTTAGACCTAGTGCCCATATAAGGGTCCCCCCAAAATTGGCTTGGTTACCAACTGCAGATCGCAAATATTAAGATATTTTAATGAAATTTGGTGCGCTGACTCACATTATAGAAAATTTTGACACAAGCCCCATTTTAACCCATTCGAATTTCGGATCCAAACATTAGTTGGCTTTTACCCAGACTGGTGTAGGGTATTGTATAGTCGGCATGCCCGACTTTAACCTTTTTACTCGTTTTCAATTACAATTACATGTAATTGTGTAATTGCATGTGTAATTAATTACAAAATGTAATGATTAACCCCAGGTCTGCTGGAAATCTTATAATTTCGATAAATCTTCCATTACTTTCATCCAGATTTATCATGACATTGCAATAAACATTTTTAAATTTTCTTTTAATTTAGTAATTTTAAAATAAAGTTAACAACACTGAAATTTTAAAGTTAATGGGATTATGATATACAACCAAGATATAAGAAATCAGTCAAGTGTACGTTATAGTATAGAGAACTTAAAGCTTCAGTGTTGTTAATGTTATGGGTGCGTAAGGCATTTTTGACTCATGCTCCTAAAAAAAACAAATTACTCACGCACGAGCATTTCGTTTCTTACTCAGCACACGTGAGTATATTAAAAACTTACAATCAGAAAATTCTCACCCAAAACAGTAAAAATTACTAAAAATATATTATGCAAAAAATAAACTTACACACGAATCATGCACGGGTTATTCTTACTCACGCTCACGCACGAATCACTTAAGTGTAGTAATTATTACTCACGATCACGTGTGAATAACGTGACTCACGAACATTTCGTGTCATGAGCCAATCCCTAGTAATTACTAAATCTAAAGCTAGTTCAAAATCATTGATAACATGGAACCAAATATAATATAATACGGTTTTATATGGACCTTATATATTTTTATATAAAATCACTTTGAAAAAATTGCCTATGTGGGATGATATATAGTAATTATAGATGATTTTATAAAGAATGTTATAAGTTATATATGGGTTCATATTCGTCAATATATAAATATATATAATCATAACTACCACAAATTATAAAATATTTCTTATATGGATCCACATAGTTGTATATTATTATGTATAGTATCATACTAAATTATATATAAACGTATATGTAATTATATCTTTTATATGTTACTTTATGTACTTATATATAGCACATATGTAAATATATATGTAGGCCATTATGTAATAATATAACTATAAGTTACTATCTGCAATTACATAAAATAATATATGATTATATCAAAACTTTTTTACTCGGGTAATGACATTTTTGTGTAGATTTTGTGTAATTTCACTTTTTACATAAATTTCCGCAAATTTTTAAAAGTTCCGTAAATTTTTGAAATTTAATAAAAATTAGTCGATATAGACGAAACGAGATTGTCTGTGAACCATTTACCACAAATCTCAAGTTTCTGGTGAATGATTTTATAAATTTTTCAACCCTAAACCGGGTTTAGAAAAAATTAAAAATGGTGCTATGTATTTTTTTGTTTTATTTAAAGCTTTACATAAAAACATAAATACTTTTTTCTGAAAGAAGCTTTTAATATGGATAAAATACCATTTTATTAATATTCAAATGTAAAAGCACGCCATTTTAAGCCTGAAAAAGATATTGCATTGAAATTCCCTTTAGTTAATAGAATAATTTGTTATATTTTTCAGGGAAATTGACCTGGATTTGCTTTTGCAGAAGGCAAAAACTCAGACCAGCTTATTGCAAAAATGCAAAATTTTAGTTTTAAAATGCAATTAACTTTTGCACATTGCAGATGAAAAAATGCTAAGTCTTTAAAAATCGGTTTATAAATAGAAAAAATGCAAAACTTTGGTAAGAAATGGCGAAATTTTTTCAAAAATATTTTTATTCTTCCCCACTGTGCTCAGGAGAGTTTATTTTGAAAAATTTTTTTGTGTAATTTCATACGGTTTTGGATAATTTTTGTAATTTTTTCTTTTACTGGTGGCAACAATGTACGTTAGAGTGGTCCAAAAAAACATGAAAGTTGGAATTCGCGATCTCCACAATGTTGCCCTATACCTTAATGTCTAAAAACTCTCTGTGACAAGTTTCAGCTAAATCCGCTGTTATTTAGAGGTAGCACAAAAAGTTGTCTTTTAAGAATTAGTAATTTATCTCTAGAGTAATTTATACAAAAAGTAGGGTTGACTTTAAATTTAATTATTTCTTAACCTGTACGCTATTATTTAACTTTTTTTTTTTAATCTGGTCTTAATTAATGTGAATATAAGGAATTTGAAATCAAAACTTAAAAAAATTAAGTAACTTTTAAGTAATTCGCGGTTTTTTTTTAATTTATAGAAAAAATACATATTTTAGTCAAATTTTCGAAATTTTCCGAAAAGATGTAATTAAAAATTCAACTTGTTTTTGCCTTGTATGCGCAAATTTCTCAAATCTGATCTTTATTTTAACGAAAATTACGAATCAGCAATCGAAACTTAAAAAAAATTTGTGGTTTATGAATTATTCGCGGTTTTTGAAATTTTAAAAAAACTCAAGTTTTTTGAGATATTTTCCTAATTACCTGTAAACGGTATTATCGAAAAATGCAATTTGTTATACTTTTGCAATTTACTTACCAAGGACCTTCATTATATATAACACTGATTTTAATTTTAAAAAGGATAACAGATATCCTTGCAAATTAACTTAAAATTTGACATTTTTTAATATTTCGCTATTATTTAGGTTGCTATAATTTTATTGCTACCAAAAACCCTATCTCACATAATAGGACATTCCACAGATATATATTAATGCAAAAACGAAATTTTCATATTGGTAAATATAAGAAAACATTCTAATCCAAGTTGATCATTTTTTTATGAAATTTTCAAATTTCGCGAAATCCGCGACTCCGATTTCAATTTTGATTTCATATTCGTAATGTACACCTAAAAAGATATTAAATTTGATATGTCGCGATCATAATAATTATATTTAATTTTTCTCATTTTTTCCATTATTTTTAATTAATTGAAAATAATAGAACAAGTACAACCTCGAAACTTCAATTGCGGTGTGCTACCTCTAAACAAAACTTTTTTGATGATTTTTTTGATCAGACCACATTTTTTTTCAAAGTGGCATATTTGTAGGGTTGTGGAGCGTGAAAATTCCAACTTTTTTTTTTTGGACCACTCTAATGTACGTACATAATACGAATGACAACAAAACTCTCAACTAAGAGAATAACAAATAAAAATATTCCGTCATTAGCATGATAGCTTTCAACAAAGTAGGTACGTATTTCGGTTACATACATTAGTGATGCCAGTTTTTTCATACCTTATCCCCAATTTTCAATTTGCCATCCCAAAAAATCCCCAACTTTTATTTTCTGGAAAAATTCGTTTATTTTTTCGAAAAATTAGTGGAAAATACCATATTCGTTTATTTTTTGCGGTAAGTTGTAAAAAGTTTGAGCATTTCAGCAGATAGATTAAACTTTTGACAATTGAGTAACTTGTAAAGTATATATTTAATTTAAGAAGAGCTTCTTATAACTCTTATTAAATTTAAATAACTTTAAAAAAATTATCAGGATTAAATTCTTAAATTCATAAAAATATGAAAAAGCAATAATATATTTTATCCCCAAATGATCCCCTAAAATTTTGTATCATCCCCAATAAATCCTTAGTTCTACAAACGGAAGTTTTTATCCCCATTGATGATAAAATTCCCAACACTGTTATACATAAGTTTTCAGTAGCACTAAAACGATGGTGGTGATATTGTGTTGATTGCTTAAGTTCACAATAATATGATGTGGTAATGTACTGTTGTCATCCGCGATAAACTATTCATGATGTGATTCGTCTCACTATCCATATGCTTTTTTGCCATGGTGTTTTTTTTTTTTGTTGTTTGTACTGATTCAATCGTTATAGAAAGTACAACCACACAACTCGTTATGGCTTGTAGGCTATCATGTGTCTTGAAATATCATTTAAGATGAATCGTTCAGCCCTTTAGTACAAACCATACGTCAATGTGGCAATATTTGTGAAAAGGTGACACGGAGGAAATAAGAAGATAAACAAAAAATCTGAAGTAGAATGTTTGTATATGTCTGTTTGATCACTTCCGAAATAATTCATATAGAGACAATCTGACAATAAAAATATAAACAATAATACAATTTAATGGAAAATCACTGATGAAGCCTGTCCATAAAAAGGCAGAAACTAGATCTAGTCTGATTTGCAAATTTAATGTGCTTATAACTTTTGAGGAAAAGGTTTATTATTCTTCTTAACCTCAAACCTACTAAACTAATATTTTTGTTTAAATGTTTTTTCTTATTTTTATTTAAGAACAAAACAGAGCTGTTAAATTGCTTCTTATAGTTAATCCATCAATGTCACTTTCATTTTCTTCCAGACGTATTGAAGAACTGGGATATGTTTCTACAGTGTTCGTATTTTCATATATATCTCTAGTAATATGATCAGAATGATTTTCATGATTTATAATAAAATTGTGTAGTATGGTGCAGGCAAATATAGCCCCGGGTAAAAATTATAATATGGTGTCTTATATAATTATATCTTATCTGATAAGTTCCCATATACAACCACACACAATTTGATCCGAAAAATGGGTCATCTACATGTGTCTAATTGGCGCGTGACACGAAATGTTCGTGAGTCACGTTATTCACACGTGATCGTGAGTAATAATTACTATACTTAAGTGATTCGTGCGTGAACGAATAACCCGTGATTGATTCGTGTGTGAGTTTATTTTTTGCATCATATGTTTTTAGTAAAGTAGTTTAGTAGTTTACTGGTTCGCGTGAGAATTTTCTGATTGTAAGTTTAATAAGTAAGTTAATATAATCATGTGTGCTGAGTAAAAAACAAAATGCTCGTGCGTGAGTAATTTGTTTTTTTTTTTTTTTGTTTTTTTTTTGAGCATGAGTCAAAAATGGCTTACGCACCGCACCCATAACATTAACAACACTGAAGCTTTAATACGAAATTCTCTATACTATAACGTACACTTGACTGATTTCTTATATCTTGGTTGTATATCATAATCCTATTAACTTTAAAATTTCAGTGTTGTTAACTTTATTTTAAAATTACTAAATTAAAAGAAATTTTTTTTCATGTTTATTGCACTGTCATGATAAATCTGGATAAAAGTGATGGAAGATTTATCGAAATTATAAGATCTCCAGCAGGCCTGGGGTTAATCATTACATTTTGCAATTAATTACACATGCAATTACACAATTACATGTAATTGTAATTGAAAAAAACTCATCTATAATTACATATTCGGCCTTATTACGAGTGTCGTAGTCGTAGTCGAAACTAAATCGAATTTACTGAAAATTCACTAAAAACGCAACTTTTGAACAATTTTTCAATTGGATTTACCATATATAGCACTCAGATTTAAAAACATCCAGCATCAGAGTTTCATTTCTTTATAATTTCCATTATATACAAAATCATTTTATATGGAGTCGAAAATTTCGACTACAAATTCGACACTCGTAATCAGGCCGATTATTTGTAATTGCAATTCAAAAAAGAACAATTACAATTACAAGTAATTGAAAATTTTTTTTTATTTAAAAAAATTATTTTTGTATGTATATTGTTAGATATGGTCCTATATAATATGATAAAAAGTATAAGGTTAATATTTAGATATAATTGTATCAAACTATGTCCACTTTTATAACATTTTATATAATTTTATACAAAAAGATATAATTTGATGTAATTGGATGAGGACAAAATTCGGATACAATTGTATCGAATTGCATAAAATTGTATCAAATTGTAACAAATTGTATACAATTGTATACAATTCGATACAATATGATACAATAAGACGTTCTCATTTTTCGGATATAATTATATCTAATTATATAAAAGATTATATATAATTAAATATAACTTCATATGGCTCCATATCAATTTTTTTTACTTGGGGGGTGAAATTTGGCATAAAGGTTCCTCCACTGCAGTAGACATCGACTAAGTTTGTATTTTTGGAATTCCCTACAGGATATCCCAAAAGGGGGATGTTTGCCCCTTGACGGCCTGCCCAAACTGCTGAAACTATGTAGCCGAAATGCGGTATGTGAGTTCCTCCTTCTGTGTAGGCGTTCGCTTATACGGAATTTTTGAAATTCCTATCGGGAGGGAGATAAGGGGAAAAGTATTCTCCTTGATGGCCTGCCCAATCCCTTCAGGCCAACCTAAAATTTTAAATATGTATTCCCTGGAGTAGGACTTACTCACCGGCAACGTAATTATTCTATTTTGGAACAGAAACATAGTAAAAATGTGGGTTGAAAGGGAAAAATGTCCCCAATAACGGCCTGCCCAAACCGCTGAGGCAATGAAGTTGAAATTTGGTATGAATGTTCCTCATCCATCGCAGACAGCCGCGAAGATCGAATTTTTGTAAATTCTTAAAGGGAGGGGCAAAAAGAAGAAAGCCTCCCCTTGGTGGCCTGTAAAAACCCCTTCGGATAGAATTTTGGACAGGGTCGTTATAAAATAGGGGCTCAAAAAGGGAAAGTGGCCCCTTAACGACCTATCCAAACTGCTGGAACTAGGAAGCTGAAATTAGCGTACTTAGGTTCCTCTTCCAGCCTAATTCCAACCGGGAGGGACAAAAAAAGAAAAAGTGCCCCACTTGACAGCCTGCTTAAACTGCTGGAACTAGGAAGCTGAAATTCCCTGTCGATGGATTTTCGGAAATTCCTACCCAGAGGGGCACAAATAGTAAAAGTTGGCTAGAAACCTGAAATGTAAAACATGTTCCTTGGAGTATGGGCTCACTTATCGGGAAGATGCTTTGTGGAATTTTGGACAGGGACATTGCAAAAATGGGGATTAATGAAGCGAAAAATGCCGCTTGAAGGCCTGCCCAAACTGCTGGAGGTAGGAAGTTGAAATTTGGTACTAAAGTTCCTCCTCTATTGTAGACATCCGCTAAGATGAGATTTTTGGAAATTTCCACAGGTAGGGTCAAAAACAGGAAGAGGGGGAGACCCTTAACGGCCTGGCCAAACTGCTGGAACTAAGGAGCGTAAATTCGGTATTTGGGTTCCTTCTCCAACGTAGACGTCCCCTAAGACGGTATTTTTGGAAACTCATACCGGGAGGGGTAAAAAGTGAAAAAACTTCTCCATTGCCGAGTTGGGCAAACTGCTGGATATAGAGACCTAAAATTATGTATGTAGTAGGGAGGGGTAAAAACGGAATAATTCTGCCCCTTGATGGCCTAACAGAACCCTTCGGCTAGAAACCCGTAATCTATAATATGTTTCCCTTGGAGTATGGGTTAACTTATCGACAAGGCAAGGTAAAAATGGGGGCTCAAAAGGGGAAAATCCCCCCGCCCCCCCTGAAGATCTGCGTCTTTAGCTAGAAACCTAAAATTTAAAGAACGAGTGTATATGGAACACTAAAATTAAGAATCTTAATAGGAAACGAGTGGAATTGAAACACTACACAAGTGGAACGAAATGGATATAAACGTTGAACGACTGGAATTGAAATTATAGACAATGGATTGGAAGAGGGAACGAAAAGGAATGGACTATAGAACGAAAGGGAATGAGGAGCGAGATGGCATAGAATGGGGAACGAGTGGAATTGAAACACTGCAGTTAAAAGAGGAATGGAACGGAGCAAGTGCAAAGAAATTGAATGGAAAGAGAAGCGACTGATATCAATATCGATACACAAGACAGTAGGAACGAAATGGAATGAAACGGGGAACGAGTGGAATTGGAATAACAGATAATGGGAACGAAATGCAATGGAATGGTGAACGAAATGGAATCTTGGAAGGAGTTGCATTGGAACACTGAAATTGTTAAACAAAATGGAATGGAATTTGAATGACTCAAACTGCCGGAGTTTGGTACTTGAAATTTCGCATGCGATTGAGGCAGATTATATATATTTGGGATTTTTACTGGGAGGAACAAAAAGGGGTGAAGAGCCCCCTTTAATTACCTATTCAAACACTATCCACGGAATATGAAACTTATGTAGCATTGAAACATACTCTCCAAAAAGTTAAACAAATTTTCTAAAAGAGAAAAAACTTTAGAAAAAGAATGGAACTTATATATTATGATATTTAAACTACAGGTAACGAAGCACCGGTGGAATAAACCGACGCAGTAAATTTTGCAACTGAATTTGTGAATTTACTTGAATTGCCAGGTCTACCTTTACATAAACTGGAATTAAAAAAAACTTTAAGGCACGCTAACAACGTAGCAGGCTTTGCACGCTATCTTTAATATTATAAAATGCTTTCCAACCCTGCTTTACGTTATTTATTTTCATTCAAAACACAAATGAAGAAAACTACTTACGGGTCTATCTACCTAAGCTCGCACTTTACCAAATTATCTTGACATACACACGTATATTGCAATTTATAATGGATTCATTACTAACAATCCACTTTCATGAGAAAAAGTGATCAAATATTTATTTTAAACCCATTGTTGTGCAGAATTATTTACTTGTGGTGGCTGGGTGAATGCTTTTATTATAAAAACTGTACTTTACATAAAAAAGCGAATTTAAAAACTGACAAATACGAACTATCTACGCCGATGGTTGAACAACAGACAATTAGTTGTTACATGCTCACGTGTTGGTATACTAAATGATTTATTTATATAAAAATGAAGAGGCAAAAAATAGTGTTTGTACTTAAACATTACAATAAATTTACCTTAACAATTATTTTGTCTTAATAACAAATATTGTGTTTTATTTTATCTAAAAGAAATTTAATTCTAAACTTTAAGCCACGCTAACAACGTAGCGGGCTGCTTTAAATGTTTTTTTATTTTCATTCAAAACACAAATGAACAAAACTATTTACAGGTCCATCTACCTATGTGCGCACTTTACCAAATTATCTTGACATACACACATATATTGTCAAGAATTATTGTTGTGTCAGAATTATTTATTTGTGGTGGCTGGGTGAGTGAAGGTTTTTATTATAAAAAACTGTATTTAAAAAAAGCAAATTTTAAGAAAATCAACCACGAATACGAATTATCTATAATAAATTTACCTTAACAATTATTTTACCTTAGCAACAAAAATTTTGTTTTATTTTATATAAAAGAAATTTAATTCTTACCTTTAAGGCACGCGCCCGCTAGTAATTGTATAATTTCCTTTACGGTTATAGTAACTTGCAGCATCTTTCTTTGGCGTTGGTATGCAAAAATGAGTCCCGTCTACACACCCGATCACGAAAGGAAATGGATTGTGTCTGCTGCTTTGAAAATTTTCCATAATGGCTTGTTGTTGTGAAGCGGAAGGCCACATTATTTCATTTTTTAAACAACAAATAAGGACTATGGTTTTATAAAAGATTTTATGGGTAGTTCCCTTTGCTATATTAAAACGATCACTTAGATCTCTAAAGGAAACGTCACTATTACAAAGTTTCCAAAGCGTAATGTACAGACTCTTTTCTAATGAATATCCCAGCCGGCCCTGAAGTGCTTTCGTCCAAAAAGGTTTTAAGAAATTTCGCAATGCCTGCGGTGGAAAAGGGCTTAAAAGAATTAATTTTGTATAAATAACAGGCATCGGGTCTTACCTCACTGTGGAAAACATCATCCTGATATCGTTTTATTGTTTGAAAGTAAGAATTCGCATTCTTTTTCGTTTTAATTGATTTCTAATAATCAAAAGTCGTTTCATCTTTCTTTTAATTCTCTTTTTATTATAACTTAACAAAAAATTATCTTTTTACCATCAAGATTTTCAATAATATTTGTTAATGTTATTGCAAACATGTTTTTTTATTTTTTGCAAAACGTTCTAAAAAGCAAACTATGTGCAGTTGTTGAGCAGTTGCAAAGCATCTGTAACAGCTGATAACGCATCAGCAACAAAATTTGCCATAACTGCCGCAGTGTTGCAAAAATTTACTGCATTTACGAACGTACCCACACTTAAAATATATATTTTCTACAAGTGTTGCGAGTAACTTTCAAATACATCATTTTTACGTACATACAAAGCAGCATGAACAAAACAATCTAACAAAAGGGAAGCCATTTTTTTCTTTTTTCAAATTTGGGAGTTTATACCCAGCGAAAATAAATGGAATGATTTCTAAATGAATCACTTCCTTCATTACATCACAAAGAATTACTCCCTTAGGAATGGGTTTTCAACAACATCTAATGGTGCAATAAATATGTGCTAGTCAGAAGTTCTTTTTAATGGGTGATAAGAAGTTAATATTTTGTATGGGGGATGCATAGGAAAATGCTGGTACAGAATGCAGGTTCGAATCCCACCAGATCGAAAAAATTTTTAGGAATTTTTTTACACAATTAATAATTTTTTGTAGTTTTCACTGTAAAATTTTTATTTTTTTCTATTTTCGCACACTCAGAAATAAATTTTTGAAACGATTTAAACTTTTTTTTTAATTTCCTATTAATTTTTATTGAAATTTTATGGAAATATAAAAGTTCTAAATAAATATGTAATTCTTCAAATATTTTTTGTTAAAATACCAAAAAGGTAAATATTACAATTTTGTTTGTATTTAAAAAATTCTAATTTAAAAAGTCCATTTTGATCAAATTTTTACTAGATATAATAAATATAACAGAAGAAGAAAAATCCTGTAAACATTTTAGTTAGAACTAGTAAAAATAAGTTAAAAATTACCTTGCAGAAACAACTATTTTTTATCTACTAATATGCTGCAAAATTTTTTCCGGATTTTATCAAGGTAATTCGTATTAAAAGTTAACTTAAATGTAACCAAAATTTTGTAAATTTCTTTATATATATATTTGTTCCTCTTACTCCTGCAAGGAGCATAGTGCCGCATATTTCATATTTCTTTATATGAGTGTATTTTATTTTATAAAAAAAAAATACTTTAAAAAAAAACTCCTTTATATATTTTCCAATATGTTAAGCGGGAATACACTTAGGAACATTAGGGAAAAATGGCAATTTTTTTACGAATGTTGATTTGTGTATGTTAATGTTCGTTTTGACATTCGTGCAAATCGTGTTTACAAAATTTTTTGATATTTTATATTCCCTACTCAATGTTCCTTAATGTATTCGCCGCTTTATAAGAATATTTTTGTTAATAAAAAATGAAAGAAATGATGATAAAAACAATTCACTGAACAAGACTGCTAAAAGTCAGCTTTCAGTTATAACAAGTGATAGCACAGTGTGTAGAGCGTCTGCTTGAAATGCCAACGAGTGTGGGTTCAAACCCCACACGATGCATGATGATTTTTTTTTTTTTTAATTAAATTAAAATAAAAACAAGTGAAAAAGAACTTCCTTATCATCAGTTCAAGTATACATACTTATTTTCAAAAACGAACAACTTCCTTCCTATGACAAGCCAATGTTAAATTTATCAGTGAAAACCACAAATTATCACAACTCCCTATTCAACTGTTGTTATGTTTTTACTACTTCTTTTTCCTCACTTTTATTCCTGGGTAACTACTGAACGGAAATATTTGAAAACACCTAGTTTTTGCAAGTTGATTTTCTATAGTATTAGAAATGACCGTGAGCTAACATTTGCTATTTTCAATCCATATATAAGAAATAATTGATAAATTAAAAGAATACCGGCGATGTTAAAAGTTTCTAGGAATTGCTCATATATTGATGGAAAAATTTTCCTATTTGTAAATTTTTTCAAAGATTTTTTTTGCATCATCCACCAAACTTTGTTGTACGAAATTTGTACTATAGTCCCTAGATTATAATTAAAAAAACGGTATTTAAAAATTTGCAAAATAATGGCGGAGCGCGAAAAAGCCTTTATGGTACAAAAATTTAATCAATATACTTAATCAGCAATTTACATTCTGCAAACAAATATATTGATGCAAAAATCTTCCTTTTTGAAAATTTTTTCGCGATTTTTTTTTTTTTGTATATATACATATTTTTAAAAATTAAAAAAATACTGAATTTAAAAAAAAACTTAACAGAATAAGAAAAAATGGAAACAAATTATTGGTCCCGCCGGAAATCGATCCCGCGACCCTCTGTTTGGAAATGCCAAATGATACGAAAATTACTTTTTACGATCGCTTTTAGAGCAATTACTCTTTAGCAGCAATACTTAACTGATTTTTTGAATGTTGTTCAGAAGTAATTCTAAAAAAGCTGTAAAAATATACTAACGGATATTTTAGAAGCAGTGAAGGAAATGATTTGTTGGTTGTTCAGAATAACTTCTAAAAAAGCAGTAAAAATACACTAACAGATACTTGTGAAGCAGTGGAAGAAGTAGTTTTTAAAGCATTACATCTAAGTGCTGGGACCTTTGAAAAGACCTATGTCCAAAAAGTATTAAAAGATAATGTCACTGTTAAAATCAAGTAACAAAACTATGAGAAACAGTATTTAAATTGTTTAATCCATTTTTTACCATTATATCTCTTAAGACACGTCTACCTATCCTTCTACCAAGTTTTGTCAGGAAATCAAATTACACTTAAAATATATAATTTAGTTTAGAACTTAGAAAATGCGTTAGAAATTAAATTTTCCTTTATGGTTATTAGCCACTCTCAGTATTGTAATATTAAACAAGTTTTAAAAACCTTTAGGCCATTAAAGATATTTTTGGGTTCTTACAGATATTTTTATAAAATTTTCTGCCTCTGTCTACTATTTATTAACTTCTCTTTTTACTATTAAAAAAATTGTAAAAGGGACATCCGGTGAAAATAAACAAATAACACCATTCTGAAAATTCTAATTTTAATTAAGCAAAGAACTTCTATATACTCTCATTTTATTGAACTTTACACAAAAAGTAAAGCAGCACACTTAACTTAAAATAACGAGTTTTTTTAAATTTTATAAGCAAAACAAAAAAAAAAAAACCGGAAAAATTAAACAAAAAATTTTCTTCTTCGCTAATAGTTTTTGTATAATAAGACACTTAGATTTTTTAGGGTTAATCCCCAGACCATTAGCCGTTGCCTACACATGAATGCGTTAAAGTTCCAAATTCAAAGTTCTTACACACTGATCAAGCAAGGTTTCATTGCAACTAATGTAAAGTTGAACATCGTCAGCATACAATCTAACTGTACAGTATGTTAGAATATCCGGGAGATCAATATTTAAAATAATATGTTAAAAAACTATGAAAAACGCAAGTGAAAAAGTTAAAAAAAATGTTTATGAATTTAAATATTGAATTACCACAAACATTTTCAAAAAATTTTATTAAAAAATTTCAAATTTAAAAACCGTTAAAAGTATCGAGTAGTATCGGGTATCCAAATCAAAAATATCGAGTATTGAAAAGTAACAGAATTTACCAGCACTACTATGGTACAAATAGTTAATTGAAAAACTGAATCAGCGATTTATATTGTGGAAACGAAGGTATTGATGCAAAAAATTTTATTAATAATTTTTTTTCGCGAGGTTTTTTTTGCTAACTTCCAACCAAACAAATTTTGGGGTATGAAATGGGTATTAGTCCCAAAATTATGAATTTTATGAAACCATACTTAAAAAATTGCAAAATAATGGCTGGTTGCGAAACTAGTCTTTGAGGCGCAGACAACACGGAGGAAAAAGACGTTTTTATATATATTAGGAGGTAATTATATGTATGTTTACAAACTACCATATATATATGGAGTGTGCTTCCAATTACATTGTTTTTATAGTTACTATACATATATTTCCCGGTAAACATGGGTTTGTTTGTAAATTAGTCATATTTTGTAATCTAAGAATACATTTTTTTTCCCATTTTTAACTTTATAATAATTATATTTGTGGGATACAATTAACATATATTTGAAAAAACGGAGAATTTCCATTCTTGATACATATAAAGTTGTATGTAGCCATTATAACTTTTCTAGTTGGTAATAATCGTTTAGTTTATAGACTGTATCTAGTCAGAAAATTTAGTGATATTTTTCCTATATTTATTAATTTTGTTGTGAAAAATGTGAAAAAATAATATAAGTTAGTATAAATAAAACATAAAATTGTGTTAAAAAGAAAAAAAAAAAAAATTATTTAATTGTGTATATTAAAAGTATTAACTTATTATAAGAGTTTTTAATTAATATTAGTTAATAAAAATACATAAAAAATAAATGAAGAGATTGTAGTTATGGGTTTTCAATGAAAGATTTGTATTAGATGTAAAATTCAATGTGATTTATAATATACTTAGTTATTAAATAATCGCCAAACAGTAGATGTATTAATTTTACTTTTTATATTCTTCCATTAAAATATAGAGAAATTTGGAGAGTAGAATAAATACGCCTATTGTTTGGCATATATTAATAATTGCTTTATAACTAAATATATTATTTATATATAGTATTTGCATGGAAACATAATTTGTTTATGACACACATAAAGGGTTCTTCAACAGGGACGCTACAAAAGTAGAAAGACAGGGAAAGCAAACGAGGCCATATTTCTTGCCGCTCTTTTGACATTTCTCTTCAGTAAGGTTTGCCATTTCATGATGGAAAGATATACGAGCCAACAACGAGTCGAAATTATTAAAGTTTAATACCGACATTCGGAGTCAGTGGCCTCAACGTTAAGAGCGCTACGTCCAATTTATGGTCGTCATAATGAATGGCTTCGTCAATAAACAAAATATGCGTTATTGGTCATACAGCAATCCACACGTACTCTATGAGTCATCATTGTCTCCCGAAAAAATTATGGTTGGGTGCGGTTTATGATCAAGACCGGCACGTTACTGTGAATGGGAATCGCTACCGTTTAATGATAACCGAATATTTTCGGCCCCAATTGGATGATATGGACTTGGAGGACATGTGGTTCCAACAGGAAGGCGCCACAAGCCACACAGCGAATGTCACAATCAATTTATTGCAAACCAAGTTTGGAGAACGTGTTATCTCACGAAATGGTCCAGTTGATTGGCCGCCTCGGTCGTGCGATTTGACGCCGTTGGACTATTTCCTGTGGGGCTATGTCAAATCTATGGTCTATGCCAATAAGCCAGCGACGATTGATGAACTTCGTGCGAATATCGGCCGATTTATGCTTGAAAACCGTCGAAAATTGGGTTCAGCGTCTGGACTTCTGCAAGCGTGCCCGTGGTGGCCATGCAAAAGAGATCGATTTCCATACATAATGGCATCGAACGTACTTTCACAGGAATAAAGAATTTCATTGATATCCAAAACCGTTTTTTTTTATTTAAAAAAACTTTTGTAGCGCTCTTATTGAAGAACCCTTTATTATATGTTTGCTGCCAAACATATATATATATTTGTCGATAGCGTCATTTCATCCAAACATTTATATATTTACAAGCAAATATAATATATTTGCATGCAAATATATATTGTTTCTAGTAAAAACACGGCGAATACGTTTAACAATTTCTCCAAATATATATAATATATATATATATATATTACCAGCAAAAATATGTTTGGGACAGGCCGCTTTTTTTCAGCGTGAACGAATTAACAGAAACCAATTTTATTTTTCCAATAAAATTTGTTTCTACATATTATTTTAATGCCAGCTCAAATGGGTAAGATCTGGTACCGAATCTAGCCAGTCAGTTCTATCTAGTCATTGAAATCACAATTTCCAAAAACAATTTAGATATGAACAGATCTGATACGCCATCACATACGCCATGTCTGATCATATATGATCAGATCTGGCACCGGATCTAATTAGATTCAATCATATCTAAACAGGTCTGATCAGATCTAAACTTTTTTACACGGAAATGTAATCTTTTTTGATTGTATACAGTTTTTAGAAGAATGTGACCAGAAAATTTTTATGTCGATTTGCGCAGAGTAGGTTTTGATTTCAGACCCATGATTTCTTGGGAACAATTTCTTAGAATTTTCCTTAGATTATGTTTTTGCTTTATGATTTCTGACGAAAAAAATTGACCCAGCCTAATATGTATGTATTACTCATACTTCGAGGACACAGCTTAAAATGTCCCCAAAGTAAACCCTGTACCCAAATAAATGTTCTCAAAATATTAATAAGCAATACGAATTATTTGAGGACCAACCCTAAAGTATGAAAGTGTCTCTAAACTATACCGCGGATAGAAAACTCCTCCCGAATATATGCGCAATGGCCATAAAGGGTGGTCCAACCATAATACACGATGTTAATTGTGAGTCACACCTTAACGTCAAGTTTTTTGCCCAACTTAATTTGACATTTCTTTGTTTCAGTGTTTGACAAATTCAACCATGGAGAGGTACACAATTGATCAGCGCGTAAAGATTATTGAAGCTTTTTACGAAAATTGGCGTTAAAATCATCGTTAAAATCAAAATGCATTTCTTCAGCGACGAGGCACACTTTCACCTCTGTGGATTCCTTAACAAGCAGAATTGCCGCATTTGGGCAAATGAAAATCAACGAGTTAATGTTGAAAAGCCGATGCATCCACAAGGAGTGACTGTTTTGTGCGGTTTATGGGCTAGTGCCGTCATCGAAAATGAGGTCGGCCAAGCAGTTACCGTGAATGGTGTTCCCTATCCCGAGATGATAAAGGACTTCTTGTGGCCAGAAATTGAGGATATGGACCTGGAAAATATGTGCTTCCAACAGCATGGTACCACTTGCTACACAGCCAACTAAACAATGGCTCTTTTGCGCGAGAAATTCAATGGCCATGTTATCTCACGTCGTGGCGATGTTAATTGACCGCCACTATCATGTGATTTGACACCGTTGGACTTCTTTCTTTGGGGATATTTAAAAGAAAAAGTGTACGTCAATAAGCCAAGAACAATTCAAAAGCTAAAGAATGAGATAATTCGGTATATTAACGACATTGAACCTCAATTATGTCTCAGAGTCATTGAAAATATGGGCCATCGGATAGAGGTATGCCACCGAAGCCGTGGCGAGCATTTGACCGATATTTTATTTCACACATAATTGCCATAGATCCTTCTATCATAACGATAACGTGAAAATTTTTTATCGGAAATGGAGTTTGTCAAGCAAGAAAATCACTGAAAATATCGTTAAAACCCTAATGGGTGGTATTCCAGATAAAGTTAATACTCTCATACAAAACAATTAGTATAATATAATTGTTAATAAAATGTAAATTCAAATGAAATTCCTTTCAAAAAACAAGTTCTTTTTTTATATATGACGTTTAGTTCAAAAGTTATTGCAATTAATTCATGCACTCTAATTAATTATAAACTAATTCATGTTACTTCGTGCGAAAGCCTCATATTAAACCATTTTTAAACGGGTAGCCCAAATGCGTTTGAAAATTAAACGTGTGCTCCTGCCTAATATACATACAATTAATACAAACTTCAAGACTACATAGTATGGAGAC
Organism: Leucophora obtusa; assembly: GCA_949987735.1. NCBI lineage: Eukaryota > Metazoa > Arthropoda > Insecta > Diptera > Anthomyiidae > Leucophora > Leucophora obtusa. Next base: position 52,226,048 of record OX465296.1, read on the forward strand.
AAAGCGACTAACGTATGGCGCCAACAGATGTTAGTAGTTTTCCATAAAATTAACGGACCAATTTCTACTACTAACACGTTTTAAAACTTATTCCACAGACTACTGGTTCTTTGTCAAATCTTCAATGTTGGTTTGTTTATTTGCAGCATCTTTTTATAGTAGTTTGATGTATCATTGTTTGTACAATTCCATATATAATTATAAAATATGCAAATTAATTTTAAATTGTGTAAATGAGGAGTGAAATGTATAATCGTGAAAGAAAACAAAAAAAAAATAATTCAGTCATTGTTTATTTAATTAACAACTTTGAAATAATATTTGTATATTTGATTTTAATGGATTTTAATATTGGACTTATGGCACAAGTTATAGAGTGGTATAGAGTGGTATTTTTGTATCAAGAAATCATTTGATCATCCAGTTTTATCAGTTGTGAATATTTTAGAAATTCAGAAAACGCTAATCCATGGCAATCTGCGAACAAATTTTTGAACCTTTAATAATTGCAAATAAAATTATATAAGAAATGCGCCATTAAAAAGTGTAACGCCCATTTCTCTGAATAACTTTTTCCAGCTTTAATAAAAATAATTTTTCTTGTTTGCAATATCTTTGTGAAATATGTCAAATACAAAATCCATCGGTTTGTCAAATTCGAGAGGTTTACTAGTTTAAAGTGGAACATCAAAGACAAGTGGACAAAAAAATTATTGAAACTATTCAAAATAATCCATTGTAGACTTATAAAAAAATTGCAATAGAAGTGCGCGTGACCAGGCAATGTGTTTCCAGAGTGGTTAAAAAGTTCAACAAGGACCAACTAATTGAATGAAAGCCTAGAATGGCTAGAGCAAAGCACCCAAAAAGGAAACCAATGCTCAGTGGGTAGAGCTGTCGCACAAAGCTTTGTGCCATGGACAAAAAAAAAATTTTTTTTTGTCTCGAATTGTGATTAAAGAAGAATTTTTTTAAAGATAAGAAATTAGCTCAAATAAATATGAAAAAAATATTTGGTGTGATTGCTTTTGCCGCCAAGAGAGCGCGCTAAACTCAGAGAATTTTATGCAAAAATGACTTAACAGAAAAATGGGTTTTAATTGTTTCACGAAAATAATTCTCAAAAATATATTTTTTTAAAAACTTATTCGATGAATTGTTTTTTAATTACTTCAATATATTTGTGGTTAAATTAAAATATGGATTTTAGATATGTTTACAAAACAATTATTTTTTATTGCTTCGAGAAACACATTTTTTTTTTTTTGAAAATACAAAAATTACTTAAGTTTGATGGAATATAAAAAAAAATTATATAAAATCAGATATTTTTTTTCGTTGTTTTGTAAGTTTATACTGTTATATAATAGATCATTAAAAAATTAGTTACTATTTTTTACCACAAAACAAAAAAATATGGATTTTTTGAAATGTCTAAATTCATGATTTTTACACAAATTTCACGCATTTAAGAGTGTTTAGTATTCAAACCATGTGAAACTTCCATTTTAGGTATAGGATGTGTTGAGCGGACTTTTGTAAAATACTACGAGAAACATTTTTGTGGAACATTCTAATTCTCTAACCCTTCAATGAAAGGGAATTTTATGGCCACTTTTTAAAAAGGGACTTTTTAAAAAGGGACAATTTTTTTTTTACGAATTTGGTGTTATTTTTTGCTAGTGCGTGGTGTTTTAAGCTTTTTTGACATTTTTCAGCCAAAATTAAGAAGTTTAAGGAAAAAAAATAAAGTAAAAACTCCATATTAAAAATTTAACAGGTCAATCGATGTATTTTAACGGATTATTCGGGTCGAATAATTATTTGACTTTGAAATAATTTGTTTCGATATAAACCGAAATAGAGGCGATTAATCGGGGAATCGGTTAATCGATTAACCGAATTAGAAACACTAATATATTTATGTTATAGTATGCACACGTGTGTATCCGTTACCATACGGGTCAAAAGTAAGTAAATAACTTTTTTGATTATTGCGAATAAGTTTTTGAAGTTTTCTTAGTTTTTATATCGTACAATACTACGTGAATAGGGTATATTGAGTTTGTGATGATGATAGTAAAATAAAACAAATATTGGACCTATACCCAAATTTTAGTATACCGATCGAATCAGAACCACGTTTAGCGAAGTTCATCCGTCCTTCGTCCGTCCATCTGTCCATATACATATACTTTTTCGCAGTCTAGATGTCTTAAATATAAATATATTTTGATGGAATTTTGCTTATACAAGAGACTCTTATGATGCCATGGGCAGCGACTAATGATTTTGGTTAGAATCGTTCGAGGTATTGCCCATATAAATGTCCTGGATCTTTCATCACACTCCTTGAAAAAAAGTTTGTAAAAATGAATAAAAGATTTGCAATCCCACTGTGTAAGTTTTTAAGGAAACAAATGTTTTTGAATTTATTAAATTTTGATAATAGTTTATCTTTTTTTTATATCCAAGTAGCACAAAATAAGCTACTTAAAATGATATTTAAACTACCATGGCACTATTCCACCTGACGCCTATATAGTCTCGCTGTCTTGGAACTCGTTCTGGATAAAATCGATAGATTGACTTTAAATTTTAATGGAAGATGCCAACTCTCAAACATGTACATTAGAGTAGTCCAAAAAAACATGAAAGTTGGAATTCGCGATCTCCACAATGTCGCCCCTATTCCTTGATGTCTAAAAACTCTCTGTGGCAAGTTTCAGCTAAATCCGCTTTTAAGCACAAAAAGTTATCTTTTAAGAATTAGTAATTTGTATGTAGAGTAAATTATACAAAAAGTAGGGTTGACTTTAAATTAAATTATTTCTTAACTTACACGGTATTACTTAACATTTTTTTTTTAATCTAGTCTTAATGAATGTGGAGAAAAGGAAAATGACATCAAAACTTAAAAAAATTAAGAAACTTTTAGGTAATTCGCGCTTTTTTTTAAATTATAGAAAAAAATGCATATTTTAATTAAAATTTCCAAATTTTCTAAAATGATGTAACTAAAAATCCAACTTGTTGATAGTCTAGATAAACAAATTTCTCAAATCTGATAGTAATTTTTATGTAGATTACGAATCTGCAGTCAAATTAATAAAAAAATAGTGAATTTTGAATTATTCACGGTTTTTGACAATTCCAAAAAAATCAATTTTTTTTTGTTATTTTCCTAACTACCTGAAAACGATGTGGTCAAAAATACCAACTTCTTATATTTTTGCAATCTGCACATCAATAGCTTTCATTGGACATGACTCATTTTTTAATTTTAGAAAGGATAACAGATATCCTTGCAAATAAACTCAAAAATTTACTTATTTCAGTATTTCGCTTATATTTAGCTTATTACAATTTATTGTTGAAAAAATAACTGCCCCATAAAAGAAGACATTCCATGGAGTAATATTCTTGAAAAAAAAGAAATTTATACAGTGGAAATAATGAGAACAATAATTGATCAAAGTTAAGGTTTTTTAAAAAAAAAATAAGAAAAAAAATATGAGTAAAGTTTTTTAAAAAAACTAGTATATGTTTTTTTAAACTTCAAATTAATTATTTAAAATTATTTTTTTCTGAAAACAATGGCTAAACCAATATTGCGATCATCTGCATCTTATTGGCTTATTGGATTTCCAGTTTGCAATTTTCCGGTTGTGCGATTACCGCGAAAGATTAATGTCTTGAGAAAGTTTACTTATCATCATTTGCAAGAGAAGTTAACTATCCAAAAAAGTTGCAAATTGACCTGCGATGCCGTTCTGGACTCATGGACACGCGCAGGAATACGAGCACAAAGAATTGATTCTTGTATAAGGAAACTTAAAAAACTACACAGCAGGTATGTGCTTTTAAAAAAGTCTCGGACTGCAGATTATGCCAACAGAAGAATGCGCGAACAAATGTTTAAAGGACAACTAGAAAACCTATTCGACATTGCAGTCAGAGATGTTGGTAAAAACTACAAAAGGGGTGACAGTCTCATTTTCCTGGAACAACAGAGGGATGATGTTTTCTCATGCTCAATCGCGGGAGCACATAGAAAAGGTAACCAAAAAGAAAGCAGATTAAAATGGCGAAAGACAGAAGATCTCGAATAAAGTACTTAGAAAGAGAAATACAATATTTAAAGAAAGAACGTGATGACCTGATGTATTCATCTTCTAAAAACACTGATTGTGAATGTGATAAAGAATTTGAAATACTAGGTAAAACTTCGCGAGCTATAAAAACCGAAAGGAAAAATATTTTTTCATCCACAGAGGTAGCAGAAGCATTAGATAGAGCCAATATTTCTGATAGAGGCGCAGTATTTTTAGCTGCTGCTGTGACCAAGTCTTTAGGAGTACATACTTCTGATGTTACCCTTTCCCGTAGCTCTATTAGACGATCTAGGAGAATAGTACGTACCAAAGCTGCAATAGCAGAAAAAAAAACGAGCTTTTGGAAGGTCCCTTTCTTCTACATTGGGATGGAAAACTGTTGCGGATATTAAAAACCCTTTATTAAAAGGGTCGCATTGCTATCCACATAACAGGGAATGGAAAGGAAAAGCTTTTGGGTGTACCCAAAATTGAGAAAGGTACTGGCAAAGCTCAAGCACAAGCATGTATTGAAGCAGTCAACCAATGGAAACTAGAAGGACGAATTAAAGGTATAGTTTTCGATACAACAGCCAGCAATACTGGATTGAACATTGGAGCATGTACTACAATTGAAAAGGCTTTAGGATCAGAACTAATTTGGGTAGCATGTCGTCATCACGTTATGGAGATAATGCTCTCCAAAGTTTTTTTGAATGCTTTAGGAGTAACTAACGCTCCAGAGATTAAACTGTTTAATAAATTCCAAAAAGCATGGCCTTCAATTGAGCAGAACGAAACTTTATTTCAGGACGAAACTTTATTTCAGGACCCTACTTTAAAACAGTTAAGAGAAGATATGATAAAATACATTCCTAAACACGTTAATGAAGTAAAACCAAGAAGCGATTACAACGAACTATTTAATTTATCGCTACAATTTTTTGGTGGAAAAAGTAGAAAAATGAAATTTTGTCCACCAGGGCCAACCCATCACGCTCGCTGGAAGCAAAAGATATCTATATATTAAAAATCTACCTTTTTAAAGATCAATTTCAGATGACAACTGAAGAACTGAAAATTACAACCGATTTAGCTTTGTCTGTTGGTTTGATTTATGTAAAATATTGGAATGAAGCCCTATTGGTGCCCAAAGCTCCAAATAATGATTTACAACTTATTACAATCCTAAAATCTTATCCTTACAGAGATATTGGATTTACTGCTTATAAAGCTTTTGCTCGTCATCTTTGGTACTTGTCTGAACATTTAGTAGGATTGGCATTTTTTGATGATGAAGTATCATATGAAACTAAAAAAAATATGGTACGAAACTTAAAGCTTCCACAGAAAACTGTTTTTCAAAGACGTATAGTAATAAATGATGATACAAAATTCAAAATTGAAGATTGCGTTACCAAGAGAACATTATTTTTTTTTAAAGCTATCCATAACGATGGTGAAAGAATGTCTGAGGGATTTTTTTAGAATGGATCCTATCGAATGGAATGATAACCCTCATTATATCGAATTAAAAGAACGATGCTTCAACATGCATGTAGTAAATGATGTAGCTGAAAGAGGCGTAAGCTTAACCGAAAAATACAATTCTGCAATTACCAAAGACGAAAGTCAAAAACAATTTCTTTTGCGCTCGGTGGATAATCATCGAAAAAAATACCCTACACCATCAAAAAAACTGTTATTGTCTTAAATGTTTTATTTAATTTATTTATTTGTTTTTTTAATACTTTTGTAGAACTTTTAATAATTCTGTAATATACTACGTTAAATTTGCTTGAGTTTGAGCAATACATTTTTTTAAAATTGCTTTTGTGTTTGTTTTAATTTATTTGAGGGAAGGTATATTTTCAGTATGTCTTGCAAAATTCGCAGTTTTCTTAGTTTTGTTCTCAAGGAATGAGCATTAACATATAATATAAATACGGCGTTAGTTGTGATTTAGATGTAAATTTCGACATCTTTCCCATGGAAAAATCGATATACACGTGAATTTAGCCAATAAAGAGGAAAAATCCAAAGAACTCTTTGCAGAGCAATTTGTACTGCCTTAGCATAGGTTCTAATTTATGTGCTATAACTGGTTATTTTTATAAGGAGCAATAGGTTCTTTTCCTCTATAGCACAGGTTGCTTTAGACCCGCTTCTAGAACTACTTACAGAAATGGTTCCGGGAAAGTGAAAATTTGCATTTTAACTTTCGGGAATCAGTTATAGAACAAGTTCCATGAGTTTCACTTCAAGTTCCAAGAATAAACTCTTTTTAGAGTCATTTAAAATTCTTTAGTTATGAAGTCTCATAATTTGGTGGTAGGGACACATACTTGGGAAAACACCCCAGTCAGAAAAATACAAACGGGAAAGCGATGGCAAAGCACTTTAACAGGTGGTACAAGTATTGGCAAAAAGTGCTTTTCCCATTCCCAAAATGATAACATCATTAGACAAAAGGACCGGCTGTTCAAAAAGCGACGGAAAAGCACTGGAGAAACAAAATTTTTGAACGTTGGCAAAACGCTGGAAAAACCAATAAATAGGTGGTCTGGAAATATATTTTCCAAAATAAAATTTAAAAAAAGTTCATATGTTTTTTTTTGGTCCTGCCGTGATTTGAACCCAGGCCGTCAGATTGGCAGACAATTGCTCTACCCACTGAGCTAACGAGACATATACTATTTGATAGCTAAACACATAAATGAGTGATAATCGCTATACAACTACTGGCTGTGCGAAAAACCTAGCACTGGCAAACAGTTTTTTGGAACTAATATGCCAGCGTTGGGAGAGCAAAAAATAAGTTGGTCTTAAAGGAGCTTTTACACAAACAAAAAAATTGATTTTATAGAACAAAAAAAAATTTTAATTAAAAAAAAAATCCAAAAAAAAATTTTTGCTTGCAACCGGATTTGAACTCGGAACCTCCTGACTACAAACGTTTTTTAACGAAGCATCAGCATTTTTATAAAATCATTGCTCTACCAGTGAATTGGTTTTTGTACCACTGGTAGCATTGGCTAGGTAGCACTGGATAACCACTGGTTGCAAACCTTGGCATGTCACTCTTAGACCATTCTTTGCCAGTGTTTTTTTTTATAAACCACCGAAATTTTTGTAAAACAAATGCTGGAAAAACGCTTTTTGCAAGCGCTGGCAAAGCGTCCCAAATGAGTGCTCTCCCAGTCATTTATTTTCAACACCATGGTTACCCAGTGGTATACCAGTACTTGATTTTTTGTACCACTGGCGATTTCTGATTGGGACTTAATTTTTATATTTCTTGGTGTTATTTCAATGCTTTGCAAAGCATTGACTGGAACGGTGTTATCATTTGGGCATCGGGAAAGCAATTTAATATTTATATTTGGCCGTTAGGAATGTGATGTTTACGTTTCTGGGTGCTTTCTCAACGCTTTGTAAAGCATTCCTACTACCGTGGAACGGTGTTATCATTTGGGCGTTGGGAAAGCACTGTGAGGAAGTACTCATAACACCCACTTCGGTGCTTTGCCAGTGCTACCCCTTTGTATTTTTCTAACTGGGTAGTTTTACCTTGGATTTCGTATTTTTTTATATTTTTAAATTAAGATATGGTAAAATCCACTTGGAATTATTAATTTAAATATCTCTAGAGTAATTTATACAAAAACTAGAGTTTATTTTAAATTTAATTATTTCTTAACCTGTACAATTTTTTTAAATCTGGTCTTAATTAATGTGAACAAAAGGAATTTGAAATGAAAACTTAAAAAAATGAAGTAACTTTTAAGTAATTTGCATTTTTTTTTTAAACTTATAAAAAAAATACATATTTTAGTCAAATTTTCCGAAAAGATGTAATTAAAAAATCAACTTGTTTTTGCCTTGTATGCGGAAATTTCTCTAATCTGATCTTTATTTTAACGAAAATTATGAATCAGCAATCGAAATTTAAAAAAAATTTGTGGTTTATGAATTATTCGCGGTTTTTGAAAATTCAAAAAAACTCAAGTTTTTTGAGATATTTTCCTAATTACCTGTAAACGGTGTTATCGAAAAATGCAATTTGTTATACTTTTGCAATTTACTTACCAAGGGCCTTCATTATATATAACACTGATTTTAATTTTAAAAAGGATAACAGATATCCTTGCAAATTAACTTAGAATTTGACTTTTTTTTAAATATTTCGCTATTATTTAGCTTGCTATAATTTTATTGCTTCCAAAAACCCTATCTCACATAATAGGACATTCCACAGATATATATTAATGCAAAAACGAAATTTTCATATTGGTAGATATACGAAAACATCCTGATCAAAGTTGAACATTTTTTGTATGAAATTTTAAAATTTCGCGAAATCCGCGACTCCGATTTCAATTTTAATTTCATATTCGTAATGTACACCTAAAAATATATTAGATTTGATATGTCGCAATCATAATAATTATATTTAATTTTGTCATTTTTTCCATTATTTTTAATTAATTAAAAATAATAGAACAAGTACAACCTCTAAACTTCAATTGTGATGTGCTACCTCTAGACAAAACTTTTTTGGTGATTTTTTTGATCAGACCGCATTTTTTTCAAAGTGGCATATTTGTAGGGTTGTGGACAGGCTTGCCATTTTAGCACTTTAGGTGCTAGATCTAGCACTTTTTTTTGGGAGTTAGCACCCAAAAATTTAAAAAAAGTGCTAGGTGCTAGTTTAGCACTTTTTTAAAAATATTGAAATTTTTTAGCACTTTTTTAAATAATTCAATATCTGTATGAAAAATGTCTGGAAATACTTCTCGAGTTCAAGAAATAACAGGATTTACAAATATCACAGTCCACACACAAATATACAGCTTCTCTGAATTGGGTTAAAGTTGAATAGTGAATAAATATCTTTACCAGTCATTCCAACTTTTTGTTAAATATTTGCATAACAATATTTACTAATTTCTAAAAAGAAGAAATTAGAAAAGTTAGTTTGGCATTTCTGACTTAAGTTCACACTAGATCACTTCCAAAAGAGTTCCAATTTGAAAACCAACATCTGATTGTTAACGGCAATCGAAATGACTTTAAAGTACAGCCCGAAAACCCTGTCTGAGGTTGTTAGCAGATTTTTAAACTTTTGAAAAGAATGGTAAAAATCTGTTTCGAAAAGAAATATTGCTAAGACTCTGGTGCTCCTGCATGTATATTAAAATTACAAAAGTATAGGACTAACAAAAAATATTGTTCAGTAAAAATTTTCTGAATTTTAAATAGTTTTTCTACAGCAGGAAGAATTTAGAATTAGATGGTTTCTCTATATATATATTTGTTCCTTTTACTCCTGCAAGGAGCATAGGGTTTCTCTATATAAATATAATTTTCTTGACCGCAAAAGGCATTAGAATCTGAAGATTTATCAATACAAAACAATATTTTCAAAATCTGAAGGCATTTCTGTGAAAAAATTTCACATAATTGATGATTTTTCTAACGAAATAGTTAACAAAACCTACAATATTTCGTAAAATAGCTAAACTTTCTGTAGAATCTGATATGTTTTAGCCTCAAAATCTGAAATTATTTCTATGGAGAACGTTTCTAATTTATCTCCAAATTATGATTTTTTAATTTCTTTACTGATTTAAAGCCAGCAATAAATGATGACCCTTCGAAATGGCGACTGTATGAAATGCATAGTTTTTTTTTTATTAATAATTCAATATATCAATAAAAACCATGGTTTGTCAACACTAACCCCAAAACATCAATAACGATTAAAAATGCATTCAAATAACTACAATTAACCTAAAAATACCATTAACGAAATAACTTAAAATATCACTAACCGCAAAATAATTTAACGAAATTATTTTAAATACCGTTTAACCTAACAGACCCTAACTCAAAAATTTTAAATATCCTAGGGACCATCATTTACCTTAAAATACCTAATGGCTGGTTTACATTATAAGATTTTCGATGTGATTTTGAAATCCAGCCTATATGTTTTGCATGTGTACTAAAGCAAAATCATACCAAAACAGTGTAAACTAGCTAAACTAAAACTAAAAATCCTTAAAATAATAAACCGAAATAGCTTTAAATACCGGTAACTCAAAAACAACTTAACGAAATAACTTATTATACCGATAACCTTAAAATACCCTAAAGTTGCGTTTACATCTGTTTTCAAATCCCGAGATTTCAATGGAAATCTCGAACCGAAACATTTGCACTTTATGACATTAGCGAGATTTCGATTTGACAGCTGCACTTTTTTTGTAAACAAAGTACCATAAAAAAATAACCTCAAATTAAAAATATTTCTAAAAACCATTTTATTCATTGGCGGAGTACAATTTACATTATTTTATATAAAGATCTAACGCTAAATATGTTAGTAAATTTGTTTTTTTATAAGGACGACAAGCTAGAACCCAGATTTTGCAATATTTTGGAGGAAGGAAGACATGCACTTCCCAATGCTTTCTTTATAGTTATACTTCGCAAGAAGCAAAAATTAGAACCACGCAACACTTCTTATAATCATTAGTACATTTCCATGGGTCTAAAGTCATATTTAATAAATTAATAATAATTTTTTTATTTCATTATTTTGTATTATTTTTAGGTTATTTTTTTAGTCTGCTGTTGACCATCGTTGCCACTTTTTCATGCAAAAACTCTACAAATTAAGCGAAACACAGTGTTGTATTCTGCAAAAGTCTCCAGATTTGTGAGATTTTCATGAGATTTCTTCGAAATCTCGCAAATTTACGGGATTTCCTTTGTATGGGGAATCTCGGGATTTCACATGAGATTTTCACTGAAATCTCAATTTTAGTCGAAATCTCGGGATTTGGTTGCAGATATAAATGCAACATAACGAAATATTTATGAAATAACGTTATCCATTAACACTAAAGACTGGTTTATACTATAAGATTTTCGGAAAGATTTTGCAACCTTGTCTATATGTTTTGCATGTGTACTATAGCAAAATACTACCGAAAATCGTATAATGTAAACTGGCTTTAACCTTATGAATCGGTTGCCAACTCTGATAAAAACCCATAATGCATGTTAAAAACAAAAAAAAAATCTAGCACCTTTTTTAGCACTTTTTATTTTGAATCTAGCACTTTTTTTCGACGATCTAGCACCTTTTTGCATTTGTCTTATGGCAACACTGGTTGTGGAGCGTGAAAATTCCCACTTTTTTTTTGGACAAGTCTAATGTACATACATATCAATGAACTGATCTCATAATTTTATCTACTTTATTTTTTTTTCTCATTTTTATCTTATACCTCTGCTTCATAAAGGTTTTTGTAAATTTTTTGCTTCCGTTTAATAATAATGTACATAAATTTCATAAATTAAAAAAATATATTTATATATCTAGTAGAAAAGGAACGAAGTTCCTAAACTCTTTGCTTCTAAGTCAAATCTAAATAATATAAATATTATAAGAAATAAATTGAATTGTTAACCTTTTTGTTTTAGAGTGTTGTTTTGTTTCGGCTTGAGATCAGTTTTAATATTTTAAAATTTATTAAATTTTATATAAATCGATAAATTTTGTAAAAATTTATGTCTTACAAAAATCTGTATTTTTTTTAAAATCCAATATATGTTAAAAAAAATTTTATATTTTATAAAAATAGACAATTTTTTAAAAACAGATAAATAAAAAAAAATTGTAAAAAAAAGTACAGCATGCATAGCGCATTCTACAGGGACATTTTTTCGATTTACAGTTTAGTACGGAGACATTTGGTTAGTTTGGGGACTGTCCTCAAACTCTTCCTAGGTCTAGCGCATAGAAGGAATACATTTTTAATTAATATACAACATAGTTTGGGCACTTTTTTGGATGTAATGAGTTTTTGGTGTTGAAATCCTCATTGTTCTCTTCTCTCCTTTTAATTACTGAACTACTTATTTTAACATGGTGATGTCCTAGGAGGAAAGTTAGTACACTGATGTTACCATGTAAGTATTTTATCAACAGTTCTATAAACAAATGTTAAATATAAATTGAAAAAAGCAACGGTAACATGCATTTATCAGTGAACCTCTTGTTTGTCAGGCAAACACTCGAACCATTAGAATACGACATCGATATGATTTTTAATGCTTGACCTACACATTTATTATGACGGCTGTTGTATGTCAATTTTTACAAAAATTTGTTTTTATTGTATGAATGTTTCACTTGCCAAATCTATTAACTCCACTTTCTCAATTTTACAAAAGTTCAATTTCACAACACTTTATTGTCTCCTAACTGTATAATACTCAATAAAAATTTCTCTGATAATAAATATTAACACTACTAAATGACAAAGTTTGTAACTGAGTAGGGGTTTTAAAAAAAACAATATAAATATACTTCTCATTGAAACTCATTAATTTTTCTTTATAGAGTTAATCGATTTGGCAAGTGAAGCATTCATATACTGCTGACATATAATGCTGAAAGTAATTAACATCAATAGATCTTTAAATATATGTAAAATATAAATTACAAAAACAATGGAAGCTACACGAATTGATCAGCTAACCTTATGATTGTCACACAAACACTAGGTAGGGCATAGTTACGGTTTTTAATCATACACAATAGCTGCAACGACAGCTTTAACTGACGCATTCGTTGTTATTTACCATATAAATTTTTAATTTAAAATTATATTAAATTTGACCGGGACATTGTGTTATCCGACCTTATAATATTTCTTGTAGCTATTGGGTCATATGAATAAAACTTAGCAATTACTTCGAAGTAATTACTTTGGGCTTAGGAATGGCTTTTAACTCCAAATTTGTCAATTGGCTGGTAGAATAGCATGAAATATAAACAAAAATTAAAAAATTAAATTTCTAGTCTACTCCCAAGCAGACTAGATTTGTGAAGTAATTGCTTAAAAAACCCTGTATTTCCCCCTATTAGTAATATCTATTTTTTTATCCATACGAGCCAATGGCTCATATGAATAAAAAATAGATATTACTATTAGGGGGAAATATTGGCTTTTTAAGCAATTACTTCACAATTTAAGTCTACTTGCGGGTAGACTAAAAATTTAATTTTTTGATTTTCGTTTATATTTCATGCCGTTATATTTAAAAGTCTATGGATAAATTTGGTGTTAAAAGTCATTCCTAAGCCAAAAGTATTTACTTTAAGTGGTGAGTTTAGCGTAAATTTGTTGACATTACATTCTGCTAACATGTAATTCCGGGGGTAATGAACTATAGATTTAATAATGAAATAGTTATATGTGGTGTATAATTATCGGTGAATCATTACATTCGGTTTAGAATAAATTCAAAGGGTAATGAGATATCAGATCCATCCAATGCATATAGTAGTGTCCAATTATTACCAAAGTTTTGCTTGGCTAATACAAAAAAAAACCTGCTTCATATTCCCTTTATCGCAATTTCTTTAATAATTGTACTATCGCAAATTTTTATTACCATTTTTTCGAGTTCAGTGACCTGAAAAACATAGGTATTTTGTTTTATATTTATTTTTTTTAATTAAAAGGTGTTTTAATCAACTTTGTCAACACGTGTTAGGTATTCTGCACACAAAAATTAATAATAACAAAATTCCAAAACAGTTAGTACTAATGTTATTCTACTACGAATGTTATTGTGACCAGAGCTTCGAAGAATTAATTCCCTAATTCCCTTTTTTTGAACTGAATTTATATTTTGGGAATGAATTCCCTGACCAAACTTAAGGAATTGAATGAATTCCTTTTTTTTCATTCGATTTATATTAAAGGAATTCATTAATTTTTTTCTAATGCCTTCATAAAATTTTATGAATTCATTCAACAAGGAATTCATTCAATTCTAGTTAATTCAACTTTTGGTAAAGGAATTCATTTAATTCTAGTTAATTCAACTTTTGGTCAAGGAAGTCATTCAATTCGAGTTAATTCAACTTTTGGTCAAGGAATTCATTCAATTCTAGTTAATTCAACTTTTGGTCAAGGAATTCATTCAATTCTAGTTAATTCAACTTTTGGTCAAGGAATTCATTCAATTCTAGTTAATTCAACTTTTAGTCAAGGAATTCATTCAATTCTAGTTAATTCAACTTTTAGTCAAGGAATTAAATTTATTTCGTTTAATTCCCTAAGGAATTAAATTTTTTTCGTTTAATTCCCTGAATTAAGTTTTCAATTCCTAGGGAATTAAACAAAAAAATTTAATTCCTAGGCAATTAAACGAAAAAAATTTAATTCCTTGACTAAAAGTTGAATTAACTAGAATTGAATGAATTCCTTGACTAAAAGTTGAATTAACTAGAATTGTATGAATTCCTTGACCAAAAGTTGAACTTGAATGAATTCGTTGACCAAAAGTTGAATTAACTAGAATTAAATGAATTCCTTGATCAAAAGTTGAATTAAGTGCACAGTTGAATGAATTCCTTAGCCAAAAGTTGAATTAACTAGAATTGAATGAATTACTTGACTTCAAATTGAATTAAATAGTGTTGAATGAATTCTTTAGTGAATGAATTATTTAATTTTAATTCTTTACGCTTTGGTCAGGGAATTCATTCTATAAATTTGAATTCATTCACAGGAATTAATTCCTGCTTATGTCTTATTGATGAATTCATTCCTTGAATTAAAGAATTGAATTAAATTTTTGGGAATTCATTCTAAAAAGGAATTATCTGATTGTGACAACGTATTAGATAACTTCATGTTAAGAGTTATGCTAATACTATTTTTGTATGTTCGTATAAGTAAAGAAACCCAATGAAAATAGTTTATCCCAGCAAAAACATGGTAATGACAGGTCATTACCATACGGATTACCAAGTAAATTTAGGTCATTACCTTTTGCATTACTTTTAAACACAAAATAATGACTTAGTGATAATAAGTTATGGAAGTACTTATATATTCTTGCAAAGTAATCACTTACTGGTAATTGATTAAATAAGTACCGATTTAATCTTTTTTATATTAATATTTTATTTATAACAAATTAATAAATGGAAATTTTCCAAGGTAAAAAGTTATTTTGCCAATATGACCAACTATTTCACAATGTAGGGTAACCACCAAGGCAAAAAAATACGATCGGCACAATGTTGGCATATGTCGGGTATGCGTTGGCAGAACGTGGGATTAACAATCTTCACAGTATTGTCCTGTTACCCGATTGATAACAGTAAGTAACAACTTATTTTTACACTATGAGTAACCACGCTGGTAACTCACTTTTTATCCTATGAATTTTTGGACATCGCGAACAAAAGTAATGTTGCGAGTAAATAGTAGGGCATTCAAATTACTGGAGTTTGGCTTTGAGGTTTTGAACTTACTCGATAAATCGTTTAAGGTTTAAAAATTACTCGAGTAACTCGATTAATCCTGTCAGATTTTAAATTACTCAAGTAACAATTTTATTCCATTATTTTTTTGTAAAAATTCCCAATATTTTGTAGGCTGTATAGTTTATTAACAACAAAACACAACAAATTAACAATTGAAATGAATCCAAGGGTAGGAGTTTAAAAAAAATTTATAGATCATTCATTTATGTAAACTTTTAAATCTAAGAGATATCTGTTAATCCTCTAATGCTCTTTCTTCTGATTGCAATAATATTTACAGCATATATTTGGCGTTGAAAATCTACTATGGAACACATATTAAAATTTTAATTTATCGCTTTATATAGGCGATATAGCACAACAAAGGTTGAAGACGTATTTTGAAACCCAGTAGTCAAACAATTTCGGTTTTTACTGTAAATAACACTATTAATAAAATAAAATTACGTACCGAAAATTGTTGATCAGTTGTTGTTATTTCAAAAGAATTTGGCGAATTCGGTACTAAACATCAATAAATTTTGACGAAATTAGCTCTGCTTACTACTACCTCTGAGTATATAATCTGTGTATAATTTCAAGAAAATCGGTTGGTTAGTTTTTGCGTTAGAGACATATTTGTAAAACGATTCTTGGCGTTATCCTGTGAGTCCTGAGAAAAATTTTTAACTGATTTTACAATTAGAGGCTCTAAGCTATCTTTGTTATTATCGGTAATGTACGCCAGATCGTAAATGCATTTTTGGAAATTTTTCAAATATTTTTTTCTGTTTTAAAAACTTAATTTTTTCAAATTTTATAAATATGCTTCTCGCATGAAAACCGTTCCTATAACAAAAAAGGTCTGAAGGCAAATAAAGTAGGCAGTTAAGTTTTCTATGGATATAAAACAACTTGTTTAATAAAATATTGTTATTTAGCCAAAGACTATTTAAAATCTGAAGACCGCCAAAAGGCGGCCTTGGGCATTAGAGGGTTAAATACTAGTTTAAAAGTAATTTGTAGTGCAGTTTTCTAAGAAGGTTAAAATTTTTGGATGGCTTAATTTAAACGATCCTACCTCGATTTTTTATTTCTTTAGAGGAGAAGGAACATCTTAATAAAATCTAAAAACTGCACCTACAAAAAAATTTTGTTGTCCCAACCGAATCGTTCGGTTGCTGCAGTCAATAATTCGGTTGTCACAACCCTATTTTTGTTGCTTCAACTGTAATAGGGTTGTGGCAACCGAAAGAGGGTTGTGACAACAAAAATTGGGTTGAAACAACCCATGGGGAATATTTTGAAGAATATAATTTTGGATAAATACAATGTTAAAAACTCACAGGAACTCAAAAATAGATTAGAAAATGTGATTGTAGACGAAGAAGAAATTTTAATATCATTGGATGTGGTATCATTATTTACAAATATACCAATCCATCTCGCAATCAATAATATTATGGCTCGGTGGAACTTGTTAAAGGAACACACAAAGATACCTAGTTTCTTTCTAGATACCAGTTTCTAAACCTACTTAAATTCTGTCTAAACGACAATAATTATTTATCTTTATAACCAAGTCTATGGTATGCCGATGGGCAATCCACTATCGCCAACGATAGCCGACATAGTACTCGACACACTTTTGGAGCAAGTCACCGATGAACTACAAAGTAAAAACATACAAATAAAACTCTTGACGAAGTATGTGGACGATTTGTTTGCCATAATTAAACGTAAAGATGAGGACATAATATTGACAACTTTCAACAACTATCACAATAAATTGAAATTTACCATTGAAAGAGAGGAGAAAAATGCCATTTCATATTTGGACATGAAAATTTATAGGGAAAATAACGCAATAATTACGGATTGGTATACGAAGGATATAGCCTCAGGACGCCTCATTAACTTTCATTCCACACAACCAATGCAACAAAAAATTAATACTGCAATAAACCTGATTAAAACAGCTATTCAACTAAGTCACAGTAAATTTATAAGGAAAAATATACATAAACTAAAGGAAATATTAATAAATAACAGTTATCCAAGAAGTATAATAAACAATTTCATTGAAAAAGTAATGAATCCCAAATCTGATGAAAATAAAAACTTAACATCTGGTAACCCTAAATTCTACAGCCTGTCGTATATACCAAAACTTACAGAGAGTGCTCAACTTAAAGAGATAATTAGCGTGTTTTTTAATCACTTGGATTTAGAATTTTTCATACAAAAAATGGATTTATTAAATCCAAAAAAAAGCTGGATTTAATAAATCCACAATAAAAGCACAAATATATGAAACAGCCTATTAATTTAATGTCAGAAAAAAATACGAATGAAAATTAAAAGAGAAAAAAAAAATTGAAAAACTAACAAATAAAAGGTTTTTCTTAAATTTTTTTTTATGAAATATGTTTAGAAAAAAAAACTACACCTCACCAAATACAT
Organism: Leucophora obtusa; assembly: GCA_949987735.1. NCBI lineage: Eukaryota > Metazoa > Arthropoda > Insecta > Diptera > Anthomyiidae > Leucophora > Leucophora obtusa. The sequence goes on from OX465296.1 coordinate 52,243,946, forward strand.
ATTTTTCATCTTGGATATGGAGAAATAGCTCAAATAGAAATTGCAATTTTTCACTCTACAATAAGTAATTTAATTAAATCCAATTAGTGAATATTAAATATTGCAATGGAATTTTTCAATTGTGTAAAAATATAAATTGAAGTGATAAAACTGAAAAGGCAGACTGTTTATCGCTGTTTTATGTAAAATATAATTATAAATTAAAAGTTAAAGTAGAATCCTTCATCATCGAATTCGGTATTAAAAATTAGGGCGAAAGAAGTGTCGGACAGAAAATATTTTTAAAATAGGAAAAATCTAACCCCGTCTGTTGAGCACTGTTAGAAATACTTTTTGGATTTATGAAATCCAAGTGATTAGAAAAAACGGCTAATAAATGATGAACAAGTGAAAATAGCACACAGACAGGGCTGCCAGAATTGCCGATTTTTCGGCATTTTGCCGATTTTTTATTGAAAAATATGCAAAATGCCGATTTTTAGTCCAAAAATGCCGATTTTTTTTAATTCAAAAAACACGCAAATTTAATATTTAGTGATTTGTTATGCATATTCATAAATAAGAAAATAATTCTATATTCGAAATTCTTATAGAATTTTCAATTTTTCTAAATGAATCTGAAATTCAATAATTGGAAGCTAAAGATACACCAAGAAATATTCTTGTGCAACTTTTGATATTGTGCAAAAATTCATTTGATTGTATGTCAAATTGCAATTTTTATATTATAAACTTATTGCAATATGAAACCAAGAGGATATATTGGTAATAATATGTGCGTTCCCTAACGTAGGGGTATCCCGCGGGATACCAAAACAGCCCAAACAACAACAATTTACACGCAATTTTGAGTACGGGAATACCTTTGGGCTAGTTTGGGTAACCGCGGTAAAGTACGGTAACATACATAATATTTGCGTATTATGGCAAGGGGTATGGCAGATTTTTAAAAACATAATTCCTTAATTCTATTCGCATCATTTAATCATTTAATTGATTAAATTATATCATATTTTAACATATTCAATCAATATCTTATCAAAAAGTCAGTTAGATTTTCGTTGAATCATTTTATAGAATCAAGCAAATTGATTCAATTTTAACAAATCATTTCAAGTAAAAATGGCTAATTTGATTTATACAAATTGTTTAATCGAATTAAAATTAAATAAATATAAATTATACTAAATCTCACTTTATTCAATATCGAATCATTGATTTAAAGTAATTATAAATTATTCACTGATACATAAAAACAAAACTTTTGTATGAGCAACGATCATATAATTTAAAAGAGGTAAAAACTCTCCTACCTCTGTTAAGTCACTCTCTTCTTAATTTGTATCGAATATTCAGCCATAAGAATTATACACGTCCGCAAAGGCTAACATTTTAGATACAAATTGTCAATGTTCGAAATAGGCGATGAAAACCGCCTGGTATGAGAATTGACTGAAGATAGAATTATCTTTTTCAATCTCTGGTTACCCATACACCAGAGTTCAGAGAAAAAATATCTTTAAAAATTGTGGAACTTATTTATGTAATATTGACATAAGTTAATATCTGAATTAACATTTTTTTGTTATTATTTAATTTATCTCAAAAACCGTTATTTTAATTTAATTATTTAATTTAATTTCAGTGTAAATCATTTTATTTTCACTGAATGTCCTTTTTATATATACATATATTCTTTTTAAGAAAAGTAAATTAAGTATTACTTACTCATTTAATTAATACCACAGGCTGACATTCCCGCTCACGCTGCAAAAATCGGTCTCTTGGTTTTTGTATGTAAAGATTACGAAGGTTTGGTACCGGCAAATTTATTCAAATTTGCTTTTAAATAGGGGAAATTTGTTTTGAAATCAAAGAACTCCTCTCAGTTTGCAGACAAATTTGCTTTGAAATCAGGGAAATTTGCTCAATTTGGTCTGCATAAAATTTTGTTGGGGCCGTGAGGTTAACCGTCCCTCTATAGTATTCTTACTCTATGGTAATACTTAATTTTTAATTGTGCCGATTTTTTGCCGATTTTTTAAAATCAAAGTGCCGACTTTTTTGATAAAAAGTGCCTATTTTTGATAAAAATTATCTGGCAGCCCTGCACACAAACCAATTAAAACAATTAGTACACTGTTTACACAAACAAAAATTGCCAAAAAAGAACAAAGCAACGTAGTTTATGAAATTAAATGCATAGGAAATAACAGTTTTGTATTTCTGTAACACAGTTTTCATGGTTTTTTATTATTGTTGTATTATACTTTAAGTTGAAAAGAAACATTTTAGTCAAATAAAAGAATTTGTGAATAACGGTTGTAATAATTTTATTTCTGCAAGTTTCAACAAATGTTCGTACAAATCTTAATTCCTTTTGGTGAAAATTTGAATTCCTTTTGGTTCCAAAATATTTAAGGTTATTCGGATGTAATATGAGTTATAAGAAGCTCTTATATATACTTTACATGTTATTCAATTGTCAAAAATTCAATCCATCTGCTGAAATATTAAAACTTTTTTATACAGTAACATACGCAACAAAATGTCTGAAGCTGATGAATCGGAAAATTTTGCTTCTGAAATATTTAAAACGAAAAAATTTAGCTCCCATGTTATTTAAATTTATTTGTTCTTTTTTATAATTTGTTAGAATTACAAAATTTATTGAGTGTGAGTGTATAAGGTACCGAAAAGAATTAAATATATGTATATGGTATTTTTACATTAATTTAAAAAAAAAGTTAACGAATACGAATTTTTTCCAGAAAATAAAAATTGGGGATTTTTGGGGATAAAAAATTGAAAATTGGGGATTTTTGGGGATAACAATTTGAAAGTTGGGGATAAAGTCTGAAAAAAAAACTGGCAGCACTGATTCAGCAGAAAAATAAATGTGCATTAAACAAAAAGGAAGACAAATGCAAACTACACCATTGCGATTACTTAATTTTTAGTTGTATTAAAACTGTGATTAGCGTTAAGGAAAAAATTATACTACTGCGATATTTTATTTATATTTGCAATTTTATCTATTAAATTTGTGTTTTTATGTCGTGCCGTTTGTGTCGCGTATTAAAACTCTTAATATATTTAATACAAATGTAATTGAGATATTATTTGTACACTGAACCAAAAGTCGTAAGTGAAATCAACATAAAAATTTTGTTACTTTTTGATGAAACGAATTGTTAAAACACTATATTTTTTATTAAAATTAATGTGTGTTTTTTTAAATCAACAACTTTTTTTTTTTAAATGAATACATATACTTATTTCCGTCAGTAATTCTCTACAAAACAATTGTTGTTTTGATAATTTTTTGTCCATTTTTTAACAAAATTTAATTTGTTAACTTTAAAAAATTTTGCATAAAGGCAGTAACGTAAATTTGATATAATTTTTCTTCAATTTGAAAAAAAAAAGTATTAAATCTGTGGAAAAAAGTTTAGTGAGGTTAGTTTTGTCGCGTCATTAATCGTGCTAGCATGTGTATTTGCAATTGTCAATAAATTGACATTAAGTGTTTTTGTTTTACAAAGTATAGATAACACTATGCGACAGTCAAAATCGGGATGGGATGAAACCAACGGGAAATGTTATATCGGTCAAAAACAAGTTATACGTGTCCCGGCGTTTCGCTGGGTCACCCCTAGGAATCGAGATATATCGATTTGACCTTTGGTGGTCTTTTTTTTTGACATAGCGAAAAATCTGTACCATTGATCGAAAAAGAAAGTACGCCATTGTAATCAGCATGTCCGAAATATATAGAACTGATGGTCAGATCTCCATTAATTTTTTGAGTGTCATGCAGTGTAATATTTAAAAAATAATATATCGTTAAAACATGCGGGGCTCCAGCAATTAATATAAGGTGAAAAGTCATACGCCACAGTGCCCAAGTCAATATGTTTGTTGTTTTTGGTCTACGGTGGCTTATGATTTTTACCCTTATAAATATTATTTGCTGGAGCCGCACGTGGTGAAGATGTTTTGCTTTTTAAATGACTTTTCTTAACTTTTTATAAGGTCGACTCTATTTCGCTTCCACTGAACATTCAAATATAGTAAAATAAAGGCCATCAAAAACATAAGTCCTTAATTCGATTTTTAAAACTGATTAAATTTTGAACGAATCGACAATTTTAATAACATAATTTAGCCGATAATTGTTGCCTTCAATCTCGAATCAAATCATAAACAATTAAGTTCATTCAAAATTGAATCAATATAGATTTATATAAATCATACCTCATTATATTCAATTTAAAATCGTTGATTTAAAGTGGTTATGAATTATGTTTTCCAATTTCTGAAAAAATTAACCTTGAAATTTTAAAATTAAACACAAAACAACGAAAACAATTTTGTTGTTGCCTTGTGTGTAATTTTCAAATTTCATTACACATTTTATTGTATTTGTAGACACTGGCTTAAGGCGGATTTTATAGAAATTGATAAAATATAGAGCGTACTAACAATATAAAGGGTTATATGCATAATCACATTTTAAATTTATAAATGGCAAAAAAATGTTTAAAACAAATTTAGTTTTATAATTATTTTTTTTTATAATTTTATGAGGTTTTCAAATTATTATGCATAAGCATTATAGTATTTAAATTCAAACTGTAAGGGAAACAATCCTTAAAATTCTATAAAAAAAATAAAAAAAAATAGTCAGAAAATTAAAAAACTGGTATAAAGTAAAAAAAGGACATTTTCGATTTACTCGATTAATCGACCAAATTACTCGACTTATTCGTTACTCGAAATTGCCCATCATAAATTACTCGAACAAGTTTCTGAAAAAATTCATCGATTAATAATCAAGTAACGATTAAACGATTGAATATCCTAGTAAATAGCCTGGTAACTAGTAAAACCTCTTGATAATGCCTGTTTTTGCTGGGAATAAACTAAAAAAAATAACAGAGTACAACAATAAGAAAAATTTGATGCATCGGGATTGCGACAAATCATTTCTAATATACATTGGGACGTAGATCACGAATGTGGACTTAGAATTTTAAAGTTAGCTACATTTTAAGAAATATTTACAAAACCGTATTTGCAGAAAATTTCAATATTGTAATAAAATCTTTGGAAAAAAACGCAAAATTAAAATTATGAACGCCACTCTTTGCAAAATTTTAATATGATGAAATATGCCCTTTAATTTGGTATATCACACGTTTTGACAGCTGCGATTATATTCACTACATATGCAATTAAATTTGAAATTTCGCACTTTGTATTTTAATTATACCCTACACCACTATGTGGTCAGGGTATTATAAGTTTGTGCTGATGTTTGTAACACCAAAAAATATTGGTCGTAGACCCACCTTATAGTATACCGATCGGTTCAGAATTTTTTTTTATTTCGATTTAACGATGTCCGTCTGTCCGTCCGTCCGTCCGTCCGTCTGTCTGTCTGTCTGTCCATGCAATCTTGTGCGCACTCTACAGGTCGCAACTATTAAGATATTTTGATGAAATTTGGTACGCAGACCTATGTTGGCCCAAGGACGAACAAGTTTAATTTTTTTGAACATCGGTCCATGTTTAGACCTAGTGCCCATATAAGGGTCCTACCAAAATTATATTGTTTATACGCTGCAGGTCGTAAATATTAAGATATTTTGACGAAATTTGGTACACAGACCTATGTTAGCCCAATAACGCAGCCTATTGATTTTGGTGAACATCGGTCTATGTTTAGACCTAGTGCCCATATAAGGGTCCTACCAAAATTATACTGTTTATACGCTGCAGGTATTAATATTAAGATATTTTAATGAAATTTGGTACATAGACCTATGTTGGCCCAAGGACGAAGCCTATTGATTTTGGCGAACAGCGGTCCATGTTTAGAACTAGTGCCCATATAAGGGTCCCCCCAAAATTATATTGTTTATACGCTGCAGGTCGCAAATATTAAGGTATTTTGATGAAATTTTGGTACATAGACCTATGTTGGCCCAAGGACGAAGCCTATTGATTTTGGTTAACACCGGTCCATGTTTAGACCTAGTGCCCATATAAGGGTCCCCCCAAAATTGGCTTGGTTACAAACTGCAGGTCGCAAATATTAAGATATTTTAATAAAATTTGGTGCGCTGACTCACATTATAGAAAATTTTGACATAAGCCCCATTTTAACCCATTCGAATTTCGGATCCAAACAATACACCAGACTGGTGTAGGGTATTGTATAGTCGGCATGCCCGACTTTAACCTTTTTACTCGTTTTAAGTAAAAATTGGCTAAAGCTGAAAAATATTGTTTTTTTTAATACCACAAAATTTTAAATGAAAGGGATTTTACTTGCTTTGAAAAATAGGAAAGTAAGTGAAGTTTTCATTTGAAATGCAATTATATCCTAGATCCATTATCTAAGAAAATTAAGTTGGTATGGTTCTAAAAGCCCAAAATCTATACTTTTAAACCATATTAAAATTTATCCGTAGTTTAGTCAGGTATATGAATAAATAAGAAATTTTAACGGAAAAACTGACTTTTTGCAAAAAGTTAATTTTGCGAATATTTCAAAACCCAGAGCTAGTTTTAAAATTTGATGTTCACATTCGTGATACTCATCACAAAATCTATCAGAATTGATTTGTCGCATGTCCGATGCATTTTTAGTGTTGTACTGTGTAATAGGAGAATGTGGTATATTCTGCGAAGTGGAGTATTGTAGGAAATCGCTATTTTATTTAAATTTCATATCGGTTTATACCAAACCGTAGTTCTTGTAACTCTTTTTAATGAAAATACATGGTTTTAAACCTTATTTGCTAAATCGAAGAACACTTATTTGTATTATGCATAACAGAATTTTAAAAATTAAAAAAAAAATTATTGATTGCCAATCATTTTTTGTACTATTTTTAAGGCAACCCAAAAAAAGTTGCAAACTTTTTTTAACTACCCATGTGAAAATCGAAATATATATGAACTCACGAAAAAAAGTGCCGCCCTTAATTTATGTTAATCCGCGGTTCGGGATGCTTTATCGTAGCCTTTTAATATATTTGTGTTTGTTCTTAGTTTTTTATCAATGCCACTGCAAAGTATCAGCCTTACTATCAATATTTTTAAAGGTATATGTTTATTAAAGTCGACTTTATTTTAAAACAAAGGTTTTATTTTTATTAAAAACCAAAACAAAATATTTAAAAATAAAAAGGAAATTTGTAAACCAAATGTAAACAAAATTTGAAAATTTAAAACAGAATTTTAAGGTATATTTTAAATATTTTGTATGGTACGAAAATTAAAATAATAGTCGGCTTTTGTGATTTAAAATCAAGTTTTTCTTTTTGAAAAACTAATAAGCCAATAAGATCTGGCATAGACAAAAATAAAATATTGAGGAACAACATAAATATATATTTTAATAAATTTTAAAGAATCAATTTTTCGATATATGGCGATTTAAGTCGCGGATTTCATTAAATTAAACTTTGAAAATTATGAGAATTTTATTAAACATCCTTTAAAATTATACCACAATAACTGTCGTGATTTAAGTCTTTTAAAAGATATAGACAATTTGGGTAAGTCAAAATTTGGATTAGTTTGGCTGGTTTTAAATATATAGAACATCACTCACTTAGGACCTTTTTCCAAAACAAGAGATCAGAGATCAGAGATTTGTTTTTAACTACACAAAGTTTTTATTTCCTGAAAAGTGTTGAATTATTTTCATTATTTTTGTTTATTCGCTAAAAAAATTCTTGTTTTTGAAGTATTTTTTCGAGATGTTTCGCAGACCTACTGGGATGCATAACATAACTGTATACTCTACGATATCAACATGAATGCTCAGGATTTACAAAAGATTGACTGAAACTGAGACTCCTTTGGAGAAAACTAAAAAAGAACCCCACCATATCTTTCCAAATGAAATTTGGATAATTTCAAGTCAATTTAGTTGTGAATTCTATTTGGAATTTGTCATATTTGATCTTACAACTGAACAAAAATAACACTAATTAATTTTTTGTTTTCTTACAAAATTGAGAAAAATCTGAAGAGAATTTTCTATATTTTATTTCGAAATGAGAAAATTTTAAAGATATTAGCATTTTACATTTCAAATTTAGAAAATTCCATTAGAAATCAATTCTGCAATTTTAACTTTTAAAGTCGACTCTATTTTTACACATAGAGTTTTGTTCATTTTGTGTATGAAAATCTCAAAGAAATATTTAAATTTTCGAACATTTTGATTGGTTGAAAATAATTTAACCAATCAGAATGCTCCAAAAATAAACTAGGTGAAAGCATACTGCCACTCAAAATTTTAACCAAAGCCGACTTTACCTCTTTCACTATCCTTGTATACTAAGGTTATGACTCATTTTTACTAAAAATTTTACCTATCAGGCAATTCTAAATTAATAATAAAAATCATGTTTGCGGGCCATTTTGGCAAAAAAAAAACATTTCGCACCAAATGCAATTTCTAAAAATAATTTTTGCTCGGGGATTTTGCTTAATTTACATAACGAATTATTACAAGAATTATTGCAAACGACAGAAATGTATCCAAAAGTCCCTCCAAAAAGGTTTCGTAATTTTTACCGTGAATAGGAGAAATATTTTAATTAAACTAAAAAAATATAGACCAAATTTCAACCCTTTTGGTGCGGGAAACTTTTTTGACAGCAGCTAAAAAGTAAGATTGCGTTTCTTAATATTTTTTATTGTCTTTTTGGGTTTGGCATGTAAAATTTGATATTTGCAAAAAAATTAATGTTCTTTAGCATTAAAGGAATTAAATATGCTAAAATCCCAAACGTATTTAACAAATTGTGAAAAATAATCCGTTGTAGGCATGTCCCTATCCGGATTTCATTCTTGCCTAAGGAAATCGTCAGGGGACGACGATCTTTAGTTTGACTCTAGATCATAAACTAATATCACTTTCTGTTTAAATTATTTTCAAATTAAAGAAAGATGATACAATTTTTACAAGTAAATTACAAAGAATAAACATTTTTTGAAAGAATTCGATAAGACCAGCAAGACAGAATACGTAATTTCGGCTTTCGCTACAAAGCCATCATCAGTGCCTTTCGCCTTGAATGGGTTAATAATTGTCTACTTATGTGACAGTGGAAAGCAAATCGCATTTGTTATCAACAACTCAAATTAGACTAATATCAACGAAATCTAACAATGCTATTTTTATCCTTTGTTATTATTACTCTTTTTTGCTTTAAACCTAAATCCTTAAAATATCTCAGCTGATTCTATTTAACTATGTGTATGATAACCACAGATTATTTGAATTACAACGAACCGTTAAATGTATGTTATTTAAATTATATTTTTGCATCGCGTCAATGTGTTTTTTCTAAGATCAATCAAAAGTCATAACCCTATTGTACACTGCAGTGTACACATCTTAAAAAGAATTTATAAAATTTAATAGTGCAAAAAAACCTTATACTTTTTGCAAATAAGTTTAATAGTATTTTGGACTTCAAATAAAAATCATTATATGTATAAGCAGTCCAACATGACAATATGGTCGCGATATTTGTTAACGAATTCTAATTCTTTGAATATATCAAAATCTCTGAGAAAAGGGGGTTTTGGTATTTCTCATAACCTAATGAAGATATATAATTGAAATTTGGCATATGGAAAATCTACGAAACAGGTCGATTTCAGATTTGAAAAATGCAAAATTTCAAATTAGTGGCACACGGTTTTTTCTAGATTAACTTATTTAAAATACATTAAAAAGAAGTAATCTGTTCGCGTGAATAAATTTTTTTTGAGTGCTGAAAAAGTTATAAACAAAAAACCGCACACATTTTTGTTAATAAATATTTTAAAATTTTTGGATATTTCGGGCATGCGACCACATATTTTCAAGTTGCTTTTCCGTGCTGAGTCCGAATTTGGTCTCCAAATTTTTCCAGCACATCTGGTTTTTGAGCAAATTGAGGTCAAAGTTACCAAAAACCTTTTCTGGCTATTTTTGAGTTGTTTTTACACACTTTTACCTCGATTTAATGAAAAAAGATGACACAAATTTTTTAATCATCACGGCAATTTTATTCGAAAATGCATTTATTTAATTTTTTTTTATTTAATTTAAGTCTATGGAATTACATCCTTACAGACTATAATATATATTGAAATAGTACAACTAAATATAATGTTAAATCTAGGTATTTAAAAACAGTATTATATTTCGTTTTATAATGCCTATATCTATAGAATAATTGATAAAGTCATACATTTCAATAAACTGACGACATACTCTTCTGAGAGGATCAGCATTAGCATAGGTGGTTTGCACGACTTGAAGATACTTGAACATTTATATTGCTGAGCAGGAAGTCAGAAAAAGTATTACCATTTAGCAGGTTGACTAGGAATACAGTATTGAGCATTATTCTTCGGCTTCTTAATGTAGGCAGCCTAATACTTGCTAATCTATCGGTGTACGGTGGAAGATCCTCCAAACGGTTCGGAAAAGTGCTCCTTAAGCAAAACAGAAGAAATTGTTTTTGAACTGATTCAATACGGTTACTATGAACTGCAGTATCAGGATCCCATATAATTGATCCATATTCCATGATTAGCCTTACCATAGACGTATATAGTTGCTTAGTTATGCTATGATCGATAAACTCTTTGGCCCATCGCTTTATAAAAGCAAGCACACCACGAGCTTTATTTTTCGTCATCGTAATGTGCTTAATAAAGTTTAATTTAGGATCTAGTAAAATACCAAGATCTAATAATTCATCAACAGATTCCAGAACATGACTACCCAAAAAATAGAGGCAGAACGAGTTCCATTTTCTTGTGAAACGCATGTGTTTACATTTTTTAAAATTTAAATTCATGAGATTATGATTGCACCACACATAAAAACCATCCAAGTCCTGTTGTAACAAGATTCTTGCCGAAGATGTTTCAAATGTAAGAAAAATCTTCACGTCATCAGCATACATCAGAATATTGCCATACTTTATCGCATTAGGGAGGTCATTTATGAAAAGTATAAACAATAACAGCCCCAAATGACTACCTTGTGGTACACCGGAGGTGGCAGTAATATTTTTAGAGGTGATATTGTTAAAATAAACTTTTTGTTTTCGTAGAGTCAGGTATGATTGAATCCAATTTAGCGTTATTCGAGTAAAACCCATTAAATATAATTTCCTTATTAGTAGATCGTGGTTGACTACATCAAAAGCCTTGCTAAAGTCAGTGTATATAACATCAGTTTGTTGTCGATTTGTAAATCCGCGATTAACCAAAGTGGTAAGTTGCAAAAGATTAGTAATTGCGGAACAACCTTTTCTGAAGCCATGCTGATATGGTGATAAAATAGATGAAGCTTGATGACTCAGAGAATCTGTAAGACATTTCTCAAAGAGTTTAGGCATAATACTCAATTTAGCTATCCCTCTATAGTTGTTTACATTTGATTTGTTTCCAGATTTGAATAAAGGGATTATAAAGGACGCCTTCCAAAATTGTGGAAAATAACCATACTTTATTGATACATTAAATATAATTTTTAAGGGGGTGGCTAAGGCAAGATAACAGTTTTTTAAAATACAGTTTGGAACACCATCAGGACCGCTAAGAAAGGATGATTTTACGTTTTTCATATACTTTATGATTTGCCAGGTATTTACTGAAGGAAATGATAGAGGTTGGTGTTCCCCAATTGGATATGGGTAAATTTTAGAGCTGTCATAGTGAGCATCAGAGTATGTTGTGGCAAAAAAATCAGCAAACAGATTACTTATAATTAAGTCATCACTTGATTCAGTATTTAAGTTCTTCATTACTTTTGGAAAGCCATTCGATTTTCTTTTAGAATTAACGAATTTATAGAAAGATTTTGGATCGTGTTTAAAATTAAGTTTCATGCTATCCAAATAATTTGAATATAATTTCGTATTAAGTAGGTTGTACTCAGCACGAGCAACAGAATATTTGCCATAGTGACGAAGTGAACCAGATTTTTTGTAATTTTTGTAATGTTTGTTTTTTATATTTTTGAGCCTTGACAGTTGTTTTGAGCTCCGGGGAGGGCTCGAATGTTCAAACGCTAATGCTTTCGGAACACACTCGTCTAGATAGTCCATAATAGTTTTGTAAAATATATCAATCATTGCATCAAGATCCCATTTGAGATTGATAACAGCTCTAACCAGTTTGTATTGCTGAGAAAAAAATTTAGATCATTATAATTGGTACGCTTAAAACAGAATACTTTTACTTTTTTATCCGCTGGTTTACATTTTTGAACAGTAGGGATATTGTAGGTAATTTCAATGGTTGGGTGGTGGATATCTTCGGGTTTGGTAACAGGATCAAAACGAGTTAATGAACATTCAGTTGGTTCACTTAAAAATACCAAATCTAATAACTTTCCGGAATAGTTGTAAACACCATTTATTTGAAAAAGGCATAAATCGTATATATTATTGAGAATGTTATCAATCCAATCTTCAGATTTAGATGGAGTATAAAAAAACGAATCTGGTAAAAACTTCCATGACACTGAAGGAAAATTAAAATCACCAAAAGTAAATACTGAATCATCTGGTTCAGTTGTTGATAATACAGATCTAATGTTTTCATAATGTTTAAAGCAGATCAGTTCATCAGACCTCGGTGGAATATATGAACAGGTAATAATAATAATTTTATGTTTCAATTTTATACGAACAGCAATAAATTCTATTTCATGAAAAGTATTAGATATTATTTCTTCGCACGAAAAAAGGCTGGATACTGTTATTAAAACACCACCACCAATAGTTTCAGTTTCTCGATCACGTCTAAATATGTTGTATTTATTACTAAGAATTTCTGCGTTTAACCAAGTTTCAGTTAAAATAATAACATGGTGATTGAAGTCAAAACTTTCGATGAACAGATTGGACAATTTTGTGTTTAATCCACGAACATTTTGATATAACATGTATAACTGGTTATCAGATAAAGCAGTTAGTTTTTTTGGTTATTTGGTGCAGTTGAGAAACGTAACGTTCTGGGTTCTTTGATTTTCTTTAAATATATATTCACGTACCAGTGTATTATCGGGCCAGAAAGAAGGATCAACTAGTTGTTTCAACAGATCAGGTGGAGCACTCAATTTAAACGATATAATGCTTCTTGGTCGAGAATAAGAAAATTTATTTATTAAAACGTCAACATCAGAATTCAGCTTTGATTTTATATAATATTCAATCTCATCAACAGTTGTATCAGAAGCGAAGCGTGATATAAATATAGATTTTTTTTGGAGGTAAAATGCGCAAATTTCTCTGAACACAATTATCATTGTTTAGAATTGGAGATGGTTGTACATTTAAAATTTTTGATTTAACTTTTTTAGTTTTGTTATTGGAAATTGAATTTTGTGTTGTATTAGAAGTTGTAGAAGTAAGAGGAGTATTAGATTCTGCATTATTGTTTAAAACGGAAGGACCAGCTGGACTTACGGCTGTATTTGTCTTGTCTGTATTCCTGCATAGTCGCGCTATATTTCCATTATTGATTATAAATAATGTTGTGTTTTTAATTTTTCCGTCCGTCCTTCCGTCTGTCTCTCCATGTATTTTGTGCGTACGCTACAGGTCGCAAATATTAAGATTTTTTTGTAAAATTTTGTAGACCGATTTATATCGGCCCAAGGACGAGGTCTATTGATTTTGGTTTAAATCGGTCTATGTTTGGACTTGTGCCCATATAAATTTCCCTCAAAACTGCAGCACAAAATTTAATGGCACATCCACAGTTTAAAGAATTATGGGATCAAATATGTCTTGAATGGCACATACCTTGATTACTATTATTATCTGAAGGTGCTAAACGGATCGGAGGAATTTCGTATTCTCTACAACATATCTTTCTCCAAAATTCGCTAAAAGGTTAAATTCAAATTGAAGACACATCCACAGTTTTAAGAACTATGGAGTCCAATCTATCTGGAGCGGTAGATCTTATCATAGCTGTCATTATGTAAAAGTGCTAAACAGATCGGATTTTATTTTTAGGCTTTATATCAATTTTCGCTGTACAATACGCAAAAAATCCAACTTTAAATTGACTAGCACATCCACAGATAAAAGAATTAATGGCTGAATGATATATATCGCAATTAATATTGTTGTGTGTAAGTGCTAAAACGATCGGATTATCCGTTTGGTTTCTACGTCACTTTTAGCTCCAAAAATCTATGAAAAGCTACAAAATTTAACCTAAAATGGGGGACACCAAACTAATAGTACGATGCATTTAGCACTTACACACAATAATAGTATCACCGATATATACCGATCACGCAGGACTGCAAATAATTATTTCTCAAACTGCGGATGTGCCTTCAAAAAATATCAAATTTCAAGTTGTTCACGCATAGAGGTGAAGAGATTATTATAGTCATATTTTCTTTATTTTTGAAGGCACACTTAGTAATTTGATCTCAATTTTTTTGTTTACTTGAAAGTTATATGTCAGTATCAAAAAATTTTCAATTGCATTGAGGCTGAAGGCGCAAAAATTTAAAATGTTTGAAATTACTCTTTATTCAAAAAACAGAGTTACAGAGTTAGTTGTTTCTAATTGAGGGCACCTATTTTTTCAACAAGTGGGAGATTTTCTAACATCATAATTATTATCCACCAAAGGTTTGGGGCGATTTCCTTTTATGCTAAAAAAGATATAACCAAAAGAGTTGAAAAACTCTGGAAAGTTACAAGCAAAATTAGGGTAAATTAGGGTAGTTTTTAATTGAGTAGAGCACATTAGCAGTATAAATATGAAAATTTAAGATGTTCGCCTGATTAAGCTCGTTGCCTGGAAAGTGCTGATACCATCAAAAATATTATATGTTGTTATTAAAATGGTTTAAATCCCGAATTACATGGAATCGCCCGGTTCCGTAGATTTGCCATATACAGTGCGTGATAATACACTGGAAACTTTTACAAAATTTTGATTTTTCTTATTTAAGAGTTTGATGATTTAGAGTTAACCTTATGCATAAAATGTGTATTGAACGTTCGTACACATTATTTTATAAAAAATAAACACAAAATATAGCAAAATAATTGTTTATAAACATGTTAACAAATATTTAGACATTAACTAAGTATTACTAGACTAATGTGTTTAATTTAAAAAAAATAGGCATTAAATGGGTAAAAGTTCACTCATACAAATAAGTCCGTAAAAATAGCAGAAAAAGCTACTAAAAATTAGTTCAAAATGATGCTGCAGAAAAAACTGCTAATATTAGCAGAATCAGTTTGCTAAATATTAATAAAATGAAAACAGCAAAAAAAAAACTGTTAAATCTACAAAATTTTTGCTAAACTTTTCTTAAATCAACAAAACTTTTGCAGATTACTAGTGGACTGGAAAAAGGTAAAAAAGGAGCAAATGAAATGAAAATTAATAAATAAAAAATAAATGTGTATTTAAAAACATACTTGGGACCAGTTTATTGAATGTGCCAATTAATTGACATTTTTTTCAATTGGCATTGTTCAATGACTAAATGCCCATTTATAATTGATGAAAGAAGTATTTGTTTTCATGTTTTAATAAAAGAATAAATTAAGAAAAAAATTAAAAGTTCGCGTATTTCTTATATTTTTTTTATATTACAATGCTTTTTCTTCAATTATGTGTATATTTCATTACCATTGTTTTCATCAATGCAAATTGAAAAAAATTTCATTGGCATTATATTTAATCCTTTAATTCCCAGTGGAACATAGGGAATTTCATTATCACCATTCATTGGCATTGAATGGTGATAAAATTTTTTGGCATTGACATTGAGATAAAGTAATGCCAATTATATTTCAATGCCAATGAAAATTTCCCAAGAATGATCTTTTGTAAAAGTGGTAATATTTATAGACAATAATATGTTAACCCATGATACAACCATACTAGGTAGATGCATTAGAACAACAAACCATGGTTGGCAAGCAATACCTCTAAAATACCGTTATCGATTCAAAACCCTTTCAACTGACTACCGTTACCCCTAAAATATCGTTACCGAAATAAATGAAATATCGATATCCTTAAAATACCATTACCGAAATAAAATAATTGCACGTGGTTATTGAGTATTTTTCGTACTTTAAGTTGGTAAATTGGTTCCGTTTTTAATCTCGTTTGTTTTTTGTAAAAAAAATGCTGGATGCATCGAAATAACTGACTACCGTTATCCTTAAAATGCCGTTATCGAAATAACTAAAAAACCGTTATCCTTAAAATACCGATACCGAAATAAATGAAATAGCGTTACCCTTAAAATACCGTTACCAAAATTATCTAAAATAGCGTTACCCTTACCGATAACCGCATCGTCTCGGTTACTATCCATGCAACAAACAACAACAAAAAATGTAATCGGCTACTTTTGATACATAGTGAAAGCATACGAAAAAACCCCTGAACTGTCATAATAAAACCCTGAACTGTCAAACTCTCATGCATCTACCTAGTATGGTTGTATCATGATTAGGGTATTCAATCGATTAATCGTTATTCGATTAATGGAACAATTTTTCTCAAAAATTATTCGAATAATTCAAAATGTCCAAATTTCGAATAACGAATAATTCGAATAATTTCTTACAATTAATCGAAATTGGTAGAAAATTACAGAAATGTTTAAAAAATATAAATTTTTTATTAATACTACGTTTATACTTGAGCAAAACCACCTAGTTTTTGTAGAAAACTAGTTTTTGTTTGCTTTTTTGTATGCGTTTTGACAAGTTAAAAACTACACGCGACAAAAACCAGGTAGTTTTTGCACAGGTATAAATGTAGTATAAAGTAAATGTGTTAAAAACTCAAAATTTTTTTAAAAAAATTGTGCTAAATAATTTGCTGAAGGCTTGTGCCTATCCTGATTTCATTCTGGCCTAAGAAAATAATTAAGGGACGACCTTTTAGAATTTGTTAGCTTCAACCTAATGAGAATTTCATGTTTTAAGTAGGAGCGTCAATAAACATCTTTAATTCCAAAGTTTGCTTTGTCATCTTCCAAATTACTACCCTGTTGCTGTGACTTATTTAATAAAGTAGTGGTATCTATTTACCTATAATAAATTTTTTATTATTTTTTACGACCTTTTAAACGTTGATATTAAGTGAAAGCATTAGTAATTATTGTAATTAATGATCATTAGAATTATTAATTATAATTAATGCTCAATGTAATAAAGCTGGTTTAGTGAGCACTCTGAATTAATAAAATAAAGGGATGGAGATACGGAAACGTAGAGGGAAAATCAATTCTCAACAGAATTCCTCACTACATTTACGTTTTTTATGTATTCAATGCATACGAAAGAGATACAAATTAATCTACAGGGTCTTATATTCTTCTTTCGGGTGTGGTTCTCCCCGATTGGGATAAAATTTTAATACGTGAAAGAGGGGACAGAAAAAATAATGACAACATATGATCTCAATTATTACATTTTTTTTATTTTTATGAATTTCAGAAGAGTTACTGAATTGATTTTTGTTCCTTTTTTAAATAAAATTATTAAAAACACAAGTGTATGTATATTATTTTACAGAAAAATTTTTCGAGTAATCGATTAATTTTAAAATTCTTAACCGGTTAAGAAAAAAACCCGAATAATTATTTGTACGATTAATCGATTAAAATAAAAAGCCGATTAATTGAATACCCTAATCATGATGTTAACCATAACAAAATGTATTTCAGAGACCCTTCTTTTGATTTTTATTGTTTGCTGATCGGATATGTACTTCCGAATTTATTTGAGTTTCCATTTTCACCTCTAAAGCTCCACCCACAGGAAAGAAGGTGTGGCCGATTAAAAATATTGTATTCTTTAAATAAGCTTAAAAAGTACAATATTGGGGGAAAAAATTAGGGTCATCCCCGTAAACTCCACTTGCCCCCCAGAGATACTTTTAATCACAAATTTTCATATTAAAATGGTTCGTCCAATATAAACCTTGATCTTTGAAAATTAATGTATTACGATAAATAGAAACTTTTCTCATAAATTTTAATAATTTAGATATTTTATGAGTAGGACAAATTTTCAACCATTTCATTTAGCTTTATTTAAAAACTTTTTGCATTATTTTTGTCGAGTTAAAAATATGCAGTAAAAATTTATGAGTCAGTTAACATTTTGTTTATAAGCGCTCCAAAATTGGTGGTTTAGTTTACAAAAAATTTATAAAATTAACAAATCTTCTGTTAAAAATTAGTAACTAGAATTCAGCAAAATACTGTAAAGTTAGCAAATTTATTGTTAAAAATTAGTAACTAAATTCAGCAAAAAAATAGTAAAAAAATTTGTAAGTTAGTAATGTGGAGGTAGCAAAGAATGAACTAAAAATTAAATTTTAACTAAAAATTAGTTAAAAATTTGTTAAGTTGAAGTACTAAAAGTTTTACTAACTATTCTACAAACTTTTCTCTATGAGAGTTCTAAATATAAAAGAGTAGTTGGAAAAGTCAAATTATTTAGTCAAAAGTTGGAAAGAAAATATAAAATCGAATTTTTCAAACGCGAAATAAAGTTGAATTCAACAATGCATAAGTCCAATATTTGTAGTATAACTTTAAAAAATATAATGCAATATGAAAACCATTTGTACGTGCACAGAAACCAAAAGAATTTTTGCTTTAATTGTCTACGGGAAAACTGTTTAAAGATCTTTTCAAACTACCATATCTTCAAAATTCATTTGTATAGATACCATCACAACAAAATAAAATAAAGTGAATCTAAAAAGGAATATGCGTACGAACTTTGCGTTTTCAAAACGGACGACCAAAGAACTATTGTATCCCATAATGTTATGCACCTGGAAAGTAAAGAAAAAATATCCGGTCCAATTGAATACTGCACTAAATCATTTAATTCAAAACCGTAGTTTAAAGTGCACCTTTTTAAGCCCAAATTAGTTTGGTATTCAAGTGAGGTGAAATGAGGTATCGTAAAGTAGAAATCTATTTTCAGTAGATTTTCTGACGTCAAATCTACTTACAAACTATGTAGTTGTTTGTACTATCACTAGTTGAAAGTAAACAGCTGACACGATACTTTCGATACTACCACATTAATGGAGCTTTAGACATCACAAGAAAAATATTACAAGAAAAAACATTGACATTATGCATTTATTTATTTATTTAATTTAGTCTATGGAATTAATCCTTACAGACTATAATATTAAGACTTACATAATTTTAGAAAATATTATAAGCGAACTAAGTGTTTAGAATTAAAATGATAGTACATTTTATGCAATTAACGTTATTTGAAAAATCAATATAATTATAAAATTCATTAAAATCGTTGCACATTCTTATAATAGGATCCGCGTCAGCATAGTTTTGACGGAAAAACGGAGTATAAAGCGGATTGTAATATCTCGTTGGACGTTGAGGGACATTAAACACAAGGTTACTGACAAGAAATTCAGAGCATACATCACCATTAATCAGCTTGAATAGAAAGGTAACATTCATCATTTTTCTTCGGCTTTCCAAGGTAGGTAACTTGATGCGAGCCAGTCTGGTCGAATAGGATGGAAGTTCGGCCGCAGGCCCCAAATAAAAGCTCCGCAAACAGAAGAGCAGAAACTGTTTTTGGACGGATTCAATCAATTGCACACGAACATTTTGTTGAGGATCCCAGATAATGGAACCATATTCCAAAATTGGCCTCACAAGGGCAGTATAGAGTGACATTCGGTTCGACGAATTCTTTGGCCCACCGTTTAATGAAAGAAAGTACGCCACGAGCTTTATTTACAGTCAAAGTAATATGTTGTATAAAAGTAAATTTGGCATCGAAAAGAACACCAAGATCATGAATTGTGTCTTCTAACTCCAACTTGTAGCCACCCAAAGAGTAGTAATTAGGATCACAAAACTTTCTAGAAAATCGAACGTGTTTGCATTTTTTCAGGTTTAACTCCATTAAATTTAAACAACACCATTCATGGAAGCTATCCAAATCCTCTTGAAGACATGTGTGATCAGCAAAATTATCAAAGCTATGAAAGATTTTCACATCATCAGCATACATTAAGACATTTGAATATTTTATCGCTAACGGTAGGTCATTAATAAAAAGAGAAAACAAAATTGGTCCAAGGTGGCTACCTTGGGGTACTCCGGAGCTAACAGTAATATTCTTAGATACTGCATTGTTGAATAAAACACGTTGTTTTCTGCTGTTCAGGTATGATTTAATCCAGTTCAGACAGTTTTTGGTAAATCCCATTAAATAAAACTTTTTAATAAGGAGATTATGATTAACTTTATCGAAGGCTTTGCTAAAGTCTGTGTATATAGCATCAGTATGTTGACCATTAGTAAAACCCCGGTTAACTACAGCTGTAAGATGTAATAGATTTGTAGTGGTAGAGCAACCTTTGCGGAAACCGTGTTGAAACGGAGACAGTATGGAAGAGATTTTATGACATAGTTGTTCTGTTAGGCATTTCTCAAACAATTTAGGTATTGTACTCAGTTTAGCGATTCCTCTGTAATTTGTTACAACTGACTTATTACCAGATTTAAATAAGGGTATAATATAGGAATCCTTCCAATGTTTAGGAAAGTACCCATATTTGATGGATATATTAAACATGATACATAAAGGAGTACCCAAGGCATGATAACAATTAGTTAGTACGCAGCTGGGTACGCCATCAGGTCCATGAGAAAACGAAGATTTAAGGCTTTTAAGACATTTTTCAATATCTGATGTAGTAAGAAGTGAAAAAGATATAGATTGTTGTTCAGTCAGAGGAATTGGATAATTATCAGAATCAACGTAGAGAGTATCAGAGTAAGTAGTGGCAAAGAAGTCGGCAAACATGTCACTTATAACAAAATCATCGCTAGATTCTTTTGTTAAATATTTTAAGACAGCTGGATATCCACTGGATTTCCTCTTTGAATTTACAAATTTATAAAAAGTTTTCGGATCACGTTTAAAATTTAGTTTCACGTTGTTAAGGTAGTCATTATATAAATTCATATTGAGTAAATTATATTCAGCACGTCCAATAGAATATTTACCATAATCACCAAGTGAACCAGATTTCTTATAATCTTTATATCGTTTGTTTTTTAAATTTTTTAACCTCGATAATTGTTTAGAGCTCCACGGAGGGCCAGAGTGTTTACGTACAGAGTATTTTGGTATACATTCTCCAATATAATTCAAAATTGTTGCATAAAAAGTGTCGACCATTGCATCAATAGTATTTGGATTGCCATTGGAAACAGATAACAATTGTAGCCAGTTTGTATTAAATAGAAGAAAATTTAAATCATTATAATTAGCACGTTTAAAACAGAAAGTTTTCACATTGTCTATTATTTTGCGATTAGACAGCAATGGTAAATTACAGCTTACTTCAATAGTAGGTTGATAACGGTCCTCAGGTTTTGTAATCGGATATGTACGTTTTAAAGAGCAGTCTGCAGGCTCATTTACAAACACCAAATCAAGCAGTCTTCCAGTTTCGTTGTAAATATTATTTATTTGAAAAAGGCATAATTCCGATAAAAGTTCTAAGAATTCATCAATCCAGTCATTTGATTTAATTGGGGCATAATAGAAGGAATCCGATAAAAATGTCCAAGATACTAATGGTAAATTAAAATCACCAAAAACAAAATTGAATATTCAGGTTTTGCTCTTAAAACGACTGATTTTATAGACTTCAAATGTTCATCATATATTGATCTATCAGATTTTGGAGGAATATATGAACAAGTTATAAAAATATTTTTACACTTCATCCCAAATTATTCCGATTCAAGACGAAGATGTTGTGCCGAAAAATAGTGATATGGTGAATTCGGATAATGATGGCGAGGTTAATTCAAGTTATAATTTCAGTTTAGTTAACACTTTTATTCAATTGAAATATCAGCACCAAGTCACCGATAAAGCCATTAATTTCTTAGTATCAGAGCTGAAAGACTTATTTGAGAAACAAAATTTTAAAAATAATCAACAATTTAAAGAGATATATAATAAGTATTTCAGCATTGAAAATCTCAATGATCCCGTACAAAAGAGATCAATTATTTAATAAAAAGGAAAGTTATGTAAAACCTGTCGAAATTTATCTTGGTATTAATCAATATCATAAAAAATGTATTTATCATTATATTCCTATACTCGAAACTTTAAAGAGTTTATTAAGTGCCCAGCTAAAAATCGACATATATGAATACATACAGGTGAAATGTATGTTCATGCATGCTCATAAACATGCATTCATGTCCATACATGGATACATAAATCTCCATACATGCATCATATATTTCCACACATGTGCATTAACGAAATTTGAGGTAATATCTACATGCATGTTCATGAGAGTTCATGCGTGTTCATACATATACGCACATGTAGATATTGGCTCATATGAATAAAAAATAGATATTACTAATAGGGGGAAATACAGGGTTTTTTAAGCAATTACTTCACAAATCCAGTCTGGTGGGAGTAGACTAGATATTTAATTTTTTAATTTTCGTTTACATTTTATGCTATTCTACCAGCCAATTGGTAAATTTGGAGTTAAAAGCCATTCCTAAGCCCAAAGTAATTACTTCGAAGTAATTGCTAAATTTTATTCATATGACCCATTACCTCAAATTTCGTTAATGCACATGTGTGGACATATATGATGCATGTATGGAGATTTATGTATCCATGTATGGACATGAATGCATGTTTATGAGCATGCATGAACATACATTTAACCTGTATGTATTCATATATGTCGATTTTTAGCTGGGTGATGAAAATTTGTATCAGCTTTTCAATTAAGAAAAAACAAATAAAGAAAACATTTATTGTGATTATAATGATGTGTCAATATATAAAAACAGTAACTTTTTTAATGAGAGCAAAAAAAATGAAATTATACTTTTTCAAGACGCATTTGAATAGTGTAATCCTCTGGGATCGTCGAAAAGAAAGCACAAGTTAACAGGAGTATATTCTACAATAGGAAATATACGAATTCACTATAGATCACACATACAAAACATCCAACTTGCGCTGTTTTGTAAAGATAGTTACATTAAAGAGTTTGTATTTGAAGCAGTTTTAAAACCGTTCATTGAAGATTTAAAATTACTGGAAAATTTTGGAATACAAGTAACTATTAACAACAATGTGAAAATCCTACGAGGAAGCTTGGTAGCTGTACTTGGTGACAATTTGGGTAGTCACCAAATTGGTGGATTTACTGAAAATTTTAATGCGAGTAAATATTTCTGTAGGTTTTGTTTCATAACAAGAGAATCCCTTAAAGAGTATGATGTAGAAAAAAAAGATGAACGAACCTGTACTAATTACAACGAATGTCTTGAAAACGCTGATACAGATCCAATGGGAGTACATAGAAAATCGTGTTTAAATCAACTTGACTTTTACAATGTCACTGAGGGCCTTCCGTCTTGTTTGGCTCACGTGTAATTCCATACGACCTTATGGAAATACTAAAATATTTTTGAATAAATAACGTAATTTCAATTAATTATTTTAATATGTTCTTTGTAACAACAAAAAAATTATTTAAATTAAGACTTTCGTTTGAATTAAGTATGAAAAAAATTCCCGGAAAAGCAGACGAGGTTCCACATTTTCTGTTTACGTTTCCATTACTTTTCCAAAACACTTCTGTAAATTATGAAGATCCAGTATGGAATTTTTTGACATCAATGATTGAAATGTGCCGATTAATACACTGAAAATATTATTACAGTAACAGACTGTAGTTTATTTAAAAATTTATCCATACAATTATTTTTAAATGATTATACAGTTAAAATACAAAGAAATATATTTTTTAACTGTTTTTGTCGTTTATTTAAAAAATAAATTACATTTAAATACGGATTTTCTGTTACAGTTAATATTTTCATTTAAAATGTTTTATTAGAAAAAGAATTCCTTTTCGATATCTAGGTCAGTTAAAAAAACGAAATAAACTAAATATCATTTATTCTTACGGATTTTGTAGTTAATTTTTTGAAATTTAAAAAAACGAAAGAAATGAAAAATCGTTATTTTTTAAGAATTTTGTAGTTTATTTATTCACATTTAAAAATAAATTAAAAGTTCTTTTGATTTAAATGAAAAGTCAGTAGACTGGTTTTCAAATGATTTTTCATTTATTTTAAATTACATATTCAGTTAATTTAAACTACAAACTATTTTGAGTGTATGCAATTCGGAAATTCATAAAAATCAGATAAATCTCCTTGATTATTATATAAATAATTACATGCTATCTAGAAGAGAATGTTTTCTAGCAGTGTCTTTGCATCCAAAACACCATTATATAAAGCACTACCCACAACAAATAAAATGTTTTGGACCTATTCTATTTTATTTTAATTCCGGTTTTTGTTATGCTCCCATTTTTTCTTTCTCATACTCTCACCAATGTTGTCAACTCTATTGTTATTTTTGCTGGTGTTCACTACATTAAAGAGTACAGCTAACAAAGGCAATCAATGGCTCTTCTGGCTCTTCTAAATCTTTTTCTATTTTTTTTGCAAAAAAAAAAAAATAAAATTTTTAAATTAATAAAATTTTGTTTTCTTTATTCAATTGAGGTATTGAACATTATTAGTAGCTCGTTAGTTCATCGCTTAGCATTGTATATTATGTTTGTAGTAAACTAAGAGACATGTGAGTGGCATAAATTCTCCTTGTTATATATAACCAGTGTTGCCAAAACTTATTTAGGAAAAAATGCTAGATTTTTTTGAAAAAAATGCTAAAAATTGCTAAAAAGTAAAAAAATATGCTACAAAAAATATGCTAAAAGTTTTTTTTTTATTAAATTCGTTAAAAGAAAGTATTTCAGTAACTTTTTACAATTAAATTGAAATCAAGATATGTACAATTATGCCTTCAATTAATTTTGTTAACTAACTGCCTGTTTTTATAAAAAGAATCAGACGAATTCGTTAAAAAATTTGTATGAAAAACACAAACTTAAAAACATTTTGCTTTAAACTTTTTTGCCGCATCTGTTCTGCATAGATGGTTTCAAAAATTTGTGCAAAAAGTTTGAAACAAATACGTTTTCAAATTAGTATATTTCATACAAATTTGTTAACGAATTCTTCTGATTCTTTTTACAAAAACACCCATTAAAATTATATAAAAGATTAATTAAAAACAGTTCAAAAGTTAATGCTTGTAAAAAATCATAAAACCTTTAAAATAAGTTCAAAAAATTAGGTTTTTTGCGAAGAAGTGCTGGTAATGTGAAATACCCATTATGTTTTTTCAGTTTTCTGCCAAAGTTCTGTATGTTCTGTATCCCGTTTTAAAATTTCAGCATCTTTTACTTTAAAAAAATAATTTTCGCGGTCAGGTTTAAACTTTTTTTCTGTTAGATTTTTGATATGATTTAATGAAAAAATGTATAGGTGTTAAACTTAAAAAAAAATTGGAACTCACTGAAATTCTTAAAACATAGGAAAACACTAATTTCACGGAGATAGGAAAACGCCAATTTTATTTTCTGTCTTACTGAAAATTAACTGTTGCGACTATTCGCAAAACTTCATATTTTATGTCAATAAATAATATGAACGTATAAAAATATTTCCCAAGCGAGCCCTAGTGAGATACACTAACAGAATTATCATCACTTCAGTAATGAATTTCTTCATAGTTTCAATGAATATCCCACTCCTCCAATGAATAAATTATTCAGCCAATGAAGAGCTTCATAAAATTTATAAAGCAATTTCATTTATTATTATTTATTATAGTTGGTTGTTGTCGTTGCTAAGCTAGAGTGGATAAATAAAAAGTATTTGGCAAATGCAAAAAGCGTAGTAAATTGTACCATATTTTACGGCTGTACAAAATATATCTAATGATGGAATTCATAAAATTATAAAGTTTCATAGAATTTTATAATAAGCTTAATTCAATTAATGAAATGCCTTATCAATGTTTCGAAAAAATTAATATGATTTATAAAAAAATTTCATAGTCCAAAATTAATAATAAAAAATTAATAAAAATAAATAAAAATTATAAGATAATTCTCGCAGTATGAAAATTAATGCACATCACTAAAACTCGGGCTTATGGTTATATAAAACTATTGTATTTGAGAATTAAATTTTTAATTTAAAATTCTAATTGTATGAAAATTTTTAAAAATTAATGAAATGACGATATTTTATAAAAAAATTAAAAAAAAAGGAAATACTATTGAACAATTTCATATATATAAACAATATTTTCATTAAATTTATGAAGATATAATTTATGAAATTCAATAATTTTTTTAATGAAATTATGAAATTTTATGAAAGAAAAGATATGAAAAATTTTATAATATTAATTAAATATTATATACATTATGAAATTCTTCATTGATTCTACGAAAAAAATTCTATGAAATTATATCATTAATATCATGAAGGATAATTCTTTCACATTAACTTGCGGTAAAAGTTTTTTGAAGATAAAAAAATAAATTGTTTTATGTTCGGTTATATTCAAAATTAAATCGTAAAATAAGATGTTTAATGATTCAAACAATGAGGGCTAGAATAAGGAGGATTTACTGCACTCAACCCTTTTTAAAAGGTCTCCAAATTGTAATAGACAACTGGGATTTTGAAACTGTAGTGATATTTTAATACATATTCAGAATATAATAAACAACACAAAGAAAACGTAAAATTTAATTAAAATCGTTTAAAAAAATCTAAAATAATTAATTAAAAGTACCACTATTAACACAATTTTAGCATTTTATTATAAACTCTAAAAATCCCAGTTCATTTGATAAAACAAGAGCCGTGAATGTTTGTTTGTTGATTCAATGTTTGTTACGTTTTTATATCGGAAGCAACAGTAATAATATTTTTATAGCATAAAACTCCAAATTAATGCAAAATATTATAAAAAAAAGTTTTAAATATGCTAAAAATATGCTAAAATTTTTTGGAAAAATGCTAAAAAAAATGCTATATGCTAGATGATTTTTTTTCATGCTAAAAGCTTTAAAAATATGCTAAATCTAGCATTAAATATGCTAAATTGGCAACACTGTATATAACACATGCTCAACTATGTCGCTACCGCTGTACGTTGTTATTTCGGGCGCTATTTTTCTCAGAGCGTAAATCGTAAGCCTCTGCGCTCTTATTCTGGGCCTACACTTATTCTGGGCCTACACTAAAATGACTGTTTATATAAGTATAAAATTACAATTAAAATTCTTTATTTTTAGATAATGGCTATGTACCCGTGCAAAGTGTGGCGTTGGGATAGCAAAATAAAAAAAACGTTCATGACAAATCATTCATTATCTGATCTAATTCGTGAAGGTATAAACTTTTATAAGGTATACATTTTTATAAGAACAAAAAATCTTTAATATTTCTACTGAGTCCATCAATGATCCGAAAAATGTATCCGTTTTGGTATGTTTAATAGCTGTGGTTTTCTGCAACAAACACAACAAAAATATCTTATATAGAAGGACAAAAATTCGAAGAAAACCACAACTTAATTTCTAAACATACTTGGGATTTTTCATTGGCATTGAAATTTCATTAGCTTTAGTTGGCTAATGCATTTGTTTACAAAAAAAAAAGGGATGGATAGATTGCTTTATATTGGCTGTTTTATAATCAATTGGGATCTCTCTGCGACCTGACCTATTTTGATTATCTGAAAAAATGCATTAAAAACTTAATCAGCGATTTACGTCCTGCAAATAACTATAATGATGGAAAAATTTTCCTTTTTGCAAAAATTTTCCTTTTGGCTAGTTGAAAAAAAATCGCGAAGAAAAGGAAAATTCTTACATCAGTATATTTGTTTGCAGAATGAAAATCGCTGATAAGGTTTTTTAATACAATTTTTGTACCATAAAGCCTTTTTTCGCGTTCCGCCGATATTTTGCAATTTTTCAGGTGCCATTTTGTTAAATATATAATCTAGAAACTATAATACAAAGTTTGGTGGCTAGTTGCAAAAAAAAAAAAAAAATCGCGAAAAAAAGTCGCGGAATAAAATTACAAAAAGGAAAATTCTTGCATCAGTAATATCAAATGAAGAATATCAAATCTTAAGTGGATCTCAAAATACAGCAAACCTCCTCCACTTTGTATTGAGAGCCAGTTTCCAAATTTTATAATACCTTGGGATAAAGTTCCAACAGACATATTAAAAATGCTTCTAAATAATCAAAATCTTGGCAAACGTCTTAATACTTTCGCTAACCTTCTAGTTGATGAAATGCGACAAATTTCTACAAGGATCTCGATGTGTTATTTGCGAGCTGTGGTGCAACAAGCTATTAATAAACATTCAAGTTCATTTTTAGAAAAAGATAATGACGGCAGTATAATTTCTTGCACAAATATACCACTCGTAACCATTATGAGAAATCGCAATAACTTTTTGAACCGCGCGCCAAAAAGGGATATAGATTTAGATAGATATTCCAGTAAAGAACAGAAGAAGAACAAATATTTTCAAGAAAACTTGTCTAAATTGGCAACCCCCAACAATTCATCCACCAGACACAATGGCTACTGTTCAGTACAAAAAAACTACTGTACTAAAGCTTAACGGAACTATTTTAAGCAATGAAAACAGACCCACAATAAAGAACTTTATGGCTGATACATTTGAAATACAAAAACTGTATTTTAACTGCACAAACCCATATCCAACAATGCAGTCAATTAAGTTAGAGTGGCCCTATATTTTTCATAAGGAATATGTTTATGATCATTTCAAACGGATAAGGAATATTTAGCCCTCCACCTTTACTAAACATTTTAAGTCGACTCAAGAAAAAGTTATTCAGTTTCTTAGAAGCCTTAACAAACCATCCATTTCAGATATTTTAACCAAAGAGCCAAATGAATATGGGTTGCTTTTAGCTATAACTAAATACTTTGGAGAAGATGTTGGATTTTTGCTAAAACAGTTTACAGTAAGCTTGTATTAAATAATAATAAAAATATCTTTATTTGGTATTTATTTGAATCCTTTCTCTTTGCAGCTAGGGAAAACTCTTGATGATATAGAAAAGCAAATTCCTACAAACACACCTTTTATTTCTCATGTTGGTACGTACACAGAAAGAATTTACAAAATTCAAATTAAATTTTTAAACACCTTACTCATACCAAATTTGTAACTACAAAACAAACTTTTTAAAAAGGCACCAACAAAGAAATTTGTAAATCCAAAAAAAAATTTCATATTTTTTTTTGTAATTTTGAATTTTTATTTTTAAACAATTTTTATATGAAACATAACAATTTACAAAAGAGTTACAAATATTTCAAACAAAAAAATTGTTGGGAATAAAATTTCAATTTAAAAGAAAATGTGATTGCTTTTACAAATTCCTTTGTTGGTGCCTACTGTTTTTTCTGTGTAGTTTTATTTAGCAAGAAAAAAAATTAAAGAACCAAAATATGTAAGTATATATATGCTATTATTATTAAAATTTTAAACCTTGAAATGTGGAAGTTACGAAGTTTGAAACTTTATAAGCTCTTCTTTTATCACCAAGGGTTCGATGGGTTCTCTTTGATTTTATTTAGATTCGGATATGTAATAAAGGTAGGGTGACCATTTTTTTCTGACTTCAAATCAGTACAAATTTTAAAAAATATCATCCATAAAAAATGATTATGCAGCCAACCTAATTTGTTGTCAATCGAATGGTTTGGTTGAACAACAAAATATTTCGGTTAACCGTTATACCATCCTAAAAAACCTTACACATTTCTGCCTATACAGACCACAAGACAAAATGTTTTTGCCATTAAAAACCAATTTACAGGAAACGGACCCATTATTTAGAAATTTCTATGATCTGTTACCATTCCAGTATGAACGTTTATTCTTCCGAATTTTTATTCTGGCTAATGAATTTCTGTTGTCACGAGCAAATTGCATTGCCTAAGGAGTGAGATCATTTCTGCAGTTTACATTTTAAAAATATGTCAGTTAATAAATTAATTTACATCATGAGTTTTAATTAGCAATTTTTTTTACAAAAATAATTAAATATTTTCAACAAAACCAAACATGGACATACAAAAAAATTGCCAAAGATACTAATGTATGCCGCCAAACAGTTTCAAAAGTGGTAAAAAGGAATCTGGAACACCTAGCAATTGAAAGGAAGCCGGGAACAAGAACAACGACTGGTTATCGTAACATTGGTAAGGCATATAATATTAAAAGCATCCTTAAGAGAGCTCCAAACACATCTGGTAGAAAAACAGCTCGGTTAGCCCAATGCTCGGACTTTTTTGTACGTAAAGCTTTTAAAAATTTGGAGGCCAAAACCAGAGCTCGAAAATTAAAATCAAATTTTATACAAAAATACAACTGTTGTGTAATTTACGACGAAACTTATGTCCTGGCTGATTTTTCGGAGCTCCCTGGTCAAGAATTTTATGATTCCGATGTTCGAGGAAATGTTGCGGAAAAATTTAGGTCGAAAAAGCAAAGAAAATTCCCTAAAAAGTTCCTAGTATGGCACGTCATATGTAGCTGCGGCCAAAGAAGCCAGTCATTTGTGACATCTGGCTCTATAAATAGCGAAATTTATATCAAGGAGTGTTTGCAGAAGAGACTTCTTAAATTTTTGAGTCAGCACAATGTATCCACTTACTTTTGGCCCGATTTAGCATCTTGTCACTACAGCAAGAAAGCGCTGGAGTCGTATAATGATAATAATGTGGTTTTTGTACCAAGAGAGGCAAATCCACCAAACTGCCCGGAGCTCAGGCCAGTTGAGAGATATTGAGCTCTTGTTAAAAGAGAATTAAAGGGCACAAAAAGGTCTCCCAGGACATGCAAGATTTCAAACGTTGATGAACCACCTGCTCTAAAAAGGTGACAGAAACTACCATAAAAGCCTTAATGGGAGGGTTTCCGGAAAAAGTGGATAACTTTGTTCGTAGTGGTAGAATTCCATGTGGTTTTTTCTGTTTGATTTTGTATTAAATTGCATTTAATAAAAATCTGGTTTGAAGTCTTAAAATTCAGTGGTTTGTTTTTTATTTAACTTTATGTGTGTTAACATTTTTATGATCTCACTCCTTAAACTAATTTTCTGTAGATACAAACCAACAAATCGATTGGCTGCAAATTTAGCTGTTAGAACAAATCTTTTTTCTCTTTCCTAATTTCTGAAATAGAAAAACTTCACATTTTGGCTACGTTTTTCTACAAAAACACGTAACGTTTTTAAAAATGAAATTTTTGTACGGAAAAATCTTCAGCTTATGATATCGTTTCCTACACTCAGAAAACAGAATCATTCTGACAACCGCTCTTTTTATCAGTCAAATAAATGTTGTATCAACTGATTATTATAATCGCAATGGAACCATTTGTTAAATTCGGTTGTCCCCATCATAAAAATCATTTTGAATGCTTTCTGGTAGAGAAAACTTCTCACATTCACAAAAATTTATCCTATAAAAAAAACTACATTGTACTTGCATTTTGGCTTTTTTTTACTAAAAAAAATATAATATTTTTTTAAATGCCAAAAATCAGTACAATCAGTACACGACTATTTCATCAGTACACGTGACCAAAAATCAGTACATGTACTGATTAAATCAGTATGAATGGTCACCCTAAATAAAGGAGAAAAAGATTCTGATTTTTGGGGGTTAAAAAGCGGGTCTAATTGGATATCGAATGAAAGGTTTTTGGAGACGCGTTTACCGTCATCAAAACGAAAAAAACATACAGCTTTTGTATTTTTTTCGAATAGCACATTTGTACGAGTATATGAAATTGTTGATGGTGTTAGATTGAATCTATCTATAATACCTCCGTAATTTTATCGAACGGGTTTTTCGATATTACTTTTTACTAATATTTCAAGTAACTAAGTGGCAACCCTGGATTCACCACATGGGCAACATATACAAGTTTTTATTTAACGGTATAAATAAATAAATCTGGATTTCTTAAATTTCTGACATGTTTTCATAGAAGAATTAATTTATTTTATACTCCAGTTAAATTAAAGGCTAAATTTAATGTGAGATTGGCCGTTAAAAATTACGTGCCTCTTATTATCTTCTCCTCTGTCGCATATTTAAATTTCCTTAAAATCGGAGAGAACCCATCGGGATTTCTCCCTTGTTAGTTTACATACCGAGATTTTTGTCCGATTTATTTTATCCTCATGAACTGGAGCTTATGAACATGTGAAATAACATTACTCCTTGTTTTTCGTATAATATATTTTTTATATGTAGGGCTTATGGTAACAATTTGTAAGCCACATTTTATTTTTTGCTGATTTTCGCCCTAAGTATTTGAAAAAAAAAATGTAGAAAATAGGGCTATTGTATAACCATTATATTCTTGATACTTGTGAAAAGTAAGACTTATATTAAACATGCACCAATAAATGACTACAAGATAGCGAAAACCGGCAAACAGGAAGTGTAGTTTTCTTTATATGTTTAACATAACACCTGAAAACTTTATATTTTTGGTAAGGGTGTTTGTTAAAATAGCGAAATGAGTATTTGTCATGTAATCATATACATATGTAGTCAAGGTTAGAATTGCCTTTAAGGTAAATTTTTTATTTAGGATAGAGGTAATTAAAGGCATTTAAGCACCGACAAGGTTTTTGGATTTTCAATTTAACAGATACAATTTTTCGAACTAAGTAAGTTTTCTGAATATGGCCAGCTTAATTCCACCCATACATGATACTCTTATTTATTTTTAAGTAGTCCTATTCTTCCTCGCACCTGGACTTAATTAAATTTTTTCCAACATTATTTTTTTTAACCAAACCGACACTGTTAAACTGAAACTGACACGGTGGTAAGAAAAAGCAGAAACTATTAATTATAGAGATAGGAAATCAAAACTTATACTACTCACCGATAGAGGGCGCTGAAATATAGTATTACCTGAGCAACTATTTAGTATCAGTTGAGCCTATATTTTAAAACTCAAAAACTGCTGAAAACTGCACAAAATAAGAAAAAAACAAGCGCGGAATATATTCAAATAATAAAATTTGAGATATTTGTTTGTTTTTTTGCTTTGTTGTTTGTTATTATTTAAATTTAAATAAAAAAAGAAAATTGTCAATTTTTTGAACAAAGTGCCATCTAGTGATAACGATTTTTTTATAACTTCTCAAAGACCTCAAATATAAAGATGTAACAAAATGCATCCCTGTTTAGTTCCAAAAATTTCCAACAGATGGCGATATTGTCACTGCATTTTTGTGTCATTATTTTGAAAATTCTCTCTAAACAAATATGGCTGTTAATCAAAATATCAAAATCAAAACAAAAAATAAAAATTTAAATAAAATTTTAAATTTTGAAAAATATTCATGTTTTTGTAGTGTTTTTGCAACTTTTATAAATAAAACACATAGTTAAAATTCGTGTAGATAAATAATAATTATACCATAAAAGAATATATAACCATTCAAGTGTTAAAACGTATTTGTTAAAAATTAAACAATTTCTTTTTGTTGAAATAAAAAAAATCACAACAAATATGTTACCCTACACCATTTATTGTTAAGCTTGTCTTTAGGTTGAACTAGAAATATTTCAGTTGAAACATTTTTTAAATGTTTGTGTTTAGGATTTGTTATAGGGAGTGAAAATAAAAAAATTAATTTATCGAAGTAGTGATAGCAATTTGAATTTATGTTTCAGCTAAATGTTTACATTTATATACTGTTAAACCGATTTCAATTTCGTTTGAATGGGAAATTGAAAACGTAAATTGATTCTCCAGAAATAAATTATATTTTTGCATATTTATACCAAATATATTAGATAAACATAGCCAATTACAAGTTAGGAATGTTGTTTTTGTAATTTCACTTAAAAAAATTTGTTAGTGCGCATGTTTAAAGTTTTAACACATATTGGGTCATATGAATAAAACTTAGCAATTACTTCGCAGTAATTACTTTGGGCTTAGGAATGGCTTTTCACTCCAAATTTACCAAATGGCTGGTAGAATAGCATGAAATATAAACGAAAATTAAAAAATGAAATTTCTAGTATACTCCCAAGCAGACTAGATTTGTGAAGTAATTGCTTAAAAAACCCTGTATTTCCCCCTATTAGTAATATCTATTTTTTATTCATACGAGCCATTACGTATGAAATTAATATGATTAAGTACGACGATTTCGTAAGTTTTCTTTCTTCTTTAGTATTTTTTTTTCGTTTCCGTAAATTCTTAAAAAGTAAAAGAAAACTTTTTGGTGGTAATTTTGTGTTCCAATTGCTAGTTTTGATAGAAGATCCCATTTTTAGTCAAAAAAGTAGGATCGCCGATCAAAGTGAAGTTTTTTAATTTTTCAGAAAAAAGTACTTTTCGCTTATCAATCTGAAAATTATTTAATTTACCAATAAAAAGCTTTTTCAATATATATTTTTTTAAGTAAAATAGTTAAAGACATTTTAGGGAATATATACAAAGCACTTTAAATACTTTTTGTGAGTTAAAGCTGCTCTAAATATCAATTCCACTTTTATTTCTGAAAGTGAAAAAAATTATTTTTGTTTTGTTTTACGTCTTCTGAAAGTGAAAAAAAATATTTTTGTTTGGTTTTACGTCTTCTTGAAAAGCTTTTAACATTCTAACTACCACTATAAAGCCCGTAGCATAGTCGATATACCCAAATATAGGGGTTTTTCCGAAACCTGTCGGTCGGGTTCTGAATTTTATTTAAAAGCAAATAGTTTTTTTTATATTTAATTCAAAAAACTGGAAATCCTACGTTTTTAAAAAAAATTGATTTTCAGTTACAATTACATACTTTGTGTTACAAAATGTTAATTAGTTTGCGCGACTATTTTGTTTTCATATTTAAATTTTAATGTTGCAAACCGAGAAATAAAATCTATATTAACTAAATTTATAGTGCAGGGTGTTTAATTATCTCTTGGCAAATTATTTTAATAACGACTTCCGGTAGTACTCATGGGCGTTATTCAGTAGTACTCATTAGCGTTATTTGAAAATGCCTGCCATCTGGTGTATAATATTGGCAACTTTTGTTATATCTTTATATTTGACATCTTTGAACTTATTTTTTTGGTGATACCATACCCCTGAGAAAAAGTGGTTAAATGTATATTTTTGGTTTACCGAATTATATTTCATAATAATCATTCGCCCTTACTATCTAAAATTTTCAAATGTATATTTTAGTTAAAGTCGACTTTAGTTAAAATATTGGGTGGCAGTATGCTTTGACTTGGTTTATTTTTGGAGCATTCTGATTGGTTAATTTATTTTCAACCAATCAAAATGTTTGAAAATATAAATATTTTTGTAGGGTTTTCATACACAAAATGAACAAAACCGTATGATTAAAAATAAAGTCGACTTTAAATTTAAAATACTCTTTTATAGTAAGGGCCATTAATTGCAAACTTTCTTTTATTTAGAATTGAAAAACGGATATCAAAGGCGTATATTTTCATTGAGAATCAACTAATATTGGATGAAAAAGCAGATTTAATAGAGGAAATCAACATCGCCATAATTTTTTCTACGTTTTTAATATAATTTATCCTGCAGAAATTTCACAAATTCTAGAGTTTTTGTTCAGATTTTTTTACAAAATGTATCCTTCTTGCGTTCGAGGAGCAAAAAACAATACAAATAATATTCAAAAAATTAATAGTTTAATTAAAAAAATCTCGTCTTTTAAATAAAATTTTTATAAGTTTTAGAATCTCTTATTTGTCGTTATTTTAAATTTTAATTGTCGTTATTTTAAATTTTGTTTATTTGTCGTTATTTTAAATTTTAATTGAGAATTTTAATGTTAATTGATACGATTTTATTTTTTTTTTCTTAATAAAGCAGTTATTTCGTTGAAAATGCATTTGTTTTATTTTGACAAACTAAAAGCCACAGTATGAATTTAAACATTGTATATGTAGATATATGCATTAGGTTCATTCGATTACTTTTCTCAGTCAAGTCCAGTAGGAATTACTCAGTACAAACTAACAGAGAGTAAGACAAGATTTACTCTCAAAATAAAATTTTCCCAAACATGTACGCGAACAGAAAATTTGCAACAATTTGCAAGTTTATAGACACAGCTGATTACAACACCAAATATACAAATAAATTTTAGCTGGTTGCTACCCAGTGTAATGACATATCATTATTTTTTGGACTACAAGTAATGACACCCACTTACCTTCTGTATTATTTTAAAACATATAATAATGAGTTACTGATAATGACTTATTTTTATCATTATTTCAAATAGAAAATAATTTGCTAGATTTTTTTGAAAATTTTTTGAAATCTATTTTTAGACTCAATATTTTTTAAACACTGGTAAGGATATATGTAACCACATATTTTTTGATTTTTTGTATGTTGGCGAGTAAGCTTACTTGTGTGCAGCAGGTCAATTATGGTTTTATATATTAAATATTACAAGTCGATATAGCTCAGATGGTAGAGCAGTTGACTGGCAATCTGTAGACCCAGGTTCGATTCCCGCACCAGCAAATTTTATTAAAAAAAAAATACAATAAAAAATATTTTTTTTTATATAATTTATTTTTTATAAAATCTATTTTTAGACTCATTATTTTTGTCAGTACTGGTAAGCACATAGGTAACGATATATTTTTTGATTTTTCGTGTGCTGGTGTGTAACGACAACTCATTCTTTTTCGCGACATCGCCATATAAAGGTAATAAGAAATGTAATAACAAAAGTAACTAGTTACCGTTACCAAGTATGTAGTTACATAACCACATATCTGGTAATGATTTTCTACACTGGGTATGGAAGACGATATTTTTTGATTTAAATCTTAAGCAGAAACTTTTTAGAAGGTTTTCTTATATTTCCCACAATTTATTTTGAAAGTTTCATTGCTTTGAATTTCCATAAAATAACATAATTGTAAAATATTTTTTTTGTTTTCAATAAACGAACATGTGTTTTCGAATCATATGTTTTTTTCTGCTTGCAAATTTTTACTGGCAAAAATTTATCCAGTAAAAATTTGCAAGAAAAAGAAGAAGACTTAGAAATTCTCATCATAGAACTGTCACTTTATTCTCTCTGTTTACTGAGTATTTGTGTTAACGAACGCCATCCAGTAAAAATTTGTACAAATTTGTACAAATTATCCAGTAATCGAATGGACCTATTTTAAGAGTGTTTCTAAACATTTTAAATATAGATTCACGCATATAAAAGAGCTTTTTTAGACACAAACAATATAAATTTAGACAAAATTATAATGTTTCTAATCCTTTTTGATACAATTAAAAAGTACGTTTATACACATTGTGTCTATTATATTTAAACACAATGTGCCTACATATTTTAATTTTAAACACAATGCCTATTTTTGCCCAATTTATAGTAGGTATCAAGTTAACGGGGATGATAAGTTTCAAAAAATCGATTTTCGAACGCCATTTTCGGTGGGTGGGAACTCTTAACAAGAATCCGAAGTCAAAATAACGATATATCCGAAAACAAAAAGTCGGTAGTGAAAAGGTTAACAAAAATATACATTTGTGAAATTTAAATAGTAAGGGCGTTTATTTTTATTTAAACAATTTTCAATTAAAGCGTGAATTTTGTATTAGATAATGCGAAATTTTAAAATTAAATTTTTTTTCGTCATTTGAAATTAGAAAAATTTCAAACGAAATTGTTCTACATAAAATTTTTAAAATCTAATTTGAAATTTAGATCTTTTAATTATATTTCTCCACAAATTTTAATTGTTTTATAATCCAAATTATCAGTTTTATAAACGAATTTGCTTAAATGTCTACTGAAGTTTTTGAAATGACGACTGGTTTAATGAAAATAATAACTGCTGTTTTCTTTCAGGCTCATATGCATAGATTCATGATTCGTCACCTGTAAGGATTTTATATACGTGTTTTGATACCCCGCTATTGTATTTCTTGAGCACTTGTTTGCACCAAGCGACCCGAGCATCTTTTTGCCTAAGGTAGCCTCAACCACAGAGTAAGGGAGTGTCGTGTACCTTGGTACTTTTGAAAATGGTGTGTCAATATCTCTAAAATCTAAAATAGATGCGAAAAATATTTAAATGCAGAAATATTAGTGTTGGTGTTGTTATATATTGCAAATAATAAAAACTTCAATAATTCTTATGCATTATAAGAAATTACAACTTTTTTTAAAAAGCGAAAAAGTTTCCAAACTACAAATTGGCGTGTATCTTGGAACTCGTAAAAAATGAAGGGAATTTCTTAAAAAAAAATGCTGCCCCATAATGAAATTTATTGCATTATTTGCAGTAGAGTTGATATCTACTTGAAATGAGATAATGCAATTTAATATTTGCATAATAACATAATTTTTAAGAAATGTCGAAAATCTTAAATCAAAGATTATTTTGTAGCGAATTAAATTCAAAAGTACAATTAGCCTGTGGAGCTTCAATTAATCATGTATTGAAATTTGTTGGATACACAGAAGAGGGAATATTCAAAAAGCGCATTTTAATTTTAGCAAAAAAGATAATTTTTTTTCTTATTTTTATAATACTTGTATAGTTAAGAAATTTACTGGTTACTGCATTTAGAAAACGACAAACTTTATATTGATTTGAGACCGTAACTTGAAATATCTTGATTATTTTTAAAAATTAGTGTAATTTTATTTTAAAAATTTACTTTTGTCGATCCAAGGTACACGCACTCCATTTTAGGGTCTCCTATAGGCTTATCTGAAACTTTGAGTAGTTTAAAATGATCATTAGGCAAAATAAAAAACTTCATAGAAAAAGACTTTACAGTAGAACATTAAAAAATAGTAGAAAAATGCAAATTTCCAAGGTATACGCGATCCAACTACACGACATTCCCCTACGTTATATGACGTTTTGCATTACCAGCTTTTGCTTGCACAGCATCAATGTTTACTGGCACATCCATTGATTTTGGACGACTTTTTTGTAATACGTCCTGGAGCGAAGGACGTCCGCGATTAAATTCTTTATACCAGCGTGTCACATTTTCAAATGATGGAGCTTCATCACCAAAAGTTGAACTTAATTAGTCTATGCACTCTTGTTGAGATACTCCACATCGAATATCGTAATAAATTATTGGACGAAAATTTTGACGTGTTAATTCCATTTTTTTGCTAACAAAAAACTTTTACTTTTTTATAAACAATACAAATAATGCTCAAAGCAAAAAAAGTTCTATCAAAAATCTCAAACTTTCTAGTGGAAATATCAGCTGGCTCCTAACAGGAGTTAAAATGGCCAATGCTGACAATTTAAATAGATACCCTCGTATAATTCATTTCTAATTACTTTAACATTTCGCTACATATCTAACAATAATATATGCATGTATGCTACAGCAACAACAAGAATTACTCAAATATATATCTCGCATAAAAACATTAGATTTTGTTTTGTTCTTGTGTATTATTGTCAACAAACAATTGTTTGCCACGTGCAACACGTGACGAGAATTTTTTACTTGAATTGAATACACATGCAAAATAAATTCAAAAGGAAAATTTCCCAAAATTACTAAAAACCTAAGTAAAACGACTAAGAAAGTTAAAATCGGGCATGCCAACTGTATGATACCCTACACCGTTCTGGTTGAAAGCCAATTAATGCTTGGATCCGAAATTTGAATAGATTGCAATGGTCAAAATTTGTCTATGAAATGGTAAAAAATTTTGATCTCACCTAATATAAGTGTGTTTTTAACAGAAAATTGGAAATTTGAACCGATTATATCTAGAATCAATACACTCAACCAAAAAAGTCTGTAATGGCTACTGAACAATTTGCTGTTCTTGCGGAAAATTTAACTGTTTTTGGCTCTGCGGTATTTTTTTGCTAATTTTAGCAACACATGTATGCTGATCTGTAGTACAACAAAATTTGTAGAAGAAATTAGTAGCCGCTACTAAATTTTAGCAAAATTGTTTTAAACTTCAATTCAAAATCGATTTACTAAAATTAGTTACAAAATTTACTAACTATCAATAATTTTAGTACAATGAAATTAGTATAAATAATTAGTAGAAGCTACTTAATTTCAGTAAATTGTTGTAAACTGTAATTTAAAATCAATCCGCTTAAAATAGCAAAAAAGTATACTAAAAAATAAGCAAAGTGTGGAGGATACCTTGAAGATCCTCCACTCTTATAACAAACAAATCCAGTTTACGAAAGAAGAGGAAATCGATAACAAATCGATAACTTAGATTCGGTTGTAGTTCGAAAAGAGCAAACATTAAAATTAAATTGGTATCAAAAAAGCTACGGCTTCAGGGAGACTAATAAACGTTCACTTAAAACAGACAATCATAAACACAGAAACCAATTTCGTAAGAAGAATTCTGGAAATCAGCGACGAACATTTTCATAAAGAAAACATAAAAAGGATAAGGCAAACACTGAAGAAGAACGAATTTTCGGAAAAACAATACTACGTAAAAATAAAGATAAAGAAAAATAATAAGCGTTTTTTTTAATCACCTGGATTTAGAATATTTCATACAAAAAGTGAATTTATTAAATACAAAAAAAAGCTGGATTTATTTGTCTGGGTTTACATATAACAATAAAAGCACAAATATACAATTATAGAAATAAATCAGTAAAAATAGTAGAAAAAGTTACTAACAATTAGTTAAAAATTATGCAGCCGAAAAAACTGCTAAAATTAGCACATTTTTTAATTAAATACTAGTAAGTAAAATGAGAACAGCAAAATTAAAACTGTTAAATTTACAGAATTTTAGTTATATTTAGGCTAACTTTTAGTTAATTGAAATAAGCAAATTATAATGTAAAATCTGCAGAAATTTTGATAATATTTGTAGACTAAAAATAGTAAAAATAAACTGTTAAATCTACAA
Source organism: Leucophora obtusa (assembly GCA_949987735.1). Taxonomy (NCBI): domain Eukaryota; kingdom Metazoa; phylum Arthropoda; class Insecta; order Diptera; family Anthomyiidae; genus Leucophora; species Leucophora obtusa. The sequence continues at coordinate 52,284,986 of OX465296.1, forward strand.
AATGTTTGCTATTTTTAAGCTAAATTTAGCTGAATGCAAATAGCAGTCTGTTCTGCTAAAATCAGCAGAAATATTTGCTAAAAAATTGTAAACTGCTGTTATCAAAAGGCTCGATTTTTATTTGCATTAAAAAAAACATTAGAAAAAAAACTTCGAAAGTTTTAAATTTTTTTAGGCTACTAATTATTTAGCAAAGTTTTTGCTGATCTTAGCTGGTTAATTTGCCATTCTCCATTTACAAAAATTTAGCTCAAATATAACTAAAATGCTGTACATTTAGCAGTTTTATTTTTGCTGTTTTTATGTTACTAATATATAGCAAAAATAATATGCTAATTTAGCAGTTTTTTTCTGTAGCATAATTTTTGACTAATTTTTAGTAGTTTTAACTAAATTTTTTACGGACTTTTTTCTATTAGTGTATAAAAGAGCCTATTAATTTAATGTCAGACAAAAATACGAATGAAAATTAAAAGAGAAACAAAAAAAAATTGAAAAACTAACAAATAAAAGGTTTTTATTAATATTTTTTTATCAAATATGTTTAAAAAATTCTACACCTCACCAAATACATATTTTCCATCTTGGATATGGAGAAATAGCTGAAATAGAAATGGAAATTTTTCACTCTACTGTAAGTAATTTAATTAAATCCAATTAGTGAATATTAAATATTGCAGTGGAATATTTCAATTGTGTAAAAATATAAATTGAAGTGATAAAACTGAAAAGGCAGGCTTTTTATTGCTGTTTTATATTAAATATAATTAAAAATTAACAGTTAAAGTAAATTCCTTCATAATCGAATTAGGTATTACAAATTAGGGTGAAAGAAGTGTCGGACAGAAAATTCTTTTTAAAATAGGGAGAATCTAACCCCATCTGTTGAGCACTTGTAGAACTACTTTTTGGATTTAATAAATCCAAGCGAATAAAAAAATCTGATCCTCCAAAATATACAAATCTACAATATACGTAGGTACCCGCATTGTCTGAAAGGTTAAGGAATATTGATATATACGATCAAGACAAATACGAATTAGCTTTTAAAACGTCCAACACCATGGAAAAATTATTTATCCATTTCCACTGTCTATAATTTTAATTCCACTCGTTCAACGTTCATTTCCATTTGGTTCCACTTGTGTAGAGTTTTAATTCCACTCGTTTCCTATTTAGTTTCTTAATTTTAGTGTTCTATATACACTTGTTCTTTAAGTTTTAGGTTTCTAGCTAAAGACGCAGACGTTAAGGGGGGGGGGGCAATTTTCCCCTTTTGAACCACCATTTTTACCACGTTCCACGTTAGCCCATACTACAAGGAAAACATTATAGATTACAGGGTTCTAGCCGAAGGGTTCGGTTAGGCCATCAAGGGGGAGAATTATTCCGTTTTTACCCCTCCCGGTAGGAATTGCTAAAAATTCCGTCTTAGAGTACGTCTGCGTTAGAGAAGGAACCTACTACATACATAATTTTAGGTCTCTATATCCAGCAGTTTGGCCAGGCTGTCAAGGGGGAAGTTTTTTACCTTTTTACCCTTCCCGGTTTGAATTTCCAAAAATACCGTTTAGAGGGGGGACGTCAACGTTGGAGAAGAACCCCCAAATTCCGAATTTAAGCTCCCTAGTTCCAGCAGTTTGGCCAGGCCGTTAAGGGGGAGACTTTTCCTGTTTTTGACCCTACCTGTGTAAATTTCCAAAAATCTCATCTTAGCGGATGTCTACAATAGAGGAGGGACTTTAATACCAAATTTCAACTTCCTAACTCCAGTTGTTTGGGCAGGCCTTTAAGCGGCACTTTTCGCTTCATTAATTCCCATTTTTGCAATGTCCCTGTCCAAAATTCCAAAAAGCACCTTCCCGATAAGTGAGCCCATACTCCAAGGAACATATGTTTTACATTTCAGGTTTCTAGCCAACTTTTACTATTTGTGCTCCTCTGGGTAGGAATTTCCGAAAATCCATCGACAGGGAATTTAAGCTTCCTAGTTCCTGCAGTTTGAGAAGGCTGTCAAGGGGGACACGTTTTTTTTTGTCCCTCCCGGTTGGAATTAGGCTGGCAGAGGAACCTAAGTACCGAATTTCAGCTTCCTAGTTCCAGCAGTTTGGGCAGGTCGTTAAGGGCCACTTTCCATTTTTTAGCCCCCATTTTATAACGACGCTGTCCAAAATTCAAAAAAGTATCTTTCTAATAAGTTAGCCCTTACTCCAAGGGGAGGCTTTTCTTCTTTTTGTCCCTCCTTTTAGGAATTTACAACAATTCCATCTTCGCGGCTATCTGCGATGGATGAGGAACATTCATACCAAATTTCAACTTCATTGCCTCAGCGGTTTGGATAGGCCGCTATTGGGGACATTTTTCCCTTTCAACCACAATTTGTACTATGTTCCTGTTCCAAAATAGAAAAATTACGTTGCCGGTGAGTTAGTCCTACTCCAAGGAATACATATTTAAAATTTTAGGTTGGCCAAAAGGGATTGGGCAGGCCATCAATAAGGAAACTTTCCCCTTATTTCCCTCCCGATAGGAATTTCAAAAATTCCGTCTAAGCGGACGCCTACACAGAAGGAGGAACTCACATACCGAATTTGCTTTTGGGATATCCTGTAGGGAATTCCAAAAATACAAACTTAGTCGATGTCTACTACAGTGGAGGAACCTTTATACCAAATTTCAACTTCCTACCTCCAGTGGTTTGGGCAGGTACTTTTCCAATTTGTGAGACTGGTACTTTTTTTGGAAGATACTTTTTTTGAAAAAGGTATTTTTTTTGGCAAAATGTATGTTTTTTGAAAAAGGTACTTTTTTGGAAAAGGTACTTTTTTTTGGAAAAGGTAAATTTTTTTAGAAAAAGGTACTTTTTTTTGGAAAAAGGTACTTTTTTTTGGAAAAAGGTCCTTTTTTTGGAAAAATATACTTTTTTTGTAAAGTTTTTTTTTGGAAAAATGTACTTTTGGAAAAAGATACTTTGTTAGAAAAGGGTATTTTTCACCCTTTTTCTCCCTCCCAGTAGGAATTACCAAAATGCAATCTTAACGGTGGACTACGCTGGAGGAGGAATCTACGTACCGAATTTTAGCTTCCTAGCTCCAGTAGTTTGGGCAGTCCGCCAAAGGGGAAACTTGTCGCATTTTTGCCCCTACCTGTGGAAATTTCAAAAATCCCGTTTTAGATAATGTCTACCACATAGGAGGAACCTTAATCCCAAATTTCAACTTCCTAGCTCCAGCGGTTTGGGCAGGCCGTCAAGGGGTGCACTTTTCCCCTTTTGGACCCCCAGTTTGGCAACGTTCCTGTCCAAAATTCCAAAAAGTACTTCCCAAGAAAGTTATCCTACACTCCAAGGAACACATATGTGAAATCTCAGCTTTTTAGACAAAGGGGATTTGGAAGGCCGTCAAGGAGGAGACTTTTTCCCCTTTTTGCCCCTCCTTGTAAAAATTTCCAAAAATCCCGTCTTGGTGGATGTCTACGATAGTGGAGGAACCTTTATACCAGCGGTTTGGGCAGGCCGTCAAGGCCTTTTTGCCCGTTCCGGTAGGAATTTCCGAAAATCCCGTCTTAGCGCACGTCTATGCCGAATATCAAGAAACCTTGTTTTAGTGGATATATCCGTGGGGGGAGGAAATTAAATTAATTAAATTAAAATTAATTTTTTGAAATTATATTTTTTAAATGGTATTATTTTAAATGGTACTTTTTGGAAAAAGCGAAATTTTTGGGAAAAAGATACTTTGTTTTTACAAAGTACTTTATTTGTACTTTTTTTGAAAAAGTTATTTTTTTGGAAAAATGTATATTTTTTGGAAAAAGGTACTTTCTTAGAAAAGGTATTTTTTTGGAAAAATGTATGTTTTTTGGAAAAAGGTACTTTTTTGGAAAGAGCTACTTTTTTTGGAAAAGGTAAATTTTTTTAGAAAAAGGTACTTTTTTTGGAAAAAGGTACTTTTTTTGGAAAAAGGTACTTTTTTTGGAAAAAGGTACTTTTTTTGGAAAAAGGTACTTTTTTGGAAAAAGGTACTTTATTTTGGAAAAAGGTACTTTTTTGGAAAAAGGTACTTTTTTTTGGAAAAAGTACTCTTTTGAAAAAGGTACTTTTTTGGAAACAGGTACTTTTTTTGGAAAAAAGTACTCTTTTGAAAAAGGTACTTTTTCTGAAAAAGGTACTGTTTTTTGGAAAACCTTCTATTACCAGGTAAAGGGAAATGGAATAAGATACCAAACATTGTAGCTACTTACACTTTGGTCGCATAACACGTTTTTTTAATGTGTGAGGCAAATGGTTGCCTAAATCGTGCCGGTTAGGCTCAAATAAGTGATTATAAAGGAAGTACTGAAATAAGTTGTTACTTCCCAGTGTAGAAACGGTAATGACATATCATTATTTTTTGGACTGCTAATAATGACACTGACATACTTTCTGCATTATTCTGAAATATATAATACTGAGTTACTAATAAATACTTACTTTTTTCATCATTTCAAAATAAAAAATAATGTATTACTAATAATGGTTTATTTTTATCATTATTTCAAAAATACAGTAATGTTCTAGATTTTTTTGTAAATTTTTTCGAAATCTATATAGTTACATAACCACCAGATATGTGGTTATGTAACTATATACCTGGTAATGGTAACTATGTAGTTACTTTTCTTATTCCATTTCTTGTTACCTTTGTATGGCTATATCGCGAAAAATAATGAGTTATGCTTACACACCACCATACGAAAAATCTAAAAATATATCATTACCTCTATGCTTACTAAAACAATGAGTCTAAAATTAGATTTTCAAAAAAATAATTTTTATAAAAAAACATTATTTATATTGTAAAATTTTTTTAAATAAAATTTTCTAGTGCGGGAATCGAACCTGGTACTCCAGGTTGCCAGTCAATAGCTCTACCATCTGAGCTGTCTCGACATGTAATGTTTGATAGATAAAAACATAATTGACCTGCTGCACACAAGTCAGCTTACTCGCCAACATACAAAAAATTAAAAAGTATGTAGTTACTTATGTATATCCTTACCAGTGTTGAGTCTAAAAATAGATTTGAAAAAATTTTATAAAAAAATCTAGAAAATTACTTTCTACTTGAAATAATGATGAAAATAAGTAATTATCAGTAACTCATTAATATCTGGTAATAATTTTCTATCTGGTAATAATTTTCTATCTGGTAATAATTTTCTACACTGGGATGTAATGTAATTAGATTATAAATTTTTATTAAATCGTACTTTCTCATAATAAGTAGTTAAATAATGCAATACCAATAACTTATTATTTTTACCCTTATTAATAAGTTATTATATAGCACAATATCAGTAGTATGTTATTTTAAAGCCTCCAAATAAGTAGTGACGTATCTCTATATCGGTAACTCTTTTTTTCATACCTCCCATATAAGCATTGATATATCACAATATTAGTAACGTATTACTTTAAGTTTCAAAGTAAAACCAAGGGTAAAGGCAATGCGTGAAAAAGGTCCAACCCATTACCAAGGTTTTGCTGGGTAGTTGCTAAAAACTTACAAAACAAAGAGGTTGCAACTCATTAAAAAAAAATTTAGTTTTTAAAGTAATGATAATTGTTTATTGAAATTTATTTTGTAATTCAATGTGTAATAATAAATAAATGCATTTTTGTATTTCTATCAGATCCCAGAGGATGATCAAGAAGTTTTGTTCGAAATATAGGAATAAAAACAAAAGCCGTTTTTTCTAATCACTTGGATTTAATAAATCCAAAAAGTATTTCTAAAAGTGCTCAACAGATGGGGTTAGATTCTTCCTATTTTAAAAAAATTTTCTGTCCGACACTTCTTTCACCCTAATTTTTAATACCGAATTCAATGATGAAGGATTTTACTTTAACTTTTAATTTATAATTATATTTTACATAAAACAGCGATAAACAGTCTGCCTTTTCAGTTTAATCACTTCAATTTATATTTTTACACAATTGAAAAATTCCATTGCAATATTTAATATTCACTAATTGGATTTAATTAAATTACTTACTGTAGAGTGAAAAACTGCCATTTCTATTTGAGCTATTTCTCCATGTCCAAGATGAAAAATATGTATTTGGTGAGGTGTAGTTTTTTTTTTCTAAACACATTTCATAAAAAAAAATTTAATAAAAACCTTTTATTTGTTAGTTTTTCAATTTTTTTGTTTCTCTTTTAATTTTCATTCCTATTTTTTTCTGACATTAAATTAATAGGCGGTTTCATATATTTGTGCTTTTATTGTGGATTTATTAAATCCAGCTTTTTTTTTGGATTTAATAATTCCATTTTTTGTATGAAAAATTCTAAATCCAGGTGATTAAAAAACACGCTAAATATTTGAAAATATTTTTTAAATTTAAAAACTTTTGTTTTATTTATTTAAAAAACTTTTCAAAAAACCAATGACCTTAAGCCACACAAAATTTGAAAAACAACGACACCACAGGTTAACTAAATAATTATTTCATAATAATTTAAATTTAGATTAAAAATTGCTAACGGTTCTCCAGTTATTACGTTTTTATGCATTGGAGATACAATAAAATTTTCTGAGTTTTATTTTCAAACCAAGAATATATCAATAGTAACAAATATACTTAAACTAAACAAGAATTCTAAAAATCAAAGAATTCTTGTAAATAAAATTTCTTTAAGAATCTATTTTTTGTTAAATTAGTATATTTTTTCCTAAGTTTATCACTCAGTTTTGAAAAATTAGTAAAATATTATTCTGAAATCAGCAGTGAAAATTACTAAAAATTAGCATACCAAATCTTGGTAAAATTTGTGACATGTAGCGTGGGAACAAGCCAATTTTTTGTGGACCTTAATACGGAAACTACACTCATAAAAAAGCACGTAAAACTAGTTCAATATTCTGCTAGGATAACAGGAAATATTTCTTGTATTTGCGCCTGCTGAATTTGCAATGAAGTTGAGAATCATGGTCTGCTAAATTTAGGTGAGTTATTGTATATTTTACACACTGAAGAATACACTGAATAAGAAGAATAAGCTAAGAAATTTTAGCTAATTTCAGCAGAAACTTTATCTAATTTAACCGAAAATTTCTGCTAAAATGTCTCTTACAATCTGGGTTTTTGGATTCTCTGGATTTGTTCCGAGACTGGCTCATATTTAATATTATGAGTATAGGTGGTTTGTAATGATTAATAAGTATAGAGTAGCGAGTGGTTGTCCATTTTCCTCTTCAGATATTAAATCTGAGATATAATTCATTTTATGTTTATGCAACAAAAAATATGAAAATATGGCATCATCTCTATGTGGTATTGATAGCAGAGACACAAAAATATAATCATTTGGAAATAATTGTATTTTAAATTAGCTGAAAAATTTGTAAAACTACTAAAAATTAGCATTCAAAGTTAGTTTAAATGAAAGTAATTGTTATGCTAATTTGAAATTACAAAAAATATTAGTTCGGTCCTTAATTTTAAGACAAAACAGAAAAATTAATTCAATTGGGTCAGAACGCGTTTAATAGTCTTTTGTGTAAATTTATGAGTATAGAACTAAACATAGACCGATTTTAAGCAATATTAATTTTAATTGTCAATAGGCCATTGTTAATCAGTAAGCGTGTACCAAATTTCATAAAATTATCATAATATTTGCAACCTGTAGCGTGTGCACGAAAATACGGGAAGCGGGTAACTCTAAATCGGACCAAAAAGTGATTCTGAGTCGATAGGTATACTAAAAGTACCCATCTTTTAGTATACCTGGGTCTAATATTTTTTTGGTATTACAAACATCACTACCAAATCAATATAGCCTGTCCAGGTAGTTGCGTAGGGTATAATAAATAAAATCAACAAAACTAAACCAGCCAAAGCTAAATAAAACAGATATACTAAACTGAACGGAATATAATAGAGAAAATGTTAAACACATGTGTTTTACGTTTTTAATGTGGTATGTGACAGTGCTACAAATCAAATTAAGCACATAGATTTGTCTACAATTCCACAAAAACATTTTAAAAATATGATGAAAAATCTATGAGTAAGATCTTGTCTCATGCAAAGGTGTTTTTGTGGTTGTTGTTTCTTATAAACAAATTTACACAAAACGTGAAATTAAACAAATGTTAAATGAAACAATTAAATTTATTTAATATGTTTCAGATTAAAGCCGTTGAATCATTTAGTATTTATAATTTTTTATTTAGTAACAACGAAAAAAAAGCACAAAACTTTTTCGATCCTACGAGTACTAAATTTTTAAATACAAACCAGAAAAATACCACTTTTCGGCCCTATTTCGATACAACGTAAACAAACATGTATTAAACCTGGTTTTTTAATAAACTCTAACTAGTATGTACTTCGAATTGAATGTATGAAAACATTCGGAAGCATCTTATCTATCAGAAATATTTATTAATAATACCCTTCGGGACTAACAAAAAATTTGTAAGGAAAACAATTAAGATATCCGTGTACACACAGAGAAAAAATATGCCATTTTCCAACTGAAATTCGGTTACATCTACTAAAATAGTTTGGTGCAACTAAATATTGCAATACCCAAAATATTTAGGAATGACATTCCAATATGGTTTCACCAACTGAATTTATTGGTTGTAGCAACCAAAATATGCTTAACAATTCGGTTGGCAATTTTTTTTTCCTGGGTGTAGCTTCAAAAATCTATTTAAGGCATTTTGCTGTCGCAGATTTTAAAAATAACTATTTGGTTATTTATTGTATATTTTTATCACTTTCCCAGCAAAAAAAGAGATGCAGAAGCAGTACAATTAATGATCTCGATGTACTTTTTTCAACAGAAATACTAAGATTTTAACATTGAGTTGTCACAGGAGAGGAGTAATACCACTTCAACATTTTTTCAGTACTTTTTAATCGAGTGCTAAAGAAGCTCTTTTTCATCAATTAAAAGTTTAAAAAATTTTTTTTAATGCCACCCCCGGGTTCGAATTTGCGACCTCAAGATGGCTAGTTTAGCTCTCTACCGCTGAGCTATTTTTTGATACGAAAGTTTACTGGTATTAAAACACCACTTTGTAATTGCGAGATATTGTGCTTTATTTTCTTCAATAAAAGTACTTATTAAACAAGTGCAAAAGGTGCATTGCAATCAGTATTATTTCAGTACTATTTTCATAAGTGCATAAAAGAAAAATTTTCATCATTTTTATTTAATATATTTTTAAAAATTTGAAAATTGAAAAAATATTAAATTTAAATATTAAAAAAAATATTGGTCCCTCCAAGAATCGAACCCGCGATCCTCTTTTTGGAAATACCAATTAATATAAAAATCACTTTTTAGGATCACTTTTAGAGCAATTATGCTTTAGAAGCAATACTTAAGTAATTTTGTGTATGTTGTCCAGAACTAATTCTAAAAAAGTGTACAAATATACTATCGGATACTTTGGAAGCAATGAAAGAAGTAATCTTTTGAAGTGGTTCAGAATTACTTCTAAAAAAGCAGTAAAAATACACTAACGGATACTTGTGGAAGAGCAAAAGGCGTGGGTTGTAAAGCATTATTTCCAATTTTTTTTGTTGGGTTGTTAAATGGGAAAAATTCAATAAAAATCTTTTATTTCGCGGGTTTTCAAAAGTTTTTTATTCTCTTTTATTACTTTTCGTGTTCCCAGCAAAAAAAATTGCAAGTAATGCTTTACAAACTACTTCTTTCAATGCTCCAAGTATCCGTTAGTGTATTTTTAGTGCTTTTTTAGAAGCTATTCTGAACAACTTCAAAAAATCACTTCTTTCCTTGCTTCCAAAGTATCCGTTATTACATTTTTACAGCCTTTTTAGAATTACTTCTGAACCACATCCAAAAAATTACTTCAGTATTGCTTCTAAAGAGTAATTGCTCTAAAAGTGATCGTAAAAAGTGATTTTGGTATCACTTGGCATTTCCAGACAGAGGGTCCCGGGTTCGATTCCCGGCGGGACCAATATTTTTTATTTATTTTTTTTATTCTATTAATTTTTTTTTAATATTTATAATTAGTTTGTTTAAATTCAATATTTTTATAATTTTAAAATTTTTAAAAAATATATCACTTGGCATTTCCAGACAGAGGGTCCCGGGTTCGATTCCCGGCGGGACCAATATTTTTTTATTTATTTTTTTTATTCTATTAATTTTTTTTTAATATTTATAATTAGTTTGTTTAAATTCAATATTTTTATAATTTTAAAATTTTTAAAAATATGTAAATTTTCCGAAGTTAATAGTAAAAAGAAAAACACAAATACACCATTTTGAGCGCTCTCATTTGCCCAATTTTCGAGTACGGGAACGCTTTTTGGTAAGAATGGTTTCCGCGGTAACATAAAGGAACAGACCTTTCATGTGCCATTTCAGGAGAAAAATTAAAAGACAAATTTCCTTTATTAATTGCCTGATACTGGTAAAGAAAGAAAGAAAATTTCAATATAAAAATATTTTTTATAAAATCGTCAGAGGCACAAAATTTTGTAAAATTATCTCCAAGAGCGCAAAAATTAAAAGCTTTTTGAAACTTTTTAAAAATTACAATTAAGAATGGCTTATACCCATAGAATAAAATTTTATTTTTAACGTTTTTTTTAAGTTCTAAACTGAATTATATATTTCAAGTGTAATTTAACTTCTAGGTGATTTCAATTTTTAAAAATTTTAGTTTTTTTGTCAATATTTAAAATTTTTTGCCATCGGTTTCCGATATGCAGAAGGTATGTTGTTTTACCAGTTTTTTACCAAGCATCGACTCCGTGGGAATTTTCAGGTTCCAATACTAAATGAAAGAAATATCCATTGGATTTGGCAAAGTTAGCTCGGTTTTTTATTTTATGGCTTCTTGAAATATCGTTTGTGGCGAGAAATCCCAAAAATATTGCTCATTTTTAGAGTTAGGAACTCTCCCGCTTTCACAAATAAGTTAAATTTCAACTGTTCCTTTCGGCTCTTTTATTTTATTCGGAATTATCAAACAAACCATTGCCATAATATAATTTTATACTGATAAATCCTTTTTGCTTAATATTAGTGAGATAAGAACAGCAAAAATGTAACTGTTAAGTGTACGAAATTTTAGTAATATTTGAGCTAAATTTTGTTTAAGCGAGTTGCAAATTTACCTTGCTAATATAGGCAAAGAAATGTTGATGAATATAATTAGAAATCGTTATATATTCAAAAGTTGATTTATCTTTAAATTTAATTGAGTTGAATACAAATAACGGTCTCTCCTGCATCAAGAAACAGAAATATTTACTAGAAAATAGTAGACTGTTTTTTTATTCGTATTAAGAAATTCTAAAAATAAAAACTTAAAATTGTTTGCGATGTTTTAGTCGACTAATATCCAGGAAAATTTTTGCCGATCTAAGCAGCGTAAATTGTCATTTTCGATTAACTAAAATATAGCTGAAATTTTGTAAATTTAAGAGATTTTTTCTTACTGTTTGTACTTTTCTAATGTTTAGCAAATGTTCCGCTGAGTTCAGCTGTTTTTTCAGCAAAATTTTTTGAAGACTGTTATATTAGTGTATGAAAAATTTTAAAAATTTCTCGAATGAACTAGTGAACTAAAAGAACACACTAGCTCAAAAATAAAATTGATTGAAATGAACTGTGAACTATAATGCCCAGTTCTAGTAATTTTTATTCCGATTGTTTGTTTGTACAAAATGTTTCATTTTGTATGGAAATTTCCGGGTGTCCTGACATTTTTACTCACAATTTCTAAACCGATTCGACAATTTTTAACACCAAACTGGTTATAACAAACAATTTGAATAAAAATAAGCAACTGCGTTGGACCTTGGGAACAACTTGGAAAGCTATGCTGCCATATAAAATTTTTCAAAAGTCGCAATTTTAACGTATAGGCCGCTAGAGATGAATTAATTTATTTTGGTGAATGGGGGAAAATATTTTTTTGTTGAAATATTTTCCTTTTAATTGCTTCTTTACTAACCCAGTGTAGAAAATCATTACCAAATATGTGGTTATGTAACTACATACTTGGTAATGGTAAGTAGTTACTTTTGTTATTACATTTCTTATTACCTTTATATGGCGATGTCGCGAAAAATAATGAGTTATGGTTACACACCAGCATACGAAAAATCAAAAAATTTATCGTTACCTATGTGCTTACCAGTACTGACAAAAATAATGTGTCTAAAAATAGATTTTCAAAAAAATAAATTATATAAAAAAAAATATTTTTTATTGTATTTTTTTTTTTAATAAAATTTGCTGGTGCGGGCATCGAACCTGGGTCTACAGATTGCCAGTCAATAGCTCTACCATCTGAGCTATATCGACATGTAATATTGAATAGATAGAAATATAATTGAACTGCTGCACACAAGTAAGCTTACGCGCCAACATACAAAAAACTAAAAATATGTGGTTACATATATCCTTACCAGTGTTTAAAAAATATTGAGTCTAAAAATAGATTTCAAAAAATTTCCAAAAAAATCTGGAAAATTATTTTCTATTTGAAATAATGATGAAAATAAGTCATTATCAGTAACTCATTATTATATGTTTTAAAATAATGCAGAAGTTAAGTGGGTGTCATTACTGGTAGTCCAAAAAATAATGATATGTCATTACCGTTTCTACACTGGGAAGTCATATCATTTATTAAGGCCGATTTTGCTTTTAGCGATTCAAACGTCTAAAACCTTAAAAAAACGTAAAAATCCATATATAAAACGCGAACAATGGTTTTAATATTAAGTTTTATGCATCAGATTTTAAGTCCAAATATGAATACCTGTGCCTACATTTCACCACAAACAATTTATATTGATTGCATTTGAAAATTTTTGTTTATAATGAAATAAAAGGAAAAGCGCCAAACTTCAAAGACATTAAGCGAAAAATCTGTACCTTAGATCGAAAAATAAAGTACGCCATTGTAATCAGCATGTTCGAAATATATAGAACTAATGCTCAGATCTCCATTAATTTTTTTAGTGTCACGCAGTGTTATTTATACCAATTTCATTGTACTAAAATTGTTGATATTTAGTAAATTTTTTTACTTATTTTAGCAAATCGATTTTTAATTGCAATTTACAACAATTTTTCTAAAATTTATTTAAAATCAGTAGACATATGTTGCTAAAATTAGCAAAAAAATACCGCTGGACTCAAAACAACCAAATTTCCCATAATAACAGCAACATTTTAAGTAGACATTACGGACTTTTTTGATTGAGTGTAATAGCTTGTGCCTACAAGCAGGAAACCTGTAATTTTTAAGGAAAACCAAAGATTAATTCATCGATTTTATGTTTAAATTATAACAAATATGACGAAAAATATTAGTACCCAAGAAAATTTTTTACAATCGGTAGCCAACCACACCATTCTACAACTGGTTCCACTGCAACCGATTCCATGGAACTGACATTCCTGGGATCCTATATGGAAGGTGTGGGTGACGTAGAATCAGTTCCATAACTAGTTCCAGAACTGATTCTAGAGCAACCGGTTCCACTTTGGAGCCATAGAAGGGGTTGCTTTTGGGACAATTTCAAACAAAAAGAATCGGTGTTAGAATCGACAGTAGAAGGAGTTGTGAATGAAAAGTAGCTATTGTACAACCGATTCTTTGGAACAGAAAATTTTCCTGGGTAGCTATTCTACAACCGATTCTTTGGAACAGAAAATTTTCCTGGGTAGTAACAGTAAAAAATAGCCACTTATCAATTAAAAGTTTCGAAAAAATTTCAGTTTCCTATTTGCAGGCACAGTTTATAAAGCTTTTTTTCAGTAAATTGGGGAATTGCATTCTCTTTATTTTCTAACCTCTTTGATTGTGCCTAGCACACATAGCTAATAAGGATTTTTACAAAAACGCATTTAACAAAAACATTTTGTTTGGGCACCAAACAGCTTAAAAATTTTTTTAGAAAACAGTTTTCGCAGTTGGATTTCGAGTCCATTTTATTTATGAAAACTTCAGAAACTTGACCAATTGCTATTTGATTTTAACTAAAAATAAATATTTTTAATTAAATTTTTGAAAAACATTGTTATTTTCGACATATTTTGTTACGTTTTAAATTTGTCAAATCATTTCGGGGGGCTTGAGCCCCCAAGCCCCCCCCCCTCCCCCTAGCAACGTGCCTGATACCAGCCCTTAGTCGCTAACAGCACAAACTATTTTTGTATATTGGTTCAGATTTTTATGTGAGTAACAGTAGAACTGAAATAAATACTTAGTTGGAAAATGACCAGAAGATAGGAAATTACGAGTAAAAATTAATGTTGGGCATGCCGACTAAATGATACCTTACACAAGTCTGGTTAAACCAACTAATTTTCGATCCGAAGTTCTAATGGTTTGAAATGGACTTGTGTCAAAATTTGTCTATAAATTAATAAAAAAAAATATAATAGAGCAATTCCATATGAAAACGATCAAAATTGGCAAATTTTTGGACGACCCCTCTCCGATTTTAAAATAAATAGTCTTAATCGATTGCCCAGCAAAAAATAATGTACCTACATATTTTTTTTTTTTTTATAGTGACTGGTTTAGTGGTGGTGTACACCACTGTCATGTGACAAAATTGAAGAATTCTTCATAAGGGACCTCATTGAAAGTTGTTTTAAAAAAAACTACTAAAGCGATCGCAACGAGTGATCAGGCTTTAATTGAAAAATAAAATTTTCCTAATTTTTATCAGAAATTTACCTTTTTTCCCATGAAAATGAAAATTAAATTTTCCGATTTTCCACAGAAGCTCCTAAATTTTCCGGCTAATTTTTTTTTTTTTGGATTCCTCATAATTTTTGCTTTAAGAATCAGCAATAAAAAAATGGGCCCCGACTCCTTGTTTGGACAGGAGAGGAGCATTTAAGAGACCACCTTGTTCTCATTGTTTATATATTTTTTATAATTGAATTATTTGTAATTATTTAACATTATTTTATTTTATTATTAAAAATACATTTTAAAAATTATTTTACAGTTAAAAATACATTTATGAAGAAAAAATCAATTTTTTTTAAGAGCCCCAAGTTGAGTGTGTAGTGAATATGGTCTGCCTGCCTTCACAAGATCGGCCATAAATCCATGGATAATAGCAGCAGTGGCATGTAATGGCACACCAAACCCGACTGAGGCTACAGGTCATAAAATGTTTTGTAAATTTTTTAAATTACCAGGTAATAAATATTTCGCCTAAAATGACACGTGCAGAAACAAGTCATAAAACACGGATTTTCCATAAATATGGCGAAATATTTATTACCTGGTAATTTAAAAAATTTACAAAACATTTTATGACCTGTGGTCGGCTTATTGGCAGTAACCAATTAAGTCCCTCTTTAAAAAACATTTTATGACCAGTAGTTCACGCAAATTTTCCTATTAAAGAAAAGCAAATATCGCTTATTTTTTTTTACCTATTTTTTACCAAAAAATAAATATAAATACTTCACACACTCTGAGTCAAATTTTAGTTGAATACTAAACGTGAAAGTGTTAAAGTGTTTTTTTTTTGTAAAGTAAACAGTGAAGCTGTAAAGACAATTTTGCTGCAATCCGTTTAACAAGAGTGGACATCGTTCGAAAAAGATAAAAGTATTAAAATTAACTGGTGTTTCGAAGCGATACATGAATGAATTAAATATACAATACGGTGAAGAAGCAGAATTCATTTGCCCCAAGTGTAAAATCGATTTGTCTCAACAAGCAAATGCATTGAAACAAATGCAACCACAATCCGAGAGTGAAATGACAATTGAACAAAATGTTTCATCTGATAGTGAGGCAGACATTCCGATGTTCAATATGTCTTTGAGTCCTTTGAATGAGGCTATGACCACTTTAGGTGAATCGCCTATTACAAAAAGAAAGTTGCGAAGTGAAAAATACAGGAAAGAGAAAAAAGGCAAGGTTATGAGTGCAATGGCGACAATATTTGATGAAGGCTGTGATAACGAATGCAGTCAAGCAGATGACGTTGATGACGGCAAACAAATGATTGAGCAGTTGAAAAGAAAATTCAATTTAGCGACCACTTTTCCGGAGAAATATCTCATTTTATCTGTGCTGCCTCAATCATGGTCTATACGCAAGATTTCTGAACAGTTTCAAACATCTTTTTACATCGCGAGAAGAAGCAAAGAATTAGTTCGACAGAAGGGCATATTGGCCATCCCACCAAGAAATTTGGCTCAAGGACCCTCAGCGAAGCAACGGTGAAATTGATTCAAGATTTTTACTGCAATGATGACAACAGCCGCGCCTGCCCAGGTACACGTGACTATGTTATCACACGTGAAGATGGAGAAAAAGTACACAAGCAGCGCAGATTATTATTATGTAATCTATCCGAAGCATACCATCAGTTCAAAGAGAAAAACCCAGCAGAAAAAGTGGGATTTTCTAAGTTTGCCATCCTACGACCAAAAGAATGCGTGCTGGCTTTAGACAGGCACGGAACGCATTCAGTCTGCGTTTGCATGTTTCATCAAAACATCAAATTAATGTTCTTTCCATGCAAGAAATTGAAAGTATTTCACGGTAAAATTGAAACATATAGGGACCTCCTGTCGAAGTCGTTGTGCGCATACCCCACGGAAAATTGTCATCTGTCCAAATGCGACAATTGTCCGAAGATTGACGAGCTAGAGCAATATTTGGCGGAAAAGTTTGAACAGCTGTTAATTCAGGAGGTGCATTTCAAACAGTGGATAATTAGCAGCGGCAGATGTTCCCTTGAGACCGTCGTAAAGCAGATTCCGGAATTCATCGAGGAATTCGGATTCAAGTTGAATGAACTGAAGGCGCACCATTTCATATCCGAGATGCAATCGAAATTTCTAAAGGAAAGTAAGGAGAAATTAGCCCAAAATGAATTCATTGTGATAAGCGACTTTGCCGAGAATTACACTTTTCTCGTTCAGAATGAAATTCAGGCTTATCACTGGGCAAACGACCAGTGCACGGTGCATCCTTTTTGCATTTATTTCAAAAACGAAGATAACGAACTGCAGACCGTAAGCCTTGTTGTTGTCGCGGAGAGTTTAGCTCATAATTATGTGTCCGTTTATTTATTTCAAATGAAACTGTTTGAATTCTTAAGATCAAAATTCGATGCAATCGACAAAGTAACGTTTTTCTCAGACGGCGCGGCTTCTCAGTACAAGAATAAAAAAAATTTTTACAATCTTTGCATAATTGAAGAAGAACAAAACTGCAAGGTCGAGTGGCACTTTTTTGCGACGTCCCACGGTAAGGGCCCATGCGATGCGTTAGGGGGAACCCTAAAACGCATGGCGACTAAGGCAAGTTTGCAAAGGCCATATACTGACCAGATCTTAAATGTACAACATTTGTTTTCGTGGATTCAAAGCAAGGAAATTGCCATTAACACAGTTTTATGCACTCAAAAAGAACACGATGCCATGGAGCGACGAATTCAAAACAGATATAATAATGTCAAAACTATAACTGGAACGCAAAAGTTTCATTGCTTCATACCAAATATTTCTGATATGTCAATTAATGTAAAGCGGTACTCTTCGTCTGCCGACGTGCTAAATTTAAAGTTACTTTAATTTTATAATGATGCCAAGACAATTGAAATTTTTAATAAATATTGTAATTAAGTATAAGCAGCAAAATAAGAAAGATTTTTTCTTCATAAATGTATTTTTAACTGTAAAATAATTTTTAAAATGTATTTTTAATAATAAAATAAAATAATGTTAAATAATTACAAATAATTCAATTATAAAAAATATAAAAACAATGAGAACAAGGTGGTCTCTTAAATGCTCCTCTCCTGTCCAAACAAGGAGTCGGGGCCCATTTTTTTATTGCTGATTCTTAAAGCAAAAATTATGAGGAATCCAAAAAAAAAAAAAATTAGCCGGAAAATTTAGGAGCTTCTGTGGAAAATCGGAAAATTTAATTTTCATGGGAAAATTTAATTTTCATGGGAAAAAAGGTAAATTTCTGATAAAAATTTTATTTTTCAATTAAAGCCTGATTCAATACCTTTCCAACGAGCTATCACTCGTTGCGATCGCTTTAGTAGTTTTTTTTTAAACAACTTTCAATGAGGTCCCTTATGAAGAATTCTTCAATTTTGTCACATGACAGTGGTGTACACCACCACTAAACCAGTCACTATAAAAAAAAAAAAAATATGTAGGTACATTATTTTTTGCTGGGCAATCGATTGATACTATTTATTTTAGAATCGGAGAGGGGTCGTCCAAAAGGTGATCGCTTTCATATGGAGTTGCTCAATAACAATAAGAAATTTTGATTTTACCTAATGTTATGCATATTTAAGTGAAAGTCATAGATACAGCCCAAAAATGGTCCGACCCTATTTAACATAGAATCAATACCCCAGCAAAAAAATATGAAGGAAGCTTTAAAAACTACTTTTTTCACTGCTTCACAAGTATCCGTTCGTGTATTTTTACTGCTTTTTTGGAAGTAATTCTGAACAACTTCAAAAATAATTTCTTGCATTGCTTCCAAAGTATCCGTTAATACATTTTTACAGATTTGTTGGAATTACTTCTGAACAAAATCCAAAAAATCACTTAAGTATTGCTTCTAAAGCATAACTGCTCTAAAAGTGATCTTAAAAAGTTATTTTGGTATCATTTGGTATTTCTAAACAGACGACCGCGGGTTAGATTCCTGGAGCGACCAATATATTTCTATTTTTTTTTAATATTTATAATTAAATTTGTTGAAATTCAATATTTTTTAATTTCTAAAAATATATAAAATAAAAATGATAGAAAAGATCTGAAAATAATATCGAATTGCGGTCCACTTGTTTAAAAAGTACTTTTATTGAAGAGAATAAAGCACAATATCTCGCAATGACAAAGTGGTGTTTTTAAGTTAGTCAAGGCCAGAAAAACCTTTTTTAAAACAATAAAATATAATTTTTTTGCGAACAATTTTTTTTTTTAACTTTTAATTGGTGAAAAAGAGCTTCTTTTGCACTCGTTCAAAAAGTACTGAAAACATTTGGAAGTGGAAGTACTCCTCTCATATGGCAACTCAATGTTAAAATTATTAGTGTTTATGTTAAAAAAGAAGTAAATCTAGATCATCAATTTTAGTGCTTTTTGTACTGCTACGGTATCTCTTTTTTGCTGGGACTAGGGACAATGGAAAAAATTCACCTGGATTTAAAAAAAATAACTGGACAATTTAAAAATGCACTTATAGTTCAAAAAAATAACTTAAAAAAAAAGGAAACGTAACAACTATATTACATACATATTACTTGCGTTCGTCAACTGGATAATTTGTACAAACTTGTTAAAATTTTCACTGGATGGCGTTCGTTAACACAAATACTTAGTTAACAGAAAAGAAGAGGGAATAAAGTAACAGTTCGATGATGAGAGTTTCTAAGTCTTCTTATTTTTCTTGCAAGTTTTTAGTGGACAAATTTTTGCTAATAAGAAAAAAATATATGATTCGAAAACATATGTTTGTTTATTGTAAACAAAAAAATAAAATTATTTTACAATTATGTTATTTTATTGAAATGCAAAGCAGTGAAACTTTCAAAATAAGTTATGGAAAACATAAGAAAACCTTCTAAAAAAATGTCTGCTTAAGATTTAACATCAAAAATTATCTTCTTCCATAGCGACCAGTTAAAATTAATTTGTATATTTGGTGTTGTAATCGGCGTGTCTACAAAATTGCAAATTGTTGCAAATGTTCTGTCCGTTTACATGTTTGGGAAAATTTTATTTTGAGAGTAAATCTTGTCTTACTCGCTGTAAGTTTGTATTGAGTAATTCTTACTGGACTTGACTGAGAAAAGTGAACGAATGGACCACATTTTTCCAATCAGCAGTTTAATGTTGTTAAATTATTAGTGTTGGTCCCAACTAGACAATTGGCAAAAAATACTAGTGTTGATACATTTTAATGATTTTTTTGTTTATAAGTTGTCAGTAAATAAAGGCACTAAACAGTGTTAGGAAAAAACAAAAACTCATTATACATTTGAAAGAACAATTTTATAAGTACACAAATTATTTTTGCTTTATATTTAGTATACAGTGTTTTTTCTGTACAAAATATTAATTTAATTAATAGAAGAAGATAATTAATAGAATAATTATTTTTCAAAATTAAAGAAGTTCCTTTTTAACTGGACAAACTGTATTTTAGCTGGTAACTGGACAAAACCTAAAATAACTGGACAATCCAGGCCGTCTGGCAACCTTAGATGGGATGACTTGTCTTTAGGCCCATGTGAGTCGGCGTGCCAAATTTCATTAAAGATTCTTAGCATTTGCAACCTGTATCGAGTGAAAAAGCAATTTTGGATGGATCTTTATATAGACACTAGTTTGGAACATGGACCGATTTTAACCAAAGCCAATAAGCTTCGTCGTTTAGTAATTTATAAGTTGGTGTACCAAATTTAATTGAAAAATCTTAATATTTGCGACCTGTACCGTGCGAAAATTCCCATTTTTGGGAGATCTTTATACGGACAATCTGTTTAAACATCGACGGATTCTAAAAAAAACTCCCATAAGCTTTGGCCATGGGCCCATGTCAATCAGTTTGCCAAATTTCATTAACATGGGATTTCTAGAAGACGTTCGTTGTCACACGAATGATTGACTACCTATATATATTTTGTTGTTGCATTTCATATATCTAGTTATTGCTGATGGTACAAAAAACTAAGTACTCTCAAAGCATTGTCTATACCAAAAATTAAACGTTTTGAGAACGTTTGGAAAATATCATCTTTAAAATGCTTTGATAACGTTTTTTTTAACAAATTTTACAACTGTTGATTAAAAGAAAAAAATAATTTTTATTATTTGTGAAATCCCAGCCAGCAAAATTTGGATATTTCTTTAGGGTTCTTATTAGGGTATTCAATTAATCGGCTTTTTATTTTAATCGATTAATCGTGCAAATAATTATTCGGGTTTTTTTCTTAACCGGTTAATCGAACAAAATTTTAAAATTAATCGAAAAAATTTTCTGTAAAATAATATACATACACTTGTTGTGTTTTTAATAATTCAGTAACTCTTCTAAAATTCGTAAAAATAAAAAAGAAAATGTAATAATTGAGATCAGATTTTGTCAATATTTTTATTTTTTCTGTCCCCTCTTTTACATATTAAAATTTTATCCAAATCGGGGAGAACCACACCCGAAAGAAGAATATAATACCCCGTACATTAGTTTGTTTATTTTTCGTATGCTGAATACATAAAAAACGTAAATGTAGAGAGGAATTCTGTTGAGAATTGATTTTCCCTCTACCTTTCCGTACTTCCATCCCTTTATTTTATTAATTCAGAGTGCTCACTTAACAAGCTTTATTACATTGAGCATTAATTATAATTAATAATTCTAATAATCTTTAATTACAATAATTATAAATGCTTTCATTTAATATCAACGTTTAAAAAGTGCGTAAATAGATACCCCTTCGTTACTAGATAGGGTGAGTTCCTAAACGTCAAAACACATTGCAGTGTTTGCGGTTTTACTACTGTTTCGATACAAAGCAAACAAATGTGTTGCTTACTATGTAATAAAAACATGTCAACAAAGCATCAACAACATTTGTGATGCACAGTTTGCTTTTTATATGCGCATCAATTGCGTTTACGAATGCATGACTTTGTTCAAGTGCATTGCAAATGACGTTTTGGAACTCAGCCATAATTCACAACAACAGGGTAGTAATTTGGAAGATGACAAAGCAAACTATGTTAATTTTATGTTGTTTTTGTTTTTTCTTTGGGATTTAAGATGTTTATTAACGCTCCTACTTGATAACATGAAATTCTCATTGAGTTGAAGCTAACAAATATTTCTATAAATTCTAAAAGAATTAATTATTTTCTTAGGCCAGAATGAAATTCGGATAGGTACCTACAAGCCTACACGCAGAAAAAACAGGGGGAATATTACCTAAGTGCTATGTAATTATACAACTACATAATTTTCAAGTTAGTTATACAAAGTTATAGTAAAGTATGCACATTTTTTTGTAAAAAAATACAATCTTTGCAAAATATATACATGTGTAGTGGAAAATATCCGAAAAAATACATATATTTTGCTAGAAAACTGTAAAACTTACTTCGAACTTATGTAGTTGTATAATTACATAGCACTTAGATAAAGTTCCCCCTGTTTTTTTCTGCGTGTACAACAAATTATTTATCCCAACTTTTTAAAAACATTTCCAGTTCTTAGCACATTTACTTTACTAAAAATTATATTTTTAAAAAATTTTTGTAATTTTCTACCAATTTCGATTAATCGTATGAAATTATTCGAATTATTCGTTATTCGAAATTTGGACATTTTAAATTATTCGAACAATTTTTGAGAAAAATTGTTCGATTAATCGAATAACAATTAATCGATTGAATACCCTAGTTCTTATTCTATGAGCTTAAACTTAGTCAAATAAAACACATTTTTTTGAAATTTTCATCAAAAATTGCTCATATTTTGGACGAAAATATGAGTCTTCTAAAATTGAGCCAAATTATTAAATACAAAAATGGTTCAGAAATGACTCAGAAATGTAAACAAATTTTAATATTTTGTGAACAATTCAAAAAAGCTCAAAAAAGATTAATTTTTGAACATTCGAATTTTTTTGAGTCATTTTGAATCAAAAAAGAAGGCTCTTTTGGATGAGCTACTGTCATACAAAAATTTTAACTTAATAATATTTTTTGACCTTTTTTTTATTATTAATTTTTGGGCTTGTTTGCTGACTGGGATGTTTTGTTATAATTATTTATGTAAATCAGTTCTGTGATTGATCTCAAAGTGTAAAGACGTGTGTGTTCTCGTTACTACAATTATTATTGAAAATAAAAACAAAAACTTGCATTCCCTTGAACAATAACAAATGTTCATAGATCGTAAAAACAAACAATAAATAAAAAAATAAAAACACCATAAAGCGTGCATTAGCTAAAGATGTTGATAAGGTCTCGTTACTAGATCGTAAATGTAACGAGAACGAGTCGTAACGTGGTATTTTATTTTTGCTAAGTTACTCAAAATATGTAACGTGCTATTAAGCTGCCTACACACTAGGGAACATACTTAAAAAAAGAGAGCATTTTTTGTGAATGTGTGAGTGCTTTTGTGTGTGTGTGCGTGTTGAGAGCGTGCATTTCGTGTTTACAAAATTTTTTGATCTTTTTTGTTCCCTCAACCATGTTCCCTAGTGTGTAGGCAGCTTTAAGGATTGATAAATTTGATTTTCAGAATAGTACCAACCAGTTTAAAAATAGTACCAAAACTTGCACTTTTTAATAAAATAACAAGCAAGAACTTTCATAAAAATTCATTGTGGATTATATTTTATCCCTGAAAATCGGATTCAATTTCTTTTTAAATCGAAAATAATTTGTAGTCGATTTAGCTCATTTGATTCATTCAATCATTAAATTAGTTTTGATTTACTTAATTTGTTTACTTTTCAAATATAATATTTTATGTGTTCGTTTTAAACAAAAGTTTTTGTGTGAAAATTAAAAAAAAAAATTTATTGTTTTTGCCAATTAATTTCTTTTTTAAATAAACTGGATTTCTATAGAATATTTGGAAATAACAAAAATGTGCCAGCGTACCAATCAAACATTGATTGTGCCAAACATTGTACAATTGTGCCACAAATTCCATCACTTATATGCAACTAAAAACAGCTGTTTTTCTCTCTCACGTAAAAACGGAGAAAAAATTCTGTTTTCAACAGAAATGAACGGCACTTTACGACTCGTTTACGTCTAGTACTCAGCACTATGTGTTTCTCATTAAGCAGGTTGAATCAGCTGATTCGTCTCGTTACATTTACGTTCAAGTAATTTGGGCTTTATGCGTTAGCAATATGACTAAAAAATCCAAACCCAATAACAATTCGTTAAGAACGAATTATTTCTTACCGTTACAAACTATTGATGATAATGATGAAGATGAAATAATTATACAAAAACCACTTAGTCTCTATACCTCCAATTACAATATTAACGAGTAAAAAGGTAAAAGTCGGGCATGCCGACTATATAATACCCTACACCAGTCTGACTTAAAGCCAACTAATGTTTGGATCCGAAATTTTAATGGGTTAAAACGGACTTGTGTAAAAATGTTCTATAAAATCATAAAAGAAGAGAAAATCGAAAATATAGCCCATATGGGCGATAGGTTCAAATATGGACCGATCCTATCTAGAATCAATAGGCTTTTTCTCTGGGACTATGTAAGTCAGCGAACCAAATTTCATTGAAATATCTTCGTATTTGCGACCTGCAGCGTGTAACCAAGCCAATTTTGGGGGGAACCTTATATGAGCACTAGGTCTAAACATGGACCGATTTTAACCAAAATCAATAGGCTTCGTCTTTGGGCCGACATAGGTCCGTGTACCAAATTTCATTGAAATATCTTCGTATCTGCGACCTGCAGCGTATAAAAAAGAAAATTTTGGGGGGTACTAGGTCTAAACATGGACCGATTTCAACCAAAATAAATAGGCTCCGTTCTTGGGCCGACGTAGGTATGTGTACCAAATTTCATTGAAATATCTTCTTATTTGCGACCAGCAGTGTGTAAAAAAGAAAATTGTGGGGGATACCCTTATATGAGCACTAGGTCTAAACATGGACCGATTTCAACAAAAGTAAGTCCGTGTACCAAATTTCGTCAAAATATCTTAATATTTGCGATCTGTAGAGAGCGCACAAGAATGCATGGACAGACAGACGGACGGAGGTACGGACGGACAGACGGACATCGTTAAATCGAAATAAAAAAAATTCTGAGCCGATCGGTATACTATAAGGTGGGTCTAGGACCAATATTTATTGGTGTTGCAAACATCAGCACAAACTTATAATACCCCCTTCACGTAGTGGTGTAGGGTATAAAAATTAAAATAGAAGAAATTCATGAAATACATATGCAGTAAGTTTCAAATTTCTGATTATTCCATACGAAAAATTTCAATCGGCCTGAAATTGTTTTGCCGTACTAAAGAAAATTTTGATAAGTTTTTACTTATGCAACTAAAAGTGAAAAACCCTATAAGGCTTTAATTTTTGGTCTTGATAAATATGATCCTATGTTAATTTAGAAAAAGCTTATAGATATGGGTTTAAAATGCTTAGATGTAAAATTAATGGTTAAAAAGAATAAAATCAATATCGAATATTTTATTTATGTTGTTTATTTGGAGCGACTGTCTGTAACAATAGCCGTTTTTTCTAATCACTTAGATTTAATCAATCCAAAAAGTATTTCTAAAAGTGCTCAACAGATGAGGTTAGATTCTTCCTATTTTAAAAAAATTTTCTGTCCGACACTTCTTTCACCCTAATTTTTAATACCGAATTCGATGATGAAGGATTCTACTTTAACTTTTAATTTATAATTATATTTTACATAAAACAACGATAAACAGTCTGCCTTTTCAGTTTTATCACTTCAATTTATATTTTTACACAATTGAAAAATTCCATTGCAATATTTAATATTCACTAATTGGATTTAATTAAATTACTTCCTGTAGAGTGAAAAATTGCCATTTCTATTTGAGCTATTTCTCCATGTCCAAGATGAAAAATATGTATTTGGTGAGGTGTAGTTTTTTTTTCTATACATATTTCATAAAAAAAATTTAATAAAAACCTTTTATTTGTTAGTTTTTCAATTGTTTTGTTTCTCTTTTAATTTTCATTCGTATTTTTTCTGACTTTAAATTAATAGGCTGTTTCATATATTTGTGCTTTTATTGTGGATTTATTAAATCCAGCTTTTTTTTTGGATTTAATAAATCCATTTTTTGTATGTAAAATTCTAAATCCAGGTGATTAAAAAACACGCTAAATGAAAGAATTAAGACAAAACTATTCTGTCATAGATTATGTTAAAATCAAGTGGGAGTTCCAGCAAACCACAAAAAACAAAATTACCCAATACTACAATTGCCAGATGTTTGGCCGTGGTACAAGCAGGTGTAAGGTAAAAACTTTCTGTGCTAACTGCGCCGGTCCGCACAAAGCATCCGAGTGTAAGGAGTCCACCATAAAGTGTTCCAATTGTCAGGGAGACCACACGCTGAAAAAAAACGGCCTATCCCAAACATATTTTTGCTGGTAATATATATATATTTTGAGAAATTGTTAAACATATTCGCCGTGTTTTTACTAGAAACAATATATATTTGCATGCAAATATATTATGTTTCCAAGCAAATATATTATGTTTGCCTGTAAATATATGTTTGGATGAAATGAAATGACGCTATCGACAAATATTATATGTTTGGCAGCAAACATATAATATGTGTGTCATAAACAAATTATGTTTCCATGCAAATACTATATATAAATAATATATTTAGTTATAAAGCAATTATTAATATATGCCAAATAATAGGCGTATTTATTCGACTCTCCAAATTTCTCTATATTTTAATGGAAAAACATAAAAAGAAAAATTAATGCATCTACTGTTTGGCGATTATTTAATAACTAAATATATTATAAATCACATTCAATTTTACATCTAATACAAATCTTTCATTGAAAAACAATAACTACAATCCCTTAATTTATTTTTTATTTATTTTTATTAACAAATATAAAAAACTCTTATAATAAGTTAGTACTTTAATATACACAATTAAATAATGTTTTTTTCTTTTTAAGACAATTTTATGTTGTATTTATACTAATTTATTTTATTTTTCACATCTTTCACAATAAAATTAATAAATAAAGGAAAAATATCACTAAATTTTCTTACTAGATGCAGTCTAGCTAAACTAAACGATTATTACCAACTACAAAAGTTAAAATAATATATAAGGCTACATACAACTTCATATGTGTCAAGAATGGAAATTCGCCGTTTTTCCAAATATATATTAATTGTATCCCACAAATATAATTATTACCGGGAAATATATGTATAGTAACTATAAAAACAATATAATTGGAAGCATACTCCAAATACATATATGGTAGTTTGTAAGTATAATATAATTACCTCCAAACATAAACAAAAACGTCTTTTTCCTCCGTGCACAAATATTTTGCTAATATGGACACTCATTAGGACTACATACGTATAAATAAGACAACGTTTGCAACCAACACCAAGACGTTCCTTTCAATGACACCGTAGCTCGATAAATCCAGTCAACTACAACAGAAATTTTCCAAACACTCTTGGAATGCTAGAGGCATTCGCAACAAAAATTTAGAACTGTTTCATTTCTTAAAAACCCATAACGTGGATATATGTTTAGTTACGGAAACATGGCTTAAATAAAATATTTCAATAACACATCAAGACTTTTTTGTATACAGAAATGATAGAGAACCCAACAGAGTGGGTGGTGGAGTTTCCATTATTATTAAAAAGAACACTCATCACAATTTGTTACCAATTACACAGTACAACAGCCAATCTGGGGGGTGAGAAATTCCAAGTCAGGGTGATGGTACTATGTCAGTATAGTAAAACCCTCAAAGGGTTTGGCGTTCGTATGTGTCATTTTTTTTATGACCTTTTAAATTTTTTCCTTATCTTGATGTTTTTTCGCTTAGTTGTAACATTTTGGCAAAAACGTAGTTTAACATAACTCGAGAATCACTTGTCCGATTTTGATGAAACAAATTTAGAAAAATTTAGAATTACAATTTCTTTAATCCGTTCATATAACGTTTTTCTTTATAATCAACAGTTTTGCCGGTAAAAATAAATTTGTAGAGAAAAAAAAATATTTTTTTGCCTAAAAATTAAAATTTTTTTTTTTTAATTAATAAAAAATCCAAAACGGAAAAAAGGATCAAGTGTTATTAATTTCATGTAAAGTCACATAACCTATAAACAAAATTTAACGCGTTCTGCTTTTATTTACAATTAAGTGAAGGTATCCCATTTTGACAAGAATATTGATATTTGTTTTTATTCAAAAAAGTGCCTTTTTCATAAATTTTCCCCAATAACTCCAGACTTCTGGCCATAAACTACTAAAAAATTAAGTAAACATTTTTATAATTTTTTATTTTTATTTTATTTGTTTATTTTTATTTATTTTAATAAATATTGCCTAGACTTTTTCGATGGTGGTTATTCGGGACTAGTGGCATCGCATTCATCGCTATCATCAGTTTCTGAACCACACATAATGTCAATGTGTGACTCCACTGTTGGCCCTTCTGCATCTCCTGAAAATTCTTTATCATCAAGATCATCCTTGTCTTGCCACACTAACTTACTCCACCAGCAAATTTCCGCAATTATTGCACTCGGCGACTTTTTGCCTCTATATCTGTAAGTTTTTGTTTTATTAAAATGAGTTTTTAAAAATAAAAAATCAGTATTACCTCATTTAAAATGGCATAGCAACTTGATGATAGCGTTCACCTTGTTCATCAGATTCGGTAGCCAATTGTTTGCTGAAGTAGTCCAGATGATGATGTAAATAATGGATTTTCAAGGACATGTGGACACCAATTTCCGAGAATGCTCTTAACATCCTTGCGACAGAAACATCGTAGTTGTTAGAACGATGCTTTCCCACCAAGCCTTCTATTACTTCTTTGATTGCCTGCCATGCATTCAATTCAGCTTCAATCAAAATATTGTTGAATGCGTCACTTTTAATCAGCTTTCGTATATCTGGACCATTTAGTACGCCTGATTGGAAAAAATTAATTTGTTAAGATGGAAAATCATGGGAAATGAATGTGATATTATAACTTACCTTCTTTAATTTTACTTTCGCTGAGTCTCGGGTAAATTAGTTTCAAACACAAGAAAACTTCATCTCTTTTGGCGACAGTTTTGATAAAATTCTTAACAATTCCAAGTTTAATATGCAGTGGAGGCAGCAATATCTTCTCCTTCGGCACTAGAGGATCACGAATAATGTTGGCCGTTTGCAAACTGCTGTGCTCTCTGAGTTTCCATCCGTGGCATGCATATTGGTCACCGGAAAATCGTGTGTCCCAATCGCACAAAAAGCACATATATTTTATATAGCCGCTTTGAAGACCGCAAAGCATTGCTACAACTTTTAAATCGCAGCATATGCGCCACATATGTTTGGCGTAGTTAACCATTTTTAAAATATTTTCCAGTGCATCATATGTTTCTTTCGTTACTGTACTGTAGGCGATTGGAACTGAAGGTTTTTTATTGGTCTTATGCAGTAAAACCGCCTTCAAGCTGAGTTTTGAACTGTCAATAAATAATCTCCAGTCATCTGCTTCATATTTTATTTCCATTGCGTCCATCAATTTTCCTACATCCGGGCAATATGCAGAAGTTTTTTCATCATTCACAAGGAATAAACTTTGGAGTGTTGCCTGACGACTTCGATAAGCTGTGACTTTCACACCGGGTGCCAACAAATTGTTTGATTTCAAAATGGAAGCCAGCTCTTCCGATTTATGCTGTGTTAATTCCAACTTGGCAACAATTGAAACAAGCTTATTTTGATTTATTAAAATTGGCTCATTGGATACTGATGGCTCATATGGGGAATCATCACGTGCATGATATGTCGGAGCAGTCGTAGAAGAGAACATATCTGGGCTAGAAGCTTTTGGCACAGGAATGTGGTCCGAATGAGGCAATGGTGTTGCGGCACTTGCAACACCAACGTAATTATACGATTTTCTTATCCTTTTTGCGGCTCCTTTATTCGCACATGCATAGCAATTCAATGGATTGTGACCTTCGCCAGGATTAGTCCAAGTCATTAGGATACCGAATGGCATACTTTCACGTCTTCTATTTTTCCAATCCATTAGACGGTTGTAGCAGCTTTTAGACACTATATTTGGTACCCAATTTTCGTTCACTATAACATTTTGGTTGAAGTACATCTCGTATGTTTGAACAAAATCAGTACTGAAATTTCCCCTTTTTTTATGTGTTGAGACATATTGACCACAGCAGTAGCAAAAGCTATTTATATCTGGCTTGCGCAGTTCCATATTCTGTTCTCTTTTGTTCACTTTTAAAAAACTGGAGAAAAATCACTTTTACTGTTCGCGTTCGTCGGCACTTGTTGAATGACAAAAATTACAGAACCAGTGTGAGAAAGAGAAGAAGTATAATGACAATGCATGTTTTATGTGAACATTACAGAACCAGAGTTGCCACATCAATATTTCTCTTTTAGTACAGTAGAAAAATATGAGAGAGTTCGGCTTGTGAGTGTCAATGTTTTCTCCAAATAATGTTGTGCATATCTGGAGCAAATTTTTGAAATTCATACATTTACCTAATTGTGAATAAATGAGAAACGCGTGCATCGATTTTCATGATCTATGCCTTTTTTTGCTCATGAGTTATGTGACTTTACGCGAAAGTAATTAGTTTTGGCACTTTTTTCCATTTTGGATTTTTTATAAATTTTTAAAAAAAAATATTTAAATTTTTAGGCAAAAAATACTTTTTTCCCTTCATACATTCATTTTTAACTTCGAAAGTGTTGCACATATAGGAAAACGGTATAGAAACAGATTAGAGAAATTGTAATTCTAAATTTTTCTGAATTTGTTTCATCAAAATCGGACAAGTGGTTCTCGAGTTATGTTAAACTACGTTTTTGCCAAAATGTTACAACTAAGCGAAAAAACATCAAGATAAAGAAAAAATTTAAAAGGTCATAAAAAAAACATACGAACGCCAAACCCTTTGAGGGTTTTACTATACTGACCTAGTACCATCACCCTGACTTGGAATTTCTCACCCCCCAGACAATAATCCCAAAAATGTTCCATAGTGTTATTAATACTAACCTTATTGAAAATATTGGAATCAAAAATTTGACTAACAGTGGTAGCGTTAACATTTTTTCTTGTTATTTTCCAGGGGGTGCTTCTGATGTTGAAAACAACGCAAAACGAGTAAAAAGGTTAAAGTCGGGCATGCCGACTATACAATACCCTACACCAGTCTGGTGTATTGTTTGGATCCGAAATTCGAATGGGTTAAAATGGGGCTTATTTCAAAATTTTCTATAATGTGAGTCAGCGCACCAAATTTCATTAAAATATCTTAATATTTGCGACCTGCAGTTTGTAACCAAGCCAATTTTGGGGGGACCCTTATATGGGCACTAGTTCTAAACATGGACCGATGTTCACCAAAATCAATAGGCTTCGTCCTTGGGCCAACATAGGTCTATGTACCAAATTTCATCAAAATAGCTTAATATTTGCGACCTGCAGCGTATAAACAATATAATTTTGGGGGGACCCTTATATGGGCACTAATTCTAAACATGGACCGATGTTCACCAAAATCAATAGGCTTCGTCCTTGGGCCAACATAGGTCTATGTACCAAATTTCATCAAAATATCTTAATATTTACGACCTGCAGCGTATAAACAGTATAATTTTGATAGGACCCTTATATGGGCACTAGGTCTAAACATGGACCGCTGTTCACCAAAATCAATAGGCTGCATTATTGGGCCAATATAGGTCTGTGTACCAAATTTCATCAAAATATCTTAATATTTACGACCTGCAGCATATAAACAGTATAATTTTGGTAGGACCCTTATATGGGCACTGGGTCTAAACATAGACCGATGTTCACCAAAATCAATAGGCTGCGTTATTGGGGCAATATAGGTCTGTGTATCAAATTTCGTCAAAATATCTTAATATTTACGACCTGCAGCGTATAAACAGTATAATTTTGGTAGGACCCTTATATGGGCACTAGGTCTAAACATGGACCGATGTTCACCAAAATTAATAGGCTGCGTTATTGGGCCAATGTAGGTCTGTATACCAAATTTCATCAAAATATATTAATATTTACGACCTGCAGCATATAAACAGTATAATTTTGGTAGGACCCTTATATGGGCACTAGGTCTAAACATGGACCGCTGTTCACCAAAATCAATAGGCTGCATTATTGGGCCAATATAGGTCTGTGTACCAAATTTCATCAAAATATCTTAATATTTACGACCTGCAGCATATAAACAGTATAATTTTGGTATGACCCTTATATGGGCACTAGGTCTAAACATGGACCGATGTTCACCAAAATCAATAGGCTGCGTTACTGGGCCAATATAGGTCTGTGTACCAAATTTCGTCAAAATATCTTAATATTTACGACCTGCAGCGTATAAACAGTATAATTTTGGTAGGACCCTTATATGGGCACTAGGTCTAAACATGGACCGATGTTCACCAAAATCAATAGGCTGCATTATTGGGTCAATATAGGTTTGTGTACCAAATTTCATCCAAATATCTTAATATTTACGACCTGCAGCATTTAAACAGTATAATTTTGGTAGGACCCTTATATGGGCACTAGGTCTAAACATGGACCGATGTTCAAAAAAATCAAACTTGTTCGTCCTTGGGCCAACATAGGTCTGCGTACCAGATTTCATCAAAATATCTTAATAGTTGCGACCTGTAGAGTGCGCACAAGATTGCATGGACAGACAGACAGACGGACGGACGGACGGACAGACGGACATCGTTAAATCGAAATAAAAAAAAATTCTGAACCGATCGGTATACTATAAGGTGGGTCTACGACCAATATTTTTTGGTGTTACAAACATCAGCACAAACTTATAATACCCTGACCACATAGTGGTGTAGGGTATAACAACACTTTGCTTCAGATATACGTAGGCTCGTTAGTACAAGCGATAGTTATATTCTTGAAGGCGATTTTAATAGTACGCATGAAATTGGAGTTGTTTAAGAGCAAACTGCTGGGGAAACATCTTATTTGAGAAACTTATATTTTATAACAATTATATTATTTACTGTGATCATACATATGTGTCTGCTAGTTCCAGTAGACAAGGTTCTACACTAGATTTTTTCTTGACCAATATACAAGATATAATTTCTCCTGCGGTCGTCTTAAATAACCTTAGTTCTGATCAACTTCCAGTTCAAGTGAAACTGACTAGTGAAGTAAATAGAGCGAATTTAGTTAGCTTTGACTATAACAATGCAAATTGGCTGTCCTTTCAAAGCCACCTTACTAGAAATACGAACATACCGGATATGATGGATATTGCTTCTAATGAAGAAATTGATTTAGCGGTTATACAATTCAGAAACCTTATAAATGAGGCCATTGACATTAGCGTTCCAAGGAAATCTCCTTCTTTTAGGAGCCTCTACCTAATTATTTGAAAATACAAATACAGCAAAGAGATGCTTGTAGGCGACATTGGCAACGATATCACAATTTGTCCGATTTTTACGAGATGAAAACTCTCAGTAGGAAAATAGGAGAGGAATTGGAAAAACTAAGAAATAAGTAGTGGACTAACTTACTGGCAACGTTGGACAAAGGTTCTGCTCCGTTTTGGAATCTGACAAAGATAACCAGAAATAAATGTAAATCAATACCTATCTTGAAACACAACAATATTGAAAAGTGTTATATTATGGCTCAGACTTTTGCATCTAACCATTCAATTTCTCCTAATTTGGGTGATTCTGAATCAAACTCGCAAGTTAGAGAAATACTTCAATCCCTTAGATCAAACACTCCTAACATACCCAGTGTAGAAAATCATTACCAGATAAGTGGTTATGTAACTACATACTTGGTAATGGTAACTAGTTACTTTTGTTATTACATTTCTTATTACCTTTATATGGCGATGTCGCGAAAAATAATGAGTTGTCGTTACACACCAGCATACGAAAAATCAAAAAATATATCGTTACCTATGTGCTTACCAGTACTGACAAAAATAATGAGTCTAAAAATAGATTTTCTAAAAAATAAATTATATAAAAAAAAAATATTTTTTATTGTATTTTTTTTGTTTAAATAAAATTTGCTGGTGCGGGAATCGAACCTGGGTCTACAGATTGCCAGTCAACAGCTCTACCATCTGAGCTATATCGACATGTAATATTTAATAGATAAAAACACAATTGACCTGCTGCACACAAGCAAGCTTACTCGCCAACATACAAAAAATCAAAAAATATGTGGTTACATATATCCTTACCAGTGTTTAAAAAATATTGAGTCTAAAAATAGATTTCAAAAAATTTTCAAAAAAATCTAAAAAATTATTTTCTATTTGAAATAATGATAAAAAATAAGTCATTATCAGTAACTCATTATTATATGTTTTAAAATAATGCAGAAGGTAAGTGGGTGTCATTACTGGTAGTCCAAAAAATTATGATATGTCATTACCGTTTCTACACTGGGTATCTGATGATATGTTAGTAACTAGATCTCAATTAAGCTATATTATCAAAAATATGAAATCGAAAATGGCACCTGGAATTGACGGAATCAGAAACAAATGCATTAAGTATATTCCAAAAAGATCTCACACATTTTTAACAGTTATTTTTAATGCATGCCTAAAACAAGATTACTTTCCTCGCGAATTCAAAATTGCGAAAGTAATCCCGATTCGAAAACCAAATAAACCTCTAGGTAGTCCATCATCGTAACGATCAATAAGTCTCCTATCCTCTATTGGTAAGATTCTTGAAAAAATTATAAATCAAAAATTGATATTTTTATTGAATCAAGAGCCATCAATTCGGCTTCCGTAGAGAACATAATACGGTACAATCCTTGGTTCGTATTAGAAATTTGGTAACCGAAAACTTTGAACTTCAAAAATCAACTGGTATGGTATTACTAGACGTTAAAGCCGCCTTCGATTCTGTTTGGCACGACGGCCTAATATTTAAAATGATTCCTTTTGGTGTTCCCTACTATTCAATTAAAACAATCGAAAGTTTCCTTTGTATGCGCTCATTAAAGTTCACATTTGATCATCATGTTCTGAAAGTTTAGATATACCAGCACGGTGCCCCCAGGGATCCTGTCTGTCTCCCATTTTGTATAACCTCTATACCTCTGACTTACCCCAACTGGAAAACTGTACCATGTCTATTTTTGCTGACGACACAGCAATATTATGCTCAGATATACTATCTGCTAATATTATTTCAAATTTACAAATGGCTTTGGAGAAATTAGCTGTTACAAAAAGTGGAGGATAACATTAAATGCTAATAAAACACAGGCAATATATTTTACAAGAAAACGAAAATCTTACTATATTCCTCAAAGCAATATAATTTTTTTTTAATACAGAAGTACAATAAGAACAAAAGGTAAAATATTTAGGAGTAACCACTGGATCCAAAAATGAAATTTAAAGAGCATATACAATACATAGTAAACAAATTGAATATTCTCACTCGTATACTGTACCCTTTCATAAACCGGAACTCAGGTCTAAGTATTGAAAACAAAATACTAGTTTTCAAATTAATCTTTCATACTGTAATCTTTTATGCAGCTCCTATGTAGCCAAAAAGTGCATCATGTTATATTAAGAAACTTCAGATTGCTCAAAACAAATCGTTAAAACTCATATACAATCTCCCTTGGTTCTTTTCGACATCCACACTTATACTATTTCAAATATAGAACTTATTAATTCTAGGTTAAATAAACTGACTTCGAATTTTTATTCCAGATGTTCTGGTTCTGAATATCCCTATATCAATTAGTTAACATCAGCTTAGCTAGCTAGTAGGTAGATTTGTAAGTGGTTTTATAAAAAAAAAAATTTCAAATAGGTTTTTTAAAATTTTGCCTCCAATAAAAATTTTAATATATATATAAAATTTTGTAAATAACTATTAATTATTAAGAAGAAAAAGTGCAAAATCTTGAATTATTTGTATATAATTTTTAAGATGAAAATGTAAATATTATTTGGTTGAAATAAATAAATTGAAATTTATGTAAAAGAGGATAGCAATGGAATCTTTATAAAATGTTGTAAGAATGCATTTAGCTTCCACCATATGTATACCTATTTCAGTGTTGTTTTCATCTCAATTTCTTACAGTAGGCCCGTTCCTTTACATTACCGCGGGAACCGGCGGGCTCCCAATCTTACCTATTTTGTCAAAAACTAGTCGCTGGTTGACTGCAGCAAAGGGTCGTCAGAACCCTACACCACCAAAAAGTTTAACACATCTACATTTCTCTTAATATCCTATAATTTTTGAACCAGCAAACAAGCCAAAAAATGAATCAAAAAAAGTTAAAAAAATATTATTAAAAATTAAATTTTTTATATAAAAGTGGTTCATCCAAAAGAGCCTTCTTTTTTGATTCAAAACTGACTCAAAAAAAGATTTATAAAAATTCGAAAGGATTAAAAATTAATATATTTTTTGAGCCTTTTTTGAATTGCTCACAAAATATTCAAATTTGTTTACATTTCTGAGTCATTTCTGAGCCATCTTTTGGATTTAATAATTTGGCTCAAATTTTTGTGTCTCTTATGATTCATTTAAAAGGCTTATATTTTCGTCCAAAATATCCCAGCCAGCAATTTCGGAGCGCTCATAAATAAGATTTTTAAATGGCTCATAGAAATGATTATTGTTTTTTTGAAAACACTCTTTTTTTGTTGGAAAATATGAACGCTCAGAAAACAATCCAAAAAGTTGTCTCTACAATCTAAAAAGCTATCTCAAAACGAGGGTTCATTTTTCGGACTCAAAGAAGATTCCAAAATTATTTAAATTGATGAAGAAAATTTCGATTTTATATTTTCTTTTTTCTGAGTACACAGGGGGCTCTTTTGGACGGACCACTTTCATAGGAAAAAGTGTAAAATGTTTATGTTTTTGGAGCTCATTTCTGAGTCATTAACGATCATCTTTGTTTGCTGGGACAAAAAATTTTAAAATTTCAAAAAAATGTGTTTTATTTGAGTAAGTTTTGAATCGTAGAATAAAAACCCTCAAAAAAGTATCCAAACTTTGCTGGCTGGGTAATCATTTAAAACTAATTTAAGTTCTAATTAAATATACATATAAAAAAATAAATAACAAATGATTTTAAGTACTAAGAAATTACTCTATTTTTTGTATTTAGAGTACTGGAAAATTACTCTACTTTTCGTTTTTTAAATTCTCGGAAGACACTCCACTTTTGTATTAATGCACTTTAAAATCACTTTATTTTTAGTTTTTCTAATGTTTTGAAAACGTTCTATAAACAAAAATTCTAACGCTTTAAAATCAATTTATTTTTGCTTTTGCAACGTTTCTAAAATACTTTAAATACAAACATGAGACCGTAAATCATGGTTATCATTTAAGTGTTCTGAGAACACTATAAAACCCAAGAATATGTTGCTTTGATAATGCTTCAACCACCATATAAAGTGCTTTCAGAACGCTTTTATGTTTGTCAATTTCTGGCTGGGTAGGTCTAAACATGGTCCGATTTTAACCAAAACCAACAGGCTTCGTCCTTGGCCTGTAGTGTTTAGTGTATAACAAAATAACACAATGTTGTGTTAAAATTTAACCAAAAATTAAATTCAAATTTTATATGGGACACAACAACAAATGTGTCAGTTGAAATTCCAGTTAGTACCCAACGGGCCCCCCTTATCACATCTTAATTAGTTGTAGTTACTTGAAAGTTGTATTAAAATTTGCGTGGACTCTGAAACATTTTGTTCTCCATAAAGAAAATCTTTGTTTTTGTAACTAAAATATTCATGATAAAAATTTTTAATTCAGATCGAAATGAAATCATAATATGTAGGTATGTTTCTGTTTGTTGTATATATAGTTTTTTTAATATTTTCTTTTTTGCGTTCAACAATGTTATTTATAAAACCGAAACAATTTACGCATTTTTTGTTATTAAAACGATATTGTTGATTATGGTGATGGCGCATGCTGACGATAGAGGTTGTTTTATGTTTGTTTGATATGTATAAATTATTCTAAAACTACAGAATAGCACGCACGTTTTGACCAAGGCACATTGTCAAATCAACTTAATACACCGAAGTGTGCATTTTAATAACACCAATCGACAAGATCCAGCAGAATCTAGAAGCAAAAGCTAAATTATTGTTTGCTGAAATGAGGTAATGATAATTTCAGCCAACAATAATTTGCGATTATTCCGATTGGGGATCTGGCCGATATTTGATTGTCTTACAAAAGGACTTACGTACATAGATACGGTTTTAAGACACACGTAAATGTAATTTCTTCGGAATATTTTGTTTATTTTTCTGTGAGCTAAAAACAGTGTCGGATGGTGCAATAATTTGTACTAAAATACACTGAAAGAATTATATTAATGATATAAATAATTTGGTGAATAAAATCGTCCAAGTTTCGGTTAAAAGTTTCCTAAATTCATTACTATAAAATGCGTAAATTTTTGTTTAATACTTATAACTCATAGTGGGTAAATATAAGCACGAAATGCACAAAATTATTTTATGCACATTTCCATATGTGACCTTCTCCGAGAAAAGGGACCTAGTGTGTCAAAAACTTGGGAAAATCGATTAAAATGAGAAAAACATTAAAATTTTAATGTTTAATTTAAAACTTCATTTTTACACACTAGGTCCCTTTTCTCGGAGAAGGTCACATATATGTATAATAATTAACATATAGTTTAATTATAGGTATTATCTGATATTATAAATAAACATGCTGTGCGTACAATTTTTTAATTTTGTTGATAAAATTAAATTTTACGCACAAATTTTGTAAATTTGCTAACTTGTAACAGTAATGAAAATAGATAGAGACAGGCACGTAGCTATGAATTTCGTTCGGGGGAGGGGGGCTTTTTAAAATTTTTTTGTTTAATTTTCGTCGTTTTTGTTTTGTATACTGGAGAAACTTATAAAACTACGTACACGGAAACAAATTTATAACCGTTCCTTTATGCGGTAACATAAAGGAACAGAAATTTTATGTGTTAATTCAGCAGAAAAATTTAAAGACAAATTTCGTTTATTAATTGCCTGATACTGATAAAGAAAGAAAGAAAATTCCAATATATTAAATATTATAATTACGGCTGGCTAATAACCATAAAAGAAAATTTAATTTTTAAAGTTCTATACTAAATTATATACATAGATGGGCACAAGTATATTAAGTACAAGTAGCATGGTACTTGTACTTGAAATTTTTTAAGTACAAGTACCAAGTTTCAAATGTACTTTGTAATGAGTACCAATTACTAGGGAAGTACTTGATACTTAAGTACCAATACCTTAAAATGTACTAGGTACTTGCTAAGTACACTTGGTATTTTTTAAGTCCAAGGTACTTGCTAAGTACACTTGGTATTTGCTAAGTTCTATGGTACTTGTTAAGTACTTTTGGTACTTGCTAAGTTCTATGGTCCTTGCTAAGTACTTGTGGTACTTATTAAGTACTATGGTACTTGTTAAGTACCTTTGGTACTTGCTAAGTACTATGGTACTTGCTAAGTACCTTTGGTACTTGTTAAGTACTATGGTACTTGTTAAGTACCTTTGGTACTTGCTAAGTACCATGGTACTTGTTAAGTACTATAGGTAGTTGCTAAGTACTATGGTACTTGCTAAGTACTATGATACTATATTTTGTCTGTTTGTGTTTTTAACAAAAAAATACAAAAAAAATTAAAAATTTTAATAAAAGACTGAGGAAGAACCAGTTAGCAAGCCTAAAAAAGATTAGTGGGATTCATGTATCGTCGTATATTAATGTTACATAGCGTAAACCTTGTATTTATACCAGGGATGGAAAGAAAGCTCGAGCGAGCCATAAATATATACATTTTTTTAAAAAGCTCGGAAGCCAAAATTAAAAGAGCTGCTCAAATAAAAAAGCTCGCAACTAAAAAAAATAAAAAGCTTATAAAAATGAAAAGGCTCGTTTACAAAACTGAATAGAGTTTTTTAAATCGAGCAGCTCGTATAAAAAATTCCATAGAGCTTTTTTTATCGAGCAGCTCTGTAACGAAATTTAATTGAGTTTTTGAAATCGAGCCGCTAAAAAAGCTCGCTCCCATTAAAATAATTAAGATATTATAAAAAACAAAAACGGTAACTTAGTTACACTATATCCAACAGTAATATTAGCTGTGTTTGTGTGACTTTCTATCAGTGTTATCAAGAACGATTTTGACAGTTTTTCAACGTATTCCGGCTTTCTACTGTCAAAATTGTTCGAGATATCATTGATAGGAATGCCGCACAAACGCAGCTATAGTCCCTAGATTTTGAATTTTAAAAATTGAAAAAAACATAGCTGTAATTGAAAAGTTTCAAATATCAGAAAAAATCGCCAAAACAAAAAAAAAATGCAAAAATTTAAAAAAATGGCCAAAATTAAAAAAAAAATCATCAAAAGTGAAAAAAACTTTAAAATTAAAAAAAAAACGTCAAAAGTGAAAAAATCACCAATACAAAAAAAATCTAAAATTTTAAAAAAATCGTCAAAAATTAAAAAAAAATCGGCAAAATTGGAAAAAATTAAAAAAAATGGCAAAAATTGAAAAAATCGTAGAAATTGGAAAACAAATCTCCAAATTTAAAAAATCATGTAGATTTTATAAAAAAATTTAAAAAATCGACAAAATGTTAAAAAATCTTCAAAATTTCTCAACATCGTCAAAAATTAAAAAAATCGCCAAATTAAAAAAAATTGTTAAAATTTAGAAAAAATCGCCCAAAATTTGAAAAATTTCGAGAAAACTAAGCCTCGTAGAGAGAAAAGGGCTTCTCTCGAAAACGCCCATATCTCGGAAACTGGATGAGTTAAATGAAAACGGACAACGGTTTTTGAACAAGGAGGTCATTGTGAGTCACCTGTGAAAAAATTAGTTCGAAAATCGCTAAAATAAAATATTAAGCATCCATATCTCCCAAACTAGAGGAGCTAGAGGAAAAATGACTGCACCAAAGGTCAAAACCCACCAACATTACCCCGATACCGAAACTAAATTTTGACTTGCATTTATAGATTTTAAAATCGCATTTTCCTCGAAAACTAAGCCTCGTAGAGAGAAAAGGGCTTTTATTTGGTATATCGCTAGTATCTTTAAAACCAAATGAGTTAAATGAAAACGTACAACGGTTTTGTAACAAGGAAAAATAAATGCGAGAAACAAATTTTGGAAATTTAGTTTTTTAATACCTGGACAATTTTTTTAATTTTGGCGATTTTTTCTAATTTTTGTCGATTTTCACAAATTTTTACATTTTTTCAATTTAGGCAACTTTTGCAATTTTTTCCAATTTTTGACAACTTTTTTAAATTTGGTAATTTTTTAAAATTTTTTAATTTTTTTCAATTTTTCAAAATTTCCCGATTTTTTCCAATTTTCCAAATTTTGACGATTTTGGTAATTTTTCACATATTGACAATTTTTTCAAAACGATTTTTTCAAAAATTTTACGATATTTTACAATTTTGGAGATTTTGTCTAATTTTTGACAATTTTTTTAAATTTTGATAACATTTTTAAAAATTCCCAATTTGATACAATTTCAAAAATTATAATAAATTTTAAAATCTGCACTCGATTTTAAAAATGAAAATTGTATTTGTATTTACAGATGGTGGCCGACCTTCAAGAAAATAGTTCATCTTTTGATCATTCCTAATTTTGCCTGGAGTGGGTATTAAATTAAATATTTCTGTAAATCTGGGTTACAACACATAAACCAATTTTTGTTCTAAAATCTACACACGATTTCTTAAACAAAAATATATTAAGAATCCTCGGTTTTCATGCTTCAAATTCAGGCATAACTAAGGCCCTGACCATTCCTATATTTTCCTGGAAAGCGCACGTAAAATTTTTATTTCAAAATTTTTACCATATAAAAAACCAAATTTATGGATAGCTTTTATGGCCGGTTGTAAGGCCCTAAGGCGATTCGCCAAGATTAGACCCATATAAAATTTTCTTGGACTCAAGTAGATTCTATAGGTATGTGTCCCATTTTCCAAATCATCGGAGGAGCAGAAAAAATAATATGTACTGCCATATTTTTCAAATTTGCCAAAAATTAAAATTTATGGATGATTTTGGAAGACCTTTTATAGTACACAACGGCGATTCGCCAAAATGGGACATACCTTAAAATACTCTTGGAGTCAAGTAGAGTCCGTTGGTATGTGACTCATTTTCCAAATGATCGGACGAGCTAAGAAAATTAAGGCAACATTTTTAAAAATTTTTAATTTGGTACAATTTAAAAAATTACAATATATTTCAAACCCTGCACTCGATTTTTAAAACGAAAAGTGTTTTTGCATTTACAGATGATGGTCGTCCTTTGAAGAAATAGTGTATCTTCTGACCATTCCTAATTTGACCTGGATTGGGCATTAAATTAATTGTTTTTGGAAATCTGGGTTCTAACACATAAACCATTTTTTTCTCTAAAACCTACATTCGATACTTGATAAGAAAATAGTTTCGGAATCTACGGTTTTTATCCTTCGATTCTATGCACAGTTCAATCCCTGACCATTCCTATATTTTCCTGGAAAGCGCACGAAAAATTTTTATTTTTAAATTTTTACCTTATAAAAAACCAAAT
The DNA here is from genome assembly GCA_949987735.1 of Leucophora obtusa. Lineage (NCBI taxonomy): Eukaryota > Metazoa > Arthropoda > Insecta > Diptera > Anthomyiidae > Leucophora > Leucophora obtusa. Next base: position 52,327,511 of record OX465296.1, read on the forward strand.
TTATGGACAACTTTTATGGCCGGTTGTAAGGCCCCATGGCGATTCGCCAATATTGGACATACCTGAAAATATTCTCGGACTCTTGTAGATTCCATCGGTTTGTGTCCCATAATACGGTTTGTGTCCATGTACGGCCATATTTTTCAAATTTGCTAAAAATTAAAATCTATGGATGACTTTGGCAGACTGTAATGCACAGGTTCGATTCGCCAGTATGGGACATACCTTAAAATATTCTCGGACTCTTGTAGATTCTATGGGTATGTGTCCCATAATCCAAATCATCCGAGGAGCGGAGAAAATTGTACTGCCATATTTTTCAAATTTGCCAAAAATCAAAATCTATGGATGACTTTGGCAGACTGTTTGTAGTACACAGGTTCGATTCGCCAATATGTGACTTACCTTAAAACATGCTAGGACTCTTGTAGATGCCAGGGGTATGTGGCCCAGCATCCAATTCATCGGAGGAACGGAGAAATTAGCACGTCCATAATTTTGAAATTTGCCAAAAATTTAAATTTATGGATGACTTTGAAGGATTGTTTGTAGTGCCCAGGTGCGATTAGCCAATATGGCCCATAATTGCAAATATTCTCGGACTCAGGCAGATTGCATAGGTATATGTCCCGTTATCCAATTCATCGGAGGAGTCGTGAAAATAATCTTGAAATATTTTCTTACATGGCCGTAAACCAAATCTATGGATAACTTTGGCAGACTGTTTGTAGTGCACAGGTTGGATTCGCCAATATGGGACATACCTTAAAATATGCTAGGACTCTTGTAGATTCCATGGGTATGTGTCCCAGCATCTAATTCATCGGAGGAGCTAAGAAATTTGCACGTAAATTTTCCATTTGCAAAGTAAAGAAAAATAGTAAATATACACTTAACAGCACTTGCATTGTATTTAAATTAAAAAAAAAACGCTTTAAACATTAAAATTAATTTATTTTTAAGTAATTTTATTGACTAAATTCGACTATTTTAATTATTTTATTAAATAAAATTGTTTTCCACTTAAGTTCCACATGAGAAAAATCTATGGATAATTTCACACACATATATATATTATGTCCTATGGTTCCATTAGGAACAAAGGGCCACAAAAAACTACTATAGTACTTAACAAGTACCAAAGGTACTTAGCAAGTACCATAGTACTTAACAAGTACTAAAGGTACTTAACAAGTACCATAGTACTTAACAAGTACCAAAGGTACTTAGCAAGTACCATAGAACTTAGCAAGTACCTATAGTACTTAGCAAGTACCATAGAACTTAGCAAGTACCCGTAGTACTTAGCAAGTTCCACAGTACTTGTTAAGTACCTTGGTACTTAGAAAGTACCAAGTAATTAACCAAGTAATTGTACTTAAGTACAAGTACATTCAAAGTACTTGTACTTAAGTACAAGTACATTCAAAGTACTTGTACTTATTTTTTTTACTTTACTAGTACTTAAGTACTGAGGTACTGAATACTTCCCGATTATGATTATATACTTCCAACCGAATGCATAAAGTTTCTAAACAGTTTAATTAAACGTTTTTAAGCTAATTTGGCAAAAACGGTATGCATAATTCATTTAATAACGAACAATTTAACAGTCTTTTAAAGTATGGTCAAGGCTAAAATAAGCGTTTTATAAAGTTTGGAAAATACAAATCTCTGTTGAAATCAAAAATATTGAGTTTTCATTTATTTAAAGACTTTTTCAAAAGTTTTCCACTAATAATATATAGAATCTAACATTTTGTTGCCAACAAATTAAAAAAAACCTGGAACAATTACACCATTTAAACCTTTTTTCAATAAATTTTCTCAAATTGGTGTACAAATAAAATAAAAAAAAATACGAGTAAATTAAACAAAGTAGCGATATTAACGTAATGAAACATATTCGTCATTCGAATACTTTCAGTATTCGTAGTATTAAACCAAGATATGTATAAAAATAGTTTTTATCATGTTTTGATTTATTATAAAGTACTTTTATTGTAAAAACTCTTAAAACAACAGTATTATTCATTATTCTTCTACAAAATTTTTTCTCGTTGTCTATTTTAGGCGATATGGGCCAAAATAGGTTAAGGGGGAATCTCGAAAACTAGCTCATAAAATGACTAACTTTAAGCATAAATTATTTCTCTAACAAGATGTAATTACAATAAAAAATTACATTTTTTGTGCTTTTACTTAAGAGGGAGTATCGATTTTCGTTTTCGAAAAATGCGAAATTGAGCGAAAACGCACCTTATCTTCAATATATATAATTCAAAATTATAAGCTTTGCTACTTACACCAAATATACATAATTGTTGTACAAAATTTCAGAAAAATCCGTCCATTCCTTTAAAGGTATTCTTATGGAATCCTGTGTGTCCTTGGACCAAAATAAGGAATTTTTTTAATAGCTTAAGCTCCAATCTTACTTTCTGGTCAATTGTTTTAGTCAATTTAAATATGTTCTTAGGATTTTTGGAATTTTCGTTTGTTCTAAAATATTTACGAAAGTTTATTTTTGACACTTTCTCGCTTCCAAACCGTGCGCTATATACAAAAAAAATCTTCACAAAAAATTTAATAAATTTTACTTTCTATTGAAAAAGATTAACTTCGTATTATAAAATACTCATTTGGCGCATTTGTGGCCAATTTAATATACCCCGCCTGGACGCGGGCTTGCGTCTTTATTTCTTAAAGTTAGTACTGAACAAAGAATTTTATTTCCCTTTTATATTTTTTCACTTTCTTATCGAAATCAGCGTACTCCTTCTATTACTCTTTCTTTAAATTTCTGTCTCAAAGTTTATTTACATGATTTTACAGGAAATTTATATTTTAACACTTTTTGGACAACTTTTTAATTTATTTCTCCGGTTTCTTTGTTCGTTATTAGTTTTAAAAGGTTTTATTACAATTTTATAGATTATCGAAAAGCTTAAATATTAAAACTAAATTATAAATTAGATAAATTTAAAAAAAAATTAATTAGAGTGCTACAAATATATTTCTATATTTCAGTGAGTGAAAATTTTCTATATGTACGTAATAGCCCAGTAGCTATTCCAGTGATACCACACCACATAATTTAGCCAATTCGCACAAGCAACCTCGTTTTATGAAATTATGTTTTTGTTATTTTCGTTGCTGAATTTATATAATTTTTTTCACCTAAAAAATACACGGATGTGTGCGTCAGTGACCAAAGCATTTATGCTTTTTGTTTTCAGCTTTGAGGAGGGTAATTTTTACAATGATATAAAAGTGTTTGTATGTTATGTGTAGAATAAGGTGTCCCTTAAATTACGAATAATAGATTTTCAATGCAAACGCCCCGAGATTTTTTTACTGTTGATTTCGAATTAATGCATTTGAACAAAACATTTTCTTTTTGGAAAACGGCAACTAATGCCTGAAGTTTCCAATTTTTTTTTACTTCCAAAATAACTCTTGTGCCCAGACCTATTAAGATATAATTGAAAAAGAATTATTTTCAAACATGATTCAAAAAGATGATTCAGAAAAATATTTTGGACAAATTATTTTTTATTTTCGAATTCGCAAATTAAAATTTTTTGTTTGATTCGCTAAATTATTCGCTAAATTAAAAATAAATTACTTGATTTTCATTTAAAACATTAACTTATTTGGAGTAATTTTTATGTAGTATTTTAAAGTTTTGATAATCAATGGGGCGATTAAGTTTGTATCGTATATTAGCTGTGGTTATGCGGCAAGCTATCAACTTTGGCTAGGGTTGCCGTTTCCATTTTGAGAAAAAGAGGACGTCAACTTCAAAAAAAGAAAACTTTTTTCTTTAAAAAAAAGAAATTTTTTTTTAATAACTTAATTTTACAAAAATCAACAACGCGATAAAATATACAAATAAAAATTTATTTTATAAATAAAACAATTTTTATTCCCACTAAAAAAAAATCACAAAAAACAAAAAATCATTCTGAACTTTAACCCTTAAATGCATTGTGTAGCCAATTGGCAGCATACCAGTTTTTTAATAATAAAACCCACTTGATGCACAAAACTGCATTTTTGGGCAATGGAGCCGCTTCTGTACAAAGATTCCTTATAGTTTAGCTCAGATTTTTTAAACGCTGTGGTGTAATGGTTAGCGCGTTGGACTGTTACACGTGAGGTTGCGGGTTAGAGCCCCAACCAAGGCAACATCAATTTATAAAAAAATAATAATATGTATGAGTTTTATCTATCCCTCGTACATATCGCAGCGTCCTCCTTCGGTGTTCCCATAGCACTTAACCCCACCGAAGTAAAATAATATAACAGGGCTATGAACTAAAAAGCTTCAACAAAGTTCGCCAACTCACCAGCAGATGGCGCACAACAACTGTTCTAAAATCCAACATCTCGCGCAATTATAGTGTTGCCATATTTAAAGCCCTTCGTCTTTCACCACCTTTCACTTCTTCTCTATCCCCTTTCCAAAGAAAGCAACACGTTAATTAATAGGAAGAATTTCCTGAGTGTTGCTTCCTTTAAAAAAAAAAAAAAAAAAAAAAAAAAAAAAAACAGTTATAGGAAAAATCATGGTTTTGCTTCATATGTTTGTGAAAAATTTAAAACACGCGTTTTTTCCAAAAAGTGTAATATTAATAAAGGTTTGTTTAAATATTTAAAGTAGTATTCTCGCATTAAAATTAATTTTGGCGACAATAAATGTATAATTCATAGTTTATATAATTTTTTTTATCTTGCACGTTATACCGTTATACCGATTTGGCATAAAACACCTTTTTCAATAAAAATCACTTTTTTTTTTTTAATTTTTTTGGTGTTTTTCTTTAAATGTACACGCCTTTAGAAATCATATATAAAAAAATGGTTAAAATTGCATACATTTTCAGGAATGTACATTTCTATAATTTCTTGATACGATTTTTAAAGGTTTTCATGAATGTTTTTCAATGCTTCCAATTTGAATTAGTATAGTACTGTCGCATTTCTTCAAATATTCAAAAAACTCATGAAAATTCATATCAAAATTTTATTTGACTGTAATAATATCAGAAATTGAACTAGAAATAGTTTCTGGATAATAGTTTCCACTGCGCCTTGATTAAAAAAAAAAACTTCACAACCCGAGTAAAAAAAATTATATATAATCGTATGTGGCATATATTACAATATATAATTACACATGTCGTTATGTATATCCATATATAATTATATATGACGTCTTTTTCGAAAATTTTTACTTATATTATGCCATATACATATAATTTCATATAATTAGATATGGTATATATGATTATTTATTACATAGCATGACTGATCTTATTGCATATATAGTTGTATATAGAGCTATATCTTAATATATATGGTGGCATTTTAGCAATATATAATTATATATGGTATCATTTAAACAATATATAACTATATATGGTGCCAGTTAAATTAGATATTATCATATATGGTGTCATTTAAATAATATATGGTCATATATGGTACCTCATGAACAAAATCTTTAATACAGTTGCAGATATGATAATATATGGTGCAATATATATTTATATATGGTGTTATTTAAGCAATATATTAGCATATATGGTGCCATTTAAACAATATATGGTCATATATGGTACCTCATGATCGACATTTTTAATATAGTTCCACATATGATAATATATGATACTATATACAGTGCCATATATATTTATATACATATGGTGTTATTTAAGCAATATATTACCATATATGGTGCCACTTAAATCATATATTATCATATATGGTGCCATTTCAACAATATATGCTCATATATGGGACCTCATGAACTACATTTTTAAAACAGTTCCAGATATGATAATATATAGTGCAATATATATTGATATATGATATCATTCAAACAATATATTATCATATATGGTGCCATTTCAACAATATATGGTCATATATGGTAACTCATGAACAACATTTTTTATACAGTTCCAGATATGATAATATATGCTACTATATATTGTATAGTACCATATACTTTGATATATCGTATCATTTGAACAATATACCATGTATGGTCCCATTTAAACAATATATTTTCATATATGGTACCATTTAAACAATGTATTGTCATATATGATAACTCATCAGCAACTACAATATACTGTATTTCAGAAGCTATTAATTGTATTTCAGAAATTGTAATTGTATTTCAGAAATTATCGAATGTATTTTAGAAATTATTAATTGCATTTCAGAAATAATAAAATCTATTTCAGAATTTGTTGATTGTATTTCATAGTTAATAGAGAAAAATTTCTGAAATACATTTCATAATTTCTGACATACAATTGATAATTTCTGAAATACAGTTTGATAATTTCTGAAATACAGTTGTGAATTTCGGAAATACAATTGATAAAACTTAAATTCAATTGACTAGTTCTGAAAAACAATTCATAAATCTGAAAAATAAATGATAAGTTCTGAAATATAATTGATTATTTCTGAAACACAATTGATAAATCTTAAAAACAATTGATACAATTCGAAATGGAGTAGTGCGTCAAAAAGATGTAAATAAAATTATTTTATTAAAAAAATTCAATTTAACCCTAGAACGCTAATCTTAGTCGATTCGACTAACACCACTTACATTTTTGTGCACAGCTTTTTTCTCGTTTTACCGATCGGTCTAAATTCTCTTGTATTCTCAGTCAAAGATGTTGTCTTGTTCTTAATGGTCACATTGTTGCAGTAAGTATTGCTATTTTTGAGTTATTTAGCAAAATGTTAGTCGATTCGTCTAATGGCTAGTGTTATTATTTCTTTATTATTCATTATTTTCAACAATTGATGTCAAGAGTATTTGTTATTAATATAATTTTTAAACTAATTGTTTTACAAAAAAATTAAATTTGTAAATGGATTTACATTTAAAATAAAACCAACTGTCAAATATAGATATCTAAAAAATCGGTAATATATATATGTTCGTCGATTCGACTAATGATTAGCGTTAACGTATAAAAAATAAGATTAGTGTTCTAGGGTTAATAAAAAAAATATAATTTTAGAAAAAAATGTCTATAAAAAAAATCATAATTTTATAAAAAGAAATTCATATTGCAAAAAAAAAATAATATTTTATCGAAAAATTGTGGATCGTATGCAGTAATTTAGATCTACCTTGGATCTAATTTGATGAAATACGATCAGAAAAACGAGTTTATCTAATTATATAAAATTGGATGTGACATAATCAAGAAGTAATTTCAATAGAATGGACAATTTAATGCAATCTGAGCGATATCTGAATAAATTATTTTGGTCTAATGGCATCAAATAAAATGTAACTTTTTGTATTAAATCTAATTTTATATAATTAGATTAACCCATTTTTTCGATCTGCCATTTTTCGGATCAAATTAGATCTAAGTTTATCCCCAAATATATTGTTGGATCTAATTCGAACTGCCATTTTTCGGATCAAATTGGATCTAATTCGATCTGCCACTTTTTAGGATCAAATTAGATCTAATGGACGCCAAAAAGAAATAAATTGAATCCAGAAACTATTTCTGATATTATTAGAGTCAAATTTAATTTTGATATGAATTATCAAAAATTTCATGAATATTTTTCAACGCTTCCAACTTGAATCAATATATTACTGATATTACTGTCGCATTTCTTCAAATATTCATAAAATTCCTGACAATTCATCTCAAAATTATATTTGACTCTAATAATATTAGAAATAGTTTCTGGATTCATTTTATTTCTTTTTGGCGTCCACTGCGTTGGCATTATATGCTGGTAACAAAAAATAAAACCTAAAAAGTTTTTTCATTTCATAGCAAACATCATTTTGAATAAAAAAAATCGTACCAAAACTTGTTATCGGACATAATGTTTCAGGATAAGGAATTCATTAAATAAATTTCCATCATTAAAAGCAATGTTATTTTTTTTAATTCAACTGTTGGCTCACTGCTGATAAGCTTCAAATTTGGGAGTTAAAATTAGTGAAATAACATTGGCGAAACAGCGATGCCAATAATTCAAAAAAAAGTTTTGGACACTTACTGAAAAAGAAGGAGGACTACCCTGGACGCCCTAAAAAAGAGGACGGTGTCCGGGGAAAAGAGAACGGATGGCAACCCTAACTTTGGCTTATGTTATTATACATATAAATTTCATATTAGTCAACGTTTAATTCTTAAAGTTACTAATATCAAATTCGTATGGGAATGATAAAAGCCAAAGTTGATATCTTGTCGCACCAACACAGCTATTGTGCACAGTGGGGTATTTTCGAAATATTTTGTAAAAAATTGTTCTTCTTCTTTTATTGCCTATCCAATTTTGAATATAAGCGATTACATGCAAGATTTTGTTTCTTTACTACCCAGCAAAAAAAAAAGAGATGCCGAAGCAGTAGAGAAAGCACTACATTTGATGATCTAGGTGTACTCCTTTTTTAACATAAAAACTAATGATTTTAACATTGAGTTGTCATAGGAGAGGAGTACTACATTTTTTCAGTACTTTTTGAACGTGTGCAAAGGAAGCTCTTTTCAACTAGAGTTGCCATTTCCATTTTGAGAAAAATGAGGACGTCAATCTAAAAAAAGGAGGACATTTGTCTTAAAAAAGAGGACGTATTTTTAATAAATTGATTTTACAAAAATCAACAACGCGATAAAATATACAAATAAAAATTTATTTTATAAATAAAACAATTTTTATTCCCACTAAAAAAAATTCACAAAAAACAAAAAAATCATTCTGAACTTTAAATTAAACAAAAAAAACAACGACTAACCAATTCTTTGCATACATTTTCAGGAATGTACATTTTTATAATTTCTTGATACAAATTGTAAAGAGTTTCAGGAATGTTTTTCAATGCTTCCAATTGGAATTAGTATAGTTCTGTCGCATTTCTTCAAATATTCCTAAAAATCTTGAAAATTTATATCAAAATTTTATTTGACTCTAATAATATCAGAAATAGAACAAGAAATAGTTTCTGGACTGAATTTTTTTTTCTGACTTCCCTGCGCCTTGAGTAAAAAAAATAAACTCCACAAAAAAGATAAAAAATCATTCTGAACTTAAAATTAATAGTACCTGAATAAACAAAAAAAAAAAAAAACAACGATTAACAAATTTTTTGCATACATTTTCGGGAATGCAAATTTCTATAATTTCTTGATACGAGTTATCAAGAGTTTAGTTTAGTTTATTTATTTCCATTCCAGTACAACAAGAATTAATCTTATAATTATAGTACAGGAATTTTAAGTGCTAAAATTTTGTTTTTAAAAAGTTATAGTCACATTTATAATAATAAAATAATTAATATAAATAATCAAATAAATAATTAAAAATAAAAAAATAATAATTAATTAAAACAAAAACATATTGCAAAAATTAAAGAAATACCAATTTTAAAAATGAATTGAAATTAAAATCGAGCATAGTGTTCAAAAAGAAATTTTTTAAAACTCGAAGCGTTGCTGTTGAGTTTGAGGAAGCATCTTCTAAAGACTTACGGAATTTATGAAGAATTGCCATTCAGATACGAGGTAGCGATGACTTGGTGGAATTAGCTTATTACCTCTGTTTGTTCCGATGCCAAAACGGAGTTTCTCATAGAGATAATGGGACTTTTTCGTGTAAACGATTTTGTGTAAGAATAAGAGGACTCTAATCTTCATAACACTTTCCAAAGACACCCCAAAAATGCCCTTAGAGTAGAACGACGTTCCCCTGGCTCTTCTTAACCCGAAAACGTATCTTACTACACTGTTAAATACAACTTTTAACTTCCCCATAGTTTCATGAATATTTTTCAACGCTTCCAATTTGAATCATTATATTACTGTCACATTTCTTCAAATATTCATAAAACTCTTGACAATTCATATCAAAATTATATTTGACTCTAATAATATCAGAAATAATTTCTGGACTCAATTTATTTCTTTTTGGCGTCCACTGCGCCTTGACTAAAGAAAATATCATGGATGGTAACCGAAACGAATGCGGTTATCGTTAGGGTACCGATATTTTAGGTATTTCGGTAACGGTATTTTAAGGGTAACGCTATTTCATATATTTCGGTATCGGTATTTTAAGGATAACGGTATTTGAGTTATTTCGGTAACGGTATTTTAAAGATAACGATATTTAGGTTATTTCGGTAACGGTATTTTAAGGTTAACCGTTTTTCAGTTATACCGGTACCGGTATTTTAAGGGTAACGGTAGTCAGTTATTTCGATGCAACTCGTAATTTTTTTTTACAAAAAACAGACGAGATTAAGAACAGAACCAATTTATCAACTTAATGTACAAAAATTACTCAATAACCACGTGAAATGATCAAAATCAGAAAATTAACAATAACGGTAACGGTATTTTGGGGATAACAATATTTCATTTGTTTCGGTAACGGTATTTTAAGGGTATTGATATTTCATTTATTTCGGTATCGGTATTTTAAGGATAACGGTATTTCAGATATTTCGGTAACGGTATTTTAGGGGTAACGGTAATCAGTTGAAAGGGTTTTAAATCGATAACGGTATTTTAGCGGCATTGCCTGGCAACCCTGGAAAATATACGTTCCGCTTTGGCCTTATGTGATGGTAAGCAAAAATAAAACTCAACAAGTTTTTTCATTTCATAGCAAACATCATTAAAAAAAAATGCCACCAAAACTTGTTATCAGTCACGTTAATTGAGTTTAAGTTTTTTACATCATTTTTCAGGATAAGGAATTCATTAAATAAATTTTCATCATTAATGACCCTATGCTCCAACTTGGAACGACGGGAATAAATATATTATATATATTAAAAGCAATGTTAATTTTTTTTAAATTCAACAGTTGGCTCACTGCTGATAAGCTTCAAATTTGGCAATTAAAGTCATGTAAGTGATGCCAAGTCAATTTCAATGACAGCGACAAAACAGCGATGCCAAGAATTCAAAAAAAGTTATGGAGAAAAGTGCAAAAAGTAGGACACCCCCGGATACTTACTGAAAAAGAAGGAGGACGGTCCTCATTTTTAGGGCGTCCGGGGAAAAGAGGACGGATGGCAACCCTATTTTCAACCAATTAAAAGTTTAAAAAAATTCTTTACAAAAAAAATTATATTATATTTTACAAAATTTTTTTTTTATTGCCGCCACCGGGTATCGAACTTGCGACCTCACGATTGCTAGTCTAGTGCTCTATAACTGAGCTATTCTTTGATATGAAAGTTGACTGGCATAAAAACACCACTTCGTTAATGTGAGGTAGTGTTCCTTATTCTCTTCAATAAAAGTACTTATTAAGAAAGTGTAAAAGGTGTATTCCAATTCAATATTGTTTTCAGTACTATTTTTACAGGTGCAAAAAAAGCAATTTCTCACCATTTTTTTATATATACATATTTTTAAAAATTTAAGAATTAAAAAATATTGAATTTAAACAAATTAATTATAAATATTAAAAAAAAATTATCAGAATAAAAAAAAATTAAAAAAAAAATAAAAACTTTTGGTCCCGCTGGGAATCGAACCCGGAATCCTCTGTTGGAAATGCCAAGTGATACCAAAATCACTTTTTACGACCACTTTTAGAGCAATTACTCTTCAGAAGCAATACTTACGTGATTTTTTGGATGTGGTTCAGAAGTAATTAAAAAAAATGCTGTAAAAATGTAATAACGGATACTTTGGAAGCAATGAGAAAAGCTGTAAAAATGTAATACGGATACTTTGGAAGCAATGAGAGAAGTGATTTTATGAAGTTGCGCAGAATAACTTCTAAAAAAGTAGTAAAAATACACTAACTGATACTTGTAAAGCATTGAAAGAAGTAGTTTGTAATTTACTTCCAATTTTTTTTTGCTGGGTAAATATACAAATTATTAAATATTATTTATTATTTTAACAAATTGTTCTCTGTTTTTCGCAATATGGATAAGATTTGAAAATTTTGAAAGCTTGTCATTTTTCGATTTATGAACCAATTTTAAAGAAGGTAATTTCAATTTGTTGTTAGTTTTGTTATTTTTTTACTTTTGGGAAAATTCTTCTAAATCACGTTAATGATTTCATTTCAATACCCATTAAAATTTTACTAAATTATTAGATGCTAAAATACTAATTAGTCGTTCACGTTTTAATATCTACAAATTTTTTTTTATTTAATTTTGACATATTTAATCAATTGGTGACCGGGGGTTACATTTATTCTAATTATAAAGAAATTTTGCATTTTTGTCTATCTCATTTTATGTACCTTATTTTTTTATATGAATAAACTTGATGTAATGGTTTTAATCATGGAATTTTAGATCATATATTTTTTACTGCGAAAAGTGAAGTTAAAGGTATGGGGTAGGTAGGTTCGTTTAATTATTTTTTTGTATTGGACTGACAACAACCGTATACTATTGTCAGCATGGATGGTTGGCCAATGATATGTGTGGCAAATTACATCGACCGCTAAAAACAAATCATCAACACTTCTTCTTCATTTGTTTAAATTTTATTTTTCTTCTGTGAATGTTTTATTAACATATCTTGCTACCTAAATTAAAATCTTTATGTAATCGGTTCAGGTGAAATTTTATTTGGGAACTAAACGCACCCCTGAACGACGAGCACGACCGAACTAATAGGTAGCCCCATTCCCAAGGTATTATACCTCCCTTCGAGAATCGTTACAGTTTATTTAGACATTGTTTATGGTTACTCATTTCTTCCCGATGATGCCTATCCAATTTGGAGACGAAATATTGAAATAAAGAAATATTAAAAACATAACTGGCTTCGAGCTCAACAAAAAAGTTTAAAAATTTTATTATTTTTGCTATATATTGGTAATATAGGAACAGCTAAAATAAAACTGTTAAATATACAGAATTATACTTATATTTGAGCTAAATTTTTGTAAATGGAGAATAGCAAATTAACCTGCTAAAATCAGCAAAAAATTTTGCTAAATAATTAGTAGCCTAAAAAATTACCAAAAAATTTAAAATTTTCTAAGTTTTTTTTCGATATTTTGTTTAATATAAATAAAAATCGAGCTTTTTGAAACCAGCAGTTTACAATTTTCTAGCAAATATTTCTGCTGATTTTAGCAGAATAGACTGTTATTTGTATTCAACTAAATTAAGCTTAAAAATAGCAAAAATTTTGTAGATATAACAGTTTATTTTTGCTATTTTTAGTCTACAAATATTTAGCAAAATTTTCTGCAGATTTTACAGTACAATTTTCTGATTTTAATTAACTAAAAGTTAGCCTAAATATAACTAAAATTCTGTAAATTTAACAGTTTTAATTTTGCTGTTCTCATTTTACTAGTATTTATTAAAAAAATCTGCTAATTTTAGCAGTTTTTTCTGCAGCATCATTATACCCTACACCACTACGTGGAGAAGGTATTATAAGTTTTTGCTGATGTTTGTAACACAAAAAAATATTGGTCGTAGACCTACCTTATAGTATACCGATCGGTTCAGAATTTTTTTCTATTTCGATTTAACGATGTCCGTCTGTCCGTCCGACCGTCCGTCTGTCTGTCTGCCTGTCTGTTTGTCCATGCATTCTTGTGCGACTCTACAGGTCGCAAATATTAACATATTTCGATTTCGATGAAATATGTTATGGTACACCGACTTATGTCGGCCCAAGGACGACGCCTATTGATTTTGGTTAAAATCAGTGCATGTTTAGACCTAGTGCCCATATTAGGGTCCCCCCAAAATTATATTGTTTATACGCTGCAGGTCGCAAATATTAAGATATTTTGATAAAATTTGGTACACATGACTTATGTCAGCCCAAGCACGAAGCCTATTGATTTTGGTTAACACCGGTCCATGTTTAGACCTAATGCCCATATAAGGGTCCCCTTAAAATTGGCTTGGTTACACGCTGCAGGTCGCAAATATTAAGATATTTTTATGAAATTTGGTTTGCTGAATCACATGGTCCCGAGAACAAAGCCAATAGATTCCAGATAGAATCGTTCCATATTTGGACCTATCGCCCATATGGGCTATTTTTACGATTTTCTCTTCTTTTATAATTTTATAGAAAATTTTGACGCAAGTCCCATTTTACTGGTGTAGGGTATTGTATACTCGGCATGCCCGACTTTAACCTTTTTACTCGTTTTTAACTAATTTTTAGTAACTTTTTCTGCAATTTTTACAGATTTATTTCTATGAGTGTACATTTCAAGAAAAATACCAAAACAATTTATTTAAAAAAAGGTGATTTTTATTGAAAAATATGTTTTTTTGCCAAATATTTAGCTAAATTGTGATTATTTTAACGTGTACGAAAAAAAATATATATATATACATTATTTATTGTCGCCAAAATTAATTTTATTGCGAGAATAATACCACTTTATATATTTAAACAAACATTTTTGAATATTACACTTTTAATAAAAAACGCATGTTTTAGATTTTTACATATATACGAAGCAAAACCAATATGTTTCCTATAACTGTTGAAAAAATCTGAGCTAAACTATAAGAACACTTTGTACAGAAGGGGTTTTGTGCATCAAATGGGTTTTTTTATTAAAAAATTTGTATGTTGCCAAATGGCTACACCGTGTATTTAGGGGTTAATATACAAGCATACAGGAAATATAATAATATATGACCATATACGAATATCCAAATATGACCATATAACCTCAAATTTCGGATCCGAACCCATGACCATATATGAATATTTTCATATAATTGGTAAATTTATTTTGAAATTTGTTTTTATTTTTTTGTTTCAAAGAACTTCAAATATATAAACAAATAATTACACAGTACAACATTAAAAATGCATCAGGCATGCGACATATCAATTCTGATAGATTACGGATGAATATCACAAGTTATTCTGAACACCTTCAAAAAACTCACTTTTTTCATTGCTTCCAAAGTATCCGTTAGTATATTTTTACAGCTGTTTTAGAATTACTTCTGAACAACATCCAAAAATCACTTAAGTCAATACTTAAAAAGAGTAATTGCTCTAAAAGTGGTCATGAAAAGTGATTTTGGTATCATTTGGCATTTCCAAACAGAGAGTCCCGGGTTCGATTCCCGGCGGCACCAATATTTTTTTATTTTTTTAAAATTTTTTTTTATTCTATTGATTTTTTTTTTAATATTTATAATTATTTTGTTTAAATTCAATATTTTTTTAATTTTTAAAATTAGTACTATATATAAAAAAAGGTGAGAAATTGCTATTTATACACCTGTTATAATAGCACTGAAAACAATATTGAATTGGAGTGCACCTTTAACACTTGTTTAATAAGTACTTTTATTGAAGAGAATAAGGAACAATATCTCGCAGTAACAAAGTGGTGTTTTTATGCCAGTCTACTTTCATATCAAACAATATCTCAGCGGCAGAGCGCTAGACTAAAATCGTAGGGTCGCAAGCTCGATACCCAGTGGCGGCAATAAAAAAAATTAAAAAAAAAACATAATTTTTTTTCCAATAATTTTTTTTAAAATTGTAATAGGTGAAAAAGAGCTTTTTTGTACTCGTTCCAAAAGTACTGAAAAAATGTTGAAGTGGGAGTACTCCTCTCCTATGACAACTCAATGCTAAAATCATTAGTGTTTATGTTAAAAAAGAAGTGCATCTAGATCATCAATTGTAGTGCTTTTTCTACTGCTTCGGCATCTCTTTTTTTGCTGGGTACCTGACTAAACCACGGATAATTTTTAATATGGTTTAAAAATATAGACGTTGGGCTTTTGGAAACATATCAACTTATTTCGATTAGGTAAAAGATCTAGGATACAATTAAAATGATAACTTCATATATTTTTCTATTTTGTAAATCTAGTAAAATCCCTACATATGACGTAAATTCATACTCCACTAAATTCTTTTTATCAAAAGAATCACAACTTCTGCATCAATATTTGCAGAAAATTCAATCTGAAGTACACATTTTACATCTTTCTTATTTCAACTAAATTTTATATGAATTTACTATGGGAAAAGGAAATAAAGTACATTTTTGAACATGCATATTTTAAAATCGTTATTTTTTCAAAATTTGCACTTCAATTATCTTAAACTTTGTTGAAAATTATTGAAAAACACATGTTTTATATTTCTGAATGGTTTTATCTGGGTTTTATATTTTAAGATTTGTCACAAACTCCCTACTTTTTAGGTATTAAAAAATTCAGTCTTTTTCAGGTTTAGGTTTATTAACTTTAAATTAAAACAGAAAATGCGATTTTTTTTTTGATAAATTAAGTAACAAGAGATGTTTACTAAAGGTACAAATTCAAATATTAAATATTCCTTTCATCGCAGATTATTTATTAACGAAATCGTGAAAAAGAGAGAAATTTCAATTTTAAATGCATATATGTGACAGCGCATAGAGAAAGGGACCTAAGGGTAAAAAAATCAATTTTTTTTTTGATGTGGACAACATCTGAGCATCGAATTAGACCGATCCCATGCTCTCCTGAACAAAACCGGTTTTTACCCTTAGGTCCCTTTCTATTTTGCGCGTCACATATAGGGAATATTATCGCAGCTGTCAAAACGTGCAATATATCAAATTAAAGGGCATTTAATCATTTCAACATGTTGCAAAAAATAGAGTTATTACTTTCAATTTTATATTTTTTTTCAAAAAGTTTCTTAAAAAATTTAATTTTCCTACAAAAACGTTTTTGCAAATATTTCCTAAACTATAGCTAACTTTAAAATTCTAGTGCCATATTCGTGATCTGCGTCGCAAAGTCGGTTAGAAATGATGTATCGCAATCCCGATGCATCAAATTTTTCTTATTTTGTTGTACTGTGTTATTTTTGTGGCTTCTTATTGTTTCTATTGACTGTAAATCTGCAGTCCCAGGTTCGATTCCCGCACGAGCAAATCCTATTAAAAAAATGTATATTAAAAAATTTTTTTATAAAACTTTTTTCAGGGTTGGCAGGCAATATCGCTAAAATACCGTTATCGATTCAAAACCCTTGCAACTGACTACAGCTACCCCCTAAATACCGTAACCGAAGTAACTTAAATACCATTATCCTTAAAATACCGTTACCGAAATAACTGAAATACTGATATTAAATTATCGATACCGAAATATGTAAATGAATTATCGATACCTTTAAAATAAATTATTTTTTCTAAAAATAGAAAACTAAAACTAGAACATTTGACTGTTGTTGTTGTGTTTTTTATTGACTGATAAAAAAAAGTTAAGCAATATGTTTCCATGTATTTTGATTTACTTTTTAATTGAAAACAAACTTTACCTATTACTCAAAAATTATTTTAATTTTTGCATTAAAAAATACAAAAATTGTTTTTTCGGACTTTCTATATTTTCATATATTTAGTTAGAATATTGTTCTACCTCAAGTCCAAATTCTAATAGGATATTGTCATATTAGAATTAAAAAAAAGGTTGATCAGTTTCATGATAGACAATACAGCTGTTTCGTAGGCATCAATCTAACTCTACTGCAATAAGAAAATGATAGCTTTATGAAACAACAAATAAAATTTAGCCGAGAACTCTACCACCTGAGCTTCGACACATATAACATTTGATTGCTTAAAAAGTAAATGAATTGTTATGCTTCGTGTTTTCGTTCATAATGTCGAAAAATATACACCTTACACCCATGCTTACAAAAAAACACAAAGTAATGTGTCTAAAAATAGATTGATGTTTCAATCATTACTTTCCGTTTATAAATCATGCAATACGTAATCAGTGATTGGTAAGTCAATACTTTTCATTTTCAGATAATGCAGAAGGTAACGAGCTATCATTACAAGGTAATGCGTGAGTATATAGCACCCATTACCAAAGTTTTGCTGGGATACCACGGCTAGATCTCATTCAAAATATTTATTTTGTTTTGAGGTAAATTTCGTTGTTTTTACAAATGTATTGACAACAAAGGGTACTTTATGTAATTGTTGCTTTCAAAAAGGAGTTGATTTATAGCTGGTTTTACCAAATCAGACAGTTCATATACGAAAGTACAAAATTCTCGTCAAGTTGATTTTTTGTACCTTATTGTAATGTCTCGGTTTGTGTAATAAAGCTATCATTTTCTTATTGCAGACAACTGAAGAGTTAGGGTAATACCTACGAAACAATTGTATTGTCAAACATGAAAATGAGCAACCTTTTTTGAAACAACAAATAAAATCTAATATGACAATATCATATTAGAATTTGGACTGGCGATAGAACAATAATCCAAATAAATATATTTACCTATTACTTTTCAAATAAGTAAACCTCAATAGGTTATGGAAAATATATTGTGAATGTAATAACCAGTGTAGTAACAAGAGTGTAGTTGCAATTAATAAAGTATGTGGTTATGTAACTATAAGGGTTTGGGATTTCCCGGAATTTTTTATTTCCCGGGAAACGGGAATAAAAAAATTTGATTCCCGTATTTTTGAACAAAATTGTTAATGAAAACCACCTACATATGTGACAGCGCATAGAGAAAGGGACCTAAGGGTAAAAAAATCAATTTTTTTTTTGTGGACAACATCTGAGCATCGAATGAGACCGATCCCATGCTCTCCTGACCTTAGGTCCCTTTCTATCCTTAGGTCCCTTTCTATTTTGCGAGTCACATATATAAATAATTTTTGTTAAAAAAAAAAAACACTATTTCAGTATAAATTCAGTCTGTGTAGTGAGAATTCAAAGTAAAAATATCAGAATGTTGAAGATTTGATTTCACATAAATTACTCTAAGCACTGCCAAATGAATTGCGTGATTCCAGCAGAAAGCACCCACTACTGGACTGTCGGAAACAAACCGTTTCATCACATTTGGCCCTTTAGATATGGTGGCCACAATGTTATTTTCCAAAGACAAATAAAACTCTTCTAGTCTTATTTCTACAATTCTTCTTATTTCATTAGCATTACATCTTCCCGATATATAAACCAAACCCAGGTTATAAAATGAATTATTTCCGTTTATACATATGTTCAAATATCTCTTTTATGATATTCTTGTCCATTCATCTAAGATTATAGTAAATCTCTTATTGTTAGAAATATTATCGAGCAATATTCTTTTATCATGATATCTTTTACATAATTGTAGTAATTTAATATAATGTTCTTTACATCGGTTTCATTTTTTGGCAATGCCAGGTTTTTATTATAAAAACTTTCTCGAATAAATGAAGATATAGTTATGTTGCGGATTGAAATTCCGTCGACTGCGGCTAATTGGATACCATTTCAGGAAATGTTTGCCCTATCATAAAACGTTCAATGTCTATTCAGCTGACACTTTTTCTTCGGGTACTTTGCTTATTTTAGCTGGAACGTTATTCTTGTTGTTGTTTTCTTCAACAGAAGTTGCATGACCATCAATTTTTTGTGAACCAAATTTAGATGTCGGATAACCAAATTTAGATACCTCCGTTAACCATTAGTCTTTTAGGGCAAATATTGCACTGCGCTGCATTGTCCTTTTTTGTGAAGTATTTCCATACTCCTGACATTTTTTTTTGTATTAAAATAAAGTAAACTTACTTGAAAATATCACATTTGTTAATGAAAACGTTATTTATAAAATTATTGGCCATTAATATAAAGGCGTATTTTAAATTTAAAGTCGACTTTATTTTTAATCAAACGGTTTTGTTCATTTTGTGTATGAAAACCTTACAAAAATATTTATATTTTCAAACATTTTGATTGGTTGAAAATAAATTAACCAATCAGAAAATTTAGATGTAAAGTCGATTATTTGTAAGAAAAAAAACTTTTTTTTCATATTTCTTTTAAATATTTTACCAAGTTTTTAGGTTTTGCTACTTAAATTTTGAATAAGTTATGCGAAAAGTCTTTATTAGTTGAAATGCTCCTAATTACTTGGCAAAGATTTTTTTGTGTGTCAAATAAATTGATTCCATTTTAAAAGATTTTAACAATGACATTTTGGTTTTGGTATTTAAAATGTTTTTATGACTAAAATTAAAAAATCCTATTCCAAACAAAAACAATTTAAAAAATTTATATTTTTAAAATTTCCCGTTTTCCCGGGAATTCCCGACCCCAAACCCTAGTAACTATATACGTGGTAATATTAACCAGGGGTATGGCATCACCAAAAAAAAAAGTTATAAAAAAATCGTTATCGCTAGATGGCACTTTGTAAAAAAAAAATTGACAATTTTCTTTTTTTAATTAAATTTAAATAATAAACAACAAAGGAAAAAATATAAACAAATATTTAAAATTTTATTATTTGAATATATTCCACGTTTGTTTTTTCCTTATTTTGAGCAGTTTTCAGCAGTTTTTGAGTTTTTAAATATAGGCTCAGCTGATACTAAACTGATACTAAAGAGTTGCTCAGGTAATACTATATATCAGCGCCCTCTATCGGTGAGTAGTTTAAGTTTTGATTTCCTATCTCTATAATTAGTAGTCTCTCATATTAACTAGTTACTTTTCTTATTACTTTTATATGTCGCACAAAATACAGAGTTATGCTTAAAAACCAGCATACGAAAAGTGAAAAAATATGTCCTTACATATATGCTTACCAGTATTAACTAAAATAATGGGTTTAAAATACACTCACAATATATTTTCCATAACCGATTGAGGATTACTTGAAAAGTAATAGTAATAATATAATAATAATAATTTTTCTTTATTTTCCAAATTATGTTTTACAATTAATGCTTGTATGCTTATATATACAACAACATAGTATGCAACATATTTTGTGTTAATATAAAACAAACAATTTTAAGAATTTAATAAAGAAAAGGGTAATGACAATGTTTTATTAAAACGTCCGTCATTTGAAAAGTAATAGGTAAAGTTTGTTTTCAATTGAAGAATCAATTAAAATACATGGAAACATATTGTTTAACTTTTTTATCAGTCAATAAAAAACAAACCACAAAAAATATGTATCGCCTGTATGAGTTGATATTTTAAGTCAAATGTTGTATTTTTACTTTTTTATTTTTAGAAAAAATAATTAAACTAATTTCGTTGTTTTCTGTTTTAAAAAACAAAAAAGTCAAATATTTTCGGTTTTGTTTTTTGTTAAAATAATATCTTTATGTACAAAAATATTTCAATTCAAATTACAAGAAATTCTTTCCTCATATTACACACAAATATAGCCAATAAAAATATGAACGTGTGTGTTCTGTGTGTAGTGTTTTGAATATTCAAACAAAAAAAAAACTTTCAAATATGAAAAAACAAGCCACAAAATCGTTTTTTTACGTTTTGTCAGTTAAAAATTGATGATTGTTTTAACAGACTTTTCAATTCTTTTTATTTCTTTTGTGGAGTTTTTAAGCAATGTTTAAATAAAAAGCAAAATGGTTTGAATATAATGGAAAATCAGTAGTTCTTTTTTAATTGTGTTTTCAATTAATTTAATGTGTATTTTAGGTTGTTTTTAACGATAAAACATTGTGAGTGTAGATTTTCAAAAAATGAGCTTTATAAAAAAAATATGTTTTTATTCTAACATTTTTTTTCAATAAAACTAGCTCGTTCTTTGAATCGAACCTGGTACTCCAGATTACCAGTCAACAGCTCTACCACCTGATCTATCTAGACATGTTATATTTGATATGTAGATAAAAACATAATTGAACTGCTCAAGCACAAGCATCGTTAAGCCACAACTTACAAAAAATATGTGGTTACATATCGCCACCTAAAATGCAAAAGGGCGTAACAACACTTTTTATTTTTTTACACTAGAACCAAAAAAAAACGTTGTAGAATTAAAGATATTCTATATTTTCTGATCTTGTTTGAACACAACTATAGACTTATTTCGACATATAAGTTTAAAATTTTGTAGAGAAATGTAATTTCGTCTAGTGCATCACAATCAATCAGAAAATCGGCTTAAATTTTTTTGTTGTTACGCCCTTTTGCATTTTAGGCGACCCTATATCCTTACCAATGTTAAAAAAATACTGATTGTGAGTCTAAAAATAAAAATACCCAGTGTAGATAATCATTACCAGATATGTGGTTATGTAACTATATACCTGGTAATGGTACCTAGTTACTTTTTTTATTACATTTCCTATTACCTTTTTATGGCGATGTCGAGAAAAAAAGTGGGTTATGCTTACACACCAGCATACGAAAAATCTAAAATTATGTGATTACCTATATGCTTACCAGTACTGACAAAAAGAATGAGTCTAAAAATATATTTTCAAAAAATAAGCTTTATAAAAAAATATTTTTTTATTGTAAATTTTTTTTTAATAAAATTTTCTGTCAATAGCTCTACCATCTGAGCTATATCGACATGTAGTGTTTGATAGATAAGAACATAATTGACCTGCTGCACACAAGTAAGCTTACTCGCCAACATACAAAAAATCAAAAAATATGTGGTTACGTCTATCCTTACCAGTGTTAAAAAAATATTGACCCTACTAAAAAAATTATATGACTTTTGATATTATATATAATTATATCCGAAAAATGAGAACATCTAATTGTATCAAATTAGATCATATTATGATCTAATATGATCATAATATATGATCATATTAGATCTAATTTGACGCAATTAGATCTAATGTGATGGAATAAGATATGGTTTCATACAATTTAATCCGGATTTTGTCCTCATCCAAATGTATCAAATATAATATAATTATATCTAACTGGACATAATGGTATATAATTCGATACAATTGTATATAATTATATGAGGCATATGTAACTATATATAGGTCTATATATAATTGGATATTGTAATATGTTGTACTATATATTGTGCAATATATAACAAGATATAGTTATATATTTAGGATATAATTTCTTAAAATTTTATATAATTATATCTTGGTATATATGTTCCAATATATAATTATACAAACTTTTATATGATAATATATGACTATATCGAAACTTTTTTACTTGGGGAGTCTAAAAATAGATTTCAAATAATTAAAAATAAAATTACTTTCTATTTGAAATAATGATAAAAATAAATTGTTATCAGTAACTAATTATTATATGCTTTAAAATAATGCAGAAGGTAAGTGCGTGTCATTACTGGTAGTTCAAAAATAATGACATGTCAATTTCAAAAATAAACCTAGAAAGCTACTTTCTATATGAAATAATGATAAGATTGAGAGAGAATCACTATTATATGTTCTAAAATAATAAAAAAAGTAAGTCGGTGTCATTACTGGTAGTCCAAAAAATTATGATATTGTAGCGACCACATTTTATTATTATTTTATTAATTGTTATTACTTATTTTGTCCATTTGATTACGTTCATTTTTTATTAATTTTGTTCATTATTTGTATGTACTTTTGTTGTTACCAGTACTCAGCGCTACCAACTTTGACGATTCATTTTGGCGATTTTTGAAGCAAAATTTGGGCAAATGACGATTGACGATTTTTCAAAATTTCATATATGAAAAATGACGATATTTTAAAATGGCATGATTTTTTGTTAAAAAAATTGCATTTTTATTAAAAACTACATAAATAAAAATATTCAAAATAATTTTTTACGCTATGTGATATAGAAGAAAAAAATAATAAATGTACACGTATTTTTTCGCGCCCAATATCATGTTTAGGGGTTAAAAGTAGGGTCAGAACTGACACAATTTTCCGTTTTTTAATTTATTTCTTATAATTTCAAAGTCAAATTGAGTAACAATTGTAAGCTTTTTTGGAGACGTATCTATAGGTATACAAAATATACCCGAAGAGTTCCAATTTTTTTTATTCAGTTATTATTTTTTTTGACTAAGAGATTTGTATGAGAAATTGTTGTTGGTTTTATCTCAAATGTACACATAATTATCTATATTCAATTTTGTATAGGGGGTGTCGATATTCGTTGTCGTTCCATAGAGCCTTTTTCAACATTTCAAATAAGTGGCAACCCCGGACTCACAATAAGGGTATTTAATGTTTGTGTTCTCGAGTACCTTAACTCTGTGTATAAACATATCCAAATTTCGTGAATTTCAGACATGTTTTCGTAGAAAAATTGGTTAGTTTTTGATTCAACTTTTTAACTCTTAAATTTTTTCGTATCATATATCTGAATTTTATTAAATTTGGATACCTTTACCGTTAGGTAAGGTTTTCTCTAGTTCTTTTCTGTGTATATTATTATAATTATAAAAACTGGGTTTTTGGTAAACTTATTCTTTTTTATTGATATATAAGGGATTTTTGGATTGACGATTTTTTGAAAATTTCTCATTCCTATAATGACGATTTTTTCTCCTAAAATTGACGATTTTTAAACAAAATGGGTTGGCAGCACTGCCAGTAGTGTTTTACTAAATTTAATAGTCTCTTGAAGATCTCAATATTTGATTTCACTCGATTTAGTCTTATTTGTTTAAAAACAATCTATTGAATTTTGCCTATTTTGTTATGTTTAAATTAACTAAACTCAAGCTTAATCTCTTATTTTTTTGTTTGTTTTTTAAGAACTGTTAATCCTTGTTTATCATATACATGCACTGTTGCAAACTTTTTTTTATAAAAATATCGCTAAATCAAACTAAAAAATTACTAGAAAATAGCTAAATTATAAAAAACTTAAAAAATTTAGCGATAAATCGCTAAATTTCACGAATTTTTCCTGTTCTGTTAAAAAATTTCCTAAAAATAGCTATATTTTTCGAACTTTTTAAAGCTGTCTAAAATAATTGTCGATACATCGCTAAATTTTTCCAACTTTTAAGTATTCCATTAAAATTTAGCGATAAATCGCTAAATAATAATGATTCAAAAATACTGCCAAGGAAATAAATGTAAAAAAAAACTAAGAAAACACCAAGACTGTCTTTAAAAAAATCGCTAGTGTTCCCGCTGATAGCTAAATCATATTTTATCGCGCTAAACGAGTTGCAATATCTCTAGATTTGACGAGAAAATAGCTAAATTGGCAACAGTGTATACATGTAACTTAATTCTTTCTATGTACATATGAATAGCGCTCATTTAAAGTAAAGAGACAATAACATAATTTTTTTAATTATGTATTCTTATAAACCATTGCAAATTGAATTTTTTTGTCATTCTGCTACTTACGTTCAACTAATAAAAACCTATATATATCAGAAACTTAGCGCTTGGCTTATAATTTTTTACAATAAATTTTAAAGTAATAATTTATTAACAATTGTGACAGTGATTAGACTGAAAAGTCTGTCACGACGTCTATTGAAATAATTAAATAAAAGATAAACGTTTACCGTCTTGGACGATTGCGTCTGGACCCGGTTGCGTTTGTCTAAATAAATCTGGGAATCGTTAATAATTTAAGTTCTGGAACTGGTCAACCACCAATCCCTACAATATGTCATTACCGTTTCTACAAATTTATTTTTTGACTTTAATTTTTTCGAGCAAAAATCAAAGTATTTTTTGACAAAAAATCTTTTAAAATATTAAAGTTTTGAGAGATTCATACCAAATGTATAAAAATATTAGAAATACCGGTAAAAGTGGGCTTAGTGGGAATTTTTATCTGATATTTATTTCAAAAACGAAATTCTACTTTTGATCAAAAATAACTTTTATTTTTGCTAAAAAAATCAAAATCAAAAAATAACTTTTATTTATGCTCAAAAAAAAAAAAAAAAAATAAGAACGAGTAAAAAGGTTAAAGTCGGGCATGCCAACTATATAATACCCTACACCAGTCTGACTTAAAGCCAACTAATGTTTGGATCCGAAATTTAAATGGGTTAAAACGGACTTGGGTCAAAATTTTATATAAAATCATAAAAGAAGAGAAATTCGAAAATATAGCCCATATGGGCGATAGGTCCAAATATGGACCGATCCTATCTATAATCAATAGGCTTTTTTCTTGGGACTATGTGAGTCAGCGAACCAAATTTCATTGAAATATCTTCTTATTTGCGACATGCAGCGTGTAACCAAGCCAATTTTGGGGGGCCCTTATATGGGCACTAAGTCTAAACAAGGACCGATTTCAACCAAAATCAATAGGCTCCGTTCTTGGGCCGACATAGGTCTGTGTACCAAATTTCATTGATATATCTTCATATTTGCGACCTGCAGCGTGTAAAAAACAATTTTGGGGGGTACCCTTATATGGGCACTAGGTCTAAACATGGACCGATTTCAACCAAAATCAATAGGCGTCGTCATTGGGCCGATGTAAGTCGGTGTGCCAAATTTCGTCAAAATATCTTAATATTTGCGACCTGTAGAGTGCGCCCCAGTGTTGCCAATAAATTGTTTAAAAAATACCTACACTAAACAAAATAATTCCCTTTTTCCCCTACTTCCACGAATTATTTTCCCCTACAAAAATCCCTACGAATTATTGTGTACGAAATACATATATGTTTAAAAATTGTTTCCATTAAATTTTATCACGGTTCTCAATCTTTTGACGAGAACCCAAAACTTTTTAAATATTTAGAGTTTATATTCGAAAAATATTCATAAATTGATCAAAAATTATTTTTTTTTTGATATAAATTTGTTCAAGCTCGTTGATACTAGATTTTTTCTAAACTTTTCTTAGGATTTTTAGGGTTTTTATTTGATTGTTTTTCTATTCCTTTTCCGAAAATAACCAAAGAAAAACAGTAAAAAAGTCAAGAAAAGTAAGAAAAAACCTAGTGTCATAAAGCCTTTATCTAGTGAAAACTTAATCCAGGCTTAGGAGACATCTGAGGAACATTTTAAATATTTCCAACAAATATTTTTGAATAGTATCACTAAAACTGTCAGTATTTTCGGTATTTCATTAAAATCCACCAAAGAAGTTATACCATCAATCAAAAAGTGGCATTTTATACAGACAGAAATTTTTGTACATTGTCCTTACTTACAACATAATTTAATATTATCTGTTAGAATATGCTTATTTCATGGAAAGGTTAAAATCAGTGGTATGGCATCACCAAAAAATAAGTTATAAAAAAATCGTTATCACTAGATGGCACTTTGTTCAAAAATTTACAATTTTATTTTTTTAATTAAATTTAAATAATAACAAACAACAAAGCAAAAAAACAAACAAATATCTCAAATTTTATTATTTGAATATATTCCGAGCTTGTTTTTTTTCTTATTTTGTGCAGTTTTCAGCAGTTTTTGAGTTTTAAAATATGGGCTCAGCTGATACTAAACTGATACTAACTAGTTGCTCAGGTAATACTAAATTTCAGCGCCCTCTATCCGTGAGTAGTATAAGTTTTGATTTCCTATATCTATAATTAATAGTCTCTGGTTAAAATAACAGTTTTTTTTAAAGATTTGTATTAATTGGAAAAAGAACCTACATGTCGTCTATTTAAAAATATCTGTCCCTTTTTCCCTACGCTGTTATTTCTTAACCAAAAAACCTATTTGTAGGGATTTCCCCTACTCCTGGCAACACTGGTGCGCACAAGAATGAGTGGACAGACAGACGGACGGCCGGACAGACGGACATCGTTAAATCGAAATAAAAAATATTCTGAGCCGATCGGTATACTATAAGGTGGGTCTAGGACCAAAATTTTTTCGTATTACAAACATCAGCACAAACTTATAATACCCTCTCCACGTAGTGGTGTAGGGTATAATTACTTTTATATTAAGGTTTCTTAATGAAACAAAACTGGGTGTTGGCGTTGAAAAAGGGCAATTAGAAAATTAAGGGACACCTTAATGTAAATAGAATGATGAAAAACAACATATTTATACAAAATTTATGCATGTATGTAATATTAACAAACAAAATTAAAAAAAAATATATGCTAATGGCGTGCAACAAATGCGTGTTTTGGCAAAAATCCAAAATTAAACAGCACACACAGCACGAGAGCAACAAAGAAGAATTAAAAAGCCGAAACTACAATTTTAATCATGTTCTACCAGTGTATATGGAAAGCAGTGCAGGTCATTTAAATGCACTTGGCATAATGTTTAATACACATAAACAATAATTGAATTTTTATACCCTACGTGGAGAGGGTATAAGTTTGTGCTGATGTTTGTATCACCAAAAAATATTGGACCAAGACCCACTTTACAGTATACCGATCGACTCAGAATCACGTTTTATTTCGATTTAACGATGTCCGTCTGTCTGTCCATGCATCCTTGTGCTCACTCTACAGGCCGCAAATATTAAGATATTTTGATGAAAATTGGTACATCTACTTATGTCGGCCCAAGGACGAAGTCTATTGATTTTGGTTAAAATCGGTCCATGTTTAGACCTATTGCCCATATAAGGGTCCACCCCAAATTGGTGGCTTCCACGCTGAAGGTCGCAAATGTTAAGATATTTTCATGAAATTAGGTACACCGACCTATATCGGCCCAAGGACGAGGCCTATTGATTTTGATTAAAATCGGTCCTTGTTTAGACCTAGTACCCATATAAGAGTCCCCCTCTCCCCCAAAATTGGCTTGGTTAAACGCTGCAGGTTGCATTAATTAAGATATTTTGATGAAATTTGGTACACCTACCTATGTCGACCCAAGGACGACGCCTATTGATTTTGGTTTAAATAGGTCCCTGTTTAGACCTAGTGCCCATATAAGTGTCCCCTCAAATTGGATTTTTTACACGTTGCAGGTCGCAAATACGAAGAAATTTAAATGAAATTGGGTTCGTTGACTCACATGGTCCCAAGGACAAACCCTATTAATTCTAGATAGGATCGGTCTATATTTGGACCTATCACCCATATGGGCTATACTTCCGATTTTCTCTTCTTTTATCATTTTATATAAAATTTTGACACAAGTCCCATTTTAACCCATTCGAATTTCGGATCCAAACATTAGTTGGCTTTTAACCAGACTGGTGTAGGGTATTATATAATCGGCATGCCCGATTTTAACTTTTTTACTCGTTTTAATTCTAACATAAACACAGATGCCAGAAATGTCTCTAAACACCCATATACACATAAACGCATCGATTTCTTGAGCAGTAATTAGTTAGAGCAATTTTCAATACCGCTGATTTGATATTTTAAAAGATTGAGAATACAATTTGGCAAATGATTTTTTTAAAATGTCAAATTTGAATTGTGCTGCCTACACACGAAGGAACATTCGTCAAAACATGTGTTTCATTTTAGTTTACATATTTTAATACAGACGATGCCACACATAATAAAACCTCAAACAAAACATCAGTTCTGTTTGTAGAACTTCATCACATCAAATACGCGCGGAATAAAATCAATTTTAATTAATTTATTAACTGTTAATTATACCCTACAAGGTACAATACGTTTGTGCTGATGTTTGAAACACCAAAAAATATTGGACCTAGACCCACCTTATTGTATACCGATCGACTCAGAATCACGTTTTATTTCGATTTAACGATGTCCGTCTGTCTGTCTGTCCGTGCATTCTCGTGCGCACTCTACAGGTCGCAAATAATAAGATATTTTGATGAAATTTGGTACACCAACCTAAACTAAATGAAATTTTTCTCAAAATTTTATGAAAAATTCCATTAATTCAATGAAAAGTTTCAATGGACGAGTTCCAGTGAAACTTCATTGGTTTTATGAAAAAATTTATTAATATCATGCAGACAATTCTCTCAGTGTATGTCGGCCCAAGGACGAAGCCTATTGACTTTGGTTAAAATCAATGAAATTTGATTTCGCTGACTCACATGGTCCCAAGGACAAAGCCTATATATTCTAGATAGGATCGGTCCATGTTTGGACCTATCGCCCATATGGGCTATATTTACGATTTTCTCTTCTTTTATCATTTTATATAAAATTTTGACATAAGTCCTATTTTAACTCATACAAATTTCGGATCCAAACATTAGTTGGCTTTTAACCAGACTGGTTTTTCATATGCTGCTGTTTTTTTAGTTTTAGTTTTTTAGCTATCACATTTTATGTCCCATAATTCTCCCAAATTTTTATATTCATTTATAAAATTAATCCAGTTTTCATCATTTGTAATAGTCGCCACGTTCGACTGCTCTCAATGAACTAACGCAGCAAAAACAGTAAACATCGATACACCCGTTGGAACATTGAGTTTGGAAAACAAAATATCAAAAAATTTTGATATTTGAGGAGCAAAAGTTTTAACACGAATTTCAACACAAAACATTGATACAGACGATGGAACATTCGTTAGAACATGCCCATGTTCTGAAGAAAGTTCCTTCGTGTGAAGGCAGCTTTAGATATACACTGAAAATATTATTACAGTAACTGACTGTAGTTTATTTAAAAAGTTATCCGTACATTTATTTTTAAATGATTATTCAGTTAAAATACAAAGAAATATATTTTTTAACTGTTTTTGTCGTTTATTTAAAAAATAAACTACATACAAATACGGATTTTCTGTTACAGTTAATATTTTCATTTAAAATGTTTTGTTAAAAAAATAATTCCTTTTCGATTTCTAGGTCAGTTAAAAAAACGAAATAAACTAAATATCATTTATTCTTACGGATTTTGCAGTTAATTTTTTGAAATTTAAAAAAATGTAATAAATGAAAAATCATTACTTTTTTAAGGATTTTGCAGTTTATTTATTAACATTTAAAAAGAAATGAAAAGTTCTTTTAATTTAAATGAAAAGTCAGTAGACCGGTTTTCAAGTGATTTTTCATTTATTTTAAATTACATTTTCAGTTAATTTAAACTACAAACTATTTTAAGTGTAGGAATATCACTTAATATGCAAAAAATTAATATGCTAAAAACGTTTCAAGGTACACCCGTTTCATAGCAATCCACTTTCCCCTGCTTTCACAACACAAACAGGCTGCAGAGTTCTAGGTTATATGAGAAGGGCATACATTTGAGGGCGTTGTGGTGTATTGGTTATCGCGTTGGACTGTTACACATAAGTTTGCAGGTTCGATCCCCAGCGACTGCAACTTCAATTTAGAAATATACCGAAATTAAATAATTCCGTTTGTCACAACCTAGGCATTCGATTGGCAATTAATTCGGTTGTGATTACGAAGCTGTGCTGGGCATGCGCGGTTCCAGCAATTAATATAAGGGGAAAAATCATACGCTACAGTAGACAAATATATTGAGTTGGCCACTGAGGAGTATGATTTTTCCCCTTATATTAATTGCTGGAACCGCGCATGGTGCTGGGTGTAGTCCTGATTTTTACAGGCTGCTAAAAATGTATACAGATCAAATCGAAATAAAATTTGAGTGATTTTTATATTGGTGCTAGTGCTTTAAAAAGCCCTGGAAAGCACCCAGAAACATAAAAATCAAAAGCTTTCCCAACGCCTAAATAAAAAAATGAATGTGCTTTCCTAGCACCCAAATGATAGCACCGTTCTATTTAATGCACTAAAACACAAAAATCTAATATTTTGTATGCCACATAATTATGAGCCCTCATCACTGAAGACTTTTAAATTACTTTAAAAATAAATGATTCTTGGAGTTATTATTGTGGAGTCAAAAATTATTTAAATATCTACTCTTTTTTGGAGATTCTTCTTTAGAAACAAAATAATGTTTAAGGAAAACAAGAGCTGGGAATTCACCCTTTAGTGGTGTGCCAGTACTTCTTTTCGTAAGACCGCGGTCCAATTGTGCTTTGCCAGTGCTTCTTTTTTGTTACCACACATAATTTCTACCTGGGCGGTACTTTACTATTTGGAATCATTATGATGTTGAAAGACTCAAGTTTGATCCAAGCCTACTTTGCGAAAGTGGGTAGAAAATTGGTCTTTTAAAATGGTGAGATAATCTCTCTATGAAAACCAAGTTACTTACACCACTGGCCGCCATACACCCCAAAACCATGGCCGAACCACCACCGTGCTTCATTATGGATATTAAATTATGCTTGGCAAATTCTGAATTTTTGCATATCCAAATTTTAACTGTTTTTTTTTTCTAAACAAAAATCTAAAAATTTGCTACCATGGCTTTGAGAATGTGTGTATTTCAGTCCCATTTAATTTGTTTGGCCTTCCAGACTTGGGACGATTTTGTAAATCTGAAAATTTTTATACTACCAAACATGTATTTTACAGTATTGTGTATTGTGGTTTCTTTCAATAATTAAACCAATTTCATACAATTTTTTTCCTCACTCTAATAAATTTTGATTGAAATTTACCCTATTTATAGTAGGTACCTTTTTACCTACTATAGTTTCGTTAATATTACTCTATGGTTGTAAACCTTAAATGATACGCACATTGTGTAGAATATTTGAACACATAATGTGTGTAAATTTATATTAAATATTTGTACGAAATATTCAATTATTTTACTGCATGTTGTAAATTTAACTGTTTCTGGGTATAAAAAACATTTTTAAAGAGTAAATTTATATATCGCTCTTGATCAGCAAGAGGGTATTAACTCAAAATTTTTAAAATTTCACTTTTTGCAAGAAATCAACTATCAATATCTATCTACTGTAAAAATTTCAACGTATTCCAATTACTCTTTCATCTCGAAAACCACATTTGAGACCATTTTCGTGATAGTGTAGTAGCTACCTTTTTATCAACAAAAATATTCAGAAAAATGGTATTAACTCAAAAAATAGATTTTTTTTGCAATAATTGCAAAAATGTAGAAGAAAAACAATGTAAATATATTTTCAAATGGAATTTGCTTACCATGATGTATTCGGATTTTCAAATTCTCTTGAAATGTAACCACAAACAGTTTTACACATCTACTGAAAATTTTAAAATTTTGAGTTATTGCCCTCTTGTTGATCAAGTGCGATATGAAATGCCTGAAAATGCATGTTTAAATGCTTGTTAATACCAAAAATGCTGTTTCTAATAAAATCATGTAAGAAAACACTATATGAATTACTTTAACTTTTTTATTTAAAGAAAGTAAGATCATTTGCATGTGTTTTGCATATTTCTATGTAATATAAATATGTATCTTGTTATCCCTTTCTATTTTTTACGCTTCTTCCATAGCGTCTTAGTATCATTTAAAGATGGTTTTATAGATTTTGCATTATTTTGCGACACCGCCATCACTTCGTGCTGCAGCCGAGCTGGACTTTTCCCACTTAAAGAATTCAATGTTAACAATTTTGTCATTGCTTTCGCCATTGCCGGGCTGTAAAAAAAGATTGTAATCGTGTGTAAAAAAATCGTACTAGTTTTTAAAGAAGCAGACTAAGGCTGCATTCACACCTAATTTTTAAACACGTGTTTAACTAAAACACGTATTTTAGCTCTTTATTCTACTACAACAGTTCTTTATTCTTTTACACTCGTTTTAGCTAAACACTGTTTTAAGATTTAGGTGTGAATGCCGTTTAAGGAATGATTTATAAATCAAAAATTATAAAAAAAAAATATATACCCTCCCTGAGTAAAGTGTTTTCTAGTTTTCTTAGGGCCAGTTTTGTATTCAGAACTCAAATCGAATGCAGATTCATATGCAACCCTTTGGGATCTCTAATGAATTGTCAATGCCGGTTCTGGAACTCGACTAAACATTTTATGGAAGTCACTTGTACAATAACGAGTTTGTTCAAGTCACCTTACTCGCCACACACCATTCAAGTAAACTGTGCAATATTCATTTTAATTTACATGTAGCAGCAGAAACATGTACACAGAGAAAAAAAAGCATAATAAATTAAATATTTGTAATACTTGATTTAAAAATATTAGATGTTTAAAAAGCATTTCTAAAATAAATTTAAACCCACTTAAAATAAATATATTCATACTTATTTTTGGCAAAAAATAGTTAAACATCTACTCACATCTCATTCGTACTTCCAGACTAATGACAAAAAATAAATAAACATTAAATTTGTGATTTGTGAGCCTGGAGCGTCATCTTTTGTTTTTTACTTCATGCAAGTGGTGACTTATTTGTAAGTATATTTACTCCATTTAAATTGCAAATAAGTTAAAAATCCTTTTAATATAACCTTTAAATAATTAATTTAAACTTATTAAAAAAAAAGTTTTTTATAAAATAAATTGTTTTATTTGCAACAATTAAGAAGAAAAAATGGAATGGAACACTAGAAACCCACAAATTGGAATACCAAATTTAATTATTTTTCAATTTAAAATAAGAATTTTGTATTTAAAAACTAAAAATTAAAGTATAATTATATTAATTATAAAAATATTTTAAATAAGTAAAATCATAATTTGTTGTAAATTGAATGTGTTTTTATTCATTTTAAGTAGGTTTCTACTTGATTTTAATATTTATTTTTCTTAGTGTAGCGGATTGTTATTTCTATGATGCAATTTAAACTTTGTGCAGGCCAAAATACCTGAAATTCGTTGGTGATGTTTATAAATTTATATTAATATTTTTTACTTTACGTTTATTCATATTTTTAATTTTTTTTTATCCGTATTTATGATGTTCACTCTTCAAAAATTACTGCTGAACTGTGCTAATTTCAGCATACACTGCGCAAATGAGTTGCACAAGTTCTAAAATATTGCGTACAAATCAAAATCGTTTTGATTTTTACTTGTACAAGTACACAAACCTGGCCACACACTGTTTAACTGGCCTGCACTAACTCATTATTGTGCAAGTAACTTGAGTAGTCTATAGGCCGCATAACTGGAAAATTTGTACGCTCGAAAAGAATCTTTAGGGAGATCTAAAATTAAAGCCTAGATGCTTTACTTTCATGTTGTGTCATAAAATTTTCAGTTGCTTGTAATTCTATATGTCTGGAAGCCAATTAGCACTTTATTTTCAAAACCCAATCGTTTTGATGAATTTTTATGAACAGTGCCTAGTTCTTTCCTGTTCAGAATTATAATGTGAATCGGTACCCTACGGGAAATTTTAACAAACTGTCACCGAACTGGCCCCTTTATATGGAATAGACTGGTCACTTTTACATGGCGTTGTCATAGGAGGGGGAAATTGACCCCTTGTGACATGTCACAAGACAAATCCTAGGACAGGTCCCTGATCTTTGGTTTTTATGAGAGTTCAGTTAACTGTCCTAGGATTTGTCTTGTGACATGTCACAAGGGTCAATTTCCCCCTCCTATGACAACGCCATGTAAAAGTGACCAGTCTATTCCATATAAAGGGGCCAGTTCGGTGACAGTTTGTTAAAATTTCCCGTAGGGTAATAATAGCTATCTCTTAATATTAATACACTCTAGGACAGGGATGGCAAGACTTTTTTCTCTGCGTGTCAGTAACGAACAAATTTGTTGTTAAAAGTTTCTCGAGTGCCACCTTAAGTTTATTTTTCCTATGAAAGTTTTTTTATTCGAAGATTTATAAAATTTTTCTTTTTAAAATGTTATCACATATTTCGATATTTTTCGGCACAACGAATAACTCTCATGAAACAGCACCACAGGAAAAAAATTAAATAACACCCAAAAAATTAAGTAACAATTTTTGGGTTTTATTTCAATTTTGGGCTTTCCAAAAAATTACGTAACAATGTTTGGGATTTTATATCAGTTTAGATTTTGAGATTATTTCATTATAAAAAACCCCAATAAAATAAACCCCATAATTAAAATAGAGATTATTACAATTTAATTTGTATTTTGTTATTTTATTTTGTTAAAAGTTAAAGTTTTGGGCACTACGGAATAATCCCGATAAGATAATAAAACGACTTTTTATAATTCGTAAAAAACTAGTTAAAAAATGTGCCGCAGTCTAAAATTTGATTTGGTTAAAAAATCGCACGATTTCTATCTTCATATTAATGATAAAAGCAGCATGTCGACAAATTTTAACAAAAATTAAGGAATTACCGTACATATCGTCGACCGGCCTGAAAAATGCCATATGCGTTTTTTAATAGATTTTCACGAGAGCGAAAAAAAGTGTTACAAAATCTGCTTTTAAGATATTTTATTGGCATCATATGCCTTAATTATGATTTAAAAAATGAGCTCGTGAATCCAATAAAATATCTTAAAAGTAGATTTTGTAACAGTTTTTCACTCTCCTGAAAATCTATTAAAAAACACATGTGACATTTTGCAGGCCGGTCGACGATATATAATTCAAATAAGGTAATAACTTTTTTATTATTTTGTTTTTTTTTTTTTTTTGAGATGTCATTGCAGATTATTCAATTTTTTTTTTCTTTGAGAGTTATTTCATTACGAATCTTATTTTTAGCCTTTATTTCATTGGGGGTTTTTTATTTGGGTGTTATTGCCTTGGATGTTATTTCGTAGCATATATTTTCTGTCTGAAAACTTAATTTTTTAGATCCAATTTTGTTAAGAGTTGTTTATAGTTTTGTCCAAATTTTTAGTTCTCCGATTATGAGCATTTTCTTCATCGAAACATTTAAACTTTTTTGAATATAGGATTCTAAGAAATTTTTCCAGAACTTTCTTCACAAAAAATTTCAGCTTTTTTGAATTTGCCAGTACACCAATCACAGGGAAATTTTCTTAAGAAAGAATTTTCAAGTTATTAACCATATTTCTGTAAACAAACAATAGTTTTAATACAGATTTTTAATCATTTTAATAGGCGGTTCTCTGAAAAATTTCACCATTATATAGCTAATTCACTAGTTTTTTTTAACGAAATTTAACATTTATCAGAATTTTTTGCTGGTCTTTTAATAACATTTAATTTTTAGAAAATATTCAACAAAACGTCGCGTGCCATCTAAAATCCACTCGCGTGCCACTACTGGCACGCGTGTCATAGTTTTGCCGGCCCTGCTCTAGGAGGTTAAATATGTCATTTTAATTGAAAGTTACTTATTCTAGCCACTCCGTCGCTATTGACATGTGTACCATCACTCACTTGACCATGATTGGATTTGTAATTAATGAAAAGATGAACTCTTTACTAGTTTCTGAAGCCTGTAATGAGATGAAAAGTGTTGCGAATTAAGTAAAAAGTACAGTTTTAGTTTTAAATATAAATATGCAAAGAATTATCCTTACTTGTTGAAGTTTTCTTAGCATTTGCAACTGTTGAAGCAGTTAAACCTTGCCTTGCCAAGTGTAACACCCGGGAATTGTGAACAGAACCGGTAATCAGAAAAAGCCCACCATAGAAGAGCTTATATGGGAGCCATAAAGTGTGCTTCCCTGTACGCATTCACATGCACGTATAAAAAAATCGTTTAGCCTGTTAATTCCAAAATATTTTTAAATAAGCTCTCACTGCGTTTTTCGTATTCAATATAAATCTTTTTTTTTCATACATACCTTTAAACGAAACGCCGGTGTCTACTCAGCTATTCAAAATAATTTGAAATGTTTTTATCGCAGTATATTTCTTTTTTTATTAATATTCTGTACTTATTCAATTGTCTTTTTATTTTTATATAAATAACTAGCGGGCAAGCCCGCTAGATTTAGCGGCATGCCTGAGGCCTAGTTTTTGGGATGTTAGTTAAACCGAAAACGAATTTTGTCGTATCCGGCCAGAGCTTTGAAGAATTAATTCCTTAATTCAATTTTTCAATTCTGAATTAAAAATTCGATGAATTAATTCACTAAGCACCATATATTGAATGGAATTAATTCATATTTGCTTTCATTCGATTTATTTTGTTACGAATTAATTCAATTGCAATAGTTCTTTTTATTAAATCAAATGAATTAATTCACTGGTGAACACGTTCAATTTTATAAATCGAACGGAAAAAAGTGCATTACTTCCTTACTGAATTAATTCACTACAGAATTCGTTCAATTTCATTTTCGTTCAGTGAATTAAAAAAAATAAAATTACGTTCAGTGAATTAAAAAAAAAAATAATAAGTTCACTGAATTGAAAAAAAAAAATAAAATAAGTTCACTGAATTCAAAGCCTGTTTTCTGCCGTTCAGTAGAAGAAAACAATAATGTACAAATAAAATTTTTAATTAAGCAATTTTACAGCGTGTGCTAGTAAAAATAAACAAAATAGAAACCGAATGCTGTTTATCAACCTACATGATTCAAAAATAAAGCCATTTACTATTAAAAATAAAAACTTTACAGATATAGATAAATTAGGAAAAATATAACTATTAATTTTTCAAACTAGTTATATCCCAGCAAAACCTTGGTAATATGTTGGTATTACAGAACACATTACCTGGTAATACCATACCCCTTACCATTGCATTATTTCATAACTAAAATGTAATGTCTTACGTATAATGTGCTGCATAACTACTGGGTAGTAATAGCAACTTATTACCAATGATATATTTAAACACCTCAAAGAAAAGAGTTACTTGTAATACACAACATGAGTTCTAAATAATAGCAGCGACTTATTACAGATGGGATATTTTAAAACCGTAAAATAAGGAGTTACTTTTAATGTGATACGTGATCACTTAATAGAAATAGCCACTTATTACCGATGGTGTATTCAAATACCTCAACATAAGGAGTTATTTGTAATGCGATACATGAGTGTTATTTTCTATTTAAAATATTCGATACAAATAATTTATATGTTTTATACATATTGACTGAAATATCTTTTATGTTTTTTGTTAACTTTATATTCATTTGAGTAAATATTAATTAAATATGAATATGCTTCGTTTTAGCATTTATAAAAAACCAACACGATAACGTCTTATTTTAATTTTTTTTTGTAAGAAGTAAGTATATATTTTTATACAGTAAATTTGCTGGTGCGGGAATCGAACCTGGTCTACAGATTGCCAGTCAATAGCTCTACCATCTGAGCTATATCGACATGTAATATTTAATAGATAAAAACATAATTGACCTGCTGCACACAAGTAAGCTTACTCGCCAACATACAAAAAATCTAAAAATATGTGGTTACATGGCACTACGAAATTAGCCCCAATGAAACCTTAAAACGAAAAAGGCCCCAAAAAAATGGCAAAAATTTAGTTTGGAGATTGTTTTATTTATTTTGGGGATTGCTTCGTATATGATTTTTGGGGTTTTTTCATTATGAAATAAGCCCAAAATGAAAGAGTTCCCAAACATATTAATTTGGGGATTTTTGCATTCACTTACTTTTTGGGGAGAATTTCATTTTTTTGGGAGTTATTTCATTTTTCTAATTTGTGAAATTTTTAAAAGTCTGTTTCTGTCAAACAGATTTTAGTAAATATTTCTATAATTTAAACCGTTCAGATTTACAAATATTGCTACCTAAAATCATAATTTTATTTACCTATATAACAATTAGTTTTAATTGACGGTAACTTTGCGGTTGTGCCGATGGCTTGTTTTTCAACAACTACTATTGTTCAACATGGAATATATGGATAGTGTACGTAAAGTGAAGTTTGTTGTAGTGCTTCTTTATATACCGAAAGTTTCAAATTAAAGATTTTTTTTTTTTTTTATTCATATTTCTGAAAGCGCCGCAAACGAAAATTTGGTATAAAAAATCGCCGCGATTTTTGATACCAAATTTTCGCCTGTGGCGCTTTCGTCTCACCCAAAGACTCGTCAGTGATTAGTTTATGTGTCAACTGATCAAAGTAATTTTTAATTGTTAATTTGTCTCTATATGAAAAACTTTTTGTGTATTGACATGACCGGGGATTGAACCGGCAGCCCTCTGCACAGGCTATGTCTCGTAGCATCACCTATTAACCAGATACACCACGGTTGGCATAGCGCTGAGTGTGGCTAATTGAAGTTTTTTCAATCACAGCCTATACAATGTATGTTTTGTAATCAGAAGAGCCAGAATTAACTAATACTTGAGCAATTTATTTTTCAATTAGAATGTTTCCTCTCTTAATCCTATTGTTTTTTCTCCTTTGTCACAAGTAATTATCACATTATGATGCGCTTTTTTCACATTCAATAGTTGGATACCGAGTATTGATTGGAGAAGTTGTATTGCTGCGGTGCAAATTTTTCAATTTTATTATTTTTTTTTAGTTAAGTGTTTTTAACCGTCGCATAGGGCAATCGTAATTAATATTAGAATTAATTACTAAAGAATTGATGATGGCTTTGTAGCGAAAGCCGAAAAT
This sequence comes from Leucophora obtusa, assembly GCA_949987735.1. NCBI lineage: Eukaryota > Metazoa > Arthropoda > Insecta > Diptera > Anthomyiidae > Leucophora > Leucophora obtusa. Next base: position 52,367,516 of record OX465296.1, read on the forward strand.
ACGTATTCTGTATTGCTGGTCTTATCGAATTCTTTCAAATATATTTTTATTCTTTGTAATTTACTTGTAAAAATTGTATCATCTTTCTTTGATTTGAAAATAAATAATTTAAACAGAAAGTGATATTAATTTATGATCTGGAGTCAAACTAAAAAAGAACATAAAAAAAAATTTTAAAATGAAAAAAACATAAAAAAATTTTAAAAAATAAAAAAAAAATTCAAAAAAAATAAAAAAAATTAAAAAAAAAAAAAAAATAATAAAAAAAAAGGTAAAAAAATTGAGTAAAAAGTAATTTTAGGTATATTGGAAAAAGTGGGCGTGCCGGGAAAAAATTTGCACAAACATATCGGAGCACCAAACGAACATACAGTGTGAATATGGGTTCTATACAGCCGGTGAAATTTCACTGATGCGATAACCAACATACACACAGAGACTTTATATATTTACGCACAGAGACTATATATTAAGATAATTTTTTGCTAAGAAATTTTAAGTTTTGTATTTTCAATGTCTTTTTAATGTTAAAGCTGTTTTAGTTTTAACAATTGGTATTTCATTTAATTTTCTTTTTAACTTAAGAGGATTTTTTTAGACTTTTATTTACATTATCACAGTTTTTGAGGTAATTTTCTAATTTTTAATTAATAGCCAACGCAAAAAACCAGTCAATGTTGTTTTTTTCTTTTTTTTAAATTTTTTTTATTTGCTTGTAGTGTTTGTTTTTTCATTTTTATTTGAACAGAAATGAAAAATATATAACTTTACCATCTGCGAGGCATCATGCACAAGCCAAATTAGATCAGACGGTAGAGCGTTTTCCTTACAAGCAGAAGATTGTGTTATCGAGCCCTACTTCGATGCCAAATAGATTATTTTACATTCTTAATTTTTTATTAGTTTATTTGCAAAGCTATTTTCAGACACACCACCTTACTGTCTGTCACAAGGTGTCTAAACTGTGGCAATTGGACATTTCCAATGACAACGCCATGTTAAAGTGACGTGTCTCCTTCAAACAAAAAGGCCAATCAAGGAGCGCTCCCTGCCCCCTTGGGACCTATTCTGTGTGTCACTTTGGACAGGTCCCTTTCCCCGCAGAGTACTTTCACTGTTGTTTTTAAAAAACTTGACCGATTCCGAAAAAAAACCAAATTAGCGGCATATTTTTAAAAATATTTTTTTATTTCTTTTACTTTTATTTATTTTGAACTTTATTGTTTTTACGATTTCCTTATTTTAGCTCTTATTTTAAATTTCTATAATTTTATGCTAAGCAATTTTAAGTTTTGTATTTTAAACGGTTTTTAATGTTAAAGCTGTTTTAGTTTTAACAATTGGTATTTCATTTAATTTTCTTTTTAACTTCCCAGCAAAATCTCAGTAATGGGTACTCATTACTAATATCTGAATAATAACCCAGTGTAGAAACGGTAATGACATATCATTATTTTTTGGACTACCAGTAATGACACCCACTTACATTTTGTATTATTTTAAAACATATAATAATGAGTTACTGATAATTACTTATTTTTATCATTATTTCAAATAGAAAATAATTCTTTAGATTTTTTTGAACATTTTTTGAAATCTATTTTTAGACTCAATATTTTTTAAACACTGGTAAGGATATATGTAACCACATATTTTTTGATTTTTTGTATGTTGGCGAGTAAGCTTACTTGTGTGCAGCAGGTCAATTGTGTTTTTATCTACTAAATATTACATGTCGATATAGCTCAGATGGTAGAGCTGTTGACTGGCAATCTGTAGACCCAGGTTCGATTCCCGCACTAGAAAATTTTATTAAAAAAAAAAAAAATACAATAAAAAATTTTTTTTTTATATAATTTATTTTTTAGAAAATCTATTTTTAGACTCATTATTTTTGCCAGTACTGGTAAGCACATAGGTAACGATATATTTTTTGATTTTTCGTATGCTGGTGTGTAACGACAACTCATTATTTTTTGCGACATCGCCATATAAAGGTAATAAGAAATGTAATAACAAAAGTAACTAGTTACCATTACCAAGTATGTAGTTAAATAACCACATATCTGGTAATGATTTTCTACACTGGGAAGCAGTATAATAAGGGTCTACTGCTTATAATTCTGTGTCAAAACTCATTATTTTCCCAGTGTAGAAACGGTAATGACATATCATTATTTTTTGCAGTACCAGTAATGACACCCACTTACCTTCTGCATTATTTTAAAACATATAATAATGAGTTACGGATAATGCCTTATTTTTATTATTATTTCAAATACAAAATAATTTTTTAGATTTTTTTTAAAATTTTTTGAAATCTATTTTTAGACTCAATATTTTTTAAACACTGGTAAGGATATATGTAACCACATATTTTTTGATTTTTTGTATGTTGGCGAGTAAGCTTACTTGTGTGCAGCAGGTCAATTGTGTTTTTATCTATTAAATATTACATGTCGATATAGCTCAGATGGTAGAGCTGTTGACTGGCAATCTGTAGACCCAGGTTCGATTCCCGCACCAGCAAATTTAATTTAAAAAAAAAAATACAATAAAAAATATTTTTTTTTATATAATTTATTTTTTTGAAAATCTATTTTTAGACTCATTATTTTTGTCAGTACTGGTAAGCACATAGGAAACGATATATTTTTTGATTTTTCGTATGCTGGCGTGTAACGACAACTCATTATTTTTCGCGACATCGCTATATAAAGGTAATAAGAAATGTAATAACAAAAGTAAGTAGTTACCATTACCAAGTATGTAGTTACATAACCACATATCTGGTAATGATTTTCTACACTGGGTTTGTTCGACAAGGTCGATTTTGTAAGTAGTTGTCCATATTCGCTGCATGAAAAAACGCACAAAATTTGTGCACCCGCTTACCCACTGCATTACAAAAGTATATAAAATAAGTAGTTATTCGTGTGCTTATACGCAGTTAAAAAATAATTGGTTACAAGTTGTTAAATAATACGACTTACTTTTATATTTACTACCCTATAAACAATTTCACTGGAATTCAAGTTGAAAACAAGTCCAATTCCAGTCCTGTTTTCCAGTTTCAAGGCTTGAATAAAACTTTAATTACATTTTATTTCAATAGCATACTCCAGCAAAAGGGAAACAAAAATTCAAGTTTGAACTATTTTTTTTTAAATATACAAATGCTAGAATTTGAAATATACCCAGGAAAACCTTGGTAATGGGTTTGACCTTTTTCACGCATTGCCTGGCAATGGGTACCCCTTTACCCTTGGTTTTACTTAGAAACCTAAAGTAATACGTTACTAATATTGTGATTCATCAGTACTTATGTGGGAGGTATGAAATAATGAGTTACCGATATGGAGATATATCACTACTTATTTGGAGTTTTTAAAATAATATATTACCGATATTGTATTTAATAATAACTTATTAATAAGGATACAAATAATAAGTTATGCGTATTATCCCAGTGAAGAAACGGTAATGACATATCATTATTTTTTGGACTACCAGTAATGACACCCACTTACCGTCTGCATTATTTTAAAACATATAATAATGTGTTACTGATAATGACTTATTTTTATCATTATTTCAAATAGAAAATAATTTTCTAGATTTTTTTGAAAATTTTTTGAAATCTATTTTTAGACTCAATATTTTTTTAACACTGGTAAGGATATATGTAACCACATATTTTTTGATTTTTTGTATGTTGGCGAGTAAGCTTACTTGTGTGCAGCAGGTCAATTATGTTTTTATCTATTAAATATTACATGTCGATATAGCTCAGATGGTAGAGCTATTGACTGGCAATCTGTAGACCAGGTTCGATTCCCGCACCAGCAAATTTTATTTAAAAAAAATACAATAAAAAAGATTTTTTTTATATAATTTATTTTTTTGAAAATCTATTTTTAGACTCATTATTTTTGTCAGTACTGGTAAGCACATAGGTAACGATATATTTTCTGATTTTTCGTATGCTGGTGTGTAACCATAACTCATTATTTTTCGCGACATCGCCATATAAAGGTAATAAGAAATGTAATAACAAAAGTAACTAGTTACCATTACCAAATATGTAGTTACATAACCACATATCTGGTAATGATTTTCTACACTGGGATATTATAACTACTTAATATGCGAAAGTACGATTTAATAAAAATTTAGAATCTAATTACATTGCTCGGATCGGTGTACTTTTAAACAATGTCATTACTGGTAACGTTTTATTTTATTCCCTATTTGTAACCAATGAAATTAGTAGTAATGTATAACGACTTATTTCACTCCATACAAGTATGTACTTATTTTAGCTAACCAGAGAATTTAATATTACAAGTAATAACTTATTTCAGTACTTCCTTCGTAATCACTTATTTTAGCCTATACCGGTACGATTTAGGCAACCATTTACCCCCAATGACACCCCCATGTTAAAATAATGTGTTATACGACCAAAGTGTAAGTAGTTACAATTTTTAGTTTCTTATTACATTTCCCTTTACCTGGTAATAGAAGGTTTTGCTGGGTACTTTACTTCAAACAAAATTTAAAGCACTTGAATTTTTAAAATCTATGTGCTTATTGGGTAGTGGTTAAAAGATAAGTAGTTACCAAATTCACATTATCTTTATAAATAAATAAGTAGTCGCGAGTAAGTTAGACTGCTTATAAAAACGGCTTCGCCTCACAAAAATTACTAGTACTGACGCCGAATTAAAAGTAGTAAAAAATTTTAGTTTCATTATATAACCACTTATTTGGTAATGAAAGATTTTGCTGGGTTCAGGGGAATTTTTTAAAATTTTATTTATATTATCAGAGTTTTTGAGGCCATTTTCTAATTTTTAATTGATTTTTTAATTTAATTATGGCGAACGCAAAAAACGAGTCAACTGTCATTAAAGGACGTATTCCATGACCGGTCAATCGGGGATAGTTTGTTTTCTTTTCTATTTTTTTCTTTTCCATTTTTTTTATTTGCTTGGAGTGTTGTATGTACAGTGTTGCCACTTTTTGAATAATTATTCAAAAATGGGACTGTTTACACATTCCTTGGATAATTTTTGAATAATGATATTTTTGTGTAGTTTTTGTGTAATTTCGCATTTAACTGAAAAATTTACTAAATTTCATGCTTTCAATCCCCACAGCAGAAAAAATTAATTTGTTTGTGTGACATCTACCACAAATTTCCAGTTTCTAGTGAATTATTTTTGTAGATTTGTTCATCATGAAACCCAATTTAGTTAGAGGAAGTCAAAAATGTTCCCAGCCAACATTTTTCTGAGCGCTCAGAAATTATGACGAGCATTTTCAGAGTGCTCAAATTTTAGAGTCATAAATGAAACATAATAGACTCTTATATTGACTCAAAAATTATTCATAAATGACTCATAAATTGCTCAGAAAATTAAAAATTTTCCAGCAATGCTCATAATTTGGAGTCTTTTATGAGTCATAAAAGTGCGCTCAGAAAGAGGCTTCATCGGTGAAGGAGAACACCCTCATATATGTATTATTTCAGAAGGGCTAAGGGCTATGAGTCTTTTCGGACTCCAATTGTACACTGGGTTGTTTTATATTTTATTTATTTATTTATTTATATTTTCCCGTATTTTGTTCATATTTTGCGAAAATATTTTTCAGACTGCACAAAATAAATATTTTTGTCTTGAGTGGGAAGACCATTTGATATTAAAGCCCAGTATTTTGTTCAAAAGAGCGAACAAATTTCGCTCTATGTTTGGAGCTCAAAAACTATAATAAAAACATTAAAATGCACAAATTTTTTATGGTCTATAAAAAGTTACAATCATAATTAACCCAAATATCACTTTTTCGCTACAATTTCAAATGGTCCTGTCTATTAAATTGATGGGAAAAAAATTCCACCGCAATTTCGCAACAATTCCACACAAGTGAAAAACCATTTTTTTATATGGAGTTTGACAGATTTTTTCGCAAAGTACGAACAAAATACCGGACTTAAGTAAAAGAAATTTGGGTTTGTTATGATTGTGACTTTTTCATGCCTGATAAAAACAAAAAATCTTTAAAATTTTTATAACAGTTACTGGCTTTTATCAGACTAAAATATTCCTACAGCACCACAGTGGGACAGACCAAAATATATTTTAAATAATTCATTAATTCAGTCTTCGTTAAAGGCTGTTTTTACTATAAATCGCACCCTATAGCTGAGTTATATGACCATTGAAGGTAAACTGTGTCCAAATATTAACCGATTTACTTCAAATTTAACACATAGTGGTAGAATGTATTTCAAACACCATTTGCCAACTTTATACCAAATGTAATTTTTTGTTACGTTTTTTAAATCTCTTGATAAATTGGGGGAAAAACGGGAAGCGTTCAAAATTTTAATGTTTTAGAGGTTCCTTTCTTTAGAGCTGAATGGCGCAACTCCCTTTAGCTCTACGACAGTGTATTTCATAGTGATTCAACCACCCGGTGAGAAATAGCTGCATAATTTCCAAATTATTTCGATTCTACCACACTGTGCGCACCAAGTCCAAAGGGGATACTAATTTTTTATTAAAATAACGGTTACTCGCATTTTAAACTAATAAAAAAAAATAATTTTTTGTGTAATTTCATACGGTTTTGGATAATTTATGACCTATGGCTGTGTATTTTTTTGTTTTCTGGTGGCAACACTGTGTATGTAACTTTAAGCGGGGAATACACTAAGGAGCATTCGTGAAAAAATGCCAATTTTTTTACGAATGTTGATTTGGGTATGTTAATGTTCGTGTTGACATTTGTGCAATTCGTGTTTACAAAATTTTTTGATATTTTTTGTTCCCTACTCAATGTTCCTTACTGTACTCGCCGCTTTACCATCAGCGAGGCATCATGCACAAGCAACATTAGCTCAGACGGTAGAGCGTTTGCCTTACAAGCAGAAGGTTATGTTATCGAGTAGATTATTTTTAATTCTTAATTTTTTATTAGTTTATTTGAAAAGCTATTTTTAGACACACCACCTTACTGTCACAAGGTGTCTAAATTGTGGCAATCGGTCATTTCCAATGAAAATGTGTGGTCGCATGGCCGAAAAATCAAAAAATTTAAAAATATTTATTAGCGAAAATGTGTGGGGTTTTTTGTTTATAACTTTTTCAGCAATCAAAAAAATTTATTCACGCGAACAGATTACTTCTTTTTAATGTATTTTAAATAAGTTAATCTATAAAAAAAATATTTGCCACTAATTTGAAATTTTTCATTTTTAAAATCTGAAAACGACCTGTTTCTTAGATTTTCCCATATAAAAAATTAAATGGAAAACCTCTAAATTTTGCGGAAAATCTGTACCTTAGATTGAAAAACAAAGTACGAAATTGTAATTAGCATGTCCGAAATATATAGAACTGATAACCAGATCTCTATTAATTTTTTTGTGTCATGTATTGTAATTTGTCTCTAATTTACACAAAAAGTAGGGTTAACATTAAATTGGTTATTTCTTAACCTATATGTTATTGTGTAACGTAACACTCTTTTCTAATCTAGTCGTAATTAATGTATAGAAAAGGAATATGAAAGCAAGACTTAAAAAATTAAATAACTTAAGTAATTCGTGTTTTTTTTTAATTAAAACTATACATATTTTAGTTAAAATTTCCAAATTTGCTGAAAAAATTTAAGTAAAAATCCAACTTGACCATGCTTTATAGGAGGAAATTTCTCAAATTGGCGGTTTTTCAAAAAATTCATGGATTTGAGATATTTTCCTAACTACCTGTAAACGGTGTCATCGAAAATTCCAATTAGTCATACTTTCATTATATGAATGCTTCAGTTGCCAAATAGATTAACTCCACTTTCAGAATTTTACAAAACTTTAATTTCAAAACACTTTATCGACTCCTAACTGTACAATAAGTACCCTACGGGAAATTTTAACAAACTGTCACCGAACTGGCCCCTTTATATGAAATAGACTGGTCACACTTTTACATGGCGTTGTCATAGGAGGGGGAAATTCACCCCTTGTGAAATGTCACAAGACAAATCCTAGGACAGGTTACTGAACTCTCATAAAAAACAAAGTTCAGAGACCTGTCCTAGGATTTGTCTTGTGACATGTCACAAGGGGTTAATTCCCCCATCCTATGACAACGTCATGTAAAAGTGATCATGTAAAAGTGATCTAAAAAAAAAATAAAATAAAATAAAAATTAATATAAAAATAATTGATATTTTATTGGTGTTAATTTCTAAAATTAAAACAATAAGGAAAACCTAAATCCGTGGTTGCTGAATAAAAAAAAACATATCTAATAATAATAATAAACTGAGTGTGATTAATCAAAAAAAACGATGGTGACACCATTGTGCGAAAGAAGATTAAGCCTCAATGGTCGGAACATGTATCTATCATTGTCTGAAAATACAGGAAACTTAAATGATCCTAATTACAACAAAAATTACCTATCAGCTAAACCAAGTAACATCAATACAGCTTGCCGCAATCTGCTTATAAATCTAAATACTGCCGAGTCCCCTGCTGCTACAGAAAATATAAATACAGTCACTCTAGCGTCGGCTCGTTCTCCGAATGCAAATATGGCATCACCTGGTATTAAAAGTATTTTAACGCCTTTACTCCCACATGACAATAGTGAAAGTTTGTCTTCAAACACACAAAAACGTACGGTAAAGACCGGAATGGATATGTACATTACCGTTCTTAAGAGGAGGCGGAGCCCCGGATTTTCCAAATCTGTACAACCTGCAAAACAGATACGAGAACAGGTAATAAGTAATGAAACAAGTAATCGTTTTGCGCTACTTGACTGTGAACCAGGTTCACCCGAAGCGACAGGTAAGTCGTTTAAACCACCGCCTATTTATTTAAGAGAGAAATGCTCCGATGAGATAGTGAATGGATTAATTAAAGTTGTTGGCGATAAGTCTTTCCACGTTGTTCCAATCAGAAAAGGTAACATTTGTGAAACAAAGATTCACGTATATTGCGAGGACAACTACAGAAAGTTGGTTAAGCATTTTGAAGACCGGAAGAAGAGCTTTTACACCTATCAATTGAAAAGCAGTAAAGGCCTGCAAGTTGTCATTAAGGGAGTGGACTCTGGTGTCAACCCCTCTGATGTCAAAAGTGGACTAGAAGGCGAAGGTTTTAAAATAAAATCTGTAGTTAATATTCGAAACAGAGAAAAACTACCCCAACCCCTGTTTCGTATTGAACTAGAACCCAACGATGTTAAATTGAAGAAGAGGGAGGTGCACCTAATTTACAAACTGAAATATTTACTACATCGTAGAATTACAGTGGAGGAGCCCCATAAAAGAAAAGGCCCCATACAGTGTACTAACTGTCAAGAATTTGGCCATTCTAAAACGTATTGCCAGCATCCTACAGTTTGCGTGATTTGTGGTGAGCTACACAGCTCAAAAGACTGTAACAAGTGTAAAGGCGACCCAAAATTGAAAAAATGTAGTAATTGTGGTGAAAATCACACGGCCAATTACCGAGGATGTCCTGCATACTCAATTGTTAAGCGCTCTATTGTCAGAAGGCAGTTATACAACAGAGAACTCGCAACCCCAATTGCCCAATCTAGAAATTGTTAACCCGCAGCCCCAATTGCCGAACGCGCAGCATTTTATGAACCAAAATCAGACCTTTGCATCTATTGTAAAAGGTCGTACATCATCTGGAAATTTTCAATAAAATATAGGTGATGAATCTAATTCTAATATGAAAACAAATCACTTTAGTGGACTTGAAGCAGCAATTGATGTGTTAGTACAAACGGTCTCAGATTTTACAAAATCTATGAACAATATGATACAGGAGATGATGAAGATGCAGTCTATGTTACTGCAGGCTTTACTGAGTAAACCATGAATACTCTGAAAATATGTTTTTGGAACGCTAACGGCATACGCCAACATAAAGAAGAACTCAGTTATTTTCTAAGAAGCAAACAGATTGTTTCTGAGACCCACTTAACCCCTCGTAGTAATTTTTCAATTAATGAGTATACATTTTATGACACAAAAGATCCCAGAGGCAGGGCATGTGGAGGCTCAGGTATCTTAATAAAAACTCGCTTGAAACATTATCTCATGTGTGATCTTTGTGAGGATTATCTTCAAGCCTCTTCAGTATTTATAGAAGAAAATAATATGAACCTAGTCATCTCTTCGGTTTATTTCCCCCCGAAATTTAAGATTTCTGAAAATCAATTTAAATCTTTTTTCGAATCATTAGGCTCATGCTTTCTGGCAGCTGGCGATTACAATGCCAAGCACACTTTCTGGGGGTCAAGGCTCTGTTCCCCGAGGGGCCGTGTATTGTTTGATACAATTAATAAAATGGGTTTGGATGTGATCTCCAGCGGCGAACCCACACACTGGCCATCAGATCGAAATAAAATACCGGATCTCATTGATTTTGGAGTAACTAAAAATATAGAAAGAAATTTGGTGCACTTAGAATCCTCATTGGAACTCTCTTCTGATCACACACCCACTATTGTTTCCCTTATAAACCCTCGAATTGTATCTCCAACCGGTGACTTAGCACTTACAGGCAAAGGAACAAATTGGCTAAAATATAAAAAATTTATCAGTACTCATTGCTCGGAAAATATATTGCTAAGAACAACAAACCTATCTTAAACTTGCTGCACGACTTGCTACCAAACCCCCCCGACAATCCAGACAAAATCCAATTTTTTCAGTTGATATTGAGCGACTCTTAAATGAGAAAAGAAGAGCTCGTAGAGAGTGGCAGCTTCACAGATCTCCTGCACTTAAGGCTCGATTTAAAGAATGCTCAAACAAGTTACGCAAATTACTTGAATTACAAAGAAATTACTCACTGAATGATTTTTTGGAAAATCTGGAGGCTACGGCAAGAACGGACTATTCATTATGGCGTGCTACAAAGAATCTAAAAAGACCTGTTATATGTAAACCTCCAATGCGTAAATCTGACGGAAGCTGGGCTAGAAATGATACGGAGAAAGGTGAGTTGTTTGCAGAACATTTAAAATCTGTATTTATGCCAAACGATCCAAACACAATAGTCGAGTTACCACCAATTTTGCCACGGCACGTAGAGGTACCCATTCGCTTTGAGTTGCGAGAGGTCGAAAATGCTATCTCAGAATTAAACCCAAAAAAAGCTTTTGGTACCGATAAAATTAGTAATAAAATGATCTTGGAGTTACCCCAGATAGCTGTAAGAATAATACTTTTTATTTTTAATGCGCCTTATATTATTATTATATTACGCCTTGAATATTATCCACCAGTATGGAAGGTCTCCCTCATTAAAATGATACCCAAGCCAGGAAAAGATCTCACTAAAGTTGAATCTTATAGGCCTATAAGTCTATTATCTAATTTATCAAAACTCTTCGAGAAACTATTGGCAAAAAGAATAACGATAACTGTAACTCAACATAACCTAATTCCTGCTTATCAGTTCGGCTTTCGTAAAAAGCATGGCACCATTGAGCAAGTTCACAGACTTGTTAGTGAAATACGAAAGGTCTTTGAGGATAAGAATTACTGTTCTGCACTCTTTATTGACGTATCGCAAGCCTTTGATAAAGTTTGGCACGAAGGTTTGTTATTTAAAATTTAAAATATACTGCCACGTAACACACATAATATACTCGAAAGCTATATAAGCAATCGTAAATTTGTTGTCAAGGAAAGTGATTTCTTCAGCTCCCCTCAAGATATTCGGGCCGGTGTCCCTCAAGGTAGCATTTTAGGCCCACTCTTGTATCTTTTGTATACTTCTGACATGCCAACTGATAGTAATACTCATACGTCTACATTTTCTGATGATACGGCTATCTTGAGTTGTCACAAAACCCCATATGAAGCCTCTCGAATATTGCAGGAACACGTTTTTGAACTGGAATCGTGGCTGAAAAAGTGGAAGATAAAGGTGAATGAACAGAAATGTATTCATTTGACTTTTACTTTAAGAAAAGAAACATGCTCTTTTATCAAAATTAACAATCACAAAGTGCCCCAACACTCAAATGTCAAATATCTTGGTGTACATCTTGATCGTCCTCTCACGTGGAAGAACCATATCGACGCCAAAATAACACAAATAAAACCTAAAACAATTGGAAGAAATTCTAGACTTGGCCTTGATTGCAAGTTGTTGTTGTATAATTCGATTTTGAAACCTATATGCTGCTACGGCATCCAAATCTGGGGCACTGCGTCTGCATCAAATGTTCAAAAAATTCAAAGGAAGCAGAACAATATTTTGCGAACCATTGTCTGCGCACCATGGTATATAAGAAATGCGAACATACACTCAGATTTGAATGTTCCCACCGTTAATGATGAAATCGCGAGATACACCTTAAACTACTTAAAGAAGCTGCAACTGCACCCAAATTCATTGGCTCGTAAACTGCTTGAGGATCAAGGACACCGACGCCTCCTAAGAAGGACCACTGCTGATTTGGCTCTATAGAATAAATGTATATTCTTTATAACAAAATGTTGATTTTAGTTTCTATTTAAAAAATTAAAAATTAGTTTTTTCGACCTTTTTAAAATTAAACTTCTAATTTATCGTTTTTAAATTTTTCTATACATTTACTTTGCATCAAATTAAAAAAATATTTAATGTTTAAAATTAAAATTTTGTCTGGCACTGGCTGGGCTTAATATTTTAGCTTTAGTACATAAGATTTGATAAACTTATTGTTAGTTCACTGTTGTGAAGATTCAATAAATATAATTATGAAAAAAAAAAAAATTTAAACATATGTATATTGGATTTGATATATCGCGATCATAATAATTGTGTTTAATAGAACGAGTACCATCTTTATTTTCAATGACATATTTTTAGGCTTGTAGAGAATCCCAACTTTTTTTTGCACGACTCTACTATGCATACAGATATTTTTTTTGGAAATAGTTCCCAGTGTAGAAAAGCATTACCAGATATGTGGTTATGTAACTACATACTTGGTAATGGTAACTAGTTACTTTTGTTATTACATTTGTTATTACCTTTATAAGGCGATGTCGCGAAAAATAATGAGTTATGGTTACACACCAACGAAAAATCAAAAAATATATCGTTACCTATGCGCTTACCAGTACTGACAAAAATAATGAGTCTAAAAATAGATTTTTTATCGTATTTTTTTTTTAAATAAAATTTGCTGGCGCGGGAATCGAACCTGGTTCTACAGATTGCCAGTCAATAGCTCTACCATCTGAGCTATATCGACATGTAATATTTAATAGATAAAAACATAATTGACCTGCTGCACACAAGTAAGCTTACTCGCCAACATACGAAAAATCAAAAAATATGTGGTTACATATATCCTTACCAGTGTTTAAAAAATATTGAGTCTACAAATAGATTTCAAAAAATTTTCAAAAAAATCTAAAAAATTATTTTCTATTTGAAAAAATGTTAAAAATAAGTCATTATCAGTAACTCATTATTATATGTTTTAAAATAATGCAGAAGGTAAGTGCGTGTCATTACTGGTAGTCCAAAAAATAATGATATGTCATTACCGTTTCTACACTGCGTTTATAAACAAAATTAAACATATCAATTCACTCATTTCATTCATTCATTCATGCACACATTCACATCAAAATATGTGTATTAGGGTGGCAATGAAAATTCAACTCTGAAGTTTCACTTATACCGATCAGTAAAAGCATTAAACTAATATAATGGAATCGGACGACAGCAAAGTTTTTGATTTTTTTCAACAAATCTAAAAATAGTTTGTTTTTGCCAACAATTTTTCAAAGTAATGAAATTTGGTATGCTGAACATTAGAGCGTACCACCTTACATGCAAAAAAAGTGCACCGTACACCCTCCAATATGAAGTATTTTTTCAAGGAGGTTTCAAAGGTTTTTTGCCGAACGTAGGGGTCGCCATTTTACATTTTTCGTTATAACTTTGGCATTTACAGTCGGATCTTAAAGTATGATACATCGATGTTTTTCTCTCGAGGAGACCAGTGTTTTGCTCTAAGGGCCATTGACCTCAAGTATCCCGTTCTAGTAGTTACCCACCAGATCTCAGTTGCTACCACCCTAATGTCAGAAAATTAAAGCTCGCAAAAAATCATGAAACTTTTGCTAAGGAAGTTTTTCGATAACTAGGTTTATCGAAAAACTTCCTTAGACATTTTCTTTATATTTTGGTTTGCCGAACGTACACTCATAGAAAAAAGTTTATAGAAAAGTTAGTAAAACTGTTAGTACTTCAACTTAACAAATTTTTAACTAATTTTTAGTTAAAATTGAATTTTTAGTTAATTTTTTTGCTACCTCCACATTACTAACTTACAAACTTTTTTGCTATTTTTTTTTGCTGAATTTAGTTACTAATTTTTAACAATAAATTTGCTAACTTTACAGTATTTTTCTGAATTTTATTTACTAATTTTTAACAGAAGATTTGCTAATTTTACAAATTTTTTGTAAACTGAACCAACAATTTTGGAGCGCTTATAAACAGAATGTTAAATGACTCATAAAAATTACTGCATATTTGTAACTTGACAAAAATAATGCAAAATTTTAAATAAAGCTAAATTGAAATGGTTGAAAATTTGTCTTACTCATAAAATATCTAAATTATTAAAATTTATGAGAAAAGTTTCTCTTTATCGTAATACATTAATTTTCAAAGATCAAGGTTTATTTTGGACGAAACATTTTAATATGAAAATTGTGATTAAAAGTATCTCTGGGGAGCAAGTGGAGTTTACGGGGATGACCATAATTTTTCCCCCCAATATTGTACTTTTTAAGCTTATTTAAATAATACGATATTTTTAATCGGCCACACCTTCTTTCCTGTGGGTGGAGCTTTAGAGGTGAAAATGGAAACTCAAATAAATTTGGAAGTACATATCCGATCAGCAAACAATAAAAAATCAAAAGAAGGGTCTCTGAAATACATTTTGTTATGGTTAACATATTAGGGGTTTTCATATAAACTCGTAAATGCCTTGTAAACCTTGTATAAATATAAACCATATTTTTTATGTACCAGCTTTACACCGTTTACGAGTAAAATACGAGTTTATATGAAAACCCCTATTATTGTCTATAAATATTACCACTTTTACAAAAAATCGTTCTTGGGAAATTTTCATTGACATTGAAATATAATTGACATTACTTTATCTCAATGTCAATGCCAACAAATTTCATCACCATTCAATGCCAATGAAATTTTTTTTTAATTAGCATTGGTGAAAACAATGGTAATGAAATGTACACATAATTGAAGAAAAAGCATTGTAATATAAAAAAAATATAATAAATACGCGAATTTTTAATTTTTTTTCTTAATTTATTCTTTTATTAAAACATGAAAACAAATACTTCTTTCATTAATTATAAATGGGCATTTTGGCATTGAACAATGCCAATTGAAAAAATTTCAATTAATTGACACATTGAATAAACTGGTCCCAAGTATGTTTTTAAATACACATTTATTTTTTATTTATTAATTTTCATTTCATTTGTTCCTTTTTTACCTTTTTCCAGTCCACTAGTAATCTGCAAAAGTTTTGTTGATTTCAGAAAATTTTAGCAAAAAGTTTGTAGATTTAACAGTTTTTTTTTGCTATTTTCATTCTACTATTATTTAGCAATTTTTTTTGCTGATTTCCGCAAGTTAAATTGTTATTTGCAATTAACAAAAATTCAGCTCAAATATTACTAAAATTCTGTAAATTTAACAGTTTTTTTTGCTGTTTTCATTTTATTAATATTTAGCAAACTGATTCTGCTAATATTAGCAGTTTTTTAGTAACTTTTTCTGCTATTTTTACGGACTTGTTTGTATGCAAACACTTTTGAAATGCTTTAAAGATATCGATTTTCAGCAATATTTTCACGATGTTTCGAGAACTGTTTAAGCGATTTCAATTTCGGCATATTTAATTTAACTAGAAAAGATGTGCTACAAGACAAAATTAAAAATTTTATTTTATTAATTGTCCCAAGTTTCGGATCTTTCGCCACAAAGAAGCATAGCTTAGAGTAATTCTATTTCGCCCTATTTTTAACATGTGTGTTTTAGAAATGTTCCCCCATATATTTCATTGCCACCTTGAGATATATGTATATAGGAAATTAAAGAATATTGTTTGTTAACACGCACTTGATTAGTAACAGGAATCATAATTATTGTGAAAGAAAAACAAAAATATGTATATATATTTATATAAATAAATTACAATTCATAGAAATAAAAATAAATTATAAATGAAACTGTTAAATATCACGCGTTAAAAAACAATTTATTATATATAGAAAATATTGTATTTTTATGTATGCAGGCTAATTGTATACATTTACATAGAATTCTGTCAAAAACTTTGAAATTCTTGTCAGTAATATAAATTAAATATCAAATGATTAATTCACAAACATGAATTTGTTAGTGATTATCATAATTTTGATATATATATTTACACTATATGTAACAGACAGAAAAAGGAACAGACGATGCACAATGGTTCGATATAAGAATCTTGCTGGACAAAAGTCTAAAATATTTGCTTATCAAAAAAATAAATAAAGGGATTTTCTGGATAGCTAAGAACGTGTTCTGAAAGTATTCAAAAATAATTTTTTCATTTCAAACTCTGATTTTCTTGTAGCATGTCAAGAATAACAGAGTTTAGAATAAAAAAGTTTATTTAAATTAAGTTATTGCGACTAATGCTTAGATAATTTAGCAATGAATATTTATTTAAATTTGATTCGGTTAACTACTTTCTAATGGTTTGAAAATTATATCTAAAAAGGTAAGTGTTTGTGAAAAATTTTCAATTTTTCAAGGTTTGCCAGAATCAGGGAACATCGAGGGTTATAACTAGGGCAAGGAATTTCATGCACTTAAAAATAGAATATATGCGCCTAAAAACTGCAGCTAAAAGAGACAAATATGCATTAAAAACATAAAAATTATGCACTTAAAACGATTATATTTGCAAAAAGAAAGCACTTTAAAATATAAAAACATATCTTCGCTGCGCCTAAAAAAATAGCTGTTTGTTTTTCCCCAACTTTACAGGAGAGCAAAAAAAAAAACTGTTTAATATTGTAACCGACAAATAAAAAACAGTTTTAATTAAAAACAAAACGGTTATCTGGACACCCAAGTTTCAACATACCTCTTAATATCAAATTTAAAAGTAAACAAAATAAGACCTCAACAGCAACTGCAGTATATTTTTGTAAGAGTTTTGTTTATAAAGGAAATCAATCTAAATAAAAAAAATAATAGCAAATAATCCTAATATAACAAAACTAAACAAATTTTAATTAAAACATTTTCTGTAAAAAAAGTACAGTGCGTTTAACTAATAAAGGATTTGCTTTATATTAACGTACATAAAAAAAATATGAACGGGTATACAAATTTAAATTTTTCATGTTTCAACAATTTTTTTTTTTTTCTATAATAAAATATAAATGCTTTCTAGATAAAGTGATCACTTATTTCTAAGTTGGAAATGTACAAATTTTAAGAAATCCTAAAGAAAAATTTTAAAACGCATATAAAATTCGAGAAAGATTAGCGATATTCGTCAGAGGATATATTCTAGTAGCTTCCTACAAAAATTTCAAACACGGATAAGGGCACTGAAAATATTATTACAATAACTGACTGTAGTTTATTTAAAAAGTTATATGTACATTTATTATTAATGATTATACACACAAGTAAAAAAACTTAGATATAGTCATATATTATCATATAAAATTTTTTATAGTTATATATTGGAACATATATACCAAGATATAATTATATAAAATTTTAGGAAATTATATCCTAAATATATAACTATATCTTGTTATATATTGCACAATATATAGTGCAACATATTACAATATCCAATTATATATAGACCTATATATAGTTACATATGCCTCATATAATTATGTACAATTGTATCGAATTATATACCATTACATCTAGTTGTATATGATTATATTATATTTGATACATTTGGATGAGGACAAAATCCGGATACAATTGTATCAAACCATATATTACTCCATCAAATTCGATCTAATTGTGTCAAATTAGATCTAATATTGACATAATACGATCTAATTTGATGTTCTCATTTTTCGGATATAATTATATATAATATCAAAAGTCATATAATTTTTTTTAGTAGCGCAGTTAAAATACAAAGAGATATATTTATTTAACTGTTTTTGTCGTTCATTTAAAAAATAAATTACATAAAAATACGGATTTTCTGTTACAATTAATATTTTCATTTAAAATATTTTGTAAAAAAAAAGAAACCCTAGGTCAGTTAAAAAACGAAATAAACTAAATATCGTTTATTCTTGCGGATTTTGTAGTTAATTTTTGTAAAGTTTAAGAAACGAAATAAATGAAAAATTATTATTTTTTAAGGATTTTGTAGTTAGTTTATTAACATTTGAAAATAAATGAAAAGTTTTTTGATTTAAATGAAAAGCTAGTAAACGTTTTCAATTGATTTATCGTTTATTTTAAATTACATTTTCAGTTAATTTAAACTACAAACTATTTTGAGTGTGCTATTTAATTTATTTGGTTTTTTTAACTGACCTAGAAAATCACTATAAATCTATAAGGATTTATCTTTAATAAAACATTTTAAATGAAAATATTAACTGTAACAGAAAATCCGTATTTATATGTAATTTATTTTTAAAACAAAAAAAGAAAAAAGGTCAAAAATATACAGCTCCGTGCAAGTAATTAGGGACAGTAGAAACGAATATTTGAAAGCTCATATAAAAATGTATGCATAAAATAGAAACCAAAGATGGAACATCGATTAGATGATACATCTCTGTTCATTTCAAATTCACCAAAGTCAACACTTATTTTACCGTTATTTTTTCTTTGTGAAATAAATTGATCATGCACTAAATTAGGTTTTCTGTATTTGTAATAAGTTTTTCTGTATTTGCCAATTCAGGTAAATTTTAAAAATATTATTCCATTAATTGTTATTGTACAGAGTGTTTTGCATTTTCTGAAAAGCTCTAAACACTTGTTTGCCATGGGTAAAAACAAATCCTGTGACGTTAGTACTCGGAAGATTATTGTACAAATGCATCAAGATGGAAGTACTTATCGGCAAATCGCAGCAGCCTTAAAAGTTTCTAAATCCATGGTTAGCAACGCGGTTCAATATTTCAAGAAGCATTCGACTACAGAAAAAATGGTCCGTAAACAAAGGAGCCGAATACAACAGTTCGAGAAGACGCTCAAATTCTCCCCGAGTCAAAAAAAAAATCCGCAAAAGTCAGCAAATGAGATTCGGGTGGCCATGTTTGGTGAAAATGAAGCAACACCATCTGTAGATACAGTAAAACGGCGATTGCGAGAAGCTGGACTATTTGGAAGAATTTCCCGGAAGAAGCCACTATTGTCTGAACGTAACCGAAAGGTGAAACTAGAGTTTGCAAGAAAGTACCGCCAGTGGACATCTGTGGAATGGAGCAGAATATTATTTTCGGACGAAACAAAAATTAATCGAGTCTCCCCCGATGGAAAAAAATATGTTCGCCGTCCACAGTCGAAAGAATTTGATCCAAAGTATACCCGGGCTACGCTAAAGCATGGCGGAGGTTCATCATTTGGAGTTGGGCCGCTCCACAAAATTGATGGTATTATGGACAGGTTCCAATATGCGAGAATCCTCAACAATACAATGATGCCTTATGCTGATGAAAATATGCCTTAACATGGATATTTCAGCAATACAATGATCTGAAGCACACCGCTCTACACGTCAAGCAATGGTTTATAAACAATTCGGTTACTGTTCTCGACTGGCTTTCATTTAGTCCTGATCTCAACCCAATTGTGAACTTATGGCAAGTTGTAAAAACCAGTGTAAGCTTGTTAAAGATAACCAATTTTGAAGATCTCTATACCGAAACAAAAAAGGCTTGGGGAGCCATTCCAAACAGTGTATGTGAAAATTTTGTGGCCTCGATTCCTCGCAGTTCTATAACAACGGTTTCGCAACAAAATATTAATCTATTTTAAATAAATATGTATTTTTTATAAAAGTTATGAGGTGTCCTTAATTATGTGAACGACAGATACCACGCGTATTTAAACATTTAGGTCACAGCTCTAATATTATTAACTAATTTAATAAAGTAACAAGCTATTTTTCATTGTATAGAGCGAAATTTTACACAAATTTGATCAATATTCATAGAAAACTTTTTTTTACCTAATATTCACTTGTTGGTATTGTGTCCCTAATTAGTAGCACGGAGCTGTATCTCTTTGTATTTGAACTGTATAATCATTTCAAAATAAATGTATGGATAACTTTTTAAATAAAATACAGTCAGTTGCTGTAATAATATTTTTAGTGCACCTAAGCTACCCCTTGCAATTGTTAAATTTTCGAAAACATGTCCTACATTACCCCACTTCTCAAAATGGACCATTTTGCCTTTACTTGTGTTTGAAATTGTTTTGTACTTCTAGAAATATTTATATATACCAACAAGGAAAGTCTGTTTCTGAGATGCTGCAAATTTCGATGAAGTTTGGATATGCGATGTAAGCAGTTTTTTTTTTTTTTTTTTTGTTTTTTAATGCTTTATTTCAATTTCATTTAACAAAATTTAAAATTTTGCCTCAGCGCCCATTATGGCTTTATAGAGGCTAAAAAAAAGTAGGCAACAATAAATAGATTACACTGTATAATTTAAATTAAAAAATTTAACAATATATTACATATGAATATAAAAAAGAAAAAAAGAAAAAAAATATGTACATATTTACATTTTAAGTTAATTTGTAAGAAGTATTTCGACGTTATTAAGCAAGTACTGTTTTATACTTCCTTTAAAAGTTGACAGTATAAAAATATTTTTAAGGTTGTCAGGTAATTGGTTATACTCGTTAGCACCAGCGAAAGTAACTCGTTGTTTAGTCAACTCGAGACGACATCTCGCTACACTCAGATCCGTCACATGTCTTGTTATTCTCTGACTGTGTGTGAGATTTTGATGAAACTGTATATTGTGAGATCCATATCCTTTAATACATTTAAAAACATAAATTAAAATTTGTTGTTTATGTATATAACCCTCGTATTGAAAGTATAGTTTTTGCAAAATTTTTAAATAAGTTAACTGTGTTATATCTTAACGGCAGATTAAACACGACCTTCGAAGCTTTATTCTGTGCCGATTGAAGCGATTTTACTACTGAGCAAGATTTAGAGGCATAGATCATTGGGAGATATGCTAAGTGTGAGTGAATTAAAGAATTGTACAGTAACATTTTTGTTTCAGGATTCAATTTGTTTTTAAATTTATACAAAATACCAATTCCAGATGATATTTTAGATTTCAGCTGATTAATGTGGTTTTCCCAGATAAGATTGTGACATAGATTAATACCTAAATATTTAACACTCTCTGATTCATTTATCAAATTATCACCAATGTGTACGCTCATAACTTCATCGTTCCTTGAAATATATGGCTTAAACTTTATAAATTTAGTTTTCCCTGAATTTAAAATCAGTTTATTAATCCTCAGAAATTCGGACAAAATAGAGGCGTCATATTCGATCTGTGTTTGCAATACTTTTTCATGTTTATAATTGTATAAAAGACAGATATCATCAGCGAACATAAATAGTTTTCCATAAAACTTTATATTTTTCATATCATTTATATAGATTTTAAACAACAGTGGGCCCAGGACGCTACCCTGTGGGACACCACATAACACATCAAGCATGCCACTTTTAGATTCACCAATTTGAACAAATTGTCTTCGATTCCTTAAATAATCTTTAAATAATTCAACAGCATTTTGTGAAAAACCAATGAAATCTAGTTTCTTTACTAGTATATCGTGATCAACCAAGTCAAACGCTTTCGATAGATCAAAAAAAAACACCTGCAACTCCTTTAAAACCTGCATCAAGTCCGCTACAAACATACTCCACCACATTTACAACAGCTTCTTCAGTTCCAGTGCCTATTTTAAAACCGAATTGTCGATCAAACAAAATGTTATTTATCTCAAGTTAACTTGATAATTGCTCAAACAAAACTTTCTCCAATATCTTATCGACGATTGAAAGAACTGAAATCGGACGATAATTCTCCACTTTATTACTTCGAATACCTTTAGGTATTGGCATAATTTTGTGCACCTTTAGTACATTCGGATATCTCATTTCCTCTATCATTTTATTAAATATGTTTGTTATTTCTTCTGACACAGCTGCTTTTCGTACTAATAACATTTTAGGTGTAATGTTGTCACAACCGGGACTTTTATTTATTTCTATGCAATCCAAGAAGTGATCAATTTTTTCTTTTTCTGTGGCTTCTAGAACAAATCTTGAACTTACAGGAGACATTGTGCGAAACATATTGATGTCATCATTATCATTTTGAGGTATACATACGCGCATATCTCGAACGGAATCATAAAAAAAAGTATTGAAAATAGAAGCTTTTTCGCTATCTAAGGTAACCATGGTACCATCATTTGTCAATAACTCCATAGAAGAATCTATTTTTTTTCCAATTTGTCTATTTAAAAATTTCCAGGTTTTCTTAGGATCACCCTTACGCAATTCTATATTATAAGAGTAATAATTATTCATTAATTGTTTGTTGCAATATTTGATAATTTTACTTATTCGTTTGAGGCTATTTGCAATAAATTTGTTTTGCTTATTTTTCCTCCTTGCTTTTAACAATTTATTTTTGTACGATATAAGCGAGCTTAATTCTTCAGACACCCAAGGGTTTATTTTCTGTCTTATATTGATTTGCTTAGTTTTAATTTCAGTGCTTTGTAAAGCCGCTAACGACAGAGTATTAATAAGATTTTCACATTGTTGTTCAGATCCGTTAAAATTTGCTTGAGTCAAGTTTTCATCTATATATGACCCATATTTTGTAAAGTCTATCCAATTTTTATTTTCAATAATAATCTCACGGTGACAAAAGCTCATTTCAATACGGCAAAATATAAAGTTGTGATCAGAAAATGAACTCTGGATTGAGTTTACTGATATGAAATTTAAAAAATTACTAAATACACAGTCAATACAAGATTCACTTTCCGGCCTTGTTACGAGATTATGACATGAAACGAAATTAAACTCGGTGAATGTGTCCATCAAGCACCGCCTAAGGTTATCAAAACAAATCAAATTTATATTAAAATCGCCAATAAAAAAACATGGAGAGTTTTGAACATTTAAAAGTAAAGAATCTAACATTCTAGTAAACGATTCGAGAGAGCATTTTTGTGATCTGTAGAGTGACGTAATTACCATTGGTTTATTATCTATTAAAACATCAGGCAACGATATGCATATAAGATCCAGAAAATCTTTGCTCCAAGAAAAAAGTAGATTGTATTTGATTTGCTTACTAATATATACCGAAATTCCACCGTAACAATCGCTTCTGCAACAATGTATAACATCATAACCGTCAATTGAGTATAGACCAACATACCTTTTATCAAACCAAGTTTCCTGAACTGCTATAATTTCGGGAATAACTGACATTCTACATATTTCTGATTTAAATTTATTAAATTTATTTAGCGAGGAAATACTTCTTACATTAATTGACACAATATTAAAACGATTTGAAATAGATTGGCTTTCATTAAATCCATTAAAAGAATTTATATTAGAAAAATATTTATTATGCATTATAAAAAGTTAAAAAAAAAACATTAAACTGTAAGTATAGTACCTAAGTTGAATTAATTTGGGGACTCAAATTGCACGTCTTCATCTTCGTCATCATCTTCATCATTATCAAAAGCAGCCATTAGATTTCGCCTACGAGCACCGCCTGCAGATTTACGCAGCATGTCATCAACGTCATCAACAGATTTCAATCGGATTTGTCGCGATTTATCATCCTTTTTAACAAAAACATTTCCAGTTTTAGCAAAAACATATTTAAATCCAACGGACTTTAACGACTTGGCATAATTCAGTAGCTCTAGTGTTTCTTTACAAAGAAAATCATTTATAAAAACTTTTTTAAGCCCTTCTATTTCCTTCATTTTTGACTTTTCATGCATAAAATTCTGTTTACTTTTTTTGTTTGTAAATTTAACGACTAGTGATTTTGTTTTTTCCTTTTCTTTACTGTCTTGTTTATCATTTTGTTTGCGACGATTCAAAAAATAAGCTTCTTCTACTTCGTCTTCGCATATGTCAGGTCCTGTTTTTGCAGCTACATCTAATCCCAGCAAAATATTAGTAATTACACCTCATTACTATCTGCATTACCAAAAATGATATATCATTACCTTTTGCATTATTTTATAATATAAAATAATGACTTCCTAATAACGGCCTATTGTATTCATTGTTTCTAAATATAAAATAATGACTTACTCGTATTAGTTTAAGTAAGTACTTTTTACAGTACTTTTAATGTTTTTATTATATGTAAATATGTTTTATGTTTAAATTTTTATGACGAGTCCTAAAATTATACACTAGAGAAAACTTAAATTTTTCTGAATGTATTTCCTTAGGCTAATAGTATTTGCCTAACTCCTTATTTTTAAGAATCAAGTAAGCAATCGGATAACCACTTATAATTAAACTTTTTGTAAGCATGTGTGTAACCACTGATTATTCAAAATCTCATAACTACTTATTTCTCATTTTTTCGTAAACGAGCGGGTAAGCGTAACTACTTATAAAAACGACCACGCCAAACAAAAATAATGAATTTTGACGCCAAAAAATAAGTTGTGCGGAGCTATGAATTTCTATTATATAACCACTTATTTGGTAATGAAAGATTTTGCTGGGATACCACCTCCACAGCAGCCATTTTATTATCGACATTAATACCATTAATACCCAGCAAAAAATTTTCAAAATAGGGAATCGAGTTGGGAATCAGGTATTTTTGGTAGAACGCCTTCCCAATTGGATTACCAACTTGTTTCTTTTAACAAGGCGTGAGACTAAATGCAATCGATTCTTTGGAATCGCAATGGTAGCTAGTTACTATTTTTCTTACAGAACACCTTTGATTTTTAGTAAAAGAAGGTGTTCTAATAATAAAAAGAATAAGCGAGTTTCTAAAAATAGATATTCTCAAAATAGAATTTACGAATTAAATTTTAAAATAAATAAAAAAAACTTACACATGTGTTTCGTTGGGATTTGATCCCTGGCTTCCTGCGTGTCAGGCGGATACTCTTCCACTGAGCCACCGTCTTGCATGATAATTTATAGCTTAAATCAGATTTTATTTTTTTATAATTACTTTATACTTTTTAGCACAAGCTTGTTTTTTTGAGAAAAGAGGTAGTTCTTTAGAATTTATATATAAGGCCTTACAATACACCTTGCAAATTACAGAAAAGGGAAGCGAATATTAAAATCGCTTTATGGTTATGGTTAAACTAATAGAATTCGACTTATACTAAATTAAACAAATACTAAATAGCATATCAGGTTTAGTGTATATTTATTATATTAGCTGTACTTCCACTCTTACTTATCAACATTAAATAAATAAAATATAGTAAAATAAAATAAATCAAATAAATTAAACTAAATAAAATGAAATAAATTAAATAAATAAATAAAATAAATAAAATAAATAAATTAAATAAATCAAATAAAATAAATAAATAAATTTTAATGAATTAAATAAATTAAATAAATCAAATAAATTCAATAAATTAAATAAATTAGATAAATTAAATAAATTAAATGAAAAAATTAAATTAAATAAACTAAATAAATAAAATAAATTAAATGAATTATATAATTTAAATAAATTAAATAAATAAAATAAATCAAATAAATTAAATAAATTAAATAAATTAAACAAATTAAATAAATTAAATAAGTTAATAAATTAAATAAATTAAATAATTATTATTAAATAATTTATTAAATAAATTATTAAATAAATTATAAAATAATTTATTAAATAAATTATTAAATAAATTATTGAATAAATTAAATACATTAAATAAATAGATTTAATAAATTAAATAAATAAATTAAAAAATTCCAATTGTCCTAACAACAATATCTGAATGTTTTTATGTGGAAATTTCGAAAGGAAAAGTTCCCAGAATCAGAGGGTTTTTCGATAGAAAAGGTTCCCAAAACCTTAAAATTGTATATAAACCATTTTTAATGGAAAAAGTAGTCAGAATGTGAACGTTTTTCTATGGCAGAAATAAATCAGATATTAGCAAAGAGAAAACATATTACACTCACTAACGTTTGTCGGTAGAATCTACTGAAAATGTCAGTTAAAACAAAGATATATGCAGTTAAAAAGGCGACAAAGGTATTTACATTTAAAATAACTAAAAATTGTGTTATTTTTACCTCCTGAAAAATAACTAACAAATGCATTAAAAATAACTACTAATGTCGTAAAATTAACTGAGAAATTTTTACTAAAAAAATTTCAAAACAACTGACGAAATCGGTAAAAACTGCTGTTTTTTATAGTCAAATGTTTTTGTTTATAAAAGTTATATTTTAATAAAAAAACTATTTTTTTTCTTTCGATTACAAAAATATCACAAAAAAATATTACAAAAACTCGAAGTAAAATTTCCAAACCGTTCTCCAGTTTTTATGCTTTATGCATTGGAGATACAATACAAGTTTCTGATTTTTATTTGCAAACTAGAAATATATCAATAATAACAAATATAAACTAAACAAGAATTTTTAAATAAAAAAAATCAACGACATTTTTTATTTTTTAATTAACTACCAAAAATAACTGTTTGCTGTAAAATTACTGTTTTGGTAGTTGTTTATTATGATATTAAAAATAACTGCTTTAAACAACTGTTACAAAATTACAGTACTTTTCGTTAGTTGTTATCTTAAATAACCGTCATAAAAGTTGTTTTGAATTTTTCTGTAGAAAAACAACTGTAATTTCCGTTAAATATAACAACTACTGATTACTATACAAACAACTGTCAAACTTTTTTGAGTGTAGCCAATGGATTGGTTCGGTGTACTAGTGGAATATTTCGTTTGTATCTATCAGAAAATTAGTTTTTAGAATGTAATTTCCCTACGGGAAATTTTAACAAAATGTCACCTTTATATGGAATAGACTGGTCACTTTTACATGGCGTTGTCATAGGACCCCTTGTGACATGTCACAAGACAAATCCCAGGACAGGTCCCTGAACTTTGTTTTTTATGAGAGTTCAGTAACCTGTCCTAGGATTTGTCTAGTGACATGTCACAAGGGGTCAATTTCCCCCTCCTATGACAACGCCATGTAAAAGTGACCAGTCTATTTCATATAAAGGGGCCAGTTCGGTGACAGTTTGTTCAAATTTCCAATAGGGTTATTTCCGAGAACGGAAATTCGCTGTCCTAAGCAAAAATTCGGTAGTATTATCCGAAAAAATTTGTTGCAGCAACTGAACCATTATATTGGCATTATAATTGTTTTTTTTTGGTTATATTTTAAACAATTTGTACTGATTTCAAGTCAGAAAAAAATGGTATGTATCAAATGAAAAAATATGGGGTTTTGTTGGCCTTTTTAAACTACTTTTCCAAAAGATTTGTTTTGGACGTTTTGCAAAATACAAAGCAATAAATTAAAATTAATCGATTAACTGACAAAATTGCAAAAGACAATAGATTTTCCTTTTATTTTAATTCTCAATATAATAACTTAAAAGAAATTTTAGTAATTTTTTATATTTTGTTTTGAATAACTGCTAAGAAAAATTAAAAAATATATTTCTTTGTAATGTTACTATTTATTTAATCGAAAACAACTTTTCTGGTTTACTTTTTTAATTACCATTGAACATTTATTTACTCTTCATGCAGTGATTGTGTATATCAAAAATAATATTTGTGATAAAGCGCAAATTTATTGGGAAGAAATGGGAAATAGTCCTTTAAATATTAAAATGCCGTATTAGCACAAAATTTTTAAAATAATTTTTTCACTGTTATGTTTAAAACTAAATAACTTCTCTTTTCAAAATGTGGAACTACTTCTTAATTTGTTGTTTTACTTCCAAAATGTAAACGGTTACTTTCTAAGATCAAATAATTTAAAAAGTAAATTATTAATTTTTGAAAACTTTTGTTAGTAAATAATTATATTTGAATGACTTTCATGCCTTGTTTGTTTTGATTTTTAGAATTGATTACAATACCTCTTGCTTTTTTTACGATCTTGTTAGAATGTGTTTGGTAATGCAGTAAAGAAATTTGGCAATGAGATTTGTAAGCGGTTATATGGCAATGCCTTGTTAAGGTAATGGGTAATTTTTTCCTGGGTAATTATATCTTTTTGAACTCTGCAATCATTCAGATATTTAACAGTGGATTTCAAGTTGCTAACTTCTTCACGTAGGGTATCATTCTCTTTTTTTAATATTTTTATTTGTTTCGTATTCTTAGTTAAACCTTTTAGTATAGTATCATACTGAGCTGCCATAAATTGAATCGTCTCTTTTATTTCAGTCAGCTGATTCAATTGTGTTTTATTTTCTGCCAAGTCTTTACCCACAGAAACATTTTTTTTTGGCGCACAAAAATGACACTTGTACTCAAGAGAGTGATCATTAACTAGAGCATCATACTCTTTTTTATCTAATTCTGTGCATATTGAGTGGAGTGTTTTTTTGCAAACATCACATTCTATAGAGTCCTCATCATTTTCCAATACTGGAGTTTTACATACTGCACAAATTGTTTTGTTATTATTTATACTTTTTCGCACTTTTGGAGGCATTCTTTATATTCCACCGATAAAGCGTAACTTAAAAAACACAAAAAATAAAGTTTGTTTTATTTATATTGTTGTTTTAACACAAAAATTTAATTTATTTATAAGCTTCTTCACTAAGCAAAAAATTAGACGTTTATATCAACACGGGGTTGCCAGACTTTTTCCAGTTGTGGTTCCAATTTCCGACTTTTGGAGAGGGGTTGGACTTTAAAATTTTGGTTTAAAAATATAGACTTTGGGCTTCTAGAAACATATCAACTTATTTTGATTAGCTAAAGGATCTAGGATATAATTGCAATTAAAGTGAAAACTTCACTTATTTACTATTTTGCAAATCTAGTAAAATCCCTTAATCTGATTTGCAAAATATATGACATAAATCCATATTCCACTAAATTCTTTTTATCAAACGAATCACAACTTCTGCATCAACATTTGCAGAAAATTCAATCTGAAATACACATTTTACATCTTTTTTATTTCAAATAAATTTTATATGAATTTACTATGGCAAAATGAAATAAAGTACAATTTTGATCATGCGTATTTTAAAATCGTTATTTTTTCGAAATTTGCACTTCAATTATCTAAAACTTTTTTGAAAATGATTAGAAAATATATGTTTTGTATTTCTGAATGGTTTTATCTGGGTTTTATATTTTAAGATTTGTCACAGACTCCTTCATTTTAAGGTCAGTTTTTTCAGTTTTAGTCAATATTAACTTAAAATTAAAACAGAAAATGCGGAATTTTTTTAATGAATTAAGTAACCTGAGATGTTTACTAAAGGTACAACTTCAAATATTAGATATTCCTTTCATCGCAGATGAAATCGTGAAAAAGAGAAATTTCAATTTTAATCAAATATATATTTTTTTGAAAAAAGTTTATTAAAAAATTGAATTTTGCTATAAAAACGCTTTTGCAAATATTTCTTAAACTATAGCTAACTTTAAAATTCTAGGGCCATATTCGTGATCTGCGTTCTAAAGTCTATTAAGTAGAAATGATGTGTCGCAATCCAGATGCATCAAATTTTTCTTATTTTGTTGTACTGTGTAATTAACCACCTGTTAACCCATTTTACCCCATTTATTGTTCCACTGAGAATCTTGTGACTTCCTTTGTGCAAAAAAATATACTTGAAATTGTTTGTTGTTTAAATTAACTGAAAATGTAATTTGAAATAAATTAAAAATCACTTGAATACCGGTCTACTAAATTTTCATTTAAATCAAAAGATCTTCTTATTTATTTTTAAATGTTAATAAATTACCTTATAATATTCGCAAAAAATAAATGATTTTTCATTATAAGATCTATAAATATTCAGACATAAATTTTTGTATCTCTTGGATTACGTATGCTAACCTAGTCCCAGGTTATTTTTTTGAAAATTTTCAAAATTCGAAATTTAATTTTTAAAAATTTTGGTTAATAAAATTTAAAAAAAAAAACTGGTCAACGCATTGAGTTTTTTTAACTACATCTCAGATAATACTGAAAATCACACATATTCCACTTTTAACTTAGTACTGACGGCGTTTTAAATTTGAAAATTTTAAAGAAATGTCTGATTTTGGCCAAACATTTAGATACTATAATTAATTTTTCTCTTTAGCTAGTTGTAACAAAATCACTTCCGATTCTTTAAACTCAGATGAAAGAGATTGTTTTCGAAAATTTTGTAAAACTCCGACAAAGCTAATCCTTCCTTTACCAAGGCCAAAAGTGAAATTTTTGAAAATTTTCGAGTTTTCCTGAAAGTATATCGAAACATTTTGTTGGTTCTTGCGGAATTTGGTGAAAGTTATTCAAATAACTCTGTTAATACCAAAATTTATATATAGTAAAAAAAATTGGAAATTAACACTTATACGCACGAGGGGTCAAAGTTATCCAAAAAAAAACATTTTTCTTATACAAATTAACCCTCTAAAATCCAGGTTTGCGGGATATTTGAGCGCCAATTCTCAATAAGTATGAAATTAACCCTTAACCCTCTAATGCTCTTTCTTCTGATTACGATAATATTTAAACCAGAGTAGGAAAATAAACTCTAACGAACCGTAATTTTAGGGTTACGTACCGCACATCGCGATCAGAGTACACAAACATATTGGTTGCGTAGAAAACACATACGCTATTCTCTCCAATTAGTGTTTGTTTTTATACACACAACCCTAATTCGGTACGCTACGGGGTGTGAATATGTGTTGAAAGTACAGTACATAATCGTAGCGTTTGCGTTCATCAGACAATCGTAGTGTACCGCATTCGGTTTGTGTACAAACACACAACAGCTAAAACGATAAATGTGTTCCTTACCCGTACCCTACCCTACATGTTGTGTACAGTTTATTTTCCTACTCTGATTCAAACTATATATTTGGCGTTGAAAATCTAATATGGAACAAATATTAAAATTTTAATTTATCGCTTTATTTCGGCGATATAGCACAACAAAGTTTGAAGACTTATCTAGAAATCCGGTAGTCAAATTATTTCGGTTTTTGCTATAAATAACACTATCAGTAAAATAAAATTACGTCCTGAAAACTGGCGATCAATTGTTGTTATTTCAGTTATGGCGATTTTCGCTTTCGAAAATTACGACATTTGAAGAATTTGGCACTAAACACCAATAGATTTTGACTAAATTGGTTCTGATTACTACTACCACTGAGTACATCTTCTGTGTTTGATTTCAAAAACATTCGTTCGCTAGTTTTTGAGTTAGAGAGATATTCGTAAGACGTATCGTGTAGTTATCCTGTGAGTGCTGGAGACAAATTTTTAACTAAATTTACAATTAGAGACTCTAGACTAGCTTTGTTATTATCGATAGTCTACGTTTTGAGTTATTTCTAATATTGAAGTTAAATTTTAAACTTTGATGTTTTGAGAGACTTATAGTAGAATTTCAAAGCAAATATTTTTGCGGAATATGTTAGTCATCTAACTCTGCAACTTAAAGGTATTTTTCCACCTTTTAAAAAAGACCAAACAAATTTCTTTAATTTAAGATTTAGCTCTTCAATTAAAGGAACTTTTTTGGCCCACAAAAATGTTACTAGTAGTATTTTACATAGGTTCTCTGAACACATCTTATACCTAACATGTAATATTCGCATAGTTTCCTATGCAAATTCACAATAAACATTTGTAAAAGGGGGCAAACTTTAACCCCTCAAAAAAGATAGCGCCAGACCTAAACTTTTAAAACGCTAAGACATGTGTATTTGTTGTTCCCGTCTGCCAGAATCAGTTTTTTTTTTTGTCTGTAATGGCTACTGAAAATTTTGTTGTTATTACAGGAAATTTAACTGTTTTGAACCCAGCGGTATTTTTTGCTAATTTTAGCAAAACATGTCTGCTGATCTGTAGTACCACAAAATTAGTAGAACAATTTAGTAGTCGCTTCTAAATTTTAGTAAAATTGTTGTAAACTGTAATTCAAATACAATGAAATTACTATAAATAATTAGTTGCAGCTACTAGATTTCAGTAAATTGTTGTAAACTGTAAAGTAGTAAAAACATAACAACAGTTGAATAGGGAGTAGTGATAATTTGTGGTTTTCACTGATGAATTTAACATTGGCTTGTCATAGGAGGGAAGTTGTTCTTTTTTGAAACAAATTATGTATATTTGAACCAATGAAAACGAAGTTCATTTTCACTTGTTTGTATTTTATTTAATTAAAAAAAAAAAACATCATGCATCGTGTGGGGTTTGAACCCACACTCGTTGGCATTTCAAGCAGACGCTCTACCCCTTATGCTATGGCTTGTTATGACTTATAGCTGACTTTTAGCAGTCTTGTTCAGTAAATTGTTATATTTATTTCTTTTTATTTTTATTAACAAAAATATATAACATATTGGAAAATATATAAAGTTGTTTTTTTTAAGTGTTTTTTTTTATAAAAATAATACACTCATAGAAAGAAATAAAGCTGTAAAAATAGGAGAAAAAGCTACTAAAAATTATGTAATTAAAAATTACCATGCAAAAAAACTGCTGATATTAGCAGATTGTTTTTTGCTAAATACTAGAGAGATAAGAAGGAAAAATAAAACTGTTAAATTTACAAAATTTTGGTTACATTTAAGTTAACTTTTAATACGAATTACCTTGATAAAATCCGGAAAAAATTTTGCAGCATATTACTAGATAAAAAAATAGTTTTTTCTGCAAGGTAATTTTTAACTTATTTTTACTAGTTCTAACTAAAATGTTTACAGGATTGTAATATTTACCTTTTTGGTATTTTAACAAAAAGTATTTGAAGAATTACATATTTGTTTAGAACTTTTATATTTCCATAAAATTTCATTAAAAATTAATACAAAATTAAAAAAAAAATTTTAAATCGTTTCAAAAATTAATTTTTGAGTGTACAAAATACAAAGAAATAAAAAATACAAAAAATTATTAATTGTGTAAAAAGAGTTCCAAAAAATTTTTTACACCTGGTGGGATTCGAACCCGCAACCCTCTGATTTCTGTGCCAGCACGTTCCTATGCAATCCCCATACAAAATATTAACTTCTTATCACCCATGAAAAAGAACTTCTGACTAATATATATTTATTGCAGCATTAGATGTTGTTTAAAACCCATTCCTAAGGGAGTAATTCTTTATGATGTAATGAAGGAAGTGATTCATTTAGAAGTGATTCATTTAGAAGTCATTCCATTTATTTGTGCTGGGCAGTTATTTCGATTCATCCCGCAATTTTTTTTTACAAAAAACAAACGAGATGAAAAACAGAACCTATTTACCAACTTAAAGTACAAAAAATACTCAATAAACACGTGCAATTACCAAAAGCAGAAAATTAAAAATAACGGTAACGGTAACGGAATTTTAGTGGTAACGGTATTTCATTTATTGCGGTAACGGTATTTTAAGGGTATCGATATTTCATTTATTACGGTATCGGTATTTTAAGGATAATGGTATTTCAGTTATTTCGGTAACGGTATTTTAAGGATAACGGTATTTCGGTTATTTCGGTAACGGTATTTTAGGGGTAACGGTAGTCAGTTGAAAGGGTTTTGAATCGATAATGGTATTTTAGCTGTATTGCCTTCCAACCCTGCTTAATTATCCAATAACCATATAGTATTTACGAATTCAATTGCTTTAAATTTATCTTGAAATAAAGTCGATTTTAAATTCTATCACTTGTTTATTAAGAAAAAAATATTTCAAACTTGAAGTTATAATTCCGTTTTGCTGGAATATGCTTTTGAAATAAAATGTGATTAAAGTTGTATTCAAGCCTTGAAACCGGAAAAGAGTGCTGGAATTTAAGTTTTTTTCAACTTGACTTCCTATTCAATTGTTTATGGGGTAGTATTTAAGCGAAACTCTTTCTTAGTTCTGACTAAAAAACTGGCCCTATATTTGATATATCAGATCTTATATTTCACTTTTTGTAATACTTCATTCATACTGAACCCATTTTTCAATTTTATTTAGTTTTTGGATGTCAAATTAAATACAAATTTCAAATCGAAAATTTAAGAAAAGCGAAAACTGCTAGTTTTGGGTTCAGTATGAATGGGGCATAAAGACAGCACTATAGTAAACAATTAGGCAAAATTGTATTTGTAAGAAGCTTCAAGTGATATACAGTTTAAACTATCTATATATTTATTTTGTGAATTGTAGTGTAAATTACCTCATCATACCATCTTTATCTTCTCTATTTTCTGCAACCACAAGGCAAACTTTCAGTGTTTTCTTTTTTATCCTTTGCTTTTTGTTTTGTTTTATTTTATTATATCCTTCATTAATAAAATCTGTCACTATAGTGCTGAAATGAGGTAAAATTTCTGATGAAAGCGTATCAATTACTTGCTTCAAAGCATCATTGTTTGTCATTTATTTGCTTAACACTTGAATAAATAATTTTGGAGTATGTATTCGTTAGTTATTTGTGTAAGTGATGCCAATTTGATGTATTACTTATTGTTTAAAATATTACTAATCTGTCGACTAAATTGTAGTACAGGGAATTTTTAGCGATGAACAATTGCAAATAATTGAGTCAGTAATGTCAACAATTTGATATTTATGTAGTGCACTTAAAAGTTAATTGTTTAATATTCGGCTTCAGATTTGAAATTAGAAGAGCAAATCCTACACTCAAACTACAATAATAATTCAAACAGAAAAATTTGTTACTTTAACATTGGTTTCAAAAGTAGAAAACAGAAGCAGCAATGGATTACCGAAGAACTACTTTTATTTATGGATGAAAGTAGGAAATACAGAGATAAGGATAATATTGAATATAATCGTTTACAACGCCTTATCAAAAGAAAAATCCGAGAAGTCGAAAAGCTACAAAATAATCATGATGATTTAAATCTTCATAAAAAGATAAAGGAGTTGTATAAAATTAGAAAAGACATGAATTCATGTATTCTTTTTAACGAATCCAATGAAAATATCTCAGAGGCGTCTGATAAAATAAATATCGCACTTGATCAACAAGAGGGTATTAACTCAAAATTTTAAAATCAGTACAGGTGAAAACCTGTTTGTGGTTACATTTCAAGAGAATTTGAAAATCCAAATACATCATAGAACACTCATAAAAAAAGTTAGTACAAAAGTCTGTTAAACGCGTTCTGATTAAGTTGAACTAATTTTTTTGTTATTTTCTCTAAAAAATCCCGTACAAATAGGTAAAAATTTTGCTAAAATAACAGGAAATATTACATGTATTTGTGCCAGCACAATTTTGACCTATTTGTAAGGGATTTTTTTTATTAGTGTAGGCAAATTCCATTTGAAAATATATTTACATTGTTATACCCTACACCACTATGTGGTCAGGGTATTATAAGTTTGTGCTGATGTTTGTAACACCAAAAAATATTGGTCCTAGACCCACCTTATAGTATACCGATCGGCTCAGAATTTTTTTTATTTCGATTTAACGATGTCCGTCCGTCCGTCTGTCTGTCTGTCTGTCCATGCATTCTTGTGCGCACTCTACAGGTCGCAAATAGTAAGATATTTTGATAAAACTTGGTACACCGACTTATGTCGGCCCAAGGACGACGCCTATTGATTTTGGTGAACATCGGTCCATGTTTAGACCTAGTGCCCATATAAGGGTCCTACCAAAATTATATTGTTTATACGTTGCAGGTCGCAAATATTAAAATATTTTGATGAAATTTGGTACACCGACTTATGTCGGCCAAAGGACGAAGCCTATTGATTTTGGTGAACATCGGTCCAAATATTAAGATATTTTGATGAAATTTGGTACACAGATCTATTTTGGCCCAAGGACGAAGCCTATTGATTTTGGTGAACATCGGTCCATGTTTAGACCTAGTGCCCATATAAGGGTCCCCCCAAAATTGGCTTGGTTACAAACTGCAGATCGCAAATATTAAGATATTTTAATGAAATTTGGTGCGCTGACTCACATTATAGAAAATTTTGACACAAGCCCCATTTTAACCCATTCGAATTTCGGATCCAAACATTAGTTGGCTTTTAACCAGACTGGTGTAGGGTATTGTATAGTCGGCATGCCCGACTTTAACCTTTTTACTCGTTTTTATTTTAAATTTTTGCAATTATTGCAAAAAAATCTATTTTTTGAGTTAATACTGTTTTTGTGTCTCAAATGTAGTTTTCGAGATGAAAGAGTAATCGGAATACGTTGACATTTTTACAGTAGATAGATATTGATGTTGTTAGTTGATTTCTTGCAAAAAGTGAAATTTTAAAAATTTTGAGTTAAATACCCTCTAGTTGATCAAGTGCGATATATGGATGCAATTATTTTCAGATAATTCTTTATCATCAAATATCTTGGAATTGCCGATTTCGGATCTGGAGGGGCCGTCTATAACAAAATCGGAGATAATTGGGATAAATTTGTCAAAAAATTTGTCTGGGTAGCCCAGACAAATTTTTTACAATCGGTAGCCAACCACACCCATTCTACAACTGGTTCCACTGCAACCGATTCCATGGAATTGGTTCCGGAACCAGTTCCTGTGATCCTATATGGAAGGTGTGGGTGACGTAGAATCAGTTCCAGAACTAGTTCCAGAACTGATTCTAGAGCAACCGGTTCCACTTTGGAGCCATAGAAGGGGTTGCTTTTGGGACAATTTCAAACAAAAAGAATCGGTGTTAGAATCGACAGTAGAAGGGGTTGTGAATGAAAAGTAGCTATTGTACAACCGATTCTTTGGAACAGAAAATTTTCCTGGGTATTACATTAAAAAATTTAATTAAGTGTTGCTTTTTTACCTTCTTTCAGTTTGCTTTCACTGAGACGAGAAAAAATTTTAGCCAAAACTACACAAACTTCTCGCTTTGCTTCGGTCTTTAAGAAACTTTTTACAATACCGACTTTGATGTGCAAAGGTGGCAATAAAACTTTGTCCTGCGGTACTAACGACATTGCTATGTGCGTGTTTGCTTAATTCTCTTTTTTGCCATGTGTCATTTGGATACTGGTCGCCTTTATATCTTGAGTCCCAATCACATATAAAACACATATGTTTGATGTAGCCAGCTTGCAAACTACGAAGAATTGCAACAACTTTTAAATCACAACAAATTTTCCATTTATGTTTGTTGTATTGAACGTTTTGAAGAATTTTTTTGCAATACTTCGTAGTTTTCTTTTGTTTCAATGCTGTATGCAATTGGTACCGACGCGTTGGAGCTGTCTTGATGTACACCCAGAAAACAGATTCAGTTTTGATAACCGCATTTGTAGCCAATCGCATGGTTCGGTTGTGATGGCCGAATTTTTCAGTTATGGCAACAGAAAACCAATTGAGACTGGACTAATTTGTCTCAAGAATAATTCGTTAGCCACAACCGAAAAATTCATTTGATGCAACTGAACCATTCGATTGGCAACAAATGGGGTTGTCAGCACCGAATCTGTTTTCTGGGTGTAGAAGTACTGCCTTTAAATTTGTTTTGGAGCTGTCAATAAAAAGTCCCCATTCGTCTGCTTAATACTGGATGTTCATTTCGGTCATAAGTTGTTCGATGTCCCTGCAGTAGGAAGATGTTTTCTCATCATTCACAACGAAACAATTTTGGAGACTTGATTGGTGTTTTCTACACTCAAAATAATACGTCTGTGTGCTGGACAGAAAAATTTGTTACTTTAACAAAATTTATTCTTGTTTTTTGGCTTAAATTTAATTAATATAACTACAGTTTTATCTGTAATTATACTGAGTCGTAGAATTTATTAAAATTCAGGGTCTTGGGACACTCCCTGGGCCAAGCCCATATCATGTGAGGGCATGTAAGGGCGCTCCCGTGGAGCAAACATTTTATCTATCTCGCTTAGTGTTCGAGATATTGGCCATTTTATAAAGTGAAAATTTTTTATTAAAAATGGTCGAGGGCCAAGGCCCCGCCAAAGGTCCATTTTTGGATAGAGATATTACACGCACATAGAAAACAGATTCGTAGTTCCAACCGAATTTGTCGCCAACCGAATTTTTGTAGTTCCAGGTACAATCACTTTTATTTATTTTTAATACCATTGTAACTACCGAAATTTATTTACAATTTTTGAATTTTTGTTGTGTTAATAGATTACTTTAATGTTTGTGGATTATAAATTCTATAAATAGAAAAATACGTTCCACAAAATTTATTTAAAAATTCAAATTTTTTTGTCGCTTACTGGAATCGAATCCCCGACCCTCCGCTTGTCAGCTCATTGCTTTCCCTCTAAGCTAAGCTCTATTTAAATTTTTTCAGTCAAATTTCAAATTTGAATTTCTTCAGGTTTGAATATTTTGTCTATAAATAAAATTATATCAACAACAGTTGTGTCTTTTAATTTGAATAAAAAAAAATTAAAAAAAAAATTATATCGCGAACTGGGATTGAACTGGCGACCTTCCGTTTGTCAGCCCATTGCGTTTCCTCTAGGCTAAACTCGACAAAAATTTTTTTTGTCAAATTTCAAATTTGAATTTCTTCAGGTTGAAAATTTGAATGTTTTGTTTTTGAATAAAATTATATTCACAACAGAAAATCAATTGTGTCTTTTAATTTGAATCAATAAAAAAATTATTAAAAAAAAAAAGTAATGCCTTGGTTGAGGTTTGAACTCAAATCTCTAAAGCTATAAGGCTGTGTCTCTACCTCCTGCGCCACAGATACTTACGTTTAGTTGTTGTCTAA
Organism: Leucophora obtusa; assembly: GCA_949987735.1. NCBI lineage: Eukaryota > Metazoa > Arthropoda > Insecta > Diptera > Anthomyiidae > Leucophora > Leucophora obtusa. The sequence goes on from OX465296.1 coordinate 52,406,598, forward strand.
CTTAGAATTTAAACACGCATTTATATGAAACGAAAAAATATGATAGATTCCAAAATTTTATTATGATAAATAAAATTTCTGTTCCTTGTCTCAATATATTATTACAATTACCAAAATAATGGAAATTAATGGTTAAAGCTACTAAAGTTAAAAAAAAAATTAAATTGACTGGAAAAACTAATACTTTGTGGATAGAGTGATCGATTTTATTGAAACACAACTCATACTAAATTGTTGCTGCCGATATTTTATTCAAATGACTAAATCTTCGATAAATTGGTGGTTGTTGGTATTGAAGGTAATGTGGAAGTTAGTAATTTTTCAATATTGGTTAGAAATGCCAATATTTTGGATAATGTGACAGTGTTTTGGTTCATCATATATATTTTTTGTTCACAAATAAATATAACTTTCCTGATGATGAATTTTAAATAACAGCTATTAAAATTATTGAATGATGAAAATACTTCGTTGGTGCCGATAGAATTCCAACCAATTTATTTGCTGTGTGCGGTTAGGGTTAGACGAAATTTTTATCAATTTTGATATATCTCTCTTAGTTTTTGAGATATGGGCCATTTTAAAAATCGGGAGGGAAAGAAATAGCACCGTCTTTAAAACTTCGGATACATTGGTGGCGCCATCTACCGGGTGATAACAGTAACATGAAAATATTATATTTTAACAATAAATTTTGTAAAATTTTACGAATGGGTTCTTAAAAATTAGTTTTCAAAAAATTCAAAAATGAACACTCAAAATTAGTTAAAGAACTAATGATTTTTAGTATTGTGTTAAACGAAGATAACTACACCCAGGAAAAAGATTGGTTGGAATTCGATCAAAACCATTAAAATGAATTTACCAGGACGTTATTTTATTTGCAGTTGCCTATAAGTGAATACTACACCAGATATATTTTACTAGGTATTAAAAATAGGGAAAATGAATTAAAAAACAATCCTTTTAACAAATTATTGGTATCTCCAATCAATTTTAAAATTAGTATCAGTTTAGTAATTTTATGCAGTAGAAGCAGCCATTTATTTAGTGTATATACAAGAAAATTGGTGTTACCGATAACCTTTATTAAAAAAATTTCAATATTCGAAAGTGGTAACTACAAATACGGGTATCCTAATCAAATATGACCATAAAGTTGAGTTTCTGTAGAACCAACCGAATTGTGGATTGTACTGATAACACACACAACTATTGATTGGTATTGGTAAACGAATTTTTTATTATATTTGTTTTCCAAGCAAAACATATAAATTCAAAATTTGACTTCAAAATTAATAAGTGTTTGTGGTGTAGTCGGTAGGGAGTTGGCCTAGTACGCCGGATTTCCGGGTTCAAATCCCGGACAAGACAAAAATTTATGTTTTTTTTTTTTTAATTAAAATAAAATACTCATATGTATAATCAGTAAATATGGCTAAGAAAATTAAAAGTAGTTGTGGTGCAGTGGCTAAGAGTGTGAACTATTAACCTGAAAGGCCGGGTTCAATACCAGAAAATTCAAAAAAAGTTTTTTAATTTCAATAAAATTTTGTGGAACATGATAATATTTATGTGGAACATAATATTGAATAAGACAACCGAATATTGGCTTTCACGACGAAAAATATTATTTAATATAAAGATAGTTATCGTAACCGCACGAATTCGATTGGCAACGAATTCGGTGGCCACAACTGAGATTGTTTTCTGGGTGTAGAATCTTTGCTTGAATCAGTGTTTCAACTAAAAATTTGTTAAAATCAGTCAAGTCGATTTAAAAACGGGTTTGACAGATTTTTCTATTATTTTTTTTTTTTTTATTAATTCTTCAATTACATAACCGAGCCCTTAGGGCCTTATATGGTTAATTAAAGCTACTAACTAAATAACAAACTTCTATATAATAATTTTAAGTGTCGTTTTTTATAGATTAACTTATTTAAAATACATTAAAAGAAGTAATGTGTTCGCGTGAATAAATTTTTTAAGTGCTGAAAAAGTTATAAACAAAAAACCGCACACGTTTTTTCTAGTAAATATTTTTAAATTTTTGGATTTTTCGGGCATGCGACAACACATTTACAAATACCTTTTCCGTGCTGAGTCCGAATTTGATTTCCAAATTTTTCCAGCACATCATTGAGCAAATTGAGGTCAAAGTTACCAAAAACCTTTTTTTTTGGCTATTTTTGAGTTGTTTTTACACACTTTTCCCTCGATTTAATGAAAAAATATCACACAAATTTTTCAATCATCACGGTAATTTTATTCGAAAATGCATAGTCGCGCCATATTTCTATTATTGGCAAGTTTAAAATGGCACAAAAAAGTTGAAATTGGCATGCAAAATGGCCCGAAAATATAGTAAAATTGGCACAAAAACGCAAAAATGTCACGCTTATTCCAAAAATTTTAAAGTATAATAAGCTGTATATTCGCTCATACATATCAACGTTAAGTATTTAAAGTAAATGTACGTTTAACCACTTGTAGTATTAAAAAATTATAAAAAGCCAATGTTTATAATAGCTGCGGTATAATCGAACTTATGCCACCAAAACTTTTTATGAATTAACGCGAAGAAGTTATGTTATATGCGAAAATCTATAAACGCTGAGTTTTCAACGTTGATAATTATCCACGTTGCAAGTTAACGTGCATACGAAAAGTAATGTGTTAGTTTTGGTCTCAAACACGTTTTCATGTATTTTGAGTTTTTTTCTGAGTTAATGGCTATAGTTAAGTCGAAAACACAGCTATAGTTGATTTCAAAGTATAGTAGTTGACAATTGTTGTTTTGATAATTTTTTCTCCATTTTTTAACAAAATTTAATTTGTTAACTTTAAAAAATTTTGTAAAAAGGCAGTAACGTAAATTTGATATAATTTTTCTTCAATTTGAAAAAAAAGTATTAAATCTGTGGAAAAAAGTTAAGTGAGGTTAGTTTTGTCGCGTCATTACTTGTGCTAGCATGTGTATTTGTAATTGTCGGAAATATCAATAAATTGACATTAAGTGTTTTTGTTTTTCAATGTGTAGATAATTAACAAATTCAGTGACTTAAAGTGAATTGCTAATTGAAGATTTATTAATTTTAATTTAAATAAATTTATATAATTTTGAACGTTCTCAATTAAATCGTACATTTAAATTTCTGTCAATAATTTTGATATTATCTATCTTTTTGTTATTTTGTTTAAAGCCTGGATCAGCCAGACGTAAACGTAAACGTATCTCTGCATAGCTGAATTAATAAGTTAAATAAGAACAGAAGATGTGTTGTGTTTTTTGTGTCATTCTTATGCATTCAATATAGAGCAAACGTAAATACGCAACAAAAATCTATTCACAACAGATTTTCGTTGTGTATTTACGTTTGCTCTATATTGAATGCATAAGAATGAAACAAAAAACACAACACATCTTCTGTTCTTATTTAACTTATTAATTCAGCTATGCAGAGATACGTTTACGTTTACGTCTGGCTGATCCAGGCTTAAGGCAAACTATTAATGAAAGTTATATAATGTATTTGAATTATTAATTTAAAAAAGTTATATGTTTTCGTATATAAAATGTGTTTTAAATAAAGAGTTTTTAGTATGTGCTATATTATAATTTCAATTTTATATTTCATTATTTTTTATATTTTATCAAATTCATTATAAAAAGACATTGTATGTATATTGCTTAAAAAAATTTGAAATTGGTGAAATATAAAAAAATAATGAAATATAAGTCTAAAAATTAATAATAAATCGATAAAAAATTAATTAATTAAATAAAATGCATTGTTGAATTTAATAAAATGCATTGGTAAACCAACAAAATCATTATGCAATTTAATTAAATATAAGCCGTGTTTTCGACTTAACTATATCCGTTAACTCATAAAAAAATTTAAAGTGCATAAAACCGCGCTTAAGACGTAAATAACATATGACTTTTCGTATGCACGTTAACTTTCAACACGGATAATTATCAACGTTGAAAACTCAACGTTTATACATTTTCACATCTAACGTAATTTATTCGTGTTACTTCCTAAAAACTTTTGCTGAGGTACGTTCGATTATAACGAAACAATTATAAACATAACGTTTTTTAAATTTTTTTGTACTACAATCGGTTTAACGTAGATTTGCTTTAAATACTTAACGTTGATAGGCATGAGACAAAATACGGCTATAATTGTTAAGACAATTTATTTTTGTTAATACATTTGACGATATTTTGTCAAAATAATACTACATAAAATAGATATTAATCGTCAAAATATAAATCTACTAAACAATGCGTTAAATTGATGGGCAGGTTTTGTTAGTTGTATAGTGATCACCCATTCATCAATTTAATATGGATTCTAGTTGATTTCATAGCTGTTTTTGGTTCAGTGTAGGCAATGGTAGCATTCGGCAAAGAAACCTTAAACTGATACCGGTGACTTGTAGCGCTTTGTGATTACTTACTCTGCTCAACGATGTTTTCTTTGTTTTGTTTTTAAATATATTTTTTCTATATTTTCCTTTGATCTTTTAATTTTTTGTTTTTGAATTATATTTGTATGTTTTTATTTGTGAATCATACAAAACAAAAAGTTTTTAAAAACAACAACAACAAATGTATCACTATTTGATCAAAAGTAGCAAACATTTTCTACGCTACCAAAATATGACAGCGCTACCTGAGCGCTCAGACTGAGCGGTTAATGATCAGGTCGTTCAGCAGATAGTTGCACAACTGTTGTAGAACTGTGGACTGTCAAATTGTATCTGCCGAACGCACCCAATGTATTCTTTATTTCTTTCAAATGATATGTTGGCGGCAATAAATGACATAAAATTGTCTCGGATTTACCTTCTCAGCGATAGTTTAGCGATAATAAATATCGGGGATTTATCTTCCCGCCGAAACTATGGAGATAACAAATGTCGTGGAATTATCTTTCAGACAAATTGCTTTCGTATTGCCAGGAAGTGCCGCTTTCCGGTGACAGTTGTTCCCGACTAAAGAAACTTCCGCAATACGAAAATTATTATTGCCGGCAATAAATGTTTTCTTCCAGGCGATATGATGGGGGAATCTTCTTCGTATTGCTATTCTTGCTGCGTTATGTTGATATTTCCAGACGAAAATATGTTTGTATAAATATTTCACAAAAGAAAAAAACTGTTTTAGCTTTTTTTTTTGATTTTAAAAAATGTTTTAATTATTTTCTAATTTAGAAATGTCAGAATATTTATTACTATTATAAGTTGTGCGTAAAAAGTTTGTTTAACAAAAGAATAGTTAAGGGTTCTTCAATAAGAGCGCTACAAAAGTTTTTTTAAATAAAACAAAAACAGTTTTGGATATCAATGAAATTCTTTATTCCTGTGAAAGTACGTTCGATGCCATTATGTATGGAAATCGATCTCTTTTGCACGGCCACCACGGGCACGCTTGCAGAAGTCCAGACGCTGAACCCAATTTCGACGGTTTTCAAGCATAAATCGGCCGATATTCGTACGAAGTTCATCAATCGTCGCTGGCTTGTTGGCATAGACCATAGATTTGACGTAGCCCCACAGGAAATGGTCCAACGGCGTCAAATCGCACGACCGAGGCGGCCAATCGACTGGACCATTGTGTGAGATAACACGTTCTCCAAACTTGGTTTGTAATAAATTGATTGTGACATTCGCTGTGTGGCTTGTGGCGCCGTCCTGTTGGAACCACATGTCCTTCAAGTCCATATCATCCAATTGGGGCCAAAAATATTCGGTTATCATTGAACGGTAGCGATTCCCATTCACAGTAACGTGCCGGTCTTGATCATCACGGAAGAAGTACGGCCCAATGACGCCGTCGGCCCATAAACCGCACCAAACCGTAATTTTTTCGGGATGCAATGATGACTCATGGAGTACGTGTGGATTGCTGTCTGACCAATAACACATATTTTGTTTATTGACGAAGCCATTCATTATGACGACCATAAATTGGACATAGCGCTCTTAACGTTGAGGCCACTGACTCCGAATTTCGGTAGTAAATTTTAATAATTTCGACTCGTTGTTGGCTCGTATATCTTTCCATCATGAAATGGCAAACCTTACTGAAGAGAAATGTCAAAAGAGCGGCAAGAAATATGGCGTCGTTTGCTGTCCCTGTCTTTCTACTTTTGTAGCGTCCCTGCTGAAGAACCCTTAATAATAATGTCTGCAAATGCTTTATGTGTGTATTATTGCATATGGAAGTGTGTACAAAAAAAATTTACGCACTTTTTATTTATATTTACCAAATTTTCGTAAAATTAAACAAAACTGTACCCATTTTATAGTAGAAAAATTACAAACATTTTTTAGAGTGTTGTTATTAAAATGGTTTAAATCCTGAGTAACATGGAATCGCCCGGTTCCGTAGATTTGCCCATGTGCTGTGACTTTTGCCTTAGGTGGCAACAGATGGTTCTTATTTGCCTTTTGAAAGCTCTAACTTTGCAACAATGAATACTAACTGGGTTTGAGTAACTAATATTAGAGTATTTGAAACATTTGGGCCAAATTCACACAATGAAAAAGGTGCAATGAAATCGCTTTCAAGAGTAATACCAATGACACGTCCGGGCTGGGAGGTTTTGGCACTGGAACAATTTCGGAGTGTTGTATTGTAGTCTGAGCACTTGAAACACTCATGTATACTTTATTATTCGTTTTTTTTTTCTATTCATACCTGGAGCAGAGTTTTTGCACGCATAACAATTTGATTTATTGTTTTCAATTGGACCAGTCCAGTTCATTGGTATTCCAAATGGCAAACATTTAATTCGCTTATGCATCCAATTTAGAAAATCACTGTAAACTTTTTGCAAACCACATTAGGAGCACAGATAAATTCGTCCGTAAAATATCCATGTATCCATATCCAAACTGTGGAGTGAAGTAGCCACAAACGTAACAAAAATTGTCAATATTACATTCCATTTAAGCTTTAAAACCAGGGACGTAACAGTTATAACTTTTATTCAAAAAAGTGATTATTTTACAATTATTTCTTGTTTGAGTATTTTTAGTTTTCAGTTTATTTGCTCTGTTTGATTTATATTTTTAATTCAAACAAAAACAATCCAAACACGATTTTTATTTTTTCAAAAATAATAAAAGTTATTTTGTAATTTTTTTTCTTTACCAAAAAATAACAATTAAGAGTATAAATCAAAAGCCGTAGAACCAATGACTTCACCAATTATAATATCCTGATGATGTCAACTAGTGTTAATAAAAGATTGAACAGTGATTTAAAGTGAGTAAATATGTATATTCCAGCAGCTTCCGGCATTCAATTTAGGTCAATTTTTAATTTTTATTTTATTATCAAATAAAAAAGTTACTGCTTAATTTTTTCAAAAAAATCATTCTGTAACTTTTATAAAAAGTTTTAAAATAAAAATCGAAAAACAACAGAAATTTATAGAGTGAAAAATAAAAATTGAAAAAATTAAAATCTTTGCCAAACTTTGTGATTTTTTTGTGCAATATGATTTATAAAATATAGTGCATTATTAAAATATTATAATTAAATAAATTTGGGTGGTGACTTTTTTAGAAATATAACAGTTATTTTGGGTCTCTGTTTAAAACAAATTATTTTACAGATTTTAAAGTTAAAAAACACACTTTTTATTTTAAATTAAATTCACAAAGTCAAACATTCAGGATATTTTAAACTTTCATCAACGTTTTCTAAAAACTAATTTAAATGCATCAAATTGCATTTCTATTACTTTCCTCTATTTGTTTAAAAACAATTTAAAACAACAATAGAATCAGTTATGTTTTAATATTGTTAAATATAAGGCAGTAACGACTATGATATTTACTTATTTAGTTGATTTTATGTGCAATGCTCATGCTTTGGGTGTCAGTGCTCCAGCAGCTGGATGTAGTGTATCCAACAAATAATGTTGTTGTTTTTGTTTAAATTTAAATAGAAAATAAATAGCAAAAATATTAAAACGAGATTATATGTGTGTAAACAATAAACAACGATTAGCTGGAGTAAGTAAAGAAACAAGAACTGGGGACTAAATTTTTATTAACCCGTTAAAAACGGGAAATTTTAATTTTCACTAACTTTCAGAATGATTTCTGAAAATTTTCCATGAATACAGTGGTGGCCACGAATTTAACACAATTCAAGTTTTTTCTAATTTTATTGTTGTTGCTTTTATTTTTAAAGATTAAAATAGTGGCTAAATTCGCCATGGAAGGCAAGGAAAATTGTACAGAATTTTAACGTAATGTTTGTTTTCTCATTTTGTCACTTGTTTTAAGTGGGCGTGGCTTTTAACGAAAAATTAGCGATATCAACCTTTTATCAAATTACATAGTAAAATTTAGGCAGTACTGATCGGTTCTGTACAAACTGAATATTTTTGGAAATCCTATAAAATTTCCTTAAGTCCTGCATTATTTGTATCTACAAACAGTCACCAGACTTAAAATTGCACCACTTTAAACTTGTTCAAATTTTTCTTTGTTTTTAGCGATTATTTTAGTTATATTTTTTTAGCACTAAACTAATTTTGAACTAATGTTTTACTAATTTATTTTGCTACAAAATTTGTGCTGATAACCGCATTCATAGCGTGGACGACAACCAGATAGACAAGATGTAGATGTCGCAGCTTGTCTGGAAACGGAAATGACAAAAAAAAAAACAACTCTACACATATTCTACACTCTAATAAAAATTCATGTAACTTTACCCCATTTATAGTAGATATTTTTTCTCCTACTATAATTACAGCAAAAATACATTTTTGTGCCTAAATTCAAATATTTACATACATTGTGTGTACACTAATTAGGCATAAAGTATGTAATCGTACCTACTTATGTGCTTAAAAAATGTTTAGGAACATACGAATTTCATGTAAAATTACAGAGTTTGTGCTTAAAATAGCATTCAAAAATATGTAAGGATACAGACAAAATGCTTACAACCGCACGTAAAATATGTATATATACATTCCTGGTGATTTATATTAAACAACCCAAATGAATCCCACTGCCATTTAAAGGATTTAAAAACAATAAATGTATTTTTAATGGATATTTTATTAGAAATTGCAAATGTAAATTTTAAACAATTAAAAAACAACAAAATAACAATAAAGTAAGTAATATATTAATTAAATAAAATAATAAGCTGTATTTTCGCTTATAAACATAACATATAAACAGCAAAGTTTTTAGGTTTTTTTTTTTTTTTATTATCTTTTCATGTACAATACAACTGAATAACGTAGGTCTCAGCGCCTAGAAGGCATTATTGAGACGAGTCGGCAAATATACTTATAATTATGTACAAAAATAGTTCACATTATTTACAATTTACAATAGAAAATCGTAAAAATAATGACGATTATAATAAATGGCTTATTTAGGGAAGAAGCGTTTCAAGATTTTGGTACAAAAATTCTTTAAGATTTAATTTAAATAATGAAATTCTAGTCGCTGCTTTTAAACTTGCTGGTAAATTGTTATACTCAGAAATTCCGTTGTGTTCGATACGTTGCTTCGTGGTTTCTAGTCTGCACCTGGCCACTCTAAGGTTCTGTTGATTTCTTGTATTAAAACCAGATTGGTTCAAAACAAAGTTTACGGTATGATACCCTATGTTGTGCAAAGACTTATATATATACATTAGTACTTGATACTCATATAATCCATGGATCGGTAATATTGTCTTACAAATATCACTATAAAGAGAAATTGTTGGAAAGGAAATTGGTAAATTATAAACAATTTTCAAGGCCTTATTTTCCATCCTTTGCAAAGTCTTCAGAACTGTCGTATTCTTGTTGATAATTATTTACGTTGAAAGTTAACGGATATAGTTATATCGAAAATACAGCTAATTACGTATATGTAAAAACATAATTTAACAACTATTTAAATAACGAAATTTTTTTTATCAGCGTATTAATATCACTGTTCAAGTTGTAAAATGGTACTAACGTGAAAACCATATGGTTGTGTTTGGATGAGCCCCCTGACTACTACTCCACCGATGAAAGTGCCAATTTGGCTCATTGGGAAAAATTTATGGCGTTTTTTTTGAATTTCGGTCAATTCGTCAATTTTTGACCATTTTCAGCCCATTTTCAGCCCATTTAAGCCAATTTAAGTCGCTTTTCCTGTATTCAAAATTTCTTGTGTTATCTTTATACGGCTCACAATTACTATTTCCACCATTAGAACGCACATTTCAACGGAGAAAATCAAAATTTTTAGCCTATTTTCATGATTTTTGCCCATTTTTTATCGATTTTCCCCATTTTTGTGCTGTTTTTATGCGGTTTTTTGTAGTTCTTGCGCAAACTTATCGACAGTTTTTCCTTTTTACAATATATTATGCAATATTATTGCCATTTCAAGCAACTCAACACACTTTTTAAATACAAAAACCATCGTTTTTTACGCTTTTTCGGTAATGTGCGTGGACAATTAAAAGGAAAAAAGGAAAGTGTACTTTTTAATTATTTGGGTTTTTTCCGTTGGCTACCTGCATGATTTTTTTACACAAATTTTTTTTACACAAACGCACACGAATCAGGTATATAGCCACCCTTAAAAGATGCGCCAATTCATAAGTACCTCTCAGTAAAATATTGAAACTTACGTAGTATTTATAGATGTTCATTGATCGATTTTTGTCATTCAACAAGTGTCTCCGAACGCGTAAAGTACGATTTTTTTAAAGTGATGAAAAAGTAATAAAAGTATAAATAAAGTTTCCAGTTTGAAGTGATTAATTTTTACGGTAAAAAATGGATGAATGCCTGAAAAACTTCAATCATTACTGTTATATGTGCGGAAAGTGGCCCATTATGTCGTCTAAGAAAAAAATTACTGATGAAATTGCAACATTGTACGAGCAGTACTTCAATATTCCAGTGATTCGTAATGTTGACTGGGTGCCTAAAATAGCTTGTTCATCGTGAGTAGCACGTTTTTATGATTGGCGAACAGGTCGACGGGAAAGCATGCCATATGGAATACCGATGATTTGGTCAGAGCCAGTCGACCACGAAAAAAAACATGTGCTACGTATGTAAAAATAATGTTGTGGGTATGAACAGAAGAAATGCGATGGAATATATTTACCAAAGTGTTCCGTCAGCTCAAACCACTCTTCCCCATTCTCCGCCAGTGGCAATCCCGAGAAAACCGAGTCCAACTGAAGAATACATCCCACAATCTTTTTTTTCGGAGCCAGAATCGAATTTTTCTTTGTATCAGCCATCAAATATTACGCCACCATGCAAACCATTGAAGTTACACAACAGCGCTTTAACATAATGTCAAGACAACTAATGTTGTCACAAAATAAAATCATAATTCTTGCTCAACATCTTAAAGCTGTGAACATCCTGTCACCAGAAGTTAAAGTGTTCGGTTCGCGTGGTCGACAGCATAAATTTCTACCGTTTTTTACTCGCAATGAAAACAATTCATTTACGTACTGTAATGATATCGATGGTTTGATGGCGGCCATGAATTACACGTACAATGCGGACCAATGGCGGTCGTTCATCGATGGATCGAAGAGCAGTCTCAAGGCTGTGCTGCTGTATTTCGATAATACAAAAAACTCTGTGCCAATTGCGCTTGCCGTGAAAACAAAGGAAACGTATGATTCCATGAAACTAATCTTGTATTCTGTGAAATACCATGAACATTGTTGGAAAATATGCGCTGATTGGAAAGTGGTTGCACTTATCTGTCGCCTTCAAACTGGTTACACTACAAATATGTGCTACTTGTGTACGTGGGATTCGCGATATACACCACAGTATCAAAAACGAGATTGGTTACCGAGAACAAATCGTCTAATCGGGCAGCAGAACGTTATCCACGAGGAGTTGGTGACTATGGATAAGGTATTGCTGCCACCATTGCACATTAAACTTGGGTTAATGAAGAATTTCATCAAAGCGTTACTGGTGCGTGGAAATAGATTGGCTTTTGGACGATTGGAGTACATTTTTCCACGCTTGAGTGAAGCGAAAATTAAAGAAGGTAAATAAATATTTGGAATTCTTTTTCCGCCAAACAAAGATGAAGTATTCTTGAAAGTTTTTATATAAAATCATATATTTATTTCAGGTGTGTTGAATGGCACAGACATTCGCAAACTGATGAAGGATATATATATATATGTCCTTTATTTATTTAAATTACGTAGTAAAAAAAGAGATGAAGACTTCAAACAATGTCCTTCAAGAGGAGGAACTCATCGCTTGGGATAGCCTGAAAGAAGTGATCGAAAAAGTTCTCGCCATTCATCGAGTGGACAATTGGCGTGCCATTGTTAATGATATGCTGCAATCTTTCGAAAACATCGGTGTTCGAATGTCGTTGAAAGTGCATTTCATGCATCACCACCAGGATCACTTCGAGCGTCAGTTGCCGTCTGAATCAGACGAGCATGGGGAACGTTTCCACCAGGTATCAGCACAGTTGGAACACTGATATAGTGGAAAAAAATTAGATTCACTTTTGGCAGATCTTTGCTGGAATTTGTTAGTGGAATTAATTGGAGGATAACGAATGATATTCCATTGCTTATTTCTCTATTTCAATTGCCAATTTAAAATTAATTACATTAATAAAAAACCCGAAAATCATCCGAAAAAGCGTAAAAAACGATGGTTTTTGTATTTAAAAAGTGTGTTGAGTTGCTTGAAATGGCAATAATATTTCATAATATATTGTAAAAAGGAAAAACGGTAAGAATTATGTCGATAAGTTTGCGCGAGAACTACAAAAAAGCGCATAAAAACAGCACAAAAATGGGGAAAATCGATGAAAAATGGGCAAAAATCATGAAAATAGGCTAAAAATTTTGATTTCCTCAGTTGAAATGTGCGTTCTAATGGTGGAAATAGTAATTGTGAGCCGTATAAAGATAACACAAGAAATTTTGAATACAGGAAAAGCGACTTAAATGGGCTGAAAATGGTCAAAAATTGACGAATTGACCGAAATTCAAAAAAAACGCCATAAATTTTTCCCAATGAGCCAAATTGGCACTTTCATCGGTGGAGTAGTAGTCAGGGGGCTCATCCAAACACAACCATATGGTTTTCACGTTAGTACCACAAATTTCGTGTTAAAAACTTGAACAGTGTATTTTGAATATTGTTTGTTTTTTTTTGCGCCACGTACGTTTGGAGGATAGAATTTTTAAATAAATCTGAACAAAAATTCTAGTGTTTGACAAATTTGTAGAGGATATAAAATGTTAAATATAAAATAGAAATTGATGACTTGCGTTAACTGCTCAATAATATCTGCCTTTTCGTAAACCACTACTTCCTTTTCAATAAAGATATAAGCTTTGGTCATATTTTCAATTTCTAGAAATGAGAACAAACAAAATAAATTGCTTTTAGGATAAATAAAGAAAATATTCATAAATATGTACTTACGAAGGAAAGCAATAAATGGTGTATTTGTGGGAATTTGATTTTCAATTTCTTCAAGAGTTGTCCCAAACTGCAATTAAAATATTAATCGTATGGAAGCAATTACAAATGGACACACTATACCTCAAAGTGTTTAAACAAAAAGTTGATATCTTCTCCAAAATAAGTCACTATGGATGCAAGTATTGCATGCTCGTTCGTGTCCTTATTAAAAGCATCTGTAATTTAGATTTCTTCAAACTATCGAAAACCCTCAAAAGCTTTCCCTGTGTTTCATTAAAGTTTTTTCCAAATATGGATGCGTCTAAATCCATTAGTTTATAAAAATGATCATACAGTTGTTCTTTGTGGAATAAAAATGGCCATTCGGATTTAATACTACGAATTGATGGAACAGGATTCATGGTATTTAAAAACGTTCTTTGGAGTTCATAGCAATCAATCATAAATTGTTTTACTGTAGCCTTATTTTGGGAATGCATTACAGCATCTTTGAGTTTAACTAGCTCATTTTTTTTATATTCCAACGAGGATATCGTTTCCGGAGGACTTACATTCGGCGGCTGCCAGTGTACACATGTCTTTTTGAATAAATTAGTGCGTTTTCTGCATTTTACAGGAATATCTGGATCGAGTTCAACATTTCGCTTTGGAGCTCGGTTTAGGAAGTTAATCCTATTTCTCATTATAGTTAGCAGAGGTGTTGTTAAAGTGGAAATTATATTTCCATCAGTATCTTTTTCAAGAAAGGAATTGGAATACAGATTTATGACTTGTTGAACTATTGTTCGCAAAACACTCATGGAGATTGTGGTGGAAATTTGACGCATTTCGTCGACTACTATATTGGCAAAAGCATTAAGACGTTTGCCTAGCTTTTGCTTGTTCTGTAGCATTCCTTAAATATCTGATGGTATTTTATTCCACGGAATTTTGAAATTTTGAAATTCATTTTCAATAGTTACTTGTTGATTTTTACTTTTCTTTACAGAAGCCAGGTTTGTATTAAGTATTTTTATTTCCTCATTGGACATTTCAAGGATAATAGCATCACTAGTAGGTTTTGCTGAAGGTACGAAACTATTTATGCCATAAGTAGGAGGTATTACGATAAGATCTTGAGTAATAGCATTTTGGAAGCTTGTTGATGGAATGTCAACTATTTTGCCAGTATTATTATCCATTACAATAATATCTTCCACTAAAGAGTTAACATTTACTTCAGTTGCAGGTGGAGAATTAAAATCAGATTTTGACCATTCATTGTTCTCAATTAACATTAAAACTTCATTCGTTTTTAAATAGTATTGAAGAACAGAGTCGTCACAAATCTCGGTGCCATCACATTCAAGTTCTAATTTTGATCCACTTATACCATTTGAGTTAGCTGTAAAGATTATTAAGCTTTAATACAATTGATTATAATAATTATACACAATTGATTTTAAGATAAAATTATTCGGTTTAGGTTGTCTTTAGTAAACAGGTACTGTCTTAATATTCATTTATTCAGAATATAATCAGATATATAATTAAACCATCAAATGTGCAAATATTCGGACTACAGAAAATTATAATATAGTCTTCAATTGAACCAATATTGCTCATTTAAAGAAAAGAGCGAGTCCAAAAATTTGGCTCGCTCATTTGAAAGAGCGAGCTCATTTCAATGAACTTGCCAACATTTTTCGGCTCGCTCATTTTTAATTTGAGCAAGAGCCGAAAAATGGCTCTTTCTCAGAGTTTAGCAACAATTTGGTTAGCTTGCCGTGTTAAAAAAAAAGTAAAACAAAATATATAGAAGTGGATGTATACCCATCTATATAATAAATTAAAAAAAAACCGAACTTAACAAATTGCAAAATAATGGGGGAACGCGGAAAGACTTTATGGTAGAAAAAATTAACATTCTGCAAACGAATATAATGATGAAAAATTTTCGTTTTTCAAATTTTATTTTTCGTGATTTTTTTTTTTTTTTTTCAACTAACCACCAAACTTTGTTGTATGAAATGTGTATTATAGTCCCTGGATTATGAATTTAAAGAACCACACTTAAAAAATTAAAAAAAGGCGAAACGCGAAAAAAAACACTTTATAGTAGAAAAAAAAATAATTAAAACATACAATCAGCGATTGTTGACATGCTGCAAACGAATATAATGATGCCAAAATTTTCCATTTAGGGAAAAGTTTTTTTTCGTAATTTTTTTTTTTTTGTTTGCAAACTAATCACCAGTCTGTGGTATATGAACGTGGTACTATAGTCCATAGATTATGAATTTAAATAAACCACACTTAAAAAACTGCAAAATAATCGCTAAACGCGAAAAAAGCTTTTATGGTACAAAAAATTAATTAAAAAACTTAATCAGCGATTTACATTCTGCAAACAAATATATTGATTAAAAACTTTTCCTTTTTGCAACTTTTTATTCGCATTTTATTTTCGCGTTCCGCGATTATTTTGTAGTTTTTTAAGTGTGGTTTTATTTAATTTATATTCTAGGGACTATAATATCAATTTCATACACCAAAATTTGGTACTTAGTTTGCAAAGAAAAAATCGCGAAAAAAAATATTGCGTCATTATATTCGTTTGCAAAATGTGAATCGCTGATTATGTGTTTTAATTAATTTTTTCTACCATAAAGCGTTTTTTCGCATTCCACGATTATTTTGCAATTTATTAAGTGTGATTTTTTTAAACTCATAATCATGGATGGTAACCGAAACGAATGCGGTTATCGTTAGGGTAACGCTATTTTATATTATTTCGGTAACGGTATTTTAAGGTTATCGATATTTCATTTATTTCGGTATCGGTATTTTAAGGGTAACGGCATTTTAGTTATTTCGGTAACGGTATTTTAAGGATAACGGTATTCCGGATATTTCGGTAACGGTATTTTAGGGATAACGGTAGTCAATTGAAAGGGTTTTGAATCAATAACGGTATTTTAGCGGTATTGCCTGCCAACCCTGCTCATAATCTAGGGACTATAATACTAATTTCGTAAGACAAAGTTTGGTGCTTAGTTTAAAGGAAAAAGAAAAATCGCGAAAAATAGAATTTGCAAAAAGGCAAATTTTTGCATCAGTAAGTATATTTGTTTGCAGAATGTAAATCCCTAATTAAGTCTAATTCTAATTCATTTAAAATATTTCATTTGCAAATATTTGTTTGCAACTTGCCAGCAAACTTTATTGTATGAAATGGGCTTCATATTGCAAAATAATAGCTTAACGCGTAAAAAGACTTTGAGGTAGAAAAAATTAATTAAAAAATACAATCCGCAATTAACATTCTGCAAAATAAAATTATGCAAAAATATTTTATTTATAAAATTTTTTTTCCCAAATTGTTTTTCTTTTCAACTAACCACCTCACTTTGATATAAAATATATATATAAATTGATATAAATGCACATTTTTATACCTTCTCTTATTATATCTGCCAAACTAGGAAATGTCATAAACGTTTTTTTGAATTTGCGGTCACTGCTCCAAACCTTACACGGGCATTTAGACATAATTGTGGTTTATATTTATTTTATTTCTTGAACAAATGTGACTGCAGTCAATCTCTTTTAACTGATTATGAAACGTAATTTCAAATGTTTTGATGAACAAATTTTGTATGTATTTATTTTTTTGTATAACAATATCCGAAACATAATGAAAATTTCAATGAACATTATACTTTTTAGTAAATTTAAAATATTTTGTCAAATACGCTACAAATTGCAAATTATTTTACTTACCTTTATTGATTAAAATCTGCAAATATCTTCTGCTAATGATGCAAACAGAGGAAGAAAATAGGTTCGTTTGAACAGGTTGTTTTACAACCAAATCTTTTAAACTAGATAAAGTATATACGTTTTGGGCATCAAAGCTTTCGTATAAAAGTATTTTATAATTATACCACATATTTATTTCATTTCCATAAAAAATCGCATTTTCATAATTTGTATCGAGAAAAATTTGATTTATTTTAAGTATTTTAACGTTACCATCATTGTTCAAGTGAATTACTACAAAATCGTTCTCCTTAAATTCGGTGTTAAGAAATAGTATTTTCGTTGATACAAACTGAAAATTTTCCGCTTAGTTGAAATTGAATATATTTTTGTAAAGTTGATCGGCATCATCGCATATAATGTTTTCTCTGAAACGGCCTCCATAACAGTTTGCTTGGAATTGTTGATGTTTTATCAAAGGCCTTGCAACTCTCTCAATATTTTTTATTTGAAAAAATATTAGGCGGCTTGGAACAGGAACGAACTCCGACTGGTTAATCAGGGATGGAAAGGCTCACTTAATCGGGCTGTTATACCAAAAAATGTTCGATCGCTCTTACATATTTAAAAATGTAAGTAACTAAAAAATAGCTTTCTCTTTGACTCGTTAAAAAACATAAAAATTAAATATTTAGATATTAGCAAATATTAGCACAAATTGCGAAAAAAAAACATTTGCAAAAAGCGAAATTTTTGGAACAATATATTCGCTTGCAGAATGTCGATCGCTGATTACCTTTTTTAATTCATTTTCTGTACCATAAAGCCTTTTTCGAATTCCGCCGTTATTTTGCAATTTTTAAGTGCGGTTTCTTTTAATATATAACCTAGGGATTAAATTTTTGTACCATAAAGCCTTTTTTCAAATTCCGCTATTATTTTGCAATTCTTTACGTGCGTTTTTTTTAATTTATAATCTAGGGGCTATAATATACATTTCAGACAACAAAGTTTGGTGGCTAGTTGCAAAAAAATCGCGAAAAATAAAATTTGCAAAAAGGAAAATTTTTGCATCAATATATTTGTTTGTAGAATCTAAATCGCTGATTACGTTTCCTAATTAATTTTTTGTACCACAAAGTCTTTTTTCGCGTTCCGCTTTTATTTTGCAATTTTTTAAGTACGTTTCTTTTTAATTTATAATCTAGGGACTATAATACACATTTCATACAACAAAGTTTGGTGGCTAGTTGCAAAAAATATCGCGAAAAATAAAATTTGCAAAAAGGATAAATTTTTTCATCAATATATTTTTTTTTTGCAGAATGTAAATCGCTGATTAAGTTTTTTAATTAATTTTTTGTACCATAAAGCCTTTTTTCGCTTTCCGCGATTATTTTGCAATTTTTTAAGTGTGATTTTTTTAAATTTATAATCTAGGGTCTATAGTAGCAATTTTATATACAAAAGTTTGGTGCTTAGTTTGCAAAAAAAAAAAAAAAATAAATCGCAAAAAAAATATTTGCAAAAAGGAAAATTTTGCGTCATTGTATTCATTTGCAGACTGTTGATCGCTGATTGAGTTTTTTAATTATTTTTTTCTACCACAAAGTCATTTTTCGCGTGCCTCTGTTATTTTGCAATTTTTTAAGTGCGGTTTCTTAAATTTATAATCTACGGATTATAATGCCCATTTCATAAAACAAAGTTTGGTGGTTAGTTGCAAAAGAAGAACATTTTGGCATCGTTTGCAGAATGTAAATCTTTTAATTAACTTTTTGAACCCCAAAGCCTTTTTTCGCATTCCGGTATTATTTTGCAATTTTTTACGTATGGTTGTTTAAAATTCATAATCTAGGGCTATAATACTGTTGGAATAGTATAATTCGATAGTATAGTTCCATTCTTGATTTTTATAACCAAATTATTATTTTCCATCCCTGGTTACAATCGATTTTTTGAGTCATACAAAGAGCGAACATAATGACCCTGCAAACATTTAAAAGATACCTTCCAAGAAGATATTTCATTTGAATGAAAATAATCAAGTAGTATTTACTTTGAAATTGTCTTCCTTTTATTACTTGGAAGATAATTCGACGATATTTGGAAAAAAGTAATTAAAAAATTTTATTTTTTGTCATAACTTTTTATGACAATATTTCGGCAATATCATCTTTGTATCATTTGGAAGATAAAGCAAATTTGTTTGAAATCTTTTGTCAATTTGGAAAAAATTAAAACTAAATTTGTACAAAAACAATCAAAAGATATATAGGAAATAATCTCGTGAAAAGTTAAGATTAATTGCGCGGAAAAAATCGGCTAAGATGAAATCAAAATAATTTATAAGTTGGTCAATGGGTTATGTATGCAGATATTGTTTTTCAGGCTTAAATTTAATAATGAAAAAATTAAATTGTTTTTTTATTGTACTGGGAGTTTATTTAGCGATATCCCTTTTATCTTCCATATGAGTTATTGCTTTCATATTGCCTGGAAGTATTGTTTTAGTGTAACAGTTGTTTCCGACGGAGGAAACTTCCGGAATACGAAATTGATATTGCCGGCAATAAATGTTTTCTTCCTGGCGATATGTTCGGAGAATATTCTTCGTGTTACCATGTTTGCTGGGTGATATTGGTTTGAGTATGTTCCTGTTCCAAGGCACATAATAGAACAAATGCTTTCTCAGTGATAGAGAGTCCCCCAATCTCTTTATTATGTATACTCTTTGGTTTTATCGAAAGAGAATACGTAACATTTTTAAAGTTTCAGGGGGGGGGGTGGTCAGGATAATGCACCACATAATGATGTTTAGGACGCAATTTTAATTGGGGAAAGCATTCTCTCCTTAGTTGCATATACGTTTCAATATAATATTCAAGAAGACTTATCTGCTCATCACTAATTTCAGTACAACATATTAAGCGACTCATTTCAATCATTGCTGTTAAAAACTGCCAAACGGGATCATCGTAATTTAAAGAACTTTCCAAAAAAATAAGCGGGAAAAGAAATAGAAAATGTCGGACTTCATCTGCTTTTCCTGGCATTTTTTTCATCTTTAAATCCAGGATTGGGAAGGAGAGAGATAATTTAAATTCTTTCCGTATTGCCATAAAGAACATATTAAAACCGCTATCTGATATTATATTATTTCTGCAAAAATATTTGCATATTTCTATTAAATCATAAGGAATGATGCCTTCAAACATATCGTGTGCCATACAGGAAGGTAGGACACACATTATAATAATTTAGTTCATTTAAGCATGATTGCTTATTTACACCCATGCTTAAATTTGGATTAGTGGGAATGTTTTCAACACATTCTAAATAATTTTGAGGATTTCTGTATGCAGCCTTATTTTAATTATATTCCTGTAGAGATTCTCTATTGTAAAAACAAAATCTGCAAAAGCATTTGCTTGTATTGAAATTTTCTGTAAACCCACCAATTTGATGGCTTCCTAGGTTATCACCTAGAAGTAAGATAAAACCTCTGTGATATACTGTAGACAATCCATTCATAACAATGTTGATACCAGTATCTTCGAGTACCTTTAAATCATGAATTAGGGGCTGTAAAATGGCTTCAAATCCGAAAGCCTTAATATTGCTTTCTTTAGACAACATTACTAGTTGTATATTTTTAATACTTGATCTATATTGATAGGGTATGTTTCCTATCACCATGTATACCCCAATTAATTTGTGTTTCTTTTTTGAGGAACCTAATGCATTGCATATTTCAAACGCGTCTTGAAATAGAATAATTTCAATTTTTTTGCCATCTTCATTAAAAAAATTTTTTTTTTATAAAACGAACCATTGTTGTAATCAGAATATACATTTTCTTTATTAGATTTTTCCTGACTAAATAGTGTAAAAAAATTTTTGTCACTTAGTAAAGACTTTATAGTTTCCAGTATTGGAATATAATAAAAAAACATTTTTTATGAAAGTTATTCACGCCAAGATAAATTTGTATGGGTGCGATATAATGCAGATTTTTTTCGAAAAACACTTTACTTTTGTAATTAGAATGCAAGCTTGAAAGTTCGGAAATGATGTTGTTGTTTGAAATTTTGTTAATAAATTCTTCTTTATGTTCTAAAATGTTGCAATCGTTACAAAGCTGAGTAATTTGTTTAATATTTGTAGCATTTTGATTATGCAAAACATCAGTCATATCAGATATTAGGAAATTTAAGGCAGTATCCGTAACCCGATATTGACATTTTACTTTTGTAATTGTATTTACAAAACCAATATTTTCTATTCTACCGTCTTCTTCGTTGATTACCTCCTCAATTCTTTGAATGTTCTCTTGTTGAAATTTATACAAAATGTTATTTCCATTGATGATTGTAGTGTTTTTGTTGCCATTGTGATGCCTGTAAATGTGAATTTCAAAAGAGCCTTTTGTGATAAACATTTTACTGCAATTTTCGAATGGGCACAAAACTTGCAATTTGTCTTCTAGATGACTTAAATTATGGGAGATAGCCCTTTTTTTCGAATCAGTTTGAAAAAGACAGTTTGAACATTGATACATCTTAGATTCTGCTGCAGTTGACTCACCTTTGTTATGGTGTCTATATATGTGGTTTCTATATATTTGGTAGTTAGAAAACATTTTGAAACAGTTAGGTTGCAAACATTTAAAGGTAGCATTCTGTTGCGATTTATGAGTGTATAAATGTTTTTGGTATATATCGAGTTTCTCAAATACTATGTTGCAAATATTACATTTGTACATTTTCACTTAACTGATTGCGCACTTTATCAATTATATTATTAGCCGCACTAATTTTTTTAATTGAAATTAATTTTTCTTTACAATTTAACTTCTTTTTTGATCAAATTTATTAAAATTCAAAGCTGTTGAAACGGTTTACAACATTTCCTTATTTTATAAATAAAGTTTTGACAATTTCAACATTACTTCTTTAAAGTAGGGCAGAGGGGGGATCCTTCGCCAGTGGGGCACATACATTAATCCCATTTTTCTCCGTTATTAAGGGAGATAAAAAATTGGAAAAAATATATTTTGTGCATTTTTCAATTATCTTTCCTTGACATCCACTTTGATGAATTTATATCACATGTGGTCGCAGACAGACGTGTGTTTGTGTTTTCTGGGGTGCCAAAAAAATAATAGGAAGCAACTACATTTTGCAATAACTTCCTCAAATCGTGTGATAAGATAATAATTTTTCATTATGTTAGACCAAAGATCCTAAGGTTTCGAAAAATAATAATTTAATTTTAATAAATGCTTAAAAAGTGTGAAAAAATATTAATTTTATGTTAGTGCCTGTCTCTGGGGCACAATCACCCCTGGAGCTACAAAGAGTTGTTGCATCCCTGCCTAAAAAGCTCTATAAGACTTTTCTATATGTTTAAAATATGTTTAATAGTAAATTAGAACAATCGTGTTCATTCTTAACCTTATATTAATTATTCAGTTTTTTGTAATTTTGAATAATCATTATAGTTTTAAATAATTTTTTTTATTGTAGTGGACATTTATTGATTAAAAAGAATCACATATCTTAAAGAACTTATTATAAATTATTTATTTCAGTCATTAAAAGATTGACTTTGCTGTATTAACAAATTTTTTTGCTGAAATTGTATCTAGCTCTTTTGGCAAATATACCCCAGGTTTGGGGCAGTTACGCCGAATTGAGTTACTTTGGAAATCATTAAAAAAATAGTAGAAAATATGCAAATAATTAGAATAAAAATCATAAAAATTAAGGCCAAGATATGTAGGTTTTCAATTTGAAAGTAATTTTTGAAAAATAATTAGGGGTTAAGAAATGACAGTGCTTTGAAAAAAAAAAATGGCGAAGGATCCCCCCTCCACCTTAAGTACGATTACATACTTTGTGTCTAAAACAAATTTTACATACAATATATGTAAATATAAAGTGATAATGCTTATTCAATTAAAAACATGTTTACCAACATGTAAAATACTATACTTTGTATGTCAACTTTATCCAAAAGAAAGGGTAAATAAGTTTTAGAAACACTTTGTGCTTAAAGTTATGCATTTCCTGTAATTTTACATGAAAATTTACATATTTTATAGTAGTGATTTTACAAGCATTTTTTAGAGTGTATATTTAAATTTTCAGCAAATAAATTAACTAAAGTAAAATTTCTCTACAAGTTTTTTGAGTTTTTTTCAGTCTACTAATATTCAGACAAAAGTTTAGTGATTTTAGCAGGGATTTTTATCATTTGCAGTCGACTAAGTGTTAGCAAAACCTTTGCTGAAGATTACTATTTTTTGGTAACTTTACTGACTTTTTTTTGAGTGTATAATACAATTTAAAATGAATAAAATTTCAGTTAAAAACCGGTCTACTCACATTTGCATTTAATTTAACAATTTCTTTATTTATTTTTGACTATCAATAATTGACTATAAGAAACCGTAAAATCAACTTAAAGTTTATTTATTTTTACTATAAAAATAACAAACAAAACGGTGCGAAGAACTAAATTGATATTTGATTTTACTAAAAAATTTAAAATAAAAACAATTCAAATAATTGAAGGGCTTAGTGCAATAAGTTGATAAGCCACAAAATAAAAATATTGAAATAATCGCCTTTAAAGTTTAAAAAAATGTGTAAAATCAGCTTTTAACTAAATAAGACTCTTGATGGACGTAATAAGTGTTTAAGGAAGACTACTACACTCAAAAAAAAGTCAGTAAAGTCAGCAAAAAATGTTGCTGTGTCAGCAAATTTTTAGTCAGGAGCGTGCTTGCAAAAAGTTGGTAATTTCAGCAAAAGGTTTGCTGAAAATCAGCGAGCTGATTTTTACCAAAAAATAGTAATCTTCAGCAAAGGTTTTGCTAACACTTAGTCGACTGCAAATGAAAAAAATCCCTGCTAAAATCACTAAACTTTTTGCTAAATATTAGTAGACTGAAAAAAACTCAAAAAACTTGTAGACAAATTTTACTTCAGTTAATTTATTTGCTGAAAATTTCAATATAGAATATGTGTAGAGTTGTTTTTTTGTCATTTCCGTTTCCAGACAAGCTGCGACATCTACATCTTGTCTATCTGGTTGTCGTCCACGCTATAATTGCGGTTATCAGCACAATTTTTGTAAATAAATTACTAAAACATTAGTTCAAAATTAGTTTAGTGCTAAAAAAATATAACTAAAACTTTTGCTGAAAACGGAATTTCAGAAAAAAAATTGCTTAAAAATAGTAAACTTGATATACAAGACGTTTTACAAATTTTTCTACTAATTTATTTTTTTGAGTTTACCTCATATCTATCGATGGATACCAGGAGCAAAGTAGAAACCATTGTTCCAAAGAAAAAGTGTGGCTTATCAAGTTATAGCAGAAACTTCATACAAGATTTTTTTATTTTGAAGAAATTTTAGGTGTTTTGCAGGATTTTCATACTCTACATTTTATGAGTGATAAATAGGGTTTGGGATTTCCCGGACGTTTTTATTTCCCGGGAAAT
This sequence comes from Leucophora obtusa, assembly GCA_949987735.1. Lineage (NCBI taxonomy): Eukaryota > Metazoa > Arthropoda > Insecta > Diptera > Anthomyiidae > Leucophora > Leucophora obtusa. The sequence goes on from OX465296.1 coordinate 52,431,337, forward strand.
ATTTTTGAACAAAATTGTTAATGAAAACCAGCTACATAAGTAATTTTTGTTAAAAAAAACAATATTTCAGTACAAATTCAGTCTGTGTAGTGAGAATTCAAAGTAAAAATATCAGAATGTTGAACATTTGATTTCACATAAATTACTATAAGCACAGCCAAAAGAATTGCATGATTCCAGCAGAAAGCACCCACTACTGGACTGTCGGAAAAAACCGTTTCATCACATTTGGCCCATTAGATATGGTGGCCACAATGTTATTTTCCAAAGAAAAATAAAACTCTTCTAGTCGTATTTCTACAATTCTTCTTATTTCATCAGCATTACCTCTTCATCAGCATTTCCCCAACCCCAGGTTATAAAATGAATTATTTCCGTTTATGCATATGTTCAAATATCTCTTTTGTGATATTCTTGTCCATTCATCTAAGATTATAGTAAATCTCCTATTGTTAGAAATATTGCTCAATATTTCTTCTATCATGATATCCTTTGCATGATTGTAGTAATTCAATATAATGTTCTTTACATCGGTTTAATTTTTTGGCAATGCCAGGTTTTTATTATAAAAACCACAGATTAATACTGTGATAAAAACTTTCTCGAATAAACGAAGATCTAGTTATGGTGCGGATTGACATTCCGTCGAATGCGGCTAATTTGGATACCATTTCAGGAAATGTTTGCCCTACCATAAAACGTTCAATGTCTACTTATTCAGCTTAAACTTTTTTCTTCGGGTACTTTGCTAATTTTAGCTGGAACGTTATTCTTGTTGTTGTTTTCTTCGAGAGAAGTTGCATGACCATAAATTTTTTTTTTTTTTGTGAACCAAATTTAGATGTCGGATAAACAAATTTAGATACCTCCGTTAACCATTAGTCTTTTAGGGCAAATATTGCACTGCACTGCTTGTCCTTTTTTGTGAAGTATTTCCATACTCCTGACATTTGAATATATTAGTTTGAAAGCAGATGTATTAAAATAAAGTAAAATAAATATCACATTTAAGTATTAATCAAAACGTTACTGATAAAATTATTGGCCTTTAATATAAAATAGTATTTTAAATTTAAAGTCGACTTTATTTTTAATCATACGGTTTTGCTCATTACAAAAATATTTATATTTTCAAACATTTTGATTGGTTGAAAATAAATTAACCACCCAATATCTTAACTAAAGTCGACTTTAACTAATATATTCATTTGTAAAATTTAGATAGTAAGGGCGATTATTTGTAAGAAACAAAACTTTTTTTTTCATATTTCTTTTAACATTTTACCAAGTTTTTAGGTTTACTACTTAAATTTTGAATAAGTTACGCGAAAAATCTTTATTAGTTGAAATGCTCCTAATTACTTGGCAAAGATTTATTTTGTGTGTCAAATAAATTGATTCCCTTTCAAAAGATTTTAACAATGACATATGAACCCTTAATTAGATCTTAGATTAATTTAAATAAATTAGAGAATAATACTCTTTTAGATTTTAGTTATTCAAAACATATGTTTAAACCATACATGGGACTAATTATTAGGTGGACTAATTAATTGATGATTTCAATACCATTGCATTGATATCAATTGTAATGAAATTATTTTCATTACCATTTTTTTAATTAATGGTAATGATTCTAAAATTTAATTTCATTGATTAATGACAATGATTTTAAATTTCATTACCATTGATAATGAATAAATTAAAAAAATAATTGCCATTGACAGAAAAACGTAAAAATGGAGTAAAACTCGCTCAAATCGAAGATGGAATATGCTCATTCAGGCTCATGCTCATTTGAAATTAAATATTACTTTCCATTCCATTGTTATTTGTATCCAGGTAAAGTTTAACGGAATGGATCCTCCTTAAAAAATTACGGCCAAACCCGTTGTTCGTTTTCATTTGTCTGATTTTCTTGTAAACAAATGGTTTTTAATCAATTGTAATTAGTTTTTTTATACATTAGTGCAATTTCATTACCATTAGTAATGATTTTTCTAATGAAAAATATTTCATTACCATTAAATGGTAATGAAATTTTTTTCATTGTCATTAGTATGAACTAATGGTAATGAAATTTCAATGGTAATGAAAAATTCCCATGTATGGTTTAAACTTTATTTAAATAATTTGTTTTAATTTTTTAATTATATTTTTAGCGAGTAGTCTTTAAGGATCGTTGTTATCCATAGACTTTATAAAAATAAAGAAATGAAATAGATTAAATACTTCCATCCTCAAAATTAGGGCAAAATATAAATAAATTGAATTACCCCTGTGTAAGGTCAGAGGTCAAATTTGAGTAGATTTCAATTTTTGTATACATAAGTATTAATATAACAGATATTCCTGAGCTAATATTTATTAAACTTCTTAATATTATTTTAATAATATTAAAATAATATTCCTAATTTAATTTTAGAAAATTAACCCTAAGTGATGTTGGGGCCTATATGCCCCACTCAAAAAATATTAGTCTATTCTAATCATAGGGTCAACAAAGCCCCAAGAGCACTTAAGGGTTAATATTCTAAGAATAAATAAAGAATAATATTTCTAGATCTGGAAAAATAATATCAAGAAGTTCCATCAGTATCCGCTCAGGAATATATGTTATATTAATATGTTTACAAAAAAATTAAAATCTCCTCAAATTTGACATCTGACTTTACACAGGGGCAATTTAATTTATTTATGTTTTGCCCTAATTTTCAGAATATAAGTATGTTATCTTGTGTTATTTTCCGGCAAAAATCATTTCGAATTCAAAGAATAAAATAGAAAAACTTGCCTAAAAGCTATATAAACGCTAAAAATCGCTGTTTTCTCGAAATCCGCTCAAAGAAAATCTCTACCGCAGCCAAATGAAAAAAGGAATTCCTAAATTTTTTTTTAGTTTTTAATCACTAAATGTTCTTAATAAAACCTTAAAGTCCAATCGTTGATTTTTTAAAATTTCTTTAAAAAAATTTAAAATTGTAGATTTGAAAACAGTGTTTAAAAATTCCGACCATTTTGGCACTAATTTAGCAAAACGAGGTAGCAAAACGCAATATAAAAAAATAGTTCTTATCTGAGGTTTTGGAACTTGTAAAAAAAAAATTTTTCTGTAGTAGATTATTTCAATAAATTTTAAAATTTGGACCCGAATTTCTTGATTGAGTGGCCTGCGACACATCAGTTGCCTGGGGAAATTGTTAAAACTCAGCGATTTTTAACCGATTTGAGTTTTTATTGCTTTATTAGAAGGAAAATTCATTCTAAATCACGATTCTTTAGTGGTTTTTGTTCGAATTGGTGTTAAAATATCAATGTTTTCGAGAAAATGCACAAAAAGTCATATTTTCCCCTTGTAATCTATGTTCCAAACTTCAGGGCCGATGTGGCACGTCTTCCCGATGTCCGATTATCCTAATTTTTTGGCGGACGTAGTTTTACAACCAAATAAATATTTCCAGGGGGTAGCCCGTTTAAAAACTGAAACAAATTTTTTGGAGACCATAATGCACAAGTACTTTAAAACAAATGATGTACAATTTGTTATCTTATTTTCTGTTGGTTTTTTTTTTTACTTTTTATCTTGACTTTAAAACTTTCAACAAAACAAAAAGTAAAACAAAACTTGAGAATCGATTACTTTTTTTGTCCACTGGAAATATTAAAGCGTCTATTTTACACTTGTTTTAACAATTTGTATAGGTACTGTTTTTATTTTTATTTTCATTTTTATATTATATTTAGAGTAGTCTAGACGTTAAATTAAAAATCGCCTAAAGTTGATATACTTATTGTATACACTACAATCCTTTAATTTTCATTTAAAGAAAATTTTTAAATGTATATTTTAAGTGACGAACAGAAATAATGGTAATGAGAGAGCATTTCTAAAAATTTTCTACTTAGATACGTAAAACAACTCCTGGAGTGAAATAAGACAAAAAGCTTAAAAAGAATTTGGGTTGAGCCAGCAAAATATTGTTAATAACTATTTTTTGTCACATACATTACTTAATTCCGATAATACCTCAAATTGTGAATTACTTTCCATCTGAACGTAAGGAGTTACTGATAATAACAACCAGCAAAATCTAGGCAATGACCCCACTTATTACCATCATTACCAAAACTATAGGTTATTACTAGGGCTAGGAAGTTTATGTCAATTGATGTTTCTTGCCGTTAGCTGAAGAACAACATCAACCAAATATCTTTGCCAATCAAGAAATTTGCAACGAAATGCCATCAAAAAATGATGAATTATTTTAATATATGTTCAAGGGTGCAGCTAAAGACGGACAGAGATTCGCGACTTATATCGATTTTGATATAGCCGTTATTATGAAAAAGTGTTTCTGGCCAGCCATGTTTTGACACTAAACCAACATTCAGTTTCTTAAAAAAAACTACTCACATCCAATTAGAAATTGGTAAGAAATTGTTTTGGAATCATAACTGGAGACTGTTCGATATCAACATGTACGTTCACGATTTCCAAAGGGGCTAACTCGATTAAGTTCAATACGATTCATTAGAGAAAACTAAAAAAGGAGTACACCATAGCTATCAGAACATAATTTGGAGAATTCAAATCTAAATTACGATTAGTTGGCATAATCCAAATTTTAATGGTACTTAAATATTACAGGAAGAGAGAAATTACAAAAACATATTTACTTTCGTTACGCTCCATACTAACCTGGCCATTATTCGAAAAGTTGCTCTGAATCACGATCCCCGGGACTTATTTTGTGAGGTAAATGGAAAAACTAATCAAGAAAAATTTCAGCTAATTCGAAGAATTTTTAAGCTATCCCTGGCGCTTTAAAATTTTAAATAAGATTTACAAAGATATACTTTTTTGTTTTTTTTTTGGAAAATACTGTCTCTTAAATAAATGTATTTCTGAAAAAATGTGAACACAGTCGTAATCAAGACAAAATAATACTAAGAAGGCATAAAAATCCAAAATCGGTTGGAAAATATTTAAGTAATTGCCATTCGGCCAGACCAGGGTTAAAATGGAATAAATTAAGAAAATCATAATTAAATATTTTTTTTTTTCAAAAACTTACAATGTTATACTCTAGTTTCATTTCAGAGATCTTAAAATATTGAGATATCAATTTTTTTCTCTCTTGGATTATGCTAACCTAGTTCCAGGTATGGCCAAAGATGAATTTTTTTTTGTAAATTGCCAAACTCTTAATTTGAGTTATTTAAAATTTTGTTCAACAAAATGAAAAAAATTATTCAGCGCACAAAATTTTCTTAACTACACCTCAGAGAATAATTCTACTGAAAATTATACATATGCCTCTTTTAACTTAGTAGTGGCGGCGTTTTAACCTTCATGTATCTGGTCGGCTGTCTACATATCAACTTATGATGATTGACACTTCTATGCATATTGTTATACACCTTTAATGTATTGTTTTTGATTCTTTTAATACATAACTCATGTCATAAGCTTTAATTTTTCTTTAAGAGCATACCCAGCAAAATTTTTTTGAACTGGTTACCTCTGAATCTGTTCTAGAACAGGCCTTTTTACCATCGGTTCCATGGAACAGGTTTTATAAATGATTCCTGGGAGTCAAAATATAAGGATTCACTGTCGCAGAACCAGTTCCATAACTGGTTCTAGAACCGGTTCAAAATCTACCTGTTCCAGTTTGGAGGAAAAGAACCTGTTGTTTTTGGGACAAACTCAAACAAAAATCATCGATGATAGAACAAAAAGTAGAACAGCCCAGCAAAACCTTTCATTACCATGTAATGAGTTTTAGGTATTCAAATCTTAAGTGTTCACTAGTTACCTTTTAATTACTGAACTACTTAGTTTATCAAGGTGATGTCATTGGAGGAAAGCCATTACACTGATGTTACCTGTAAGTAGTTTATCAACTGTTCTATAAATAGATGTTGAATATAAATTTAAAAAAGTATAAAAATTTAAAAACCAATAGGAGCTGACACGAATTGATCAGTGTACCTCACGATTGTCAGGCAAACACTCTAACCATTAGACTATGACATCGTTATGATTTTTAATGATTTAACGTATGTACACATTTATTGTGGCAGCTGTTATACATGTTTATTTTTCACAAAACTTGTTATTAAATACTGCTTAATGAACATCAACATTTCTATAAATAGATGTGTAATATAAATTACAAAAGAAAAAAAATAATGGAAGCTAACACGACTTGATCAGCGATCCCCATGTCTGTCAGGCAAAAACGCTAACCACTATGCTACGCCATAGTTATGGTTTTTAATGATTTAGAACATATATTATTTGTTTCAGCTATTGTGAAATAGTAATGAGTGGGGTATAATTATCGGTAACTCATTACATTCAGTTTAAAAGTAATTCAAAGGGTAATGAGGTATGAGATCTAAGTAATGCATGTAGTAATGACCAGTCATTACCAAGTTTTTGCTGGGAGGTTGAATCCAAGACAATTTCGCAGGGTAGCCTTATACTTTCGGATTTGGTGAGCACTGTTCAGTTGCTGGCGTGAAATGCTTTTTTTTTGCAACGCTTTGCAGGAACCTTCGTTCCTAGCATGGTGAATAATATTGCCAAAGGATACCGCAAAGTTTTACGTTTTGTGGATTATGCTGAAAGCATGTTGCTCATAACGCCGATACCTCCTTTGGTTGCATTGTATTTTAGAATATATTGTGTTTCCTTTTTCTTCTCAGGTACCACAGTATTTGCCAAAGGCATACTGGAAAGTAGTGTAACTTTACTCTAAGAACAATTTCATTGTGGCAACAGAATTTTTTGCCAACCGAATTGATTCGGTTGCTCAACCTCGTAATTCAGTTTCAGCAACCCAATTCAGTTGTAGCAACCTAATTCGATTTCAATTCGGTTGCCACAACTGAATTCGGTTGGGGCAACCGAGTCAATTCGGTGGGAAAAAATTCGGCTGTCACAAGGGAATTGTTTTGAGAGTGTAGTACAGATATTCTTGAAATACAAAGAATGCCTACACCCAGAAAGCAGTCTCAGTTGTGGCCACCGAATTTGTTGCCAATCGAATTCGTACGGTTACGACAACTATATTTATATTAAATTATATTTTTCGTCGTGAAAGCAAATATTCGGTTGTCTAATTCAATATTATATTCCACATAAATATTATTATGTTCCACAAAATTTTATTGAAATTAAAAAACTTTTTTTCAATTCTCCGGTATTGAATCCGGTCATTCTGATTAATAATCCACACTCTTACCCATTGCACCACACCTACTTTTAATTTTTTTAGCCATATTTACTTTTTATACTTAAGAATATTTTATTCTTATTAAAAAAACAATATCTAAATTTTTGTCTTTTCCGGGATTCGAACCCGGAAATCTGGCGTACTAGGCCAACTCCTCACCCACTAAACCACAAACACTTATTAATTTTAATGTCTAATTTTGAATTTATATGTTTAGTTTTGAAAACAAATATAGTATAAACTTCGTTTACCAATACCAATTAATAGTTGAGTGTGTTATAAATACAATCCAAAATTCGGTTGGTTCTACAGAAACTCGACTTTAATTTATTTGATTAGGATACCCGTATTTGGAGGTATTACTTTCGAATATTGAAATTTTTTTAATAAAGGTGATAGATAACACTAATTTTCTTGTATATTCACTAAATAAATGGCTGCTTCTAGTGCATAGAATTACTAAACTGATACTAATTTTAAAATTGATTGGAGATACCAATAATTTGTTAAAAGAATTGATTTTTTAGTTTGCTTTCCCTATTTTTAATACCTAGTAAAATATTTTTGGTGTAGTATTCAATTAAAGGTAATTCCAAATAAAATAACGCCCTGGCAAATTCATTTTAATAGTTCTGATCGAATTCCAACCAATCTTTTTTCTGGGTGTATTAGTGCTGGTAAATTCGGTTACTTTTTAATACTCGATACTACGCGATATTTTTGATTTGGATACACGATACTTTTAACGATTTTTAAATTTGAAATTTTTTAATAAAACTCTTTGAATATGTTTACATTAATTCAATATTTAAATTTATAAACATATTTTTAAACTTTTTCACCAGCTATACATTGCGTTTTTCACATTTTTTTAACAAACACTTCTAAATATGTGATTTCCAATTTTTTTTTCTTTTAGCAGAGTTGTAGTTTTGTGATAAATATTTTAGCGGAGTCACATTTTTGTGGTAAATATTTTAGCAGAGTCACATTTTTATATATTTGGTCTGTCTAAAATGCAACTCTAAAAATATCGAGTAGTCGTTTTGAGTATCGAGTACCCAAAAAAAAGACGAATACTCGATACCCATTACTCATGTTTTTACCAGCACTAGCATATATACATATTTTTTTAGACCCTAATCTGCGAGAATTTTTAACCCATTTCATTCCGAGCATGGATTCCGTGGGAATTTTTTTGACAAAACTTGGTAGAAGGACAAATTATGGACAAATGTTGCTTATGGGACAATGTTTGTTGGGCCAATTAGAATGCATTTTGAGGGTCAAACTTAAGGAAAAGTCCGTAGTTAAGCAGCAAATTCCCTGATCGGCCGCCGAAAGTTCGGCTTTAAAACATATCAAACTGTGTGTTTAATGTCAAAGCATATCGAAAAAAGTTTGTGCAACACTTTTTGTGTCTAGTAAATAAATACTGCGTTACTGCGTTGTGTCTAGTAAATAAATACTGCGTTATCCATTTATAGTGAGTGGCAAAACGTCATTTTCTTTAAATTTCTTCTTATTCTTTAATGTGAAAAAGTTATAGATTAATTTAAAAAAATTGGTGTTCATTGAAAAATAATCAAAATGGAAAGAATGAACAGCGTTAAACAAATGATAAGTGTGCCAAACGTCAAATTAATTTTGAAAACTCGAAAATGCAAAATACTTTATGACTAGTTGAAACAGTTCGAAGTGTTTTCCTCAAAACATGAGGAAAACATCATAAGAGTAATGGAAACATGGTGTAATTCTTTTAATGGACCAAAAAAGCGGTTACACCAAATTTAACGCTGTCGTTTGTTCTGTTCTATTTTTTTAACATTAATAAAATTTAACACGTTAATAAAATTATCATTATTAATCCCAATTTAATGACAAACATATCATGAAACTACCATTAAATAAAAAATAACTATAATAACGCCTCAAAGGATTAAATAAAAAGGGAAAACCGAAATACATTAAAATACAAAAAAGCATACGCATAAATAGCATAAATAAACAAAAAGATTGTAATAAAAGAAAATAAAATTCAGAAAACCAAACATATATTGAAGGAAATCAATGCCTTTTCATAATACACACAACTAATAAAAATCAGTTTAAATATTACTTATATTGATATGTACGAAATATTGTATCTTACAAACTGATTTACAAACTAGGGATGCTCTTATATGTATATTTATTTATGTGCTAATTCATAAAAAAATTTATTTCGTATTTGAAGCTTGCTATAGTTAAAGTACATATTTCGCTTAATAAAGAGTTATTAGAAATCTTGATTCATAATCGTAGTTCAACTATATATTAGTTTTTCGATTTGATACTGGCAACACTATTGTTTATTTTCTCTCTTCTCCCAAATAAGTCGTAAATGATGTACAAATTTAGTAAACGATTGACTCGGTAATCGGAAGTGAAAATATATTTTCTTAAATTAGAGAACTAATGATGTGCTAAGATAAATTTAAAAGCCATTAAAATTATTTTTTTTTTCATTTATAAAGCAAAACAATAGAAATGTGTGTAAAAAAGTAATTTTTTAGAACATATTATTCGAAGTTTACAAAAGTAATCAAATTTCTAATAAAGTTTTGACAGTCTGTACATCACTATTGTTTGTTTTTCTTTACAATTTTATTTTTACATTTTTTTGTAAATTTTTTCGAAAAAGGTCATTGGCTACGCAATTGTTGTAGCTTTTTCAGTTTGATGGATGCAAGTTGTTAGAAGCCACACATTCCAACATTAATAAATCATTTCATGCCTGAAAATGAAATAATTAGTGGATTCATCACTTCAAACTTTATAAAAGGTTTAAAGTTAATGAGTATCGACTATAAACCTATAATATTTTTTTCGTTATTAACCAAATATGAATACTGTTTTTCACAAATTAACTTAAAATCCTGCAATAAGACTGTTGTAAAAGTTTATGAATTAGACCATTAATATATAAATTCCACCGAAGTTACATATTAAATACACAATATCCTTTTTTTAAATATATCTTATCCCTTTAGAAAAACGTGTAAGTCCACAGAATTTAATCGATTTCGTGTACTTCACATTGTGCGTACTTACGATATGGGATACCTGTGTATAACAATTGTATATGAAACTAAAAATATTTGAATTTTTTCAAAAATGTTGTCTAACTTACACGCCACTATACTTGTGTGTACTTACGAAGTATATTGGCTTGTGCGCTATTACAATGCGGCCATACCCTGGGTAAAGTAAGCCAGCTTGTGTGTAGAGTTTGAAAGCACTCGGGGATTCTAGTAAGTACACACAAGTGTCTCCGAGTACTTTCAAACCCTCAACACAAGGTTTGCATTAAAGGATTTTAGCATATTTAATGCTAAAATCCCAAACTTATTTTACAAATTGTGAAAAAAAATCTGTTGGAGGCATGTCCCTATCCGGATTTCATTCTTGCCTAAGGAACTCGTCAGGGGACGATGTGTTTAGAACTTCTGGAAATATTTGTTAAGTTAAATTACAAACTCAATGAGAATTTCTTGTTCTCGTCTAGGAGCGTTATTAAACATTCAAAATATCAAAGAAAAAAACAAAAACAACAACAAAGAATTTACCATAATTTGCTTTGTCATCTTCCAATATTTCATTTGCCTTTTATTTCATAATTTTTTATATTTTTTTAAATTACTAAAATATTTAAATTCTTCTTCAATATATTGCATTGTGGTCTCCCAAAATATTGATATGGCCAAATTAACAATACACAAAATATTAAAAAGAAGTTTCAATTACGAAATTGATACTACCCGAGTAAAAATGGTTATATATTGTCATATATAATGTTATTGAGTTATATCTGACAATGAATGGAGTCACATTAAGACACATCATTATATACAACTACATCTGATATTATTTTTTCAACGATTTTTTTGTATGGTAAATGATGTTATTACATATCCCCAAATCTGACTCCATATATAACTACATAAGCCATATAAAACTAGTCAAAATATATGTAGTGACCGATATGGTATATATGGTTCGATACTTAGTTATATAACACTGTATGTGTCGTCATACTAAAAATATATTTTTGTAATTTTATATAACTTTCTATATAATCCTGTAGAAATTAATATATAATTCAACATCAAATTTAGTAGTCTGCAAATTAAGAGTTAATAGCCAAATAATTTTCACGTTATTTTTTTGCATGTAAAATCATGTTGAAAAATGATGCGTACGATTTAGAAGACAAAAGCATTCAACTAAATTTTTTTTTATGTTAAAAAATTTGGGACTTTGAAATTGTTCAAACTATACAAATTTCAATGTCAATTTAATAGCTGGTATGCATAAAAAGTATAGCTACTATCAGACAAAATTATATAAAATCAGATACTTTTATATCGAATTAGATATAATATGATGTCCTGGATATGGACAAATCCCGGATCAAACTGTATCTAATTATATCTAATTTTATATAATTAGACACATGTGGATGACCCATGATCAAGGTGTATGTGGTTGTATATGGGGACTTATCAAATAAGATATAATTATATATGACACCATATTAAGATTTTTACCCGGGTATCAATTAATATTTTAATTAATTTTGCACCTATCATGCATGTGATATTATTAATTACTAAAAATTGTGTACGATTAATTAGAACAATTAAACAATTCAAATATTTAACAGATTTAATTAAATATTTTTTTAAAAACAATAGGAAAAATTTACTTGCAAAAAGTTAAAATTAACGGTTCGCTTTATTTCATAAAAATCTGAGCTTCATAATTCGAGTATAAGTTGTAGAGCAGAGCCGAATGTTATAAAACCAGCTGTGTCACTTTAAGAACACTATGCGACAGTCAAAATCGGGATGGGATGAAACCAACGGGAAATGTTATATCGGTCAAAAACAAGTTATACATGTCCCGGCGTTTCGCTGGGTCACCCCTAGGAATCGAGATATATCTTTTTTTGACATAACTCGAGAACCACTGGTCCGATTTTGCTCAAACAATTTTAAAAAAATTAAAAATTACAATTCCTTTAATCTGTTCATATAACATTTTTCTATATACTCAACAGTTTTGCGGTAAAAATAAATGTTTGTTACCGCTACCACAAAAATCAATAACCTTTTGTTTATTACTTTTTTTTAATATTTTAGGCAAAAAATATTTTTTTCTTCATACATTTATTTTTGCCGGCAAAACTGTTGAGTATATAGAAAAACGTTATATGAACAGATTAAAGGAATTGTAATTTTTAATTTTTTTTAAATTATTTGAGCAAAATCGGACTAGTGGTTCTCGAGTTATGTAAAAAAAAAGACCACCAAAGGTCAAATCGATATATCTCGATTCCTAGGGGTGACCCAGCGAAACGCCGGGACACGTATAACTTCTTTTTTACCGATATAACTTATCCGGTAGTTTGAACCATTCCCGATCACTGACCCCTACCATTTGATCACAGTGGAATTAAAGTTCAACGCAAAAGAAGTAATAACAGAGGATAAAAACAGCATTTTTAGAAATTCGTTGATGTTATACCCCATTCACAAGCTAGTTTTGTAGGCGATTTAGCAATTAGATTTGGAAAATAATCAAAACTGTTCACATATGGTTGAAGGGGTTTTCATTATCTCGTTAACAGCTGTTTGGTTATTTTTGTAAACATAAAATATTTGCGACCTAACCAAAAATATTTCAAAAAACATATATTTTCCACTGCCGGAATAAAATATTTATTAACTTTGGATGAAATACAACTTTTATATATATATATTAAACTTTTCGAACAGGGATGACTAGTTTAAAGATGAAACTTTTGACAATTTGTTTTGATTTTGTTGATTTTTATTAAACATTAAAATTTATTTTTTCTATTTGTGTTGTTTTTATTTCTTATGTTATAGAGTTATAAAAGCATTAAGTATTTGGGTACTGAGTATTCAGTACCGTGTTTTTTTGTCCGAATACTCAATGCCCAAACGAAACTCCTTAGTACATTCAAAGTTGTATTATTCCAAATAATAATTTTGCCATGAAAATACATCTATATGTAAATAAAACTCGTTTAGAAAAGAAATATGAAAAACGGAGTATAGAATAGTATCGAGTACTCAGCTAAACAAGTATTGAGTACTAAAAAAGCCCATCTCAAATCCTGACTTGAAGGAGATAATTGACGGGGTTTATAAATTATCTTTTTTTTTTTTTTTTTTTTTACTATAGACCAACACTTAGGGGATGCCCCCTACTAATGCAATGCATTGTGTTGATATCAGGAAAATAGGTTATGGGGAGGAGGAAATAGGGAGTAGTGTTTGTGAACGTTAGACTTGAATTTCTCTAGATTGTAAGTATCAGGAAAGACATCTGCGGGGAGTTTATTCCACATACGGGCGGTTCGACTAATGAACGAATTCTCTCTATAATGCGTTGTGCGACTAACTGGACAATCGACCACAAACGGATGAGATCTACTAGACAAGCGAGTGTTACGGACAAAAACACGGGACCCCGGGATAAGAAAACTTATCTCAGTAGAACACTTCCCATGGTAGTAACGATAGAACAGTGTTACACAACCCACATTCCGACGATGCTCCAATGAGTCAATAGAGCTGGATACCCTACTGTCATTAATGAGCGCCGACGCCCTCCTTTGTACACGGTCCAAAAGCTCCAAAATAGACTTTGTAGCCCCTGCCCATATGTGGGAGTTGTATTCCATCTTCGGCCGGATATAGGAGGTATAAATAGTAAGGAGATCAGAAGAAGTGAAGTAGTTCTTACACCGGTTAAGAAAGCCAAGACACTTGAATGCCTCTTTCGACACTTGAATGACGTGATCCTTCCAACGGACATCGCACAGTATTCTCATGCCCAGAACATCAAGAGCTTCAGATTCCTCAATATTGGTACCACCCATGTATACAGATGACATTGATGGCTCAGCGGTCCTATGAGTCAGCAAACAACATTGGGTCTTGCGTGGATTAAAATTGACCCTATTCGCGCGACCCCATTCAGAGATCGTAATTAGGTCCTGGTTGAGTGTGTCATTCATAATCTGCCTCTTGCCCCCAATCTCTACAAGGCTTGGCCTATAATCAAAGGAATATGAATGGCAAAAGTTGCTGTCATCTGCAAAAGAGTAGATAGGATTGGAAGTCTGACAAAGGAAGTCATTCAGAAAGATAAGAAAGAGAGAAGGAGAAAGAACAGAGCCTTGTGGTACCCCTGCATTCAACTGAAACTCATTAGATGAGACCCCATCTATAACAACTCTTATAGTGCGATCCCTGAGAAAACTCCATATGAATCGAGAGAAGTCGTCACCGACACCAAAAGCAATAAGCTTTGATACGAGTGCTTTATGCCACACCCGATCAAACGCCTTGGAAATATCCAGCGCAACCACTTTGCTTTCACCAAATCCGTGAATGGACCGACTCCAACGCTCCGAAAGGAACGCCATCAGGTCTCCCGTAGAACGACTTCTACGAAAGCCATACTGTCAATCATTAAGAAGCAAATTGGACTCAAGATAATTAACAAGATGGTAGTTAACCATGCTCCCCATGACCTTCGAGAGCGCAGAGCAGATTGCGATTGCCAAATTGAAGTGATTATTGATAGAAAATTTGTATGGAGAATTACATGATAATACATGTGAATTAGTCTAATTGAGTTTCTTCAGATTTATTAAGTTTCACATTCAGTATAAATAGATCACCATCAATTATTAACCCATAAAGACATGGATACTGAAGAAGCGAGACCAGAAAAAACATATTCTATTATGCGTGCATTATCGAATTTTCTCAATTTTTATTTTCTTTCATTACTTATAAATTTTATCATCTTCCTTTAATTTAAAATAAATTGAAAAAAATTGGATAATATATGATCTCAAATCGAAAAAAATATTCAACCTGAATTTCTCTTAAAATTTTCTCAATTTTATAAAAAAAAATTAATTTAATTTGGTATTCTCCAAATTTTATTCGGATAGCTATAATTAACTCCTTTTTTATTTTTCTCTAAAGGATAGTACAGTCATAGAAATAAATCTGTAAAAATATCAGAAAACGCAACTAAAAATTAATTAAAAATGATGTTGCAGAAAAAACTGCTGAAATTAACAGATTTCTTTCTAAATACTAGTAAAATAAGAACAGAAAAAATAAAACTGTTAAACTTACAGAATTTTAGTTATATTTGAGCTAAATTTTAGTTAATAAAAAATGACAAATTATACTGTAAAGTCTGCAGAAAATTTTGCTAGACTAAAAATAGCAAAGACAAACTGTTATATCGAAACAATTTTTGTTAGTTTTAATCTAAATTTAGTTGAATTTTAGTTAATAAAAAATAACAAATTATACTGTAGTCTGCAGAAAATTTTGCTGGACTAAAAATAGCAAAGACAAACTGTTATATGTAAACAATTTTTGTTATCTTTAATCTAAATTTAGTTGAATGCAGTCTCTGCTGCTAAAATCAGCAGAAATAGTAGCTTAAAAAATTGTAAACTGCTATTTTCAAAAGCCTCGATTTTTATTTGCATTAAAAAAAATCGAAAAAGAAACTTCGAAATTTTCGTTTTATTTTGGTTTTTTAGCCCACTAATTACTTAGCAAAATATTTTGTTGATTTTAGCAGATTAATTTGTTATTTTTATTATTATTAACAAAAATTTAACTCAAATATAACTAAAGTTCTGTATATAGTATAGTTTTATTTCTGCTGTTCCTATCTTACTACTATATAGCAAAAATAATCTGCTAATTTTAGCAGTTTTTTCTGCAATATCATTTTTAGCTAATTTTTGGTAGTTTTAACTATTTTTTTACAGACTTTTTGCTATTAGTATATTGAAATTAATCCAGCCAGTCCTTTTGAAAATGTACACACAATTTATATCGAAGAGTATCCAGTTATAATCCGATAGTAATCTCTTATGAAATACTCTCCAACAGGCAAGTAGCCAGGAATTTTTTCAGGGAGGTTTTTTTAATTTTGTTGTATCTTGGGAAAACTTATGAAGCTATGTAGGTACACACAAAACTCTCGATTCTGAATGAATTGAAATTTTTTAACCATTACAAGTAAATCCTAATTTGTTTTATTTGCGAATTTAAAGATTCACATTAAGTGTGTTCTTTTACTTTTTGGGTAAAGTTCGTTAAAATTAGAGTAGTTTGCAAAATTGCACAGATACACATATTTTTTTAATTTAAAAAAGCTTTTTAATTTCGTTCAAATAATATTTATAAATAAAATATTTTGCATATTTCTTTGTTTAATTTATTTTCACAATTGTTTTTTGTTTATTATATATAAAAATGCATTTCGTATTCGTTTTACAGTTTACCGAAGTTACCCGAAGAAAAAGAATGGGTAACTTTGGTAAAAACAAAAACGAAATTACACTCTCTTGAATGCACTCATTTACAAAAAGGAACGCTTTTTGGTAAGAATGTAATTCCACGATAACATAAAAGAATGGACCTATCCCATCAAAAAAAATTTAAAGTAATGCTTTACAAATTACTTTTTTCACTGCCTCGCAAGTAGTGTAGAGGGGCGATCCTTCGCAACTTTTCTACAAAGCACTGTCATTTCTTAACCTCCCAAGTAAAAAAGTTTTGATATAGTCATATATTATCATATAAAATTTTGTATAATTATATACTGGAACATATATACCAAGATATAATTATATAAAATTTTACGAAATTATATCCTAAATATATAACTATATCTTGTTATATATTGCATAATATATAGTGCAACATATTACAATATTCAATTATATATAGGCCTATATAAAGTTACATATGCCTCATATAATTATGTATAATTGTATCGAATTATGTACCATTATATATAGTTGGATATGATTATCTTATATTTGATATATTTGGATGAGGACAAAATCCGGATAAAATTGTATCAAACCATATCGTATGCCATCAAATTAGATATAATTGTATTAAATTAGATCTAATATGATCATAATACGATCTAATTTGATACAATTAGATGTTCTCATTTTTCGGATATAATCATATATAATATCAAAAGTCATATAATTTTTTTAGTAGGGCTCTAATTATTTTTCAAAAATTACTTTAAAATTAAAGATCTACAAATCTTGGCTTTAATTTTTATGATTTTTATTCTAATTATTCACATATTTTCTTGTATTTTTTAATGATTTTCAAAGTAACTCAAATCGGCGTAACTGCTCCAAACTTAAGGGATATTCGCCAAAAGAGCTAGATACAATTTCAACAAAAAAATTGTTACTAAATTCAATCTTTTAATGACTGAAATAAATAATTTAGAATAAGTTCTTTAACACTTTCGACCCCAACTTTAAATGGCTGGGGATTTTCCGACCAAACTTTGTGTAAATGTATATCTATGCCAAAGATATATTTTTGTATTACTTTTATGGCTTTGCAGCACCCCCTAGCGGGGATATTTGGAATTAAAGCTCAAATATTAACTTGCTGCCGGTCCCGAGCGGGTTAAAATTTTTTTTAATTTTATATTTTTTCTATCACAATGCTACTGAGTTAAAAAATTCGTTATAAAAAAATAAATATAACGGGAGTTAAAGGCACATAATAACAAAGTTGTTTGTAGGCAACGTTGTGGCTGAAAGGGTTAAGATATGTGATTTTTTTTAAGCAATAAATCTCCACTATATTAAAAAAAAATTAAAACTATAATATAATTACCAGGGCATCGACTTTCATGCAAATTCATGTTTGTGGTCAGTACTCTAAAAATGATTTTGACCAAATACTTTTCTGAATCAAAGAATTAGCATATTTTTTTGCATATTTCATGATTTTTAATGCATATTTTTCATTAAATTACATATATTTGCATACTTTTTTAAGAACTAAAAATAAGATTCAATGAAAAATAAAGAAAAGGAAGAATTTGCAAACCTTAACGCAGTATTTAACTAGAAGGAAAACATGAAGTTGTCATCTACTTAGACATTTATATTGGATTTAATTTTTAACCTAACGCTCTCGATTAATAAATATGATTTCTAAAAATCAATAAACTTAAACTGCATTTTTGGTTTTAAGCGTTTTTTTTTGGATCTTCAGTGCATATTTTTTGGTTTTTAGTGCATATTTCCATTTAAGTACATATTATGCATTTTTTACTGCATATTTTAAGCGCATATTTTTGATTTTTAAGTACATGAAAATCGGTGCCCTGATAACGACTCTTCAAAATTACGAAAATCGAAAATATTATTATATATTTAAGAATGAGTACACTCAAAATAATAAGTCTGTTTATTCAAAGATAGGGTCTCGGGACTCTCCCCGGGCCTATTCCATATCATGTGAGGGCATATAAGGGCACTCCGTTTTGCTCTATCTCGCTTAGTTTTCGAGATATGAGCCATTTTATGAAGTGGAACATTTTTATTAACCCTTTCACTACCGACTTTTTGTTTGCGGATGTATCGTTATTTTGACTTCAGATTCTTGTTAAGAGTCCTCAAATTATAAAAAAAAATGTAACATATTTTGCCCTTCCCCTTCCTATCCGCCAAAAATTACGTTCGAAAATCGATTTTTTTAAACTTCTCAGCACCGTTTTACCCCTTAAACATTTGAGCAGCCAAAAATCCTTGGGTTGGGTTTTTTTTCGTCATAAAGCGAAGCTATATGCCACATTTCAATTGTATATCTTCATTAGTTTAGCAGAAAAACCATAACCCCCTTTTCTCGGAGATATGATATTTTCAAAAAAATGCCATGTTGAACTGCTTATACATATAATGATTTTTTTTGAAGTCCAAGATCCTAATAAACTTATTTAAAAAAAGTTTTTTTTGCATTATCAAATTTTATATATCCATTTAAAGATGTGTACCTACACTTTAGTGTACAAGGTTAGTGAAAGAGTTAAAAATTTCCGAGGTCCAAGGTCCTGCTAAAGTTTATTTTTGGATAGAGATAACCCCTTTCGCTGGGGCACGGTTAGGGGTAGTTGAAATTTTCGTTAATTTTGCTCTATCTCTCTTAGTTTTCGGAGGAAAAGAAATAGTGCCATCCCAAGTAAAAAAAATTGATATGGAGCCATATGAAGTTATATTTAATTATATATAATCTTTTATGTAATTAGATATAATTATATCCGAAAAATGAGAACGTCTTATTATATCATATTGTATCGAATTGTATACAATTGTATAGAATTTGGTACAATTTGATACAATTTTATGCAATTCGATACAATTGTATCCGAATTTTGTCCTCATCCAATTACATCAAATTATATCTTTTTGTATAAAATTATATAAAATGTTATAAAAGTGGACATAGTTTGATACAATTATATCTAAATATTAACCTTATACTTTTTATCATATTATATAGGACCATATCTAACAATATATATACAAAAATAATTTTTTTAAATAAAACAAATTTTCAATTACTTGTAATTGTAATTGTTCTTTTTTTGAATTGTAATTACAAATAATCGGCCTGTTACGAGTGTCGAATTTGTAGTCGAAATTTTCGACTCCATATAAAATGATTTTGTATATAATGGAAATTATAAAGAAATGAAACTCTGATTTTTAAATCTGAGTGCTATATATGGTAAATCCAATTGAAAAATTGTTCAAAAGTTGCGTTTTTAGTGAATTTTCAGCAAATTCGACTTAGTTTCGACTATGACTACGACACTCGTAATAAGGCCGAATACGTCATTATAGATGAGTTTTTTTTTCAATTACAATTACATGTAATTGTGTAATTGCATGTGTAATTAATTACAAAATGTAATGATTAACCCCAGGCCTGCTGGAGATCTTATAATTTCGATAAATCTTCCATTACTTTTATCCAGATTTATCATGACAGTGCAATAAACATGAAAAAAAATTTCTTTTAATTTAGTAATTTTAAAATAAAGTTAACAACACTGAAATTTTAAAGTTAATAGGATTATGATATACAACCAAGATATAAGAAATCAGTCAAGTGTACGTTATAGTATAGAGAATTTCGTATTAAAGCTTCAGTGTTGTTAATGTTATGGGTTCGGTGCGTAAGCCATTTTTGACTTATGCTCAAAAAAAAACATTACTCACGCACGAGCATTTCGTTTGTTACTCAGCACACATGATTATATTAACTTATTTATTAAACTTACAATCAGAAAATTCTCACGCAAAACAGTAAAAATTACTAAAAACATATGATGCAAAAAATAAACTCACACACGAATCAATCACGGGTTATTCTTACTCACGCTCACGCACGAATCACTTAAGTATAGTAATTATTACTCACGATCACGTGTGAATAACGTGACTCACGAACATTTCGTGTCACGCGCCAATCCCTAGTAATTACTAAATCTAAAACTAGTTCAAAATCATTGATAACATGGAACCAAATATAATACAATACGGTTTTATATGGACCTTATATATTTTTATATAAAATCACTTTTAAAAAATTGCTTATGTGGGATGATATATAATTATAGATGATTTTATAAAGAACGTTATAAGTAATATATGGGTTCATATTCGTCAATATATAATCATAACTAACACAAATTATAAAAGATTTCTTATATGGATCCACATAGTTTTATATTATTATGTATAGTGTCATACTAAATTATATATAAACGTACATGTAATTATGTCTTTTATATGTAACTTTATGTACTTATATATAGCACATACATACATATGTAGGCCAATATGTAATAATATAAAATCACATATGTCTCCATATTAAAACCTTTGAGGAAAAAATATCTAACATATGACTATATAAAATTATATCTGCTTGAATTAGAAGCATATGTGGCCATATGTAACTATAAGTTACTATATGCAATTACATAAAATAATATATGATTATATCAAAACTTTTTTACTCGGGATATTTAAATCATCTGGTAGATTGGTGGCGCCATCAACCGGATAATAACAGTAACATAAAAAAATATTATATTTTAACAAAAATATTATATTTTAACAATAAATTTTGTAAAATTTAACTAATGGGTTCTTAAAAATTAGTTTTAAATAATTTTGTAAATTAGCACTCAAAATTATTAAAAGTACTGAGGATTTTTAGTATTGTGTTAAATAAAGATTTGTTAAAAAGTCGTCAAATCCATATGAAACCGGTTTAACAGATTTTTCTACTGGCGTATTATTTTAGGTATACGATTGTTCTAATTTTAGCACCGTAAGTTTTTTAAGGTTTACGTGAAAAAACTGTTATACCGCATATAAAAAAAAATTCACGACAATGAGTTTCACGTGAAAATTGTGTACTTTGTTTCCACGCAAATTTAATATACAAGACTATTATTTTTCTTGTGAAAAAGTGACATTTTGTGTTTATTGTGATTGTGGCTTTCTGATTACATAAAAAAGATTTCCATTTTCAGAATTTAAATTACTATTTAAGGCTTTTAAAGTTTGAGTGAAATTTTTATACGTTAAAAACAACTTACGGTGCTTTACTATTAAACATATTTTATCTATATGTGACGCGCAAAATAGAAAGAAACCTAAGGGTAAAAACGGGTTTTGTTCAGGAGAGCCATTTTAAAGATTTAAATACGTGTATCTTTGGTGTACCATCACTGAGCGTGTTGGTATTGGTCTCATTTGAAAGCGACACATCTCATGACGTCAGGAACGTGTTGGTCAACCTTGAAAACGCGCGTAGGTCGTCCCTACCTCTTGTTTTGTGTAGTTGGTTTTTACTGTTTTCTACCTAGCGCGCTGTTTCCATGAGTTTGATATCAATTTTGCTCGCGGTTTTTCGAATCCAGCTTTATTTTCTGAAATTATTAATTGTGAATTATAATAAATACTCATTTATAATTCTTTTAAATCGTGAACATCACTCTGTTAGTACGAAAATTTTTACACATAACCTTATTATGTTATTCGCGAAAATATTTTAAAACTGATAACATTCTTACTGTTTGTTTTAGGATGAAATGATGGACGAATTCGAAGAAGTAGATTTACTTTATCGTCGACTTCACTTTCATAAAACGCGCATATCTCTGGGAGGGAACACTTTTGCGGCATGGGATCGGCCTCATTCGATGCTCAGATGTTGTCCACATCAAAAAAAAAAAATTGATTTTTTTACCCTTAGGTCCCTTTCTCTATGCGCTGTCACATATAGAAAAGCCTTATAGAGCATTTTAGGCAGGTATGTGCCAACTATTTGTAGCTCCAGGGTGATTGTGCCCCAGAAACAACCACTAACATAAAACTAATATTTTTTCACACTTTTTAAGCATTTATAAAATCAAATTATTATTATTTGAAAGCTTAGGATCATAGGTCTAATATAAAGAAAAATAATTTTTTATCACACGATTTGAGGAAGTTATTGCAAAATGTAGTTGCATTCAATTATTTTTTTGGCACCCAAAAAACACAAAAACACGTCCGCGACCACATGTGATATAAATTCAAGCCAAGGAAATGTAATTGAAAAATGCACATAATATATTTTTTCCAATTTTTTATCTCCCTTAACATCGGAGAAATATGGGATTAGTGTATGTCTGCGAAGGATCTTATCTGTTAGTGTATTTTTACTGTTTTCTATAAGTAATTCTGAACAACTTTAAAACATCACTTCTTTCATTGCTTCCAAAGTATTCGTTAATATATTTTTACAGCTTTTTTAGAATTACTTCTGAATAACATCCAAAAAATCACTTAAGTATTGCTCCTAAAGCATACTTGCTCTAAAAATTACTCTAAAAAGTTATTTTGGTGTCATTAGCTATTTCAAAACAGATGATCGTGGTGTCGATTCTTGGAGGGACCAATAAATTTTAAATTTTTATTTTTTTATTATTTATAACACTGCTCTACAAAAAAAGGTGAATGTTATTGCAATGGTTTTGGTATAATTAGGGGGTTGATTTTGAATCTGCAACCAGTTTGTTCAAATTGACTCTAGGTTTCGCTCAATTCGCGATTTCAATTTTTCAGTCGATTTTGTCAATAAAAAATTTAAAATTTAGTAACTATAGCTTCGGAAAGAAAACTCTTTACACAGTTTAAGGCTAATTCCGTACCTTATCTTTCAAACCAAATGTGTATCTATATCCCGATAACTTTTCTAAATATAGTCGCTGAAAGTCAAAATTTAAAAATTTTTTAAGGTTTTTTAAAAAAAAAAATTAAATTTAAGACGAAGTGTGAATTTAAATATCAAAGCCAATTTGGGAAGAAAAAGGTCCAAAAATTTATATATATGTCATATGGCATTAACAAATAATGTGCAGTTTTAGAGCCTTTTGTAATTAAAACTAGACTTTAAATGAACAAAAAAATATTTTACTGTACTAAAAATCTACTGTACTATTACAGATTTTTTTTTCTAAAAACATGAGGTTTCATTCACTATTGATTTTTTTGCGATATTATTACGATTTGAAAAGTTTATATTTAAATTACAATATTATCGTACACACTCGAGTAAAAAAGCATATATAAAATTATATGTGAATGGATATATCTGCAATATGTAACTGGATATAATTTCATCCGAAAAATGGTTATATTAAATTGTATCAAATCGGATATAATTGTATTTACAAGGATACAAAGTTAAATGAAATGATAAACTTATATCCGAAATTTGTCCCGATCAAATTGGATTAAATTTAAATGATAAAAAAACTTTTTATTGGAGGGTAGCAGGATTTCGGGTCCTACACACTCAGGGGTATGATGAAAATCGAAAAAGAAAACTAACAGTTTTTCAATCTAGAATAATTAGTTTCGCGAAAATCAAATTGGCTCAAATTATTATTTATCGCTTTTTTTGACGCCGGACATATAAATTAGGAAATAAAAAATAATTGGTATTGTACAGATCGTAAAATATTTACCATTGAAAATCAGATCGTTTTCGTTTTCTATATTTATCACATGCCTGACTATCAGCCAGGGCTGCTGTTGATAATGAGTAACTATTAAAGACATTAATGTATACATCCGTTATTCTTTAAAGACTAGGTAATTTTTTATGAAATATGGTAATTTTATTTGGACTTAGACATTTTTTTTAAATGTGTTAAGCTTTTTTGTATTTTAAATAAAATTTTAATGGCTAGCCCGGCAATGCACTTCTTTTTTGTTGGAGGCTCATAGTTCACGATTTATGGAGCCGAAGATGATCTACAACAATATCCAATGGTTATTTCTCCACTCAAAACTTATCGGACCAGAATAAAATATATATATCGTTGGAAAGGTACTTGAAATTCCTTTTCAATGATGTGCAACATGCCTAGATTTATTAACCCATTACGAGCCGGGCCATGATTTTAAGTAAAAAAAGCTCAGAAAATATTAATTTAATGAAAAAATTTAGTAAAACATATAAAAAAATTGTTTTTGATCAAATATTATATTAATCTTGAATATATTAGTTAATATCGAACTTGGGTCTGATATTAACTAATATATCGTCGGCTTGCCTACACGAAGTGCTGTTTTTGGTTTTAACAGGTTTGAGCGAAAAAACTGATTTATATTATCCTTTTAAGATATTTTATTGATATCATATGCCCTAATGATTCACGACCTTATTTACTACAATCATTATTAAGGCATGATGATGTCAATGAAATATATTAAAAGGATAATATAAATCAGTTTTTCGCCCTCCTGAAAGCCTGTTAAAGAACACATAACACTACTTGCAGGCAAGCCGACGATATTGTTATAAAAAATAAAATTATAAATACATTTCGTATCTATTTATATGTATATAAAATTTTGAACGGTTTTATGAATAATATATTCCTACGTATACAATTTGCAATAAAGCAAATACTGATATATGATTTAATATGATTACATATGAGAAAATTTCTAAAAAAATTTCTAATATATCATCATATAATATATGATAATATATTCTGCTAATTCTTCTGCTAAACCCTCCTCGGGTGTGCTGGCTGGAAACGGGTACCAGGTGGTACACGGCTAAGGTTAGGGTTTTGATCATAGTGGGACAATGTAAGGTCTATTTTCTGCATTACTGAAATGGACTCTGACTATAGGTGGAAGGTAACCGTGGTTCAATATCGGTCCGAGTGTCTGTTTTCTCATATTGAGCGGCTTGGGACGCTCCCTGTTCTCGTGGTTTCCTCCAATCCAGGCGCGTCTGTTTCCCATAGTGGGCGGCTTCCTGGTCCGCGTCTGTTTTACCTAGTAGGTCGGCGGTAGAATGAAAATTTTTAACGATGTTTGGTGAGAAATAACATGGCAGAACAAAACAAAAAAGAAGAAATCCGGGCGGTAATATACGCCCAAACGTCGGTGTTAGCAGTGACTGCGACCACCGGCGGGCACGGTGGGTCTCCTCTGCGTGTCGCCAGCAGTCACACAATGGATATGGCAACGGACACGGCAACGGCAAATCCACAACAGGGGTCATGTCTCTTCAGACAGGAGGCCATGGAGGTGCCCTCGGACAGTGACACTACCGACCAACTATTGGGTTTGGAGGAACTCTTCTTATACCAGACGGATGAGGAGGATATTCGTATGATATCCTTCCAGCCGCTGGTCAGTGAGTCCAACAATCCCAAGAAAATGGTCGTTGGAGGCACCGAAGAGAGCAAATCCACTGGCAGTCCTCTGTCGGAGGATGACTCGAAAAGGGTGGCAGGCTACAAGCGCTCTATTCGGTATTTGAAGCAGTTGGCTCGTCGAGATCCAGCTGCTTTAACTGCCAGAGAAAAGCGATTGAGGCGAAAACATGAATTCCATGTGCGGAAGTATGAATCCATGGCGAAGAATACTTCCGTAGTAGAATCCAGGCCACCCACGAAGGCACAAGATCAGAGCATAGCCATGGGAAGACCGCATATAACCGGATCCCATGGCCACTCTGAGGCGCGGCGAACGGACTCCAAGGTTCCTGTGGAGTCCGGGAAGCGTTCCACCTACCAAACCACCTACCGTCCACATCACGTGGCAATGTTGGGGGTACGAAGTTTGGCGGTGATCATGGCGACAAAGCCTGACGGCGGAAAATCCGAGGTGCGGGCCGTACCATCCTCATCAAAAGGAAGTACGGTGATCTCCAAGGACAAAGCCTGTATGTCCGGTGGAAAGCGACAGAGGTCAGGTGAGACGCAGGTGTCAGAGGGTAAGCGGTTGAAACCATCGGCTAGCTTTCCATCTGCACCTGAGCTACAAGTAGCCATTGTGGACCGAAGTCATCCTGAAGGTAGGATGGCAACGGACAGATGGCTAGTGTTGGAGGAACGCATACTAAGGGCACTAGTTGACACACTCGCACACAGTGAAGATGATTCTTTCACTGCGTTCGATGGCGCCAAGTGGCAGAAAGGTGTCAAGATAGTGGGTTGTGGCAATGAGAAAGCGCTGAACTTTCTCAAAAGCACAATACAGGATCTTGACCAGCTTTGGTATGAATGCCGATATCGTTCCCATTGATCAGGTCCCTTTTCAGACGACCGTGAAGGTGTGGGTTCCTCCTCCAGTGATAGAGGATGAAGCCATACTGACACTGTTGAAACTTCAAAATAAGGGACTTGGTTCAGATGATTAGAGAATCATCAGGGGACGAGCGAGGGACAAAGGAAAGGACCTCTGGCTAAAAGTCGGTTCGGAGTCCTTGCGCCTCCTGCGCCTCTCCAAAGGATCGGTGAAGTTTGGGTTGAACCATTTTAACCATCTGATTCTACCTAAGGAAGACACCAGCAATGCGTCCTAGATGAATCAAGGTGGTGCAGATAAATCTGCATCACTGCGAGGCAGCGACTGATGAACTGCTGCGTTTCATGGAGGCGGAGAACATGGACGTGGCCCTGATCCTTGGCTTTCTGGCAACACGGTTCGGGGACTTGGGTCACGTAACTTCATGCTTCTCTCTCCGCTATATAAAGGTAAGATTAGAAGCTGTATATTGTATAGGAAGGGCATTAATCTTTTTCTTATGTCTCATTACAGCAATGAAGACCTAACGGGTGCGGCAATTGAACGGAAGGGCATGCCCACTCTGTTCCTTGCCTCGGTGTATCTACCGTATGAGGAAGATAACCCTCCATCACAGGCCGTCTGTAATCTGGTCGAGATGGGCATGACCAAGGGCCGTGATCTAGTGATGGGGGGTGATGCCAATGCATCAATAACCGGGGTGAGTCACTGTTTGATTACCTACTGTCCACTAATTTGATTATATGTAATAGGGGCAATAGGCCGAAATTCTATAATAGGATTAGGGAAGAGGTTATTGACATAACCATGGTATCGAATACTAACTCTGTTGAAGTCCAAGACTGTAGAGTTTCACAGGAATGTTCATTCTCTGATCATTATAGGATTCTCTTCAGCGTTGATCTTTCTGTTAGGGAAATGATTTTATATAGGAATCCTAGGAAGACAAACTGGGCTAAATTTCGTAGTCTTGTTCAGACCATACCGGGCCCAGAGCGGGACACCCCGGTCAGTGTGCGAAACGTGGAAGGTTCAGTTCGTCTATTGACGGATAATCTTAGGGAAGCGTTTCTGAACTCGTGTCCTGAGCGCTTGCCACCGAGGAAAATTCACCAACCATGGTGGACTCCGGAGCTTAAGACAATTAGGACGGAGAGCAGGAAACTTTTCAATAGGGCGAAGAAGGATAACAGATCTGAGGACTGGGAGCGGTACCGTCTCAGTTTTAATGCCTTCATGGGGGCGACACGAAGGGCAATCGTGGTCTAGGTTCTGTGGGGAAGTGGAGGGCACTACGGAGGCAGCGAGGCTTCGTAAGGTTCTTTCTAAGGCACCCAGTGCACCAGGATCCCTTATGAGGCCTGATGGTTCTTTCACGGAGGGTAATAGGGAAACCATTGAGCTCCTGATGGAGACTCACTTTCCGGGTTGCAGAGAGGATGTGATGTCCAATGTCCCGTTGGACGCACTCTCATCGATAGGTGAGCACATCTGGTCAATGGTAGACGAACGCAAAATTGCTTGGGCGATACGGTCTTTTAAGCCCTACAAATCAGCAGGGCCGGATGGTATTTTCCCGGCACTTTTGCGGGAGTTCCTGGACATTATCGTGCCATGGCTGCTGCGTATTTTTACTGGTAGTCTGGCATATTTTTACCCTCTGGGTGGAGAGAGGTCAGGGTGGTCTTCATCCCGAAAGCGGGGATGATAAACCACAGCACCGCCAGGGACTACAGGCCTATTAGTCTTTCGTCGTTTTTATTGAAAACGCTGGAGAGACTGGTAGATGTTCATGTGAGGAGCATCCTCTCTGCAGACAATTTCATCAGAGCCCAACACGCATACCTCAAGGGGAGGTCGGTGGAAACGGCTCTGAGTGAGGTTGTCGGCACAATTGAGGACGCTCTTCACGACCGTGAGTATGTGTTGGCGTCCTTCCTGGATGTGGAAGGAGCTTTCAACAACGTGAGTATATCATCGATCATTAGTGCCTTGGAGGGTATTGGCACTGACCCCCAGATAACCCTGTGGACGGGAAATATGCTCAGGAGCAGGGCTATAAACTCGGACATAGGCGGTGATGGGGCGCGGAAGGTGGTCACAAGGGGGGGTCATTTCTCCTCTTCTGTGGAATCTTGTGATCAATGGAATCCTTGACTCATTGGAGAGAACGGGGACGAAGGCGAACGGCGAACTGGACCTTCGAAATCTCTCGGGCGATTGTAGCGTATTCCAGGCGAAAGTGTATGCAATTGACGTGGCCGCACGGATGATAATGGAACGGGATTTGGATCCATCATCCATTAGCATCTTTGCGGACAGTCTTGCTGCTTTGAAAGCCCTGGAATCCGATACTGTCAGATCGGGGTGTGTGCGGCACTGTATTGAATCCCTCGACCGTATTCGTCGGCACTCGGTAAGGCTGGCGTGGGTCCCTGAACACGCTGGGGTTGCGGGGAACGAGCTGGCTGACGAGTGTGCGAGGAATGGCTCCGAGTCGGTCGGGGACCCTGTACAGACGGAGGTCCTGGTTCCTCTGGTGGATCTATTCGGTGTGATAGGGGATATATCGGATAGGGAGACGAGGGCAAGGTGGACAACCTTGACCAATTGTAGGATATCTCGGACCCTATGGCCACTGCCTGATCCGGGGAGGACAAAGATTCTTCTTGGTTTTGGTAAGCGGACGATCGGAATGCTGGTAGGAGTCGTAACGGGATACTGCGCGATTGGCCGTACGGCTGTGCGTTGGGGTTACACCCAGGCGGACTACTGCAGGGGCTGTGGGGACGATGAGGAGGAGGAGACAGTGCATCATCTGCTTTGCGAATGTCCCGGACTGAAGGAGCGGCGACTCAGATATCTGGGATGAAGGTTCTTCGACGACCTGGACAGTCTACGCGATGTTTCCCTGTCTGGTCTTGCGAATTTTTTGAGGGGATCGGAATGGTTTTAGATTTCTTCGAGTCGTGGTATTTCTCTCCATGTGGATGAGGGGGAGTTTAAAAGAATCGCAATGGGCCTTATGGCCTCCGAGTGAACTCGCCGTTCTGGCGGGCCCCCATTCAACCTAAACCTAAATCATATAAAAACATATAAGGTCGCATACAATATTTTATATTATCATATATTTTAATATTAAAAAATATATGTTATATATGGGTGATATCAAAAAATGTGATAAAAACCGTGTAACCAGCTAATTTCTAATGCATGGATTACATTTGAGTTATATATTGCAATATATATCAGAGCATTGTCACCAGTTTTACAAAATTTATAACAATCTGACCAATTTTTGGTTAATACATAAAATTTGTGACCAATTTTATAGGCCAAATGTAAACTCCATAACAAGTAACTCATAAGGTTTTTTAACTTTAATAGCTTATATTGTAATAACCAATAAAGCGAAACACTAACTCTAAGAATTTTTATGAAGAGGAAAAGTGCCGTTTTTAACAAAAATTAATACATTTTGCAAACTTTTTCGTATATCTTCGCTATCACGAATTCAACTCTGTAACGATTTTTCGTCATAATTTTTTATAAAAATGCATATACCAGAATTTTGGAGTTATCTATTATTTATATTGCGAAAAGTATAATGTTATTTATACTCAAATGATCGTTGGACTGTAAGTAATCATCCAGTGTAACAGACTTGAAGCTTTTCTGCAGCATGTAACATTCTCGAGATGAAAAAGGATGTCTTTAATAAGATTTGAAAAAATGTTGTAAACTCCGTTCCTAATTTTTACAGCAAACTATTTAACGAGTAAGAAAAACAATGTCATATTTGGATTCACCTTGTAGGCATCATGCCATTTTGTTTCGGAAAAAATACTGACAAAGCGTTTCTGAAAGAAAACCAAAAAAGTAACCAAATGTAAACTCCGTAACCACAATTGTTTGCATCAGGTTTCATTCAAATAAATGTAGATAAATGTTTAAAGTATTTTAAAATAACCATAAACAGAGGTGATTCAACTAATATTTATGCGTCAAAAGACGATTAAACTAATAATTTTGCGTCAAATCAAAAAAAGTTATCAGTTTTTTTACCCTAAGCTGCTGGAGCGAAAAACGATTGATTTTGCATTTCATTGGTTTTGAATCGATATTTGGAGTCATTACTGACATTAGTTTGACAAATTCACACAATTTAAGAATTTTTTGATCGCGAAATGTTATGTTTTTGATATATTATTTTGTAACTGCGCAATCCAACTGTTTGGATTTTAAAAAATTTTATATTTTTGAAAAGCATTTAAAAGGAAAGCATAAAGTGCAATTTTAGTGGTAAATTTTTGAATGGTGAAAAGGTCGAATACATATTTGTTGTATTCGAGGGAGGTAAACTTCTTATAGGATGTATCTACAGACCGTACAAAAGTATTGATATAACCTCTTCTGTAAACGAGCTTGATAAGCTAGCAGTCAACTATAGCGATATGGTAATTGCTGGTGATTTTAATTGTAATATTTTAGTTGACTCCTATGTAACTGATAACATGTTATCTATCATCTATAAATCAATCCATGCCCACTCATTTCACATTTAGATCTAGTACTTTACTTGATATATTTTTTGTCAACGACATCTCTAAAGTATTGCTCTATGACCAGATATCTGCACCCTGTTTTTCAAAACACGATTTAATTTATACAACTTACGACTTTGTGTTACACCATGAACCACAAACTTTCAGTTACCGTGATTTTAAAAGTATTGACTACATATTATTATAAGAAAATATTTCCCTGATTAATTGGAATGCCTTGTGCCATATGATATCAGTCGATGAACAGTTGTATTTTTTGGAACACAACATTTTGTATTTATATAACCTCACTGTACCAATCAGAACCAAAACGATAAAAGTAAACACTAGGTCGTAGTTCACACCTGCAATTAAACTTCTAATAAAACGGAGGGATCAATCGTACTCTCGGTGGAAGAAATTTAAGATACAGGCATTGAAAGACGAATACCGTAATTTAAGAAGAGAGGTAACTCGTCAAATTAAAAAAGCTAAATCTGCTTACTATGCTTAACGTTTTGAATCTGCAATCAATAGCAAACAAACTTGGAAAACCATTCGTGAGATTGGAATTGGTTGTAAAATTAATAAAACCACTAGTAAATTTAGTCCTGATGAATTAAATAAGGCATTTACAGATTTTTCTATGGCTGAGCATCAACATCCAGGTAATAACTTTATTGATGACTATCAAATTCGAGATTTCGACCAACAGTTTGAATTCCGCTGTATCAGCAATGTGGAGGTACTATTTACTCTTAAGTCTATAAAATCGAACGCCATTCGATATGATAACATCAACCCTAAATTCATAAAGATCCTACTCCCATATATTTTGCCATTTATTACTTATCTGTTCAATACCATCCTTACGACTAGCATTTTTCCGAAGAAATGGAAACACGCAAAAGTTATACCAGTGACAAAAACAAATTCAGAGTTTAGACCTATTGCTATATTGCCCTTCCTCTCTAAAGTTCTTGAAAGAGTTATGCATGACCAGATCGGTGCCTACCTAGACGGGTTCCAGCTATTGACAGATAAACAATCTGGTTTCAGAAAAAAGCACAGCTGCATTACTGCCTTGGTAAATGTAACGGAGGAAATTCGTCGGGAGATTGATATGAATAATATTAGTTTTCTAGTTCTACTTGATCATTCGAAGGCATTCGACACTGTAGATCACAATATTCTCTGTTTGAAACTAAAACAGCTGTTTAGTTTTTCAAACTACTCAACTAAACTCGTTGAATCTTATCTAAATAGTAGAATACAATCTGTTTTCATGGATGATATATATTCTGAACCCCGACTAGTCGCCAGAGTTGTACCGCAAGGCTCAATACTGGGTCCGCTGCTATTCTCAATGTATGCAAATGACCTACCTCTACATATAGCTCATTGTGCAATACACATGTATGCTGACGACGTTCAACTCTATCTGAGCAGTTCTATAAAATCCATCAATGAAAACGTAACAAAACTCAAAGATGATTTAAATAATATTTACAACTGGGCCTCTGCAAATGGACTGTGCTTGAACCCCCACAAATCCAAATGTCTCGTCATACACAAGAAGTCATTACGTCGTAATTTAAATTTTGATATAATGCTAAATAATCAGAAAATTGAAATTGTGTCTTCTTCAAGGAACCTGGGTGTAACATTTAGCAATACACTGAGCTGGAATGATCATGTAAACAGTGCAATAGGAAAAACGTATGGCATGCTTCGAACACTGTGGGCAACTCAATATTGTACGCCGTTGAATATAAGAATAACACTTGCTAAAACATATCTAATGCCAGTTCTGTTATATGGATGTGAGCTTTTTGCTCAATGCGATTCTGCTAGCGCTAGAAGAATGAACGTGGTCTACAACAATATCTTAAGGTATGTGTTTGGGCTTCGTAAACGTGATTCAACTTTGCTTCACTCGATATGACTTTATGGATTTTCTTTTGAAAACATTTTGAAAACCAGAGTTCTAATTTTTCTGCACAAAATAATATATTTGAAAGAATCAAAATACCTGTTTGACCACCTAACCTTTGCAAGATCGGAACGAGGTAAAAAGTTGATACCAATCCGATATCGTAGCCTAATCTCGAAATGGCAGTTTTACTATTTTGCTGTACATCTCTGGAACTTTCTTCCAAATCGTATTCAGACCATTAGCAACGCAACACTTTTCAAAAAGGAATTAGCTAAATTTTTTCATAATTCAAATTTTTATTCTATTTTTTTCTTCCAAATTTTATTTGATATTTCATTATAATTTTATTATATAAATTCAATATGTGTTTTTTTTTTATTTTAATTATTGTCACTTTTATTTTTAATTTAATTTTAATTTATTATTTAATATATTTAATATGTTTATTTATTTAATCACTTAGTAAACTATTTCTACTGATTCCCATGCTATAATTAAAAAGACGTAAGTCTTGTTGCAAAAAAAAAAAAAAAACAAGGACCAAAAATACAAAATTAAAAAAAATGAGTTTGTCGAGAAATAATTGTAAAAGGAGTCCGAAGGCATTATTTAAATATAAAATTTTAAAATCGCAATAATTTCGCAAAAAACTAATAGCGAATGAAATCTGATGTTTTACGAAAAAAAAATTTGTAATAGTACAATAGATTTTTAGTACAGTAAAATATTTTTTTGTACATTTTAATTCTAAATTTAATTACAAAAAATTTTTTTTAATAACCTTAAACAATTTTGAAATTTTGAATTTCAGTGACTATATTGGGAAAAGATATTGATACACACTTAAGTTTGAAAAATAGGCCACGGAATTAGGCTTCAACTGTGTGAAGCAGTTTCTTTCCGAAGCTATAGTTACTAAATTATAAATTTTTTATTGAGAAAATCGGCTGAAAAATTTAAAAAATTTAAATTGCGAATTGCGCCAATTTGACCAAACCGGTAGCAGATTCCAAATCAGCATCCCCTGATTATCCTAAAACCACTGAAAAGTTGTGCAACTAAACATATTGTCATATTTTGTAGAGCTGTGTAATTAATTTGTTTAAATTCAATATTTTTTTAATTTTTAAAAATATATAAAACAAAAATGATGGAAAAGAGCTGAAAACAATACTGAATCGCAGTGCACTTTTTGCACTTGTTTAAAAGTACTTGTATCGAAGAGAATAAATCACAATATCTCGCAATGACAAAGTGGTGTTTTATGCCAGTCATCTTTCATATCAAAGAATAGCTCAGCGGTAGAGACAAAATCGATACCCTGTGGCGGCAATAAAAAACTTTTGTAAAATAAAAAAAAAATTCTTTTTACGAAGAATTTTTTTTCTAATTTTTAATTGTTGAAAAAGAGCTTACTTTGTGGCTTAAAAAAATCCGTCATTACGTGCCTTTGCCCACCATCATTGGCTTTTCTTTAACCCTTAAATGCATGGTGTAACCATTTGGCAACCTACCAGTTTTTTAATAAAAACAAACCAACTTGATGCACAAAATTGCATTTTTGGGCATTGGGACCCCTTCTGTACAAAGTGTTCTTATAGTTTAGCTCCGATTTATTAAACAGTTATAGGAAAAATCTTGTTTTTGCTTCGTATGTTTGTGAAAAATCTAAAACACGCGTTTTTTTTATAAAAAGTGTAAAATTCAAAAAGTTTTCTATCCTTATTCTTATCGGGACATACATTAATTGAATTAAATGTATTAAATATGCTAAAATCCCAAACGTATTTTACAAACTGTGAAAAATAATCTGTTGGAGGCATGTTCCTATTCGGATTTCATTTTTGCCTAAGGAATTCGACAGGGGACGATGTTTTTAGAACTTCTGGAAATATTTGTTAAGTTAAATTACAAACTCATTGAGAATTTCTTGTTCTCGTCTAGGAGCGTTATTAAACATTCAAAATATCAAAGAAAAAACAACAACAAAGAATTTACCACAACTTGTTTTTAAATAAAATTAATTTTGGCGACAATAAATGTATAATTCATAGTTTATATATTTTTTTTTCATCCACGTTAAAATAATCACAATTTAGCTATTTGGCAAAAAAAAAACATATTTTTCAATAAAATTCACCTTTTTTAAATAATTTTTTTTTTGTATTTCCTTGAAATATACACGGCTTTAGAAATCATATATAAAAAAATTGTTAAAATTGAAGAGATCATGCATTTAAGGGTTAAAGACTGCGTGCAGACCTTGCATCTTTGGATGTAGTTTGTAACTTTTTGTTATGCGATATAGTAAAAAAAATAATTAAATAAAAATAAAATAATAAAAAATAAATAAAACTGCAAAAAAAAATATATACACAAATTTAACCCTCTAATGCCAAAGGCCGCCAAAAGGCGGTCTTCAGATTTTAAATAGTTTTTGGCTAAAAAACAATATTTTATTAAACAAGTTGTATTATACCTATCCATAGAAACCTTAATTACATACTTTTTTGACTTCAAACTTTTTTTGTATAAGGAACAGTTTTCTAGCGAGAAGCATCCCAGCAAAAAAAGAGATGCCGAAGCAGTAGAAAAAGCCCTACAATTGTTGATCTAGATGTACTTCTTTTTTAACATAAACACTAATGATTTTAACATTGAGTTGTCATAGGAGAGGAGTACTCCCACTTCAACATTTTTTCAGTACTTTTTGAACGAGTGCAATTCTTTGATATGAAAGATGACTGGCATAAAAACACCACTTTGTTACTGCGAGATATTTTTCCTTATTCTCTTCAATAAAAGTACTTATTAAACAAGTGTAAAAGGTGCACTCCTATTCAATATTGTTTCCAGTACTATTTTTAGAGGTGCATAATAAGCAATTTCTCATTATTTTTTTTACATATATACCTACATATTTTTAAAAGTTTTAAAATTAAATAAATATTGAATTTAAACAAATTAATTATAAATATTAAACAAAAATTAATAAAATAAAAAAAAATTAAAAAATGACAAAAAAATATTGGTCCCGCCGGGAATCATACCCGCGACCGTCTCTTTGGAAATGCCAAATGACTCCAAAATCACTTTTAACGATCACTTTTAGAGCAATTACTCTTTAGAAGCAATACTTAAGTGATTTTTGGGATGTGGTTCAGAAGTAATTTTAAAAAAGCTTTAAAAATGTAATAACGGATACTTGGGAAGCAATGAAAGAAGTGATTTTTTTGAAGTTGTTCAGAATAACTTCTAAAAAAGCATTAAAAATACACTAAGGGATACTTGTGAAGCATTGAAAGAAGTAGTTTGTAAAGCACTACTAGAATTTTTTTTTGCTGGGATGTAAAATGAAAATTTAGTAAATTCGAAAAAATTAATATTTTAAAAAAGGAAAAAATTTTTGAAAAATCGCCAAAAATACATTTACGATCTGGTGTACATTATCGATAATAACGAAGCTAGTTTAGAGTCTCTAACTGTAAAATCACCTAAAATTTTTTCTCCAGGGCTTACAGGATAACCGCAGGATACGTCTTACGAATATCTCTCTAACGGAAAAACTAGCCGACATATTTTTTTAAAACTAAGACCAGAGCATGTACTCAGAGAGAGAGCAAAACTACTTTAGTCAAAATCTATTGATGTTTAGTGCCACATTCGCCAAATTTCGTAATTTTCAAAAAGCGAAAATCGCCATAACTTCTGAAATAACAACAATTGATCAACAATTTTCTGTACATAATTTTATTTTACTGATAGTTTTATTTATAGCAAAAACCGAAATTATTTGACTGCTGGGTTTCTAGATACGTCTTCAACCTTTGTTGTGCTATATCGGCTAAATAAAGCGATAAATTAAGATATTAATATTTTTTCCATAGTAGATTTTCAACGCCATTTCTATAGTTTAAATATTATCGTAATCAAAAAATTGAGCATTAGAGTGGTAACGCTTACTTATATTACTTGAGACTAAAGCCCCAATTAAGTATCGTAAAAAAGTAACGTAGCACTCTTATAATGAATAAAAAGAGTATAAAAAATAAAAATATTGTTTTTTTATCTTTTTCTTTTGCAAAGAATTAAATGTCAAGTAATAAAATAGAAAATTTCTATTTTTAATAGATCTTTTTTACGATTTTACTTGACAACAGTTTCAATGCATAGAAAAAAGACAAAAATATTTTATATATTATTTTACGATTAGACTAAATAGGAAATTTTCGAAGGTAAAAAGATTTTTTTTGCCTATATGACCAACAAAGGGAGAATAAAAGCGGTGAAAGCAAACAGCCCTGTTTTACACCAGATATTGTGTTAAATGGTTCAGAAAGTTCAGTTCCGTTTCAAACCGATGATTAAGTGTTCGAATATATTTTTTCTAGGACATAAACCATTTCCGTAGACACTCCAAGAGCATGTAGTTTATATATGAGGGATTGACGACTTTATCAAATGTAAGGCTGCATTTGATAAAGTTTCTATGAAAGAATCTATGAAAAAGGCGTCTTTACATCTTTTACATTAAAGTTACATCTTTTGATGAAACTTTAAATGCACAATTGCTGCTAGGTTGTAAATATTGTATATTGTTGAGTAAACCTTTCTAAAACCTGCTTGGTATTCAGTTATAATTTGGTTTTCTTTCGTCCGCGTATAGAGCCCCTCACACCCAGAAAACAGATTCGCTGTGGTAACTGAATTTGTTGCCAATCGAAGTGTGGCGGTTATGACAACTATTATCAAATTTAATGCTTTATTCGATTGGCATTGCTTAAAGATTCGGTTATGAAATTTTATACTTTCAGTTGTGAATACTGACTTCAACTGAGCATAGTTCAGTACTTTCAACTGAATTTTAAAATATCCTACACCATATCCAATTAAAATATTAAATTTATTTTTTAATACAAATATAATTTAAATAAAATACGAGTACATAAATATTTTAATTTTCAAAAAGCAACAAAATATACATTTTTTAAGAAAAATATACTTTAAAACTTATAGTATGCTCTCAAAGAAGGGTTCCCTCTGGATTCTAAGGGGTTTTCCACAGAAATATGATTACCTCGGAATATTCTTTTAGATATAGATAGGGTTTTCGGCAAACTTTTCAAGAAAAAGTCTTTTCCTTTATAAAAAGTTATCATTGTTTGTAAAAAAAACTAACAGACCATTATGATCTTATTGAAAATCTTAACAGTAAATTAAATGCTACAGAAACATTCCCTAAAATATCCGTACCTTCCAAAAAAAACTTGTCCGTTACAAGCTCTGTGTTATATGTGATATACCAAGGGTCAATTTATCGCTTCTAATATAAAGCCAAATAAAAGTAAGCAGACTGGTCCCGATACAGATCTTAAAGATAGTGGGGAATGATTTAAATTCTACGGACTTCCTTCCAGTTATGTAACTTTCATTAATACAAGTTTTATCAGAAAAAAATTAATGCGGCTGCTGGGTTTTTACATTATAAATAAAAAAAATTACCTATATGTTATATAAGCATTCCTATATCCGCATTCAAAATTCCACAAGAGGATATTTATCTACTTGGATTATCATGTGGAAAATTTGGTAAAACAAAGCTGGAACACAATTCATTAAAATTATTTTCGTGGCTTATAAAAATTTCTACTTACACGGAGGAAAAAGTCGTTTTTGTATATGTTTGGAGGTAATCAATGTATGTTTACAAACTACCATATATGTATTTGCAGTTATGTTGTTTTTATAGTTATGTTGTTTTTATAGTTACTATATATATATTTCCCGGTAATAATTATATTTGTGGATACAATTAACATATATTTGGAAAAACGGCGAATTTCCATTCTTGATACATATAAAGTTGTATGTAGCCATTATAATAATATATAATAATCGTTTGGTTTAGCTAGACTGCATCTAGTCAGAAAATTTAGTGATATTTTTCCTTTATTTATTAATTTTATTGTGAAAGATGTGAAAAAATAAAGTAAATTAGCATAAATAAAACATAAAATTGTGTTAAAAAGAAAAAATATTTAATTGTGTATATTAAAATATTAACTTATTATAAGAGTTTTTAATTAATATTTGTTAATAAAAATAAATAAAAAATAAATGAAGAGATTGTAGTTATTGTTTTTCAATGAATGTATTAGATGTAAAATTCAATGTGATTTATAATATATTTAGTTATTAAATAATCGCCAAACAGTAGATGTATTAATTTAACTTTTTATGTTTTTCCATTAAAATATATAGAAATTTGGAGAGTAGAATAAATACGCATATTGTTTGGCATAAATTAATAATTGCTTTATAACTAAATATATTATTTATATATAGTATTTGCATGGAAACATAATTTGTCTATAACACACATATTATATGTTTGCTGCCAAACATATAATATTTGTCGATAGCGTCATTTCATTTCATCCAAACATTATATATTAACATAATATATTTGCTTACAAACATAATATATTTGCATGCAAATATATATTGTTTCTAGTAAAAACACGGCGAATATGTTTAACAAAATCTCCAAATATATATATATTACCAGCAAAAATATGTTTGGGACAGGCCGTTTTTTTTTCAGCGTGTACTGTTAAAATTTTGTTTGTTAATATGTTTAGTAGAGGTTTTTTGGTTTTTTAAATATAAAATTTTATTTTTTTAAATAGAAATTAATTTTTGTGATAATTTTGACAGAAATGCAAACAGATAAAACTTATTCGTTCGTAAAAACTTTTTGATTGCTAAAGCAACCAAATAATAGATGGTGTGATTATTGTATAGTATAAACCACAGTTGGATCTACCGAAACATTTACTAACCGTATTTTTAATTCAAAAGTAATTGCGATACCCAACAAATTGTTATAAAAAAATTACAATCTTTTTGAGAATATTTTAATTTGCATAAGAACCGAATGTTCTTTCTGATTACATAAATAATACACATTCAACTGAAATAGCTGTTCAATTACTAAAATATGGAATTTGCAACCGTTGGTTAACTGATCTTTTTTATGTGTGCACTTATTAATCCCATGCAATGCAATTCATAAAGAATATCCCTCCATAATTATCCGCCAAATTTGGAAATTTTTTAAATATTGGATATATTACACTCATATTAAAAGCTTTATCCACTTCCGTTTTATGAAAAAGATTATTGTAACATTTAGCCAATTCAACCAATAATTCCATAGGTGCATTTATAAAAAACTCGTAGGGTATCCTGTCTTCCCCTGGCGCTTTATTTAATTTTGGCTTTTTAAGAACATGCAATATTTCTGTTGTTGTTATATCTGAATCTAAAATGGAATTAGTATGATAAAGGGTTCTTCAATAAGAGCGCTACAAAAGTTTTTTTAAATAAAACAAAAACGGTTTTAGATATCAATGAAATTCTTTATTCCTGTGAAAGTACGTTCGATGCCATTATGTATGGCAATCGATCTCTTTTGCATGGCCACCACGGGCACGCTTGCAGAAATCCAGACGCTGAACCCAATTTTCGACGGTTTTCAAGCATAAATCGGCCGATATTCGTACGAAGTTCATCAATCGTCGCTGGCTTGTTGGCATAGACCATAGATTTGACGTAGCCCCACAGGAAATAGTCCAACGGCGTCAAATCGCACGACCGAGGCGGCCAATCGGCTGGACCATTTCATGAGATAACACGTTCTTCAAACTTGGTTTGCAATAAATTGATTGTGACATTCGCTGTGTGGCTTGTGGCGCCGTCCTTTTGGAACCACATGTCCTCCAAGTCCATATCATCCAATTGTGGCCAAAAATATTCGGTTATCATTGAACGGTAGCGATTCCCATTCACGGTAACGTGCCGGTCTTGATCATCAAGGAAGAAGTACGGCCCAATGACGACGCCGGCCCATAAACCGCACCAAACCGTAATTTTTTCGGGATGCAATGATGACTCATGGATAACGTGTGGATTGCTGTCTGACCAATAACGCATATTTTGTTTATTGACAAAGCCATTCATTATGACGACCATAAATTGGACGTAGCGCTCTTAACGTTGAGGCCACTGACTCCGAATGTCGGTAGTAAATTTTAATAATTTCGACTCGTTGTTGGCTCGTATATCTTTCCATCATGAAATGGCAAACCTTACTGAAGAGAAATGTCAAAAGAGCGGCAAGAAATATGGCGTCGTTTGCTGTCCCTGTTGAAGAACCCTTTATAATGGGGCATACATAGCGATATTAAATGTTTGCAGTGGATTCAATAAATTCATAAAATATGTTCTAAACTCTGATGACGATACCTGTGATAGTTCATGATTAGGTTGATTTCGTATCTCTC
This sequence comes from Leucophora obtusa, assembly GCA_949987735.1. Classification (NCBI taxonomy): domain Eukaryota; kingdom Metazoa; phylum Arthropoda; class Insecta; order Diptera; family Anthomyiidae; genus Leucophora; species Leucophora obtusa. The sequence continues at coordinate 52,472,970 of OX465296.1, forward strand.
TTGCAAGTTTCCACCAGGATTTACTATAACTTACATAGTTTATTTTTATTTCAAATTTTTTTTTAATTCTTTATTTTACTTCCCTCACAGATAGCTTTATAATTTGCATTTGCTTGTAGGCCATCGACCTTAAGTATCCCGTTTTAGTATTTACCCACCAGATCTCAATTCCTACAACCCAAATATACAACCCTAATGACAGAAAATTAAAGCTCGCTAAAAATCATTAAACTTTTGCTAAGGAAGTTTTTCGATAATTCCAGGAGAAAATTTTCGCCAAAAAATCTATATTCCTTTAGAAAAACGTGTAAGTCCACATAATGCAATCGATTTCGTGTACTTCACATTGTGAGTACTTACGATATGGGATACTTGTGTGTAACAATTGTATATGAAACTAAAAATATTTGAAATTTTTCAAAAATGTTGTCTAACTTACATGCTTGTGGCTTGTGGGCCATTACAATGCGGTCATACCCTGGGTAAAGTAAGCCAGCTTGTGTGTAGAGTTTGAAAGTACTCGGAGATACTTGTGTGTACTTACTAGAATCCCCGAGTGCAATTGTTATACACAAGTATCCCATATCGTAAGTACACACAATGTGAAGTACCCGAAATCGATTACATTGTGTGCACTTACACGTTTTTCTAAAGGGATATCACCCTTTAGATCCGACTGTAAATGCCGAAGATATAACAAAAAAAATACTTTATATTCCAAGGTGTACCGCCTTTTTGTTTGCCTGTAAGTTTATACGGTCTAGTGTGCAGGTTAAAGGTCATAATAAAGCTAATAAAAATATTCCCATTTAAATAAGTGCCCCCAGATTGAACACATGTAAGTACCACAGACTGACTGCAAACCCATTAAATTTACTTTCATTCAATATGTATGGATTTTTAGTTTGTTTTTCTTTCATAATGTTATCACAAACATTCATTCCAAATAATTCCTTTCGGTTTTTTTTCCTGTAGCGTTTTTTTTTTTTGCCTTTTTGTGATGTAATAAAAATTGTGAATTTAATATCATCAGTTGCGATTTATATGACATACATTGGAATCGTAAAACTGAGCCATTAAGTTCTGGAACAGCAGAGCCTTTTTAAAAAATAAAAATAGTAGTAAAGTAGTATACGATATGTGAGTTAAAACAAATTAAAACACAAGTAAAAACAGGGTCGGCAACCGATTCAAGAGGTTAGTCATAATGGATAACGTTATTTTAAAAGTATTTTGTTAGGGTATGTTAAAGTTATCGGTATTTTAAGTTACTTCATTAGTGATATTTTAGGGTTAGTCCTTTTTTTGAAATTTTTGAGAACTTTACAGACCGTAACCCTGTGAATTCTTAGGTCTGTTCCAAATACGTTACCACGGATAGATGAAACACACCTCATATGTGTGTGCATGCAAACAATGGCTCATATGAATAAAAAATAGACATTACTTATAGCGGGAAATACAGGGTTATTTAAGCAAATACTATTCTACCAGCCAATTGGTAAATTTGGAGTTAAAAGCCATTCCCAAAATAATTACTTCGAAGTAATTGCTAAGTTTTATTCATATAACCCAATAGCAATAGCTGTTCAATGAAAGCATTGTTGTGTAATTGTGAGCGTGCTGGACGGTTACACATAACGTTGTGGGTACGATCCCCAGCCACAGCGGCATCAATTTACAAAAAAAAATATGTAAAAATCTTCTTCGTCAACTGTACTACGATTCAACATCTCGTGCAATTACAGTGCTGCAGTATTTGAAGCCGTTCATTTTTCATCGCCTTTCATCTCTTCTCTATCCCATTTCTAAAGAAAGCAACACGTTAAGAAAGCAACACATTAATAAAAAATACTACCTCTGTTCCGAAAAAAGCTTAACATTTCTATTGATTTTTTTGTTCCAAAATACAAACATTTTACTAACCAAAGTGTTTTTATTAAAATAAAAGAAAATAAGTTATAATTAGAGTTTATGTGCCACTATTGTGGTTGAAAAAACAATAATGTATTGTAATAAAATTAATGAACAATATTTTGACAAGCTGTTGGTAATGTCTCTTCGCTGCATTTAATAGAAACCAGTTAAAAGCCCATCTCGGCGAAGACTTTCTTTACCCATACTACCATCTTTGTTAAGCATTATAGATTCCTTACATGATTGTAATGTCAAAAATACGTATCTGAATGCTGTTGATTTTTTCACACAAAATCAAAGAATTATTTTAATTCTAATTATCAAATTTGACATCGAATTAAAAATAAATTAAAAAAAAAAATAGGAAGCTGTCTACAAATTCAGAATCACTGATATGTCCTAACAACTATCCAAAAAAATTAGTTTTTTTTTAAAAACCTCCATGATTCCAGCAAAAATATAGAAATGTTAAACTCATTTCGGAACGGAGGTAGTATATATTTCTTAAGGATAAAGGTATTCTTTCAATAGGGTGTTTTAGTGTTACCGATATTTTAGATAATTTTGTAAGGTTATTTTAAAGCTAACGACATTTTGTGTGAGTTCGTTATTGGTATTTTAAAGTTGGCAGTAGTCATTTAAAAGTGTTCTAAGTAGTTATTGGTAGTTTAAGGTTAGTGGTTGCAAACCATGATTAAAAACAATTTATATCGGTCAAGCCCGGCCATTGAATACCCTACAACATTGACTGACTTGGATTATATTCCAGAAAGCGGATCAAATTCTGGGAAGGGACCTCATCTATATTATGCGCAGTAAAAATATCGTGTTTAAGGCAATTATAACATCATATTTGTATTAACTTCTTATTTATTACGAATATTTTTTTAAACTGAGTATGAGTCTTATTAAAGTAAATATCGAGAGCCTATATTCAAAATATGTCAACTTAAATTTGGTCAAAATGAGTTTCCGATGGCAAATAGCTCCCCTATGCAATGCCCATCTGTGATATAAATTTCAAAGCAAAAAGATAATTAGTTCTCGACTTATATCAATTTTTGTTATTATACTGTCTCAAATTACATTTTTTTTTTGGTGAAAATAAATGCTAACTCCCATAGTAAATTTCCAACTTTTTAAAAAAAATTAATTTATTATAATTCTACCTCACATCTTATTGCATTTGGCATGCTGAATACGAATCTCGAAAAGATTTTGATATCCAATGGCTTGTTTTCGGGATATGGTAATTTTTATCATATTAGTAAATAGCGGTTCCAAACAAAAAAAAATTGGTAATATCCATACATGTAACATCTAAAATATTTATCGGATTGAAATATTATGTATGGGCGATTATACTCAATGATATAAGCTTCCAAAAAAGCACATTTGGAGTGACACTGTTACAATACAGCGTGAGTTTGAGAGTGCCAAAGTTGACCACTTCGAGCCGATTTTTTTAATAAAAAATTTATAATTTAGTAACTATAGCCTCGGAAAGAAAACGCTTTACACAGTTCAAGCTTAATTCCGTGCCCTATTTTTCAAACTTAAGTGTGTATCAATAGCTCTGTTTCTTTACTTTTTGGGTAAAGTTCGGTAAAATGAGAGTAAACAAGAAATACTCTCCCGAAATAACAAAAATGCACAAAAGTAAACGAACGCGAAAAACCACATTTGAAGCCCGAAAAACAAATGTCAATAGATTTGTGCATTATAGTTCGTTTCGGTGAGCGCTCTTTCTAGTTCTTGTTCAATTTGTTGTAAAAATCTATATAGCTTTTCTAGTTAAATCCCTCTTTAAATCAAAAATTTAATAAAAATTTTCTTTTAAGGCATTTCTATTTACAAAAAGGAATACATAGTTTATTAAATTTGGAAAAGATTTAAATATTAAACAAAAGCTTCGATTTATTTACATATTTAACTCTTTAACACATTTAAAAAAGAGTCTTCACAAAATTGTCGGTAATTTTGTGGAGTTGTAAAATCACCGATAGGCTTTTGCAACTATTATACTAATTTTTGTAAATGATAAACATATTTTCTGAATGAATGAAATGATCGATTGAACTAAAAGAGCTATTAGTTGTGAACTAGGTCTTTGGTTCAAATCAGTGAAGAGTTCAATTGAACTAGTTGCACCCAACTGATGATATAACAGCTGATTAAAACAATTTACCCAAATTTACACGAAAAAAAGTCTGGGCTTTCTCGTGCAAGAAGAACAAGAATATTACTCTCTCATGACAGCTCTCATTTACCCAATTGTGTAGTAAGAAAACGCTTTTTGGTAAAATTGGGATCCCGCGGGATCCCAATGTTGAGTACCCGAACACAGCTAATATCTCAAAAACTTTTCTAAATATAGTCGCTCAAAGTCAAAATTTAAACAATTTAAAACAAGAAAAATTAAATATAAGGCGAAGTCCGATTCTAAATATAAACCAATTTGGAAAGAAAAAGTTCCAAAATTTATACATATGTATATAAATATGGCATGCAGTGCAGCCAGAACTTGGTTACCAAAAATGGCTAAAAATCTAGGAAAAAATCGCTAGAATAAATCTAAAAAATGGCTAAACAATTTTTAAGATGAATGCGGACATTTAAAAACGCACTTTTTGTAATTTTGAAGGATTTCTCAATAGCGAAGAATTTTTAAGATTTTTACCACCGAATATTATATTTTCATTTTGTCCGTTTTGCTCTATCTCGCTTAGTTTTCGATATTTGGGCCATTTTATTAAATGGAAAATTTTTAAATGAAGTTGTGTATAATTGATCTTCTAATTGGTAAATGAATGGTTCTTGTTCGATCAAATAGTATCACATTTTCTTTTTAGAATAATCAAATGTATTAAACCCTGTAATTTTGTAAATCATTAACGCCGAAATTAAAGCAAGAAAAATTAAAAAATATTTATTTTAGACAAACTACCCAGCAAAAATGTGGAAGCAGTAAAAACGATTACTGCTTCCTTACTGCTACTTTTCCCGCTTCTAAAAATGTATAGCTTCGTAAACAGCACTAATGAAAGGCATAAGTTGATTAATTGTTTACATCGCTTTTTGCTGTGCTTTTTAAAAAGGCATGTAATGAGCAATACATTTTGATTGTTTAAATATTTCTGCGGTTCTTTTATCAAAATTTTTTAAAATGCGGAAAAAAGTTATTTTAATGAAAATAAGAGGTTTTACTAAAAATAAGAGGCATTTTCTCTTCACGGAAAAATATGCAGGAATATTGTACTTTTGAGAAGGCATGATTTTAACTAGTTGAAAAGCTTTATAATATACACTTCCGAGAAGGCATGGATTATATATTAATAGAAAAACAGGTGGAAGAATATTCTAACTAAATATATGAAAAATAGGAGCAATAATTAAAAGCAGTGAATTCATGCCTTTTCGGATCTCGAAACAAGTGCTTTTACGCGAGTTATCTCGAACACAAATCAGGCGTGATATCATCAATAATGCAATCGCTTCACTGCTCAACTTTCCCTGACAAAATTGCTTCCAAGCAAACAGTAATTTCTGCTGGGTACTTGTTAGCTCTAAGTACCTACCCAGCAAATATGTGGAAGCAGTAAAAACGATTACTGCTTCCTTACTGCTACTTTTAGCTTCGTAAACAGCACTAATGAATGGCCTAAGTTGATTAATTGTTTATATCACTTTTTGCAGTTCTTTTCAAAAAGGCATGAAATGAGCAATAAGTTTTGATTGCTTAAATATTTTTGCGGTTTTTTTTTATCAAAATTTTTTAAAATGCGAAAAAAAAAGTTATTTTAATGAAAATAAGAGGTTTTACTTAAAATAAGAGGCATTTTCTCTTCACGGAAAAATATACAGGAATATTGTGCTTTTGAGAAGGCATGATTTTAAATAGTTGAAAAGCTTTATAATATGCACTTCCTAGAAGGCATGAATTATCGGCATTTTAAAAGAAAAACAGGAGCACTAATTAAAAGCGTTGAATTCATGCCTTTCCGGAACTCGAAACAAGTGCTTTCACGCGAGCTTTCTCGAACAAAAATCAGGCATGATATCATCAATAATGCAATCGCTTCACTGCTCAACTTTCCCTGACAAAACTGCTTCCAAGCAAGCAGTAAACAATTAATCAACTTAGGCCTTTCATTAGTGCTGTTTACGAAGCGGTAAAAGTAGCAGTAAGGAAGCAGTCATCATTTGTACTGCTTCCACATTTTTGCTGGGATTGTAATTACCGAAAATTTTTTACAATTTCTGAATTTTTGCTGTATTAAGAGATTCCCTACGGGGAACGAGGAGTCAATTGCCCTCCAAGGACCTATCCCGTGACCGGTCAACCGAAGGCATATTACTAAATTAGTACAAATATGAACCAAAGAGAATGAATTAATTTTCTAAGTATTTTCCGATTCGTTACTTTCACTGTTGCTTTTAAAAAACTTGACCAATACCGAAATAAAAAATTAAATTCGCGGCATATTTTTTAAAATATTTTTTTATTTATTTTATTCTTTTATTTATTTTGAACTTTATTTTTTTACGATTTGCTTATTTTAGCTCTTATTTTAAATTTTTATAATTTTTTGCTAAAAAATTTCAAGTTTTGTATTTTTAACATTTTTTAATGTTAAAGCTGTTTTAGTTTGAACAATTGGTATTTCATTTAATTTTCTTTTTAACTTAAGGGCAATTTTTTTAATTTTTATTTATATTATAAGAGTTTTTGAGGTAATTTTCTAATTTTTAATTTAATTATGGCCAACGCAAAAAACGAGTCAACTGCCATTAAAGGACCTATCCCATGACTGGTCAATCGGGGGCATACTGAAGGCATTTCCACTATATTTGTGTGTGTGTTTGTGTTGTTTTCTTTTCTATTTTTTTCTTTTCCATTTTTTTTTTATTTGCTTGTAGTGTTTGTTTTTTCTTTTTCTTTTTTATTTGAACAGAAACGAAAAATATATAACTACCCTACGGGGAATGAGGGGTCAATTGCCCTGAAAGTACCTATCCTGTGAGTGGTTAAAGCAAGACTTGTCACAGGATTGGTATAATTTACCATTGCTTTGGGTTAAGCAGTGACAATTATACTTAAAGGACTAGTCCCATGACTGGTGAAACGGTGGCATACTACTTAATCGTCCTCAAAGTACCTATCCCGTGACTAGTAAAAAGAGGGCATACCACTAAATTGCCCTCAAAGTACGTATCCCGTGACTGGTTAAAGAAGGACTTGCAGCAGGACTGGTATAATTTACTATTGCTGTGGGTTTAGCAGTGTCAATTATACTTAAAGGACTGGTCTCGTGACTGGTGAAATGATGACATACCACTGAATTGTCCTCAAAGTACCTATCCCGTGAGTGGTTAAATATGGTCTTGTCGCAGGACTGGTATAATTTATTATTTCTATGGGTTAAGCGCTGTCAATCATACTTAAAGGACTGACCCCAAGACTGGTGCAAAGAGGACATATCACTTAACTGGATAAGTGTGTTATAAAAACCCCCACAAGTAAGACTTTATTTTTTAAAGAGAAGCAACACTCAGGAAATTCTTCCTATTAATTAACGTGTTGCTTCCTTTGGAAAGGGGATAGAGAAGAAGTGAAAGGTGGTGAAAGTTGAAGGGCTTCAAATATGGCAACACGGTAATTGCGCGAGATGTTGAATTTTAGAACAGTTGTTGCGCGCCATCTGATGGTGAGTTGGCGAACTTTGTTGAAGCTTTTTAGTTCATAGCCCTGTTATATTATTTTACTTCGGTGGGGTAAAGTGCTATGAGAACACCTAAGGAGGACGCTGCGATATGTATGAGGGAAAGAAAAAACTCATATATATTACTATTTTTCATAAATTGATGTTGCCTTGGTTGGGGCTCGAACCCGCAAACTCACGTGTAACAGTCCAACGCGCTAATCATTACACCACAGCGACCACAATTGGTCGGTTTCCCAGTACACTGATAGAATTATCCTTCATGATGAACAATTTCGTAGAATAAATGTTGGGTTTTAATTTTTATTCAAAAAAATAAAAATAGTTTTTTCGACCTTTTTATTAATTAATTAGAAATTTATTAATTCAGTTCGAGGCCAATTTCCTTATTATGAATTAACCTAATAAGTACTAAAACTGCACTATTGCCACCACTTTCTAAAGAAAACTGAAGAAGGGGACTTGGAAAATCCCCGAAACGATCGTCTTTTCATTCCTGAAAGTGTTATAGAGGTTTCTGAAAGCAAAAACTCTGTGAAGTATTTGTTAGGAGAATATCCTGATGAAGAAAAATAGCAGTTTTTGAAAAAAGTACTTATGTTAATTCATAATAAGGAAATTGGCCACGAACTGAATTAATAAATTTCTAATTAATTTCGTATAATTTTTTTCGTAAGTTCAATGAAGAATTTTATGAAATCTTAAATGAAATGAAAACTTAAAAAATGTCCAGGAAGCGCAGAATGCGAGAGAACTAGTTCTAAGCACTTGGAGTTTTCTTTAAATTTTAGCATCAAGCCCCAAAAATTCCGTGTTAATACGTAATCTTTTGGAGGATTTTGCAGGAATTTTAGAATCGGTAAAATATATATATATGTATAAAATACATATATATATCTTATATCTTAAAAGAACATCTTAAAAAAGGAATATGTACTTCATATTGTATTTCTGTGAAAAAACATACCAAAATTCTTCAAAAAAAAAGAAAATTTTATATTTTAATTTATTGACAAATGAAAACATTTGTGCTTTTTATTACATAACAATTTTGTCAATGTTTTGCTATGACAATTTTACTTATAAATTTTAATTTTACAAAACCATAACAATTTCCATTCACCTCAGTTTTGTCACTGTTTTTGTCAGTTTTGTAATGGGACTCGTTCTGTATCAGTTCCTTTTAGGTTAGTTGGGTGACATGTCACAAAATATACAAAGTGTGACTCATTCTCTGACGGATCCTTTTGGGTTAGTTCGGTGACATGTCTCTTTAAGTGAGTTAGGCGACATGTCCTTTTTGGCTAGACCTGCGACATGTCGAAAAGAGTCTAATCTGTGGCAATACGTCATTTCCAATGACAACGCCATGTTAAAGTGATATGTCTCTTTCAAAGAAAAAGACCGATCAACGACCTGTCTCTGCCCCCTTGGGACCTATCCTGCGTGTCATCTGGGACCGGTCCCTTTTCCCGTAGGATACCATCAGCCAGCCATCACGCATAAGCAACATTAGCTCAGACGGTAGAGCGTTTGCCTTACAAGCAGGAGGTTGTGTTATCGAGCCCTACTTCGACGCCAAGTAGATTATTTTTAACTCTTAATTTTTTATTAGTTTATTTGAAAAGCTATTTTTAGACACACCACCTTACTGTCACAAGGTGTCTAAACTGTGGCAATTGGTCATTTCCAATGACAACGCCATGTTAAATTGATATGTCTCTTTCAAACAAAAAGACCGATCAACGACCGGTCTCCGCCCCCTTGGGACCTATCTTGCGTGTCATCTTGGACCGGTCCCTTTCCCCGTAGGGTTGCTTTAGTGTTTATGTATTATAACCCAGCAAAAAAATCCATTACAAAAAAGTTATTTTAAAAGCACTCCGAATAGCAACAACTGATTGTGAAGTAGTTACAATTTAGCTTTAACACTGAATTATTTTACACGTGATGTCCCATGTTGTCAGTAGTTCAACTTAAGCATTTTGTTAGTAATTTAAAAGTGATTACATGATGTTAATAAAAGTATGGTTTTTAGATACACATTTTCATCACATCAATACGAGTACATTTTGTTTGCATTTTTAGAGTGATTTAGAAGTACTCTTTATAATATATAATATAATAAATTTTTCAAAGTGATTTAAATGTGCTTTTTATAATGTCTGAAATAGCATATTTTAGAGGCAATTTTAATGTTTAGGCTTTACAGAGCCCATTTCTGAACCTATTGTGTAACAAAAGCTTCAATTTATTATTATTTGTAGGGCAATATTAAGGAAACACTTCTTTTGCATCTGAATCAATTCGATTAAATCAAAATCAGACAAAACCAATTTTTTTTTTTAATTTTTGTTCAACAGTTTTTTAAATAAGTTTGTAAATATGTTTACTTCAGTCGTTAAATTCGAAAAAGCTACGATATTGAATTAAATAAGATTAATACATTAAGACTGAATTTTTGGGATGTCAGTTAAACTTGGTTTAGTTAAACCGAAAACGAAAAATAAAATAGATTTTAGAAGCAGTATTCCAGTTATAAACTGCGTTAAACTAAGTTTAAAGATAATCTACATCCGAAAAGCTGGGCCTAAAAGTTATATGTTACCCCCTGATTGATAATTTTTTGTTATAACATTACTCAAGGAATTTTCAGAATATTAAAGCGTACTAGGAAACTATTTTTTTGATTTTACAACTCTACAGTAATAAGGCCATCATTATAAATTTGCTGAATCCGCAGATCTATGATTTAAATTTTAGCTTTAAATTCATTAAAGAATCCGAGAACAGTTGGAGGACAGTTTTTCCCCAGACATATTTCGAAGGCGAATACCATGTCGTCATTTGAATTTTGCAAGTCAACCATCGTTAGCTTAAAATCAACTTTTGCATTAAACGATGCATTAAGTTCCAACGCTATAATTTGCAATCGTGATTAGTTAAATTCTTATGTTGAAGAATTTCATTTAGCAAAATTTTAACTTTAATTAAAATTTGAAACTTTAATGTACATTTTAAAGTTGACGGCAGTTGTTTTTTTAAATCTATTTTTAAGTTAAAGAAATAATATATTTTTTGTCACTATAGAATTATTTATTTAGCTTGATTTTACGACTTTTAAGGTGTAATAGCAATTAAAGCATATCGACATTTAAAGCAGGTGACATTTATAGAACTTTTAATGTATAAGCAAAGGTAAGGGACCAACCTCTGTTAACGAACCTCTTGATTGGTATGTTTTAAACGATAAAACATGTTAACATTGCACCAAATTTTACTAACATATTTCTTTGGTGCACGGTGCAAAAGCACGCGAGCGACTTCATAGAGCCTTAACAATACATTTTAATTGTTAACTTTTATATATTTGCATTTAGTGAAAAGAAAAATTCATATTTGGGTCATAGTCCAGGAGGTTCAATGGGATGCAATTCTTTATTTCCTTCCCTTTTTCAATGGGAACTGTAATTGAAGTATTTTTTTAAATATGTACGAATAATTAAAAAATATGTAAATAATCGTAAATTAATAAAGTACGTTAATAAAATTAACTATTTTGTTCTTTTAGAGATAAAAAATGGAATCTATAACAAACTCGTAATTTACAAACAAATGCATTTACAAAGAAAAAAACAACATTATATATACATTTTTGAAAGTTGTTTTAAAGCACATACATTCGAAGCAGAAAAAGAGCACTTATCGCTCCATTGTAACCAATTTAAAAGTTGTTTGTTTTAAATGACTTACACATATTTTTGCTGGGAAACTCTATAAATAGAATAACACGTTCCACAAAATGTATTTAAAAATTAAAAATTTTGCATCCAAAAGAGTCTTTTTGTTATTCAAAAATTACTCAAAGAAATATTATAAAAAATTCTTTCGGCTAAAAAATTTATCCTCCTTTGAGTCATTTTTGAATTGTTCGCAAAATATCCAAATTTATTTAGATTTGTGGGTAATTTCTGAATTATCTTTGGATTTAAAAATTTGCCTCAAATGTTTGCGCCTTTTATGATTAATTTTAATAAGACTAATCCCAGCAAAAATGTGGAAGCAGTAAAAACGATTACTGCTTCCTTACTGCTACTTTTACCGCTTCTAAAAATTTATAGCTTCGTAAACAGCACTAATGCAAGGCCTAAGTTGATTAATTGTTTACATCGCTTTTTGCTGTGCTTTTCAAAAAGGCATAAAATGAGCAATACATATTGATTGATTAAATATTTTTGCAGTTCTTTTATTAAAATTTTTAAAATGTGGAAAAAACAGGATTGGCAGGCAATACCGCTAAAATACCGTTATCGATTCAAAACCCTTTCAACTGACTACCGTTACCCCTAAAATACCGTTACCGAAATAACCAAAATACCGTTATCCTTTAAATACCGTTACCGAAATAACTGAAATACCGTTATCCTTAAAATACCGATACCGAAATAAATGAAATATCGGTACCCTTAAAATACCGTTACTGAAATAAATTAAATACCGTTACCGTTATTTTTAATTTTCTGATTTTGGTAATTGCACGTGGGTATTGAGTAGTTTTCGTACCATAAGTTGGTAAATTGGTTTTGTTTTTAATCTCGTTTGTTTTTTGTAAAAAAAAAAATTGCGGGATGCTTCGAAATAACTGAGTACCGTTATCCTCAAAATACCGTTACGGAAATAACTGAAATATCGCTAACCTTAAAATACCGTTACCGAAATAATCAAAATACCGTTATCCCTAAAATACCGTTACCGATATAACTAAAACACCGTTATCCTTAAAATACCGATACCGAAATAAATGAAATAGCGTTACCCTTAAAATACCGTTACCGAAATAATCTAAAATAGCGTTACCCTTACCGATAACCGCATCGTTTCGGTTACCATCCATGGGAAAAAAGTTATTTTAATGAAAATAAGAAGTTTTATTAAAAATAAGAGGCATTTTCTCTTCACGGCAAAATATGCAGGAATATTGTGCTTTTGAGAAGGCATGATTTTAAATAGTTGAAAAGCTTTATAATATGCACTTCCGAGAAGGCATGAATTATCGACATTTTAAAGGAAAAACAGGAGCACTAATTAAAAGCGATGAATTCATGCCTTTTCGGATCTCGAAACATGTGCTTTCACGCGAGCTATCTCGAACAAAAATCAGGCATGATATCATCAATAATGCAATCGCTTCACTGCTCAACTTTCCCTGACAAAACTGCTTCCAAGCAAGCAGTAATTTCTGCTGGGATATTTTCATCCAAAAAATGAGTATTTTTTGACAAATAAAGGGTTCTTCAATAAGAGCGCTACAAAAGTTTTTTTAAATAAAACAAAAACGGTTTTGGATATCAATGAAATTCTTTATTCCTGTGAAAGTGAGTTCGATGCCATTATGTATGGAAATCGATCTCTTTTGCATGGCCACCACGGGCACGCTTGCAGAAGTCCAGACGCTGAACCCAATTTTCGAAGGTTTTCAAGCATAAATGGGCCGATATTCGTACGAAGTTCATCAATCGTCGCTGGCTTGTTGGCATAGACCATAGATTTGACGTAGCCCCACAGGAAATAGTACAACGGCGTCAAATCGCACGACCGAGGCGGCCAACCGACTGGACCATTTCGTGAGATAACACGTTCTCCAAACTTGGTTTGCAATAAATTGATTGTGACATTCGGTGTGTGGCTTGTGGCGCCGTCCTGTTGGAACCACATGTCCTCCAATTCCATATCATCCAATTGGGGCCAAGCATATTCGGTTGTCATTGAACGGTAGCGATTCCCATTCACAGTAACTTGCCGATCTTGATCATCACGGAAGAAGTACGGCCCAATGACGCCGCCGGCCCATAAACCGCACCAAACCGTAATTTTTTCGGGATGCAATGATGACGCATGGAGTACGTATGGATTGCTGTCTGACCAATAACGCATATTTTGTTTATTGACGAAGCCATTCATTATGACGACCATAAATTGGACGTAGCGCTCTTAACGTTGAGGCCACTGACTCCGAATGTCGGTAGTAAATTTTAATAATTTCGACTCGATGTTGGCTCGTATATCTTTCCATCATGAAATGGCAAACCTTACTGAAGAGAAATTTCAAAAGAGCGTCAAGAAATATGGCGTCGTTTGCTGTCCCTGTCTTTCTACTTTTGTAGCGTCCCTGTTGAATATTGTAAAAAAAGCAAGAAAAAAGCAAAAGTAAAAAAACTTGGAAAAACAACAGTTAAAAAAAATTCAAAGTTAAGAGAAAAAATATTTTTTTGTGAGAAAAAAAAATGTATTTTTGGGCAAAAAGTCTTAAAAAAAGCAATTCAAAGCTCAAAAATCTTAAGGAAAAGCTATTTTAAAGCTAAAAAACGGAAAATCCAAAAAGCAAAAAGAAGCAAATGTGAGTAAAACAAGCAATAAAAAGCAAAAACAGAAATTTTTTCTTCTCTGGTATTCAGCCAAGGGATCAAAATCCATTAAGTTAAAAATATTTGAAAAATTGGTGAAAACTTTAAACCAAATTTTTTGAAGTAACGAAAACTATATTTTCAGATTCGTATTAAGGAGGGCAAAACCTTTTAAAATATTTATTGAGTCTGTGCTTATATTTTTAAATTTATTTGGATCAAAAATAGAAAAACTTATAAAAATATAAAATATATTCATATACTTCTCCGCAATATTGACTCATAAATTATTTCCCTGGGTGAGGTGATAAAAAAGAAAGACCCACAAATCGAAGGTTATTCAGTGGACCTTTTTTAACTTTAGATCCGGAATTAGAAAACCAAAATACCCAAAAAAAGATTTTAGCATAAGGCTGTACAAAAAATTCATTTATTTCGAGTAACGTATTAATTGGTGCGGCCCTCCGTAAGTTTGTGAAATCCCAAAATTGGCCCTTCAAGCCATTTATGTGCCCATACCATATATATAAGATCAAGGCGCATGTTAAATTACATATGACTATATTAAGGCCCATATTAATTTTTTTTAACCGGGCATATATAAATAATTGTACTCGGGTTATTGAAATAGACAGACAACAAACAAAAGTACAAAGCGACTAGTGTTTTGAGTGTATAAAATATTTAAAAAATTGAATAGTTAAATAGAAAATAAAACCAAATAAAAAACGGATGTCCATGCAGAAAGTATACATCAATGAATAGATGGTACGCCTTCAACATATAAAGAGGAAAGCCATACTAAACAGTTGCATTTCCTTCACACAGTTTTTCCAATTTTGTATGGCTTATATAAATTGGTACATTTTTGTCTACATTTATTTTTTTTTTTTTCGTTTGAAAGTGGGTGGTTTACTAAGGAATTTTACGTTTTTATTACTAATATATGTATTAGGGGGTTCTTCAAAATGAAAATGTGATTTTAGGGGAAAGATGGGTCCAGCTTCTTTTTCTTCTATATAAGAATAATAACCAAGGATGGAAAAGCTCGCTCGCTCGAGCTCTTGCTCTTTTCAGAAAAAGAGCGAGCCCAAAAAAAAAACCTCGTTTTTTTTTAAACGAGCCAAAAAATGTTAGCTTGCTCTCATATAAAAATGTAAGTAGCTAAAAAAATATAACTTCCTCAATTTTTTAAAACAAGCGAGCTCAATGATTACGCTCAAAAAATGAAAAAGGGCTTTACAAAAAAAAAATGCTATTTTCCAAAAAATAAATCGAGCATTATGAAAACGTGAGCTCTTTTCAAGCAAATTTGAAAATTCTTTTGGCTTGTTTACAAAAAAAAATAAAATTAAATATTTACCCCTAAATTCATAAACTCTTTGTAAAATTATAGGAGGTTTATTGAACAAATTTCGTATGAAAACGAGTAAAAAGGTTAAAGTCGGGCATGCCGACTATACTATACCCTACACCAGTCTGGTGTATTGTTTGGATCCGAAATTCGAATGGGTTAAAATGGGGCTTGTGTCAAAATTTTCTATAATGTGAGTCAGCGCACCAAATTTCATTAAAATATCTTAATATTTGCGGCCCGCAGTTTGTAACCAAGCCAATTTTGGGGGGACCCTTATATGGGCACTAGTTCTAAACATGGACCGATGTTCACCAAAATCAATAGGCTTCGTCCTTGGGCCAACATAGGTCTATGTACCAAATTTCATCAAAATATCTTAATATTTGCGACCTGCAGCGTATAAACAGTATAATTTTGGTAGGACCCTTATATGGGCACTAGGTCTAAACATGGACCGATGTTCACCAAAATCAATAGGCTGCGTTATTGGGCCAATATAGGTCTGTGTACCAAATTTCATCAAAATATCTTAATATTTACGACCTGCAGCGTATAAACAATATAATTTTGGTAGGACCCTTATATGGGCACTAGGTCTAAACATTGACCGATGTTCACCAAAATCAAACTTGTTCGTTCTTGGGCCAACATAGGTCTGCGTACCAATTTCATCAAAATATCTTAATATTTGCGACCTGTAGAGTGCGCACAAGATTGCATGGACAGACAGACGGACGGACGGACAGACGGACATCGTTAAATCGAAATAAAAATTTTGAGCCGATGGGTATACTATAAGGTGGGTCTACGACCAATAGTTTTTGGTGTTACAAACATCAGCACACACATAGTGGTGTAGGGTATAATGACGTTTTGTAAACCTGCTATAACTTTACAAAGCGTTTATGAATTTAGGAGTTAGATATTAAATACAGCACTTCCAATAAAATTTCAAGAGAAATGTTAAAAGTTGTTAACTACATAAGGGACTAAAATATTCAAATTTTATAGAAAGTATGTTGGTTAATTTGAAAAAAAATTTTGGCAAAAGGGAAAATATTTGCATTAACATATTCGTTTGCAGAATGTTAATCGCCAATTAAGTCTTTTATATTATTTTCTGCACCCCAAAGCCTTCTTTCGCACTCCGCCATTATTTTGCAATTTTTTAAGTGCGGTTTTTTAAAACTTAAAACCTGGGGACTATAATACCCATTTCATGAAACAAAGTTTGGTGGCTAGTTGCAAAAAAAAATCGCGAAAATAATCGGAAAAAAATTGCATAAAGGAAAATTTCTGCATCAACATATTTGTTTCCAGAATGTAAATCGCTGATTAAGTTTTTTAATTAAATTTTTGCACCATAAAGATTTTTTTGCGTTCCGGCATTATTTATATATTTTTTAAGTGTGTGTCATTTAAAAACTTAATCTGAGGACTATAATACCAATTTCATACACCAATGTTTAATGCTTAGTTTGAAAAAAAATCGCGAAAAAAGTTTTTGGAAAAAGGAAAATTTTTCCATCATTGTATTCGTTTGCAGAATGTTAATCGCTGATTCAGTGTTTTAATTAATTTTTCCTACCGTAAAGTCTTTTTCGCATTCCACCATTATTTTGCAATTTTTTAAGTTCGCTTTTTTAAAATTTATAATCTAGGGACGTTAATATCCATTTCATAGAACAAAATTTGGTGGTTAGTTGGAAAAAAAATTGCATTTTTTGAACCGCAAAGCCCATTTGCTCATTCCGCCATTATTTTGTAATTTTTTATGTGTGGATTATTAAAATTCAAAATAAAGGGACTATAGTACTGTTGGATATAGCATGCGCGGTTCCAGCAATTAATATAAGGGGAAAAATCATACGCCTCAGTGGACAACTCAATGTATTTGTCTACTGTGGCGTATGATTTTACCCCTTATATTAATTGCTGGAACCGCGCATGGATATAGTGTACCAAGTTACCGTTTTTTTTATAATAACTAAATTAATGGGAGCGAGCTTTTTTAGCGGCTCGATTTAAAAAAACTCAATTAAGTTTTGTTAAATAGCTGCTCGATAAAAAAGCTCTATGAAATTTTTTTAC
Source organism: Leucophora obtusa (assembly GCA_949987735.1). Classification (NCBI taxonomy): domain Eukaryota; kingdom Metazoa; phylum Arthropoda; class Insecta; order Diptera; family Anthomyiidae; genus Leucophora; species Leucophora obtusa. Next base: position 52,490,462 of record OX465296.1, read on the forward strand.
GAGCTGTTCGATTTAAAGAACTCTATCCGCTTTTGTCTACGTGCCTTTTCATTTTTATTAGCTCTTTATTTTTTTAGTTGCGAGCTTTTTTCATTTGAGCAGCTCTTTTAATTTTGGCTTCCGAGCTTTTTAAAAAAATTTATATATTTTTGGCTCGCTCGAGCTTTCTTTTTATCCCTTTTAATAACTATGAATTTCGGTGAGATTCGAATAAAAAATTATATTTGATAAATTCGGATGAGGACAAAATTCGGATAAAATTCTATTCATCCATATCTTATTCCATTAAATTAGATCTAATTGTATTAAAGTAGATGTAATATGAACCAATACGATCTAATTTGATACAATAATGGAGGCATCCTTCACCACTTTTTTTCGTATAGGCCGCTATAGATGAATAAATTTTTTTATTCAAATATTTTCCTTTATTGAGGTCGATTGAAGTCGCTGAAATAGCAAAAAACCATAAAAACCTATATAAAACGCTAACTAGTGGTTTAAATATTAAGATTAGCACATCGCATTTATATCGTAAATATGGCCGCAGGTCCTGTGCTTACATTTAAACACAAAAAAAATTCATATTAATTGAATTTGAAAAATTTTTTATATAAAAAACTGAATGGACAACCGCCAAACTTTAAAGATATTTAGCGAAAAATCTGAACCTTTGATTGAAAAATAAAGTACGCCATTGTAATCAGCATGTCCGAAATATATAGAACTGATGGTCAGATCTCCATTAATTTTTTGAGTGATTAATATAAATTTTAGAATGAACACGGACGGTGGTTCTAATTTACTATTAAACATATTTTAAACATTTAGAAAAGTCTTATAGAGCATTCTAGGCAGGGAATCACCAACTCTTTGTAGCTCCAGGGGCCATCTGGTGATTGTGCCCCAGAGACAAGCACTAACATAAAACTAATATTTTTTTAAACTTTTTAAGCATTTATTAAAATCAAATTATTATTATTTTAAAGCTTAGGATCATAGGTCTAACATAATGAAAAACGAGTAAAAAGATTAAAGTCGGGCATGCCGACTATACAATACCCTACACCAGTCTGGTTAAAAGCCAACTAATGTTTGGATCCGAAATTCGAATGGGTTAAAATGGGGCTTGTTTCAAAATTTTCTATAATGTGAGTCAGCGCACCAAATTTCATTAAAATATCTTAATATTTGCGACCTGCAGTTTGTAACCAAGCCAATTTTGGGGGGACCCTTATATGGGCACTAGGTCTAAACATGGACCGATGTTCACCATAATCAAAAGGCTTCGTCCTTGGGCCAACATAGACCTGCAGCGTATAAACTATATAATTTTGGGGGGACCCTTATATGGGCACTAGGTCTAAACATGGACCGATGTTCACCAAAATCAAAAGTCTTCGTCCTTGGGCCAACATAGACCTGCAGCGTATAAACTATATAATTTTGGGGGGACCCTTATATGGGCACTAGGTCTAAACATTGACCGGTGTTAACCAAAATCAGTAGGCTTCATCCTTGGGCTGACATAGGTCTGTGTACCAAATTTCATCAAAATATCTTAATATTTGCGACCTGCAGCGTATAAAGAGTATAATTTTGGTAGGACCCTTATATGGGCACTAAGTCTAAACATGGACCGATGTTCACCAAAATCAATAGGCTGCGTTATTGGGCCAATATAGGTCTGTGTACCAAATTTCATCAAAATATCTTAATATTTGCGACCTGCAGCGTATAAACAGTATAATTTTGGTAGGACCCTTATATGGGCAATAGGTCTAAACATGGACCGATGTTCACCAAAATCAATAGGCTACGTTATTGGGCCAATAGAGGTCTGTGTACCAAGTTTCATCAAAATATCTTAATATTTGCGACCTGTAGAGTGCGCACAAAAATGCATGGACAGACAGACGGACGGACGGACGGACAGACGGACATCGTTAAATCGAAATAAAAAAAAAATTCTTAGCCGATCGGTATACTATAAGGTGGGTCTAGGATCAATATTTTTTGGTGTTACAAACATCAGCACAAACTTATAATACCCTGACCACATAGTGGTGTAGGGTATAATAATTTTTTTATCACACGATTTGAGGAAGTTATTGCAAAATGTAGTAGCTTTCAATTATTTATTTGGCACCCCAAAAAACAAAAAAAACACGTCTGTCTGCGATCACATGTGATGTAAATTCGTCAAAGTGGATTACAAGGAAAGGTAACTGAAAAATGCAAAAAATATATTTTTCCCAATTTTGCGATTAGTGTATGTGCCCCACTGGCGAAGGATCCCCCCTCTACCCTACATATTCTTATTTTTTTGGATATAATTATAAGTAATACCCAAAGTCATACAACTTTTTTTTACCAAGGTATATTATTTTCATACAGAAAGGAAAAAATGGATCCATTCTTCCCCCAAAAATGCCTTTTCAAAAATGTCTGTACAGCTTAGAACGCCTCTAATATGTATATTCTCTTTTGCTACTACTTACCATTAGTTTCACCGTATTTGGGAGTTTTTAATTTTAAAATAGTTTAGATTGTTCGTTCGTTTTATTTATTTAGTTGTTTTCTTGTTATTTTGCAAAAATAAAACAAATCGTGTCCTGTTTGTTTTCCTTTCCACAAGTGCTAATAAATTTTAATGTAATTTCCGAAAAATGTTAACCAATACAAAAATAAAAAGCCAATATTACCCTCGCCTTTGCCATCATCACTGGTACTACCACCATTACCAAAGAACAGCATGTTACTATCATCAAACCAAAAAGTAGGAAGTAAAGAGAAAAAAAAAGGAAAAAGACATTAAAATTCTTACCATTTCTATTTAACTTTATTGGTGCTATCACACGGTGTGCTTGATTTCAAGTTAAATGCAAAGTCGATGCATATGAGGATTCTCGGCAGAAAATATTAGTTTAACCATTAAAATGAATTTGCCAGGACGTTATTTTATTTGGAGTTATCTGTAATTGAATACTACACCAAAAATATTTTGTTGGGTATTAAAGATAGGGAAAAGGGATTAAAGATAGGGAAAAAAAATAATCCTTTTAACAAATTATCAATTTTAAAATTAGTATCAGTTTAGTAACTCTATGCTGTAAAAGCAGCAATTTATTTAGTGCCCAGAAAATTTTTGGTAATGACACCTCATTACTATCTGCATTACCAAAAATGATACATCATTACCTTTTGCATTATTTTATAATATAAAATAATGACTTCCTAATAACGGCCTTTTGTATTCATTGTTTCTAAATATAAAATAATGACTTACTCGTAATAGTTTAAATAAGTACTTTTTACACAGTTAAATTTTATACATTTTTATTTATTATATGTAAATATGTTTTATGTTTAAATTTTTATGATGTGTCCTAAAATTACACACTAGAGAAAACTTAAATTTTTCTGAATGTATTTCCTTAAGCTAATAAAATTTGCTTAACTCCTTATTTTTAAGAATCAAGTAAGCAATCGGATAACCACTTATAATTCAACATTTTGTAAGCATGCGTGTAACCACTTATTATTCAAAATCTCATAACTACTTATTTCTCATTTTTTCGTAAGCGAGCGGGTAAGCGTGACTACTTATAAAAACGACCACGCCAAGTGGTACACGCCGATTTGAATAAAACTCGGATATGTGATATAAAATAAATATCTCAAGTTGCCACAAAACATCAAAATTTTAAGTGGTTTTGTGCGGGGATATATATAGGGTTAAGAGTCAAATTCATATATGTGACCTTCTCCGAGAAAAGGGACCTAGTTTTTAAAATATTCCGATTTTCCCAAGTTTTTAAAATATTTAAGTGAGGGGGTGTTTCGGCTTTTTTCGGTATTCGGCCTACTTTGGGTTTGAGACGAATTTCTCCGAAGGTCTATATATTTAAAGATTTGGGAACCTCTGAATTCTTCACATAGGCAATATGGGCATCAAACTTTTCTTTTTGAGAGTACATTCTAGTAAAATAATTTAAAATTTCATGAATTTCAGACATAACTCCATCCAAAAAATATGAAAAATGAAGTTTTTCCCAAATATCTTTTTTGTTTGTCATACAACATACCCTACACCAGCTAATGCAGTTTTCCAATATCACATAGAGATGGCGCTATGTTTTCAAATTTTTTATTGTATAGTCATGAGATGAACAAAAAATAGTTACTCCGTCATTATTCATCCTTCTTTTCAGTTAAATCAGGTGAATTTTCTCATCTCCACCCTCATCGTGATATACATTAATGGCATTAAAGGAATTAAATATGCTAAAATCCCAAACGTATTCTACAAATTGTGAAAAATAATCTGTTGGAGGCATGTCCCTATCCGGATTTCATTCTTGCTTAAGGAACTCGTCAGGGGACCATGTTTTTAGAACTTCTGGAAATATTAGTTAAGTTAAATTACAAACTCAATGAGAATTTCTTGTTCTCGTCTAGGTGCGTTATGATCGTCAGGGGACGATGTTTTTAGAACTTCTGGAAATATTTGTTAAGTTAAATTACAAACTCAATGAGAATTTCTTGTTCTCGTCTAGGTGCGTTATTAAACATTCAAAATACCAAAGAAAAAACAAAAACAACAACAAAGAATTTACCACAATTTGCTTTGTCATCTTCCAATTTACTACTCTGTTGTTTTGACAGATCTAGCAATGTAGTGACATCCATTCATGTTTAAACGCCAATATAAAACAATGTTTTCTAAAGTGTCAGAACATTCAAATTTGCATGAGCACTTGCATATTAGTTTCTCATCTCCACCCACATCGGGACATACATTAATTGTATTAAAGGAATTAAATATGCTAAAATCTCAAAAGTATTCTACAAATTGTGAAAAATAATCTGTTGAAGGCATATCCCTATCCGGATTTCATTCTTGCCCAAGGAACTCGTCAGGGGACGATGTTTTTATAACTTCTGGAAATATTTGTTAAGTTAAATTACAAACTCAATAAGAATTTCTTGTTCTCGTCTAGGAGCGTTATTAAACATTAAAAATATCGAAGAAAAAACAAAAACAACAACAAAAAATTTACCACAAATTGCTTTGTCATCTTTCAATATACTACTCTGTTGTTTTGACAGATCTAGCAATATAGTGGCATCCATTCATGCAGGCACGTAGCTAGGAATTTATTTCGGGGGGGCGGGGGCTTTTCAAAAAATTTTTGTTTAATTTTTGCGTTTTTTTTTTTGTTTACTAGGGAAGCTTATAAAACTTAAAAAAAACTCGTTCTTTTAAGTTAAGTGTGCTCCTTTACTTTTTGTGTAAAGTTCAATAAAATGAGAGTAATAACAACATCCTCTATCTAAAAGACAAAATTACCCAAAAGTACAGGAACGCACAAAATCACATTTCTAACCCAAAACTATTTAAAAGAAAAAAATTAAAATGCGTATAGTTTTAGTCTCAAAAATCGCACAGAAACACATATTTTTTGCATTTAAAAGTTTTTTGACTTCGTTCAGTTAATTTTTATATATAGAAGTATTATTTTGTGTATTTTTTTGCTTAATTAAAATTTAGAATTCTCGCAGTGGTGTTATTTGTTTATCATTGTACCATCTGTCCCTTTTACAATTTATTTTAATATTAAAAATAGAAGTTAATAGTAGACAGAGGCAGAAAATTTTATAAACATATCTGTAAGAACCCAAAAATATCTGTAAGGACCTAAAGGTTTTTAAAACTTGTTTAATATTACAACTAAGAGTGGCTAATACCCTTAAAGGAAAATTTATTTTCTAACGCATTTTCTAAGTTCTAAACTAAATTATATACTTCAAGTGTAATTTGATTTCTAGGTGATTTCAATTTTCAAAAATGTCAGTTATTTGTTAATATTTAAAATTTTATGTAATCCGTTTGTGATATGGAGTATATTGTTTTACCCATTTTCTGCCAAGCATGGATTCCGTGCGAATTTTCTGACAAAACTTCGTAGAAGGATAGGTAAACGTGTCTTTAGAGATATGTTGGTAAAAAATGGATTAAACAATTTAAATACTGTATCTCATAGTCTTGTCATTTTAATACTTTTTGGACAAATTTTTAATTTATATGTGCGGTTTCCTTGCTCGATATTAGTTTTAAAAGGTCCCAGCAATAAAAATTTGGAAGTAATGCTTTGCAAACTACTTCGTCCACTGCTTCACAAGTATCTGTTAGTGTATTTTTACTGCTTTTTTAGAAGTTATTCTGAAAAACATCAACAAATTACTTCTTTTATTGCTTCTAAAGTATCCGTTAGTATATTTTTACAGATTTTGTAGAATTACTTCTGAACAACATCCAAAAAATCACTTAAGTATTGCTTCTAAAGAGTAATTGCTCTAAAAGTGATCGTAAAAAGTGATTTTCGTATCATTTGGCATTTCCAAACAAAGGGTCGCGGGTTCGATTCCCAGCGGGACCAATATTTTTTTCCATTTTTTTCTTATTCTGTTAATTTTATTTAATATTTATAATTAATTTGTTTAAATTCAATATTTATTTAATTTTTAAAAATATGTATATTAGAGTTGTCCAAAAAAAAATGTTGGAATTTTCACGCTCCACAACCCTACAAATATGCCACTTTGAAAAAAAATGTGGTCTGATCAAAAAAATCACCAAAAAAGTTTTGTTTAGAGGTAGCACATCGCAATTGAAGTTTCGAGGTTGTACTTGTTCTATTAATTTGAATTAATTAAAAATAATATGAAAAAATGAGAAAAATTAAATTAAATTATTATGATCGCGACATATCAAATCTAATATATTTTTAGGTGTACATTGCGAATATAAAATCAAAATTGAAATCGGAGTCGTGGATTTCGCGAAATTTGAAAATTTCATACAAAAAATGATCAACTTCGATCAGGATGTTTTCTTATATTTACCAATATGAAAATTTCGTTTTTGCATTAATATATATCTGTGGAATGTCCTACTATGTGAGCTAGGGTTTTTGGTAGCAATAAAATTATAGCAATCTAAATAGCGAAATATTAAAAAATGTCAAATTTTAACTTAATTTGCAAGGATATCTGTTATCATTTTTAAAATTAAAATCAGTGTTATATATAATGAAGGTCCTTGGTAAGTAAATTGCAAAAGTATAAAAAATTGCATTTTTCGATAACACCGTTTACAGGTAATTGGGAAAATATCTCAAAAAACTTTTCAAAAACCGCGAATAATTCATAAACCACAAATTTTTTTTAAGTTTCGATTGCTGATTCATAATCTCCGTTAAAATAAAGATCAGATTTGAGAAATTTGCGCATACAAGGCAAAAACAAGTGGAATTTTTAATTACATCTTTTCGGAAAATTTCGAAAATTTGACTAAAATATGTATTTTTTTTTTGTATAAATTTAAAAACAAACCGCGAATTACTTAAAAGTTACTTAATTTTCTTAAGTTTTGATTTCAAATTCCTTATATTCACATTAATTAAGACCAGATTTTAAAAAAATTGTTAAATAATAGCGTACAGGTTAAGAAATAATTAAATTTAAAGTCAACCCTACTTTTTGTATAAATTACTCTAGAGATAAATTACTAATTTTTAAAAGACAACTTTTTGTGCTACCTCTAAATAACAGCGGATTTAGCTGAAACTTGGCACAGAGAGTTTTTGGACATTTAGGAATAGGGGCAACATGTGGAGATCGCGAATTCCAACTTTCATGTTTTTTTGGACCACTCTAATGTATATATAAAAAAAATGGTGAGAATTTGCTTTTTATGCACCTGTAAAAATAGTCCTTTTACACTTGTTTCAATTTTATAGATTAGCGCAAAGGTTAAATATTAAAAGTAAAGTACATCATTATTATTTTGATTTCCAATGGATTGCGCCATTCCAATATGATCTTAGACTAATTTCGAAGCGCAACAATAATTTCAAGCCCGATGGTTCCAACGCGAAATGAAAGTAAAATTCCAGAGCATTTTGCAAAGTTAGCTCGGTTTTTTATTTTATGACCTCTTGAAATATCTGTGTGGCGCGAAAGCCCAAAAATGTTGCATATTTTTAAAGTTAGGAACTCTATCGCGTTCACGAATAAGTTAAATTTCAACTGTTCTTTTCGGTTCTTTTATTTTATTCGGAATTATCAAACTAACCACTGACATAATATAATCTTATACTGATAGAAAAATCCTGCAAAAATAGAATAAAAAGGTATTAAACATTAGTTAAGAGGGGCCCTGCACAGAAAGCTTTTGAAATTAGTAAATCCTTTTTGCTAAATATTAGTAAGATAAAGCCTATATGACACTTGCTAGTTTCAGTATTAATAATCCAAAATAGAAGAGAGCACGAATTTCCTTATGTGAGAAAAAATGTGTATGAAGAGAACAACTATATGGAAAAACTCTCAAACTGTAAAATTGATGTTTGTAATGCAGTACCCTTCATATGATTTGCATTTATGGTGCAAAAAACTATAATCTAGAAACTAGCAAGTGTCATATAGGCTTAAGTACAGCAAAAATGCAACTTTTTTAGTAATATTTGAGCTAAATTTCGTTTAATTGAATTGCAAATTTACCTTGCTAATATTGGCTAAAAAAATATTGCTGAATATTAATAGAAAAAAAGCTGTAAAGAAATTGTTTTATATTCAAAAGTTAATTTATATTTAAACTTAATTGAGTTGAATACAAATAACGAACGCTCCTGCTACAATAAACAGAAACATTTGCTAGAAAATAGTAGACTGCTTTCTGCAGTATAGATTTTATTCGCATTAAAAAAGGAAAAATAAAAAAATTAATAAAAATTTTAAATTCTTTGTGATGGTTTATTCGACTAATTTCCAGTAAATTTTTTGCTGATTTTAGCAGGGTAAATTGTCATTTTCGATTAACTAAAATATATCTGAAATTTTGTAAATTTAACAGATTTTTTCTTGTTTTTTGTATTTAGCAAATAGATTCTGCTGGAATCAGCGGTTTTTTCAGCAAAAATTTTTGAACGCTTTTATATTAGTGTATGAACAACTGAAAAAATTTCTCGAATGAACAGGTGAACTAGAAGAACACACTAGATCAAAAATAAAATTGATTGAAATGAACAGTGAACTGTAATACCAAATTCTAGCCATTTTTATTCCCATTGTTTGTTTGTACAAAATGTTTTAATTTGTGTGAAAATTTCCGAGTGTCCTCACATTTTTACTCACCATTTTAAATTTTTTTTACCATAGACTAACACTCAGGCGATGCCCCCTACTTATGCTAGTGTTAGAATTAGGAAAATAGAATATATTTCGACAATTTTTAACACCAAACTGCTAATAAAAAACAATTTGAATAAAACTCAACTGATAAGTAGTCTTTGTGACGAGAATGTGATTAAAATAGACACATGTTTCAAGAGCCAGATTTGTAAAAACCTTTGAGGGTTTTGTTTTGGCAAAAGTGTACTTTCATTTCGCGTTTGAAACATTGAATCTGACCGCGATGATCATTTTGCAGGATCTTCTAAAACCGCAGAATATAGTTTTGTTAAATATATTGCAAGAAGCTTCTTGGGACAAATACGAATTTATATATGTATTTAATTTTTTTTTATTAATAATAAATACAGCATTTATTTACTTCAAATTACATAACCAAAGCCCTGGGGCCATATATGATTAATAAAAGCTACTACAATTACAATCACTTCCAAAATAAATTTATTGTTTCTCCTTTCTTTCATGGACAGTTAATAATTTTAATTTAAAAAAAATTATGAAAATCTAACATTATAATAACTTAGGGTAGAAAGAAAATTTTAAAATGTCGAATTATGCCAAATTATCACCCTATAGTAACGGATCGTGCCTGCAAGCAGGAAAAAACCGAAGGTTAATTTATCAATTTTATGTTTATCTTATAATAAATATGACGAAAACTATTAGTAGTAACAATAAAAAATAGCCACTTATCAATTAAAAGTTGCGAAAAAAAATTTATGTTTCCTATTTGCAGTCACATTCTATAAATTGCCTCTCAGTAAAAGAGAGGATTGCATTCTATTGCAATACTACCCGAGTAAAAAAAATTTATCTCGCGCAATATCTAATCATATCCAATTTGATATTGTTTAAGATCTGCTGTAATATCTAGCTGATCCAATTAGATCTTAAAATTGGGTGTATCCAATCATATCGTATTAGATCCCATTGTATATATGGGGATAAACTAAGATCAAGTTATATCTCAAAATTGGGAGGTCCAATGATATCTTTGGGGATAAACCTAGATCTATTTTGATCCGAAAATTGGCGGATACAGCTATATATTTGGGGATATTTTTAGATCTAATCCGAAAAATGGCGGATCCAATTAGATCCAGCTATATATTTGTGGATAAACTTATATCTAATTTGATCTCAATTTTGGCAGATCGAATTAGATCCAGCAATATATTTGTGGATAAACTTAGATCTAATTTGATCCGAAAAATGGCACATCGAATTAGATCCAGCAATATATTTGTGGATAAACTTAGATATAAATTGATCTGAAAAATGGCAGATCAAATTAGATCCAGCAATATATCTGTGGATTAACTTAGATCTAAATTTATCCGAAAAATGGCAGATCCAATTAGATCCAGCAATATATTTGTGGATAAACCTGGATATAAATTGAATAGAAAATTGGTAGATCAAAATAGATCCAGCAATATATTTTGGGATTTAGTAAGACTTAATTTGATCCGAAAAATGGCAGATCGAATTAGATCCAGCAATATATACGGGGATAAACTTGGATCTAAATTTATACGAAACAGTAGATCTAGGTATATGTGACCTTCTCCGAGAAAAGAGACCTAGTGTGTCAAAAAACGGGTTTGGACTTAAGAGTGGATTCTGGTACCTAAAAGGGTGTAGAATAAGATGAAATGAGTTGAGGCACCTAACAATACGAAATCGCATCTCCCTACTGAAGGTGTGTTTAAAGTGATAATGCGTTATGAAACTTTAAATGCGTTCTTCTCAAAACTTAATTTTCACACACTAGGTCCCTTTTCTCGGAGAAGGTCACATATATATTTTAGGATTAAGTTGTATCTAACTTTATCTGGAAAACGGCAGATCGCATAAGATCGAGGATTATATTTGGGGATTACGTAAGATCTAAATTTATGAAAAAAATAACAGATGAAATTAGATCCAGTAATATATTTCGGGATTGCGTAAGATCTTAACTTTTTCAATAAGTTGCAGATCGAATGAATCCAGTGATATATTTAGTGATTTGATAAAATCTTAATTTTTCCTATAAATTGCAGATCGAATTAGATCCAGCAATTTATTTAGGTATTAAAATGGCAGATAGAATTAGAAACAACAATATATTTGGGGATTGACATCTAAAACTATCCATAAAAATGACAGATAAAATTAGATGCCGCATTATATTTGGTACTTCGTAAGATCTCCATTTATTTGGGATAAATAAGATCCCAGACATATATTGCCAACTGTTCAAAAAATAATACACTGGCAGAGCACTGATTTTATAAAAATTACAATATTTTGTTAAAATAAGGTTTAAACTCAGAAGGTCTCGAGTTCGATATGCATTTTTTTTACAAAATGAATTTCTTTTTATAAAATTAAAATTTTTTTTTCTATAAATTTTTTTATAAAATTATATATTTATTTTTTTATTAAATTGAAATCTTTGAATAAAATAATTTTATTTACATTTTTTTAACGCTCTACACCATTTCAATTGTATTAATTGTTTTTAAGATTTATTAATTTTATTTCAGAAATAATCAATTGAATTTCAGTTTTATGAATTGTATTTCAGAACTTATCAATTATTTTTCAGATTTATGAATTGTATTTCAGAACTAGTCAATTGAAGTTCAGTTTTATCAATTCTGTTTCAGAAGTTATTAATTGTATTTCCGAAGTTATCAAACTGTATTTCAGAAATTATCAATTGTATTTCAGAAATTATGAAATGTACTTTAGAAATTTTTCTCTATTAACTATGATAAACAATCAACAAGTTTTGAAATAGATTTGATTATTTCTGAAATACAATTAATAATTTCTGAAATACATTCCATAATTTCTGAAATACATTTAAAATTTGTGAAATGCAATTAATAGCTTCTGAAATACAGTTAATATTGTAGTTGAGTTACCATTTATGACCATATATTGTTTAAATGGCACCATATATGACAATATACTGTTTAAATGGCACCATATATTGTATGTTCCCTATTAAAAAAAATAATATGGAGCTTTATATGGTAATATATAACTTAGAGTCATCCATGTACCATTTGATCCGAAAAATGGCCCGATAAAATTGTATCAGTTGTTTATCAGTTTTTAACTTACTGTATCAGTTTAGATCTGACCTGATTAAATTATGTGTTAATCAGATGAAATTGTATCTGATTTTTGACCTGATACAATTTTATTGGTTTATATCACATGGTATCAGTTTAGGTCCAATTAGATATATTTGTATACAAAATTATATAGTTATATCCCAATTTTGACCTGATATCAGTTTAAAACTTTAATTCAATTGTATAAGGTAAATGTCGGATACAATTATATTTTATTTATATAAAATTGAACCAATTACGATCAAACCTGACACCATTACATATAAACCGATAAAATTGCATCAAGTCAAAAATCGGATACAATTTCATCTGATTAACACATAATTTAATCAGGTCTGATCTAAACTGATACAATTAGATAAAAATTTATAAACAATTGATAAAAATATATCGGGCCATTCTTCGGATGAAACTGTATATTTATACAGATATAACTTAATCACATATATGACTATATGTAACTATTTTTATTCGGGTTATTTAAATGATACGATATATCAAAGTATATGGTACTATATATGGTAGCATATATTATCATATCTGGAACTGTATTAAAAATGTTGTTGAAATATCACCATATATCATAATGTATGGTTTAAATGTCACCACATATGGTAATATATTGTTTAAATGATACCATATATCAATATATATTGCACCATATATAGTAGCATATATTATTATATCTGAAACTGTATTAAAAATGTTGTTCATGAGGTCCCATATATGAGCATATATTGTTGAAATGTCACCATATATGATAATATATGGTTTAAATGGCACCATATATAGTAATATATTACTTAAATAACACTACCCGAGTAAAAAAAATTATATATAATCATATATGGCGTATATTACAATATATAATTATACATGTCGTTATGTATATCCATATATAATTATATATGACGTTTTTTCACAAAATTTTTCCTTATATTATGCCATATATTATTTTATCTAATTAGATATCGGCCTTCATAATATTAGATATGGCATATATAATTATATATTACATGACATGGTTTATCTTATTGCATATATAGTTATATATAGAACTATATCTTAATATATATGGTGGCATTTTAGCAATATATAATTATGCATGGTATCATTTAAAAAAATATATAATTATATATGGTGACAGTTAAACTAGATATTATCATATATGGTGCCATTTAAACAATATATGGTCATATATGGTACCTCATTAACAAAATCTTTAATTCAGTTCCAGATATGATAATATATGGTACTATATATAGTGCGATATATATTTATATATGGTGCTATTTAAGCAATATATTCCCGAGTAAAAAAAATTATATATAATCATATGTGGCATATATTACAATATATAATTAGACATGTGGTTATGTATATCCATATATAATTATATATGACGTTTTTTCCGAAAAATTTTCCTTATATTATGCCATATATAATTTCATCTAATTAGATATCGGCCTTCATAATATTAGATATGGCATATATAATTATATATTACATAACATGGTTGATCTTATTGCATATATAGTTATATATAGTACTATATCTTAATATATATGGTGGCATTTTAGCAATATATTATTATATATGGTATCATTTAAACAATATATAATTATATATGGTGACAGTTAAACTAGATATTATCATATATGGTGCCATTTAAACAATATATGGTCATATATGGTACCTCATAAACCAAATCTTTAATTCAGTTCCAGATATGATAATATATGGTACTATATATAGTGCGATATATATTTATATATGGTGTTATTTAAGCTATATATTATCATATATGGTGCCATTAAAACCATATATTACCATATATGGTGCCATTTAAACCATATATTGTCATATATGGTGGCATTTCAACAATATATGCTCATATATGGTACCTGATGAACGACATTTTTAATACAGATGCAGATATGATAATATATGCTACCATATATAGTCCCATATATATTGATATATGGTGTCATTTAAACAATATTAATATATAGACATATATGGTATCATTTAAACAATATATTGTCATATATGGCACAATTTAAACAATATATGGTCAAATTTGGTACCACATCAACATTTTGAATACAATTCCATATATGGTTTAATTTGAATAATGTAAAACTGTATGGCGCTATAAAAAATATTATCAGATATGCTACTTCATTAACAATATTTATAATACAGTGTCATATATTGTAATATATGTATATCATTCAATATATATTGATGTATGGTAATGGTACAATAATTCCAATATCAGTTGAGATACAATTTGTGGGTCCATATCAACAATTTGTTCACGTACATTTAACATATATATTTGTACATTTAAGTTATAATTTATAAACACTTTATAAAGTTAAATAGTTCCATAAACCTCGTCTAACTGTATAGAATGTTTATGAATATACGATTTAATATATAATAATTACAACTACAAATTGGTGCCATTATCTAAAATTTAATTTAATGTTAACTTATAATAAAATAAAAATGTATTTCCTAAAAATAAATATATAGTGTTAATTAATGTTAATATACAATAGGTTTAAGTTGAACATCCCAGACAGAAAAATATAATCGGCACAATGCTGGCAAACCGTTGGCGATGGTCGGTTATACGTTGGCAGAACGTTGCATTAACTATCTTGGCAAAAAAATAGATTTCAAAAAACATTTTTCAAAAAATTGAGAAAACTTTTTTAATATTTGCTTTTAAAAACATGAAATTTAACCCAGTCCACCAGATTATCAGCCAATACCTCTACACTCTAATCTAACGAGACTTGTTATAGATGTGTGAGAGCTACAAATTAAATGAATGATAAAAGCATTTCGAGCTAACTTATAAGCATCGAAAAAAGGTATTCCAGAAATTATTAAATGTATTTTAGAAAATTTTAATTGTATATCACAAAATATTATTTGCACTTCAGAAACTACAATATTACGCAAATTTAATTATTTATTTATTTAATTGTGTCCAGAAATAATGAAATCTATTTCAGAATTTCATAGCTAATAGAGAAAAATTTCTCAAATACATTTCATAATTTCGGTAATACGATTGATAATTTCTGAAATACAGTTTGATAATTTCTGAAATACAGTTGTGAATTTCGGAAATACAATTAATAATTTCTGAAACACAATTGATAAAACTGAACTTCAATTGACTAGTTCTGAAATACAATTCATAAATGTGAAAAATAATTGATGAGTTCTGAAACACAATTGATAAAACTGAAATTCAATTGATTATTTCTGAAATACAATTGATAAATCTTAAAACAATTAATACAATTGGAAATGGTGTAGAGCGTCAAAAAGATGTAAATAAAATTATTTTATTCAAAGATTTCAATTTAATAAAAAAATAAATATATAATTTTATAAAAAAATTTATAGAAAAAAAAATTTTAATTTTATAAAAAAAATTTTAAAATTATAGAAAGAAACCTTCTGAGTTTAAACCTTATTTTAACAAAATATTAAGGTTGTTCATAAGGGGTGTGCTATCTGTTGTATCGTTGTATCGTCCTAACAAAAAACAGAGTTGTTAAAAATTTTATTTGTGTTTAACAACGATTTTCTATTCAGTTTTCTATCTGTTAGCACACTCAAACATAGGACACTAAACATATGTTAAAATGTTGTATCGTGCTATTCTCAAATGTTGTATTTTTTCAATTTAATTTTTAACAACTCTGTTTTTTGTTAGGACGATACAACGATACAACAAATAGCACACCCCTTGTGAAAACCCTTATTGTAATTTTTATACAATCAGTGCTCTGCCAGTCTATTATTTTTTGAACAGTTGGCAATATATGTCTGGGATCTTATTTAATCCCAAATAAATGGAGATCTTACGTAGTACCCAAATATAACGCGGCATCTAATTTTATCTGTCATTTTTATGGATACTTTTAGATGTCAATCCCCAAATATATTGCTGTTTCTAATTCGATCTGCCATTTTAATACCGAAATATATTGCTGGATCTAATTTGATCTGCCATTTTTCGGTTAAATTTAGATCCAAGTTTATCCCCAAATATATTGGTGGATCTAATTTGATCTGCCATTTTTCAGATCAATTTATGTCTAAGTTTATCCACAAATATATTGCTGGATCTAATTCGATGTGCCATTTTTCGGATCAAATTAGATCTAAGTTTATCCCCAAATATATAGCTAGATCTAATTCGATCTGCCACTTTTTCGGATCAAATTAGATATACGTTTATCCACAAATATATTGTCGGATCTAATTTGATCTGCCAAAATTGAGATCAAATTAGATCTAAATTTATCCCCAAATATATAGCTGGATCTAATTGGATCCGCCATTTTTCGGATCAAATTAGATCTAAAAATATCCGCAAATATATAGCTGGATCCGCCAATTTTCGGATCAAAATAGATCTAGGTTTATCCCCAAAGATATCACTGGACCTCCCAATTTTGAGATATAACTTGATCTTAGTTTATCCCCATATATACAATGGGATCTAATACGATATGATTGGATACACCCAATTTTGAGATCTAATTGGATCAGCTATATATTACAGCAGATCTTAAACAATATCAAATTGGATATAATTAGATATTGCGCGAGATCAATTTTTTTTACTCGGGTTATCACAGACGGTGACATACAAACCATATATTATCATATATGGTGCCATTCAAACCATATATTATCATATATGGTACCATTTAAACCATATATTATTATATATGGTGCCATTTAAACAATATATGGCCATATATGGTACCTCATGATGAAAATTTTAATACAGTTCCAGATATGATAATATATGATACTATATATAGTGCCATATATATTTATACATGGTGTTATTTAAGTAATATATTACTATATATGGTGCCATTTAAACCATATATTATCATATATGGTGCCATTTCAACAATATATGCTCATATATGGGACCTCATGAACAACATTTTTAATACAGTTTCAGATATAATAATATATGCTACTATAATGGTGCAATATATATTGATAAATGGTATCATTTAAACAATATATTACCATATGTGGTGACATTTAAACCATACATTATGATATATGGTGCCATTTCAACAACATTTTTAATACAGTTCCAGATATGATAATATATGACATATACTTTGATATATCGTATCATTTAAACAACCCGAATAAAAATAGTTACATATAGTCATATATGTGATTAAGTTATATCTGCCCTATTAAAAAAAACTAATATGGAGCTTTATATGGTAATATATAACTTAATGTGATCCATATACGATTTCATCCGAAAAATGGCCCGATATAATTGTGTCAGTTGGTTATCACTTTTTATCTAATTGTATCAGTTTAGATCTTAACTGATTAGATTATATAGTAATCAGATGAAATTTTATCTGATTTTTGACCTGATACAATTTTATCGGTTTATGTCGCATGGTATTAGTTTAGATCCAAATATATACACTTTTATACAAACTTATATAGTTATATCTGCATTTTGACCTGATGCAATTATGTCTGCTTTAAAATTTTGATACAATTATATAAGGCAAATGTCGGATACAAATATATTTTATTTATATAAAATTGTACCAACTACGATCTAAACAGATACCATTAGATATAAACCGGTAAAATAGTATCAGGTCAAAAATCGGATATAATTTCATCTGATTAATGTATAATTTTATTAGTTGAGATCCTAACTGATACAATTAGATGAAAACTGATACACAACTGATACAATAACATCGGGCCATTTTTCGGATGAAACTGTATATTTATACCGATATAAGTAATCACATTTTATACGACTATATGTAACTGTTTTTACTCGGGTGTATAAATATACAGTTTCATCCGAAGAATGGCCCGATATATTTTTATCAATTGTTTGTCAATTTTTATCTAAATGTATCAGTTTAGATCAGACCTGATTAAATTATGTGTTAATCAGATGAAATTGTATCAGATTTTTGACCTGATACAATTTTATCGTTTTGATCGTAATTGGTTCAATTTTATATAAATAAAATATAATTGTATCCGACATTTACCTTATGCAATTGTATCAAAGTTTTAATCTGGCATCAGGTCAAAATTGGGATATAACTATATAATTTTGTATACAAATATATCTATTTGGACCTAAACTGATACCATGTGATATAAACCAATAAAATTGTATCAGGTCAAAAATCAGATACAATTTCATGTGATTAACACATAATTTAATCAGGTCAGATCTAAACTGATGCAATTAGATAATAACTGATAAACAACTGATACAATTTTATCGGGCCATTTTTCGGATCAAATGGTACATGGATGACTCTAAGTTATATATTACCATATAAAGCTCCATATTATTTTTTTTAATAGGGAACATACCATATATGGTGCCATTTAAACAGTATATTATAATATATGGTGCCATTTAAACAATATATGGTCGTAAATGGTAACTCAACTACAATATTAACTGTATTTCAGAAGCTATTAATTACATTTCACAAATTTTAAATGTATTTCAGAAATTATTAATTGTATTTCAGAAATAATCAAATCTATTTCAAGACTTGTTGATTGTTTATCATAGTTAATAGAGAAAAATTTCTAAATTACATTTCATAATTTCTGAAATACAGTTTGATAATTTCGGAAATACAATTAATAATTTCTGAAACAGAATTGATAAAACTGAACTTCAATTGACTAGTTCTGAAATACAATTCATAAATCTGAAAAATAATTGATAAGCTCTGAAATACAATTGATAAAACTGAAATTCAATTGATTATTTCTGAAATAAAATTAATAAATCTTAAAAACAATTAATACAATTGAAATGGTGTAGAGCGTTAAAAAAATGTAAATAAAATTATTTTATTCAAAGATTTCAATTTAATAAAAAAATAAATATATAATTTTATAAAAAAATTTATAGAAAAAAAAATTTAAATTTTATAAAAAGAAATTCATTTTGTAAAAAAAAATGCATATCGAACTCGAGACCTTCTGAGTTTAAACCTTATTTTAACAAAATATTGTAATTTTTATAAAATCAGTGCTCTGCCAGTGTATTATTTTTTGAACAGTTGGCAATATATGTCTGGGATCTTATTTAATCCCAAATAAATGGAGATCTTACGTAGTACCAAATATAATGCAGCATCTAATTTTATCTGTAATTTTTATGGATAGTTTTAGATGTCAATCCCCAAATATATTGCTGTTTCTAATTCGATCTGCCATTTTAATACTGAAATAAATTGCTAGATCTAATTCGATCTGCAATTTATGGGATAAATTAAGATTTTACCAAATCACTAAATATATCTCTGGATTCAATTCGATCTGCAACTTATTGAAAAAGTTAAGATCTTACGCAATCCCGAAATATATTACTGGATCTAATTTCATCTGTTATTTTTTTTCATAAATTTAGATCTTACGTAATCCCCAAATATAATCCTCGATCTTATTCGATCTGCCGTTTTCCAGATAAAGTTAGATACAACTTAATCCTAAAATATATATGTGACCTTCTCCGAGAAAAGGGACCTAGTGTGTGAAAATTAAGTTTTGAGAAGAACGCATTTAAAGTTTCATAACGCATTATCACTTTAAACACACCTTCAGTTGGGAGATGCGATTTCGTATGGTTAGGTGGCTCAACTCATTTCATCTTATTCTACACCCTTTTAGGTACCAGAATCCACTCTTAAGTCCAAACCCGTTTTTTGACACACTAGGTCCCTTTTCTCGGAGAAGGTCACATATACCTAGATCTACTTTTTCGTATAAATTTAGATCCAAGATTATCCCCATATATATTGCTGGATCTAATTCGATCTGCCATTTTTCGATCTGCCATTTTTCGGATAAATTTAGATCTAAGTTAATCCACAAATATATTGCTGGATCTAATTTGATCTGCCATTTTTCAGATCAATTTATATCTAAGTTTATCCACAAATATATTGCTGGATCTAATTCGATGTGCCATTTTTCGGATCAAATTAGATCTAAATTTATCCCCAAATATATTGCTAGATCTAATTCGATCTGCCACTTTTTCGGATCAAATTAGATCTAAGTTTATCCACAAATATATTGCTGGATCTAATTCGATCTGCCAAAATTGAGATCAAATTAGATATAAGTTTATCCACAAATATATAGCTGGATCTAGTTGGATCCGCCATTTTTCGGATCAAATTAGATCTAAAAATATCCCCAAATATATAGCTGGATCCGCCAATTTTCGGATCAAAATAGATCTAGGTTTATCCCCAAAGATATCATTGGACCTCCCAATTTTGAGATATAACTTGATCTTAGTTTATCCCCATATATACAATGGGATCTAATACGATATGATTGGATACACCCAATTTTGAGATCTAATTGGATCAGCTAGATATTACAGCAGATCTTAAACAATATCAAAATGGATATGATTAGATATTGCGCGAGATCAATTTTTTTTACTCGGGCATGTATAAATATTTATGGCACTATATATAGTATCATATATGGCCATATATTGTTTAAATGGCACCATATATAATAATATATGGTTTAAATGGTACCATATATGATAATATATGGTTTGAATGGCACCATATATGATAATATATGGTTTGAATGTCACCGTATATGATAATATATTGCTTAAATAGCACCATATATAAATATATATCGCACTATATATAGTACCATATATTATCATATCTGGAACTGAATTAAAGATTTTGTTAATGAGGTACCATATATGAGCATATATTGTTTAAATGGCACCATATATGATAATATCTAGTTTAACTGTCACCATATATAATTATATATTTATTAAATGATACCATGTATAATTATATATTGCTAAAATGCCACCATATATATTAAGATATAGTTCTATATATAACTATATATGCAATAAGATCAACCATGACATGTAATATATAATTATATATGCCATATCTAATATTATGAAGGCCGATATCTAATTAGATGAAATAATATATGGCATAATACAAGGAAAAATTTTGTGAAAAAACGTCATATATAATTATATATGGATATACATAACGACATGTATAATTATATATTGTAATATATGCCATATATGATTATATATAATTTTTTTTACTCGGGTATTCAAGATTTTTACATAACTATTCAAGATTTTTATATAACTATTCAAGATTTTTACAAAAAAAAAACCCATAACAAAACAGTTTCTATGGCCACCAAAAAGCTTAAACAAATTTTTAGAAAGCAGTTTTCGCAGAGATTTAGAGTCTATTCTATTTATGAAAACTAGAGAAACTTGGTCATTTGGTATTTGATTTTAACAAAAAATAAATATTTTTTATTCAATTTTTTAAAAAATGTTGATGTTTTCGACGTATTTTGTTAGGTTTCAAAATTTGTGAAATCATTTCGGGGGGGGGGGGGCGGGTCGAGCCCCCAAGCCCCCCCTAGCTATGTGCCTGCATTCATGTATAAACGCCAATAGAAAACAATGTTTTCTAAAGTGTCAGTAACATTCAAATTTGCAAAAGCACTTGTATATTAGTTTCTCATCTCCACCCTTCTGTTGACTTTTTATCTTAGCAGAATTTTGCCCATATAAAGGTCCCCACCAAAATAATATTTTTCCCATGCTACAGGTGGAAAATACGATACGCACACTACAGTTCGCTTTGGCTTTCAACCAGACTCGTGGATAATATCATATAGCCGGCATGGCCGACTTTACCTTTTGTTTATTATTACACCAAAAGAGAAGGTTTGTAAAAATTCAGGATAGAACTACCAAAAATTAGTTAATAATTAGCGTGCAAAAAAAAAAGGTTTTTAGTCTACTAATATTGAGCAAATTTTTTTTACTGAATTTATCAGTTTTATATTTGATGGTTATACCCTACACCAATACGTAGACAGGGTATAATAAGTTTGTGCTGATGTTTGTAACACCAAAAAATATTGGACCTAGACCCAACTTTTATCATACCGATCGACCCAGAATCACTTTTTGTTTCTATTTAACGATGTCCGTCCGTCTGTCCGTCTGTCTGTCCATGCATTATTCTGCGAAATCTACAGGTCGCAAATATTAAGATATTTGGATTGTATTTGGCACAAGGACGACGTATATTGACTTTGGATAAAATCGGTCCATGCTTAGACCTAGTTCCCACATATGGGTCCACCCAAAATTGGCTTGATTACACGCTGCAGGTCGCAAATACGGAGATATGTCAATGAAATTTGGTTCGCTGACTCATATGATACCAAGGACAAAGCCTGTTGATTCTAGATAGGATCGGTCCATATTTGGACTTATCGCCCATATTGGCTATATTTACGATTTTCTCTTCTTTTATCATTTTATATAAAATTTTGACACGAGTCCATTTTAACGCAGGAAAAAAAATTGCAAGTAATGCTCTACAAACTACTTCTTTCAGTGCTTCACAAGTATCCGTTAGTGTATTTTTACTGCTTTTTTAGAATTTATTCTGAGCAACTTCAAAAAATCACTTCTTTCATTAGAATTACTTCTGAACAACATCCAAAAAATCACTTAAGTATTGCTTCTAAAAAGTAATTGCTCTAAAAGTGATCGTCAAAAGTGATTTTGGTATCATTTGGCATTTCCAAACAGAGGGTCCCGGGTTTGATTCCCGGCGGGACCAATATTTTTTTATTTTTTTAAAATTTTTTTTTTTTATTCTATTAATTTTCTTTTTAATATTTATAATTAACTAGCTATTTGTACCCGGCCTTGCCCGGGATAAAAAGTCTTCTGCCTTAAAAACTAAAAAATTAATAATATGGTTTAAAAAACTTTTTTTGGTGTGGTAGACGGTTTGGCCAGTTTAGTATTAAGAATTTTTTGTAATTTTTGTGGCTAAGTCGCGCCCTCTGGTGGTGGTATAAGTAATTCAAATTGAAATTCAAATTGACGCTCCATACTCACTTAAATGGTTAATGTTTTTTCAAAAATTAAATTTTTATATTTTGATAATACAAAATTATGTAAAAAAAATAACAAAAAATTTAAATTATTTCTTTTGCAATATTTTTAGGAACTTTTTAAAAAATTCACATTCTTTCAAAGCCATTGTAATATCGTCTTCCTATCAAAATTTATAGGCTGTTAAAAGTGGATGTGACTTTAAAGTCACATTGGTAAGAAATTGATTAAACTATCACTCTGATTGTAGTTGTTATTTGGTACACACGCTTTGTACCCACCGCGCCCGATGACACCAAGCGCGATGCCCGCCGTCACCACTGCACTCGTCACTATCGTACCATTTTCGACGTGAACCCTAGCCATTTTGTTGCCAAACATCTGAAAACAAAGTGATTAGAACTGAACTAAATTTTGAAAAGCAGTAAACAAAAAATGAAGTGGATTATGAAAAACATACATGATTATGACAAACGCGTGATCATTTGAAAATTAATAACAAACATGGAATTGGCGATTATTAATACAAAATTACGACAAAATCCATTAAAAAATAAATATTTTTGTGATTATGATTTAATCGGCTTAAGGTCATGAGTTGTAGATCCAAAATAAATAAAAATATTTTTATATTAAAAATCCAAAATGGATCACAAAGAACTCTTATATTAAAAAAGGCGCAAAAGTGGGCGTGGTCAATGAAAAGTATGCGGTGACCTGACCTGGGATATAAGGATCATTCCTACTAACTATATTTGAGTAAAATCCGTTGGAAAATACTAAATGAGAATCACATGACTTCGGCTAGGCTATAAGAATCATGTCTTCCAAATTTGAGCGAAATCTTTTGGAAAATACTAAATTTCAGTGCGAAAATCCATTGTTATATGACATATTTATATTTTTCAAGAAAAAGTGGGCGTAAATATAGGCGTGGTCACTAAAAAGGAAATGGCGACCTCGCCCGTGGTATGATAATCAATAAAATTTCAGAGAAATCCGTTGAAAAATAAAAATTTGTATATCGATCACACATTTTATATGGGAAAAACACACCATCACTAAAGTATGCGTATAACACGTATGCGTAGACATAAACGTAGAGCTTTCCAACGCATGTATTGGTTTGTAAATCGGTTGAGTGGTTCTCGAGTTATAAAATGACGAACATATACCAACTTATTTTTATAAAGGGTTCCTCGACAGGGACGCTACAAAAGTAGAAAGACAGGGACAGCAAACGACGCCATATTTCTTGCCGCTCTTTTGACATTTCTCTTCAGTAAGGTTTGCCATTTCATGATGGAAAGATATACGAGCCAACAACGAGTCGAAATTATTAAAATTTACTACCGACATTCGGAGTCAGTGGCCTCAACATTAAGAGCGCTACGTCCAATTTATGGTCGTCATAATGAATGGCTTCGTCAATAAACAAAATATGCGTTATTGGTCAGACAGCAATCCACACGTACTCCATGAGTCATCATGCATCCCGAAAAAATTACGGTTTGGTGCGGTTTATGGGCCGGCGGCGTCATTGGGCCGTACTTCTTCCGTAATGATCAAGACCGGCACGTTACTGTAAATGGGAGTCGCTACCGTTCAATGATAACCGAATATTTTTGGCCCCAATTGGATGATATGGACTTGGAGGACATGTGGTTCCAACAGGACGGCGCCACAAGCCACACAGCGAATGTCACAATCAATTTATTTCAAACCAAGTTTGGAGAACGTGTTATCTCACGAAATTGTCCAGTCGATTGGCCGCCTCGGTCGTGCGATTTGAATCCGTTGGACTATTTCCTGTGGGGCTACGTCAAATCTATGGTCTATGCCAACAAGCCAGCGACGATTGATGAACTTCGTACGAATATCGGCCGATTTATGCTTGAAAACCGTCGAAAATTGGGTTCAGCGTCTGGACTTCTGCAAGCGTGCCCGTGGTGGCCATGCAAAAGAGATCGATTTCCATACATAATGGCATCGAACGTACTTTCACAGGAATAAAGAATTTCATTGATATCCAAAACCGTTTTTGTTTTATTTAAAAAAAACTTTTGTAGCGCTCTTATTGAAGAAGCCTTTAAATTCAATATTTTTTTAATTTAAAAATGTTTAAAAATATGTATATTAGACTGTCCCTTAAAATAGCGATTTGTCGATTTTCGTTCATTACACCCCCAATTTTACTGGAAATGGTCCCAAATGGAAGAAATGGATTTTTTTTTTTTGGAAAACGTTAACCCGTGCCGAAAGTTGGACGAAAATGGCCCATTTTGGAAAAAAGTGTATTACTATTAAAAATTCCCAAAATTCGAAATTTCGAAAAAAAATTATTTTTTATTCCATTTATTCATTTAAGATAGTCAAAATTATTCGGACATGGAATTTTGACTTCATCCGATATCATTAACCCACTTTAGCCTGGAATCCAAAATGACCCACGAATTTGATAAAAATGCAAAAACGTGTTTTTTTTAATTAATTTTAAAGATTTTTTAAAATGCCTAATTTGGACATGTCGATTGCTATTTGTACAACGTAAAAGTTGATATTAAAGAAAAAAAAAAAATAAATTGGAAAAATGATAATTCGAGTTTGTGTTTGGAGCGACTGCTTTTCAGGACATTTTACAAAAATTGCTCATTTGGGAAAGATTAAACAAAATTTGAATGTTTTCATCAAATTTTACACAGTTTTTTGAAAAACAACACTTAAATTTGGTTAGACTACAATTATCTTTACATTTGTTTAAAAAATCTATAACCGTTAGTGGCCAGTGGTCAGAAAATAACCATGAAAATTAATTTTAATTATGACTACGAGATTGTAAAGCCATTAAATTAATAAAAAAAAAAACTCAACTGGATAAAAATAATTATTTTACATAACATGATCCATATGGGGTCAATTTTTATACTTGTGGCCAAAAACGACCCACTAGGAAATTTACAGAATAACACCTTTCATAACTTTCGGAAAAATATCACTTCAAAAAGATCAAAAAATCTTTTTTCAAGTTACTCAAAAGAATAATTTTTATCAAGTGTAAAAAATTTTTTTGTTATTCATTCAAAGTGATATTTTTCCGAAAATTATGAAAGGTGTTATTCTGTAGATATTTGTCTTTTGTAGATATTTGTAGATAAAAATAATGCAAGACTTAAGGAAATTTTATAGGATTTCTAAAAATATACAGTTTGTACAGAACCGATCAGTACTGCCTTAATTTTACTATGTAATTTACTATGTAAGCCACGCCCACTTAAAACAAGTGATAAAATGAAAAAATAAACATCACGTTTATTTCGGTATAATTTTTTGAAAAATCCCTTGCCTTTCGGGGCGAATTTAGCCACTATTTTGATCTTTAAAAATAAAGGCAACGAGAATAAAATTAGAAAAAACTTGAATCTTTTCTATTTTATTGGCCACCACTGTACTTTGTCATATATATTTTACATATTGTTGTTACTTTTATGTTTTTTTTGTAAGTAAAACTAATTAAAAAAACAATTTGTAATAAATAGTTTTTTTTGTAGTATTTATATTTCAAATGCTCTTATATACAAATTTAATTACTTTTTAAGACTATAGTTTTAAGGGATATTATAAAATAACTTGTTTTTGTTAGTCTACCAACTATAATGGCCCTAAGGGCTCAGTTGGTTTATTTGAATAATAAATAAATAAAAATAATCAAGAAACAAATTAATCCAGAAAC
This sequence comes from Leucophora obtusa, assembly GCA_949987735.1. Classification (NCBI taxonomy): domain Eukaryota; kingdom Metazoa; phylum Arthropoda; class Insecta; order Diptera; family Anthomyiidae; genus Leucophora; species Leucophora obtusa. Next base: position 52,517,610 of record OX465296.1, read on the forward strand.
TATTTATGATATTATTAGTCAAATATAATTATGATATGAATAGTCAAGAGTTTTATGAATATTTGAAGAAATGCGACAGTAATATATTGATTCAGATTGGAAGCGTTGAAAAATATTAATGAAACTCTTGATAATTCGTATAAAGAAATTATATAAATATGGGTGAAATCAAAAAATGTAATAAGTTTTTGGGCCAAATTTGTGAGAAACAAAAAGTGTTAATATTTCGGTTTTTTCTTAATGGAATCAGTAAGTTTAGTCATTATAAATTGCTTTTCATCAATATACAATTTGTGTTTATCAAATTGGCGGTTTCGCGAATAAAAATACAATTCATCCCGCGAAAAAAAAATTATTTTTTTTAATTTTGTATTTTTGCTCCTTTTAAGTGCTTTTCAAAACTATAAAAAATTTTTAAAATCCAATCAGCGGTTGCGAAGTTACAAAATAATATATTAAAAACATAACATTTCGCGATCAAAAAATTCTTAAATTGTGTGAAACAAATTTAAGTTGTCAAACTAATGTCAGTAATGGCTCGAAATAACGATTCTAAACCAATGGGCGCTGTGGTGTAATGGTTAGCGCGTTGGACTGTTACACGTGAGGTTTCGGGTTCGAGCCCCAACCAAGACAACATCAATTTATGAAAAATAGTAATGTGTATGAGTTTTTTCTATCCCTCATACATATCGCAGCGTCCTCCTTCGGTGTGCCCATAGCACTTAACCCCACCGAAGTAAAATAATATAACAGGGCTATGAACTAAAAAGCTTCAACAAAGTTCGCCAACTCACCGACAGATGGCGCGCAACAACTGTTCTAAAAAATTCAACATCTCGCGCAATTACAGTGTTGCCATATTTGAAGCCCTTCATCTTTCACCACCTTTCACTTCTTCTCTATCCCCTTCCAAAGAAAGCAACACGTTAATTAATAGGAAGAATTTCCTGAGTGTTGCTTCTGTTTAAAAAAAAATGAAATGCAAAATCAATCGTTTTTCGCTCCATCAGTTAAGGGTAAACAACTGATAACTTTTTTTGATTTGACGCAAAATTATTAGTTGAATCGTCTTTTGACGCATAAATATTAGTGGAATCACCTCTGTTTATGGTTATTTTAAAATATTTTTAAAATTTACCTACATTTTTGAACGCAATCTGATGCAAACAATTTTGGTTGCGGAATTTAAATTTGGTTACTTTTTCGTTTTCTTTCAGAAACGCTTTGTCCGAATTTTCTTTCTGAAACAAAATCGTATGAGGCCTTCAAGGTGAATCCAAATATGCCATCGTTTTTTTTTTTATAAGTTAAATAGTTTAACGTAAAAACTAGGAACGGAGTTTACAATATTTTTTCAAATCTTATTAAAGACATCTTTTTAATCTCGAGAATGTTACATGCTGCAGAAAAAGTTCAAGTCTGTTATACCAGATGATTATTTGCAGTCCAACGATCATTTGAGTATATATAACATTATACTTTTCGCAATATAATTAATAGATAACTCCAAAATTCTGGTGTTTGTATTTTTATCAAAAATTATGACGAAAAATCGTTACAAAGTTGAAGTCGTGTTAGCATAGACATGCGGAAAAGTTTGTAAAATGTATTAATGTTTTTAGTAACTTTACTAACGTAGCGTTACTTTTTCTCTTCATAAAAATTCTTACGGTTAGTGTTTAGCTTTATTGGTTATTAAAATATAAGCTATTAAAGTTAAAAAACCTTATGAGTTACTGGTTACGGAGTTTACATTTGGCCTATAAAATTGTTCACAAATTTTATGTATTAACCAAAAATTTATCAGATTATTATAAATTTTGTAAAACAGCCCTACGGGGAATGAGGAGTCAATTGCCCTCCAAGGACCTATCCCGTGACCGGTCAACCGAAGGCATATTACTAAATTAGTACAAATATGAACAAAAGAAAAATAATTAATTTTCTAAGTATTTTCTGATCCGTTATTTTCAATGTTGCTTTTAAAAAAACTTGACCGATACCGAAATAAAAAACAAAATTCGCGGCATATTTTTAAAAATATTTTTTATTTATTTTACTCTTTTATTTATTTTTAACTTTATTTTTTCACGATTTTCTTATTTTAGCTCTTATTTTAAATTTCTATAATGTTTTGCTAAGAAATTTTAAGTTTTGTATTTTCAACGTTTTTTTATGTTAAAGCTGTTTTAGTTTTAACAATTGGTATTTCATTTAAATTTTCTTTTTAACTTAAGGGGAATTTTTAAAATTTTTATTTATATTATCAGAGGTTTTGAGGTAATTTTCTAATTTTTGATTGATTTTTTAATTTAATTATGGCCAACGCAAAAAACAAGTCAACTGCCATTAAGGGACCTATCCCATGACCGGTCAATCGGGGGCATATTCAAGGCACTTCCACCATATTTGTGTTTGTGTTAATGTTGTTTGCTTTTCTATTTTTTTCCTTTCCATGTTTTTTTTATTTGCTGTGTGTATGTTTGTTTTTCTTTCTCTTTTTTATTGGAACAGAAACGAAAAACATATAACTTAACCATCAGCCAGCCATCACGCATAAGCAACATTAGCTCAGACGGTAGAGCGATTGCCTTACAAGCAGAAGGTTGTGTTATCGAGCCCTACTTCGACGCCAAGAAGATTATTTTTAATTTTCAATTTTTTATTAGTTAATTTGAAAAGCTATTTTTAGACACACCACCTTACTGCCACAATGTGTCTAAACTGTGGCAATTGGTCATTTCCAATGACAACGCCATGTTAAAGTGATATGTCTCTTTCAAACAAAAAGACCGATCAGCGACCGGTCTCCGCCCCCTTGGGACCTATCCTGCGTGTCATCTGGGACCGGTCCCTTTCCCCGTAGGGAGGTGACAATGTGCTGATATATATCGAAATATGTAACTCAAATATAATCCATGCATTAGAAATTAGCTGGTTACATGGTTTTTATCACATTTTCTGATATCACCCATATAAATTCCCGAAAATGTATGTAATAAATTTGTTAATTGTTTTTTTTTTTTGTTTATTCAGGTACTACTGACCCAGCAAAATATTGGTAATGACACCTCATTACTACCTGCATTACCAAAAATGATATATCATTACCTTTTGCATTATTTTATGATATAAAATAATGACTTCCTAATAAAGGCCTATTGTATTCATTGTTTCTAAATATAAAATAATGACTTACTCGTCATAGTTTAAATAAGTACTTTTTACACAGTTGAATTTTATACAGTTTTATTTATTATATGTAAATATGTTTTATGTTTAAATTTTTTTGACGAGTCCTAAAATTACACACTAGAGAAAACTTAAATTTTTCTGAATGTATTTCCTTAAGCTAATAGTATTTGCTTAACTCTTTATTTTTAAGAATCAAGTAAGCAATCGGATAACCACTTATAATTCAACTTTTTGTAAGCATGTGTGTAACCACTTATTATTCAAAATCTCGTAACTACTTATTTCTCAATTTTTCGTAAGCGAGCAGGTAAGCGTGACTACTTATAAAAACGACCACGCCAAACAAAAATAATGAGTTTAGACGCCAAAAAATAAGCTATGAAACTATGAATTTCTATTATATAACCACTTATTTGGTAATGAAAGATTTTGCTGGGGATTTTAATTTCAGAATGATTTTTTCTCTTTTTGGTAAAGGTTTTTTAATCAAATCGCGGTGGACGCCAGAAAACAAAAAACTGAATCCAGAAACTATTTCTAGTTCTATTTCTGATATTGTTAGAGTCAAATAAAATTTTGCCGTGAATTGTCAAGATTTTTATGAATATTTGAAGAAATGCGACAGTAATATATTGATTGACATTGGAAGCATTGAAAAACATTCATGAAACTCTTTACAAATCGCATCAATAAATTATAGAAACATACATTCCTGATAATGTATGCAATGAATTGGCTAATCGGTATGTTTTTTTTGTTTATTTATGTACCCCTAATTTAAAGTTCAGAACGATTTTTTGTTTTTTGTGAATTTTTTTAGTAGGAGTAAAAATTGTTTTATTTATAAAATAAATTTTTATTTGCATATTTGATCACTTTGTTGATTTTTGTAAAACTAATTTATTTAAAAAAATGTCCTCTTTTTGAAGACAAATGTCCTAATTTTTTTAGGTTGACATCCTGTTTTTCTCAAAATGGAAATGGCAACCCTAACCGCAACTAAATATTATAAACATTGGGTATGAGCGAAAATACAGCTTATATATAAAAGGTATTCATTTAAAGTATTTACGCCTCGTATACTGTGTATATGTTGTAAGTATACTCGATTAATATCAAAACTTGTTTACGAGCCCTCGTAAATATACGCTTACATTTTTGTGTGTAAACTTTTTCGTATTTATGTATGGATCCATACAGGTTGAATGTATGTACGTGCATGCTCATAAGTATGCATTCATGACCATACATGGATACATAAATCTACACACATGTTTCATATATGACCATACGTGGTAATATCTACAATATCTACATGTGTGTACAAGAATGAACATACATGAGCATGCATAAACATTAGGGCGGGTCGATTTAATAATCGCCCATGGCTGAGTGAAAATCGTATTCTAGGGATCAAAATAAGAAACTTTGCCGAAGGAACCATACCTCTAAAACGAATTCTACTACCCCCCAACTGTTGACTTTTGTCCCGTAGGGTCAAGTTTTGAAAAATCCCACTTTGACCCATTTAGAGTGCCCCAATCGAGTCCAAATGTATGACCGACCCCCACTAACTTTGGAGGGCCGATCCACCCATGCCAGTGGCACACCCCCTGGAACTCCCCTGGGGGGTTCCCCATACAAACATTTTAAAAAATCACCATTTTTGGCACTTTATTTTATTATTTTTTATTTATTTTTATTATTTTATTTATTTTTTCTCTTTAGAAATTTATTTAGTCAGAACATATGTAAATGAAAAAATTAATTTAACTTAGTAATAGAAAAGAAAATAAAAAAAATTACTGTTTGAAGTCTTTTTTGCTTTCAAGTCTGGGCAATTGCGCACGGCTCTCTAATGTCGTCACCATAACAGCCTCTATATTTTCCGGTATAACTCGTTTGGAAACGCTAGCTAGCAATTGAACGTGTCGTTCTGTTGCAGGTCGTAAAATAGGTTGTGTGGGTTTTTTAAGCCACCACAAGACACAGCTGCATGTCGTAAACTTACTTAAGCTAAATCGGTTACAGGTAGAATTGAGCATAAAATTATCATAAAGGATTTTCCAGAAGTAATAAAAGGCGCACTTGCTTAACAGAATTTGTGGTCAGATTAACGTTTAATTTACATGTAAGTACTTTATGGGCAGTTTTGACAACAAAATCGGTTACAGGTAGAATTGAGCATAAAATTATCATAAAGGATTTTCCAGAAGTAATAAAAGGCGCACTTGCTTAACAGAATTTGTAGTCAGATTAACGTTTAATTTACATGTAAGTACTTTATGGGCAGTTTTGACAACAAAATCGGTTACAGGTAGAATTGAAATTACCATTTCATTCTTATTACCTCGTCTCCTAGACCATATATAACGCAACAGTTTTTGTGAATGCATTAAGTCGTTGTGAAGAACTCGAAGTGTGAAGTGCTAATTTGAGATAAAAAAATATTTAAAAAAATATCATTCCAAATCAAGAAGTTTACAATGAATCCACCATCCTATACACCGCAAGATGAAGCAATAACAACATCAACAACTATCGAAAACCCAATGAGTCATATACCCAGGCATGATGTTACTGTTTTTGGTGTGTCTACTGATTTGACTGATCTTAATTTACCAACCCATCTGGATATCTTGAGATATTAGTTTTACTTGAGCGAACAAAAAAAGTTGTCCTATAAAGCATTCACTATTCAAGTACAAGATAAGTTGATTGGAATTTGGGAAAAACTTGGTATGGAAATAATGCTGAAAAAAAGTGTATGTAATAAATTGAATAGATTGCTTGACAAATATGAAGAGCAAATCAAGAGAAGAAACAAACCCCAACAATTTACAGAGTATGTAAAATCTCTGGAAACAATTTTTTTCATTGGAACATGTAAATGCGATTTGAAGGCAGCTCCATGTGCATGCGGTTTGGTTCCCGAACGCCTCAAAGAGTTTATGCACGATCAACATAATCAGAGAAGTCTAACAATGGATGGATTTGCGATGGAAATTGAAGAGCAAGGAGCAACGTCTATGTCATCAATGCCAACATACCAAGATCCCGATGATTCAACATACGCACCGCCACCGGTTTAAGAAGATTTGGATATAAGCACAAGTTCACAATACACACAGAGATACGATTGTTTTAACTTTGCCTTGGTATGTGACAGATTTGGCGTGCCTGATAGAGTAGCATCAGCAATGGGAACAGCTCTTTTCCAAGATTTTAAAATGAAAGATATCCATGGCAAACCTCTCATCATGGATAAATCGAAAGTTCGCCGAGAAAAAGAGAAATGCAGACAAGAAGTGCTTCGCAAAGAAGTGCTTCGCAATTTGTTAGCATTTTCATTCGATGGCAGAAAAGATGATACTTTAACGAGAGATACAATTGATGAGAAGTATCATACTAGAATGGTAAAAGAACCTCATCTTGTTATTTTGAGAGAACCGAATTCTGAATTGATTGGTTACGTAAGACTGGAACATGAAACCGCTGAATACAAAATAACCAAATTAAATGATTTTTTCAACGATAAAAATATATCACTGGATGCATTAATTGGCATATGCACTGACGGTGAGCCAACAAACACTGGCCCAAACGGTGGAATTATACGACGATTCGAATTGCTGTTAAAAAGACCATTGCATTGGTTCGTTTGCCTTCTACACTTCAACGAACTTCCGTTTCGGCATTTGTTTGAAGCTTTGGATAAATCAACCAGCACTGGACCAAGATCGGCAACCGGAAAATTGAGCCGTCAAATCGAAACTTGTGAAACTCTTCCGGTAAGTTATTGCTATCACTCATTTATTATAATTGTCAACCGTTTTTAATTGTTTTATTTTTATATATTTTCAGGTGGTGGACGGCTTTCAGAAAATTGAGTTGAAAAATATGCCCCCTGCTCCAGAAAAAATTGAATTTTCCACCGATTCCAAGTACTTATACGACATGGCCCATGTAATTTCTAGCGGCGTGGTTTCAGTGGATCTGGCAAACATCAAACCAGGGAAAATTGTACATTCTCGGTGGCTCACCAAGGCCGCTAGACTATTACGATTATATGTGACAACGGAAAATCCAGATGCAAATTTAAGAATACTGGTTGAATTTATAATTACATGTTATGTGCCAATGTACTTCAATATCAAGTATTACAGCTCTGTCGTGTACGGTAGTAGATTATCTTTCAAATTCATTAGTTGGTCAAGATTTCTAGAACCTCGTTTACGCAAAATTGTCAATAAATTAATTACAGATAATTCATATTATGCGCATTCGGAAAATATCTTGTTATCAATGTTGTTTGATGATAGCAAAGAAAAGCGCGACTGTGCTATCAAGATAATTCTACGCTATCGAACCGATGTTGACGACCCAACGGGACTTAGAGCTTATAAAAAACCAGATATAAACTTTTATTGCACAAGTTACACGGAAATGATCAATATGAATGACATAAATGACGTATTTGAACCACCATTCACGCGAAGCATTCCATACGATACTTTGAAAGAATATTTAAATCAAGATGATCCACCGTTTAATGATCCAAAAATTCCATCACACATACAAGAAACAGAACGACACGTTCAATTGCTAGCTAGCGTTTCCAAACGAGTTATACCGGAAAATGTAGAGGCTGTTATGGCGACGACATTAGAGAGCCGTGCGAAATTGCCCAGACTTGAAAGCAAAAAAGACTTCAAACAGTAATTTTTTTTATTTTCTTTTCTATTACTAAGTTAAATTAATTTTTTCATTTACATATGTTCTGACTAAATAAATTTCTAAAGAGAAAAAATAAATAAAATAATAAAAATAAATAAAGTAAATAAAAAATAATAAAATAAAATGGTGATGTTTTAAAATGTTTGGATGGGGAACCCCCCAGGGGAGTTCCAGGGGGTGTGCCACTGGCATGGGTGGATCGGCCTTCCAAAGTTAGTGGGGGTCGGTCATACATTTGGACTCGATTGGGGCACTCTAAATGGGTCAAAGTGTGATTTTTCAAAACTTGACCCTACGGGACAAAAGTCAACAGTTGGGGTAGTAGAATTCGTTTTAGAGGTATGGTTCCTTCGGCAAAGTTTCTTATTTTGATCCCTAGAATACGATTTTCCCTGAGCCATGGGCGATTTTTTTGCCTCCCCACAAATCGACCCGGCCTAATAAACATGCATTAACATGCGTGATCATACATGTATATATTACCTAAGGCGACCAGATTTTGAAAAAGAAAAAAGATGACATTAATAAAAAATTAATTTGAATTCAACATTTTTTACATAAATATTTACATTCACATATGGAGCAATTCCATATGAAAGCGATCACCTTTTGGACGACCCCTCTCCGATTCTAAAATAAATAGTCTTAATCGATTGCCCAGCAAAAAATAATGTACCTACATATTTTTTTTTTTTTATAGTGACTGGTTTAGTGATGGTGTACACCACTGTCATGTGACAAAATTGAAGAATTCTTCATAAGGGACCTCATTGAAAAAAAACTACTAAAGCGATCGCAACGAGTGATAGCTCGTTGGAAAGGTATTGAATCACGCTTTAATTGAAAAATAAAATTTTCCTAATTTTTCTCAGAAATTTACCTTTTTTCCCATGAAAATTAAATTTTCCCATGAAAATTAAATTTTCCGATTTTCCACAGAAGCTCCTAAATTTTCCGGCAAATTTTTTTTTTTTGGATTCCTCATAATTTTTGCTTTAAGAATCAGCAATAAAAAAATGGGCCCCGACTCCTTGTTTGGACAGGAGAGGAGCATTTAAGAGACCACCTTGTTCTCATTGTTTTTATATTTTTTATAATTGAATTATTTGTAATTATTTAACATTATTTTATTTTATTATTAAAAATACATTTTAAAAATTATTTTACAGTTAAAAATACATTTATGAAAAAAAATCAATTTTTTTTAAGAGCCCCAAGTTGAGTGTGTAGTGAATATGGTCTGTCTGCCTTCACAAGATCGGCCATAAATCCATGGATAATAGCAGCAGTGGCATGTAATGGCACACCAAACCCGACTGAGGCTACAGGTCATAAAATGTTTTGTAAATTTTTTAAATTACCAGGTAATAAAAATTTCACCTAAAATGACACGTGCAGAAACAAGTCATAAAACACGGATTTTCCATAAATATGGCGAAATATTTATTACCTGGTAATTTAAAAAATTTACAAAACATTTTATGACCTGTGGTCGGCTTATTGGCAGTAACCAATTAAGTCCCTCTTTAAAAAACATTTTATGACCAGTAGTTCACGCAAATTTTCCTATTAAAGAAAAGCAAATATCGCTTAATTTTTTTTACCTATTTTTTACCAAAAAATAAATATAAATACTTCACACACTCTGAGTCAAATTTTAGTTGAATACTAAACGTGAAAGTGTTAAAGTGTTTTTTTTGTAAAGTAAAGAGTGAAGCTGTAAAGACAATTTAAAGTAAAATGAATAAATTTTGCTGCAATCCGTTTAACAAGAGTGGACATCGTTCGAAAAAGATAAAAGTATTAAAATTAACTGGTGTTTCGAAGCGATACATGAATGAATTAAATATACAATACGGTGAAGAAGCAGAATTCATTTGCCCCAAGTGTAAAATCGATTTGTCTCAACAAGCAAATGCATTGAAACAAATGCAACCACAATCCGAGAGTGAAATGACAATTGAACAAAATGTTTCATCTGATAGTGAGGCAGACATTCCGATGGTCAATATGTCTTTGAGTCCTTTGAATGAGGCTATTACCACTTTAGGTGAATCGCCTATTACAAAAAGAAAGTTGCGAAGTGAAAAATACAGGAAAGAGAAAAAAGGCAAGGTTATGAGTGCAATCGCGACAATATTTGATGAAGGCTCTGATAACGAATGCAGTCAAGCAGATGACGTTGATGACGGCAAACAAATGATTGAGCAGTTGAAAAGAAAATTCAATTTAGCGACCACTTTTCCGGAGAAATATCTCATTTTATCTGTGCTGCCTCAATCATGGTCTATACGCAAGATTTCTGAACAGTTTCAAACATCTTTTTACATCGCGAGAAGAAGCAAAGAATTAGTTCGACAGAAGGGCATATTGGCCATCCCACCAAGAAATTTGGCTCAAGGACCCTCAGCGAAGCAACGGTGAAATTGATTCAAGATTTTTACTGCAATGATGACAACAGCCGCGCCTGCCCAGGTACACGTGACTATGTTATCACACGTGAAGATGGAGATAAAGTACACTAGCAGCGCAGATTATTATGTAATCTATCCGAAGCATACCATCAGTTCAAAGAGAAATACCCAGCAGAAAAAGTGGGATTTTCTAAGTTTGCCATCCTACGACCAAAAGAATGCGTGCTGGCATTAGACAGGCACGGAACGCATTCAGTTTCTTCATAAATGTATTTTTAACTGTAAAATAATTTTTAAAATGTATTTTTAATAATAAAATAGAACAATGTTAAATAATTACAAATAATTCAATTATAAAAAATATAAAAACAATGAGAACAAGGTGGTCTCTTAAATGCTCCTCTCCTGTCCAAACAAGGAGTCGGGCCCCATTTTTTTATTGATGATTCTTAAAGCAAAAATTATGAGGAATCCAAAAAAAAAAATTAGCCGGAAAATTTAGGAGCTTCTGTGGAAAATCGGAAATTGTAATTTTCATGGGAAAATTTAATTTTCATGGGAAAAAAGGTAAATTTTTGAGAAAAATTAGGAAAATTTTATTTTTCAATTAAAGCCTGATTCAATACCTTTCCAACGAGCTGTCACTCGTTGCGATCGCTTTAGTAGTTTTTCAATGAGGTCCCTTATGAAGAATTCTTCAATTTTGTCACATGACAGTGGTGTACACCACCACTAAACCAGTCACTATAAAAAAAAAAAAATATGTAGGTACATTATTTTTTGCTGGGCAATCGATTGAGACTATTTATTTTAAAATCGGAGAGGGGTCGTCCAAAAATTTGCCAATTTTTATCGTTTTCATATGGAATTGCTCTATGTGTGATTTTTTATCAAAATATGACTGCAAATCTGATATTTTTTTAATGTCTTAAGCCCAAACCACATAGAGAAAGTACCAGTGGACAGTGGCAGTGCTGTGAAACTTTGTTCTTGAATTTCGGGAAAACGGTTTAATATTTTTAAAAATTTCTTTTTGCGTTTCATTTAAAAACAGCTCTTGCTTATTTTGAAAGTTTTCCAATTTCTCGGCAGTGACAAATAGAGAAGATACAGAAACTGCTTTATTGACAAAACGTCGCACTGCGGTCGACACTGCGTTTATTGTGGTTTAGGCTTTAGAATTATCACTTCTTTTTTTAAATCAAAATTTTTATACGGTATAAGGAGTTTCATTGGAAAAAGTTTTAGAATTTGAAAATTATCATTTAAAAAAAATCTGAGGGCCAATATTATAGTAAACACTTAAATAAAAACAAATACTAAAGTGACATTTTTTTTCTAGATTTATAGATTACAAGATGTTTCTGAGCATTACTTACGGTTGAGATCCTATGGCAATTAAATTTAAAAAATTATTTAAGAAGTTCACTTAAGAGGTTTTAACGGCAGTGCGCTTATTGTTTTCTTAAATCGATCTAAGTTCTGACAAGGAAACTGGCCCTAAATATTAATTTTTCAGTAAAATCCCTCAAAACATTTGTTTATTTGCTAAAAATGGTTAATAGTTTCATATTAATTCTGTAAAAAAAAGCTCAGGTTTCCTGAAAAAAAGAAAATAATGTCTGTTTACAAAATTAATTATGTTGACCATTACAGCATTATTAGGAAAAACAATTGTTTTGGTCCTCAAGGGGGGGGGGGGGGGATATGGGGGCTGAAGCCCTTGTATCCGCGCCTGCTCACATTATTATAAAAATAATAAAACATTCATTTTCTTTTTTTTTTTCACAGAAGCCACACTCAGGAAATTCTTCCTATTAATTAACGTGTTGCTTCCTTTGGAAGGGGATAGAGAAGTAGTGAAAGGTGGTGAAAGATGAAGGGCTTCAAATATGGCAACACTGTAATTGCGCGAGATGTTGAATTTTTTAGAACAGTTGTTGCGCGCCATCTGTCGGTGAGTTGGCGAACTTTGTTGAAGCTTTTTAGTTCATAGCCCTGTTATATTATTTTACTTCGGTGGGGTTAAGTGCTATGGGAACACCGAAGGAGGACGCTGCGATATGTATGAGGGATAGAAAAAACTCATACATATTACTATTTTTCATAAATTGATGTTGCCTTGGTTGGGGCTCGACCCGCAACCTCACGTGTGACAGTCCAACGCGCTAACCATTACACCATTTAGATAAAATTATATTAAATTAAATGTTTTACCATAAACGCGCTAAGTAAAAAATAGAAAAATGTCAAACTAGCGTCTTTTTATAAAAAGCACTAACCGAAAATAATAGGATTTTTGGATGATACAAAAGCTCTAAAGATAATACGATAAGATGCAATTAAACAAAAATTTAAATTTTACACTGCTGAAATCAGAAAAACATCACAGAAAAACAATTACATTTCATTATACCCTACACCACTATGTGGTCAGGGTATTATAAGTTTGTGCTGATGTTTCTAACACCAAAAAATATTGGTCCTACACCCACCTTATAGTATACCGATCGGCTTAGATTTTTTTTTAATTTAGATTTAACGATGTCCGTCTGTCTGTCTGTCCATGCATTCTTGTGCGCACTCTACAGGTCGCAAATATTAAGATATTTTGATGAAATTCGGTGTACAGACCTATATTGGCTGAATAACGCAGCCTATTGATTTTGGTGAACATCGGTCCATGTTTAGACCCAGTGCCCATATAAGGGTCCTACCAAAATTATACTGTTTATACGCTGCAGGTCGCAAATATTAAGATATTTTGATGAAATTTGGTGTACAGACCTATATTGGCCCAGTAACGCAGCCTATTGATTTTGGTGAACAGCGGTCCATGTTTAGACCTAGTGCCCATATAAGGGTCCTACCAAAATTATACTCTTTATACGCTTCAGGTCGCAAATATTATTTTGATTTTATATTGATTTGATATTATATTGATTTTGGTTAACACCGGTCCATGTTTAGACCTAGTGCCCATATAAGGTCCCCCCAAAATTATATTGTTTATACGCTGCAGGTCGCAAATATTAAGATATTTTGATGAAATTTGGTACACAGACCTATGTTGGCCCAAGGACGAAGCCTATTGATTTTGGTGATCATCGGTCCATGTTTAGACCTAGTGCCCATATAAGGATCCCACCAAAATTGGGTTGGTTACAAACTGCAGGTCGCAAATATTAAGATATTTTCATGAAATTTGGTGCGCTGACTCACATTATAGAAAATTTTGACACAAGCCCCATTTTAACCCATTCGAATTTCGGATACAAACATTAGTTGGCTTTTAACCAGACTGGTGTAGGTATTGTATAGTCGGCATGCCCGACTTTAACCTTTTTACTCGTTTTTATATATCTTTAAATGGGAAGACAATCTACTCTTCTGAAAACAGCAGAAGTACTATTTTTGCTACTTTAAGTCTACTTATATTCAACAAAAACGTCCACTGATTTTAGCAGGATAGAATGTTATTTGCATTCAACTAAAAAATTTATTTAAATACTATAACCAGGGTTTGGGATTTCCCGGACTTTTTTATTTCCCGGGAAACGGGAATAAAAAAATTTGATTCCAGCGAATCCCGGGAAATATTTTTTAAACAAAATTGTTAATGAAAACCACTTATATAAGTAATTTTTGTTAAAAAAAACACTTTTTCAGTACAAATGCAGTCGGTGTAGTGAGAATTCAAAATAAAAAATATCAGAATGTTGTACAATTGATTTCACATAAATTACTCGCAGCACTGCCAATTGAATTGCATGATCCCAGCAGGCACCTACTACTGGACTGTCGGAAACAAACCGTTTCATCACACTTGGCCCATTAAATATGGTGGCCACAATGTTATTTTCCAAAGACAAATAAAACTCTTCTAGTCTTATTTCTACAATTCTTCTTATTTCATCAGCATTACATCTTCCTGATATATAAACCAACCCCAGGTTATAAAATGAATTATTTCCGTTCATACATATGTTCAAATATCTCTTTTGTAATATTCTTGTGCATTCATCTAAGATTATAGTAAATATCCTATCGTTAGAAATATTGTTCGATATTTCTTTTATCATGATATCTTTTACATGATTGTAGTAATTTAATATAATGTTCTTTACATCGGTTTCACTTTTTTGCAATGCCAGGTTTTTATTATAAAAACTTTCTCGAATAAACGAAGATCTAGTTATGTTGCGGATTGACTGCAGCTAATTTGGATACCATTTCAGGAAATGTTTGCCCTACCATAAAACCTTTAATGCCTATTCAGCTTACACTTTTTTCTTCAGGTACTTTGCTAATTTTAGCTGAAACGTTATTCTTGTTGTTTTGTTCAAGAGAAGTTGCATGACCATCAATATTTTTTTTTTTTTTGTGAACCAAATTTAGATGTCGGATAACCAAATTTAGATACCACCGTTAACCATTAGTCTTTTCTTTTCACATTTATTAATGAAAACGTTACTTATAAAATTGTTGACCCGTAATATAAAGGCGTATTTTAAATATAAAGTCGACTTTATTTTTAATCAAACGGTTTACAAAATCAAACCTTACAAAAATATTTCTATTTTCAAATATTTTGATTGGTTGAAAATAAATTAACCAATCAGAATGCTCCAAAAATAAACCAAGTCAAGGTATACTGCCACCCAATATTTTAACTAAAGTCGACTTTACCTAAATTATACATTTGAAAAATTTAGATAGTAAGGGCGATTATTTGTAAGAAACAAAGCTTTTTTTCATATTTCTTTTAAACATTTTACCAAGTTTTTAGGTTTTACTACTTAAATTTTGAATAAGTTATGCGAAAAGTCTTTATTAGTTGAAATGCTCCTAATTACTTGGCATAGATTTTATTTGTGTGTCAAATAAATGTATTCCCTTTTAAAAGATTTTAACAATGACATTTTTGTTTTGGTATTTAAAATGTTTTTTATGACTAAAATTAAAAAATCCTATTCGAAACAAAAACAATTTAAAAAATTTAATATTTTTAAAATTTCCCGTTTTCCCGGGAAAAATATATTATTTTCCTGGGAATTCCCGGCAAACTTTTCCCGGGATTTCCCGGGAATTCCCGAACCCCAAACCCTAACTATAACTAAAATTTTTGTACATTTAGCAGTTCTTGTTTCATCATCCCAATCGTATATTTTTGTTAAATGGAACAGATTAATTACACAGAAAAAAGTAATTAGGTTTTTGTAGCAACAGTCACCAGTCACCCTGTATTTAAAAAATATTCCAAACTATTACAAAGGATTTTCGTATCTTATTTATTCGAATACATGTTAAAAGATATTATTTTTTACGTAAAACAAAGTAAGAACAAAACTGCAGATTTGTTTGTTAAAATAATACTTTAAAAACAAAATGCAGTCTAAATAAAGAACTTTCGAACGATTACTTTAAAAATAGTTTTGATAAAAACATATTTAAAAAACCGGTTAACCGTCAAATAATAACCGGTTTTCGGTTTATTCGAATTTAGAAATTATTCGAAACCGGACGGTTTTTGGAAATTAAAAAAACCGGTTAACCGGTTTTCGGTTACGGTTTTGGACTCTCTAATTCTAACATTTATTTTCTGTATTTGTTATATCAGTGTTGTAAGGATAATTTTGACGGAACAAATTATTTTTACTTGAGCTCTTACACTTCATTAAAATTTCAATTTCCCTTTTTTAAAACAACTCAAGTCGAAATGAGTTATAGAAACCCAAACAATGTTTCTAAGCATTTCTTTAAGCAGAACAACTTATTTTGTTGGAGGTAATTTTTCCAGAGACTTTCAAAAATAAAATTTTAATTTTTTATCTGGTGTTTGAACCTTGTTAAAAAATTTATACAAACAAGTTTTAAGCAACACTTAAGGTGTTTGTTTGTGCTTTCTCTAATATGTTCTTTTATCAAAATCCACTGATATGAATTATATTTCAAATAATAAAATAACTAAAAAAGTTTTTAGTAATCATTTTTGCTATTCTCTTATTACAAATTACGGATTTTTTACTAATTCTCGCTGCTGATTTCAGCAAAACATTTTCCTAATTTTTCAAAACCGAGTGCTAAATTTAGCAGAAAAATATACTAATTAAAAAAAAATTTTTTTGATTTTTTACAACTCTTGTTTAGTTTATATTTGTTACTACTGATATATTCTTAGTTTGGAAATAACACTCAGAAAATTGTATTGTATCTCCAATGCATAAAAAGGTAATAACTGGAGAACCGTTTGCAATTTTGACTCCAAATTTCAAGTACGATGAAGTAATTATACGCTTGTTGCAATAGAAAGAAAATAAGCTTTTTTTATAATTTTTTTTTTAGATTTTACAGTTTTTTTATTTTTTAGTACATTTTTTGTTAATTTCAGCAGAATGATTTTGAATTACAGTTTTCAACAATTTACTGAAATTTAGTAGCTGCAACTAATTATTTATACTAATTTCATTGTACTAAAATGATTGATATTTAGTATATTTTTTAACTGATTTTAGCAAAACAATTTTGAATTGCAGTATACAACAGTTTTGCTAAAATTTAGTAGCGACTACTAATTTTTTCTACTAATTTTGTTGTACTACAGATCAGCAGACATGTGTTGCTAAAATTATAAAAAAATACCGCTGGGCTCAAAACAGTTAAATTTCCCGTAATAACAGCGAAATTTTCAGTAGCCATACAGACTTTTTTGGTTTTTTGGATTGTATATGCGATTGCAAACTGTTTACAAATTTTTTTACTAACTTTTTTATCTGAGTGTAATAACATTCAGAAAATTCGTTGAAAAAGTAATATCAGATGTAGTTGTATATAATGATATGTATCTTAATGTGATTTCATTCATTGTCAGATATAACCCAGTCACATTATATACGACTACTAGGGTTTATGTCTCGGGAATTCCCGGGACGGGATTCCCGGGAATCCTGCCCTTTTTTTAATCCCGCAATCCCGGAAATTTTGTGCAGAATTTCCCGGTAGTTTTTTTTTATTCTTTTACAGAAGTTTTAGCTATTATATATTGCGATTTTGGAAGCTAAATAAATTTAAATTTAAAGCATTGATTTGAAATTAATTTAAATAAGAAATATTTGAAATTAAAAAATGCGATTTAAAATTTAATAAACTTTACTAGTATAAAAAATAGTTTTTAGGCCAATTTGTATGTGGATGTCAGTTGAATTTGGTTAAGTTAAACCGAAGACAAATATTCGAATTTCAGAAATTTTTTTCTTCTTTAAAATGGTGATCTTTGTTCAAATAAAGCAATATATATAAAACTTGAACATCCGTATCTCAGTTCCAAATACCTCCAAAAAAGCTAGGCATTACAAAATTAGTAATATTTTTGTATTTTAAATTGAGTATTTTGAGGTTTTTTCACTTCAAATAATTTTATTTAAATTTCAACTGCTATTTCTTTATTTCAATTGTATTTTTTAAATATTATGCAGATGCTTTTTCAAATGATATTGGATTTCTTTATATGTTAATTTAAAATGCAACTACGCAAAGTTAATAATATCTTTTCAAATAATTGTGGCATAAAAAAATTTCTATTAAAATATACCAATTAAAGTTAAAAAACTATTACCCAAATGTTTTTCGTTCAATTTGAGATCAAATATTATCACATTTTCCTCTAAATTATTTTCAAATTAAAAGACAGATGATAAAATTTTTACAAGTAAATTACATAGAATAAAAACTTAAAAAATTCGATAAGGCCAGCAGAGTAGAATACGTATTTTCGGGTCCCACTACAAACCCATCCTCAATATTCTATGCTTTTATGTGTAAATAATTTATGATGATCTATTTATATTGAATTCAAACAAATAAGCAAATTGAAACAACTCAATTAGACTAACATAAACGAAATTCTAACAATGTTATTTTTATCCAGCTGCTTCCTATGGAATTCAACTCTGATCGACAACTTATGAACCACAGATTTTTGAACGACAACGAACCGTTAATTTTAAATGTATATTCTAACTATTTTTTAAACTACAACATAAATCCATGTTGATCGTAAACAATTAGGCTATGTATTAAATTATATTTTTCACTATATCTAGTGTGTTAAGATCAATAAAATATTACTTAATAATATTCTAATGTCGATTTTTATAAAAATCTTTAACAGAATTTGCTTAATAATTTGTGTGAAGAATACTCACTCTGAAACTTTTTTATAAAATAATTCTATACGAATAGTTCTGAAAATCTGCATAGAAACAAAATTTTTAGAAATTAAAATTTTTGGATTCCATAATCACCGTAAGTTGTTTTTCACGTGGAAAAATTTCACTCGAAATTTAAAGGCCTCAAATTGCAATTTAATTTATAGAAATTAACAATTTTTTTTATTTTATGACAAAGACACAATCACAATAAACACAAAATGTCACTTTTTCCGAAGAAAAATAATAGTCTTGTGCACTAAATTTGCGTGAAAACAAACTCTACACAATTTTCACGTGAAACTCATTATCGTGAAAAATTTTTTTTATATATGTATTATAACAGTTTTTTCACGTGAAACTCAAACAACTTACGGTGCTTTAGTTCTGACTATAAAACTGGTCCGACACAAATTTGCACCCATTAACAATTCCAATATATCCTGAAAGAAGGGAATAAATTAAAATACCACCGTCCTTCACTTTTTCTATATCAATTCGTTTAACCG
Source organism: Leucophora obtusa (assembly GCA_949987735.1). Classification (NCBI taxonomy): domain Eukaryota; kingdom Metazoa; phylum Arthropoda; class Insecta; order Diptera; family Anthomyiidae; genus Leucophora; species Leucophora obtusa. Next base: position 52,536,675 of record OX465296.1, read on the forward strand.
TTCCAACCGCGAATGCATATTTAGTTAATATCATACATGGGACTAATTAATTAGGTGGACTAATTAATTGATGATTTCATTACCATTCCATTGATATCAATTGTAATGAAATTATTTTCATTACCATTTTTTTAATTAATGGTAATGATTCTAAAATTTAATTTCATTGATTAATGACAATGATTTTAAATTTCATTACCATTGATAATGAATAAATTAAAAAAAATAATTGCCATTGACAGAAAAACGTAAAAATGGAGTAAAACTCGCTGAAATCGAAGATGGAATATGCTCATTCAGGCTCATGCTCATTTGATATTAAATATTACTTTCCATTCCGTTGTTATTTGTATCCAGGTAAAGTTTAACGGAATTAAATGGACCCTCCTTAATAAATTATGTTTTATAACTTCCCTGGCCAAACCAGTTGTTCGTTTTCATTTGTCTGAATTTTTTGTAAACAAATGGTTTTTAATCAATTGTAATTAGTTTTTTTATACATTAGTGTAATTTCGTTACCATTAGTAATGATTTTTCTAATGAAAAATATTTCATTACCATTAAATGGTAATGGAATTTTTTTCATTGTCATTAGTATGAACTAATGGTAATGAAAATTCAATGGTAATGAAAAATTCCCATGTATGGTTAATATATTTCATTTTAAAATTAAAACGGCCTTCCGTATAAATTTATTACCTAAATAGTAATTCGCGATTTAAACTGAATAGATCTAGAAAAGGTGGAAGTCATGCATATTTTATATTAAGCCCTCCTTTCAGAATATACTAAATAGATTTTATCATGGGTACAACCAAAAGATGAACTTTGTCGGACGATGTTTTAATAGAAATCGAGTTTTTCAAGTACAACATACATATGTCGAATTTATTTATTTCCTAACGAGCGGGAATTCCCGGGATCCCGGGAAATTCAGAAAAAATCCCGCTGACCCGGGAAATAAAAAAGTCCGGGAAAAGAGAAACCCAAATGACAACATATAACTATTTTTACGCGAGGGATTTGATAGTAGGACCTCAGTCACATATATAATTATGTATAGGGTTATATATGACAATATATATTTACATATTAAAATTCTAGTAAAAAAGTAAAAGTCGGGCATGCCGACTATATAATACCCCACACCAGTCTGGTTAAAAGCCAGCTAATGTTTGAATCCGAAATTCGAATAGGCTAACATGGACTTGTGTCAAAATTTTATATAAAATAATAAAAGAAGAAGAGAAAATCGAAATGAAGCCAATATAGGCGATATATCCAAATATGGACCGATCCTATTTATAATCAAAAGGCTTTGTTCTTGGGACCATGTGAGTCAGCGAACCAAATTTCATTGAAATATCTTCGTATTTGCGATCTGCAGCGAGTAAACAAACCAATTTTGGGGGGACCCTTATATGGGCGCTAGGTCTAAACATGGACCGATTTTAACCAAAATCAATGGGCTTCATCCTTGGGCCGATCGGTGTACCAATTTTCATCAAAATATTTTAATATTTGCGACCTGTAGAGTGCGCACAAAAGTGCATGGACAGATAGACAGACGGACGTACAGATGGACATCGAAATAAAAAATTATTCTGATTCGTCGATATACTAAAAAGTGGGTCTAGGTCGAATATTTTTTGGTGCTACAAACATCAGTCCAAACTTATTATGCCCTGTCCACGTAGTGGTGTATGGTATAATTACACTGTGAGACAAATGGTAGGGGTCAGTGATCGGGAAGGGTTCAAACTACCGGGGAAAGTTATATCGGTAAAAAAGAAGTTATACGTGTCCCGGCGTTTTGCTGGGTCACCCCTAGGAATCGAGATATATCTTTTTTTTGACATAACTGGAGAACAGTGTTGCTTCTTTTTGAATAATTATTCAAAAACGGGACTGTTTACACATTCATTGGATAATTTTTGAATAATGACATTTTTGTGTAATTTCACTTTTTACAGAAATTTCCGTAATTTTTTTGAAAGTCGCGGAGCTTTTTAATAATTTAATAAAAATTAATCGATATTTAGACGAAACATTTAACACAAATCTCCATTTTCTGGTGAATTACTTTTGTGGTTTTTTTAACACGAAACACTATTTAGAAGAAATCAAAAATGGTGTTATGTATCTTTTTGTTTTGTTTAAAGCACCGCCTTTTGTTTATTTTTTGCGAGTTTGTTATGATTATGACTTTCTAATGTCTGAAATTTGTTTTCCTGTAGTTATCATGATACTGGTCTTTGAGCAGACAAAAATTTTTCTAACGCAGCAAGGTGGAGCAGAATCAGAATATTTTAGAATTCTGTAAATCCAACAGGTTTCAGATTTCAACAGAATCGTATGAAATTTTTGAAAAAAATGTTATATTTTATATTTTTATTTTTTAAAAGATTTGTTGAGGCACATACTGCAAAGAAATTTCATGTTAAGGTCTGCCTTGCTACCATTAACATAAAAATTAAAGAAAACAGGCAAAATTTTACAAATACGGTATTTTAAAATTTTTTCCTGTCTTGCCAACATTTAAAGCTAGGGTTGAACAGGGCTTATGCCATCACGTTACGGACGCCTTGGGGGATCTACTCCAGCTTTTTTTTAAATTCCAGCTTTGTACTCAGAGAAAAAATTAGTTTAATTTATATATAAACGGTTAAATTTTGAGGAGTATGGGAGAGAATAATTAGCAAGTAATATTTTTGCATGCAATGCATCTGAATGAAGTAGCCTTTCTGAAAAACATAAATACTTTGTTCTGAAAGAAACTTTTAATATGGATAAAATACCATTTTTTTAATATTCAAATTTAAAAGCACGCTATTTAAATCCTGAAAAAGATATTGCATTGAAATTCACTTTAAGGAGTGCAATGTTTTAAATGTGGAAATTCTGTAAGACAAAATCAACAATTAAATAAATAGTTATTTCTAATTTTATTATTTTGCCTGATAAATAAGAGTATTAAAAGTATATAAGAACAAAAAAATATCCATTTCATTTTGTGGTCCACTCCGATCTTAGCTTTTTTCCGAATGCCTTCCATTAAGTTTTTGACAGTGCTGTTTGTTATTGCTTTGGTCTTCTTTAACTTCGCTTGTATTAGAGTCCAATACCTTTCAATGGGTCGACATTGTGGAACATTTTGTGGGTTCATGTCTTTTTCAAAAAATTTAGTATTATTAGCTCTGAGCAGATTTAAGGTAATTGAAGCATAGTGAGCTGAGCCAAATCAGGCCAGAATAGAGTAGATCTACCGTGTTTTTTTATAAACGGTATTAATCTTATTTTTAGGCGCTCTTCCCTGTACACATCTGCGTTAATTTTACCTGTAGTTATATATGAAGATGTCTTTTCGCCGCATTGGCAATTCCATGCCAAACGAGATACTTCAAACCAAACTTTTCAATGCCGAAAGATGTTTCAAAATAACGTTTCAGGACTGGATCTACCGTACTTCTTGCCATTTTCAAATCTTTTGAAATAAAATGTACTGCTCGGTATGGATTTTCATTCCATTTGTCGATAATTAAATTTCGTCGTTCCAATTGAAAAAGTATAACTCAAAGTATCACACAATTTTATGAAGTTACTGAATATTTTCCTATAAAGTTTTCATTTTAGTTTTGGAATAATTTGGAACATAGCCTACTTTAAAATTTCGAGATTTGAAACATTACACTCCTTAGTTAATAGAATAATTTGTTATAATATTTTCTGAGAAATTGGCCTGGATTTGCTTTTGCAGAAGGCAAAAACACGGACCAGGTTATAGCAAAAATGCTAAATTTTAGTTTTAAATTGCAAATAACTTTTGCACTTTGTAGATGATAGAAATGTTACGTCTTTAAAAATCGGTTTGTAAATAGAAAAATGGCAAAACTTTGGAGTTGAATGGCATAGCTTCCGCGGTTTCGGCCATCCAAAACTTACAATGTGAAATTTCATATCACTCGGTAAGAAATGGCGAAATTCTTCCCCAAAATATTTGTATTCTTCTTCACTGTGCCCAGGAGAGTTTATTTTGAAATAATATAAAAAATATATTTTTTGTGTAATTTCATACGGTTTTGGATAATTTTTGATCTACAGCTGTGTATTTTTTGTTTTGCTGGTGGCAACACTGCTGGAGAACCACTAGTCCGATTTTGCTCAAACAATTTTAAAAAAATTAAAAATTACAATTCCTTTAATCTGTTCATATAACGTTTTTCTATATACTCAACAGTTTTGCCGGTAAAAATAAATGTATGAAGAAAAAAATATTTTTTGACTAAAATATTAAAAAAAAGTAATACATAAACAAAAGGTTATTGATTTTTATGGTAGCGGTAACAAACATTTCCCGTTGGTTTCATCCCATCCCGATCTTGACTGTCGCATAGTGTTATTAATCCCAAGTTGCAATTAACATAACTTGCAGGTGCTATTGGAAGAAAATGGGTTAAGTTTTTAAGATCTGTTAAAAAATATTTACAATTTAATTCAATTGAAATAAAAATTAAAAATTTTGTTTTGTGCTCGGGCTGAGATTTTACAGTAGGGCCTATAATTGTATATTAAAAATATATAAAATTTGATTCACGTGGGAACATATAAATATAATCATTAGGGCAAGGAATTTCATGCACTTTAAAATGGAAAATATGCGCCTAATATATGCGGTTAAAAAAGAAAAATATGCATTAAAAATATAAGAAATATGCATTAAAAACTATTATTTATGCAAAAATAATGCACCTTAAAACTTAAAAATATATTTAAGTTAGTGATTTGGCAAACAGACACAGAACTCGAAGATTTCCCATAGGTTAATAAGGGTTTAAGAATGTTTATTTTGATTGAATCGAAATATGACAGCGTATCAATTTTTATATTTTTTTAAAAAATAAAAAATGCTCCTAAAAATGAAAATATGCACGAATATGCATTAAAAAGCACAAAATATGCACTAAAAAGGCACCGAATATGCATTTACAATCAAAATATGCAAAAACATGCATTTATGACAAAATATGCAACTACAAATCGGTGCCATTTTGTTCTAAATTTGATGATTCGGATAAATAGTTAGTCCATATTACTTTTGGACTATCGACAAAAAACATGCATTTGCATTGAATTCCTTGCCCTAATAATCATATATAAATATATATAATAGCATTTATTATAATATATATATTCATATATAAAAACATCTTACATCATACAACCAACAAATTTTTATAAGAGAGCATATATTATTATATCTTAAAATATATAGCTTATATGCCTCCATATATGATAACATATTATATTAGATATGATAATTTGTAATTATATATGACAAAAGGTATATCAATATCTCATTCTGTATAGCAGATATGGTTGATATCTAATTTTATAAAAAACAATATATAAAAATAAATGGTTATACAGCCCAAAATTACCGAAGGGGTTTGAATTCCATATAACTTTTTTATTATAAATTTTTTTTTCAGTATTTGGTAAAGAAGACTTCGAGAATTTAAAATGGAACAGTACACAATTGAAAAATTGAAGAAAATCATGATTTTATTCATAATTTAATTATGAGCGACGAATCCCATTTCCAATTAAATGGATTCGTTAATAGGCAAAACTGCAGGATATGAGCTACGCAAAATCCAAGAGTAGTTCAACAGCGACCATTACACCTACACTTAAAAAAAAACGTCAGTAGCAAAATCTGTCAAACGGGGTTCAAATCGATTTGACTAATTTTTAACAAATTTTCAGTTAAAACACTGCTTTAAAAGAAGATTTTAGGCATCTTCATTTAACACTATACTAAAAATCCTCACTACTTTAACTAGTTTTGAGTGTTCATTTTAAAAACAATTTATAACTACTTTTTAAGAACCCATTGGCTAAATTTTACAAAATCTATTGTTAAAATATAATATTTGCATGTTTCTGTTACTACCCGGTAGATGGCGCCATCACTGTATCCGAAGTTTTAAAGATAGCGATATTTCTTTGCCTCTCGATTTTTTTAAAATGGCCCATATCTCGAAAACTAAGAGAGATAGAGCAAAATTGACGAAAATTTCGACTACTCCTAACCGAATAATACTCCAGCGAAAGGCCTTATCTCTATCCAAAAATGGACCTTGGCCGGGCCTTGATATTTAGTATATTTTTTAACTGATTTTAGCAAAACAATTTTGAATTGCAGTATACAACAGTTTTGCTAAAATTTAGTAGCGACTACTAATTTTTTCTACTAATTTTGTTGTACTACAGATCAGCAGACATGTGTTGCTAAAATTATAAAAAAATACCGCTGGGCTCAAAACAGTTAAATTTCCCGTAATAACAGCGAAATTTTCAGTAGCCATACAGACTTTTTTGGTTTTTTGGATTGTATATGCGATTGCAAACTGTTTACAAATTTTTTTACTAACTTTTTTATCTGAGTGTAATAACATTCAGAAAATTCGTTGAAAAAGTAATATCAGATGTAGTTGTATATAATGATATGTATCTTAATGTGATTTCATTCATTGTCAGATATAACCCAGTCACATTATATACGACTACTAGGGTTTATGTCTCGGGAATTCCCGGGACGGGATTCCCGGGAATCCTGCCCTTTTTTTAATCCCGCAATCCCGGAAATTTTGTGCAGAATTTCCCGGTAGTTTTTTTTTATTCTTTTACAGAAGTTTTAGCTATTATATATTGCGATTTTGGAAGCTAAATAAATTTAAATTTAAAGCATTGATTTGAAATTAATTTAAATAAGAAATATTTGAAATTAAAAAATGCGATTTAAAATTTAATAAACTTTACTAGTATAAAAAATAGTTTTTAGGCCAATTTGTATGTGGATGTCAGTTGAATTTGGTTAAGTTAAACCGAAGACAAATATTCGAATTTCAGAAATTTTTTTCTTCTTTAAAATGGTGATCTTTGTTCAAATAAAGCAATATATATAAAACTTGAACATCCGTATCTCAGTTCCAAATACCTCCAAAAAAGCTAGGCATTACAAAATTAGTAATATTTTTGTATTTTAAATTGAGTATTTTGAGGTTTTTTCACTTCAAATAATTTTATTTAAATTTCAACTGCTATTTCTTTATTTCAATTGTATTTTTTAAATATTATGCAGATGCTTTTTCAAATGATATTGGATTTCTTTATATGTTAATTTAAAATGCAACTACGCAAAGTTAATAATATCTTTTCAAATAATTGTGGCATAAAAAAATTTCTATTAAAATATACCAATTAAAGTTAAAAAACTATTACCCAAATGTTTTTCGTTCAATTTGAGATCAAATATTATCACATTTTCCTCTAAATTATTTTCAAATTAAAAGACAGATGATAAAATTTTTACAAGTAAATTACATAGAATAAAAACTTAAAAAATTCGATAAGGCCAGCAGAGTAGAATACGTATTTTCGGGTCCCACTACAAACCCATCCTCAATATTCTATGCTTTTATGTGTAAATAATTTATGATGATCTATTTATATTGAATTCAAACAAATAAGCAAATTGAAACAACTCAATTAGACTAACATAAACGAAATTCTAACAATGTTATTTTTATCCAGCTGCTTCCTATGGAATTCAACTCTGATCGACAACTTATGAACCACAGATTTTTGAACGACAACGAACCGTTAATTTTAAATGTATATTCTAACTATTTTTTAAACTACAACATAAATCCATGTTGATCGTAAACAATTAGGCTATGTATTAAATTATATTTTTCACTATATCTAGTGTGTTAAGATCAATAAAATATTACTTAATAATATTCTAATGTCGATTTTTATAAAAATCTTTAACAGAATTTGCTTAATAATTTGTGTGAAGAATACTCACTCTGAAACTTTTTTATAAAATAATTCTATACGAATAGTTCTGAAAATCTGCATAGAAACAAAATTTTTAGAAATTAAAATTTTTGGATTCCATAATCACCGTAAGTTGTTTTTCACGTGGAAAAATTTCACTCGAAATTTAAAGGCCTCAAATTGCAATTTAATTTATAGAAATTAACAATTTTTTTTATTTTATGACAAAGACACAATCACAATAAACACAAAATGTCACTTTTTCCGAAGAAAAATAATAGTCTTGTGCACTAAATTTGCGTGAAAACAAACTCTACACAATTTTCACGTGAAACTCATTATCGTGAAAAATTTTTTTTATATATGTATTATAACAGTTTTTTCACGTGAAACTCAAACAACTTACGGTGCTTTAGTTCTGACTATAAAACTGGTCCGACACAAATTTGCACCCATTAACAATTCCAATATATCCTGAAAGAAGGGAATAAATTAAAATACCACCGTCCTTCACTTTTTCTATATCAATTCGTTTAACCGTTCCAACCGCGAATGCATATTTAGTTAATATCATACATGGGACTAATTAATTAGGTGGACTAATTAATTGATGATTTCATTACCATTCCATTGATATCAATTGTAATGAAATTATTTTCATTACCATTTTTTTAATTAATGGTAATGATTCTAAAATTTAATTTCATTGATTAATGACAATGATTTTAAATTTCATTACCATTGATAATGAATAAATTAAAAAAAATAATTGCCATTGACAGAAAAACGTAAAAATGGAGTAAAACTCGCTGAAATCGAAGATGGAATATGCTCATTCAGGCTCATGCTCATTTGATATTAAATATTACTTTCCATTCCGTTGTTATTTGTATCCAGGTAAAGTTTAACGGAATTAAATGGACCCTCCTTAATAAATTATGTTTTATAACTTCCCTGGCCAAACCAGTTGTTCGTTTTCATTTGTCTGAATTTTTTGTAAACAAATGGTTTTTAATCAATTGTAATTAGTTTTTTTATACATTAGTGTAATTTCGTTACCATTAGTAATGATTTTTCTAATGAAAAATATTTCATTACCATTAAATGGTAATGGAATTTTTTTCATTGTCATTAGTATGAACTAATGGTAATGAAAATTCAATGGTAATGAAAAATTCCCATGTATGGTTAATATATTTCATTTTAAAATTAAAACGGCCTTCCGTATAAATTTATTACCTAAATAGTAATTCGCGATTTAAACTGAATAGATCTAGAAAAGGTGGAAGTCATGCATATTTTATATTAAGCCCTCCTTTCAGAATATACTAAATAGATTTTATCATGGGTACAACCAAAAGATGAACTTTGTCGGACGATGTTTTAATAGAAATCGAGTTTTTCAAGTACAACATACATATGTCGAATTTATTTATTTCCTAACGAGCGGGAATTCCCGGGATCCCGGGAAATTCAGAAAAAATCCCGCTGACCCGGGAAATAAAAAAGTCCGGGAAAAGAGAAACCCAAATGACAACATATAACTATTTTTACGCGAGGGATTTGATAGTAGGACCTCAGTCACATATATAATTATGTATAGGGTTATATATGACAATATATATTTACATATTAAAATTCTAGTAAAAAAGTAAAAGTCGGGCATGCCGACTATATAATACCCCACACCAGTCTGGTTAAAAGCCAGCTAATGTTTGAATCCGAAATTCGAATAGGCTAACATGGACTTGTGTCAAAATTTTATATAAAATAATAAAAGAAGAAGAGAAAATCGAAATGAAGCCAATATAGGCGATATATCCAAATATGGACCGATCCTATTTATAATCAAAAGGCTTTGTTCTTGGGACCATGTGAGTCAGCGAACCAAATTTCATTGAAATATCTTCGTATTTGCGATCTGCAGCGAGTAAACAAACCAATTTTGGGGGGACCCTTATATGGGCGCTAGGTCTAAACATGGACCGATTTTAACCAAAATCAATGGGCTTCATCCTTGGGCCGATCGGTGTACCAATTTTCATCAAAATATTTTAATATTTGCGACCTGTAGAGTGCGCACAAAAGTGCATGGACAGATAGACAGACGGACGTACAGATGGACATCGAAATAAAAAATTATTCTGATTCGTCGATATACTAAAAAGTGGGTCTAGGTCGAATATTTTTTGGTGCTACAAACATCAGTCCAAACTTATTATGCCCTGTCCACGTAGTGGTGTATGGTATAATTACACTGTGAGACAAATGGTAGGGGTCAGTGATCGGGAAGGGTTCAAACTACCGGGGAAAGTTATATCGGTAAAAAAGAAGTTATACGTGTCCCGGCGTTTTGCTGGGTCACCCCTAGGAATCGAGATATATCTTTTTTTTGACATAACTGGAGAACAGTGTTGCCTCTTTTTGAATAATTATTCAAAAACGGGACTGTTTACACATTCATTGGATAATTTTTGAATAATGACATTTTTGTGTAATTTCACTTTTTACAGAAATTTCCGTAATTTTTTTGAAAGTCGCGGAGCTTTTTAATAATTTAATAAAAATTAATCGATATTTAGACGAAACATTTAACACAAATCTCCATTTTCTGGTGAATTACTTTTGTGGTTTTTTTAACACGAAACACTATTTAGAAGAAATCAAAAATGGTGTTATGTATCTTTTTGTTTTGTTTAAAGCACCGCCTTTTGTTTATTTTTTGCGAGTTTGTTATGATTATGACTTTCTAATGTCTGAAATTTGTTTTCCTGTAGTTATCATGATACTGGTCTTTGAGCAGACAAAAATTTTTCTAACGCAGCAAGGTGGAGCAGAATCAGAATATTTTAGAATTCTGTAAATCCAACAGGTTTCAGATTTCAACAGAATCGTATGAAATTTTTGAAAAAAATGTTATATTTTATATTTTTATTTTTTAAAAGATTTGTTGAGGCACATACTGCAAAGAAATTTCATGTTAAGGTCTGCCTTGCTACCATTAACATAAAAATTAAAGAAAACAGGCAAAATTTTACAAATACGGTATTTTAAAATTTTTTCCTGTCTTGCCAACATTTAAAGCTAGGGTTGAACAGGGCTTATGCCATCACGTTACGGACGCCTTGGGGGATCTACTCCAGCTTTTTTTTAAATTCCAGCTTTGTACTCAGAGAAAAAATTAGTTTAATTTATATATAAACGGTTAAATTTTGAGGAGTATGGGAGAGAATAATTAGCAAGTAATATTTTTGCATGCAATGCATCTGAATGAAGTAGCCTTTCTGAAAAACATAAATACTTTGTTCTGAAAGAAACTTTTAATATGGATAAAATACCATTTTTTTAATATTCAAATTTAAAAGCACGCTATTTAAATCCTGAAAAAGATATTGCATTGAAATTCACTTTAAGGAGTGCAATGTTTTAAATGTGGAAATTCTGTAAGACAAAATCAACAATTAAATAAATAGTTATTTCTAATTTTATTATTTTGCCTGATAAATAAGAGTATTAAAAGTATATAAGAACAAAAAAATATCCATTTCATTTTGTGGTCCACTCCGATCTTAGCTTTTTTCCGAATGCCTTCCATTAAGTTTTTGACAGTGCTGTTTGTTATTGCTTTGGTCTTCTTTAACTTCGCTTGTATTAGAGTCCAATACCTTTCAATGGGTCGACATTGTGGAACATTTTGTGGGTTCATGTCTTTTTCAAAAAATTTAGTATTATTAGCTCTGAGCAGATTTAAGGTAATTGAAGCATAGTGAGCTGAGCCAAATCAGGCCAGAATAGAGTAGATCTACCGTGTTTTTTTATAAACGGTATTAATCTTATTTTTAGGCGCTCTTCCCTGTACACATCTGCGTTAATTTTACCTGTAGTTATATATGAAGATGTCTTTTCGCCGCATTGGCAATTCCATGCCAAACGAGATACTTCAAACCAAACTTTTCAATGCCGAAAGATGTTTCAAAATAACGTTTCAGGACTGGATCTACCGTACTTCTTGCCATTTTCAAATCTTTTGAAATAAAATGTACTGCTCGGTATGGATTTTCATTCCATTTGTCGATAATTAAATTTCGTCGTTCCAATTGAAAAAGTATAACTCAAAGTATCACACAATTTTATGAAGTTACTGAATATTTTCCTATAAAGTTTTCATTTTAGTTTTGGAATAATTTGGAACATAGCCTACTTTAAAATTTCGAGATTTGAAACATTACACTCCTTAGTTAATAGAATAATTTGTTATAATATTTTCTGAGAAATTGGCCTGGATTTGCTTTTGCAGAAGGCAAAAACACGGACCAGGTTATAGCAAAAATGCTAAATTTTAGTTTTAAATTGCAAATAACTTTTGCACTTTGTAGATGATAGAAATGTTACGTCTTTAAAAATCGGTTTGTAAATAGAAAAATGGCAAAACTTTGGAGTTGAATGGCATAGCTTCCGCGGTTTCGGCCATCCAAAACTTACAATGTGAAATTTCATATCACTCGGTAAGAAATGGCGAAATTCTTCCCCAAAATATTTGTATTCTTCTTCACTGTGCCCAGGAGAGTTTATTTTGAAATAATATAAAAAATATATTTTTTGTGTAATTTCATACGGTTTTGGATAATTTTTGATCTACAGCTGTGTATTTTTTGTTTTGCTGGTGGCAACACTGCTGGAGAACCACTAGTCCGATTTTGCTCAAACAATTTTAAAAAAATTAAAAATTACAATTCCTTTAATCTGTTCATATAACGTTTTTCTATATACTCAACAGTTTTGCCGGTAAAAATAAATGTATGAAGAAAAAAATATTTTTTGACTAAAATATTAAAAAAAAGTAATACATAAACAAAAGGTTATTGATTTTTATGGTAGCGGTAACAAACATTTCCCGTTGGTTTCATCCCATCCCGATCTTGACTGTCGCATAGTGTTATTAATCCCAAGTTGCAATTAACATAACTTGCAGGTGCTATTGGAAGAAAATGGGTTAAGTTTTTAAGATCTGTTAAAAAATATTTACAATTTAATTCAATTGAAATAAAAATTAAAAATTTTGTTTTGTGCTCGGGCTGAGATTTTACAGTAGGGCCTATAATTGTATATTAAAAATATATAAAATTTGATTCACGTGGGAACATATAAATATAATCATTAGGGCAAGGAATTTCATGCACTTTAAAATGGAAAATATGCGCCTAATATATGCGGTTAAAAAAGAAAAATATGCATTAAAAATATAAGAAATATGCATTAAAAACTATTATTTATTCAAAAATAATGCACCTTAAAACTTAAAAATATATTTAAGTTAGTGATTTGGCAAACAGACACAGAACTCGAAGATTTCCCATAGGTTAATAAGGGTTTAAGAATGTTTATTTTGATTGAATCGAAATATGACAGCGTATCAATTTTTATATTTTTTTAAAAAATAAAAAATGCTCCTAAAAATGAAAATATGCACGAATATGCATTAAAAAGCACAAAATATGCACTAAAAAGGCACCGAATATGCATTTACAATCAAAATATGCAAAAACATGCATTTATGACAAAATATGCAACTACAAATCGGTGCCATTTTGTTCTAAATTTGATGATTCGGATAAATAGTTAGTCCATATTACTTTTGGACTATCGACAAAAAACATGCATTTGCATTGAATTCCTTGCCCTAATAATCATATATAAATATATATAATAGCATTTATTATAATATATATATTCATATATAAAAACATCTTACATCATACAACCAACAAATTTTTATAAGAGAGCATATATTATTATATCTTAAAATATATAGCTTATATGCCTCCATATATGATAACATATTATATTAGATATGATAATTTGTAATTATATATGACAAAAGGTATATCAATATCTCATTCTGTATAGCAGATATGGTTGATATCTAATTTTATAAAAAACAATATATAAAAATAAATGGTTATACAGCCCAAAATTACCGAAGGGGTTTGAATTCCATATAACTTTTTTATTATAAATTTTTTTTTCAGTATTTGGTAAAGAAGACTTCGAGAATTTAAAATGGAACAGTACACAATTGAAAAATTGAAGAAAATCATGATTTTATTCATAATTTAATTATGAGCGACGAATCCCATTTCCAATTAAATGGATTCGTTAATAGGCAAAACTGCAGGATATGAGCTACGCAAAATCCAAGAGTAGTTCAACAGCGACCATTACACCTACACTTAAAAAAAAACGTCAGTAGCAAAATCTGTCAAACGGGGTTCAAATCGATTTGACTAATTTTTAACAAATTTTCAGTTAAAACACTGCTTTAAAAGAAGATTTTAGGCATCTTCATTTAACACTATACTAAAAATCCTCACTACTTTAACTAGTTTTGAGTGTTCATTTTAAAAACAATTTATAACTACTTTTTAAGAACCCATTGGCTAAATTTTACAAAATCTATTGTTAAAATATAATATTTGCATGTTTCTGTTACTACCCGGTAGATGGCGCCATCACTGTATCCGAAGTTTTAAAGATAGCGATATTTCTTTGCCTCTCGATTTTTTTAAAATGGCCCATATCTCGAAAACTAAGAGAGATAGAGCAAAATTGACGAAAATTTCGACTACTCCTAACCGAATAATACTCCAGCGAAAGGCCTTATCTCTATCCAAAAATGGACCTTGGCCGGGCCTTGGACCCTAGGGAATTTCTTGCAAAAAATGTTCCACTTCACAAAATAGCCGATATCTCGTAAACTAAGCGAGATATAGCAAAATGACAAAATGTTTGCTCCTTTGGAGGAACTTTACATGCCCTTAGATTATATGGACTAGGACCGGGGAGGGTCCCGAGACCCTAAATTTGAACAAATTTTACGACTTATAGTGTATTTAGACTGGGCAAAAACTAGTAGTTTTTGGCCATTTTTAGTTTTTGAGCCAAAAACTGCAAAATTAATTTAGTTTTTCCATACAATTTTCATATAAACTGAAACCAGATTCTACCTGGTTTTTCCCAAAAACCAAGTAAAAATATCTGAAATGTGCATTTTTGATACACTCGGCATCATATATAATTAATTTTCTATAAACCCTGTTACAACGAATATAAAAGTCAAAAAAAATCGTTATCACTAGATGGCACTTTGTAAAATATTGAAGAAAGAATACAAACAATAATTTAAAATTTTATTATTTGAATATATTCCTCGTTTGTTTTTTTTGTATTTTGAGCAGTTTTCAGCAGTTTTTGAGTTTTAAATATAGGATCAGCCGATACTAAACTGATACTAAATAGTTGCTCAGGTAATACTAAATATCAGCGCCCTCTATCGGTGAGTAGTTTAAGTTTTGATTTCCTATCTCTATAATTAATAGTCTCTGATAAAAGTAACGCAAGTGTCAAAAAAATATTTTTTATTTTTTTTAAGAATATTTCTGGTTTACTTTGATATTGTGTGTTGTTATTCTTTTTTAAATGTAATAAAAATTTTTTTACATTAATTAAACAATAAAAAAGAAAGAAAAGTGTTATAATAAAGAAGTGTTGTGACAAAGGAAAACTAAAACCCCAGTGTAAATGACTTGGCTTTTGAAATTTAATTTTGTACAAAAACCAGCTGGTTTTTGTTCAGTCTAAATTCAGTATTAGTATAATTAGAAATAAAACTGTGGTTTTACAGATTTTTTACTTGAATTTAGATTTGTTAAATTTAACAAAAGAATTTGTTAAAATCAACAAATTTTATTTTAAGCCAAAAAACAGGAATAAATTTTGTTAAAGTAACAAATTATTCTGTCCAGCCAACAGACGTATTATTTTGAGTGTACTTAAGTGTAATGTTTGGTGTATTTTTTCGTCGGAAAGGATAATTGTGCCATATTTTTTTAAAAATGAAAGCGGTGTCGCCGTTTCCATCACTGGTGTTCGATATCGGACAACGTTGGAAAAAATTTTAAGGCCACATTAAGGGCACGTTGTTCAATTGTGTACTGTTCCATTTTAAATTCCCCAAGTCTTCTTTACCAAATACTGTAAAAAAAATTGTAATGAAAAAGTTATAAGGAATGCAAACCCCTTCGGTAATTTTGGGCCACCCTGTGTTAGGTACGATTAAAAAAATTGATATGGGGCTTTATAAAGTCATATGTAATTCAACATGTGTCTTTGTACAATTTTATCCGAGAAATGGGCCCATATAATTACATAAGTTTGCATTAATTCAGTTATACAGTAGTACACAAACCGTATTTGGACCACAGGGCTTGGTTTATAAATATTTTTTGAAATAAATAAAATAAAATTTGATAATATCAGATACAAATGATATGGCGCGAATAATGGCGCGATACAATTTGATCAGATTTTATCTAGTGGTATAAAGTTATAGCTGAACTTATACAAACATACCCAGCAGAAATTCGGAAGCGGTAAAAATGGCTAGTGCTTCTTTTCTGCTTCGTCTACTGCTTCTAAGGATTTATAGCTTGCAGTAGTGTGTTAGAAAAAGGCAATAGAGTTTTGTTTACCACACTTTATTGCTCTCACAAAGCACGAAAGAATGACAATGATAACCGAATTTACTAGCTAAAAGCTGTGATTTCATGCCATTATTTGGAGCTATGATAGAAGCGCATATCGGATATCGAAACAAGTGCTTTCACGCGAGCTATCTCGAACAAAAATCATGCCTTATATCACCAATAATGCAAGCGCTACACTATTTTCTTTCAGTGACGAACCTGCTTCCAAGCAAGCAGTATTTTTTGCTGGGTATAGAAAAGCATTTATTGTACTACCCGGTTTTTACACTACAAATTTCACTGAAATCCTAAGTATTGGCAGAAACAATCACCTGAGAGTATGGGTTTTTTCTAGACCTTAATCTCTTGCAAATAGTTCATATCTTTTTAGCTTTAACGTTAAACTTCAAGAAAACCGTTAAACTTTTTTAGTTATTTTATTATCTGAAGGATAATTCATATCTGTGGATTTTGACAAAAGAACATGTTAGACAAAGCACAAACACATTTACTGTTGCTTAAAACTTGTTTCTATAAATTTTTTAACAAAGTTCAAAACGTCATAGGAAATCAAAAAAGACGTAGGTTACATTTAAAGAATTTTACAAGAGAAGCAAAAAACTTAGCCCCTGTTTATGTATTACGAAAATGGTCTAAACGAAAGCAAAGTAACGAAAATTTGTTTTTGTTTCCCATATATTTTTGACGAAAGTAATTGTCAATTGCTATCGTTTAGAATATTTTCGTAATAGATAAGCAGGCCCTTAATAAAATGAAAAATAAACCAAAGTTTTTCAAAATTTTTTTCAGGTTAAGCTTATTTTTGGTTATTGAATTAGTATTTGAAGAAAATTTTCATTTTTTGCATTATTTACAGAGCTACTAAACTTACGCATTCGAGGATTGATTTTTTTCTGAAACCAAAAGGCCGTAAGTCAAATTAAAAAATGGTTTTGGTAATTTTTAGGAAATACTTTCTTATTTTCTTCACTAATAGGTTAAATATAAATTAGTTTCACTATCCAACAAAATAAAAACCAGACCTGGTGAATTTCAATTACAATTACTTGTGCGTATTCAATTATAATTACTTGCAAATTTTCAGTTACAATTACAAGCAAATGTAGTTGAAATGAAAAAAATAAACTAATTACATTTGCATGTAATTGTACTTAATTGAACATTTTCAATTACATGTAATTTCAATTACAAACTTCAATTACATTTAGAATTAGAAAATACTTGCTGTTAAAATTTTGCAAAAAAACTTGGCTGGGATAGGCGTGGTCAAGCATAAAAAGAATAAGTCATGTTGGGTTGATCTCTAACTCGCGCTTTTCGTCATTATTTCTTTTCCCAATAAAATGCAATTGTAATTGACATTTTTCCAATGTGTAGTAATGTGTAGCTGTTTATAAAAAAAATAGTTAGCTTTTTTTCCGAAAGGCTTAAGTAACCCTTTTGGGGTACGAATTGTTTGCTCTTGTACTTAAGGCTTTTAGAATTTTGTTAATAAGCCGTAGGAATGTAAAATTTTGCAGAAATGTGTATTTTGATACGGTGCATCATAATCAATCAAAAAGTCGATTTTGAATTTTTGTAATTTACGGCTTTTTTGATTTCATATGACGAAAAGTTGGTTTTATAAAAAATGAAAATTTTATTTTTCAAAGTCTCTGAAAAATTACCTCCAACAAAAAAGTTATTCTGCCTAAAGAAAATATGAAAAAAGCTTAGAAACATGTCGACTTGAGTTGTTTAAAAAAAGGGAAATTTAAATTTTAATGAAATGTAAGAGCTTAAGTAAAAACAATTTGTTCCGTCAAAATGATCCTTACAACCATGGATGGTAACCGAAACGATGCGGTTATCGGTAAGGGTAACGCTATTTTAGATTATTTCGGTAACGGTATTTTAAGGGTAACGCTATTTCATTTATTTCGGTATCGGTATTTTAAGTATAACGGCCCAGCAGAAATTACTGCTTGCTTGGAAGCAGTTTTGTCAGGGAAAGTTGAGCAGTGAAGCGATTGCATTACTGATGATATCATGCCTGATTTTTGTTCGAGATAGCTCGCGTGAAAGCATTTGTTTCGAGACTCGAAAAGGCATGAATTCACCGCTTTTAATTAGTGCTCCTGTTAATTCATGCCTTCTCGGAAGTGCATATTATAAAGCTTTTCAACTATTTAAAATCATGCCTTCTCAAAAGCACAATATTCCTGCATATTTTTCCGTGAAACGAAAGTGCCTCTTATTTTTAGTAAAACCTCTTATTTTCATTAAAATAACTTTTTTCCGCATTTAAAAAAATTTTGATAAAAACAACCGCTAAAATATTTAAGCAATCAAAATATATTGCTCATTTCATGCCTTTCTAAAAAGCACAGAAAAAAGCGATGTAAACAATTAATCAACTTAGGCCTTTCATTAGTGCTGTTTACGAAGCTATACATTTTTAGAAGCGGTAAAAGTAGCAGTAAGGAAGCAGTAGGTAATCGTTTTTACTGCTTCCACATTTTTGCTGGGGGTTTTTTTAGTTATTTCCGTAGCGGTATTTTAAGAATAATGGTTTTTTGATTATTTCGTTAACGGTATTTTAAGGTTAGCGGTATTTCGGTTATTTCGGTAACGGTATTTTAAGGATAACGGTAGTCAGTTTTTTCGATGTATCCCTCAATTTTCTTTACGAAAAACAAACGAGATTAAAAACAGAACCAATTTACCAACTTAATGTACGAAAAATACTCAATAATCCAGTGCAATTGCCATAAACAGAAAATTAAAATTAACGGTAACGGTGTTTTAGGGTAACGTTATTTCATTTATATCGGTATCGGTATTTTAAGGGTATCGATATTTAATTTATTTCGGTATCGGTATTTTAAGGGTAACGGTATTTCAGTTATTCCTGTAACGGTATTTCAAAGATAACTGTATTTCGGTTATTTCGGTAACGGTCTTTTAGGGGTAACGGTAGTCAGTTGAAAGGGGTTTGAATCGATAACGGTATTTTAGCGGTATTGCCTGGTAACCCTGCTTACAACACTGATATAACAAATACGGAAAATAAAAGTTACAATTTATTACTTTCTTTTCAAAATGGTGCACGAAAAACGTCCCTAAATTGAAAACTCCTAATGCTGGAAATGAAATATAAACGGAAACGGAATTTAATATTATTTTGAAAAACGTTGATTTTGGAGGTTTCACAATTCTTTTTTATGTATAAAATATAAGGAACACACAAAAATATGCGAATTAAAAAGATTATTGTAAAGTGTTGTTTTTTCAAACGCGTCATATAGACCAAATGCAATTAATATTGTAATTAATATGCATTTTTATTAATTTTAATTAAGTAGGTTTGAGGTTAAGAAGAAGAATTAACATTTTTCCAAAGTTATAGACACATTATTAATTTGCAAATCAGACTAGATCTAGTTTCTGCCTTTTTTATGGACAGGCTTCATCAGTGATTTTCCATTAAATTGTTTTATTGTTTATATTTTATTGTCAGATTGTCTCTATATGATAATTTACTCTCAGAAGTGATCAAACAGACATAAGGACTGCCAGCAGGGCATTTTTATTCTTCCAGTATACAAATGCATCAAACCTACTTAATTAAAATTAATAAAAATGCATATTAATAACAAAATGAATTGCATTTGGTCTATATGACGCGTTTGAAAAAACAACACTTTACTGGAAGCATAAAAATGCCCTGCTGGCAGTCCGTCTCCGATATACACAAATTGCCTGCACTTGTACGTAAAATCCATATGTCAGTGTGGCAACATTTGTGAAAAAGGTGACAAAGAGGAGATAAGAAGATAAACAAAAAATCTAAAGTAGAATATTTGTTTGTCTGTTTGATCACTTCTGAGAGTAAATTATCATATAGAGACAATCTGACAATAAAATATAAACAATAAAACAATTTAATGGAAAATCACTGATGAAGCCTGTCCATAAAAAAGGCAGAAACTAGATATAGTCTGATTTGCAAATTAATAATGTGTCTATAACTTTGAAAAAATATTTATTCTTCTTCTTAACCTCAAACCTACTTAATTAAAAAGCTTATTGTTGACAAAAATCTTGGAAAATATTCTTAAGTCGAATTAAATTAAAAAATCAAAATCAAAATCTTGGAAAATATTCTTAAGTCGAATTAAATTATTTTGTCAAGTCCCAAGATATGATTATATTCAAAATGAGATTGAAGATTTCTTCAGTGATTGATGTACAATAATATATAATTATATCCAAAAGCCAATTGACAAATTTTCTACTGTGACTCTGAATGGGGTAATTTATAATTTTATCCAAAACGAAATAAGATATTTTTTAAATATGCCATCATATAAAAATATATATGATTTTGGATTATGTACTCAATAGGTACATATAACGTCATATATAATTGGACTAACCTTATCTAATTGTAAATTCAGTATACAATTATATATTGATCGATATGTAGTAAGATGCAACTAAATATGACATCATATTAAATTTTTTTGAGAAAGAAAAAATTATATATGGATTCATGTAATTATGCCCGGTTATATACAATGGCGTACAAAAATAAATATGGGTATTAGAGTGGTCCAAAAAAACATGAAAGTTGGAATTCGCGATCTCCACAATGTTGCCCCTATTCCTTAATGTCTAAAAACTCTCTGTGCCAAGTTTCAGCTAAATCCGCTGTTATTTAGAGGTAGCACAAAAAGTTGTCTTTTAAGAATTAGTAATTTATCTCTCGAGTAATTTATACAAAAAGTAGGGTTGACTTTAAATTTAATTATTTCTTAACCTGTACGCTATTATTTAACAATTTTTTTTAAATCTGATCTTAATTAATGTGAATATAACGAATTTGAAATCAAAACTTAAAAAAATTAAGTAACTTTTAATTAATTCGCGGTTTTTTTTAAATTTATACAAAAAAATAGATATTTTAGTCAAATTTTCGAAATTTTTCGAAAAGATGTAATTAAAAATTCAACTTGTTTTTGCCTTGTATGCGCAAATTTCTCAAATCTGATCTTTATTTTAACGGAGATTATGAATCAGCAATCGAAACTTAAAAAAAGTTTGTGGTTTATGAATTATTCGCGGTTTATGAAAATTCAAAAAAACTCAAGTTTTTTGAGATATTTTCCCAATTACCTGTAAACGGTGTTATCGAAAAATGCAATTTGTTATACTTTTGCAATTTACTTACCAAGGACCTTCATTATATATAACACTGATTTTAATTTTAAAAAGGATAAATTTGACATTTTTTAATATTTCGCTATTATTTAGATTGCTATAATTTTATTGCTACCAAAAACCATATCCCACATAATAGAACATTTAGCAGATACATATTAATGCAAAAACGAAATTTTCATATTGGTAAATATAAGAAAACATCCTGATCGAAGTTGATCCTTTTTTGTATGAAATTTTAAAATTTCGCGAAATCCGCGACTCCGATTTCAATTTTGATTTCATATTCGTAATGTACACCTAAAAATATATTAGATTTGATATGTCGCGATCATAATAATTATATTTAATTTTTCTCATTTTTTCCATTATTTTTAATTAATTAAAAATAATAGAACAAGTACAACCTCGAAACTTCAATTGCGATGTGCTACCTCTAAACAAAACTTTTTTGGTGATTTTTGTGATCAGACTACATTTTTTTTCAAAGTGGCATATTTGTAGGGTTGTGGAGCGTGAAAATTCCAACTTTTTTTTTTTTGACCACTCTAATGGTTATATACATTTATTTATTAATACACTCAGAAAATAAACACAGTCAATATTTTTTAGTTGTTTCTGAAGTTTTTCCATTGAGTTATTTTTAAAGTAATAACAGTTGTTCGTAGAAGAAAAATAATTTTCAACTTTTTTCACAAGTTATTTCAAATTTAACTAAATGAAAATACGGATATTTCGTAACAGTCAAATTTTCTAGTCAATTTTTATTGTTTTAAAGTAAAACTAAAAAAATGAACCAAAAAAGGTATTTTGTAGTAAAAGTAGCTTGAAATAAAAAAACACCAATACAATTATTTGAATTGTTTTTATTTTAAATTTTTTAGTAAAATCAAATATAAATTTAGTTCTTCGTCAATGTAGTCAATTGTTAATAGTCAAAAACAAATAAAGAAATTGGTAAATTAAATGAAAATGTGAGTAGACCGGTTTTTAACTGAAATTTTATTCGTTTTAAATTGTATTTTAGTTGATTTTACCTTTATAATTTTTTGTGTGTATATGCAAACGTTTTTACTCGGGTAGTTATTCATGACAACATATATATTCACATATTATAAGGTTAAACAAGATATTACTATATATGATTTATGTGATAGGTGTTGTTTGGACTATACACAAATTTTTTTGATTGGTAACACTTTACTGAACAAGACGGCTAAAAGTCAGCTGTCATGTGCAACAAGCGATAGCACAGTAGAGTAGAGAGTTCGCTTGAAATACTAACAAGTGTAGGTTCAATCCACACATGCGGCATGATGATTTTTTTTCATTATTATCATTGGTTCAAATATACATAATTTTTTTTTTTAAAGAAGAACTTCCTTCCTTTAACAAGCCAATGTTAAATTCATCGATGAAAAATCCTCTCTGTTGGTCTAATAATAAGAAAACTCATAAAATGCGTATATTTTTACTAGCCATGTAAAATTTTGTTGTTGAATCAATGGCTATGTAATTCTCTAACCCTGTGTTAAGAGCTTGTGGCTGTAAACAGGTACCGGGAATTTATATAATTTGAATTTTATATTGAAATTATAATAAATATGACGAAATATATCAGCAACAACATTAAGAAAAATATCATTTTATTATTAAAATTGTGTGGAAAATTTTCAATTTCCTATTTGCATCCACATTTTATGTACATATATATTTTATCTCACTAGCCATTGGCGGACTTAGGCCGGTCTGGGGTGGGCTAAGCACACCCTAGACTGATTTTTCCCACCCCAGAATTTTAAAAAAAATCTACCTACAATTCTTTAATCTATGATTTTGATGGCGAAAAGTATCACAATATTACTTATTTTTATTATCAATTAATCCTGTGTTTTTGGTTTGGGAAAATATCTACTGGTTTCCTAGGCAGATAATTTGTTGAATCTGAGGGTCAGTTCTATAGTCAGAACTAAGATCGATTTTTGTTTTAAATATTTCTTAAATAAGAAATGTTGTTTGAAAAATTCTTACCTAAGAAATATTTAAGAAACAAATCTATCTTAGTTCTCATTATTAAATTAACTATAAGAGTTTTTCTTTAAGAAAAATTATTAGAACCGCAAAGTTGTTCAATAATAGAAAAATAACGCAGAATCTATTTTGGTGAGTTGAATATCTTAGATTTCATAGTTTTCTAAACGAATAATTAGTTTATATCTAACAAGGAATTTACTTCAAACTAAACACTACTATGTTATTTTAATGAAATTTCAATATTTTGTGGAAACAAAAATTCAATCATTCAATCATTAAAAGTTTTTTAAGCAACCGAAAATTCAACGTACGAATAAACGGTCATCAATCAAGTACTTATCCACTACATAATGGCATACCTCAAGGATCGCCATTATCAGTCGTATTATTTGTAATCGCTTTTAATCAGTTTAGCAAAATTATATCCACCCAAAAGCATATTTAACATACTATTTATGCTGACGATGCCGTAATATTTACAAAAGTACAGGATAACAAAAAAGTTAAAGACATTTTTTCAAAATTGCTTGAAGATATAGATAATTGGACCCTATTATCAGGTGCTAAACTCTCCATTGAAAAATGCAATATACTACACATTTGCAAAAAACAAAGCTGTAACACTTTCGACGTCGAATACAAAAACATAAAAATAAAACAAGTTGACAACCTTCGTATCTTGGGTGTTGTTTTTGACAAAAGCTTCACATTCAGAGAACACTGTTTACAGCTCAGAAAAAATCTAAATTCTAGATTAAACATTATAAAATATTTAACATCCAAACATTTCATGATAAACATCTCAACAATGATTAACATAACTAGATCCCTTGTACTCTCTAAAATCGATTATGCTCTTCCAATATATGGGTTGTGCGCACCTTCCCATATCAATTTTATTAAAGCACCCTACCATGCTGCAATTCGTTGTAGTATAGGAGCTCTCCGGACAAGTCCAATAACAAATATATTGGCCGAAGCCGGCATGCCCTCCATCGAAGATCGGATTTCACTCCTAACATACAAGTTAATTCCAAAACTATTCATTTGTCACAATAAGATATTATATGAAGAAGTATCAAAAGCGATTAAGCACAAAAGGACGCCAAGGATCAAATCAACTATAGTCAGATGCATAAACTTTTCACGTAACCTTGATTTGCAGCTTCGCCCAATACAGCTTAAACAATCTCCAGAACCCCCATGGAGTTTAGAAAAGACATCTTTTAACCTATCAATGGTAGACCTCCCCAAAAGTACTACGCCATCAATAGTTTACAAACAAACATTTCACAACATAACCAATCAGTTTGCTGGATGTAACTGGAATCTTTTATTTACCGACGGCTCTAAATCGAGTGATTCCACAACATTTGCAGTTGTTCAACAAGATGGAAAACTTTTAACATCTGGATGTATTAATAACTACTGTTCAAACTTCACAGCTGAAGCAATTGCTATTTTTTTCGCTGCTCAATTCGCTGCCAAAAACCAATCGAAATACATAATTTGTACTGATAGTCTTTCATCTATTGGCGCGATACAAAACTCCTTATATAACTCTCCCTTAATAAATAAAATTAGAAACATCCTCAACAAACATTCAAATAAAATAAAACTTATGTGGGTCCCATCGCACGTCGGTATCCTTGGCAACGAGTATGCTGATGCAGCAGCTACTGAAGCTAAGCGAAGACCATTAATAAAGCACCCCACATGGGAATACCGCGATATAATCAACATAATTCTTTCGCATTTTGAGTCCTCATACGCCCAAAAATGGACTGACTACCAGCATGACTACAAAAAAGTTAATCCTGATGGGAAAAAGGCAATATACCCCAAAACCTGTCCAAGAAATGAAACCAGAACCATAGTCCGCCTAAGAATTGGTCACTGCAATTTTTCACACAAATACCTATTGGACAAAACTGCAGCACCTCGTTGTTCAACCTGCAATGCACAACTTACTGTTACACATGTTCTAGATGAGTGCATTATTTACAGCTCTTCCCGAACTAAAATTTTCGGATTTATGACACCTTCAGATCTCTTAAGAAATACCTGTGATAATAATATAAAAGTATTTTGTAAATTCATATTGGAAAATAACCTTCAAAGGATAATTTAACGTATTTACTAAAACAGCGGAGTCGAAAGCCATTGCAGCTAGTATTCCTCTCCTAGATTAGTTACTATAATTATATTATTGTAATTAATATTAAATAAATAAATAAATAAATAAAAAATTGTAAGATGAACATCTCACTATTTTTGTCCACCTCGGTAATTTAAGTGGTCAGAATATGGGGTTAGATAGGGTTCGTCCGAGGTGGGCGAATTAGGCAGGTTGATTTTGGATTTCTTTTCTCTATTAAATATCTAAATTTCATAATAATCTAACCCTTAAATTCATAAACGCTTTGTAAAATTATAGGAGGTTTATTGAACAAATTTTGGATGAAAATGACGTTTTTTAAACCTGCTATAACTTTACAAAGCATTTATGAATTGAGGGGTAAGAATATAGCTTGGAATACATTCCTTGTACGAGGTTTTTTTGCAGAAAAATAAATGAACTATTCAGAGTTTTGTATAAAAACATGGCGATTTTGATAGGATAAGCTACCAGGATTACTTAATCTTGAAAATTATAAAAATTTTATTAGAAGGCAAGGAATCATTTTTAAGTTCTTTTTTGTGTGAAAAAATTGTAAGCATAATGCCGAAAGTGTTTTTTAGGATTAAGAGTGTGAGAATGGGCAAATAAACAGCAGAAAATTAATGGGTCGCTTGCCCACCCCAGAAAAATGGTCTAGGTACGCCAATGTCACTAGCTGAGAGAATTGCATAGTCTTTATTGTATAAAGCCTTTGGTTTGGTATATGTATTGTAGACCAAATGGAAAAAGGGTTAAGAATTACACCCGCAGTTTTCAAAGACAAGTAAATTTTGTCTGTGACTGCTGCTGCTGCTGTTTTTTTGTTTGTTTTGTTTTAAAAGTTTAATGATTTTTAAACATTTTTATTATCACTGCCAATACAACAAACCCTCATATATTTATTTGTCGTGTTGTTCATATAAATATAAAATCGTTCTGCTGTTTTATGTTTTTAATTAAATGCTATTTTTTTATTTTATAATTTATGTATTGGTATAATTATGTGAACCAACAGATATCATATAAATTAATTGGCAACTCTTTGAAAAATGGTGGGAAACAAATACTGGTGTTTTTTATTATTCTTTTTTATACCCTACACCACTATGTGGTCAGGGTATTATAAGTTTGTGCTGATGTTTGTAACACCAAAAAATATTGGTCGTAGACCCACCTTATAGTATACCGATCGGTTCAGAATTTTTTTTTATTTCGATTTAACGATGTCCGTCTGTCCGTCCGTCCGTCCGTCCGTCTGTCTGTCTGTCTGTCCATGCAATCTTGTGCGCACTCTACAGGTCGCAACTATTAAGATATTTTGATGAAATTTGGTACGCCGACCTATGTTGGCCCAAGGACGAACAAGTTTGATTTTGGTGAACATCGGTCCATGTTTAGACCTAGTGCCCATATAAGGGTCCTACCAAAATTATACTGTTTATACGCTGCAGGTCGTAAATATTAAAATATTTTGATGAAATTTGGTACACAGACCTACATTGGCCCAATAACGCAGCCTATTGATTTTGGTGAACATCGGTCGATGTTTAGACCTAGTGCCCATATAAGGGTCCTACCAAAATTATACTGTTTATACGCTACAGGTCGTAAATATTAAGATATTTTGATGAAATTTGGTACACAGACCTACATTGGCCCAATAACGCAGCCTATTGATTTTGGTGAACATCGGTCTATGTTTAGACCTAGTGCCCATATAAGGGTCCTACCAAAATTATACTGTTTATACGCTGCAGGTCGCAAATATTAAGATATTTTGATGAAATTTGGTACATAGACCTATGTTGGCCCAAGGACGAAGCCTATTGATTTTGGTGAACATCGGTCCATGTTTAGAACTAGTGCCCATATAAGGGTCCCCCCAAAAGTGGCTTGGTTACAAACTGCAGGCCGCAAATATTAAGATATTTTAATGAAATTTGGTGCGCTGACTCACATTATAGAAAATTTTGACACAAGCCCCATTTTAACCCATTCGAATTTCGGATCCAAACAATACACCAGACTGGTGTAGGATATTGTATAGTCGGCATGCCCGACTTTAACCTTTTTACTCGTTTTATTTAAAAGATATTTTTAAAGATTAACGGTTGTAGTACACTCATAACAAAAGCTCCTACAAATAGTTTAAAATTCTGGTAAGATAATTCTGTATTTGCGCCTGCAGAATTTTCAATGAAGTTGAGAATCATGGTTTGCTAAATTTAGGTAAACTAATTTTTAAATACTGCTAAAAACTTTTGAGAAAAATTCAACAGAAATTTTACCTAAGTTAACTAAATATTTCTCCTAAAATTTGAGATTTGGATCTCCGGATCTAATCCGAGACAGCCCATATTTTTAATTGGGAGTAGAGGTGGTTAGTAACAATTAACTTATAGGTGCAGAACACCGAATTTTTGCCCATTTGGCTCTATCTCACTAAGTTTCCGAGATATCAGTTGTTTTATTATAATAAAAATGTTTAAAATATAGCGCCCTCTCTACGTGATATTGATAGCAGCATTGGCGTACCTAGACCATTTTTCTGGGGTGGGCAAGGGCCCCATTTATGTTTGGCTATTTATTTGCCCATTCTCAGACCCTTAATCTTAAAAAACACTTTCGACATTATGCTTGCAATTTTTTCATACAAAATTTTCAACATTTTCAAATGTTTTTTATAGAAAACTCCGAAAATGCATCCTTTTTTTTTTGAAGAAAACCTATATGCTCAGAAGAGTATAAAATTTTGATATTTGATGGAGAAAATAAATCTAAGATCAACCTGTGTCATATTTTCTTCCACCTCTGACGAACCTATTCTTACCCCATATTTTGACCACTTAAATTACCGAGGTGATCAAAAACTGACATTTTCTTCGTAGAATTTTTGCTTCTACAACATATTGAAATTTCCTCAAAATAGTACACTCATAGAAATAAATCTGTAAAAATAGCAGAAAGAGTAACTAAAAATTAGTTAAAAATGATGCTGCAGAAGAAACTGTTAAGTTAGCAGATTTTTTTTGCTAAATACAAGTAAAATAAGAACAGCAAAAATAAACCTGTTAAATTTACAATTTTCCAATTTTTTTTTAGTAAATATTTTTGCTAATTTAACATTATAGACTGCTATTTCCATTCAACTAACTTTAGCTTAAAAATAACAAAAAATTTTTAGATACAAGAGTTTCTTTTTGCTATTTTTAGTCAACTAATATTTAGCAAAATTTTCTGTAGATTTTACAATACAATTTGTCATTTTCAATTAACTAAAAGTTAACTTAAATATAACTAAAATTCTGCAAATTTAACAGCTTTATTTTTGCTGTTCTTATTTTACTAGTATTTAGCAAAAAAAAAACAGTTCTTTCTGGAGCATCATTTTTAACTAATTTTTATTTGCTTTTTCTGCTATTTTTACAGATTTATTTCTATGAGTGTAATACTAACTAATTATTCCTTTAAAAAACTATTAAATCCAAGGAATTTTTCTCTTATAGCCAGAACTAAGATCGATTTGTTTCTTAAATATTTCTTAAGTAAGAATTTTTAAACAACATTTCTTATTTATGAAATATTAAAGACAAAAATCGATAGTAGTTCTGGCTGTAAAACTGACCCTTAGATTCCAACAAATTATCTTCCTGGGAAACTAGAAGACATTTTCCCAATCAAAAACAGAGGATTAACTGATCTTTTAAAAAAAATAATCATAGAAGAAGAATTATAGACAATTTTTTTTAAAATTGTGGGGTGGGCAAAAAGCAGTCTAGGGTGGGCTTTGCCCACCCTAATATATCAAAAATATCATCATTTGAAAATAATTGTGGTTTAAATTAGGTGGAACATTTTTAAAATTAAGAAACACAAATTACTAAAAATTTGCATGCATGGATGAAATTAATTGTTATGCTATACAGGAATTACAAGAAATACTAGTTCAATCCTAAAATTGGATACAAAATAATATGCAAATTAGTTCAATTAAATCAGAACGCATTTAAAAGACTTGTGCAAACTTTTGTTATGAGGCCAGTTATACGTTAGTATTGTACATATGTATATTTGTTAAATATTAAAAAAAGAAAATTTTTTTAATTTATTGACATTTAATTTTATGGATTTATGCAGAGACTATTAATTATAGAGATAGGAAATCAAAACTTACACTACTTACCGATAGAGGGCGCTGAAGTTTAGTATTACCTGAGCAACTATTTAGTATCCGTTTAGTAGCAGCTGAGCCTATATTTAAAAACTCAAATACTGCTGAAAACTGCTCAAAATAAGGAAAAAACAAACGCGGAATATATTCAAATAATAAAATTTGAAATATTTGTGTGTATTTTTTCCTTTGTTGTTTGTTTTTATTTAAATTTAAATAAAAAAAAGAAAATTGTCAATTTTGTTTACAAAGTGCCATCTAGTGATAACGATTTTTTATAACTTATTTTTTTGGTGATGCCATACCCCTGGATTTATGTATTCAAAAAACCATCTGCCCGATACTTCGTTACAGACAGTTCTTAAAAGAAAATGTATTTAGAAAATAATTTAATTTCCTTTTCCAAGCATTTAGTGATTCACCATAGTTGTGAATGTCAAATTTATAAGGAAATATCTGTGGTTAACTTTTAACCATGGTTATGTTGGAAATCAGTTACTCGCCCTTTGTAATTTTGTTTAACCTCCTCTATATGGTAGGAAGAAACTCTACGCTAAATTTCGACTTTCTAGCTCTAACGGTGATTAAGAGGTCACTTTTTCGCTTTAAACACTATGCTGGGAACTTCCAAAAAAGATTTCTTCGAAAACGCCCAAATGGTTTGGTTAGGCCGTTTAAGGAAGGTCTTTCTTCTTTTTAAATTATATGTTACCATGTTCCTGTCGGAAATTCAAAAAGGTATTCTATTATACTCCAGGGTACAAATATACTAGTAAATTTCACGGTTCTAGTTAAAGCGGTTTGAACAGCTTCAGCTGGTTGCGCTGGGCGATATTGAGTTAGTCAGTGAGGCTGTTAGTAAGTTACATTATTCTATTATATATATAGTGTAAAAAAAAATGTTGGACACATTATATATTAAAATGAAACGAGCGGTAATCATTATAAAAGACAAAAAACGAAAGAAGATATGGAAAACCACAAAAGTACTGTTCATTTTACGCTGGCGTATGGCATCACAAAAAAAAAAAACAAGTTATAAAAACCTATGATAAAAACATCGTTATCACGATGGCACTTTATTAAAAAATTGACAATTTTCTTTTTATTTAAATTTAGATAATAACAAACAACAAACAAGCAAAAAAACAAACGGATATTTCAAATCTTATTATTTGAATGTATTCCGCGTGGTTTTTTCTCTTATTTTGAACAGTTTTCAGCAGTTTTTGAGTTTTTAAATATAGGCTCAACTGATACTAAACTGATACTAATTTCAGCGCCCTCTAACGGTGGGTAGTGTAAGTTTTGTTTTCCTATCTCTATAATTAATAGTCTCTGATTTTACGTACAATGTGCTTATGTTGTTTTAAAAAGAAATTCAAATAACATGGTTGTTCATTTTATTTTATATAGTGTCCAACTTTTTTTTTTGTTCACTGTATGTAGATATTAAATTGCTGCATTTATATTTAGAGTTGCAAATTTTTTCATAGATTTTAAAGATTTATAGAAACATAAATCGTGACATGTTTATTTTTATTGGAAATGAATCTACAGGGTGGGCCAACTGTGAAAGACTATTTAATAATACAGAAAACTTTTCTGTTCCAAAGAATCGATTGTCAATTCTTGAAATTAAAATTTTCCCAAAAACCACCAAGAATCAGTTCTGAAACTAGTTGTGGAACTGGTTCTCCGTCAATTATGACTTACATATAATATCCGTGCAACGGATTCCTGGAATAGTTCCATGGAATTGACTGGTTGGAATTCGATCAAAACCATTAAAATGAATCTTCCAGGACGTTATTTTATTTGAAGTTATCTATTTATAACCCTACGGGGAAAGGTACCGGTCCCAGATGACACGCAGGATAGGTCCCAAAGGGGCGGAAACCGGTCTTTGATCGGTCTTTTTGTTTGAAAGAGACATATCACTTTAACATGGCGTTGTCATTGGAAATGAATAATTGCCACAGTTTAGACACCTTGTGACAGTAAGGTGGTGTGTCTAAAAAAAGGTTTTCAAATGAACTAATAAAAAATTAAAAATAAAAAATAATCTACTTGGCGTCGAAGTAGGGCTCGATAACACAACCTCCTGCTTGTAAGGCAAACGCTCTACCGTCTGAGCTAATGTTGCTTATGCGTGATGGCTGGCTGATGGTAAATTTATATATTTTTCGTTTCTGCTCAAATAAAAAAAAAAAGAAAAAACAAACACTACAAGCAAATAAAAAATAGTAGAAGTGCCTTCAGTATGCCCCGATTGACCAGTCACGGGATAGGTCCTTTAATGGAAGTTGACTCGTTTTTTGCGTTGGCCATAATTAAATTAAAAAAGCAATTAAAAATTGGAAAATTGCCTCAAAAACTCTGATAATATAAATAAAAATTTTGCCCTTAAGTTGAAAAGAAAATTAAATGAAATACCAATTGTTAAAACTAAAACAGCTTTAACATTAAAAAACGTTGAAAATACAAAACTTAAAATTTTTTAGCAAAAAATTATAAAAATTTAAAATAAGAGCTAAAATAAGCAAATCGTAAAAAAATAAAGTTCAAAATAAATAAAAGAGTAAAATAAATAAAAAAAATATTTAAAAAAATATGCCTCGAATTTTATTTTTTATTTCGGTATTGGTCAAGTTTTTTAAAAGCAACAGTGAAAGTGACGAATCAGAAAATACTTAGAAAATTAATTCATTCTCTTTGGTTCATATTTGTACTAATTTAGTAATATGCCTTCGGTTGACCGGTCACGGGATAGGTCCTTGGAGGGCAATTGACTCCTCATTCCCCGTAGGGAATTGAGTAATACACCAAAAATATGTCACTAGATATCAAAAATAGGGAAAATCAACTAAAACCAATACTTTTAACAAATTATTGGTATCTCCAATCAATTTTAAAAGTAATATTGGCTTAGTAAGGGTATTCACGATGGTACATGTGCTTATTTGCAATTTGCTATGCAAATTGTAACTTATCGTGAGCGTCTTTTTTAAGATCAATTGCATATTTGCTTTCTGAGCTATTTTGTTTACTGTTGCCAACTTTGTTCCTAAAAATATCGCTAAATCAAACTAAAAATCACGAGAAAATAGCTTAATTGGCAACAGTGATTTTGTTTACGTCAAAAGTAAAAATAAATCGTATTTTTGAAAAAATTTGAGAATCATAAAAATAATAATAAAATAATAAATAAAAAAAAATTTCATGTTAACAAAAAATCACAAGCAATTTTTTTATTACATTTCTTATTTTGTAAATAATAATATGGCGGCTGATATATTAAAAACAGATGTTATATTTTATTTGCAACTTAGCTTATATGCAAAGTGATTTTAGCTAAATGGTTTTTTATTGCAAATGAAGAAAAATTGCAAATACATACATTTTGTTGTTGTATTGATGCAATCGTTGTTTTTTTTGCAATCATTTGCAGCGTTTGCATCGCGCAAACCCATGCATCGTTTGCATGGGTATTGCAATACCCATAATTCTGTACAGTAGAAACAGCCATTTATTTAGTGAATACACTAGAAAGTTTGTGTTATCTACCACATTTATTAAAAAAATTTAAACATTCAAAAGTGGTAACTACAAATACGGGTATCCTAATCAAATATGACCTTAAATTCGAGTCTCTGTAGAACCAAACGAATTGTGGATTGCATTGATTACACACACAACTAT
Organism: Leucophora obtusa; assembly: GCA_949987735.1. NCBI lineage: Eukaryota > Metazoa > Arthropoda > Insecta > Diptera > Anthomyiidae > Leucophora > Leucophora obtusa. The sequence goes on from OX465296.1 coordinate 52,570,333, forward strand.
TGATTGGTATTGGTAATCGAATTTTATACTATATTTGTTTTCCAAACAAAACATATAAATTGAAAATTAGACATTAAAATTAATAATGTAGTATAGTGGGTAGAGAGTTGGCCTAGTACGCCGGATTTCCGAGTTCGAATTCCTGAAAAGAAAAATTAAATGAAATATTTTTTTTTGAAATTATTAGGCATCAGAGATTCAATCAAGTTTGACTTCTGCTTACTTTGCGAGCTGTCCACAAAGGACCAGGAAGGTGAAAAGGGACGTTCCATGGTGGAACGATGGTCTGGATAAGCTCAAAAGGGAGGCCAGGAGACTATTCAACAGAGCCAAGGAAACAGGTGACTGGGTCACCTACAAGACGGCTCTAACTGAATATAATAGAGAATTACGTAGATCCAAAAGGTCCACGTAGCGCAGCTACTGTGAGAAGATCTCAGATCTTCCGGAAGCTGCGCGACTTCAGAAGGCCCTTTCACAAGATCACACGAATGGTCTTTGCACTCTCAGGAGACCCGAACCGTCGTCCTACCTACACTGGATCTCCTGAGGAAACCTGTGACCTATTGTTAGACACGCACTTCCTAGGCTGCGTAGCCTCCCGCAGGTCTGTGGCGATTCAAAGAATCCCAAACCTTACGGGGAGGTATGTACGCCTAACTGGTGCCATCTTTCGAAAGGACAGAGTGAAATGGGTAATAAATGAATTTTCGTCCTTTAAGTCGCCGGGCCCCGACGGGATCTATCCATGTTATATGCAGAGGGGGTGGATATAACAGCCCCACAACTGGTTAGGATATTTAGATCCAGTCTTTTGCTGGGTCATGTTCCGACGAATTGGAGGGGGGTTAAAGTGGTCTTTATTCCAAAGGTGGGGGGGGGGGGGAAATCCGAACAGCTGCCTAAGTCGTATAGACCAATAAGCCTCAGCTCTTTTCTTTTTAAGACAATGGAGAAAGTTCTGGACCACTATATTAGGGACACGTACCTCAGGTGTAAGCCGATACACGAGCTTCAGTTCGCGTATCAACGGGGTAAGTCTACCGAAAGTGCTGTCCATCATGTTGTCACGTTGATAGGGAAGGCACTGAAGGCAAAGAATATTGCCCTCTGTGCCTTTATTGATATACAGGGCGCTTTTGACAACACGCCCTACGATGCGATCGGGCTGTCTATGTTGAGAAGGGGCATATCTCCAATGATTGGAATTTGGAGATGCTCAACTCTAGAGAAATCACGTTCGGTATAGGGTCTACTAGTAGGACCGTGAATGCGACCAGAGGATGTCCTCAGGGCGGTGTACTGTCGCCTTTACTATGGACACTGGTCATTGATGAATTGCTTGAGGGTCTGAACGACCTGGGTTCAGGACCTATGGCTACGCCGATGATCTTGTCATCTCCGTTGTCGGCTGGGATGACATGACCATCTCTGATCGTATGCAGCAGGCTCTGAACTTTACTAACTCATGGTGTTGGGGAAAAGGGTTGACTATCAACCCGACGAAGACGATCCTGATACCGTTCACAAGGAGAAGAAGGGTCAACCTGACCGAACCTGTTGTTGGGGAAAAAACGATAGGCTTCTCGTATGCTGCCTTAGCATGGTGGCCAAAGGTTGAGCAGTCAACGGCAAGGGATACTCTGAAGAGGTTGTATCGGCTGGTGTGTACTGGCATTACGGGGGCTGGAAGATCGTGCCCGACGGATGCCATTGGGGCCATGTTGGGTATTCCAACATTGCATATTTCCGTGAAGGAAGCTGCAAGCATGGGCTAACTTCGTCTCCGGGGGGTCGGGAACATGAGGAGCGGGAACGTAAAGGGTCACATGAGGATCGCCGGGATCTTTATGGACGACCCAATCTTAAGGGTCGCGGATAAAATGATCCCGGAGCAGATTTTTGTAAGACATTTTGACATTATGTCATTAGACAGAAATATGTGGACCAGCCAATCCTGGCAGCACGAAGAGGGGGCTCAGGTATGGTTCACTGATGGCTCAAAGCAGGCTAATGGTGACACGGGGGCAGATGACTTTGTACCCGGATTCCAGCGTGCTTTACCAATAGCCAAGTACCCCTCCGTCTTTTAGGCGGAGATTTTCGCCATCTGCATATGTGTGAGAGAGTGCCTGCGGAGAGGCACGGTTAAATCCCGCATCTACATTCTTTCTGACAGCAAAGCTGCGCTAAAGGCCCTAGGAGCTTACGGGGTATTATCTGGTCTAGTCATGGAGTGTATGGGTATTCTAAACGAACTCGGTAGGAACAACTGGGATGGATTCCTGGTCATGAAGGACATGAGGGTAACGAAAGGGCTGATTGTCTAGCAAATTGTGGAGCCCGTCGACCATTTATCGGCCCGGAACCATTCTTTGGGATACCTAGGGCATACGTTAGGGAAAAACTCAGTCAATGGAGAGAGACTGAGTTTGCTAAGCATTGGGAAACTTCTACTGGCCAAAGACAGGCCAAAAGATTTATTTCCTTGTCCAGCGGAGTATAAAGGCGACTATTGTCACTCGACAGGGGTAACCTTAGGATCCTGACGGGATACTTAACTCGGCACTGTGGGCTCAGGTACCAGCTTCACAAACAGGGCCGGTCAGACACTGATGTTTGCAGGTTTTGTGAGCTGGAAAGTGAGACATCGGAGCATATTCTCTGCGAATGTCCGAGACTGTGTGACAGGAGACTCAGATTTCTGGGTGACCGTTTCGTGTCACCTTCGAACGTTTGGGGAAATTCTCCTAACGGGATTATTGACCTTATTGGTAGCCTGAATCTCTAGGGAATTCTAGGCAGCACAAAAGATCTATATTGGTTGCGGTGCGTAGTGCCTTCGTGTCTAATCTAATCTAAAATTAAAATAAAATATACATGTGTTTAAAGAGCAAATATGAAAAAGAAAATAAAAAGTAGTTGTGGTGCAATGGGTAAGAGTGTGAACTATTAACCTGAATGGCCGGGTTCAATACCAGGAAATTCAAAAAAAGTTTTTTAATTTACGTAAAATTGCGTGGAACTTAATAATATATAGTGGTGGCCACGAATTTAACACAATTCAAGTTTTTTCTAATTTTATTGTTGTTGCCTTTATTTTTAAAGATTAAAATAGTGGCTAAATTCGCCACGAAAGGCAAGGAGATGGTTCAGAAAATTGTACAGAATTTTAAGGTAATGTTTGTTTTCTCATTTTGTCACTTGTTTTAAGTGGGCGTGGCTTTTAAAGAAAAATTAGCGATATCAACCTTTTATCAAATTACATAGTAAAATTTAGGCAGTACTGATCGGTTCTGTACAAACTGCATATTTTTGGAAATGCTTTAAAATTTCCTTAAGACCTGCATTATTTTTATCTACAAATAGTGACCAGACTTAAAATTGCACCACTGGAAATATATTTGGGGATAAACTTAGATCTAAATTGATCCGAAAAATGACAGATCGAATTAGATCCAACAATATATTTGTGGATAAACTTAGATCTTATTTGTTCCGAGAAATGGCGGATCGAATTAGATCCAGCAATATATTTGTGGATAAAATTATATCCAGCAATATATTTGTGGATAAACTTAGATCTAATTTGATCCGAAAAATGGCAGATCGAATTAGATCCAGGAATAAATTTTGGGATTTAGTAAGATCTAAATTTATCAAACATGCAAATTAGATCAAACAATATATATAGGGATTAAAAACATCGAATTAGATCTAGGAATATATTTTAGAATTAAGTTGTATCTAACTTTATCTGGAAAATGGCAAATCGAATTAGATCCAGCAATTTATTTCGGTATTAAAATGGCAGATTGAATTAGAAACAGCAATATATTTGGGGATTGATATTTAAAGCTATCCAGAAAAATGACGGATAAAATTAGATCCCGCATTATAGTTGGGTACTACGTAAGATCTCCATTTATTTGGAATTAAATAAGATCCCAGACAGATATTGACAACTGTTCAAAAAATAATACACTGGCAGAGCATTGATTTTATAAAAATTACAATATTTTGTTAAAATAAGGTTTAAACTCATAATGTCTCGAGTTCGGCTATGCATTTTTTTTATAAAATGAATTTCTTTTTATAAAATTATAATTTTTTTTCTATAAATGTTTTCATAAAATTATATTTTTTTTATTAAATTGAATTTTTTTAATAAAATAATTTTATTTACGTCTTTTTGACGCTCTACACCATTTCCAATTATATCAATTGTTTTTAAGATTTATCAATTGTATTTCAGAAATAATCAATTGAATTTCAGTTTTATCAATTGTATGTCAGAACCTAACAATTATTTTTCAGATTTATGAATTGTATTTCAGAACTGGTCAATTAAAAAAACATTGATATTTTAAAACTAATTCGAATTAAAATCACTAAAGAATCGTATTTTAGAATGAATTCTCTTTGTAATAAAGCCATAAAATCGTAAATCGGTTAAAAATCAGCCGAGTTATTACTGCAACTGATGTGTCGCAGGCCATTTAATACAGAAATTCGGGCCCAATTTTTAAAATTTATTGAAATAATGTACTACAGAAACATTATTCTATAAGTTCCACGAGTTATTTTTTTCTATTGTGTTTTGCTAACTCGTTTTAAATTAGTGCTAAAGAAGGTCGGAAGTCTTAAACACTGTTTTCAAATCTACATAAAACATAAATTTTTTTTTAAATTTTTGAAAAAATCAGCAATTTTTGTATAATGTCCTGGAAAGCAGCCGCTCCAAACACAAACTCGAATTATCATTTTTCCAATTTATTTTTTTTTCTTTAATATCAACTATTATGTGGTACAAATAGCAACCGACACCTCCAAATTGTTTTGTTTAATTTTTCACGATTTTTTTTTGTTTATAAAATTAAAAAAAAAAACTCGTTACTTTAAGTTAAGTATGCTCTTTTACTTTTTGTGTAAAGTTAGATAAAATGAGAGTGTTCACAAAATCCTCTATCTAAAAGACAAAATTACCCAAAAGTACGGGAACGCACAAAATCACTTTTCTAACCCAAAACTATTTAAATAAAAAAAATTAAAATGCGTCGTCTCAAAAATCGCACAGAGACACATATTTTTTCCATTTAAAGTTTTTTTGACTTCGTTCAGTTAATTATACCCTACACCACTACGTGGAGTTTGTGCTGATGTTTGTAACACCAAAAAATATTGGTCCTAAACCCAACTTATAGTATACCTATCGGCTCAGAATTTTTTTTTATTTCGATTTAACGATGTCCGTCTGTTCTGTCTGTCTGTCTGTCTGTCTTTTTTTTTTTTTTTTTTTTCTTGGACGTAGTGATAGCGCGCTATCATCTAGTGGCCCCACGAACTCCACCAACCACCCCGGTACTGCTTGCCGCATTTCTTCAGGGTGGGTGGTTTAACAAATCCAGTCGGACTGCTATCGTACACTACCTCCCCCGTCCTCCCCCGAGATTAGGGGTTCGTGTTTACTGCACTCTTGGTCTTCAATATACGTGTTATAAAGTCCTCACACATTTTCCACGTTCTCTCGGATGTCAGCATCACATCCACGAGATTATCCACTGTGATAGTAAAGCCAAGCTGTGTGGCAAGCCATTGCCGTTGTCCATTCCACTTTGCACATTCGAAAAAGGTATGGTTTGAGTCATCCTCCTCCGAAACACAGTAGTCGCATTGTGCCGATTCTCTCAGACAGAATCTTCTAAGGTAGCTGTTAAAGCAACCGTGGTTAGTGAACGCCTGTGTGAGATAGTAGTTCATTTCACCGTGGCCTCTATTCATCCACACACCTATGTCCGGTATCAACCTGTGAGTCCACCTACCAGTTTGATCGTCTATCCAACGTGCTTGCCATCTAGATATGAGGGCATCTCTTGCCGTTCTCCTTGCCTCCTCTATCCTCCTCTTTCTCTCGGCTTCCAGAGAGTTCTGATTTATAATTCTCACCATATCATATACTTCCCCGCGTTCAATCACAAGGAGATCTATTGGTGGGATTCCCGCAAGTACAAGTGCAGCACTTGTTGATACCGTTCGGTAGGCTGATATTACCCTTAAAGCGCTGATCCTCTGAGGTTTCTCTATTTTCTTTACCCTGCTCCTAATTTCCATCACCGATGTAAAGGTTGGGGCCGCATACAAAATTTGCGAGTGGACTACGCTGTTTATCAATTTCCTAGTGGTTGCTCTAGGACCTCTGCAGTTTGGCATAATCTTAGCCAATATCCCCGCCGTACGTATTGCCTTGTTCCGAGTAGTCTCGAAGTGCTGCGCAAAGCTCAGTTTCCCATCGAGTTGCACTCCCAAATACAATAGACTCTCCTTAAGTTCTATATTTTCGTTCCGCAATATTAAGTTTGGCCTTTCAAAAACTCTCCGGTTAGTAACCAGAATAGCCTCCGTTTTAGTAGCTGCCAGTTGAAGACTATGTTCCCTCAACCATCTATCACATCGGCTTAGGCAACCGTTCGTCACTATTTCTATCAGCTCAGTAGTCGGTTGTGTCACTACCAGGGCTATATCATCAGCATATCCTATCAGCTTAGCCCCATCTTTCATCCTAAGATTCAGTAGATCATCGTACATTACATTCCATAAGAAAGGTCCTAAGACCGATCCTTGTGGAACGCCAGCCGTGACTTGGTATTCCCTCAGTCCTGTTTCTGTGTCATACAGAAGTACCCGATTTTCCAGGTAGTCGGAAATCATGTTGTATAGATATCCATCTATCCCCTTCTCCTTGAGCGCATCCAGGACCACCTTCCATTTTACCGTATTAAAGGCATTGCGAACATCTAGTGTAATGATGGCACAGAAGATGAGATTATCCCCTGCCATAGTTGCCATTTCCACCACCTCCCGTATGGCACCGACTGTATCTTTGCCCTTGCGAAAGCCATATTGCCTATCAGACAGGCCACCTAGTTCATCTACATTCGACTCCAGTCTAGACAAGAGTAGGCGTTCAAGTAGCTTACCCATTGTATCCAGCATGCATAGGGGCCTATATGAGCTGGGTTCATCTAGTGGCTTAGCACCCTTTCTTAGTAGTACTAGTCTCTGTCTCTTCCAACGATTCGGGAAAACACCATTTTCAAAACATGTATTAAAAGTCTCGAGCAGCAATTCCGGGTATTGCTCACCAAGTAGTTTCAACACCTCGTTCGGGACACCATCCGGGCCAGGGCTCTTTCCCTTCTTCAACCCGCTACATGCGAGTCTCAGTTCCTCCAAGTCGAACGACTGGAAAAGGTTACCCGGTACTAGCCTTGCCTTTTCAGTAAATCCATCCATATCCACTGGAAATAGCGCTTGCACTATTGTCGCCGCCCATTTCGGTTCAGTAATACCTGGTATAGGTTTCCTGCTACCAGTCTTCCCCATTACTATTTTGTATGGCTTTCCCCATGGATCATTATCAACATCTTCACACAGTTGAGTCCAGCATCTACGTTTACTGTCTCTAATGGCCACCCTTAGTGTTTTACGGGCTTTCCTGTACTCTTCCTTTTTCATCTCATCATTAGGGTGCCGCGTTGCGGCCCTACGTGCGGTGAGGCATATACTCCTTAGTTCACCGATTTCCGATGTCCACCAGTATACTGGGCTTTTATTGCGGTATTTCTTCACCTTTGGCATCCCAGCATCACATATTTTAATGATACAATCTAGAGTCCTGTCAACCACATCTCCAACGTTCACATCCCTGTGGTATCCTGTAAGTGGGTTTCTCTCCCTGATTCGAGCAATACAATCAGAAGCCGCTGACATGTTGAGTCTCCTAACATTCCAGTTAGGCAATGTTACATTCATATTCATCACAGTTTCCCTCGCATTGATATTGAAGGAAATGTATTGATGGTCGCTCAGTGTTAGATCTTCCAGGACATGCCAATCTAGTCCGCTGGAAAAAAGATTTACACTCCCAAAGGTGATATCAATGATACTACCACCGCCTGCTCTACGGAAAGTAAAACTGTTCCCATCATTGTAGATAATCAGCTCCAGTGATGCTATGAGCTCTCCTACAACCACTCCTCTGCGATCCAGTTTGTCAGACCCCCATTCGGGTGACTTACTATTGAAATCGCCTCCAATTACAACCTTCCCTTTGGCCGACCTAATACTCGCCCCAAGGGCGTTGATGATATGAACGAAAACCTCATAGTCCACGTTAGGGTAGAAATAGCAGCTATAAAAACGTATTCCATTAACGGTGGCGTAAACGAAGCCGTCGTCTCCCTCACCTGCCTCATCGATTCTCGAACTCCCATTCAGTATCATGATGGCCGCCTTCGCGCTTGCGTCCTCGTACCATATATATGACCCTGTTCTCCTATACGGTTCACTAATCAGAATTATATCCGTTTTCTCCTCTACAGACTTCTGCTCCATGAGATCTTGTGCCTCCCTTCCCCGTCCTAGGTTTATCTGGATTATCCGCCAAATCATTTTGGTATACGTGCTCTCATGTTATCCATACAAATGGAGCTGCCAATAAGGTGGTCTATCCTTCCCAGTCCAGCTTCCTGGCAAGATATACACCTTTTCTGTCCATTGCAGTCCTTAGACTTATGCCCAGTATTACAACATCTTCGGCATAGTCCTGATCTATCCTTGCCAACACAATCCCTTGCCAAGTGTCCCTGTTCCAGACACCTATAACAGTGGGTATTCTCACCTCTCGGCCTCAGTCGGCACATTACCCAGCCAACTTTAACCCTCCTCATGTTCAACAGTGTTCTCGCATGTTGTGCCGGCATCTGAACTAAAGCCTGCCTCGTGCCGCCATATGCGTTTCTCATGTTGACTACTCGGAACGTTGTTCCATTTAATTCACCTGTTGCTGTCATCAGAGCTCTAACTAGTTCCAGTTCTTCCGTGGATTCGTCCATATCCCGTATATCCATGATATAGCTTTTCACCATCGATCTTATCGTGACATCTACTCCAAGGGTATCACCAAGCGCATTCCTGAGTTTCTCGGCTTGACCGTCACCTTTTCCAAAGTTAACAAGTAGCTCTCCCGCTCTTGTTCTTCTAATTCCCTTTACCTCAACTCCAATTTCAGTCGGGTTAATGTTCTCCTTCATTCGTTTGATAACTTCTGCATAGGATTCCGAAGTCGCGGCCTTAATAGTAATTGCCTCACCTCTGTCTCTTATACTATTCTGTTTACTCCCCGGTTTCTTCTTTTTCCTTTTCCGGTGTTCCACAGTTTTCCATACACTTGCTTCTAGAGGTAGGTCAGGGATTTGCACCTCCTCCTGTACATCTAGTGCCGTCATTGTGACAGCCGTTTTTGGTTTCTTCTGTACCTTCTCCTGGAAAGGTGATCTTGATGGGAGTCTTTTACTTCTTTCCACTCGTACACTACTGATTTCCACAGGTTCCTCAGGATTCATGCGGCCAGTTTCCGACGTCATATGCACTTGCATCCGCTCAGTCACCGGGTTATGTGCAATTGCCTCCCTATATTCCCTGAGTTCCTGGTAAAGTGCGAAAGCACAGTTCAGGTTGTCACGTATAGTCTTGTGTATATTACGCGCAGTACTCAGGATACCGTTAACCGCACTCAGTCTATCTCCCAGTGCCAAGAACGCTTTCTCCTCCTCTTTTTTGAGCTGCATCAGATACCTCTCCTCCTCTGTGATATGCTCAGGAGCAACTCTTGCATAGGAATTCATAGTATCACTCTCCACTCCTTGTACCATGCCATTTTGAGGCGATTTGATCCTGTCCCTCTCGTCTAGGATCTCGCTGTTTCCCGGTAGTTGAAAAACTCTCATTCGGTTATCCACTAGCGGGAGAGCTGCCCCAGTTTCAGGCGATCTCCTTAGTAAAGACCTCCTTGTAAAAGGGTTAGCATTGCCTGCCTCCTCTACTACGCTTCTCTGGTTTCTCCCGATTCTTCCTGAAATATTCCTGCTATCTTCCATATTATTTTCCCGATTGTTATTTTGGTTATTATCGTTAATCATCGCTGTTGGGTCTCAACTCAAAGCCGCTATCTCAGAATGATGTGTAGTCACGTTTAGATCCCATGGTTGTCTTTGCACGCAGTGAGGCCATGCGAGGGTTGGCATAAGAATCCTTATGAGACCTTATGTCAGTGCCAGATCCGTGTTAATCAGGAACATCCATCTGAACCTACACCACCAACTTAATGGTGACAATCTTCGAACGTACTCTAAGACTCGCTACGTTTTAACGAGACGGAGGCAGCTGTGGCATTAGCCTAGAAGCCATTTCAGTGGAATTTCACTTCCACCTACTGAAGTTCTAGAATAACACAGCTGTCGGCCCGAGGTGCGTCAGTTCAAAATCGGTATCCAGTTATGCCATAATCAAGACCGTACTGGGCTAGGTCTTAATGCCTTTCGGCGGGTAGTGACTGGGGAAACCACGGAGTCGTCACGCTCCTAACTACACCTCTCTGGAGGGTACCCCTGTGGTAGGATACCTAGTTTAGGGCGGTATCCACTCGCCCTGCCACAGGACTTCTTCGGGCACAAGCACCATTTTAGTACGCCCTCCATACCTACCTCAACTAGGGTCCGCGGGGTCGTTACTCCCGTTACCCTCGCCTGAGGATACCCTTGCGGTCTGTCTGTCTGTCTGTCTGTCTGTCTGTCTGTTTGTCTGTCTGTCTGTCTGTCTGTCTGTCTGTCTGTCTGTACATTACACCACCAATGAAAAGTATGAGATTTTCAAAACTGCTTTTTTTGTTCGCTCCACCGGCAGTTTCCGATAGATTGGACATAAAAAATAATATGTGTACAAAAATAGGATCTCTCGGGGTCATACAGGCCAGTCAGTTTGAACTTTTGACCCTAAAAATTACCTAAAACCACTTCAAAGCTTTTTTGTGCCATAACTTCTAAATTTGACGTTTTTTGAAAATATACTATATGTGACCTTCTCCGAGAAAAGGGACCTAGTTTGTCAAAAAACCTAGTGTGTCAAAAACTTGGGAAAATCGATAAAAATGAGAAAATATCGATTTTCCCAAGTTTTTGACACACTAGGTCCCTTTTCTCGGAGAAGGTCAAATGTAGGCATTTTTATGTAGAATAAAAAGGCAAACAATTCCTTCATACTATACTTCTACCTAAGTATGATGTATAGTGAAGTTTTAAGGGGAAAAAGTTAAAATGTGTGTGAAGACTTAATTTTAAACGACCCTCGTTAAAATTTCGACAGAGACAGTTAAGATTGGTTTCCATTATTTTGTGTAGTAATATACATATCTAGTTTTCATAAAGTAATTACATTTTTAACAAATATTGGTTATTCCATGAAAAATTGACCAAAATTTGACTTTGAATTATCGGTTTATTATACATATATGTTGTACGGAAACCCTTAGTAACATGATTTGGGTACGCTAGAACCCCTAATTTTGTGAGGTTTGCAATAAAATGCATAAGCGAAAAATGGGGGTGAGGTGGTGACAAATGGCTCCTCATCGGGGTCAAAGGTGGTGGTGAAGGGTTAAAAACCCACAAAAAGCCCTACAACTTCCCCGGAGTCGACCCTAGAGCGGTAAAATGTGAGACCGATCCCCATTGATTTGTCTTTTTCAGCATTTTTTCCGAACATATCTATCCCCTATCGCCACTCTGTAAGAAGGCTCCCATACAAATGACATTTTTGTAAAATTTACTCTCACCGTTTTAACTGTGCTAAAGCTGCCCCTAGAGAAGTCAAATGTATGACTGACCCCCAATATTTTTTTAATTCCAACACTTTCTGGGAACATATCTACCCTCTATCTTTAACCCTTAAGGGGGTCACCATACAATTTTTTTTATTTTTTTATATTTTTTTTATGAAATCAGCCCTTATCGGTCCCATGGTGCCTCCTAGAGGGGTGGAATGTAAGCTCGACCCCCATTAACTTTTCCTTCAAACATTTTTTCCGAACATACGTAGCCCCTATCTGTAATCCGTAAGAGGGCTCCAATACAAATATGACATTTTTATAAAATTTCCTCCCACCGCTCTAAATGCCCCAAGGATGTTCCTAGAGGAGTCAAATGTATGACTGACCCCCAATATTTTTTGAACCACAATATTTTCTCGAAATATATCTACCCTCTATCTTCAACCCTTAAAGCGGTCCCCATACAAATTTCTTATTTTTTTATAATTTTTGTTTATGAAATCAGCTCCTACCGCCCCATGGAGCCTCCTAGAGGGGTGACATGAAAGATCCATCCCCATTAATTTTTCCTCCCAATATTATTTCCGAACATACCTACCCTCTGTCGCCACTCCCTAAGGGCGTTCCCATATAAAAATTACATTCTTTAAAATTTGATCCCACCGCTCTAACTGTCCCAAGGGTGCCCTTAGAGGAGTGAAATGTATAACTGACCTCCAATCTTTTTTCAACCTTAACATTTTTTCGGAACATATCTACCCTTTATTTTCAACCCTTAAGGTGGTCCCCACACAAATTTTTAGTTTTTATAAATTTTTTTATGAAATCGAGGAGGGATTTTTTTGCCAGGACTTGCTAAAGTGCCACGCCAGCGCTTTTCCGTTTGAATTTTTCTGTCTGGGTATTTACTTCATTGACAAACCAAGGAATATAGGTAATTAACACTTATATGGTATTTTTTCGGAAAAGGGCAAATTTAGGAGTTATGGCGCAAAAAAGGTTTGAAGTGTTTTTACGTAATTTTTAGGGTCAAAAGTCCAAACTGACTGGGCTATATGCGCCCGAGAGATCCAATTTTTGTACACATATAATTTTTTATGCCCAGTCTATCGGAAACTGCCGGTGGAGCGAACAAAACAACACCCAGAAAACAGATTCAGTTCTGATAACCGCATTTGTAGCCAATCGCATGGTTCGGTTGTGGTAGCCGAATTTTTCAGTTGTGGCAACAGAAAACCAATTGAGACAGGACTAATTTGACTGTGGCAACGGAATTTCAGTTGTATCAAGAATAATTCGATAGCCGCAACCAAAAAATTCATTTGATGCAACTTAACCATTCGATTGGCAACAAATGGGGTTGTCAGCACCGAATCTGTTTTCTGGGTGAATACTTTTGCAAATTTGGGTGGTCTACTGTCCATGCATTCTTGTGAACACTCTACAGGTCGCAAATATTAAGATATTTTGATGAAATTTGGAACACCGACTTATGTCGGCCAAGGACATTTTTGTTGAAATCGGTCCATGTTTAGACCTAGTGCCCATATAAGGGTACCCCCCAAAAGTGTGTTTTTACGCTGCAGGTCGCAAATACGAAGATATTGCAATGACATTTGGTACACAGACCTACGTCTGCCCAAGGACGACGCCTACTGATTTTGGTTAAAATCGGTCCATGTTTAGATCTAGTGCCCATATAAGGGTACCCCCCAAAATTTTCTTTTTTACACGCTGCAAGTCGCAAATACGAAGGTTTTTCAATGAAATTTGGTACACAGATCTATGTTGGCCCAAGGACGAAGCTATTGATTTTGGTTAAAATCGGTCCATGTTTAGACCTAGAGCCCACATAAGGGTCTCCCCAAAATTGGCTTGGTTACACGCTGCATGTCGCAAATACGAAGATATTTCAATGAAATTTGGTTTGTTGACTCACATGGTCCCAGGGAAAAAGCCTATTGATTCTAAATAGGATCGGTCCATATTTGGACCTATCGCCCATATGGGCTATATTTTCGATTTTCTCTTTTTTTATGATTTTATAGAAATTTTTGGAACAAGTCCGTTTTAACCCATTCAGATTTCGGATCCAAACATTAGTTGGCTTTAAATCAGACTGGTGTAGGGTATTATATAGTCAGCATGCCCGACTTTAACTTTTTTACTCGTTTTTATATATGGGTGAAATCATAAAATGTGATAAATTTTTGGGCCAAATTTGTGAGAAGCAAAAAGTTTTAATATTTCGGTTTTTTCTTAATGGAATCAGTAAGTTTAGTCATTATAAACCTAATTGCAAAAAATCTCTTCTACAAGTTGTCGCAATAACTTTTTTTGCACAATTTTAATTTTTTTTGTTGTAACGGAGTTTACATTTCTGCAAGCAAAAGATATAATAAAAAAAAATTGCGTACGAATTTTCTTCAATTTATTAGTTTTTCGTATTTGGGTTTTCAATTTGCTTTCCAATGATATATAATTTGTGTTTATCAAATTGGCGGTTTCGCGAATAAAAATACAATTCATTCCGCGAAAAAAAATTTTTTTTTTTTTTAATTTTGTATTTTTGGTCCTTTTAAATGCTTTTCGAAAAAATGCGCAGTTACAAAATAATATAATAAAAACATAACATTTCGCGATCAAAAAATTCTTAAATTGTGTGAAACAAATTTAATTTGTCAAACTAATGTTACTAATGACTCGAAATATCGATTCAAAACCAATGAAATGCAAAATCAATCGGTTTTCGCTCCAGCAGCTTAGGGTAAAAAACTGATAACTTTTTTTGATTTGACCCAAAATTATTAGCTGAATCGTCTTTTGACGCATAAATATTAGTTGAATCACCTCTGTTTATGGTTATTTTAAAATATTTTAAACATTTATCTACATTTATTTGAATGAAATCTGATGCAAACAATTGTGGTTACGGAGTTTACAGTTACGGAGTTTACATTTGGTTACTTTTTTCGTTTTCTTTCAGAAACGCTTTTTCAGAATTTTTTTCCGAAACAAAATCGCATGATGCCTACAAGGTTTTCTTACTCGTTAAATAGTTTGGTGTAAAAATTAGGAACGGAGTTTACAACATTTTTTCAAATCTTATTAAAGACATCCTTTTTCATCTCGAGAATGTTACATGCTGCAGAAAAGCTTCAAGTCTGTTATGCTGGATGATTACTTACAGTCCAACGATCATTTGAGTATAAATAACATTATTCTTTTCGCACTACAAATAATAGATAACGCCAAAATTCTGGTATATGCATTTTTATCAAAAATTATGACGAAAAATCGTTACAGAGTTGAAGTCGTGATAGCTAAGATATATGAAAAAGTTTGTAAGATGTATTAATTTTTATTAAAAACGGCACTTTTCCTCTTCATAAAAATTCTTACAGTTAGTGTTTTGCTTTATTTGTTACTAGCGGGCGCAGCCCGCTACGTTGTTAGCGTGCCTTAAAGGTTAAGGGGGGGGGGGCTGCGCCCCCCACAATTTTTATTAAATTCGTTTTTTTATTTAAAGTTTTTTTATTTAAAGCCTTCACCCAGCCACCACAAATAAATAATTCTGCACAACAATGGGTTTTAAATAAATATTTGATCACTTTTTCTCATGAAAGTGGATTGTTAGTAATGAATCCATAATAAATTGCAATATACGTGTGTATGTTAAGATAATTTGGTAAAGTGCGAACTTAGGTAGATAGACCCGTAAGTAGTTTTGTTCATTTGTGTTTTGAATGAAAATAAATAACGTAAAGCAGGGTTGTTAGCGTGCCTTAAAGTTTTTTTTTTTAATTCCAGTTTATGTAAAGGTAGACCTGGCAATTCAAGTAAATTCACAAATTCAGTTGGAAAATTTACTGCGTCGGTTTCTTCCACCGGTGCTTCGTTACATGAAGTTTAAATATCGGAATATATAAATTCCATTCCTTTTCTAAGGTTTTTTCTCTTTTAGAAAATTTGTTTAACTTTTTGGAGAGTATGTTTCAATGCTACATAAGTTTCATATTCCGTGGATAGTGTTTGAACAGGTAATTCCCTCTTCCAATCCATTTGCATTTTCTATAATTTCAATTCCACTCGTTCAACGTTTATATCCATTTCATTCCACTTGTGTAGTGTTTCAATTCCACTCGTTTCCTATTTAGTTTCTTAATTTTAGTGTTTCATATACACTTGTTCTTTAAGTTTTAGGGGGGGGGGGGCAATTTTCCCCTTTTGAACCACCATTTTTACCACGTTCCTGTCCAAAGTCCTAGAAATGCCTTGTCGATAAGTTAGCCCATACTCCAAGGAAAACATATTATATATTACAGGTTTCTAGCCGAAGGGTTCGGTTAGGCCATCAAGGGGAGAATTATTCCGTTTTTACCCCTCCCGGTAGGAATTTCCAAAAATTCCGTATTAGAAGACGTCTGCGTTGGAGGAGGAACCTACTACATACATAATTTTAGGTCTCTATATCCAGCAGTTTGGCCAGGCCGTCAAGGGGGAAGTTTTTTCCCTTTTTATCCTTCCCGGTATGAATTTCCAAAAATACCATCTTAGGGGACGTCAACGTTGGAGAAGGAACCCAAATACCGAATTTAAGCTCCCTTGTTCCAGCAGTTTGGCCAGGCCGTTAAGGGGGAGACTTTTCCTGTTTTTGACCCTACCTGTAGAAATTTCCAAAAATCTCATCTTAGCGGATGTCTACAATAGAGGAGGAACTTTAATACCAAATTTCAACTTCCTACCTCCAGCGGTTTGGGCAGGCCTTTAAGCGGCACTTTTCGCTTCATTAATCCCCATTTTTGCAATGTCCCTGTCCAAAAAGCACCTTCGCGGTCCAAAAAGCCCATACTCCAAGTAACATATGTTTTACATTTCAGGTTTCTAGCCAACTTTTACTATTTGTGCCCCTCTCGGTAGGAATTTCCGAAAATCCATCGACAGGGAATTTCAGCTTCCTAGTTCCAGCAGTTTGTGCAGGCTGTCAAGGGGGACACTTTTTCTTTTTTTGTCCCTCCCGGTTGGAATTAGGCTGGAAGAGGAACCTAAGTACCGAATTTCAGCTTCCTAGTTGCAGCAGTTCGGACAGGTCGTTAAGGGGCAACTTTCCCTTTTTGAGCCCCCATTTTATAACGACCCTGTCCAAAATTCAAAAAAGTATCTTTCTAATAAGTTAGCCCTTACTCCAGGGACCCACATTTTTATCTTCAGGTTTCGATGGATGAGGAACATTCATACCAAATTTCAACTGCATTGCCTAAGCGGTTTGGGCAGGCCGTTAGTGGGGACATTTTTCCCTTTCAACCACCATTTTTACTATGTTCCTGTTCCAAAATAGAAAAATTACGTTGCCGGTGAGTTAGTCTACTCCAAGGAATACATATTTAAAATTTTAGGTTGGCCAAAAGGGATTGGGCAAGCCGTCAGGAGGAGACTTTTATGTACACAGAAGGAGGAACTCACATACCGAGTTTCCTTTTGGGATATCCTGTAGGGAATTCCAAAAATACAAACTTAGTCGATGTCTACTACAGTGGAGGAACCTTTATACCAAATTTCAACTTCTTACCTGCAGTGGTTTGGGCAGGCACTTTTCCAATTTGTGAGACTGTTTGTGTGGAGACTTTTGCCCTTTTTGCCCGTTCCGGTAGGAATTTACAAAAATCCCGCCTTAGCGCACGTCTATGCCGAATATCAAGAAACCTTGTTTTAGTGGAGATATCCGTGGGGGGAGGGAAAAAAGTAGTTTTTTTGAAATTATATATTATTTTAAATGGTACTTTTTGGAAAAACGAAATTTTTTGGAAAAAGATACTTTGTTTTTACAAAGTACTTTATTTGTACTTTTTTTGGAAAAGGTATTTTTTTTAATAAGGTGTTTTTTTTGGAAGAATGTATTTTTTTGGAAAAAGGTACTTTTTTTGGGAAAGGTACTTCTTTTGGAAAAGGAAAATTTTTTTAGAAAAAGGTACTTTTTTTGGGAAAAGGTACTTTTTTTTGGAAAAGGTACTTTTTTTGAAAAAGGTATTTTTTTGAAAAAATGTATGTTTTTTGGGAAAAGGAAAATTTTTTTTAGAAAAAGGTACTTTTTTTGGGAAAAGGTACTTTTTCTTGGAAAAGGTACTTTTTTTTGAAAAAGGTATTTTTTTTTTTGGAAAAATATATGTTTTTTGGGAAAAGGTACTTTTTTTTGGGTAAAGGTACTTTTTTTTTTTGGAAAAGGTTCATTTTTTTAGAAAAAGGTACATTTTTTGGAAAAAGGTACTTTTTTTTGGAAAAATGTACTTTTTTTGGAAAAAGGTACTTTTTTGGAAAAAGGAATTTTTTTTGGAAAAAGGTACTTTTTTTGGAAAAAGGTACTTTTTTTAGAAAAAGGTACTTTTTTTGGGAAAAGGTACTCTTTTTTGGAAAAGGTACTTTTTTTGAATAAGTTATTTTTTTGGAAAAATGTATGTTTTTTGGGAAAAGGTACTTTTTTTGGAAAAAGGTACTTTTTTGGAAAAAGGTACTTTTTTCGGGAAAAGGTACTTTTTTTTGGAAAAAGGTACTTTTTTTGGAAAAAGGTACTTCTTTTGAAAAAAGGTACTTTTTTTGGAAAAAGGTACTTTTTTTGGAAAAAGGTACTTTTTTTGGAAAAAGGTACTTTTTTTGGAAAAAGGTACTTTTTTTGGAAAAAGGTACTTTTTTTGGAAAAAGGTACTTTTTTTGGAAAAAGGTACTTTTTTTGGAAAAAGGTACTTTTTTTGGAAAAAGGTACTTTTTTTGAAAAAAGGTACTTTTTTTGGAAAAAGGTACTTTTTTTGGAAAAAGGTACTTTTTTTGGAAAAAGGTACTTTTTTGGAAAAAGGTACTTTTTTTTGGAAAAAGGTACTTTTTTTGGAAAAAGGTACTTTTTTTGGAAAAAGGTACTTTTTTTGGAAAAAGGTACTTTTTTTGGAAAAAGGTACTTTTTTTGGAAAAAGGTACTTTTTTTGGGAAAAGGTACTTTTTTTGGGAAAAGGTACTTTTTTTGTCCCCTTTTTGCCCCTCCCGATAAGAATTTCCAAAAATGCCGTCTCAACGGACGTCTACACCGGTCGAGGAACCTACATACCAAATTTCAACTTCATAGCTCCAGCAGTTTGAGCAGGCCGTCAAGGGGGAGACTTTTTCCCCGTTTTGCCCGTCCCTGTAAAAATTTCCAAAACTCCCGTCTTGGTGGATGTCTACGATAGTGGAGGAACCTTTATACCAAATTTCAACTTCTTACCTCCAGCGGTTTGGGCAGGCCATCAAGGGGGGCCTTTTTCCCCTTTTTAACCCCCATTTTTACAACGTCCCTGTCCAAAATTCTAGAAAGTACTTTCCAGAAAAGTTAGCCCCTACTCCAAGGAACACATATCTTAAATTTCAGCTTTCTAGCCAAAGGGGTTTTGGCAGGCCGTCAAGGGGGTCACTTTCCCCCTTTTTGCCCGTTCCGGTAGGAATTTCCAAAAATCCCGTCTTAGTGGACGTCTACCCCGAAAGAGGAACCTACATACCAAATTTCAACTTCCTAGCTTCAGCGGTTTTGGCTGGGCGATGTTGAGTCAGTCAGTCAGTCAGTCACGTTATTCTTTTATATATAGAGATTAAAATATAAGCTATTAACGTTAAAAAAACCTTATGAGTTACTTGTTACGGAGTTTACATTTGGCCTATAAAATTGGTCAGATTGTTATAAATTTTGTAAAGCAGGTGACAATGCGCTGATATATATCGAAATATGTAACTCAAATGTAATCCATGTATTAGAAATTAGGTGGTTACACGGTTTTTATCACATTTTTTGATATCACCCATATAGAAGTTTTATTTTGTGTACTTCTTTGCTTAATAAAAATTTAGAATTTTGACAATGTGTTATTTGTTTATCATTGCACCAGCTGTCCCTTTTAAAATTTTTTTTAATAGTAAAAAGAGAAGTTAATAGTAGACAAAAGCAGAAAATTTTATAAAAATATCTGTAAGAATCCAAAAATATTTGTGAGGGCCTAAAGGTTTTCAAAACTTGTTTACTATTACAAAAATTTCAGTTTTTTTGTCAATATTTAAAATTTTCTGCAATCCGTTTGTGATATGGGGTATATTTTTTTACCCATTTTCTGCCAAGTATGGATGCCGTGCGAATTTTCTGACAAAACTTCGTAGAAGGATAGGTAGACGTGTCTTTAGAGATATGTTAATAAAAAATGGATTAAACAATTTAAATACTGTATCTCATAGTTTTGTTACTTGATTTTAACAGTGAAATTATATTTTCATACCTTTTGGAAAAATTTTTAATTTATTTGTGCGGTTTCCTTGCTCGATATTAGTTTTAAAAGATCCCTGCAAAAAAACTTGGATGTAATGCTTTACAAACTACTTCTTCCACTGCTTCGCAAGTATCTGTTAGTGTATTTAGAGTAATTGCTCTAAAAGTGATCGTAAAAAGTGATTTTCGTATCGGTAATGTTAAATAAGTATTAATAGTAAATTATATCATTATTATTTTGATTTCCAATGGAGTGCGCCATTCCAATATGATCTAAGACTAATTTCAAAGCGCAACAATAATTTCAAGCCCGATGGTTCCAACGCGAAATTAATGCAAAATTTATTTATGTATTATTATTAGTCAATGAAATATTAATTCCTTACAGATTAAGATTAATATACATATAAATTAAATATATATAACATAAAAGATTATGTATACATTTATTTATTATCTTGATTTTTATAAAAAATTCAAACGGACGAACTTTTACTTTAGACGGCCATAGAGAGGGCTTTAAAAGTTCATTATATAGTGCAACCGAAATGGCAAGTTTAAATGAAATTTTAGTCAATTTATTGAGATCCGTACCCATCTTGACCAATTTGTAGCATTCTAGATGATATTTTGGAGTATTTGCATACTTCACAACATAATATATTATTTGATCAACCGTTACTTTCGGGCTAAATGAAGATACATGAACCCATTTTTTTACCATAAATAACATCTAAATCTATGTTATTGTTGTCTGCAATAACAACCTGTTTACGCTTTCTTTTATTTACACTATTCCAACCAAAATGGTTTACTGGCGACTCATTGTTAGCTTGAGATTTAACAGCAACTATGTACAGTAGTGGACTAAAGTGGATACATTAATTCAAGATTTTTCGAAATTTGTTATAATTTTTATTTTATTATAGAAACTTAAATGATTTTTTTAAAGCATAATACTGAAACATTCTTCTTCAATAAAAGCCTAAATACAGCAGACTATATCATTAAGAAGTTAATGAAAAAAATAATTGCAAATTGTTACCGCTTTTATCCAGTATTGTTCATATTTGAAATTTTCGGCAAGTTCTTTCTTTAATATTTTGTCGAAAGTCCCTTGTTCTTTAAAACAGATTTTATGCGAGAAGGAATGCTTTCCACGAGATTTTTAATAGTTTGAAGTGGAATATAAGCCCATTCCGCTGAAACTCCTGACCAAAGATCATTTAAGTTGTTCGGTGCTCGTTCGCATTGGGAGAGTCTTCTTTTGACAATTTCCCACCAATTCTCGATGGGATTCAAATCGGCGCTCTGACCTGGCCACTTCAAAAACTGGAAAAACTACAATTGGATATCATAAATTGAACAAAAGTTATTAATACAGACCTAAAAATATTCAAATATGTTTCCACTTTAGTCCACTACTGTATATTATTGCCATCAGCAAGACATACAGTGGAGGAAAATATAATAGAAACAATTCAAGTTTTTCCTAATTTTATTCTCGTTGCCTTTATTTTTAAAGATCAAAATAGTGGCTAAACTTGCCCTGAAAGGCGAGGAGATGGTTCAGAAAATTGTACAAAATTTTAACGTAACGTGTGTTTTTTTACTTTGTCACTTATTTTAAATGGGTGTGACTTTTAACGAAAAATTAGCAACATCGACCTTTTATCAAACTACATAGTAAAATTTAGAGAGTACTGATCGGTTCTGTACAATCTGTATATTTTTGGAAATCCTATAAAATTTCTTTAAGTCTTGCATTATTCTGATCTACAAATAGTCGCACGACTTAAAATGGAAGAACCTTAAACATGACCAAATTTTTCTTTGTTTTTAGCGATATGGTGTTACAAGATGTTAGGTATTGACATTAGTGTTGCTAGCTCCCGAAATATAAATAGTACCCCTCGTATGGCCACAGGTCCTGTGCTTACATTTTAACACACAAAAATTCATATTAATTGAATTTGAAAAAAATTTTATATAAAAAACTGAATGGACAACCGCCAAATTTTAAAGACATTTAGCGAAAAATCTGAACCATTGATCGATAAATAAAGTACGCCATTGTAATCAGCATGGCCGAAATATATATGATGGTCAGAGCTCTATTAATTTTTAAAAGTCAAGAAATTGTCGTGTCAAGTTATGGATAGTAAAAGTGATGATGGTTATTAGGGCAAGGAATTCCATGCAAATGAAGTTTTTACCTCGATAGTCCAAAACTAATATGGACTAAATATTTATCCAAATCATCAAATTTATAACAAAATTGCATCGATTTGTAGTTGTATATTTTTGCATATTTTGTCAAAAATGCATGTTTTAGCATATTTTGACTTTAAATGCATATTTGGTGCCTTTTTAATATATATTTTGTGCTTTTTAATGCATATTTGTGCATATTTTCCAGTTTAGAAGCATTTTTTATTTTGAATAAAAATATAAAAAATTGGTACGTTTTCATATTTTGATTCAATCAATATAAACATTCCTAAAAACCTTATTGACTTATGGAAAATCTTCGAGTTCCGTATCTGTTTGCAAAAGAACTAACTTAAATATATTTTTAAGTTTTAAAGTGCATTAGTTTTGCAAAAATAATAGTTTTTAGTGCATATTTCTTTTATTTTTAATGCATATTTTTCTTTTTTAGCCGCATATTTTAGGCGCATATTTTCCATTTTTAAGTGCGTGAAATTCCTTGCCCGTATGTCGTATTTTTATGCATGGATTATTATGTGTGTAGTAATAACCATTGGTAATAAACAAATGCAAGTTTTTCCTTTCTGCCTTACTTCTTTGTTAATACAAGAAGAGGAAGATAATTACTCCTTACAATGAGTGGGTTCAACATATGTATGTTTGTTTAATTTTTATTTTTAGATTTAAAAATAAAAATATTTTTTGACCTTTAATTCTACAATGAAACATTTATTTATTTTTATTCGAGGTCAATTACTTCCTTATTATGAAATAACATAATAAGTCCTTTTTACAAAAACTCCGCCATTTTTCTTTATGAGGATATTATTCTAATAAAATTTTTTCATTGTAGAATTAAAGGTCGAAAAAACTGTTTTTATTTTTAAATTTAATACACTTGGCCGAATGATACATCATTACCATATAGATTACCAAGTAATGATATGCCATTACAGTTTGCATTACTTAAAAATACAAAATAATGGCTTCCTGATAATAAGATGTATAAGAAGTACTTACATAGTATTGCAAAATAATCACTTACTGGTAACTGATTAAATAAATACCAATATATTATTTTATATTTTCAAATAGTATTTACTAATTTGTTTGAAAATTTGTACAAACTTATATAGATTCTGTCGCCCCCCGCCGGGGAGTACAGCACTGTTGTGATTTCTTATATCTATAAATACACTGATAGAATTTTGTGCATAGTATTAATGAATTTGTTCATTAAT
Source organism: Leucophora obtusa (assembly GCA_949987735.1). Taxonomy (NCBI): domain Eukaryota; kingdom Metazoa; phylum Arthropoda; class Insecta; order Diptera; family Anthomyiidae; genus Leucophora; species Leucophora obtusa. Next base: position 52,593,725 of record OX465296.1, read on the forward strand.
TCAATGATTTTTTCATTGGAAAGTCCCCAAAGAACGAGTTCATTAAATCAATGAAACGTATTCATTAAATGAAAAATAATTGAAAAAAATATTTTTTTGTGTTACTTTTTTTATTTATTATTTTTTAATTTTAATTTTTACATGTATTTCCTATTTTGTTTTTATCACGTTTTGAACCTGCAATCACCAGAATGTAAACATTACCGCGTCACCGATTTATCTAAATAGATGTGATTATTTGGACTTTTATATTTAAATAATTTCAATTTGCGACCCTAGCGTTCATTACCGGAACATACATATGGGCATATCTACGGAACCGGGCGATTCCATGTAACTCGGGATTTAAACCATTTTAATAACAATATATAATATTTTTGATGCTATCAGCATTTTCGAGGCAACGAATTTAATCAGGCGAACATCTTAAATTTTAATATTTATACTGCTGTGCTCTACTCAATTAAAAACTACCCTAATTTACCCTAATTTTGCTTGTAACTTTCTAGAGTTTTTTAACTCTTTTGGTTATAACTTTTTCAGCATAAAAGGCAATCGCCCAAAAACCTTTGGTGGATAATAATTATGATGTTGGGAGATCTCCCACTTGTCGAAAAAAATAGGTGCCCTCAATAAGGAGCAAATGGTAGTTCTTTAAAATCTGTAACTCTGTTTTTTGAATAAAGAGTAATTTCAGACATTTTTAATTTTTGTGCTTTCAGCCTCAATGATATTGAAAATTTTTTGATATTGACATATAACTGACAAGTAAACAAAAAATTTGAAATTAAATTAATAAGTGTGCCTTCAAAAATAAAGAAAATACGACAATAATGAACAACTTGAAATTTGATATTTTTTGAAAGTTTGAGAAATAATTAGTTGCAGTCTTGCGTGATCGGTATATATCGGTGATACTATTATTGTGTGTAAGTGCTAAATGGATCGTACTATTAGTTTGGTGTCCAGACTCATTTTAAGTTAAATTTTGTAGCTTTTCATAGATTTTTGGAGCTAGAAGTGACGTAGAAACCAAACGGATAATCCGATCGTTTTAGCACTTACACACAACAATATTAATTGCCATATATATCATATAAACCAGATTTCAGCCATTAATTCTTTTATCTGTGGATGTGAATTAATGGCTGAAATCTTTTATCACAAAATCTTAATATTTGCGACCTGTAGCGTGCGCACAAAAATATATGGAGAGACAGACGGACGGACGGAAAAATTAAAAAAACAACATTACTTATAATCAATAATGGAAATGTAGCGCGACTATGCATTTTCGAATAAAATTACCGTGATGATTAAAAAATTTGTGTCATCTTTTTTCATTAAATCGAGGTAAAAATGTGTAAAAACAACTCAAAAATAGCCAAAAAAGGTTTTTGGTAACTTTGACCTCAATTTGCTCAAAAACCATATGTGCTGGAAAAATTTGGAAACCAAATTCGGACTCAGCACAGAAAAGTTACTTGAAAATGTGTGGTCGCATGCCCGAAAAATCCAAAAATTTAAAAATATTTATTAGCGAAAATGTGTGCGGTTTTTTGTTTATAACTTTTTCAGCACTCAAAAAAATTTATTCACGCGAACAGATTACTTCTTTTTAATGTATTTTAAATAAGTTAATCTAGAAAAAAAATGTGTGCCACTAATTTGAAATTTTTCATTTTTAAAATCTGAAATCCACCTGTTTCGTAGATTTTCCCATATATGTAATCTAGTAATTAGCAAATTCAAAACCCTTATAAAATTATAGCAAATGTTAGGTTATTTGAAAATATATAATGAATTTTTTATTCATTCAATGCAAATTGTTCATCATAATCCGCGGCTATGAAATCATCTTCCCAAGTTTGGATTTACACATGTCGCAGAAAAATCAACCTTAAATCCCAAAGATGACTGAAAATCTAAATCTTTCTATCTCGCACGTATAAATAAAATCGAAATAGTAACGTTCCTCTTGGAGTACATTCTTTGTGAGAATCCGAAATTAGATGTTAAAAATATGTGTGTAAAAACAATAAAACAAATGCTGGAAATTTCCATTTTTGGCGTCAAAATTTTGTGTTGTGTGGGGGTGAAAATGATTTTTTTTGTTTGTATTTAACAAGAGTAACAAAAAAACTCACACCACTAACTATTACCACCACCCTACTTACCACAGCTGCCAGTTTATCATATATCTGGTATTTGTTATTTTAGTATCATTCCATAAAAAATGGATACAAAAATGGAAGATTTTGGACATGACCCCTTCCGATTTTTACAAAACTTGGTACATATATTCTGCTAAATGTCACGATATTAAACGTAAAATTTTTTTCCCCAAATTCATTTTAATATTAACTTGATTTTTTTCATTAAATTTGTGAAAAATACATGATGTTCAAATGCTTACAACTTTTGAACGCGTTATCCGATTGTTATAAAATTTTTAATTAGCAATGCCTATATAATCTACTTTCAAAATAAATTGCAAAAATAAAATGTGTAGTGGAAAAAGGATAATGCAATTTGAAAAATATCTTAAATTTGCAAATATCTCAAAAACACCATCTTTAATTATCTTTAAATTATTGAAGCAGATAACTCAATATTTCAGCTACAGACTGTGCAAATTTCAAATTGGAACGCCAATGGGTTCAAAAGTAAAATGCTATTTTTAACAAAGTTTTTTAAATGTTCACAAATAAACATAACACTGCATGACACACTCTTGACTTTTAAAAATTAGTATAGCTCTGACCTTCAATATATATATATTGGACATTCTGATTACAATGGCGTACTTTATTTTTCGATCTAAGGTGCATATTTTCCGCGAAATGCCTTTAATGTTTAGCAGTTTTCCATTTAGTTTTTTATATACAAAATTTTTCAAATGCAATCAATATAAATTTTTTGTGGTGAAATGTAGGCACAGGACCTCTATTCATATTTAGACTTAAAATCTGATGCATAAAACTTAATATTAAAACCACTGTTCACGTTTTATATGGATTTTTACGGTTTTTAAGGTTTTAGCCAATTGAATCTTTGAAAGCAAAATCGGCCTTAATAAATGATATTGCTTAGTAGAGAAGCAATTAAAAGGAAATATTTTAACAAAAAAAATGTATTCATCTGTAGCGGCCTATACGTTAAAATCGCGACTTTTTAAAAATTTTATATGGCAGCATAGCTTTCCAAGATGTCCCCAAACTCGAACTTTTAGTATAATATGGGGTGACCTCTAAAAACTGTTTTTGCAAAATTTCAAGCAAAACAGTTTCCATTAGCAAAAGTTATCGCAATAAACACATTTTTTACTAAATGTTGGACTTTGGGGACATCTTGGAAAGCTATGCTGCCATATAAAATTTTTAAAAAGTCGCGATTTTAACGTATAGGCCGCTACAGATGAATACATTTTTTATGTTAAAATATTTCCTTTTTTTGTCTTTAGTGCGATACTAACCTTAGTAAAAAATGTATTTATTGCGATAACTTTTGCAAACGGAAACAGTTTTGCTTGAAATTTTGCAAAAACAGTTTTTAGAGGTCATCCCATATTATACTAAAAGTTCACCCAGAAAACAGTCTCAGTTGTGGCCACCGAATTTGTTGCCAATCGAATTCGTACGGTTACGACAACTATCTTTATATTATATTATATTTTTCGTCGTCCCAATATTCGGTTGTCTAATTCAATATTATATTCCACATAAATATTATTATGTTCCACAAAATTTTATTGAAATTAAAAAACTTTTTTTCAACTCTCCGGTATTGAACACGGTCATTCTGATTCATAATCCACACTCTTACCCATTGCACCACACCTACTTTTAATTTTTTTAGCCATATTTACTTTTTATACTTAAGAATATTTTGTTCTTATTAAAAAAACAATATCTAAATTTTTGCCTTTTCCGGGATTCGAACCCGGAAATCTGGCGTACTAGGCCAACTCCTCACCCACTAAACCACAAACACTTATTAATTTTAATGTATAATTTTGAATTTATATGTTTAGTTTTGAAAACAAATATAGTATAAACTTCGTTTACCAATACCAATTAATAGTTGAGTGTGTTATAAATACAATCCACAATTCGGTTGGTTCTACAGAAACTCGACTTTAAAGTCTTATTTGATTAGGATACCCGTATTTGTAGTTACCACTTTCGAATATTGAAATTTTTTTAATAAAGGTGATAGATAACACCAATTTTCTTGTATATTCCGTAAATAAATGGCTGATTCTACTGCATAGAATTACTAAACTGATACTAATTTTAAAATTGATTGGAGATACCAATAATTTGTTAAAAGTATTGTTTTTTAGTTTGCTTTCCCTATTTTTAATACCTAGTAAAATAATTTTGGTGTAGTATTCAATTATAGGTAACTCCAAATAAAATAACGTCCTCGCAAATTCATTTTAATAGTTCTGATCGAATTCCAACCAATCTTTTTCCTGGGTGTTGGACTATGGGGACCACTTTGAAAGCTATGCTACCATATACAATTTTTCAAAAGTCGCGATTTTAACGCATAGGCCGCTACAGATCAATACATTTTTTTGTTGAAATATTTCCTTTTAATTGCTTCTTTACTTAGCAATATCATTTATAAGGGCCGATTTTGCTTTCAGCGATTCAATTGGCTAAAACCTTAAAAAACCGTAAAAATCAATATAAAATGCGAACAGTGGTTTTAATATTAAGTTCTATGCATCAGATTTTAAGCATAAGTATGAATACAGGTCCTGTGCAAAAAATAAAGTACGCCATTGTAATCTGCATGTCCAAAACATATAGAATTGATGGTCAGAGCACTATTAATTTTTAAAAGTCAAGATTTTGTCATGTATGTTATGTTTATTTGTGAAATATCAAAAAACTTTGTTAAAAAATAGCGTTTTTCTTTTGAACCCATTGGCGTTCCAATTTGAAATTTGCACAATCTGTAGCTGAAATATTGAGGTATCTGCTTCAATAATTTAAAGAAAATTAAAGATGGGTTTTTTGAGATATTTGCAAATTAAGGATATATTTCAAATTGTATTATCCTTTTTGCATTCAACAATTTATTTTTGCAATTTATTTTGAAAGTAGTTTAGATAAGCATTACTAGGTAAAAATCGGATAACGCGTTCAAAAGTTGTAATCATTTGAACACCATGTATTTTTCAAAAATTTACTGAATAAAATCAACTAAAAACAGCGAAAGAAGAGAAATAAAACGAATTTTACAAAAATTTAAAAACAGTAAATTTCGTGATAGTCATGGGGATCTACAAACAGAATTTTGTCCAAATCCAGAGACCTTCTTCCGATAAGTGTCCCGGTTCCCTTTGGAATGATTCTTTTTGCTAAAAAAAAAGTTGGTAAGTATTACATATTTATCTGAAGCGATTTGGATTGTCAATGATGTTTTTTCTGGAACTATTTTATATATTCGTAGTAGGGATACCGATCCTGAAAATTCCGGAGATTTTCGGTATTTAGAAATCCCGGGATTGGTCTTGAAAAAATCCCGGGATTTCCGATTTCATTATTTGGCATATTTTATATCTTTTTTTATTTGTTTTTATTGTTATATTCGCCCTAATCACATAAATCTAATATCTTATTAAATGCTGGTTTACACTATACGATTTTCGGTACGATTTTGCTTTAGTATACGTGCAAAATATATAGGCAAGTTTACAAAATCTTTCCGAAAATCTTATAGTGTAAAGCAGCCTTAAATGTTATTAAAGAACTAATTTTTCCCATTCATGGATAATAGATTAAAATAGATTAGGTACAGATTAAATAAATCTGAATAAAAAACTTAATAATTAAAAATTTTAACGGACATGTTTTTATTTATTTTATTGATGATTTTATAAAATCATAACTTCATGGAAAATAATTTTGCCGACTAAAAACAGCAACTTTTTGCTAAATTAGAAAAATCTAACAATCTGCCTTTCTGAAATCAGCAGAGGTATGTGCTTAATATTTTTTGTATAGTGATTTAAAAAAACTAATAGTCACTAAATATTTCTGATGATTTCAGAAGAGTAGTACTGCATTAAATTACCCAGCAAAACCTTCTATTACCAGGTAAAGGGAAATGTAATAAGAAACCAAAAATTGCAACTACTTACACTTTGGTCGCATAAGTTTTTGAAGTGAAGTTTTTAATTGGGTGTTCTCCACAAATATTTGAGAACAGTGCAAATCTATGATCATAGGAAAATTACACAAGTGCAAAAAGTACAACCATACTTGCATATCAGGGAAATCAATGATAAACCATAAAAAAAAATTTAAAAAATTTTAACTTTAATGCTGCGTTCATTCATATTTTTAAATCCCGAGATTTCAATGGAAATCTCGACCGGAATTCTTGACCGTTTACATTTTCACTTTATAACAGTAGCGAGATTTATATTTGACAACCGCATTTTTTTTTTTGTAAATAAAGTACCATAAAAAATAATCTTAAATTAAAAATATTACTAAAAACCATTTTATTCATTGGCGGAGTACAATTTACATTATTTTATGTAAAGATCTAACGCCAATTATGTTAGTAAATTCGTTTTTTTGTAAGGACGACAAGCTAGATGCCGGATTTTTCAATATTTTGATGGAAGAAAGACATGCACGCAGTATTGTGTTATATGAAAGTCTAAACATCTTGCGAATTTACGGGATTTCATTTGTATGGAGAATCTCGGGATTTCACATGAGATTTTGATTGAAGTCTAAATTTTAGTCGAAATCTCGGGCTTTGGGTGTAGATGTAAATTCAACTTAAAATAACATTTACCACCTTGTTTTTATAAAGCGAGCGGAATAATTCCGCCAGAGAAATATGTGTATTTTGTTATTGTAACAAAAATAAAATACATTCCGCTGGAAGAATATTTCCTTTCGCTTTAGAAAAACAGGGGATCAGTAATTGATTGTTGAGAATATTGTAAATTTTCTAAGTTTTTCTCTGTTTCTAGCGTTTTTTCCGTGTTTGTAACGATTTTTAATAACTTTTAGCGATTTTCCGTTCGAAAAAACTTTGTTTATAAATTATATTTTTTACTCTCTCTAATATTTGTTGTTTCATTTCATCAATCCTATATCCATTCAATACAAAATTAAGCAAGTGTCATACGGGTTTAAATAAGTCTATTCTTGGTTTCTTCCAATACCAAAACCAGATCGTTATAGATGGGGTGCCGTTTTTTTGTTCTTCTTTTAATTTATTTTTATTGTTTTATTTTATGTTTTACCTTCCATTTTTTATGCTGTTTAATTAATTATTTTCAAATTGTCATTATCTTTTTTACATTACAAAAAGTACGATTTTTTAATGAAATTTTTAAAATTGAAAACCTGCTTTGAAGAAAATTCAAAAATGGTTTTCGTAAAATCATAATATGACAATCTTGGAATTGAAATTTTAATAATTTTTAAAATAGAATTTTGATTAAGGTCTCAAACTATCACATGCTTTTTACTGCGTTGTTATATCGCCTTCCTATCAAAAATTATGGGCTCTTAAAAGTAGACTTGTCTTTAAAGATATGTTGGTAAAAAATGGGTTAAACAATTTAAATACTGTACATGATTTTAACAGTCAAATTATATTTCAACACTTTTTGGACAAATTTTTAATTTATTTGTCCGGTTTCCTTGTTCGTTATTACAATAGTTTAATATAGCGGAAAGCTTAGATATGTTATTAAAACTAAATTACATCATTATCATTTTGGTTTCCAATATGACCTTAGACTAATTTCACAGCGGAACAATAATTTCAAACCCGATGGTTCCAACGCGAAACTAAAGTAAAATTCCAAAGGATTTTGCAAAGTTAGCTTGGTTTTTTATTTTATGGCCTCTTGAAGTATCTACTTATGTGGCGCGAAACCCCAAAAAGGTTGCTCATTTTTAGAGTTAGGAACTCTCTCGCTTTCAGAAATAAGTTGAATTTCAACACCCAGGAAAAAGATTGGTTGGAATTCGATCAAAACCATTAAAATGAATTTGCCAGGACGTTATTTTATTTGTAGTTGCCTACACTCATACAAATAAGTCCGTAAAAATAGCAGAAAAAGTTACTAAAAATTAGTTAAAAATGATGCTGAAGAAAAAACTGCTAATATTAGCAGAATCAGTTTGCTAAATATTAATAAAATGAAAACAGCAAAAAAAACTGTTAAATTTACAGAATTTTAGTAATATTTGAGCTAAATTGTTGTTAATTGCAAATAACAATTTAACTTGCTGAAATCAGCAAAAAAAATTGCTAAATAATAGTAAAATGAAAATAGCAAAAAAAAAACTGTTAAATCTACAAAATTTTTGCTAAAATTTTCTGAAATCAACAAAACTTTTGCAGATTACTAGTGGACTGGAAAAAGGTAAAAAAGGAGAAATGAAAATTAATAAAAATAAAAAATAAATGTGTATTTAAAAACATACTTGGGACCAGTTTATTGAATCTGTCAATTGAAATTTTTTTTCAACTGGCATTGTTCAATGCCTAAATGCCCATTTATAATTGATGAAAGAAGTATTTATTTTCATATTTTAATAAAAGAATAAATTAAGAAAAAAAAATTAAAAATTCGCGTTTTTCTTATATTTTTTTTTTATATTACAATGCTTTTTCTTCAATTATGTATACATTTCATTACCATTTTTTCAACAATGCAAATTGTAAAATTTCATTGGCATTGAATGGTGATGAATCTTTTTGGCATTGACATTGAGATAAAGTAATGCCAATTATATTTCAATGCCAATGAAAATTTCCCAAGAATGATTTTTTGTAAAAGTGGTAATATTTATAGACAATAATATGTTAACCCATGATACAACCATACTAGGAAGATGCATTACAACAACAAACACAACAAACAACAACAAAAAATGTAATCGGCTACTTTTGATACATAGCGAAAGCATATGAAAAAAATCCCTGAACTGTCATAATAAAACCCTGAACTGTCAAACTCTCCCTAATGCATCTACCTAGTATGGTTGTACCATGATGTTAACCATAACAAAATGTATTTCAGAAACCCTTCTTTTGATTTTCATTGTTTGCTGATCGGATATGTACTTCCGAATTTATTTGAGTTTCCATTTTCACCTCTAAAGCTCCACCCACAGAAAGAAGGTGTGACCGATTAAAAATATTGTATTCTTTAAATAAGCTTAAAAAGTACAATATTGGGGGAAAAAATTATGGTCATACCCGTAAACTCCACTTGCTCCCCAGAAATACTTTTAATCACAATTTTCATATTAAAATGGTTCGTCCAAAATAAACCTTGATCTTTGAAAATTAATGTATTACGATAAATCGAAACTTTTCTTATAAATTTTAATAATTTAGATATTTTATGAGTAGGACAAATTTTCAACCATTTCAATTTAGCTTTATTTAAAAACTTTTTGCATTATTTTTGGCGAATTAAAAATATGCAGTAATTTTTATGAGTCATTTAACATTCTGTTTCTAAGCGCTCCAAAATTGGTGGTTTAGTTTACAAAAAATTTGTAAAATTAGCAAATCTTCTGTTAAAAATTAGTAACTAAAATTCAGCAAAATACTGTAAAGTTAGCAAATTTATTGTTAAAAATTAGTAACTAAATTCAGCAAAATAAAATAGCAAAAAAATCTGTAAGTTAGTAATGTGGAGGTAGCAAAAAAATTAACTAAAAATTTAATTTTAACTAAAAATTAGTTAAAAGTTTGTTAAGTTGAAGTACTAACAGTTTTACTAACTATTCTACAAACTTTTTTCTATGAGTGTATAATTGAATAATACACCAAAAATATTTTGCTATGTTTTTTTTTTTTTATGTGTTAGACCAACACTCAAGGGATGCCCCCTACTAACGCAGTGCACTGTGTTGGTATTAGGAAAATAGGTTATGGGGAGGAGGAAAGAGGGAGTAGTGTTTGTGAATATTTGATTTAAATTTCTCAACATTGTAAGTAACAGGGAAGACCTCTGCGGGGAGTTTATTCCACATACGGCTGGTGCGACTGATAAACGAATTCTCTCTGTAATGCGTCGTGCGATCCGCTGGACAATCGACAACAAACGGATGGACTCTACTTGACAAGCGAGTATTACGAATAAAAACCTGGGCTTTTGGGATAAGTTGACTTATCTCAGCAGAGCACTTCCCATGGTAATATCGATAGAACAGGGTTACACAACCCACATTCCGACGATGCTCCAATGAGTCAATAAAGCTGGATACTCTACTGTCATTGATAAGCGCCGACGCCCTCCTTTGCACACGGTCCAGAAGCTCCAAAATAGACTTCGAAGCTCCTGCCCATATATGGGAGTTGTATTCCATCTTCGGTCGGATATAGGTGGTATAAATAGTGAGTAAATCGGATGGAGTGAAGTACTTCTTGCACCGACGTAAAAAACCTAGACACTTGAATGCTTCTTTCGACACCTGAAAAACATGCTTATTCCATCGGACATCACACTGAATTTTCATGCCCAGAACATCAAGAGTATCCGATTCCTCAATATCGATATCACCCATATGTACAGATGGCAGTTTTGACCCCGTAGCCCTATGGGTCAACATACAACATTGGGTCTTACGCGCATTAAAATCCACCTTGTTCGTATGACCCCACTCAGAGATTAGAGAGGTCACGATTTAGTGTGTCATTCATAATCTGCCTTTTGCCCCCAATCTCCTCAGGGCTTGGCCTACGATTGAAAGAAAATGCATGACAAATGTTGCTGTCATCTGCGAAAGAGTAGATAGGGTTGAAAGTTTGACCAAGAAGATCATTAAGAAAGATAAGAAATAGGGAAGGAGAAAGAACAGAACCCTGCGGTACCCCTGAATTAAGCTGAAACTCGTCGGATGAGATCCCATCTATAATAAGACGAATAGGGCGATCTCTGAGAAAGCTCGAAATAAAACGAGCGAAGTCATTACCCATACCAAAGGCAATAAGCTTCGATACAAGCGCCCCGTGCCATAAACGATCAAAGGCCTTTGAAATATCCAGAGCAACCACTTTACTCTCACCAAAACGGTGGATGGATCGACTCCAACGCTCCGAGAGGAACGCTAACAGGTCTCCCGTAGAACGATTCTTACGGAAGCCATATTGTCGGTCATTAAGAAGTGAGTTGGACTCTAGATAATTCACGAGATGGTAGTTAAGCATACTCTCCATCACCTTTGAGAGCGCAGAGCATATTGCGATTGGGCGGTAATTTTCAGGGTTATTAGCCGCACCCTTTTTAGGGATTGGCTGGACATTGGCAACCTTCCAGCAAGAGGGGAAAATTCCCGTATGGTAAGAAGCGCTGAAAAGGTTAGCCAATGGACGAGCTAGCGTCGAAGAGCACTGTTTCAGCACCAGTGCGGGTATGCCATCCGGCCCCGATGACTTATTTATGTTGAGGTCAGCAAGAACCCTTTTAACTGCACGAGCTCGGAAGAATATCTTAGGCATAGTACTGGATACTCTTTCAAGTTCTGGCAATGGCTGATCGCTTTCCGGCAGGAATGAATTACCTGCAAACATCTCAGCTACAAGGTTTGCCTTATCAACCGGTTCAGTGAATATTTGATCATCCTTTATTAGAGTTGGGATAGCTGAACTAGAATTATCCTTTACTCTTTTAACGAATGACCAAAAGCTCTTGCTACCCCGAGGAGCAGAAAGAACTTTAGTACGAAGACGTTTTTCGTAAAGAAACTTTTTACGACTAAGTACTTTGGAACATTCATATCTCGCCCGTTTGCGAAGCAGATCAGTATTGTCGTTCTTATTATCACGAAAATTTTTGAACGCTAATTCTCTGGATCTGACTGCGTTTCTGCAAGTCTGGTTAAACCAACATTTATCTTTTGGTTTAACCGAAATTTGCATCGAAGGAATGAAAGATTTCATTCCAAGCAATATAACATGTTCTACTATTTTCGCCGCGGCATCAACGTTGTCGTCGAGGAAACAGAGTTTCCAATTAAAGTGCCGGAAAAATTCGTTGAGCTCAGCCCAACGTGCTTTTTCGTAAATAAAAATAGGGAAAATGAACTAAAAAACAATCCTTTTAACAAATTATTGGTATCTACAATCAATTTTAAAATTAGTATCAGTTTAGTAATTCTATGCAGTAGAAGCAGCCATTTACTTAGTGAATATTAGGGTATTCAGTCGATTAATCGTTATTCGATTAATCGAACAATTTTTCTCAAAAATTGTTCGAATAATTTAAAATGGCCATATTTCGAATAACGAATAATTCGAATAATTCAATACGATTAACCGATTAATCGAAATTGGTAAAAAATTAATAAAATGTTTCAAAAATATATATTTTTTATTAAAGTAAATATGGCATTTTATTAAAACTTATTTAACAAATTGTAAAAAACATCTTAAATATCAAATAAAAAACAAAAACATCAACAGTAGTGAGTATTCTGCATTCATAATATCCTTTAGCAAAGGATATTATCCCAAGCCATAGGATTCGAATTAATAAATGGCAAATTAAAAGACAAATAAACATATCCAGGTGTTTTTTATTTGAAAAGTAAGACAAAGAAATTTATAAATAAGTTCCTAACAAGATTATGGTAAATTAGTATTTATGAGTTCTAAATAATGTTTAATGAGAACTAAATAACCTTTTATATATTTATATGAGCTTTTCAGAGCCCAATTCAGCTAACTCTGCTAGAAACAAATTTGTCAAAATTAATCACAAGGTTTTTTTAAAATTTCCGGCGAAATAGTTGCTAAAATCAAATGAAGGGATGGAGGGACGTGAACGTGGAGGGCAAATCAGTTCTCAACAGAATGTCTCTCTACATTTATTGGTTTTATGAGTTGAATGCATACGAAATAGATACAAAAATCTGCGAGTTGTTCTTTCTTCTTCTTGTTCTTTCTTCTTCTTTCTTCTACAATATATGAACGTCTGGCTAATTTTTATAAAATGCTAAATTTAAGGAAAGGTCTGCGGTGTGGTTCTCCCCGCTTTGGATAAAATTTGAATATATTACAGAGAGGACAGAAGTAATAAAAATTTTTTAAAATATGATCTCAATTATAGCATTTTTTATTTTTATGAATTTTAGAAGAGTTTCCGAAACTCTTTTTGTTATTCTTTTTAAATAAAATTATTAGAAATACAACAAATGTATGTATATTATTTTACATAACATTTTTTCGATTAATCGATTAATTTTAAAATTTTATTCGATTAATCGGTTAAGAAAAAAACCCGAATAATTATTAGAACGATTAATCGATTAAATTAAAATGTCGATTAATTGAATACCCTAGTGAATATACCAGAAAATTGGTGTTACCTATAATCTTTATTAAAAAAATTTCAATATTCGAAAGTGGTAACTACAAATACGGGTATCCTAATCAAATATGACCTTAAAGTCGAGTTTCTGTAGAACCAACCGAATTGTGAATTGTATAGATAACACACACAACTATTGATTGGTATTGGTAAACGAATTTTTTACTATATTTGTTTTCCAAGCAAAACATATAAATTCAAAATTAGACTTCAAAATTATTAAGTGTTTGTGGTGTAGTCGGTAGAGAGTTGGCCTAGTACGCCGGATTTCCGAGTTCAAATCCCGGAAAAGACAAAAATGTATATATATGTTTTATTTTAAATTAAAATAAAATATTCATATGTATAAACAGTATACATACATATCCAACTGTTCCAGTGTACCTTGGAACAGTTGGAGTGTACATCGGAACTTTTTTAAAAATTAGCAAAATAAAACCGCTTAGAGCAAACATTTCATGTATTTATTTAATAAAATAATATTACAATAACTGTTGTGTATAAAAAGAAAAAAAAAGGTAACTAAATATCAAAACTACGGATTACCAACACAAATTAATTTAAACTAAACTAATATACAACAATTTAGATAATTTAAATTATTTGTGAAGTTCTTGGATCATAACATTCTCCACTATTTGCGCTGAAATCAGAATCATTTTTATCATCAATTATTTTTATTGACTTTCTAGGTGTATTTTTTCTAAGATGATGCTGGGGCTTTGGATCATTTTTATTTTTAATCTTAAGCCCAACATTTTTGTAAACTCATTTTTTATTTTTTTCGGTAGGCAATAAAGGCTTTCTGGATAAATGATTCGATTTTGCTATTTTATTATGCTTGATAAGTTCCAACTCTGGTGATTTTGTTAATATTCTTGATTTTGCGCATTTGCGTCCACCCTTACGAGATTTACATGGGCCAGCCTTGGGAAAAGGTCTTAATTCTTCAGGAATAATTACTGTTAAAAGTAAAAATTATAATTATAAATATAAGAAATAGTTATTTAACTTACTGTTATCTGTTATGTAATTGGACTCCTCAATATTTTGTTGTTGTATGCTAGCGGAACTTAACGATTGTACTGATATTTCGTTCAGTGCCTCTAATACATTGTGGGTATCCACAGCAGATGGAACTGATGAATTCTTTAAGTCTCCTCTGTCAGAAATTGTCGATTCATTTGCCAGTTCAAAATTAGGCCTATCGGTAACGAATGATGCCAAATAATCCGAATCTTTGAACACATTTTCGGTAACAGGATATATTGCAGTGGCTTAAAAACCTTTCATTATATTTGATTGAGTAAATGCTTTTGGATAAGCCGCTCCAGCTATTTGAGCAATTTCATAAATTGAAATTTGCTTCCCTGGATTGGAAAGCACCCAGTTTTGTGCTGCTTGATTAAAAAACTTTTTGTATGGGCCGAACACTGTTGTATCCAGAGGCTGCAATTTATGGGTTGTGTGCGGAGTCAGTGTTAAAAGGACTATCCCGTTTTGTTTTGCTAACTCAACAACTGGCAAGCTGCAATGTGATTCATGATTATCCAAAATCATTAAAACTTTGTCCTCTACTGTTGGTTTTTTGCAACTAATAAAATGGTTTAGGTAGGCCAAAAATAAGCTCTCATTCACCCATCCTGATGGATTAGCTGCTCCAATGGAACCTATAGGTGCCCCTTTGAGCATATGTGTTTTAAAATATGTGCTTGGAAATATCAGCATTGGTGGAACATGGTTTCCCACCGCGTTTATTGCACCAATCAACGTAATATTTGTCCCACGCTCCCCAGAAGTAACGCTTCCCACTTGTTTTTGACCCCTTTGAGCCAAAACTTTGGGAGATATGTGGACAGTAGAGTTACCAGTCTCATCAACATTATACACTCGACTTGGGTGAAATTTATGTAATTCGTAGCACTCTTTGAGATTTTTAAAAAATTCTGCTACATTATTGGTATTAAAACTTGTTGCTCTAGCAAGGCTCGTTGACTCCGGCTTTCGAAGAGATATTTCCGGGTTTCTTTTCAAAAATCCTATTAACCAGTCCTTGCATGCGGATTGTTTTATTTTCCAAGAATCTGGTATTTTTTTGTGGTTTTTTGTTGCATATTGGTATGCATATTTCCGGGTATCAGACTTAGCTAATCCATAATGTAATTTTGCAGATGTGTTCACGTATATAGCCAACAAATGTTCTTCTTTTAAATTAAATATCATTTTGGGCTTTTAATATGCCTGTTAAGTGACGTTTTCGACAATCCATGACTTTTAGCAGCTGTTCCAATCTTAATACCATTTTTTACATCATCGGTAGCAAGTTTTAGTTTCTCAATATTGATCGGATCGCGTTACGGCCAACCTTGCTTCTAGGCATTTGAAGGATTTTGCAATTTTTTTATTTAAAAGATTTATTTGTGAATGCAAAACTTTTGTATATCGTAAAAAAAACTTATATCCCTAGTAAAAATGATTTTTATATATTCATATACGATTTTTATACAATCAATTCTGATTTTATACAATTATAACTTCCCGAGTAAAAAAGTGTATATAAAATTATATGTGAATGGATATATTTGCAATATGTAACTGGATATAATTTCATCCGAAAAATGGTTATATTAAATTGTATCATATTGGATATAATTGTATTTACAAGGATACAAAGTTATATCAAATGATAAACTTATATCCGAATTTTGTCCCGATCAAATTGGATATAAGTTAATACAATACGATATGATTAAATTTAAATGATAAAAAAAACTTTGAATTGGAGGGCAGCAGGATTTCGGGTCCTACACACTCAGGGGTGTGATGAAAATCGAAAACGAACAGTTTTTCAATCTAGAATAATTTGTTTCGCGAAAATCAAATTGGCTTCAAATTATTATTTATCGTTTTATTTGACGCCGGACATGTAAATTAGGAAATAAAATATAATTGGTATTGTACAGATCCTAAAATATTTACCATTGAAAATCAGATCGTTTTCGTTTTCGATATTCATCACATGCCTGACTGTCAGCCGAGGGCTACTATTGATAATGAGTAACTATTAAAGACGCTAATGTATAAATCTGTTATTCTTTAAAGACTAGATAATTTTTTATCAAATATGGGAATTTTCTTTGGACTTAGAAATTTTTTTTAAATATGTTAAGCTTTTTTATTTTAAATAAAATTTTAATGGTTAGCCCGGCAATGCACTTTTTTTTTGTTGGAGGCTCATAGTTCCCGATTTATGGAGCTGAAGATGATCTACAACAATATTCAATGGCTTATTTCATATTTCTGCACTCAAAACTTATCGGACAAGAACAAAATATATATATCGTTGGGAAGGTACTTGAAATACCTTTTCAATGATATGCAACATGCCTAGACTTATTAACCCATTACGAGCCGGGCCATGATTTTAAATGTTAATTTTTTTAAATTGGATTTTTTAAATTAAAAAAAACTTTTAGAAGTAAAAAAGTTCAGAAAATATTAATTTAATGAAAAAATTGAGTAAAGCATATAAAAAATTGTTTTTGATCAAATATTACATTAATCTCGAATATATTAGTTAATCTCGAACTTGGGTCTGATATTAACTAATATATCGTCGGCTTGCCTGCAAGAAGTGCTATGTTTTTGGTTTTAATAGGTTTTCAGGAGAGCGAAAAAACTGATTTATATTATCCTTTTAAGATATTTTATTGACATCATATGCCCTAATGATTCACGACCTTATTTATTACAATCATTATTTAGGCATATGATGTCAATGAAATATATTAAAAGGATAATATAAACCAGTTTTTTCGCCCTCCTGAAAACCGACGATATTGTTATATATAGAAAATAAAATTAAAAATATTTTTGTATCTATTTATACATGCAATTTTGAACGGTTTTATCAATAATATATTCCTATATATACAATTTTCAATAAAGCAAATACTGATATATGATTTAATATGATTACATATGAGAAAATTGCTAAAAAAATTTCGAATATATCACCATATAAAACATATAAGGTCGCATACAATATTTTATATTATCATATATTTTAATATTAAAAAATATATGTTATATATACTCTTTTTTACTCGGGTTGTCAAGTATTGTGAAACATATATTTTTATATGATTATATCAAAAGATATTTAATTATATAAAATTATATTAACCAGATCCACCATTTTTCGGATCAGATAATATATTTTTTATATAATTATGTTAACCCATACATGATTAGATCCGGAAAATGGTGGATCTGGTTAATATAATTTTATATAATTAAATATCTTTTGATATAATCATATAAAAATATATGTTCCACAATACTCGACAAGTTATAATTGTATAAAATCAGAAATGATTATATAAAAATCATATCTGATTATATAAAAATCATTTTTACTAGGGATTTCAAGAAAAAATATTGATAAAAAACGGATTGATGTAAAACTGTGAATAAAATATTTTTTTCCAAAAATTATTTACATGACATTTAAAACAAGGTTTACTAAGTATTTTATGTTAACAAGGTTTACTTTACCTCAAAGTGTCGCAAAAGCAATATTTTATCTTTTTAAAATTGTTCCAAGGTACACGCAAAAATCGATCCAAGGTACACGCACTTGAATATTTCACAAAAATTAAAAATTTTATTATTTCTTAAAAAATATATTACTTTATGAACTAATATATGTATAACTATGGGTCTATATATCGATGTTTATTTGCCGCTTTGTTAAAAAAGAAATCTAAACTTGCAAGAAATGACTTCAAACTTTAATAAATAATTTACTTTTTGCGATCCAAGGTACACGCTCCATATTTTTGTAATATCCAAATACTTTTTTGATGATAATATTAGCTAAAGATGAAGATAAAGATAAATAAAACACTTTGTGGAAGACCACATTTTTAAAAACCAAAAGGAAATAGGTAAAAAATGCAAAGTTCCAAGGTACACGCGATCCAAGGTACACGACTTTCCCCTACTCAAAATTAATTAAAACAAAAGTAGAGAAAGCTTTTGAAATTTGTAAATCCTTTTTGCTAAATATTAGTAAGGCAAGAACAGGAAAAATGCAACTGTTAAATATACGAAATTTTAATAATATTTGAGTTAAATTTTGTTTAATTGAATTGCAAATTTATCGGCTAATATAGGCAAAAAAATGTTGCTTAATATTAGTAGGCAAAAAGCAGTAAAATCAAGAAAAGAAACTAAAAATTTTAAATTGTTTGTGATGGTTTGTTTAGTCGACTAATATATATATAAAAATTTCTGCTGATTTTAGCAGGGTAAATTGTTATTTTCGATTAACTAAAATATAGCTGAAATTTTGCAAATTTAACAGAGTTTTTCTTGCTGTTCCTATCTTTCTAATGTTCAGCAGACAGATTCTGATAAGTTCAGCTGTTTTTTCAGCAAACATTTTTAAAGACTTATATTATTTTATGAATAATTGAAAAAATTTCTCTAATGAAGTAGTGAACTAGAAAAACACACTAGTTCACAAATAAAATTTATTGAACAGACTTCCAATCATATCTACTCTTTTGCAGATGACAGCAACATTTGCCATTCATATTCCTCCGATCATAGGCCAAGCCTTGCAGAGATTGGGGGCAGAAGGCAGATTATGAATGACACACTCAATCAAGACCTTATTACAATCTCTGAGTGGGGTCGCGTGAATAGGGTCGATTTTAATCCACGTAAAACCCAATGTTGTTTGCTGACTCATAAAACCGCGGAGCCATCATTGTCATCTGTATACATGGTTGGTATCAATGTTAAGGAATCAGAGGCTCTTGATGTTCTGGGCATGAGAATCCAGTGTGATTTCCGTTGGTAAGATCACGTCATTCAAGTGTCGAAAGAGGCATTCAAGTGTCTTGGCTTTCTTAACCGGTGTAAGAACTACTTCACTTCTTCTGATCTCCTTTCTATTTATACCACCTATATCTGGCCGAAGATGGAATACAACTCCCATATATGGGCAGGGGCTTCAAAGTCTATTTTGGAGCTTTTGGACCGTGTACAAAGGAGGGCGTCGGCGCTCATTAATGACAGTAGGGTATCCAGCTCTATTGACTCGTTGGAGCATCGTCGGAATGTGGGTTGTGTAACACTGTTCTATCGTTACTACCATGGGAGGTGTTCTGCTGAGATAAGTGCACTTATCCCGATGCCCCGTGTTTTTGGCCGTAACACGCGCTTGTACAGTAGATCTCATCCGTTTGTGGTTGATTGTCCAGTTAGTCGCACAACGCATTATAGAGAGAATTCGTTCATTAGTCGAACCGCCCGTATGTGGAATAAACTCCCCGCAGATGTCTTTCCTGATACTTACAATTTAGGGAAATTCAAGTCAAACGTTCACAAACACTACTCCCTCTTTCCTCCTTCCCATAACCTATTTTCCTGATCTCAACACAATGCATTGCATTAGTAGGGCATCCCCTGAGTGTTTGTCTATAGTAAAAAAAAAAAAAAAAAAATTTATTGAAATGAACTGTGAACTATATTGCCCAATTCCACTAATTTTTATTCCGATTGTGTGTTTGTGCAAAATGTTTCATTTTGTATGGAAATTTCCGGGTGTCCTCACATTTTTGCTCACAACTTCTAAACCGATTTCGACAATTTTTAACACCAAACTGCTAATAACAAAAAAATTTAATAAAAATAAGTAACTGATAGTGCGTCTTTTGACGTGAATGTGATTAAAATAGACACACGTTTCAAGAGGCCATTAAATTAAAGTCCGAGCTAGATTTGCAAAACCCTTTTAGGGCTTTGTTTTAGCAACAATGTACTTTCACTTCACATTAGAATCATTTAGGCTGACCGCGATGAACAAATTGTGAAAAATAATCCGTTGTAGGCATGTCCCTATCCGGATTTCATTCTTGCCTAAGGAAATCGTCAGGGGATAACGTTTTTAGAATTTCTGGAGATATTTGTTAAGTTCAATTACAAACTCAATGAGAATTTCTTGTTCTCGTATAGGAGCGTTATTAAGCATTTAAAATATCAAAGAAAAAACAAAAACAACAACAGAAAATTTTCAACAATTTGCTTTGTCATCTTCCAATGTACTACTCTGTTGTTTTGACAGAGCTAGCAATGTAGAAACATTCATGTAGAAACAACAATAAAAAACAATGTTTTCTAAAGTGTCAGTAACATTTAAATTTGCACAAGCACTTGCATATTAGTTTTTTTAATTTTATTTTATCGGGATATACATTAATTGCATTAAAGGAATCAAATATGCTAAAATCCCAAACGTATTTAACAAATTATGAAAAGTAATCCGTTGTAGGCATGTCCCTAACCGGATTTCATAAGCCAAAAAACAGGAATAAATTTTGTTAAAGTCAAAAATTTTTCTGTTCAGCCAACAGACTTATTATTTTGAGTGTACCCAGGTGAAAATGTTCATATATGGTCATATATGGCAACATATATGTGTTCATATATGGGTTCGGATCCGAAATTTGAGGGTATATGGCCATATATGGAGATATATGAATGTTCATATAAATTTTTTTTTTAATTTTTTAATAAAAATATTGCTTTTTTTATTCAAATTAAATGTAAATATTATAATTCTTACTGATGATATTGTACATTTGAATGAAATTGAGAAATTATGAAATTCTTAATGGACATAAACATTTTATTTCAAGTTTAGAAATTATTTTATGACTGTTTTTTGATAATTTAGTGAAAAAAGTGTGTAAAAAGTTTAGTTAAAGCTACTAAAAATTAGTTCAAAATGAAAAACTGCTGAATTAGCAGAGTATTTTTGCTAAATATAAATAAGATAGGAACAGCTAAAATAAAACTATTTAATAAATTTACAAAATTTGAGTTATAATTGAGCTTAATTTCAGTGATTTGAAAATAAAATTAAATTGTAGTAGTAGACAAAAAACATCACATAAAATTTAAAATTTTCAAAGTTCCTTTTTCGTTTTTTGTATTTAATGGAAATACAAATCTAGCCATCTGAAATCATTAGCTTAATATTTTTAGCAAATATTTCTGTTGATTTTATAAACTGCTATTTGCATTGAACAAAATTTAACAATAATTTTTTTAGATACAACAGTTTGTTTTAGCCATTTTTAGTTTACTAATATTTTGCAAAATTTTCTGCAGATTTTCTAAATTTAGCAGTTTTATTTTTGCTGTTTTTATCTTACTGCAACATTTTCAATTGTATTTCAAAATTTATCATTTCATTTCAGAAGTTATCAATTGTTTTTCAGATTTATCAATTGTATTTCAGAAATAATCAATTGAATTTCAGTTTCATCAATTGAAAATATCAATTTATTTCCAGTTTTATAATTGCTTTTCAGAAATTATCAATTGATTTTCATATTTATCAATTGTATATCAGAAACTAACAATTGTATTTCAGAAATTATGAATTGTATTTCAGAAACTGAAAATTGTATTTCAGAATTTTATTAATTGTATTTCAGAAATTCGCAATTGCATTTCAGAAATGATCAATTGTATTTTACAAATAATCAATTATATTTCAGAAACTGGCAATTGTATTTTAGAAGTTGCCAATTGTATTTAAGAAATTATCAAATGTATTGTATTTCAATATTTTTTGAATCCGCTCACGTAATTACCCCCATGATAATAAAACTTAAAACATATTATATGGAATAATATATGAATTCATATATGAAGATATATGGAATATAAGAACCAATATATGGACCAATAAATGCAGTATATTATCATATATGGATTCATACATTTGAATGTATTTACCCATATATGCTTCCATACATAACATATATGTTCATATATGATCATACATTAAACCATATATGCTCATACATGAAACCATATATGACAATATCTGAACATATATGAACATTTTCACCTGGGTAGTAAAAAATTTTAGTTTTATTATATAACCACTTATTTGGCAATAAAAATTTTTGGTGGGTTGTTTTTAAATTTGCATTAAAGCATCGTATTTGTAAGTATTTATATTACTGTGAAAGTACTAAATTATTTTCTGACGTACTTTTAGGTCGTACGTACTCGTATTCCGCTGATGTATGTACATGAAAATGTGTTTGTATGTACGAGTGTTGTGGTATGATATTGTATATGGTTAACAGAAAAATTTAGAGAGAAGCTTAATTATGCTTCGACACGCAGTGAAAAGGATGTTTATAGTTTAAGGAACAATTCTTTTCAACTCGTTTTTAGTGTATTTACATTCAAACTTAAATACAGTATGCTGATATGAAATGAGTTAGTGGTACCAGTTGGCAACACTTATTTCCTATCGCAACCTTAAATGCAAAAAACCATAACACCTCTACCAAGTATGTTCACGTTGCTCATTATATAGGCAATCGAATCGCGAATCGAGGTTTAATTGTGCCAATAAAAAAAAATCTGTTTCTACTCATGAAGCCTTAAGATCAAGGTTTGTTACCGTTATCGTTATGATACCGTTATCGCTAAAATACCGTTTCAAATTGAATACCCTTACCGTTACCAATACCTCTAAA
Organism: Leucophora obtusa; assembly: GCA_949987735.1. Lineage (NCBI taxonomy): Eukaryota > Metazoa > Arthropoda > Insecta > Diptera > Anthomyiidae > Leucophora > Leucophora obtusa. Next base: position 52,616,678 of record OX465296.1, read on the forward strand.
TAAATTTCCAAATACCGTTATCGTTACCGATACCGTTATTTTGATGGGTAGTTACTTCCAAAATGCTTCTCGGCGGGAGCTAGGTTTTCATTTCAGACCCAAAGTTTTTTCACGTTTCTGCTATACGCTTCTTCACAAAAACAAATTGACCCACCCTAACCGGTACCTACGTACCGGTATTGATGTTTCGATAATGGTATACCGTTACCGAAAAAGTCTTAAATACCGTTACCTTTACCGTTATCGAAACAAATGAAATTCGATACCGTTACCCTTACCGTTAATATATGGGAATTTTTTATGTTAAAAAATTTTTTTTCTTAAAAAAATTATAGATTTTGAGAACCCTAGACACAGGGGTATGGCATCACCAAAAAAAATAAGTTATAAAAAATCATTATCACTAGATGGCACTTTGTAAAAAAATTGACAATTTTCTTTTTTTATTTAAATTTAAATAATAACAAACAACAAAGGAAAAAATACAAACAAATATTTTAAATTTTATTATTTGAATATATTCCGCGTTTGCCTTTTTCCTTATTTAGAGCAGTTCTCAGCAGTTTTTGAGTTTTTAAATATAGGCTCAGCTGATACTAAATTGTTATTAAATAGTTGCTCAGGTAATATTAAATTTCAGCGCCCTCTATCGGTGAGTAGTGTAAGTTTTGATTTCCTATTTCTATAATTAATAGTCTCTGCCTAGACAGATCTTAGTTTTGAAAGAAAATATAACATATAAAAAAATGTGACAAAAACCATGTAACCAGCTAATTTCTAATGCAAGGATTACATTTGAGTTATATATTTCGATATATATCAGCGCATTGTTACCTGTTTTACAAAATTTATAAAAATCTCACCAATTTTTGGTTAATACATACAATTTGTGACCAATTTTATAGGACAAATGTAACTCATAAGATTTTTCAACTTTAAGTAACTCATAAGGTTTTTCAACTTTAATAGCCTATATTTTAATGACCAATGAAGCTAAACACTAACTGTAAGAATTTTTATGAAGAGGAAAAGTAACGCTTTTAATAAAAATTAACACATTTTACAAACTTTTTCGTATATTTATGCTAACACGACTTAAATCCTGTAACGATTTTTCGTCATAATTTTTGATAAAAATGCATATACCAGAATTTTGGAGTTATCTATTATTTATATTGCGAAAAGTATAATGTTATTTATACTCAAATGATCGCTGGACTGTAAATAATCATCTAGTGTAACAGACTTGAAGTTTTTCTGCAGGATGTAACATTCGCGAGATGAAAAAAGATGTATTTAATAAGATTTGAAAAAATGTTGTAAACTCCGTTCCTAATTTTTACACCAAACTATTTAACGAGTAAGAAAAACAATGGAATATTTGAATTCACCTTTTAGGCATCATACGATTTTGTTTCGGAAAGAAAATTCTGACAAAGCCTTTCTGAAAAAAATGAAAAAAGTAATATAAATTCCGTTACTCTAAACTCCGTAACCAAAATTGTTTGCATCAGATTACATTCAAAACAATGTAGGTAAATGTTTATAATATTTTAAAATAATCATAAACAGAGGTGATCCAACTTATATTTATGCGTCAAAATATGATTCAACTAATAATTTTGCGTCAAATCAAAAAAAGTTATCAGTTTTTTTACCCTAAACTGCTGGAGTGAAAAACGATTGATTTTGCATTTCATTGGTTTGGAATCGATATTTCGAGCCATTACTGTTATCAGTTTGACAAATTAAATTTGTTTCACATAATTTATGAATTTTTTGAATGCTAAATGTTATGTTTTTAATATATTTAAATAATATGTTTACCCATGTAAAAAAGTTTCGATCTGATCAGATATTTTTGGATCTAAATAGATATGGTTGAATCTAATTAGATCCTGTACCAGATATTATCAAATATGATCAGATATGGCATATGTGATAATACCTTATGGCAAGATCTGATCAGATCTAGTGCCAAATCTGTTCAAATCTAAAGTGATCTGGACAATTGCGATAGATATGCCTAGATCTGATCAGATCTAATTAGATCTCAAATTTGTCCCCAATTTTGAGATCAAAATAGATCTGTTTAGATCTACTGAAATCCGGCCAGATCTGATCTTTTTTACACGGGTAATATGCTTTTAATATATTTTGTAACTTCGGAACAGCCGATTGGATTTTAAAAAATTTTATATTTTTGAAAAGCATTAAAAAGGACCCAAAATGCAACATTTTTTTTTCGCGGAATGAATTGTATTTTTATTTGCGAAACCGGTAATTTGATAAACACAAATTGTATATTATTGAAAAGCATGTTGAAAACCCAAATACGAAAAACTAATAAATTGAAGAAAATTCGTAAGCAATTTTTTTTTGTTATATCCTTTGCTTGTGGAAAAATGTATGTATTACCCGCGATACGGGTCTGCTAATTTAGCCTCTATTTTCACCCCTCACTCTCAGAATCGACCTAACTTTTGCTAACCTGAATTTGTTCCACAGTGTAATTGTACCGAAAATAAATTCTGAAATATGGAACTTTACAGACAAATATGTTTTATGAGTATTTTTTTTTTTCAATTTCAAGAGCATATTTTCTGTTTCTAGGGTATTTTTTATGGGCATAAAACGTATTTTTTAGAGCAATAAGTATTAAACTGGTGATATGAAGTAGTTTTGTGTAGAAACTTATTCACTGCCGGGCTTTTTGTATAATATATCGATACCATAGATTCAATACTCTATATCTGCAAAAATACAATTGTTCAGGAGAGCAATAAAACTAATTCACTTGCTTATAAGATTTTTTTGAATCAATCTGTCTTCTAGAATATTATTTAAAAACGGGAATTTATTCCTATAAATACTTATTTTGAAATTATTTGCGTTATTTTCGTCGCTAATGCAGATATAGAGTACTGAAATAAAATTTTTATATATTTTTACGATAATACTAGCAGATATGTAGTTTTGATAAATATAAAAAATATGCATTATTAGGAACAAATGACCATGTAAATCTCTATACTTTTTGAGGAAAACAATATTATGTGCCTCCAAACATCAGCGAACACAGAATTGTTAATCAGGGATGGAAAAGTCTCATTTTATTGAAATTAATAATCCAAGAACTATTATATCCATATTTTATTCCAAAAATTAATGGTTAGTTTGGGAAAAAAATTGCGAACAAAAATTTTCCAAAAACGAAAAAGTTTGCATCATTATATTCGTTTGCAAAATGTTAATCGCTAATTAAGTTTCTTAATTCATTTGCTGCGGCATAAATCCTTTTATTCACAATCCGCCATTATTTGGAATTTTTTCATTGCGGTGTATTTTAATCCATAATCTAAGACTATTACATTCATATCTTGCCCAAAGTTTGGTGGTTAGTTTGCAAAAAAAAAATTATAAAAAAATTTTGCGAAAAGGATAATTTTACACCAATATATTCGTTTGCAGAATGTCAATAGTTGATTATCCCTTCTAAGTCATTTTCTACGCTTTTTCGCATTCCGCCGTTATAAAGCAATTTTTTAAGTGCGATTTCTTAAAATTTATAATCTAGGGATTGAAAAAAAAATCACGAAAAAAATTACAAAAAGGAAATTTTTTGCATTAATATATTTCTTTACAGAATGTAAATCGGTTATTAAGATTTTTAATACATTTTTTGTACCATAAAGTCTTTTTTTCGCGTTCCGCTATTAAAAAAAAAATTTGCGAAGAAAGATATTCTCAAAAAACTTTATGTATACCTTATAGAATTCAAATAATTTAAATTTATATGCAGATATAGACTTCTGTATTTGAAAATAAATTTGTTTGTAGATATGGGAAAATGTAAAATGTTCAAAAAAGTGGCAAAAAATGGGTATTTTGCTTCCAAATTGATATCATAGATGGATATAATATCATCAATACTTTTGTCATCAAAAACTCATTTTGTCCAAAATTGCAGATATAGAGTATTGAATATAGGGTATCGATATATAAAAATAATATGCTTCTAATGCGATTATCAAACCTCACGACTTTTCCACAAAACAGATGGCTTCAAACATAGAAACTTTTTGAATTTATCTCAAGATGGGAACCTGCTTAGTAAAATGAGTTTCATCTGATGTTTTAAATGGATGGTTTATCAAAGGAAAATTATTGCTACAAAATTTAACCACCACTATCTGTATTGGAAAAATAGTATATTCTTTTTATTCCTAAGTGTAGAATTGTGCCCAATTCAGAACATTTTTTAATGATAAATGTCTGTTCTTTTGTCCGACGTGAAATATTTTTAATACTTTTGGATTTAAGAAAATTTTAAGCGAGCTTTCTTGCTTGATACCAAATTTTTGAGCAGATAAATGTAATATTTGCCCAATTATTTACAAAAACAGGAAAAGTTTTGTAATTTTTTAAGTTAATATTAAAAAAATTATTAAGAAAATTATCAAAAATTAAACGGGTGCAAAAGCGTAACCACTTTTCATAAAATAGAAGAATGTCTTTATTTTCCTCTTGATTTGTAATTAGGACAGGTTAGTAAACAAATAAAGTTAGAAAAAATAATTTGATTTGCTTTCGCAGTTAAAAGTTTCAAGCAATATATGTCAACAATGTAAAACCTGTTTCACTTATACTCCTAAGTGCATTTATATTTTTTAAAGATCATATTAATAATTTAGAAGTTATATTTTTTTTACAATTTTAGCTGGAATACCCCACTGTGCAGCTTCTTGTAAACAACATGTTTCGCGACGTCAGTACCTAGAAACAATTTTTTGTTTTAGATTTTTATTTTGCCCTTTTCTTAATTTTTTTTAGCTCTTGCGTCTTTATAATATCGTAGTACCATTCATACGTTTAGTAATAATTACTGCGACAATGGCGGTGAACAACACGCCTTTAATTGCTTCGTTGTGTTACAATTTGCCTTTGAGTTGTATTTTAATCACAGTCATTATCGAAAGCGCTCTCTTTTCCTTCATTCGTTCGTTGGTTTCATGTCTTATTTTCTTTTCAACAATAATTTCTTTTTTCTAGCAAACGTTTTTATATTCGTTATTTAGGAACTTTAACTTCCTTTTGGTTAAGTTAGTAAACAGGGTTCGGATAAATATGTAGTAAACCATAAAATATTGGGCCTAAATATATAGTACAAAACTATATACGGACAAAAATTACAATACAAAAAACTTTTTCAAAAGGAATTCTTATGTACACTCCAGGGACGTGCGGTGAAGTTTTTAATTGGGTATTCTCCACAAATATTTGAGAATAGTGCAAATCTATGGTCATAGGAAAATTACACAAGTGCAAAAAGTACAACCATACTTTCATATCAGGGAAACGGTAAAAAAATTAAAAAATTTTAACTTTAATAATGATTTCAATGGAAATCTCGACCGGAATTCTTGACCGTTTATATTTGCACTTTATGACAGTAGCGAGATTTCTATTTGACAACCGCATTTTTTTTTTGTAAATAAAGTACCATAAGAAATAACCTTAAATTAAAAATATTACTAAAAACCATTTTATTCATTGGCGGAGTACAATTTACATTATTTTATGTAAAGATCTAACGCCAATTATGTTAGTAAATTCGTTTTTTTGTAAGGACGACAAGCTAGATGCCGGATTTTTCAATATTTTGATGGAAGAAAGACATACGCGCAGAATTGTATTTAAATAAGTCTATTCTTGGTTCCTTCCAATACCAATACCAGATCGTTATAGATGGGTGCCGTTTTTTTGTTCTTCTTTTAATTTATTTTTATTGTTTTGTTTTATTTTTTACCTTCCATTTTTTATGGTTTTTAATTAATTATTTTTAAATTGTCATTATCTTTTTTACAACACAAAAAGTACGATTTTTTAATGAAATTTTTAAAATTGAAAACCTGAAATTGATAAAATTCAACGCTACCGTTTGAAATTCAAGAAATATCAAATAAAATTTAAAGGTAAAAACTACCAAATAAAGCCAAAAAAATTCCAATTGACATTAAAAAAAATCGAAATAAAGCTCAAAAAATACCAAATTAAATTCAGTTTACATTTATTTAATTTCAATGATATTTTTTTCTTTCATTTTGTATGTTTTGAATTTAAATTTATATTTTTTAATTTATTTGGTATTTTTGAATTGCAATTGATATTTTTCAATTTCATTTGGTTTTTTGCTTTTTAATTGATATATTTTTTTTTTAATTTCAATTGGTATTTTTTTAATAGCAAATCGTGTTTTTTGATTTCGGATTGATATATTAGACGGTATTGGTATTTTTTATTTCATTTAAAATTTTGTGAATAACAATTTGTATTTTTTAAATTTCATTTGTGTTTTTTATTCCGTATTTTTTTTTTAATTTCAAATGGTGTTTTTTGAATTTGAAATAATTAGTGTTTTTTTTAATCACCTGGATTTAGAATTTTTCATACAAAAAGGGGATTTATTAAATCCAAAAAAAGCTCGATTTAATAAATCCACAATAAAAGCACAAATATATTAATTAATGTCAGAAAAAAAATACGAATGAAAATTAAAAGAGAAACAAAAAAATTGAAAAACTAACAAATAAAAGGTTTTTATTAATTTTTTATGAAATATTTATGTTTAGAAAAAAAAACTACACCTCACCAAATACATATTTTCCATCTTGGACATGGAGAAATAGCTCAAATAGAATAGGAAATTTTTCACTCTACTGTAAGCAATTTAATTAAATCCAATTAGTGAATATTAAATATTGCAATGGAATTTCTCAATTGCGTAAAAATATAAACTGAAGTGATAAAACTGAAAAGGCAGCCTGTCTATCGCTGTTTTATATAAAATATAAATAAAAGTTAAAGTAAAATCCTTTATCATCGAATTCGGTATTAAAAATTAGGGCGAAAGAAGTGTCGGATAGAAAATTCTTTTTAAAATAGGGAGAATCTAACCCCATCTTTTGAGCCCTTTTAGAACTACTTTATGGATTTATTAAATCCAAGTGATTAGAAAATACGGCTAATATTTTTTAATTTCAATTTGGTATTTTTCGAACTTCAAAAGACATTTTTTATTTAAAATTGCTAGTTACAAAACACAAAAGCTGTTTTTTGGTTATTATGTATATTTTATTAATTTCAAATAAAGCTTTAAAAAGAAATTGCAATTTTTTAGTTTGCAGAAAGAATCATTTGAGTTGATTTCCATTTTGAAATTGTTATTTTTTGGATAACAAGTAGTGTATTATTTTTAGGTTTTTTCAGTTACAATAGAACAGAGATAAAAAATTAGGAAGTTAATTTTTGTTTGAAATATTTCCTTTTATTTAATTCTTATGTATTTAGCATTTACTTTTCCGCAAAATGAGGAGATTTTTTTTTTAAATTAAATTAATTAATAACAAATTAATAGCAAAAATTGCATCTCTGCAATGAGGCAATACAATTTAATTTGTTTGCTATTTTGATTTCCTATATTTTGAAGTCAGATTTTTTCTTAGATTTTACTTACTTCCTATGACTATAAATTATTCACTAATTCATAAAATGAATGGCGTTATTTATTAGTAATGTGCAGTTGTTTTCTTCGCACAATATGTTTTTGTATGTATGCGTGTTTTCTCTGCAACATTGTGGTTTTTTATATTAATTTGTTCGCAACAAATTTCCGCACATTTTAAACTATGTTGCTCAACAAATATTTTTTCATAGCAGGTCTGTGCTGTTTGTTTTGTTGAACAAATGTTTATTTTTCGTGTTACTACTAATTTCATATCAGTAGTAATAACATTTATTACATTGTAAATGTAGTCTTGAACGTCGTGTATGTATACAAAATACATCACAACAGTACACGATATACTTAATATAAATATAAGTGACTAATGTGCGGAAATATTATAGAACCATGGGAAAATTTATAAAAATTTTAAATTTACAAACACCTGAAATATTTTAAGGTGTGCAGAGAACACTTCCGCACATTAGAGGGAACGTCACTGGTACACTCAGAGCTTTAAAGAATTAATTCCTTTTTAGTATAAATTCCCAAAAATTTGAGTAAATGTTTTAATTCAAAGAATGAATTCATTAATAAAACATAAGCTGGAATTAATTCCTGTGAATGGATTCAAATTTAGGGAATGAATTCCCTGACCAAAACATTAAGCATTAAAATTAAAGTTTGTCATTTTAGATAACTAAAGAATTCATTCAACACGAATTAATTCAATTTTAAGTCAAGGAATTAATTCAATTCTAGTTAATTCAACTGTTGGTCGAGGAAATGAATTCCCAGGGAATTCATTCCCTTGTATTTACATTTAATTCCCAGAAGGAATTAACTTTTTCCTTTAATTTCCTAAGAAATTAAATTTTTCTTTTAATTCCCTAAGGAATTAACTTTTTCGTTTAATTCCCTAAGGAATTCATTTTTTCTTAAATTTTTTAAGGAATTAAATTTTCTGTTAATACCCTAAGGAATTAACTCTTTCGTTTAATCCCCAAGAAATTAACTTCTTTTAATTCCCTAAGGAATTTAATGAAGAACTTATATTCAGGGAATTAAACGAAAAAGTTAATTCCTTAGGGAATTAAAAGGAAAAGCTAATTCCTTAGGGAATCGAGAGAAAAACTTAATTCCTTAGAGAATTAAAGGAAAAAAGTAATTCATTAGGGAATTAAACGAAAAAGGTAATTCCTTCAGTGAATTAAATGTACAAGGGAATTGATTCCCAGGAAATTCATTCCCTAGGGAATTAATTCCTTGCCCAAAAGTTGAATTAACCACAATTGAATGAATTCCTTGACCAAAAGTTGAATTAACTAGAATTGAAAGAATGCATCCAATTTTATGAAGGAATTAGAACAAAATTAATGAATTCCTTTAAGATAAATTTAATGAAACAAAAGGAATTCCTTCAATTCCTTAAGTTTGGTCAGGAAATTCATTCCCAAAATATAAAGGGAATTAGTGAATTAATTCTTCGAAGCCCAGGTAGAAAAATACAAACGGCACAATGTCGGCCCGGTATTGCAGACGTTAGTACATGTACTGGCAATGCGTCGGATTTTCAACTTTCACTGTACTGGCATGTTGTCGAAATGATAACACCAATAAATGCTTGTCCGTAGTTATTTCCCAACGTTGGCGCAGGCTTGCGATTTTATTTTTTGGTATTATCCCAGTACATTTAATAACAAAATTTAGTAGTTTGCTAGTACTTTACTGTCCTTTTAGTGTACATCACAGATTTTTAATGTATTCTTTCGAAACTTCACAAGAAAAGAATGGCTATGTCTCTCTTACATAAAAAATTGTGGAATAGATGCAAAAATATATAAAATTTATAAAATTTTTAATTTTAATAAATTAAAAAAAGCTCGCTAATTTTCAGAAAACAGTACTGGCAAAGCACGTTTTAAGTAACACCGGCATTTCTTAAAAAACAGTGCTCTCCTAGTACAATTTTTATTCCAACGTCGGCTATTTCTACCTGGGTGTGTAGAATGGAGTGTAAGCACAATACAAACAGCAATGGAATCTTAAATATCACGGAAAAAATTAACAAAATATCAAAGAAAATGGAAAGTTTATCATTTTAGGTAACTATTTTTTTTTTAATTTCTATTTGATGAATCTAAAGAATTCCCAGTAGAAATGTCCTAAAAGCGCTTAGTTGACTTGCTGATCCGCTTCCATACAATACCTGACATTTTCGTACAACTGCAAAAATGTCAACAGGACATAAATCAAATAATAAACATTATTAATACTCTGTTTTTGAGTGGCTTCAAGTTCCGTCACGTACCGCACCGGTTATGACTTTTATCATAAAAGTCAGATTTAGAAATAGTTTTTTACTTTTATTTTTTTGAGCAAAAATAAAAGTTATTTTCTGACTTATTTTTTCGAGCAAATATAAAAGTTATTTTTTGACTTTTATTTTTCTGAGCAAGGATAAATGTTATTTTTTGACTTTTATTTTTTCGAGCAAAAACAAAAGTTATTGTTTCGACAAAAAACACATTAAAATATTAAAATTTCGACAAATTCATATCAGACACATAAACATATTAGAAATCCCTATTAAAGCCAGCTCCCTGGCAATTTTCAGTTGTCATTGATTTTAAAAAAAAATGTTACTCTTGCTCTAAAATATAAAAATCAAAAATAGTTGTTATTTTTTGCTCGAAAAAATAAAAGTCAAAAAATTACTTTTATTGTTGCTCAGAAAAATAAAAATCAAAAAACAACTTTTATTTCTACCCGAAAAAATAAAAGTAAAAAAAAAACTTTTTATTGTAGATTTTAGTTGATCTGACGATTGTTACAATGAGTATTATTTTGGTTCGATTTAAGATCAAATATGACAAATTCCAAATAGAACTTACAATTTATTTTACAACAAATAGAGAAAAAACTTATGAATAAAAACTTTTCTAGAACCAATGGTTGACAATTAATGCATTTTCAAGTGTTACCAATTCACTATCATCAGATTGCCTTCATGGGGTTCTCTCTACCCAACAAACATCAATTCAAACCTTTGAAAATTTTGAAATTTTTGTTTGATATCAAGCTAAGAATTCAAATAATTCTCTATATTACAATTCTAGGCTTTCAATTAAATTTAAGAAGCATTCGAAAACAATTTTAGAAATACGTTAGTATTTGCTTTTAGAAATTATTGTGTTTACCTTAAGTGTATTTCCCAAATGTTATTTTAAATTATGAAATAGTTTGAGATATATCGTATATTTCGAGTTTTTATCAAATGTTTTTCAAAGTAGAAAAGTATTTTATAATAGCACTTGAGAAAGATTTGAAACAATAATTTTTTTCTGCAATTTTCTTAATAACAAAAAACAAATAAAAAAATATAGAAAAATGTGTATAAACCGAGCGAAAAAAATCGTTTTAATGTGAACGATGGGCTTAATTTTGACTTGAAAGGTAAGTGTTCAAATTTAAATATTCTATGGTAGATTATAATATGGTCATGGTTTTACAACTGAATTGCCACTTGGAAGAGCTAAAACCTCACACACACTTGGATTACGAATATACCTGCGGTAAGTTAATTTTACAAAAATAATTCATGAATGGGGGGAATTTTTAGTTGATCTCTTATTTAAGTAAATGAATGTTCTTTAGTTTGACTCTAGATCATAAATTAATATCACTTTCTGTTTAAATTATTTTCAAATCAAAGAAAGATGATACAATTTTTACAAGTAATAACATACATTTAAATTTAAATTTAACGGTTCGTTGTAATTCAAAAATCTGTGGTTATCATACACAGAGTTGAATAGAATCAGCTGAGATATCTTAAGAATTAAGGTTCAAAGCAAAAAAAGAGTAATAATAACAAAGGATAAAAATAGCATTGTTAAATTTCGTTGGTGTTAGTCTAAGTTGATAACAAATTCGATTTGCTTTCAACGGTCACAAAAGTAGACAATTATCAAAATATTAACCCACTCAAGGCGAAAGACACTGATGATGGCTTTGTAGCGAAAGCCGAAAATGCGTATTCTGTCTTGCTGGTCTTATCGAATTCTTTAAACAATTTTTATTCTTTGTATTTTACTTGTAAAAATTGTATCATCTTTCTTTGATTTGAATTTTACTAGAAATGAAATTACTTTAGATAATGAAATGTAAAGCAAAATTTTTAATAGCTTTATTAAAAAAAATAGTCTCTACAAAAGTTTCTATGTTCAATTTTCTGCTATAATATGCCCCAGATTTAAAAAAAAATATGTTTTTATTTTCTTTTTTGAGCTTTTAGCTCCGTAATTTGTTTGAGTTTCACGTGAAAAAACTGTTATACTCCATAAAAAAAATAATTTTTCACGACAATGAGTTTCACGTGAAAATTGTGTAGACTTTGTTTTCACGCAAATTTAATGTGCAAGACTATTATTTTTCTTGTGAAAAAGTATCATTTTGTGTTTACTGTGATTGGATCTTTCTAATAAAATATAAAAATTATTAATTTTTCGAATTCCATTTTAAGTTCGAGTAAAAATTTTCCACGTGAAAAACAACTTACGGAGCTTTTGAACAAAAAAGGTTTACATTTTACATAGTTAACATTTTTACCCAAGCAAATCAGAAGAACTTTTAAAATTTACGCAGCCATATTCAAGCCGCCATTTTACCTCAGATTCGAAATCAGCAACCTTGAAAACCTCCGTATACCAATTTTCATGTAAATCAGAAGAACTTTTAAAATTTACGCCGCCATATTGGATTCGCCATTTTGAATTTGAAAAATTTTACCTCAGATTCGAAATCAGCAACTTTGAGAACCCCGTATACCGATTTGCATGTAAATCTGAAGAAATTCTAAAATTTACGCCGCCATATTGGATCCGCCATTTTGAATTTGAAAATTTTTACCTCAGATTCGAAATCAGCAACCTTTGAGAACCAACGTATACCAATTTTCATGTAAATCAGAAGCAATTTTAAAATTGACGCCGCCATATTGGATTCGCCATTTTGAATTTGAAAAATTTTACCTCAGATTCGAAATCAGCAACCTTGAAAACTCCCGTATATAGATTTTCATCCTTATTCAGTGATTCCTTATAGTTTTGGCCAGAAAATGGGGTCAGTTTACCTATAGTGCACACTTGTTGCAAACCTAGGCATATCCCTCTAAGACGATTCTTTGCCGGTGTTTTTTTTATAAACCACCGAAATTTTTGTAAAACAAATACTGGAAAAACGCTTTTTGCAAACGCTGGCAAAGCGTCTCAAATGCGTGTTCTCCCAGTAATTTACTTTCAACACCGTGGTTACCCAGTGGTATGCCAGTGCTTGATTTTTTGTACAACTAGCTATTTGTGATTGGGTAATCATAATCAGACATTTTTTGGCTGGGTTAATTTTAGTTTTTGCGCTGTCCAAAGTTCTAATTGAGTAAAAATGTAATATATTCGTATTTATTAATGTTTGCATCTTCAAAATATAAAATTGTAAAGAATTGCAAACACAAAATCAGAATTATTGTCAAATTTGTTAAAATTTCTCTTATGGCGTTTTCTTTTCTGAAAAAAATGTTGCCTTTTTTCTGCCCTTTTTTTACAAAATGCCTTTTTGTGTATAGTAATAAAAGATAAACATAGACAAATTTGGTATCAAATTAAAGGTATCTCAGATATCAATCTAACCGTCCCAGTGTAGAAAATCATTACCAGATATGTGGTTATGTAACTACATACTTGGTAATGGTAACTAGTTACTTTTATTATTACATTTCTTATTACCTTTATATGGCGATGTCGCGAAAAATAATGAGTTATGGTTACACACCAGCATACGAAAAATCAAAAAATATATCGTTACCTATGTGCTTACCAGTTCTGACAAAAATAATGAGTCTAAAAATAGATTTTCAAAAAAAAAATTATATAAAAAAAAATATTTTTTATTGTATTTTTTTTTTTTTTAATAAAATGGTGCTGGTGCGGAAATCGAACCTGGGTCTACAGATTGCAAGTCAATAGCTCTACCATCTGAGCTATATCGATATGTAATATTTAATAGATAAAAACATAATTGACCTACTGCACACAAGTAAGCTTACTCGCCAACATACAAAAAATCAAAAAATATGTGGTTACATATATCCTTACCAGTGTTTAACAAATATTGAGTCTAAAAATAGATTTCAAAAAATTTTCAAAAAAATCTAGAAAATTATTTTCTATTTGAAATAATGGTAAAAATAAGTCATTATCAGTAACTCATTATTATATGTTTTGAAATAATGCAGAAGGTAAGTGGATGTCATTACTGGTAGTCCAAAAAATAATGATATGTCATTATCGTTTCTACACTGGGGTGTATAAAATATGTCTAATTATTCCCTAATTTTCGTGCAATTTAACAAAATGTCACATTTTTCTATATTTTGGTGTTTTGTTAAATAAGTTGAATATTGTTGGACATTTTTGAAGCATAGTTAAATAGGTCTTTAAAATACCTTTAATTTTATACCTAATATGCCTATATTTACTTATTATTTCTATGCACAAAAATACATTTTTTAAAAAAAGGGCAAAAAAAGGCAACACTTTTTTCAGAAAAGAAAACGGCATTAGACAAGACATAAAATATTAAAATACCCAGCAAAATTTTTTTGAACTGGTCACCTCTGAATCTGTTCTAGAACAGGATTTTTTACCACCGGTTCCGTGGAACAGGTTCTAGAACTGATTTCTGGAAGTCAAAATGGAAGGTTTAACTGTCACAAAATCAGTTCTATAAATGATTCTAGAACCGCTTCCAAAGCAACCTGTTCTAGTTTGGAGGAAAGGAACCTGTTGCCTTTGGGACAAACTCAAACAAAAATCAGCGATGATAGAACATAAATTAGAACAAGTTGCATGCAAGTACAAGTTGTTCTACAACCGGTTATTTGCATCCGACAATTTCGATGGGTAATAAACAAAAAACATTGTATGCAATACCGAAATCGGTATCGTTCTAAAATCGGTATATCGAATTTGTTAAAACGTCTCGAATTTCGACAGTTTCGGTATTACCGAAATCGGTACTGGAAAGCCTACTTCAAACCTGTCAACGCAAGCATTTTTAGCAGCATTCGCCCGATTTTTCCGAGGCGGGATGCCCTGCCGCTATTTACTCTGATAACGGCACGAACTTCATAGGGGCAAGTCAGCTATTGAGAAAAGAGCGGCAAGAATATTAATAAGAGTCTAAGGGATTCGGTCGTATCGACACACAACTTTCATAACTTGCAGTGGCACTTCATTCCACCCGGCGCTCCACAAAAGTTGTAGTTGATCTAACACTTTTTCTCGCAAACTAACCCTAAAAACATATAACTTACCCAATACACTCATTACACTTACCCATAATTAACCCTTAACCCTGACACATTAATATCATTTAATTATCACATTATATTATCATATTCACATTTAATTTCATACAAAGAAATATGGCTCCCGCGTACAAACCCAAACCGAAGAACAACCAACGGCAGGGTAATAAACGTGCGTCAAAAAATCCTCGTCAGCAATAAAGCATAAGGAACAACATCCCCCAATACTTTGGTTATGGCATATGTGAAGCCGATCACAGGATCATGACGTCCAAGCAGTTTCTAAATCTGAATTTGACTCAAAAGTACAAAACGGTGCTTCAGCTTTATTATTGTACCAACTGTTTGGCCAGAAACTATATATTAAAGGAAAGTACCAATGAAGCCCGTTGCAACACGTGTGGTCGAAAGCATCACTCGATTCTTCACAGTCATAAAAAGATTCTTCAGAACATTCGGAATGAAAATACCAGCCAACCAAAACATCGCCTACCCTCCTCAAATCAAGGATCAACCGCATCTTTTCCATCGTCTATTCCAAAGGCTGATGTTTTCGTTACGTCTGAAGATGGATGTTTGCCAGTGCGCGCTGTTCTTAACCTTCCTATACCCGCGCGTTGGTCTATGAGACCGACAAAACACTTTTTTTAAATATATTAAATTTAAGGCTGTTTTGTAAAAGGCTGAAAGTCGATAAAATTAATGAAAATAAAGTTACTGCATGGTATAACTTTTTTCATTATATCTTTAATTTAAAAAAAAAAAATTATATATATAGATTGTGTTAGGAAAAACTATGAAGAAACAGTTTTTCAAACCTTCGGTCTGTAGGACTGTGCTCGAGTATAGGTGTTACAAAAATTAGCGCGGGTATAGGAAGGTTAATTAAAGTTTACCAACTTCACTCATGCAGCGAAATCATCAACTGGAGACCTTCTAACTAGATGGCAAGGTCTACGCAAAAGTCAGCTTCATACCATGAATTAATTCCTCAATTAAGGATAAATTTTAACATATCGCCCTGGCGGATCCCAATTTTTATATTGATTCGCCCATTCTCATGGAAATTGGTGGGGCTATTTACACCACCACATTGAAGTCCAACACAATTCATGTTGATGGTGAATCTCTTATCGCCCAAGATTCCACTCTCGGATGGTTGATCATGGAATCGTATTCCGGCTATAGTTACCCACTCCTATACCAAGTATTTTCAATTTACACACTTTATTAAACCCTAAGTTTCAACCCTTCCTAAAGCCCTTTTTTCAGTTACAGATATGCAAAGGCGGGGAGAATGTTCGCACCGCGAACATGGTGTACCATCAGGTCATCACTGATGTTCATTAATGCCCCCTCTCTCAAAACGTCATCTGAAGTTGGTTGCCTACAATTGCAACCAACTAACTTCTGTTTTGCCATCCTTCCAATTAGCACGGAGAAAATGTACTTAAACCTACAACAAAGAGCGTGTGAAGTTAATAGTGAAGATTTATGTTAAATCCGAATTATCAAATACAAAACTATTGTAAAGCTGAATAATTAAAAGAAAACCTAATTGAATTTATATAAAAAAAATATTGAAATATCCATATATTGAATTTACATGTGAAAAATTAACCCTAATATTAAATCGAAAGAAACTTTTATACGTACACTCACAATATATTTTCCATAACCGATTGAGGTTTATTTGAAAAGTAATAGGTAAAGTTTGTTTTCAATTGAAGAATCAATTAAAATACATTGAAACATATTGTTTAACTTTTTATATTCGTCAATAAAAACCAAACTACAAGAAATATTTATCGTCTGTAGGAGTTGATATTTTTTGTCAAATAATCTATTTTTAGAAAAAATAATTTAAATAATTTCGTTGTTTTCTGTTTTAAAACAAAAAATTCAAATATTTTCGGTTTTCAGTTAAAAATTGACGATTGTTTTAACAGACTTTTCAATTATCCTTTCATTTTTTAATTATGTTTTCAATTAATTTAATATGTATTTTAGGTGGTTTTTACCGATAAAATATTTTAAGTGTATACATAGTTATACAAAAAATAAAAAAAAAAAAATTTTTGGGATGAGATTTGAACCACCACCCTCAAAAATTGAAATTTTGTCAATGCCTGACCTTCCAGACATCTACACCACAACCGATTTGAAAATTGTATAAATTAAATTTGAATTTAAAATATTTTGAAATATTTATTTATACAACAAAAAGAAATTTAAACAAACGAATGTACCCAACACACAATTTGAATTTATAAAAATAATTTGAATCTATCGCACGACTAGAAAAACTGAACTTCGTTTTATATCTAAATTCTTTTGTTTGCTTTAACTTAAAATAGTTGAATATTAAATAATATGAATTCAATCAGTGTTTACGATAACGAAATTATCGAAATTGATTGCCAAATTTATTTGAATTGTTAGTAAAAATGTTTAAATTGATTTGATAATCACGGGGTTGCCGGTTTGTAAAAATGTGAAGAAATCTCGATGATGTCAGCTGCTAGCAATAGGGTCGGCATATACGACTAAAATATTTACCATACAAATCGTTTTAAATGTTCACTATACAAATCGTTATAAAAACTAAAAATATAAAATACTAAAATAAAATTTAAAAACAAGCTTTTTTATAATGCCCTTTGAGGGGAATTTTTTTACAGAGTTTTTATTTTTAATTTTGTGTGGAAGTAAAAACGAAAGATTTTATATTTTATGATTTTTTTTTATTCTCAAAAAGTTTTATGCATGTCAGAAATTAAATAAGTACAGGGTTATAAATTTTATTCAAATGAAAATTTAACTTAAAAAATCAAAAAAAGTAAATATAACGCAAGTTCTTCTTAATTAAAATTAAATTTTATAACTGAAGTTAAACACTAAATTCTAGGGACTTTGATTTATGTAAATTGGTATTTCTAGTCATTCGACTAATCTTATTCTCATCTAATTCAGAGAGTATTGTCACTTTTAAGATAATAATTTTATGATAAAAATATTTTTGTGCAATTTTGCTCCAAAGTTTAATATCGATGGCTTAATAAAGAAAGACGCTACGCAGAGAGAATTTTGCTGGACGAGTTTTAGTGAAATTTTTCAGTAAACTGTTGAAGTTTTCTTCACAATATAAATGAAAAATTTGTGAAATTCGATGAAAAAGCTTCGTATATTTTATGAATATAGTTTTAGTGAAACTTTTTCATGGAGCGTATGAAACTTTAAGCAAATAAAATGAAATTTTTGATAATATTTTATGAAAAATTCCATTAATTCAATGAAAAGTATCAATGGACGAGTTCCCGTGAAACTTTATCGATTTTATGCAAAAATTTATTAATATCATGCAGATAATTCTCTCAGTGTATCTTTATTCTTAATTTCTATAGAGGGGAAGGCAATAAACATATAAAAGCGGTGGAAATATTGTTTCTCAGAATGAAACTTTATATTAATACAAAAACAATAAAATAAAAAGTATAATCTAAGTTTTTCAGATTTCTTTTTCCTCTAATGGAATATTAATTCCAGTTAGGGCCTTTCTGGGTTAAGCATTAAATTTATATACCAAAAATTTGAAAAGAGCAGCATGTTCGTTGTTACATTTAGGGCATTTCTTTTAACAATTATATTTATGTGTGATGGGTAATTTGAAATTTAAAAAGATAGATTCAAATAAATTAAAAACAATTTGAATTATAAAAAAATGTTTATGAAACTATTTGTATCAATATAGTTTGGCTCAAGGGGTAAGGCGATGAACTTCTAAACCAAAGGTCGTTGGTTCGAATCGTGTCTGGTGTTGGAACAAAACAAAATTGCTTTGAATTTAAAACGAAAGAAAATTAAATTAAAGAGAAATTAAATAAACAAAGAACGTGTGTATTATGTGTGCAGTGTTTTGAAAATTGAAACAAAAAAAAAACTTTCGAATATGAAAAAACAAACCAAAAAATCGCTTTTTTTACGCTTTGTCAGTTAAAAATTGATGATTGTTTTAACAGACTTTTCAATTATTTTTATTTATTTTATGGATTGTTTAAACAATGTTTGAAAATAAATAGCAAAATGGTTTGAATATAATGAAAAATCAGTAGTCCTTTTTTTAATTGTGTTTTCAATTAATTTGATATGTATTTTAGGTTGTTTTTAACGATAAAATATTGTGAGTGTATACTAGCGGGCAAAGCCCGCTACGTTGTTAGCGTGCCTTAAAGTTTATTTAATTCCAGTTTATATAAAAGTAGACCCAGCACTTCAAGTAAATTTTAGTGTTTCCAATTCGGTTAATCGATTAACCTCTTCCTCGATTAATCGCCTCTAATTCGGTTAATGTCGAAACAAATAATTTGAAACACAAATAATTATTCGACCCGAATAATCGGTTAAAATATATCGATTAACCGGTTACATTTTTAATATACAATTTTTCATTTGTTTTTTCCCAAAACTTCATAATTTTCTTAATTTTGACTAAACAATTGCAAGAATTCCGCAATTCATATTAATATTTTTTATGTAGATATTTTAACAAAATATCAAACTTTCTATTTAAAGCTTCTATTAAGCTTCGAAAAAACCTCTGAAAAGGCCAAAATAAAGGTGTTTTTTTAAAACTTCTCAAAGCAAAGGACGTGTCTGGCTGCAACAGCATCAAAGTGCTATATAGGCGTTAGGAAATATAATATACAACTTTTTGTTTCTATTTTAACTCTTTTAAAAATTGAGACTAATCAACAGTTATTTTAATTTTTGCATTAAAAATACAAAAATTGTTTTTTTTTTTTTATTTGTAGCTGGTTTTACCAAATCAGACAGTTCATATACGAAAGTACAAAATTCTTGTCCCGTTGATTTTTTGTACCTTATGTAATGTCTCGGTTTGAGTAAGAAAGTTGAGTAGAGTGATTGATGTCTACGAAACAATTGTATTGTCTATCATGAAAATGATCAACCCCTTTTTGAAACAACAAATAAAAATCTAATATGACAATATCATATTAGAATTTGGAATTGAGGTGGAAGAATATTCTAACTAAATATATTAAGACTAATGCAAATTATATTTCAATGTCCTTCAAGACAAGATGTAATATGTTTTAAATCTGTCACAGACAACTCGCAATTGGCATGTTACTTCCATAGGAACTCTAAATTTTCTTACATCTAATAAGAAAGTATGTATAGTCGGTTTAACACAACATCAATTAAACAAAATGTTCCAGTAGAATACCATGGAACCCATTTCACTGAATTTAAATCAGGGTTGGCAACCAAAGCGAATTAGGGTCGATTTTATAGTTCATAGCTTAATGCAGTTAGCGCTATACAATTAAAATTGAAGCCGATTTAAATTAGGCTTGTCAGACGTACTGTTTTCAGCAGTACGCGTACTTTTTTTTACTAATTGTACTGCTTCCTGCATAACTCCTAAAGAAGTACGCAAAAGTACTTTTTTTTAGCTTTACTTCTTTTTGTACTTTTTTTTGTTAACAACATTAAATAAGAGAAAACTTTTTCTTTTTTGATAACACTATCAGATTATTGACACTAAAACAAAAATTGTAAAAAAAAAATAATCGGTAGGGCAGTTTTCGAGATTTTTCAACTTTTAGATTTCATTAAAAGCACTGTTTTTCAGAAGTTTTGGCTCAATTTTTATATTTTTTAAATCAACAGAAGGTAAGCTTTCATTTGAATTTAAAGCGGCCCATACATTAAGGAACATTGAGTAGGGGAAAAAAAATATCAAAAAATTTTGTAAACACGAATTGCACGATGTCAACACGCACACACAAACACACACACACATTCACAAAAACTGGGCATTTTTTCACGAATGTTCCTTAATATATGGTCCGCTTAATAATGTCTTTTAATATTTAAGAATTTTGTAAGAATTCAGAAAATTAAATTTTTTTGTTTAATCCTTTTTATTTTTAATTTTGATGGATTTCGTTGCTTTTTATTAATATATAAAGAATACACTTTAATTAACTATGTTTATTTTGTATCAAAGTTGCAAAACCATTGGATATGTTCTAAAATATTTAAAAGGCAAATCAAAATTTTAGTCTTAAGGTCTTTCACATTAACACATTTTTCATGACAAATATACCTAAAAACCCATCACTAATTTGTTCACATCTCTAATTGTCAACAAATTAAAAACAACTTTTTTAAAATAAACAAAATAAAACGAAATTTTTTTAATAAACTATATAAAAAGTATTAAAAAAAATTAAATACGAAAATAAATTGCGGTGGTGGCATAAACTATGCGAAAATATAATGTAAGTATTGAAGTGTCATACATTTTTGAAGTAACTCTACTCTGTATTTTGAACAGTTAACATTTCAATCTGTGCTACAGAGTAGAGTCACCCTATCATTGTAAACGTGCCTTTAGTTTTAATATTTTGTTTTTAATTTATATGAAAACTTGATTTTATTTGTTAAAATATTAACTGAAAACATTAACATATACCACAATTTTTAATTAAGAAAAAAATAAAATTTGATTGAAATTTTGATTTATTTTTCAAATATTTTAGGATATATCCAATGTATTTCGACACAAGATTAAAAACGCTATAATACCCAAATGGAAGCTTAACTACATAAATTTCAAATCCATAAAAAAATTTTAAGATTTTAAATTGCAATTCCACGAAATCGAAAAATCTTTAAAGCTGCGATTTTATGTTTATTAGACTCTTGTCAACGAAGTTAAATATTTTTAATTTGCCATTACTGTCTTGAAGAAAAGGGGATTTTGTGGTTTTATAACAAATCCAAACAAATAGTCTTTGGCTATTCGAATATTTTAGGGGTAAAAAGGAGTCTAAGAAATTTCAAATGGTGTTTTTTAATTTGAGGACACGTAAAAAGATTCTGAAGTTAAAATATAAATATAATCACGACTGAAAAATTAGTAGCGAAAAGGGTGATTGGCATATTTTGTTATCAATTACAAAGTATATAAATACTGAATTTTAAGATATTTTAATGAAATAGAATGTACTTCTTTTTTAGTAATTGTACTGCATTTTTTTGCTCGATGTATTTTTTTGTCGATTTCATTTCTGGCAACCCTAATTTAAATGGATGAAGAATATTTGTGCCGTAAAAAAAATCACCCCTGATTTGTTACGGTTGCCCTCCATGACTTCAATTTTTATTCGCATTGGTGCCATTAATAATAAAAAATAACCTAAAGTTGACATAAAACGGAAGTTAAAAAATTCAAATTATTATAGAATTTGACAACTGTAGCTGTACACTGAGATAATTGTCTAAATGTTATTTATGAATTTTTTTATTGATTCAATCAAGATTCGTTGGAATTCATCCATTGAAAATTTTCATTATATTGATTCAGTTTTGCATAAAACTTTATGAAAATTTTCATTTTATTTATTAAAAATTTCATACACCCAAAAAAATTTATTAGAAAGAGCTTCAAAAAATTATGAGCTTTTTCATAAAATTTAAGAAATTCACTTTGTGAAGAAAACTTAATATCTAGTGAAAATTTTCATTAAACCTCGTCCAATAAAATTCTCTCTGCGTAAGTCCGCTCACACTTGAAGTTATTTTGTCTATTGTTAATGGCCCTTCAAAAAAAAAGGCTGATAATTTAACAATTGTTTACGATATTCTTCACCAAAATTTTTTGCTGATTTTTGCAGAGCAAACTGCTATTTTCAATTGACTAATGACTCGATGGCTCAGTGTAAAATGCTGTTATTTTTTTTCTTCAGAAGAGAAGGAAGAATCTTAATAAAATCTTTACTTTATACATATATGACATTTTTTAATGCAATATTATATTTTATTGAGTATTGATTAAAAATTGCATTAAAAAAATGATATCTAAAGTTTTTCAAATTTTAAAAATTTTATTCTAGAAAAATACATCTACATTAAGTTACCGATATCTATCATTTTAGATTTTCTGTTCTTAACTTACTCAGTTTAAGTATTCCCCCCTCTTCAACCAATATGAAGTTTTTTTTAAAAATGCATTGAGTTTATATGTCACGTTAATATTTAACAAAAACATGCATCCCTTTGTGTTTTTATCGATAAAAAATGAAGGAAATACATTAATTTTGCATTATACGATTAATCGACTTTCCCGATTAACCGACCCGTACAACCGGTTAATCAATTTTAGCGATTTTTCCACTAATGCATTAACCGGTTAACCGCCTATGTCGAATAATTGGTAACACTAATAAATTTACTGCGCCGATTTTTTCCACCGATATATCGGAATATATAAATTGCATTCTTTTTTTTAGGTTTTTTGTATTTTAATAAATTTGTTTAACCTTTTTGTAGAGTGTGCTTTAATGCTAAATTTCATATTTCTTGTTTAAAGTGTTTGCACATATAATTAAAAGGGGCTCTTTACTCCTTTTTGATCCTCCCCGTAAAAAAACACAAATATATATAACCCTACCTTAGTGGATGTATGTGTATGTTAAAGGTATTCAAGTACCAAACTTCAGCAGTTTGAGTCATTCAAGTTCCATTCCATTTCCCTCCAGTTATTTAATCCTTCAATTTCACTCGTTCCCCGTTTCATTTCATTTCGTTCCATTCTAATCGTTCCCCGTTTCATTCCAATTCGCACCCACTGTCTTGTGTTTCGATATCAGTCGTTCCTCTTTCCATTCCTTTGCACCTGTTCCGTTCCATTCCTGTGTTTAACTGTAGTGTTTCAATTCCACTCGCTCGTCATTCCATGCCACCTCGCTCCCTATTGCATTTTGTTCCATATTCCATTTCGTTCCCTCTTCCATTTCAATTGCCCACTGTTTTAATTCCACTCGTTCCCCGTTCATTTCCATTTCATCCCATTTGTGTAGTGTTTCAATTCCACTCGTTCCCCATTTTGTTTCTTAATTTTGGCATTCCAAATACACTCGTTTTTAAAATTTTAGGTTTCTAGAGGTAGGCGTTAAGGGGGGCAATTTACCCATTTTAACCCCCTTTTTACCACGTTCCTGTCCAAAGTCCCAAAAAAGTAACTTGTCTATTAATTAGCCCATACTCCAAGGCACACACATAAATTTCTGGTTTCTAGCCAAAGGGGTTCGCGCAGGCCATTAAGGGGGACAAATTATTCTCTTTTTGCCCCTTCCGGCAAGAATTTACAAAAATGCAGTGTTAGCTGTCGTTTACGCTGGAGGAGGAATTTTAGTTTCCTAGTTCCAGCAGTTTGGCCAGGCCGTCAAAGGGGAGACTTTTCCCTTTTTGCCCCTTCCGGTAGGAATTTCCAAAAATTTCGTCTTAGTGGACGTCTACATTGAAGGAGGATCCTACATATCGAATTTTAGCTCCCTAGTCCCAGCAGTTTGGCCAGGCCGTTAAGGGGGAGATTTTTCCTGTTTTTGACCCTATCCCATCTTAGCCAAATTTCCACTTTCCGGTTTAGGCAGGCCTTTAAGGGGGCACTTTTCCTTTTTTGACCCCCATTTTTGCAATGTCCTTATCTAAAATTCGAAAAAGTACCTTCCCGATAAGTGAGCCCATATTCCAAGGAACATATATTTTACATTTCAGATTTCTAGGCAGTGGGGTTTTGGCAGGCCGTAATAGGGGAGACTTTTACTATGTATGCCCCTACCGGCAAGAATTTCCGAAAATCCGGCCCTAAAGGGCGTCCAAGCTGAATGACGAATCCACACACCGAGTTTTAGCTTCCTCGTTCCAGCAGTTTGGGCAGGCCGTCGAGGGGGACACTTTTTCTTTTTGCCCCTCCCGGTTGGAATTTCCAAAAATGCCGTATTAGCAGACATCTATGTTGAAGAAGGAACCTATATACTGAATTTCAGCTTCCTAGTTCCAGCAGTTTGGACAGGCCGTTAAGGGGCGACTTTCCCTTTTGAGCCCCCATTTTATAGCGTCCCTGTCAAGAAAGTACCTTCCTGATAAGTTGGCCCATATTCCAGGGAATATATTTTTAAATTCAGGTTTCTAGCCAAAGGGGTTTTGACAGGCCATCAAAGAGAGACTTTCCTTCTTTTTTCCCCTCCCTGTAGGAATTTTCAACAATTTCATCTTCGCGGCTCTTTACGATAGAGGAGGAGCCTTCATACCAAATTTCAACTTCGTTGCCTCTGCGGTTTGGGCAGGCCGTTATTGGGGACATTTTCCCCATTCGACTCCCATTTTTACCATGTTCTTGTCCCAAAATTGAAAAAGTACCTTGTCGGTGAGTTAGCCCCACTCCACGGAATACATATTTAAAATTTTAGGTTTCTAGCCAAAAGGGTTTAGGCAGATCGTCAAGAGGGACACTTTTCCTCTTATTGTCCCTCCCGATAGGAATTTCCAAAAATCCCTTCTTTGCAGACATCTGCACAGGAGAGGGAACTTACATTCCGATTTTTAGCTACCTAGTTCCAACATTTTGTGCAGGCCGTCAAGAGGGACATTACCCTTTTGGCCCCTCCCTGTAGTGATTTTCAAGAACGCAGTCTTAGTGAATGTCTACGACATAGGAAGAACCTTTTTACCAAATTTCAACTTCCTACCTCCAACGGTTTGAGCGGGCCGTTAAGGGGGGCATTTTTTCAATTTTTAACCCTCATTTTACAACGCCCCTGTCCTTTGTGAAAAAGGTATTTTTTTCCAAAAAGGAGGACGATTTCCTCTTTTAGGCACTCACTGTTGAAATACGCAAAAATCCAAAAAAGTTTATGCCAACTTGTTTCTTTGTATAGGTTGGGAAAAGGTCCTTTTTGGAAAAAGTGCTATTTTTAAAAAGATACTTTGTTTTAAAAACAAAAGTAATTATTTTACACAGAGATACTATTTTACTGTAAGTTACTTTTTTGGAGAAATAGCGTTAAAGGGTGGGGGGGGGAGAGGGGTGATCTATGTCGGAGTATAGTAAGATACTTCTTTTTAAGGATTATTTTTTTTTTTTGATAATGGCTCTTTTTTAAAGTAAAAGGTACTATTTTGGAAAAGATGGTTTTTTTGAAAAAGGCCGGACTTTTCCAATTTTCGGCCCTCCTTGTTGTTCTAGTGGAGATCTCCTGCGGAGGAGATTTTATTTATTTATTTGTTTTTTGGAAAAAGTACTTTGTTTCTGGAAAATTATTTTTATTTAGAATTTGCACTTCTATAAAAAAAAGCTATTTGTGGAACAGAAACTTTTTCGAAAAAGGTACTTTCAAAAAATGAGTTTTGTTTTTGGAAAAAGGTATCCGTGGAGGAGGAAAAAAAGTACTTTTTTTGAAATTCTATTTTTTTACGTTTTTTTAAAAGCAATTTTTTAAATGGTACTTTTTTTGATAAAATACCTTTTTGGGAAAAGATACTTTTTTTGAAAAAGCTTCATCTTTTTGAAAATGTATTTTTTCGAAAAACATACTTTTTTGGAAAAAGGTACTCTTGTTTGAAAATGGCATTTATTTTGGAGAAAGGTACTTTTTTGGAAAAAGATACTTTTTTGGAAAAAGGTACTTTTTTGGAAAATGGTACTTTTTTGGAAAAAGGTACTTTTTTGGAAAAAGGTACTTATTTGGAAAAACGTACTTTTTTTGGAAAAAGGTATGTTTTTGGGATATAGGTACTTTTTTTGGAAAAAGGTACTTTTTTTGGAAAAGGTACTTTCTTTTCAAAAGGTTCTTTCTTACCCCTTTTTTAGCCCTCCCGGTTGGAGTTTCCAAAAATAACTTCTTAGCGCTTGTCTACGCTGGAGGAGGAATCTACTTACCGAATTTCAACTTCCTAGTTCCAGTACTTTGGACAGGCCGCCAAGGGGAAGAATTCTCCTCTTTTTGCCCCTCCCTGTAGGAATTTACAAAAATTCCGTCTTAGTGGATGTCTACGTCGGAGGAGGAACCTACACACCAAATTTGAACTTCCTAGCTTCAGCGGTTTGGGCTGGGTGATGTTGAGTCAGCCAATCAGTCACGTTATCCTTTAATATATACACTCATAAAAAAAGTTAGTACCAAAGTCTGTTAAACGCATTCTGATTAAATTGAACTAATTTTTCTGTTATTTTCTCTAAAAAAGCCCGTACAAATTGGTCAAAATTCTACTAAAGTAAGAGGAAATAGTACATGTATTTGCGCTAGCACAATTTTGACCTGTTTGTACCGACTTTTTCTTATAAGTGTAGAGATAAGTATATAACGGTTTAAAAATATATTTTGTAACGTGTTAAGAAGAAAAATGTATATATTATTTTGATTTAAAGACGAGACTGCGCAAAGCCTGTCCCCCTCTAAATTTGAAAACAGTGTTTATAAAATCTGACATCAAAAATCACATCAGGGGAAATTGTAATAACTCGGCAGTTTTTTTAACCTATTTAAGTTTTTATTGCGAAATCGAAAATAGTTTTAAAATATCAATATTTTTAGAAAGTGCACAAAAAGTCAGATTTTCCCCTTGTAACCACTGTTCCAAATTTCAGTGCCGATGCGGCAAGCCTTCCCGATATTCGATTATCCTAATTTTTTGGGGAAGTAGTTTTACACCCAAATTCGGGGGGTAGCACAGTGTCGTGATTTCATATAACGAGTGGCCATAAATAGAAGGAGTGGTTGTAAAGAGTTGAAATTTGGCACACGTATTTGATTTGACAAAAGAAAAAAAATATTAAAATTTCAAAAACTTTGGAGGAAGGATTCGTGTCCTTCCCATATATCCTGAAATTAAAAAACGTCATAAAAGATAGAAAAAAAGTCCGAACTTTATGAAATTTAGTATAGTCGTTTAGTTTGATACCCTTAATGATTTGACCAAATTTTATCCAAATCGGGGCAAGGACACGCCCATCTCAAAAATGTCCTTTTTCAAAAAAGTAAAAAAAAATGAAGAAAAAGTAAAATTTTTAAATTAATTTCATACACGAAGCACTTGTTACAAGAAAAATGTGTGTGTCAAATTTTTTCCAATTCGCAGCAAGGACATGCACTCCCGGCCACCCCCTAAATCTTGTATTAAATTTTTTTAAAAACGAAAAAAATTCAATGAAAAAAATTCAAATGGAAAGAAAAGTAAATGTTACTTTTTAATATTTACACTTGTTTTATTATTTAAATAAATTATAAAAAATAATGTTTTGAACAATTTTTATTTATTAAATACAATAAAAAAGAAAGTGTTAGAATTTGTTTACTCTATTCATCCGAATCACTTTCTTCAAGCTGGTTTATTAAATTTTCTTGATTATCCGCATAAATATTATTTTCCTCAATAATGAAATCATTTATTTCTTCACAACTCCTTTTACTTATTTTATCTTCTTTTCTATGTATAGATAACTTTGGTTCAGACTGCAAAACCATTCTTTCTATTAGGTCTTTATTAGTATTTGTACGACTATTTTTTCGAGTATGGTTTAAACGAGTTTTTCTAAACACTTTATGAGTGGCTTCTATAGCTTCCTCAGATAACATACCTACTGGAATCTTGGAGTTTTTTATAAATTCTGCTCCATGAACTAGTATTTTGTGGACAGTAACAGGCATACAATACCAAGAATATTTTTGAACATATAAATTCCATGTTTCTCTAAGCAGCTGTTGAAAATTTATAATATTTATTGTTTTACTGCTTGAAATAGTTTTTAAAATCAAAGAAAAATTTTTAATTAGTGATGGGTCAACCTGCGTTATGCTAGATGAGACATCAATGTTGCTGAAAAACCGTCTCGCAGTATTCTCATCATTTGTTGTACCAAAACCGGTTTTAACTTTATCTACATTTAATCCAAGCTCCTTTTTAAAATCTTCCTGAATTTTAGATTTTCTTTGATTTAAAATTTGCTTATCATCATTTTTTGAAACTCTCCAAATTTTTAGAGGCAACCTGTAAGCTATGTGTAATATACACTCAAAGAATTTTATCCATGCATGTAATGTTGATAATCCGTGTTTATGTAATTCTTCTCTTTTTTTAAGGTCCCTCTCAAATACTTGAATTAAATTCATTTCAGTGGGTTTTGCACCGCAAACAAAACAAGAAGAACTGCTTTTGTTATCAGCTAACACATTAAGAACAGCTCCATCTACCATTGTTAATCTCATGTCAAAATGAACGGTAAGGTTTTTTTTATCAGAAACATAATCCAATGTTTGCAAATTATCTATTTCTTCCTCAATAATTGCCCTTGTAGTCTTAACCAAATCCGAATTTTCTTTTTCCATATAATAGCATATTGGACGACAATACCTTATTGAGGAATGTTTTAAATTATTCCATAAACTCTCTTCTGTAGCCCAGTCTAAAAATCTTAATGGAACAAATGAAGCAACAAATAAATATTCATCCCGCGAATTTGGATCATTAAACTTTTGTTTGTAATTGATATGGCCTGAACTACCATCAAATCCCCATTTAATTTCCAAAACTACATCATTTTGGGTTTCAAAATCATTTAAATCTAATAAACTTTTGGCTGTCATATTTAGAAAATTTTGTAATGGTATTTTTACTGACGTTTCTGATATTGATATATTTTCCGGAATATATTTTTTCTTTGCTTTTTGTAGACTATAATATAATGGAAAACAGTTCTTGTGCACATCATTTACAACCGTTCGCATATTTTCATATTGTCTATACGATAGATCATTATCTATTAATAATGCTAAAGCCTTTTCTACGGAAATAGAAGTTTCTGGAGTTGGGCTAGATACTCTTTGAGCAGCTCTTCGTAATTGCTCAGGGCATGTATACCTCACAAGATCATCTACCTTTCTTCTTTTGGTTCGTTCAGAACTTTCATTAAAGCCTACTCTTGGTCTTCCTTTACGACTTGTACTTGGTCCCTTAATAAATAAAAAAAACATGTTATTTATTATATTATAAAAAATAAATATTCACATAATGATATTACAATGTATATATCTTCTTCTTCTTCCACTTCTTCTTCTTCTTCTACTTCTTCCACTTCTTCATCAACTTCTTCCACATCAAAAAATGAATTTAGCCAGAAAAAGTTTTTGTTTTCAAACACAGATTTCTTTCTGTAGCATTTTTCCCAACTTTTTTTTATTCTAGCTAGAATTGATTTAAGTCTTACAATACTTTTTTGTTGCAATTGTGTCTTAAATTTATCTTCTAAATGATTTTTAATTTCCATAAGGGCTAGGGAGTGTGTTGTATGTTTGTGCCAAATATTGAAAATTTGCCTAATTTGCACTTGCCTTGACACTGAAAAAGTGAAAAAAATTGACTATTCTGCCAAGCTCTGCAAAAGAGACCCATTTTTTTTAATGTACATACTTGTATCAATATTATATTAAAGTATCAAAAATAAACTCGAATAAACTTTTTTTTAGACCTTCTATAAACTTGTAAGTTGTAAAAAATTTTCTCTCTGTTTACATTCAGAATAACGGTACAAAACACATGATGAATTAAATGTAAAAAAAAAAATATGTTACCATATTTTAGTAATGTCATTCTTTAATATTTATAAACAATTTAACTGCATTATCGACAATTTACGTTAAATTAACCCATTTGTATATACGCTATTTTTCACGTTTTTTGTTTGCATACTTACCAAAAACTTTCAACTTTGATTGGCTATAACTTTGTCAAAAATATTTTTTTTTCAAAAATTCTTTTTCATTATTGTAATTTGAAATCTAGTTTATCAAACTGTTTTAACAGATTTTTAAAATTCCAAAAGTCGTTTTTTTTTATTTTTGGCCGCTGACACCACACAGTGGGTAGCCCCGTCAGTAATACAAAAAAACTCTAATCTAAAAACCGGTTTCTGTTACGGTTTTCTTAAAAAAACCGGTTTCGGTTTTTTTTTGTTATGAAAATAAATTTGTACAAAAAGCTAATAAAAATTAGTTAAAAGCGCCCTGCAGAAACAACTACTAAAATCAACTGAATTTGTTTTCTAAAGCGGGATTAAATTAACTGATTTGACATCTGATAAATCAAACAAAAAATCCTATGAGTTGATGTGATTGCAAAACAAATCTTTTCACAAATCTAAGTATTTTCACAAATCTAAGTATTATTTACACTAACAGATGAAGTGATGCCAACCTCTTACGAACAAAACACGCAGGCAGGCCCAAAAAGCGCTAAATTATAAATGTGATCAAAATAGGTAGTTTTCAACTAATTTATGCGACCAAAGATTTAAAAAGCGTTAAAAATCATTATTATGTTAAAATACAATTTAATATCACATTATTATGAAAATAATAAGAAAATATTTAAATTAGATAAAACTGTATCAAAATAAAGGTTTCACCATTAAACGCTAAATGAAAAAGGTTTACAAGGAATTTACGAGTTTATATGAAAACCCCTATTATTTTTATATAAAGGAGAACAAAACTGCAGTTTCGTTTCTTAAAATTAAGTCTTTAAAAATAAAATGCAGTCGAAATATAGAATTTTCGAATGATTAGGTTAAAAAAACGTTTGATAAAAAAATCTTTTAAAAAACCGGTTAACCGACAAATAATAACCGGTTTTCGGTTTATTCGAATTTAGAAATTATTCGAAAATGGTCAGTTTTTTGAAATTAAAAAAATTGGTTAACTGGTTACGGTTTTGGACACTCTAGTATTAATTTTTGTTTTCTCGGGCATTTAAAATCTGTGTACAAATGACTCTAAATTTGTGAATTTACTCGTACACTAGGATTATAACGTTTTTTGCTAAATTTTAACTTATCACCACGTGATTGGCAGTACAAGGGTAACTATTTATATTTTTAGCCTAACAATGATAAAACAGAAATTTGGTATTGAAAATGTCTTTATTGTTTTCCAAAATATTCACCTTTATTAATATAGCCTTTTGTATGCGTTCGAACACCTTGTCAGAGCATTTCTTCCATTCCGCGTGAGAACCTCCAAAACATGGTTTTTTAATGCATCTACGGCTTCTTCTGCTGACGAAAATCGTTGTCCATGTTGTTTATCTTTTATGTGTGGGAACAAGAAATAGTCATTGGGTGCCAAGTAAAGGCAGTACGGTGGACAACACATTTATTCGATCTTTTGAGTGCTCAAAAAGTCACTTAGTTGAGCTGATGTGTGAGAGATCGCATTGTCAGTGGAGTACTGTTTAGTTTCAGGTTCATTTGCATAGATCTACGATTCGTCACCTATAAGGATCATATACACGTCTTTTGAAGCACCACTATTGTATTTCTTGGGATTTTGCACCAATCGACCCGAGCATCTTTTTGAGCTGCTGTTAAGTTATAAGGAATCCCACTAGAACAAATTTTTTTTACAGCAATATTTGTATGCAACACTATATTTATGCTTGTGGAACTTATACCTAATATAGCCTCAATCTCAGGGTATGTCACAGGGCGATTTTGCATTATCAGATTTATAGAGCATCAATGTTCTCTGGCACAACAACTGATCTTAGACGACTTCCTCGAAATTCGTCCTGGAGCGAAGAACGTCTGCGATGAAATTCATTATACCAGCATTTCACAGTTTCAAAGAATGGAGCTTTAGCACCAAAAGTTGAATTTAATTTCTCTATACGCGCTTGTCTCCATATCCATATCGAATATCGTAATAAATCATTGCCTGACAATGTTCAGGTGTTAATGCTGTTTTTTTGCTGACACACAACTTTCACTTTTTTGTAAACAACACGAATAATGCTCTAAAGATAAAAAGTTATAAGCAAGTTTATGGTCAAAAATGTTAAACTCTCTAGTGGAAATATCAGCTAGCGCTTAAAAACTGTTAAAGTGGCCAAGGCCATAATAATAGATATAATAAAAATTGTTTTTCGTGTCCTTTTGGAACCAAATGTTTATGCTGTGAGAACCAAAGTTGCTACGCTCGTTTTGGCCTCAATTATTATTTTATCCGTTCTAAATGTATCGCGCAGTTTATTTAAATAATCTGTCTTGTTTAAATTGAAAATCTAAAACATTTTTGTTTTCCAACACTGTTTATTATATCAGCTGTTGATGTTGACTATGGTCTGGCACAGTGTTGCCATAACGGCGATTTTCTCGTCAGATATAGCGATTTTATTTCGCCCCTAGCGGGAAAAATTGTCTTGTATCTATCAGCCAAAAATCTAGCGATTTTTTATCTGCCGTAATATTATTTCTAAAAATTGCTTTTATGTTAAAAAATATTGTAAAATTCGCATATTGATAGAGTTTTATTATAAAAAACAACTTCTTAAACGATATTAGTAAAAAAAACTTTCTAAAAAATGCACATTTCAATAAAAAATGGGTATGTACTTTTTTACCGCACAATGCCCTCTATTGAGCATTTTAAATACTAATATTAATTCAATGAAAATCGGGATTCATTATTTAAAGCTTAATCGTAAAATTTATCATTATTTAAAAGTTTATAACACTTCTTATTTCATATTAAAGAAATTTTTGAGTAAAAAACTCCTTTAAGTACCATTTTTCAACAATCTAGCGATAAAATCGCTGACTTTTTGCACTGTTTATAATCTAGTGATTTTCTAGTGATTTTTGGGTCTGATCTAGCCATTTATTTTGAAAATTGTTGGCAACACTGGTCTGGCAACATCGACATTTGTAAACAATTGAATGTTAATTTGTGTATGTAGGAATGTGTATCCACTACAAGTCGTAGAAAAGTATAAAAGGAGAAGGAAAGTAGAAGAAATGGCATTCTTAGTTTTGCGGTGGCCAAACTAACACGCTGTAATAAACCAGTGGGTTTACTTTAGAAATATTATTTTTAGTCCATGCGGTGGCCTGTGCGGGCCTATGCTCCTTGCAGGAGTAAAAGGAATGCGGTGGCCTGTGACTAACAATAACACTTATTTAATTGATACCTGCGGTGGCAGGAGCAGATTCCGGTGGGCATAGTTGATTAAATACTTGTCATATCTCTAAATTCAACCTATGTTCCTAACCCGCAGTAATAACCCAGTCGGTTTACTTTGGAAATATATTAGTCCATGCGGCGGCCTGTGAGTAACAACAACATTTATTTAGTTGATACATGCGGTGGCAGGAGCAAATGCGCTGTGGGCATAGTTGGTTAAATATTTGTCATATCTCCAAATTCAATCTGTTTTGTTGATATCGGAAAGCGTGCCGGTGGCCATGTTTAGTTAATTGTATTCATAAAATTGTCGCGTCAATATGCCGGTGCATAAGTTGTTATTATTGTTCTTTTAGTCGTCGTATAAACACTTAAGAGAAATTTTAAATAAAGATATACGGTTTATAATGTTATATGGAAAAAATATATTGAACTGGTGCTTTCTTTTATAACCGCTACGAAAAATAAATTTTTGTGGCGAACCCTGGACACGTCTGAGCTTACCTCAGCTTAGTGTGAAAACACGTCGTCACAATGCTGTGCATTTTTTAAGGTTTTATGATAAAAGTGACAGTAGTGGACAAAAGTTAGTGCACAAAATTATTTAAAACATCTTTTACGTGATTCTGATGTGGATACTAAGAAAGAACGCTATAATATTTTTTTTACCAAAACGCGCCAAACCTTCAAATTTAGAAGCCGGTGTCTAAGGAGTAAAAAAAATAAATTCGAGCGTACCGACAGTCTATTTGAAGGTCAACTAATGATTGGGTCCGAAATTCGAATGGGTTGAAACTGACTTTGGGAACTCTTTCATTTGCACTTTCCAAGCACAGACTGATTTAAATGCGAAGAAGTCAACTTTGGGAATACATTTATATGGGCACTAGGTCTAACCATGGACCAATTTTAACCATAATCGGACGGATTGAAAGACGGACATCGTTAAATCCAACCAAAAAGTGATTATGAGTTGTTGATATATTAAACGGTGGGTCTAGGTCCAATATTTTTTGGCATTACTAACATCAGCACAAACTTATTATGCCCTGCCCACGTAGTGGTGTAGGCTATAAATATATGGCGAACTTCAAGAAAGTTTATACGGGTACCTTTTTGAAAGCAGCGAAAAAGAAATATCATGTTTCCTAGTATTTTTAATAATAATAATATTTTTTACCGAAAGGATAGGTAAAATTTAATATTTGCAAAAACAAAAACATCAAAATTTATAACCCTATTTTACCCTTAAGTGCTTATTTTGTATGAAAAATTTGTTTTATAAGTCACATATAAATTTTAAAAGTGATTACGATTTCACTTTACAACACTTTCAAAGCATAGAAAAAAGACTGAAATATTTTCTGTACCTAGGGTTGCAATCCGTCCTCTAGTCATCCTTCTTTTTCAATAAGTGTCCGGGGGCTGCCCTCCTTTTTGCACCTTTCGCAATAACTTTTTTTTATTGCTTCTAAACTTTTGAATTGTTGACATAGCTGTTTTGTAGCTGTTATTTCAATTGACTTGGCATCACTTACTTCGATTGCCAAAATGTGAAGCTTATCAGCAGTGAGCCAACTGTTGAATTTTTAAAAAAATTTAACATTGCTTTTAATGATGAAAATTTACTTAATGAATTACTTGTCCTGAAAAAATATGGAAAAAGCTTAAATTCAATTAACACGACCGATAACAAGTTTTGGTGAGATTTTTTTATTAAAAATGATGTTTGCTATGAAATGAAAAAAACTTTTTGAGTTTTATTTTTGTTTACCAGCACATAAGGCCAACTCAGAACGTATATTTTCCTTAGTCAAGGCCCAGTGGAAGCCAAAAGAATGGGAATAAAAATAGTTTTCTTTAAAAAAGATTTTTATTTGTATAGTTTATAGCGTTTTTGATTTTTTTTTTTTGATTCTGACAGTTCTTAAGCGATTTGTCAGAAAATTTTCGATTTTTAAACTGTTGAGTTTTTAATCAAGAATGGCATAACATTTAAGAATTAAAAGCATTTAACTAGTTTTATTAATTTAATTAGCCGCAACAAGTTTTTTGCTTCTTCCCAAAATTTAGTTAATGTGTAACGAACGAGTTTTGCATCCAGCTACTCAATATATTCCGCGCTTGTTTTTTTTCCTTATTTTCAGCAGTTTTCAGCGGTTTTGTGTTTAGCTGATACTACACTGTTACTAAATAGTTGCTCAGGTAATACTAAATTCCAGCGCCCTCTATCGGTGAGTAGTGTAAGTTTTGATTTCCTATCTCTATAATTAATAGTCTCTGAGATAGAGATAGTCGAGATAAATTTTTCCTAATGAAATTTTTGATTCGGACTTTGCAGCCGCCTTAATTTCTAAACTAATAAGAGAAAGTTAGTATAAAAGTCTGCTAAACGCGTTCTGATTCAATTGAACTCATTTTTTTGTTATTTTGCCTAAAAATTTAAGATTGAACTAATACTTTTTTAAATAAAATTTAGCATGACAATAACTAACTTTGCATGCTAATTTTTAGTAATTTGTGTTTTTAACTTTACGAATTTTTCAGATAATTTAAACTACAATTATTTCCTAATTATTATATTTGTTTCTCTGATATCACTATTTTTTTAATATATAATCGTAAAATAGCTTATTACACGGAAACTAACCAAGTTAGAGCAAAATGGAGAAAAATTCATCAATGTACCCATAAGATAACCTTTATAAACCGCATATACGCAAATATAAACCTATCTAGGGTCACATCCTGGTAATCGAAATTTGAAGCGACATTTTAACAGAAATTTGTAGTTAAATCAGGTAAAATTTATGCTGAATTCAGCTCAATTTTCCTAGCTAATTTATATAAAATTTTCTGTATATTTAGCAGGATATTAAATTTAGCACACCTAAATTTAGCAGACCATGATTTTCAACTTCATTGAAAATTTTGCTGCCTTAAATATACAGAGGTATAATTTTCAGTTCTTTTAGCAGAGTTTTCAACTATTTGTAAGGGGTTTTTTATGAGTGTATTACTTGGATACCGGAGGTCTCACTGTATATGTAACCATGCATTATGTAAGTTATATAAAGTTCTTAACAGTTCTTAACTGTTTTATACTTTCATATGATATCATATAGTCATACATAAACAATCCCAAATCTGATTATATACATATGCACATAGTACTTAGATACATTACCCTATAAACAATTTCGCTGGAACTCAAGTTGAAATAAAGATAAATTCCATCACTGTTTAACGGTTTCAAGGCTTGAATACAATTTGTATGTATTTGTACATGTTATTTCAATAGCCTGCGCTAGTACAAAAATTCAAGTTTTATTAAAATTAACAAGTGTTTGAACTTGCAATCTACTTCATTTCAAGCAAAATTTAAATTATTTAAGTTACTAAAACTTGAATGCATATTGGGTTATAAGCCATGTTCATTATGAAATGTTTAAGTACTTGATGTATATATCCGTTAATATTATATTACACATCATATCAAAGTGAAAAAACGGAGCAAAATCTCAAAAAATATAAGAGAAAGAACTTTTCTTTCGAAATTGCCTTCAAAAGTGATTAAGCACATGTCAGATGCAGGGTTTTATATGTTATTATGTGTGGATTTCAACACACGAGTGATTAAGATAAAGATGAAAAGATTGTATAATGCAGATATGTAAGTAAGTGTACGAGAAAGCAGAGTTTTAAAAGAAATTATGTCATTGTTTCAAATAGTTGGGAGGTAATACCGCTAAAATATGGTTATCGATTCAAAACCCCTTCAACTAACTGCCGTTAACCTTAATAAACCGTTACCGAAATAACCAATCCCCCTGATTATTTAGTACAAACGCCTCCATGCAAATCGAATTTTTGAAAATCAAAATTAAAAAAAGTGAAATTTTCTTGGCGAATCTAATACAATTTTAGTAAAATATAAGTCTTATTTGACTGTTAAATATTGCAAAAATATTTGTTATCACTACTTTACTGTAAAAACGTCTACGCCTACGCCTTACATAATCAGTGGGATATGTCAATAACTTTATAATAGCGTTTCGGGAAAACTAAGATGCAGTTATCCTTAAAATACCGAAATAAATGAAATATCGATACCCTTCAAATACCGTTATCGTAATAATGAAATAACTAGAGGCATATTGACCAATAGGGGGTGTCGAAAAAAGTAAAAATTAATATGAACGAAAATGGTACTCAAATGAAAGGAAATATACTAATCCGTTGGGCGTGAATCGAATTAGAGGCATTTTGTTGAATTTTAGACCTTCGAAAAATGAAAAAGCTCTAAATCACGTTATTTTAGTTTTAGTAAAACCCTGTAATTGGCCACTTTTTGTTGTTTCCCAGCAAAATATTGGTAATGACACCTCATTACTATCTGCATTACCAAAAATGATATATTATTACCTTTTGCATTATTTTATAATATAAAATAATGACTTCCTAAAAACGGCCTATTGTATTCATTGTTTCTAAATATAAAATAATGACTTACTCGTATTAGTTTAAATAAGTACTTTTTACACAGTTAAATTTTTTTATAATATGTAAATATGTTTTATGTTTAAATTTTTATGACACACTAGAGAAAACTTAAATTTTTCTGAATGTATTTCCTTAGGCTAATAGTATTTGCCTAACTCCTTATTTTTAAGAATCAAGTAAGCAATCGGATAAACACTTATAATTAAACTTTTTGTAAGCATGTGTGTAACCACTTATTATTCAAAATCTCATAACTACTTATTTCTCATTTTTTCGTAAGCGAACGGGTAAGCGTGACTACTTATAAAAACGACCACGCCAAACAAAAATAATGAGTTTAGACGCCAAAAAATAAGTTGTGCGGAGCTATGAATTTCTATTATATAACCACTTATTTGGTAATGAAAGATTTTGCTGGGTTACTTTGAAAATTTGGAACATAAAATGCAATTGGAGGTGGAAATAACAAAAGAATCAACTTTTAATTCCTGAAAAATGCAATTTCCGATTTTTTTTTTAAATGTCAAAATTTTAAATGCGTTTATAGATTGTTGAAAAAATAATAATTTTTGAAGTTTCTGCTATCATTTGAGTACCATATTACCATACAAGAAAATTTCATCATTTTCAGTCCCCCCTCTTAAGGGACTAAAATGCCTCTAGTTAGGGCTACGTTTTATGGATAAAAAAAACAAAACATTTTTAGAATCGTGAGACAATTTCCTTTAATTTGAGTACCCACACTTATATGTTCCCCCGTTTTTTGCCCTCCCCCCCACTTGCCACCGGGGTCCAAGCCCCACCCAAAATTAATTTCGGTTTTTTTAAATATTTTTTATTTATTTTATTGACGAAACCCCATAAACTGCAATTTAGCCTAAATTTCTGTTAATAAAAAATAACAACTTAACCTGCTAAAATCAGCGCAAAATTTACTAAATAGTTACTTAGTAGCCCAGCAAAATCTTTCATTACCAAATAAGTGCCCGAGTAAAAATAGTTATATAGGAAATTGTTTTATAACTTTTGAGGAAGGTTTATTCTTCTTCTTAACCTCAGACCTACTAAATTATATAATTTAATATGGACTAATATGTTTATATATAGTCAAGTGTAACACTATATCTTTGCGGATATAATTATGTATAGCTTTGAGTTTTTCAAAAATTTCTTATCTGATGTCATATATAGATCATTATAAATATACATGTCCCCATATATATTTATATGTGCCATATGCATTTGCATATGCTATGACAATTTTAATACATCGTCATATATAATTAAAAATGGCTTTATCGGAAAATATATAAAGTTTTATATAGCTCAATGTTAAATTTTTTTTTCTAATTTGTTTTAGATATGTTTAAGTATAGCGCAATGTAAAAAAATTCTATGTTTTTTTGAGATATTTATGAAACGCATTAAAAATTTATATTTATGTATGATTTCAAAATATAAAAGGCGTACTCATTACAACTCCTAAATTCCTTGTAAACCTTGTATAAATACAAGCCATATTTTTGTGTATGGAATTTGATATTAAACTCATAAACATACCAGAATTATACAGTTTACGGGTAGAATACAAGTTGATGTGAGAACGCTTAAAATGCTTGGTTACAATTATGTACAACTTCTTCTAAATTTTTATTTAAATTTTTAATTCTTAACTTAAGGGTGTTATTTTCAGTACTTTTTAATAGTTTTTATTTTGATCTTGAAGTATGAAGAGGTATATAATTATGTCTTTCTACATCAAATTAGATATAATTATATCGGGTCAAAATCCGGATAAGATTCTATATGATTCAATATATTTAGATCTTATCCGATATAATTTTATCCACCATTTTTCGGATCATAGCATATCTCCAATTATATTAAATAAGATATCATTACATATAGCATCATATTATTTTTTTTACCCGGGTGGTTACATAATAGAAATTCATAGCTCCGCACAACTTTTTTTTTTTGGCGTCTAAACTCATTATTTTTGTTTGACGTGGTCGTTTTTATAAGTAGTCGCGCTTACCCGCTCGCTTACAAAAAATTGAGAAATAAGTACCATGCGGGAAATGAAGGGTCGATTGATCCAAAGTGACAAATCTGTGACAGGTGAATAGGGGACATGTTACAAAACTGATGTAAACCAAAATTTCGGTGCATAAAAAAGTGGTAATTGCAGCAAAATATTCAGCCACGTGACTATTGAAATGGATACCAAACATTAACTGGTTCATTATGGATATATCAAATAACTGGAGAAAAAGTATCATAACCTCAAATTTGCAAAAGTTACTAGTACCGTTAAAGCTGAAGTAGTGATATAACAAAGAAAAGGTGCAGTATAGTATTAGATGTGTATGAAAAAATGACAATCGGTAGCGTAAAACCCTATCCCGTGACTGTTACAAAGTTCACATAATACTTAACTTTTTGGCCACAGAAATGATGACATAATACTAAACTAGTAGTTCAAAAATATTGTTCGGATACGAGTATGCATAATAGAGTGTCAATGACTAGCAAAACAAACTGTTCAGTGACTGACTGAAAGGCTGTACAACCCTTTTGGATTTATTCACAAACACTTCGGGGATGTTATATGTAAAAAGTCATAATTTTTTATTGGATATTTGATTTATCTAATCATTGGTGAAATTTGATTTAAATATTTGTAAAAGTGTTAACAGAATAAATCAAAAGAAAATGTTTTATAATACCGATATTACCATTATAAAATAGAGAGTATTCTAAAAAAAATCATTAGAGAAGCTTAAATCACTGACCCATTCGACTAAAACAGGTACATCACATCTGTATTTGCAAAAATTAATTAAAGAGAAGATTAAATTTATGTTTTTTTTAAATAGATTAATGGAACAGTTTTTTTAAATATGCTATTCCCAATTTTATAGAAATAACTAAGAACTAGCTGAAAAAGCCCAAAATGACCCGGAAACTAGTTTAGTGTTGAATTCAAGAATGGTCTTTGTAAACTTCGTACATATTTTTTATACGTAAACTTAACAGGCTTTTACTTAAAATCTGTGCCCAGATTCTATAATACGATAGACGATTATCGTACAATTTTCAAAGTTTAATAACTAGCATATTACATAAAATTTTTAAAATATTGTAAAAAATTTGGTGAAAGACAGCAATTTTGCATCACATATTTCAACATTTTTGTAAGTAACAACTTAAAATGTTGGAAATTTAACATCGAAAAGTTGAAGATAATCGTCAGTTTTTTATAGAATCCATAGCATGTTGCAAAAACGATCACGCAGTTAAGAAAGAAACTACTGAACCGATTTCCAAATGTTGTTTTCGCGCGAAAAAAAAATTACTCGAACTCTAAAGGCCTCAATTTCTAAATAAAATTGAGAAACTGTATAATTTTTACTTTTATAAGAAAGACAAAATCCAAACAAACTGCATAAGATGAAAATTTCGGTAAAATCGGAGTTCTCAGTTGGGAGACTCCTTTGGAGACACTCTTTCACATGTTGATGTGATTGAGATTGTGTAAAGGGATTTTGTGTTTGAAATAGCAAAGGATTTTGTGTTTTACCTGAAAGGCCTATGAATGACATTATGTGTGGATTATGACACCGTTTAAATGAACGCAGCGGCTTCGCCAGGGAGTGCACATCCGATATGCCCAATTAAATTTGAGCAAAGGCACGGGTTATGCAGACATCGGTTGTTTGTGACTTATTGGCATAAACATGCGACTTGATGGAACCTCACAAGATCAAGTCTAAAGCGATCAAACCGCACGATTTCAGTGACTAGTTAAAGTCGCTTCTGTGTAAGATAACCCTCAAATCGGTCGTTCAGAATGTCCAGGTCGCGTCAGCTATGTGGCACGTAGCGCCGCCTGTTGGAACCGCATGTCGTTCACATCCATATCATCCAATTTTGGCCAAAGAAATCATCATAATGTGATAATTACCTATGAAAAGGAGATAACCAAAGGAATTTTCTAATTAAGAAATATATTGCTCATGTTTTAGTTAATTCTGATTCTTCCGATTACAAAACATTCATTGTGACAAAAATTCAATTAGCCACACTCATCGATGTGTCGACCATGGTGTGCCTCGTTAAGAGATGGTGCTACGGGTCGTAGCCTGTGTAGAGAGTTGCCGGTTTGATTCTCAGTCATGGAATACAGAAAAAGTGTTTCATATAGAGACAATTTAACGATTAAAAATACTTTGATCAATTCACACATAAACTTCTTTCTGTAAATGAACTATAAAAAATTGTATTTTATATTCGTAACGTATATAAAATTATTCAGAATTTGTGCAGAAATCCTGAAAAGAAACTTGAAATTTTTAGGGACCTATAAACGGCGTTCCATTTTGCCGAAATTTGGTCCGATGTATTTACGACTGACGGACGGACGGACATCGCCAAATCGACTCAAAACGTGATTCTGAGTAAATCGGTACACTAATAGGTTGGTCTAGGTCCAATATTTTTTTGGTTTACAAACAGCAATATAAACTTATTTTACCCTGTCGAAGTAGTGGTGTATGGTGTAACTAGTATATTTTAACTTTTAAGTTAAAATTTATTTGTATACTTTGATATATTTGTTAGAATATTGTTCTACCTCAAGTCCAAATTCGAATATGATATTTTGAAACAACAAATAAAATCTAATATTACAATATCGTATTCGAATTTGGACTTGAGGTAGAACAATATTCTAACTAAATATATGAAAATCTATTTGAAAGTCCGGAATAACAATTTTTGTATTTTTAATGCAAAAATTAAAATAATTTATATGTATAGCTTATAAACTTAACTAAATTGAATTGTAACCATGGGTTAATAGGGGTTTTTATATAAACGCATATTCTGCTCGTAAACTGTGTAAACTTGGTATGTTTATGAGTTTAAATATCAAACTCCATACATGAAAAATATGTTTATGTTTATACAAGGTTTACATGGAATTTACGAGTTTATATCAAAACCCCTAATATTTAGGTTTTTGGTATTTATTTGAAAAAATAAACTATTTTTTTAAATTTTTTGTGACTTTGTGATGATTTAAAAACAAATTCGGTGACTTGTGATTTTACGTAAGTTCAGTGACTGGATCCTTCTAGGTTCTTCCAGCACCCGTACTTTTTATGACACATGGTGAATAACAAGTTACATGTTAAATGTCAATTAGTTGCAGTTAGTCCTGTGACTTGTTAACTTAGAGCGGTATAGTGATATGTCACGAAAATATTTTTTTGTACTAGTTCAGCAACAACACACATATTGACTAATATGTGACTAGTTTTTTAACAAATATTGTTCATTAGTTATGTGATATGTGCACTTAAACCAGTCACGTGATATTTTATTTCGCACTACTGTCGGTACATATCACATAATGTCTTACATGTGACTACTTCCGTATTAGATAATTTTAACTTGTTATATTGCATACTCTCTTAAACCAGTGTGATATGTTATAATCGACAAGCTTTGCGACAAGTCACAAGTAGCCCAAAAGGTGGAAATTGCCACCTCCTATGACAAGCCGATGTTAAAGTTGCCGGTTACTTTCATACAAAAAAACCGAATCGAGGACCGGTAACTCCAACAAAGTTCCAGTCACGTGACCAGCTCTGTGACTGATCCATTTCCCGTAGGGTAGTTATGAGCATACACTCACAATATTTTTTCCTTAAAATCAACCGAATATGTACATTAAAACAATTGAAAATAAGTTAAAAAAAGGACTACCCACTTTTCGTTCAAAACAATTGTATTTTGTCGTTTATTTTTAATTGTTAATTTATTAACTGGAAAAGTCGGTAAAAATAATAGATTTCTCTTTTATTTTAAAATTAATCGTATTATAACAACTGATTGTTTTTAACAGAAAATTTTGATTGAATATTTTAATTTCTACCGAAAGTCCGTATTTTGTGTATTTTGTTTATTGAATGACTGATAGAAAAAGTTAAAAAATATATTTCTTTGCAATTTAACTACTTATTCAATTGAAACAACTTTACTGATTTACTTT
The DNA here is from genome assembly GCA_949987735.1 of Leucophora obtusa. NCBI lineage: Eukaryota > Metazoa > Arthropoda > Insecta > Diptera > Anthomyiidae > Leucophora > Leucophora obtusa. The sequence goes on from OX465296.1 coordinate 52,660,933, forward strand.
TTAAACAACTGTTGAACTTTTACGGTAAAGTTATAGTGAGTGTACAAGTACCATGGTACTTGTACTTGAAATTTTTAAAGTACAAGTACCAAGTTTCAAATGTACTTTGTAATGAGTACCAATTACTAGGGAAGTACTTGATACTTAAGTACCAATACCTTAAAATGTACTAGGTACTTGCTAAGTACATTTGGTACTTGCTAAGTCCAAGGTACTTGCTAAGTACACTTGGTACTTGCTAAGTCCTATGGTACTTGTTAAGTACTTTTGGCACTTGCTAAGTTCTATGGTACTTTCTAAGTACTTGTGGTACTTACTAAGTACCTTTGGTACTTGTTAAGTACTATGGTACTTGTTAAGTACCTTTGGTACTTGTTAAGTACCTTTGGTACTTGTTAAGTACCATGGTACTTGTTAAGTACCTTTGGTACTTGCTAAGTACCAAAGGTACTTAACAAGTTCTATGGTACTTGCTAAGTACTATGATACTATATTTTGTCTGTTTATGTCTTTAAAAAAAAATACAAAAAAAATTAAAAATTTTAATAAAAGACTCAGGAAGAACCAGTTAACAAGCGTAAAAAAGATTAGTGGTATTCATGTAGCGTCGTATATTAATGTTACATAGCGTAAACCTTGTATTTATACCAGGGATGGAAAGAAAGCTCGAGCGAGCAATAAATATATACATTTTTTTAAAAAGCTCGAAAGCCAAAATTAAAACAGCTGCTCAAATGAAAAAAGCTCGCAAATAAAAAAAATAAAGAGTTTATAAAAATGAAAAAGCTCGTTTACAAAACTGAATAGAGTTTTTTAAATCGAGCAGCTCGTATAAAAAATTTCATAGAGCTTTTTCTATCGAGCAGCTCTTTAACGAATTTTAATTGAATTTTTGGAAATCGAGCCGCTAAAAAAGCTCGCTCCCATTAAAATAATTTAGTTATTATAAAAAACAAAAACGGTAACTTCCCAGCAAAATACTTCATTACCAAATAAGTGGTTATATAATAGAAATTCATAGCTCCGCACAACTTATTTTTTGGCGTCTAAACTCATTATTGTTGTTTGGCGTGGTCGTTTTTATAAGTAGTTACGCTTACCCGCTCGCTTACGAAAAAATGAGAAATAAGTAGTTATGAGATTTTGAATAATAAGTGGTTACACACATGCTTACAAAAAGTTAAATTATAAGTGGTTATCCGATTGCTTACTTGATTCTTAAAAATAAGGAGTTAGGCAAATACAGGAAATACATTCAAAAAAATTTAAGTTTTCTCTAGTGTGTAATTTTAGGACTTGTCATAAAAATTTAAACATAAAACATATTTACATATAATAAATAAAAATGTATAAAATTTAACTGTGTAAAAAGTACTTGTTTAAACTATTACGAGTAAGCATTCTTTTATATTTAGAAACAATGAATACCTACAAAAGGCCGTTATTAGGAAGACATTATTTAATATTATAAAATAATGCAAAAGGTAATGATATATCATTTTGGGTAATGCAAATAGTAATGACGTGTCATTACCAATATTTTGCTGGGTTAGTTACACTATATCCAACAGTAATATAAGCTGTATTTTGTATCATGCCTATCAACATTAAGTATTTAAAGCAAATATACGTTAAACCGATTGTAGTATAAAAATTTTTTAAACGGGTTATGCTTATAATTATTCTGTTATAATCGAACGTATGTCAGCAAAATTTTTAGGAAATAACGGGAATAAGTTACGTTAGATGTGAAAAAGTATAAACGTTGAGTTTTCAGCATTGAAAATTATCCGTGTTGAAAGTTAACGTGCATACGAAAAGTAATGTGTTAGTTTTCGTCTTAAACGCGTTTTTATGCACTTTGAGCTTTTTTATGAGTTAACGGATATAGTTAATTCGAAAACACAGCTATAGTCTCTAGATTTTGAATTTTAAAATTTGAAAAAAACATAGCTGAAATTGAAAAGTTTCAAAATTAGAAAAAATCGCCAAAACAAAATAAAAATGCAAAAATTTTAAAAAATGGCCAAAACTAAAAAAAAAAATCGTCAGAAGTGAAAAAAACTTTAAAATTAAAAAAATCAAAAGTGAAAAAATCACCAAAATAAAAAAATCTAAAAGTTTAAAAAATCGTCAAAAATTAAAAAAAATCGGCGAAATTGGAAAAAATTTATAAAAAATGGCAAAAATCGTATAAATTGGAAACAAATCTCCAAATTTAAAAAATCATGTAGATTTTATAAAAAAATTTAAAAAATCGACAAAATTTTTAACATTTTCAAAATTTCTCAACACCGTCAAAAATTAAAAAAATCGCAAATTAAAAAAAATCTTTAAAATTTAGAAAAACTGCCAAAATTTGAAAAATTGCCTAAATTGAAAAATTTTGAAAAAAATCGTCATAACTTGAAAAAATGGTCAATATTTGAAAAATTTTAAAAAAATCGTCAAAAATTAGACAAAATCGCCAAAATTGCAATATGTATGTTGTAAAAATTTTTAAAAAATTGTCAATATTTGAAAAAATTACCAAAATCGTTAAAATTTCAAAAAGTCGTTAAAAATTGGAAAAAATCGGAAAATTTTTAAAAATTACCAAAATTGAAAAATTTTGTAAAAATTTTGAAAAAATCGTCATAATTTGAAAAAATCGTAAAAATTGCCCAAATAGTCAAAATTAAAAAAAACAATCTTCAAAAATTAGACAACATCGCCAAAATTGCGAAATATCGTAAAAATTTTTAAAATTGTCAATATTTTAAAAAATTACCAAAATTTCAAAAAGTCGTCAAAAATTTGAAAAAAATTTGAAAAATTGCCAAAATTAAAAAATTTTGAAAAAATCGTCATAATTTAAAAAATCGTCAATATTTGAAAAAATTGCCCAAATAGTCAAAATTTAAAAAAATTGTCAAAAATTAGACAAAATCTCCAAAATTGTAAAATATCGTAAAATTTTTGAAAAAATCGTCTTGAAAAAATAGTCAATATGTGAAAAATTACCAAAATCGTCAAAATTTGGAAAATTGGAAAAAATCGGGAAATTTGAAAAATTGAAACAAATTAAAAATTTTTAAAAAATTATCAAAATGTTGAGTTTCAAAAAGTTGTCAAAAATTGGAAAAAATTGCCAAAATTTAAAAAATATAAAAATTTGTGAAAATCGACAAAAATTAGAAAAAATCGCCAAAATTGAAAAAATTGTCCAGGTATTAAAAAATTAAATTTCCAAAATTTATTTTTCCTTGTTCCAAAACCGTTGTCCGTTTTCATTTAACTCATTTGGTTTTAAAGATACTAGCGATATTACAAATAAAAGCCCTTTTTTCTCTACGAGGCTTAGTTTTTGAGAAAAACGCGATTTTAAAATCTAGCAATGCAAGTCAAAATTTAGTTTCGGTATCGGTGTATTGGTAGTGGGTTTTGACCTTTGGTGCAGTCATTTTTCCTCTAGCTCTTCTAGTTTGGGAGATATGGATGATTAAAATTTTATGAAAGCGATTTTCGCACTAACCGTTGTCCGTTTTCATTTAACTCAATCAGTTTTCGAGATATGGGCGATATACCAAATAAAAGCCCTTTTCTCTCTACGAGGCTTAGTTTTTGAGAAAAACGCGATCTTAAAATCTAGCAATGCAAGTCAAAATTTAGTTTCGGTATCGGGGTATTGGGGGTGGGTTTTGACCTCTGGTGCAAACATTTCTCCCCTAGCCCTCAATTTTGGAAGGAAGCCATAATGAATCATCTGTGAAAAAATAAAGGCGAAAATCGCTTAAATAAAACTTAAGTCGTCCATATCTCGAAAACTAGAAGGGCTAGGGGAGAAATGTTTGCACCAGAGGTCAAAACCCACCCCCAATACCGCGATACCGAAACTAAATTTTGACTTGATTTTAAAATCGCGTTTTTCTCAAAAACTAAGCCTCGTAGAGAGAAAAGGGATTTTATATGGTATATCGCCCATATCTCGAAAACTGAATGAGTTAAATGAAAACGGACAATGGTTTTGGAACGGGGAAGCCATAGTGAGTCGCCTATGGAAAAACCAGTGTGAAAATCGCTTAAATAAAATTTTAATCATCCATATCTCCCAAACTAAAAGAGCTTGAGGAAAAATATTTGCACCAAATGTCAAAACCCACCACCAATACATCGATACCGAAACTGAATTTTGACTTTCATAGCTAGATTTTAAGATCGCGTTTTTCTCGAAAACTAAGCCTCGTAGAGAGAAATGGGATATTATTTGGTGGATCGCCCATATCTCGAAAACTGAAAGAGTTAAATGAAAACGGACAACGGTTTTGGAAGAGGTAAGTCATAGTGAGTCTGTGGAAAAATAAGTGCGAAAATCGCTTAAAGAAAATTTTAATCGTCCATATCTCCCAAAGTAGAAGAGCTATAGGAAAAATATTTGCACCAAACGTCAAAACCCACTACCAGTACCCCGATACCGAAACTAAATTTTGACGTGCATTGCTAGATTTTAAAATCGCGTTTTTCTCGAAAACTAAGCCTCGTAGAGAGAAAAGGGCTTTTATTTGGTATATCGCCCATATCTCGAAAACTGAATGAGTTAAATGAAAACGGACAACGGTTTTGGAACAAGGAGGTCATTGTGAGTCACCTGTAGAAAAATTAGTGCGAAAATCGCTTTAATAAAATTTTAATCGTCCATATCTCCCAAACTAGAATAGCTAGAGGAAAAATGACTGCACCAAAGGTCAAAACCCACTACCAAAGCCCCGATACCGAAACTAAATTTTGAGTTGCATTGCTAGATTTTAAAATCGCGTTTTTCTCGAAAGCTAAGCCTCGTAGAGAGAAAAGGGCTTTTATTTGTAATATCGCTAGTATCTTTAAACTAAATGAGTTAAATGAAAACGGACAACGGTTTTCGAGCAAGGAAAAATTTTTGGCGATTTTTTCTAATTTTTGTCGATTTTCACAAATTTTTACGAGTTTTTAAATTTGGCAATTTTTCCGATTATGTCCAATTTTTGAAATTTTGACGATTTTGGTAATTTTTTCAAATACATATTGACCATTTTTTCAAGGCGATTTTTTCAAAATTTTTACGATATTTTGCAATTTTGGCGAATTTTTCTAATTTTTTTTAAATTCTGACTATTTGGGCAATTTTTTCAAATATTGCCGATTCCTTTAAGTTATGACGATTTTTTTAAAACTTTCATAAAATTATTCAATTTTGGCAATTTTTCAAATTTTTGACGACTTTTTGAAATTTTGACGATTTTGGTAATTTTTTCAAATATTGACAATTTTCAAGTCGATTTTTTCAAAATTTTTACGATATTTTGCAATTTTGGCGATTTGTCTAATTTTGGCGATTTTGTCTAATTTTTTTTAATCTTGACCATTTGGCAATTTTTTCAAATATTGACGATTTCATCAAGTTAGGACGATTTTTTCAAAATTTTTAAAAATTTTTTCAATTTTGTAAATTTTTCAAATTTTGGCGATTTTTCCTAATTTTGAACGATTTTGTTTAATATGGCGATTTTTTTTATAATTTTGACGTTGTTGATAAATTTTGAAGATTTTTTAAAACTTTGTCGATTTTTTAAATTTTTTTTATAAAATCTGCATGCTTTTTTAAATTTGGCGATTTGTTTTCCAAGTTTTGCGTTTTTATTTAAATTTTTGCCATTTTTTTAACTTTTTCCAATTTTGGCAATTTTTTTTTAATTTTTGACGATTTTCTATATTTTAGAATTTTTTTATTTTGGTGTTTTTTTCACTTTTGACAATTTTTTTTTCCTAATTTTGACGATTTTTTTAAAATTTTAAATTTTTTTTTTTTTGTGATTTTTTCTGATATTTGAAACTTTTTTTCAATTTCAGCGATTTTTTACATCCATGTAATACCGTTAACGTGCCTATTCCTACGAGAGGTCTGCGACTCTTAGTTGTGACTGTATTCCCCATGTATTTGTTATTGCAAAGTCACAATATAATATATTTATTAAAATTTTCGCTTGAAAACTTCAAAAAAATTAAGAATTGGTATCGACACAATCATAAAATTGACAAATAAAATCTCAATTTTTTTAATTTTATTGTTGCTTTGTATGAAAAGTTGTTACTCTCAGTCTTAAAAATAGTCCTATGACGGCCACAACGAGTCAAAAGTAGGAATAGGCACCTAAAATGCACAAATATATACATAATTATTGTGAAACTTGACGAGTGCAGTAGTATTGAAAACTACTATATATATTATGTCCTATGGTTCCATTAGGAACAAAAGGCCACAAAAAACTACTATAGTACTTAGTAAGTACCATAGTACTTAGTAAGTACCAAAGGTACTTAACAAGTACCATATACTTAGCAAGTACCAAAGGTACTTAACAAGTACTTAACAAGTAAGGTACTTAACAAGTACCAAAGGTACTTAACAAGTACCATGGTACTTAGCAAGTACCAAAGGTACTTAACAAGTACCAAAGGTACTTAACAAGTACCATAGTACTTAACAAGTACCAAAGGTACTTAGCAAGTACCATAGTACTTAACAAGTACCATAGTACTTAACAAGTACCATAGAACTTAGCAAGTACCAAAAGTACTTAGCAAGTACCATAGAACTTAACAAGTACCCGTAGTACTTAGCAAGTTCCACAGTACTTGTTAAGTACCTTGGTACTTAGAAAGTACCAAGTAATCAACCAAGTAATTGTACTTAAGTACGAGTACATTCAAAGTACTTGTACTTATTTTTTTTAAGTACAAGTACCAAATACTTGTACTTTACTAGTACTTAAGTACTGAGGTACTGAATACTTCCCGACTATGGTTATGAGATTTTGAATAATAAGTGGTTACACACATGCTTACAAAAAGTTGAATTATAAGTGGTTATCCGATTGCTTACTTGATTCTTAAAAATAAGGAGTTAAGCAAATACTATTAGTTTAAGGAAATACATTCAGAAAAATTAAGTTTTCTCTAGTGTGTAATTTTAGAACTCGTCATAAAAATTCAAACATAAAACATATTTGCATATATAAATAAAAATGTATAAAATTCAACTGTGTAAAAAGTACTTATTTAAACTATTACGAGTAAGTCATTATTTTATATTTAGAAACAATGAATACAATAGGCCGTTATTAGGAAGTCATTATTTTATATTATAAAATAATGCAAAATGTAATGATATATCATTTTTGGTAATGCAGATAGTAATGAGGTGTCATTCCAATATTTTGCTGGGAGACTAAAAAGTCACAAAAAAAATTAAATTTTTAAAAATTTTTGTCTACTCTTTTCTTTTCGATAATGCAAATAAAACTCGAGCCGTATTTTTAGCAGGATAGACAGCTAATTACATTTTACTAAACTTATCTTAACAATAATAAAAATTTTTTAGATATAACATTTTCTTTTTGTTATTTTTGGTCTACTAATATTTTGCAAAATTTTCTGCAGATTTTACAGTATAATTTACCATTTTCAATTATCTAACAGATAACTCGAATATAACTAAAATTCGGTAAATTTAACATTTTTATCAAAAAAGTGTTGTTTTTTCAAACACGTCATATAGACCAACTTCAATTAATATGTATTTTTATTAATTTTAATTTAGTAGGTTTGACATTAAGAAAAAGAATAAAATTTTTTTCAAAAGTTATAAACACATTATTAATTTGCAAATCAGACTTCAGGACAGGCTTCATTAGTGATTTTGCATTAAATTGTGTTTTTGTTTATATTTTATTGTCAGATTGTCTCTATATGATAATTTTTCCAACAATCTGTCGGCATTAGGAATCGAACCCACGCACTCAGTGCTGCCAACCCATTTTGGTAAAAAATCGTCATATTTAATTAAAGAAATCGTCAGAATCGTCGTTTTCTAAATGAAAAATCGTCAAAAAATGATCAGTCAAAAAACTTGTTGTATTTGAAGGACATAAGGAAAAGGTTTACTCAAAAATATTGATATAATATTACATTAATATTACTTTAGTTGGAACAATTTCACATTTTTATGTAAAACTCTGTCTTAATAATTATTTCTTTTTTACTGGCTATTTCAGTAGGGAATTTGAAGTAAAGTGGAAAACTGATCTTCCTTCAAAATATACCAATAATATTCGTTTAGTTTATTTTGAGGGTCTAGTCACTCTGTGGTAACAGAATAACTTCTCACATTACACCATACTCTCTTACTAATGAACCATAATGGAAAAAAATCAGTTTCGCCTACCCAAAAATTATAACATTTATAAAATTAATTCCATGACGAAATGTTTCAAATTTATGTTTCGTTCGGTCTTTCAAGAAAAACATGGATTTAGTAGAATTCAAAACTATCAATGAGTTTCATAATGAAACTCTGGGATTCTGTTCAAAAAATTAACTTTCTATTTTTTAATAAAATTGTATTTTTAGCAATAAACTATAAAAACTATTTAATTTTTAAAAAATCGTCATTTTTCATACATAAAATTTTGCAAAATCGTCAATCGTCATTTCATCAGATCGTCAAAGTTGGCAGCACTGCACGCACTCCTACATTACAAACGAAAATATACTAGAGTTCGACAGCTTAGCCATCTCACCCACGTAAGGCGTTGCTTTTAGTGTGGCTAATTCAAAGTTTTCTTTCCTATTCAGCTTTCTGTTATTATTTTTACTCTCAGAAGTGATCAAACAGACGTACAAACATTCTACTTTAGATTTTTTGTTTATTTTCTTATCTCCTCCTTGTCACCTTTTTCGCAAATGTTGCCACACTGACGTATGGTTTTTCATTCAAGTGTATTTTTATTTTTCTTCTTCTGATTTTACTTGTATTTAGCTAAAAAATCTGCTAATTTCGGCAGTTTTTTCTGCAAAGTAATTTTTAACTAATTTTAGAAGGTTTTTTGCTATTTTTACAGATTTATTTCTATGAGTGTAGTAACCTTTTCTGCTAATTTTACAAATTTGGTTTTAAAAAATTTGTAAAATTTTTTATAAAATCATCAGCGAAAAAATACATTGCAAAAAGTTTCAATAAAGTACAATTTTTAACTCAAAATTAGTACAAAACAAGAATGCATGGACAGTAGAGAGTCCCTTAAAAATAGATTTGTCATTACACCCCCAGTTTTATTGGAAATGGTCCCAAATGGAAGAAGTTGATTTTTTTTTTGGAAAACGTTAACCCATGCCGAAAGTTGGACGAAAATGGTCCATTTTGGAAAAAAGTGTAATACTATTAAAAATTCCCAAAATTCGAAAAAAAATTATTTTTTATTCCATTTATTCATTTAATACAGTCAAAATGATCCAGACATGGAATTTTAACTTCATCGGATATCATTAACCCACTTTAGCCTGAAATCCAAAATGGCCCACGAATTTGATAAAAATTCAAAAACGTGTTAATTTTAAAGATTTTTTAAAGTGCCTAATTTGGAGTTGTCGATTGATATTTGTACCACATAATAGCTGATATTAAAGAAAAAAAATAAATTGGAAAAATGATAATTCGAGTTTGTGTGCGACTGCTTTCCACGACATTTTACAAAAATTGCTCATTTTGTCAAAAATTAAAAAAAAAATTTGAAAGTTTTCATCAAATTTGACACAGTTTTCGGAAAAACATCACTTAATTTTGGTTAACTATAATTATCTTTATATTTGTTTAAAAAATATTTAACCCTTATTGGCCTGGGGTCAGAAAAGACCGATGAAACTTAATATTAATTATGACTACGAGATTGTAAAGCCATTAAATTGATAAAAAAAAATCTCAACTGGATAAAGATAATTATTTTATGTAACGTGATCCATATGGGGTTAATTTTAATACTTTTGGCCAAAAACGCCCCACTACGAAATTTACAAAATAACACATTTCATAATTTTCGGAAAAATATCACTTTGAATGAATAAAAAAATTTTTTTTCCACTTGATAAAAATTATTATTTTGAGTAACTTGATCCATATAGGGTTAATGTTCTCACTTTTCGGCAAAAAGAAGCCCAATTGGTTGTTGTCTGAATCATTTTGACCATATTAAATGAATAAATGGAATAAAAAATATTTTTTTTAGAAATTTCGAATTTTGGGAATTTTTAATAGTAATACACTTTTTTCCAAAATGGGCCATTTTCGTCCAACTTTCGGCACGGGTTAACGTTTTCCAAAAAAAAAAAAAATCGATTTCTTCCATTTGGGACCATTTCCAATAAAACTGGGGATGTAATGAACGAAAATCGACAAATCGCTATTTTAAGGGACAGTCTAATGGACAGATAGATATACGGACGGACAGACGGACATCGTTAAATCGAAATATAAAGTGATTCGGAATGGATCGGTATACTATAAGGTGGGTCTAGGTCCAATATTTTTTGGTGTTATAAACATCAGCACAAACTTATTGTACCCTCTCCACGTAGAGTATAAATATTAAAGTGAGATTGAAAATCTTAATCATTACCAGGTATGTGGTTATGTAACTACATACCTTGTAATGGTAACTAGTTACTTGTATTTTTACCTTTATATGGCGATGTCGCGAAAAATAATGAGTTACACACCAGCATACGAAAACATACGAAAAATCAAAAAAAAACATTTTTTTATAGTAAAAAATTTTTTTAATAAAATTTTCTCGTGCGGTACTCGAACCTGGGACTCCAGTTTGCCAGTCTACATCTCTACCATCTGAGCTATCTCGACAAGTTATATTTGATAAATAAAAACATAATTGACCTGCCGCGCACAAGCCAGCTTACTCGCCAACATACAAAAAATCAAAAAATATGTGGTTACATATATCCTTACCACTGTTGAAAAAATATTAAGTTTAAAAATAGAAAAAAAGAGAAAATTTACAAAAAATTCTAGAACATTACTTTATGTTTAAAATAATGATAAAAATAAGTCATTATTGGTAATACATTATTTTTTATTTTGAACTTGTGGAAAAAGTAACTAGTTATTAGTAGCTCATTATTATATCTTTTAAAATAATCCAGAAAGTAAGTCGGTGTCATTACTGGTAGTCCAGAAAATATTGATATGTCATTACTATTTCTGCACTGGGTACTTACTTTGGTAGTATAACACATTATTTTAACATGGGGGTGTCATTGGAAGTAAATGGTTGCCTAAGTCGTACTGGTATAAGCTAAAATAAGTGATTACGAAGGAAGTACTTAAATAAGTTTTTACTTGTAATATTAAATTAACTAGTTAGCTAAAATAAGTACATACTTGCATGGAGTGAAATAAGTCGTTACAAATTAGTACATATTTCATTTTTACATATAGGGATGAAAAAAGATGTTACCAGTATTGACTTTGTGTAAAAGTACACCGATCCGAGCAATGTAATTAGATTATAAATTTTTATTAAATCGTACTTTCGCATAGTAAGTTATTATATAACACAATATCAGTAGTAAATTACTTTAAAGCCTCCAAATAAGCAGTTATATATCTCTATATCGGTAACTCATTATTTCATACCTCCCACATAAGTATTGATGTATCACAATATTAGTAACGTATTACTTTAGGTTTCTAAATAAAACCAAGGGTAAAGGGATACCCATTGTCAGGCAATGCTTGAAAAAGGTCAAACCCATTACCAAGGTTTTGTTGAGATGCATATTTAATAAGCAAAGACTTTTTCCACCTATAAATATTTCAAACACGTTCCACCCCTACCCAGTCAGAAAAATACAAACGGGAAAGCGGTGGCAAAGCACTTTAACAGGTAGTACAAGTACTGGCAAAAAGTGCTTTTCCATTCCCAAAATGATAACATCATTAGACAAAAGGACCGGCTGTTCAAAAAGCGCCGGAAAAGCACTGGAGGAACAAAATTTTTAAACGTTGGCAAAACGCTGGCAAAACCAATAAATAGGTGGTCTGGAAATATATTTTCCAAAATAAAATTTAAAAAAAGTTCATATGTATTTTTTTTGGTCCTGCCGTGATTTGAACCCAGGCCGTCAGATTGGCAGACGTTTGCTCTACCCACTGAGCTAACGAGACATATAATATTTGATGGCTAAACACATAAATGAATGATAATAGCTGGACAACTACTGGCTGTGCCAAAATGCTAGAACTGGCAAACAATTTTTTGTAACTAGTATGCCAGTGTTGGGAGGGCAAAAAAAAAGTTGGTCTTGAAGGAGCTTTCCCACAAACAAAAAAAAATTGATTTTATAAAACAAAAAAAATTTTAAATTAAAAAAAATCCAAAAAAAATTTTTTGCTTGCAACCGGATTTGAACTCGGAACCTTCCGACTACAAACATTTTTTAACGAAGCGTCAACATTTTTATAAAATCATTGGTTTTCCAGTGAATTGATTTTTGTACGCCTGGTAGCATTGGCTAGGTAGCACTGGATAACCACTGGTTGCAAACCTTGGCATATCACTCTAAGCCAATTCTTTGTCAGTGGTTTTTTTTATAAACCACCGAAATTTTTGTAAAAAAAATACTGGTAAAACGCTTTTCGTAAACGCTGGCAAAGCGTCCCAAATGAGTGTTCTGCCAGTCATTTATTTTTAATACCGTGGTTACCCAGTGGTATGCCAGTGCTTGATTTTTTGTACCACTGGCGATTTCTGACTGGGTAGGTACACAACATTAGTGGTGGACTTGCTCTTATTTGAAAAGTTGTACCGAATCTCGCTCCCCGGTGCTTATTTTGTAAGGTTACTGGAAAAACTAATCCAGGGAAAATTTCTGCTCAATCGAAAAATTTTCTATTACGATTTATAGGGGGAAAAGTTCCTTTTTTGGAATTTTTTGAAAGTACTGGCTCTTAAATAACTGTATTTTAATGTATGCTTATAAATTACCTTTCCAACGAGGCATAAAAATCTAAATTTCTTTATTTATTTACCCTGACAGCGGAATTTTTAAAATTTTCTGGGTTCTCGGGAATTCCCGCTCGTTAGAAATTAAATAAATACGACATATACTTGAAAAACTCGATTTCTATTACAAAAACCTATTACAAAGTTCGTCTTTTGGTTGTACCCACGAGAAAACATACTTAATATATTCTGAAAAAAGGGCTAAATATAAAATATCCATGCCTTCCACTTTTTCTAGATCAATTCATTTAACAGTTTAAATCGGGAATTAATATTTAGGTACCCAGCTAAAAATCGACATATAGGTATGGATCCATACAGGTTAAATGTATGTGCGTGCATGCTCATAAACGTGCATTCATGACCATACATGGATACATAAATCTCCATACATGAATCATATATGACCAAACGTGTGCATTAACGAAATTTGAGGTAATATCTTCATGTATGATCATGCATGCTCATGCGTGTTCATGCGTGTTCATATATGTTCATGCATTTACACACATGTAGATATTACCTCAAATTTCGTTAATGCACACGTTTGGTCATATATGATTCATGTATGGAGATTTATGTATCCATGTATGGTCATGAATGCACGTTTATGAGCATGCACGCACATACATTTATCCTGTATGGATCCATATATGTCGATTTTTAGCTGGGTAGATAATATATTTGTATGGAAGGACGTCTCAATTTCAAAAGAACTGTTCGAAAAATACTTACTAAATATTAATTCGCAGTTTAAACACACAAAAAAATATTGTTCAACTTTTTTCTATTAAAACAATTTGTTAAATTATTTCAAAAGGTGTCAATCAAAAATTAATCCAATTGATTAAATAATTGCTCAAAACTGCAATTTGCTTGACATTTCTTTTTATTCTATCGCTCAAAAGCATTTCATAAAACAAGCATATTGTTGTTGTTTTTCGTTTGTTTTATTTATGCAGTGGTTTTTATAAATGTTTGTGTATTAGTAACTGAATTTTAAATTATATTTTATAAAATTTCATAAATTCTCGTTGAGTTTATTATTTTATTTAGTTACATATTTTAATTTTGCCATATTAAATATGAATATTTACCCGAGTAAAAAAAATTGATCTCGCGCAATATCTAATCATATCGAATTTGATATTGTTTAAGATCTGCTGTAATATCTAGCTGATCCAATTAGATCTCAAAATTGGGTGTATCCAATCATATCGTATTAGATCCCATTGTATATATGGGGATAAACTAAGATCAAGTTATATCTCAAAATTGGGAGGTCCAATGATATCTTTGGAGATAAACCTAGATCTATTTTGATCCGAAAATTGGCGGATCCAGCTATATATTTGGGGATATTTTTAGATCTAATTTGATCCGAAAAATGGCGGATCCAGTTAGATCCAGCTATATATTTGTGGATAAACTTCTATCTAATTTGATCTCAATTTTGGCAGATCGAATTAGATCCAGCAATATATTTGTGGATAAACTTAGATCTAATTTGATCCGAAAAAGTGGCAGATCGAATTAGATCTAGCAATATATTTGGGGATAAACTTAGATCTAATTTGATCCGAAAAATGGCACATCGAATTAGATCCAGCAATATATTTGTGGATAAACTTAGATATAAATTGATCTGAAAAATGGCAGATCAAATTAGATCCAGCAATATATTTGTGGATTAACTTAGATCTAAATTTATCCGAAAAATGGCAGATCCAATTAGATCCAGCAATATATTTGTGGATAAACCTGGATATAAATTGAATAGAAAATTGGCAGATCAAATTAGATCCAGCAATATATTTTGGGATTTAGTAAGACCTAATTTTATCCGAAAAATGGCAGATCGAATTAGATCCAGCTATATATTTGTGGATGAACTTAGATCTAATTTGTTACGAAAAATGACAGATCGAATTAGATCCAGTAATATATTTAGGGATAAACTTGGATCTAACTTTATCAGAAAAATGCCTGATCGAATTAGATCCAGCAATATATTTGGGGATAAACTTGGATATAAATTGATCCGAACATTGGCAGATCAAATTAGATCCAGCAATATATTTGGGGATAAACTTGGATCTAAATTTATCAGAAAAATGGCAGATCGAATTAGATCCAGCAATATATATGGGGATAAACCTGGATCTAAATTTATACGAAAAAGTAGATCTAGGTATATGTGACCTTCTCCGAGAAAAGGGACCTAGTGTGTCAAAAAACGGGTTTGGACTTAAGAGTGGATTCTGGTACCTAAAAGGGTGTAGAATAAGATGAAATGAGTTGAGGCACCTAACCATACGAAATCGCATTTCCCAACTGAAGGTGTGTTTAAAGTGATAATGCGTTATGAAACTTTAAATGCGTTCTTCTCAAAACTTAATTTTCACACACTAGGTCCCTTTTCTCGGAGAAGGTCACATATATATTTTAGGATTAAGTTGTATCTAACTTTATCTGGAAAACGGCAGATCGAATAAGATCGAGGATTATATTTGGGGATTACGTAAGATCTAAATTTATGAAAAAAATAACAGATGAAATTAGATCCAGTAATATATTTGGGGATTGCGTAAGATCTTAACTTTTTCAATAAGTTGCAGATCGAATTGAATCCAGTGATATATTTAGTGATTTGGTAAAATCTTAATTTTTCCTATAAATTGCAGATCGAATTAGATCCAGCAATTTATTTAGGTATTAAAATGGCAGATAGAATTAGAAACAGCAATATATTTGGGGATTGACATCTAAAACTATCCATAAAAATGACAGATAAAATTAGATGCCGCATTATATTTGGTACTACGTAAGATCTCCATTTATTTGGGATTAAATAAGATCCCAGACATATATTGCCAACTGTTCAAAAAATAATACACCGGCAAAGCACTGATTTTATAAAAATTACAATATTTTGTTAAAATAAGGTTTAAACTCAGAAGGTCTCGAGTTCAATATGCATTTTTTTACAAAATGAATATCTTTTTATAAAATTAAAATTTTGTTTTTTATAAATTTTTTTTATAAAATTATATATTTATTTTTTTATTAAATTGAAATCTTTGAATAAAATAATTTTATTTACATCTTTTTAACGCTCTACACCATGTCAATTGTATTAATTGTTTTTAAGATTTATTAATTGTATTTCAGAAATAATCAATTGAATTTCAGTTTTATCAATTGTATTTCAGAACTTATCAATTATTTTTCAGATTTATGAATTGTATTTCAGAACTAGTCAATTGAAGTTCAGTTTTATCAATTCTGTTTCAGAAATTATTAATTGTATTTCCGAAATTATCAAACTGTATTTCAGAAATTATCAATTGTATTTCAGAAATTATGAAATGTAATTCAGAAATTTTTCTCTATTAACTATGGGTGCGTTCGGCAGATACAACATAATAGACAACAGTTCTACAACAGTTGTACAACTATCTGCTGAACGGCCTGATCACTATTCGCTCAGTCTGAGCGCTCAGGTAGCGCTGTCACATTTTGGTAGCGTAAAAATGTTTGCTACTTTTGATCAAACAGTGATACATTTGTTGTTGTTCATTTACAATAAAAATTGTTTTGTAAGAATGACAAATAAAAACATACAAATAAAATTCGAAAACAAAAATTTTAAAAAATAAAAGGAAACTATAGAAAAAGTTTTTTTAAAAACAAAACAAAGAAAACATCGTTCGGCAGAGTAAGTAATCACAAAGCGTTACAAGTCACCGGTATCAGTTTAAGGTTTCTCTGCCGAATGCTACCTATGATAAACAATCAACAAGTTTTGAAATAGATTTGATTATTTCTGAAATACAATTAATAATTTCTGAAATACGTTCCATAATTTCTGAAATACATTTAAAATTTGTGAAATGCAATTAATAGCTTCTGAAATACAGTTAATATTGTAGTTGAGTTACCATTTATGACCATATATTGTTTAAATGGCACCATATATGACAATATACTGTTTAAATGGCACCATATATGGCATGTTCCCTATTAAAAAAAATAACATGGAGCTTTATATGGTAATATATAACTTAGCCATCCATGTACCATTTGATCCGAAAAATGGCCCGATAAAATTGTATCAGTTGTTTATCAGTTTTTAACTTATTGTATCAGTTTAGATCTGACCTGATTAAATTATGTGTTAATCACATGAAATTGTATCTGATTTTTGACCTGATACAATTTTATTGGTTTATATCACATGGTATCAGTTTAGGTCCAAATAGATATATTTGTATACAAAATTATATAGTTATATCCCAATTTTGACCTGATATCAGTTTAAAACTTTGATACAATTGTATAAGGTAAATGTCGGATACAATTATATTTTATTTATATATAAAATTGAACCAATTACGATCAAACCGATAAAATTGTATCAGGTCAAAAATCTGATACAATTTCATCTGATTAACACATAATTTAATCAGGTCCGATCTAAACTGATACATTAAGATAAAAATTGACAAACAATTGATAAAAATATATCGGGCCATTCTTCGGATGAAACTATATTTATACAGATATAACTTAGTCACATACATGACTATATGTAACTATTTTTATTCGGGTTGTTTAAATGATACGATATATCAAAGTATATGGCATATATTATCATATCTGGAACTGTATTAAAATTGTTGTTGAAATGGCACCATATATTATAATGTATGGTTTAAATGTCACCACATATGGTAATATATTGTTTAAATGATACCATATATCAATATATATTGCACCATATATAGTAGCATATATTATTATATCTGAAACTGTATTAAAAATGTTGTTCATGAGGTCCCATATATGAGCATATATTGTTGAAATGGCACCATTTATGATAATATATGGTTTAAATGGCACCATATATAGTAATATATTACTTAAATAACACCATGTATAAATATATATGGCACTATATATAGTATCATATATTATCATATCTGGAACTGTATTAAAATTTTCATCATGAGGTACCATATATGGCCATATATTGTTTAAATGGCACCATATATAATAATATATGGTTTAGATGGTACCATATATGATAATAGAGCAATTCCATATGAAAGCGATCACCTTTTGGACGACCCCTCTCCGATTCTAAAATAAATAGTCTTAATCGATTGCCCAGCAAAAAATAATGTACCTACATATTTTTTTTTTTTTTATAGTGACTGGTTTAGTATTGGTGTACACCACTGTCATGTGACAAAATTGAAGAATTCTTCATAAGGGACCTCATTGAAAGTTGTTTAAAAAAAAACTACTAAAGCGATCGCAACGAGTGATAGCTCGTTGGAAAGGTATTGGCTTTAATTGAAAAATAAAATTTTCCTAATTTTTCTCAGAAATTTACCTTTTTTCCCATGAAAATTAAATTTTCCAATGAAAATTAAATTTTCCGATTTTCCACAGAAGCTCCTAAATTTTCCGGCTAATTTTTTTTTTTTTGGATTCCTCATAATTTTTGCTTTAAGAATCAGCAATAAAAAAATGGGCCCCGACTCCTTGTTTGGACAGGAGAGGAGCATTTAAGAGACCACCTTGTTCTCATTGTTTTTATATTTTTTATAATTGAATTATTTGTAATTATTTAACATTATTTTATTTTATTATTAAAAATACATTTTAAAAATTATTTTACAGTTAAAAATACATTTATGAAGAAAAAATCAATTTTTTTTAAGAGCCCCAAGTTGAGTGTGTAGTGAATATGGTCTGCCTGCCTTCACAAGATCGGCCATAAATCCATGGATAATAGCAGCAGTGGCATGTAATGGCACACCAAACCCGACTGAGGCTACAGGTCATAAAATGTTTTGTAAATTTTTTAAATTACCAGGTAATAAATATTTCACCTAAAATGACACGTGCAGAAACAAGTCATAAAACACGGATTTTCCATAAATATGGCGAAATATTTATTACCTGGTAATTTAAAAAATTTACAAAACATTTTATGACCTGTGGTCGGCTTATTGGCAGTAACCAATTAAGTCCCTCTTTAAAAAACATTTTATGACCAGTAGTTCACGCAAATTTTCCTATTAAAGAAAAGCAAATATCGCTTAATTTTTTTTACCTATTTTTTACCAAAAAATAAATATAAATACTTCACACACTCTGAGTCAAATTTTAGTTGAATACTAAACGTGAAAGTGTTAAAGTGTTTTTTTTTGTAAAGTAAAGAGTGAAGCTGTAAAGACAATTTAAAGTAAAATGAATAAATTTTGCTGCAATCCGTTTAACAAGAGTGGACATCGTTCGAAAAAGATAAAAGTATTAAAATTAACTGGTGTTTCGAAGCGATACATGAATGAATTAAATGTACAATACGGTGAAGAAGCAGAATTTATTTGCCCCAAGTGTAAAATCGATTTGTCTCAACAAGCAAATGCATTGAAACAAATGCAACCACAATCCGAGAGTGAAATGACAATTGAACAAAATGTTTCATCTGATAGTGAGGCAGACATTCCGATGGTCAATATGTCTTTGAGTCCTTTGAATGAGGCTATTACCACTTTAGGTGAATCGCCTATTACAAAAAGAAAGTTGCGAAGTGAAAAATACAGGAAAGAAAAAAAGGCAAGGTTATGAGTGCAATCGCGACAATATTTGATGAAGGCTCTGATAACGAATGCAGTCAAGCAGATGACGGCAAACAAATGATTGAGCAGTTGAAAAGAAAATTCAATTTAGCGACCACTTTTCCGGAGAAATATCTCATTTTATCTGTGCTGCCTTAATCATGGTCTATACGCAAGATTTCTGAACAGTTTCAAACATCTTTTTACATCGCGAGAAGAAGCAAAGAATTAGTTCGACAGAAGGGCATATTGGCGACTCCCACCAAGAAATTTGGCTCAAGGACCCTCAGCGAAGCAACGGTGAAATTGATTCCAGATTTTTACTGCAATGATGACAACAGCCGCGCCTGCCCAGGTACACGTGACTATGTTATCACACGTGAAGATGGAGATAAAGTACACAAGCAGCGCAGATTATTATTATGTAATCTATCCGAAGCATACCATCAGTTCAAAGAGAAATACCCAGCAGAAAAAGTGGGATTTTCTAAGTTTGCCATCCTACGACCAAAAGAATGCGTGCTGGCATTAGACAGGCACGGAACGCATTCAGTTTCTTCATAAATGTATTTTTAACTGTAAAATAATTTTTAAAATGTATTTTTAATAATAAAATAAAACAATGTTAAATAATTACAAATAATTCAATTATAAAAAATATAAAAACAATGAGAACAAGGTGGTCTCTTAAATGCTCCTCTCCTGTCCAAACAAGGAGTCGGGGCCCATTTTTTTATTGCTGATTCTTAAAGCAAAAATTATGAGGAATCCAAAAAAAAAAAATTAGCCGGAAAATTTAGGAGCTTCTGTTGAAAATCGGAAAATTTAATTTTCATGGGAAAATTTAATTTTCATGGGAAAAAAGGTAAATTTCTGAGAAAAATTAGGAAAATTTTATTTTTCAATTAAAGCCTGATTCAATACCTTTCCAACGAGCTATCACTCGTTGCGATCGCTTTAGTAGTTTTTTTTAAAACAACTTTCAATGAGGTCCCTTATGAAGAATTCTTCAATTTTGTCACATGACAGTGGTGTACACCACCACTAAACCAGTCACTATAAAAAAAAAAAAATATGTAGGTACATTATTTTTTTCTGGGCAATCGATTGAGACTATTTATTTTAAAATCGGAGAGGGGTCGTCCAAAAATTTGCCAATTTTGATCGTTTTCATATGGAATTGCTCAATATATGGTTTGAATGGCACCATTTATGATAATATATGGTTTGAATGTCACCGTATATGATACTATATTGCTTAAATAGCACCATATATAAATATATATCGCACTATATATAGTACCATATATTATCATATCTGGAACTGAATTAAAGATTTTGTTAATGAGGTACCATATATGACCATATATTGTTTAAATGGCACCATATATGATAATATCTAGTTTAACTGTCACCATATATAATTATATATTTTTTAAATGATACCATGTATAATTATATATTGCTAAAATGCCACCATATATATTAAGATATAGTTCTATATATAACTATATATGCAATAAGATCAACCATGTCATGTAATATATAATTATATATGCCATATCTAATATTATGAAGGCCGATATCTAATTAGATGAAATTATATATGGCATAATATAAGGAAAAATTTTGTGGAAAAACGTCATATATATGGATATACATAACGACATGTATAATTATATATTGTAATATATGCCATTTATGATTATATATAATTTTTTTTACTCGGGTATTTATTCTAGAACATTACTGTAAAATAGTAAAGTAAGTTTTGAAATTTTGTTAGAAAATTAAAATTTTTTAACCAAAAAATCGCAAAAAATAAATTAAAAAATTATTTCAAATAAAATATATTTTCTTTAGTTTTCAATATAAACAAACTATTTTTTTAATTTTCAAAAAAATTTTGACAGAGTCCTTATGCCTCAGAAAAAAGAAGAAAACTAATTTCTGTGAGAGAATATTTCATATAAGTATAAATAAATCTATCAAATGAATGAAAATTGCATGCAGATTTTATTTTAATAAAATTCAATGTTATGAAATTCAAGCTAAAAATAAAGAAATATATTTTTTTTATAGTTGGCATGACAACTACCACTTTATCCAGCTGATTAGAGTCTTATTAAGAATTTATACAATATTGATCAATTTTTAATTCAATGTATTAATTTTTAATCAAATACATATAAAAAAAACCAACAAAAATTCTAATCAAATGTATCACTATTTTATTGAAAATTTATTCAATTAAAGAGCTACAAATTTCTAATTGAATACCCGGTGAAAAATGCTCATATACGCTCAAACATGTTCATATATGGTTTATGTATGGACACATATGAACAAATATGGATTTTTTATGAACATATATGGATTTTATATGAACATATATGGAAGTATATGTAATTCCATATATGGAAAAAATTTCATATACAGACATATATGGAAGCATCTGTTATTTCATATATGGAAATGTATTTCGAAGAATACATTTTTCCATATATGTAAAAGGAACTCATATTTGGATAAATATGGAATTATATTTAATGCCATGAATAAAAAAAGGAACATATGTAGCGCCTAATTTGAATGTCATACATAAATTTATATCTATATCTATATGCTGTCCTTATAATAAAGGATTGCAACGTTCGCATGTATTCGCATATATTTAATAAATGTATATGTTCATATATGTCCATATATGAACATATACTTAGGTGTTACCTCATTTTTCGGATCCATACATATATGGTTGAACCATAAATGTTCATATATAGACATTTTTCACCGGGTAGACAATTTTTGTGATTGAAGGAATTTCAACGATAAAATTTATTGATGATTGAATTTAGTTTTTATTTTGTTGAGTGAAACGAATTTATATAGCAAAAGTTAAAGACACGGGAAGTCATTTTATGTTCATCCCTTCTTTCAGGATATATTGGAATTGTTAATGACTGCAAACTTGTGTCGGACCAGTTTTATAGTCAGAACTAAGATCGATTTTTTGATAAAATATGGCGTCCAAAAATTTACATTTCTAGATATTTCAGTGCCTATGCATAATAAATTGAGAACCTTATAACACATTTATAAAATGAACTTTGTATTGAAAATTTGTTTTATAAGTCACTTATAAATTTTAAAAGTGATTATACATATGACCCTTTGTGTTTATCCACACTTTCAGAAGTATTCGTTTAGAATAATTTTATAAAAAAGTTTAAAAGTGGGTATTTTTCAGACAAATTTTTAAGCAAATTCGCCTAAATCTTTTTATAAAAATAGACACTAAAATATTATTAAGGGCGCATAACTTATTTCCAAGATAATCAAGGTTAAACCTTAACCACATATATTTCCATATAAATTTGCCATACATAGATGTGGTTAAGTACTAAGCTCAGCTTATATTTAGATATGTTAGCAGATCTAAATAGTTTTTTAACTTTAATTGGTATTTTTCGAATACTTTAATTGAAATTATTTATTTTTATAGTTGCATTTTAAATAAACATAAAAAAATTCAAAGTAATTTGAAAAATCATCTGCTGCATTATTTTAAAAATTAGCAATGGCAATTTAAATTTAAATAAAATAGTTTGAAGTAAAAAAAAAATCAAAATACTTATATCAATTGAAAATACGAAAATTGGCGTTCAAATCAAAATGCATTTCGTGCACTTCGTGATTTTTTTGGTCAGCATAATCGACCAAATGTGTCCACAATTGGGAGAATTTTGCACAAATTTCAGCAAATCGGGTCTGTAGGAAATGTGAAAACATCTGTTTTTTGTGTTTGGTGCGGTTTATGGGCTGGCGTCGTCATCGTGCCGTACTTCTTCGAAAATGAGGTTGGCCAAGCAGTTACCGTAAATGGTGTTCGCTATAACGGACTTCTTGTGTCCAGAAATTGAGAATGTGGACCTGGACGATATGTGGTTTCAACAGGATGGTACCACTTGCCACACAGCCAACGAAACAATGGCTCTTTTGCGCGAGAAATTCAATGGTCGTGTTATCTCACGTGGTGGCGATGTCAATTGGCCGCCAAGATCATGTTATTTGGTACCGTTGGACTTCTTTCTTTGGGGTTATTTGAAAGAAAAGGTGTACGTCGATAAGCCAGCAATAATTCAAAAGCTAAAGGATGAGATAATTCGGTACATTAACGGCATAGAACCTCAATTATGCCTCAGCGTCATCAAAAATTTGGATCATCGGATGGAGGTGTGCCGCCGAGGTCGCGGCGGCCATTTGGCCGATATTTTGTTCCATACATAATTGAACCATACCTGTATTATCATATAAAAAGAAATGGCAATAATTTCCTAAATAATTTGTGTTTTATTCAAAATCAACATCGGCCCTTAAAATTTAACAACCCAGGTGAAAATGTTCATATATGTTCATATATTGTCATATATGGTTTCATGTATGAGCATATATGGTTTAATGTATGATCATATATGAACATATATGTTATGAATGGAAGCATATATGGGTAAATACATTCAAATGTATGAATCCATATATGATAATAAATACTGCAATTATTGGTCTATATATTGGTTCATATATTCCATATATCTTCATATATGAATTCATATATTATTCCATATATGGGTAATGTTTTAAGTTTTTTTAATAATGGGGGTAATCACGTGAGCGGATTCAAAAAATATTGAAATACAATACATTTGATAATTTCTTAAATACAATTGACAATTTTTAAAATACAGTTGCCAGTTTTAGAAATACAATTGATTATTTGTAAAATACATTTGATAATTTCTGAAATGCAATTGCGAATTTCTGAAATTCAATTAATAAATTTCTGAAATACAATTTTCAGTTTCTGAAATACAATTTATAATTTCTGAAATACAATTGGTAGTTTCTGATATACAATTGATAAATATGAAAATCAATTGATAATTTCGGAAAAACAATTATAAAACTGGAAATAAATTGATTATTTCTGAAATACAATTGGTAAATCTGAAGAAGAATTCATAACTTCTACAATACAATTGAGTAAACTGAAATTCAATTGATTATTTCTGAAATACAATTGATAAATCAGAAAAACAATTGATAACTTCTGAAATAAAATGATAAATTTTGAAATACAATTGAAAATGTTGCAGTAAGATAAAAACAGCAAAAATAAAACTTCTAAATTTAGAAAATCTGCAGAAAATTTTGCAAAATATTAGTAAACTAAAAATGGCTAAAACAAACTGTTGTATCTAAAAAAATTTTTGTTAAATTTTGTTCAATGCAAATAGCAGTTTATAAAATCAACAGAAATATTTGCTAAAAATATTAAACTGTTGATTTCAGAAGGCAAGATTTGTATTTCCATTAAAAACAAAAAACGAAAAAGGAACTTTAAAAATTTTTAATTTTATGCGATGTTTTTTTGTCTACTACTAAGTACAATTTATTTTATTTTCTAATCACTGAAATTTAGCTCAATTATAACTCAAATTTTGTAAATATATTAAACAGTTTTATTTTTGCTGTTCCTATCTTATTTATATTTAGCAAAACTACTCTGATCAGCAATTTTTCATTTTGAACTAATTTTTAGTAGCTTTAACTAAAATTTTTACACACTTTTTTCTATTAGTGTATAAATAATCATTAAATAATCAAAAATGAGTCATAAAATATTTTCTAAACTTGAAGTAAAATGTTTATGTCCATTAAAAATTTCATAATTTCTCAATTTCATTCAAATGTACAAATTCATCAGTAACGTATGAATAGAATTATAATATTTACATTTAATTTGAATAAAAAAAGTAATATTTTTATTAAAAAATAAAAAAAAAATTATATGAACATTCATATATCTCCATATATGGCCATATACCCTCAAATTTCGGATCCGAACCCATATATGTTGCCATATATGGCCATATATGAACATTTTCACCTGGGCACCCTTTATTTTTATCAGAGTTAAATTTTATCATGAAAAAAGTAAATTGTTTATTTTGTAGCGGGAGGTTTATTTAGCAAAATCAATTATTTATCTTCCATGTGATAAATTAGAGAAATCGCCGATTTACCTTATTGGGGATTGTTTTCGTTTGCCTGGAAGTACTACTACTACCCGCATGCTTGCTGGGTTAATTTCCAATTCAAAAGGTCAGAGTATTTATTACTGTTATTTATATTTACTGACTTTGTTTAACAAAAGAATACTAATTTTAGATATAATGTATTTATTTGTAAGCAAATAATGCCTAAAAATATCTTATATGTGTGTTATTGTGTATGGAAGTATATACAAAATAATTTTACGTATTGTTTGTTTATATTTACCGAATATATATATATTAGAGTGAGCCTAAAAAATATGAAAGTTGGAATTCGAGATCTCCACAATTGCCCCTATTCCTTAATGTCTAAAAACTCTATGTGCCAACTTTCAGCTAAATCCGCTTTTATTTGGAGGTAGCAGGAAAAGTTATAAAGAGTAATTTATACAAAAAGTAGCGTTGACTTTAAATTTAATTATTTCTTAAACTGTACGCAATTATTTAACAATATTTTTTAAATCTAGTATCAATTAAAGTGAAAAAAAGGAATTTGAAATCAAAACTTAAAAAAATTGTGAAACTTTTAATTAATTTGCGGTCTTTTAAAAAATTATAACAAAAAAATTCATATTTTAGTTAAAATTTCCAAATCTTCCGAAAAGATGTAGTTAAAAATTCAACTTGTTTTTGCCTTGCATGCGCAAATTTCTCAAATCTGATCTTTATTTCAGCAATCGAAATTTTTAAAAATTTGTGTTTTGCAAATTATTCGCGGTTTTTGAAAATTCAAAATGTTTTTCTTTGAAAGTTAACATATACAAAAAACTTAAATCTACATTATAGCCTAGAGAGAACCCCATAAAGACAATCTGACGATAGTGAATTGGTATCACTTGAAAATGCATTAATTGTCAACCATTGGTTCTAGGAAAATTTTTATACCCTACACCACTATGTAGTCAGGGTATTATAAGTTTGTGCTGATGTTTGTAACATCAAAAAATATTGGTCCTAGACCCATCTTATGGTATACCGATCGGCTCAGAATTTTTTTTTATTTCGATTTAACGATGTCCGTCTGTCTGTCTGTCCATGCATTTTTGTGCGCACTCTACAGGTCGCAAATAGTAAGATATTTTGATGAAACTTGGTACACTGACTTTTGTCGGCCCAAGGACGACGCCTATTGATTTTGGTTACAATCGGTCCATGTTTAGACCTAGTGCCCATATAAGGGTCCTACCAAAATTATATTGTTTATACGCTGTAGGTCGCAAATATTAAGATATTTTAATGAAATTTGGTACACAGAGCTAAGTTGGCCCAAGGACGAAGCCTGTTGATTTTGGTGAACATCGGTCCATGTTTAGACCTAGTGCCCATATAATGGTCCCCCCAAAATTATATTATTTATACGCTGCAGGTCGCAAATATTAAGATATTTTGATGAAATTTGGTACACCGACCTATGTCAGCCCAATAACGCAACCTATTGATTTTGGTTAACACCGGTCCATGTTTAGACTTAGTGCCTATATAAGGGTCCCCCCAAAATTAGCTTGGTTACAGACTGCAGATCGCAAATATTTGGTACACCGACCTATATCAGCCCAAGGACAAAGCCTATTGATTTTGGTTAATAGCGGTCCATGTTTAGACCTAGTGCCCATATAAGGGTCCCCCCAAAATTATATGGTTTATACGCTGCAGGTCGCAAATATAAAGATATTTTGATGGAATTTGGTACACCGATTTATATCAGCCCAAGGACGAAGCCTATTGATTTTGGTTAACACTGGTCCATGTTTAGACCTAGTGCCCATATAAGGGTCCCCCCAAAATTGGCTTGGTTACAAACTGCAGATCGCAAATATTAAGATATTTTAATGAAATTTGGTGCGCTGACTCACGTTATAGAAAATTTTGACACAAGCCCCTTTTAACCCATTCGAATTTCGGATCCAAACATTAGTTGGCTTTTACCCAGACTGGTGTAGGGTATTGTATAGTCGGCATGCCCGACTTTAACCTTTTTACTCGTTTTTTTATAAGTTTTTTTCTCTATTTGTTGTAAAATAAATGGTAAATTCTATTTGGAAACTGTAATATTTGATCTTAAACCGAAGAAAAATAACACTCATTGTAATTCAAAAAAACTTATTTTTTTTGAGATATTTTTCTAATACCTGTAAACGGTATTATCGAAATATCCAATTTGTTATACTTTTGGGATTTACTTACCTAAGGCCTTCATTATATATAATACTGATCTTAATTTTGTAAAGGATAACAGATATCCTTGCAAATTAACTTAAAATTTTACTTTTTACTATTTCCCTATTATTTAGCTTGCTATAATTTTATTGTCACCAAAAACCCTATCTCACATAATAGGACATTCCATAGATATATAATAGCTGTGTTCGGGAACTCAACATTGGGATCCCGCGGGATACTAATTTCAGCAAAAAGCGTTTTCTTACTACACAGTTGGGTAAATGAGAGCTGTCATGAAAAGGTAATATTCTTGTTCTTCTTGCACGAGAAAGCCCAGACTTTTTTTTCGTGTAAATTTGGGTAAATTGTTTTAATCAGCTGTTATATCATCAGTTGGGTACAACTAGTTCAATTGAACTCTTCAATGATTTGAACCAAAGGCCTAGTTCACAACTAATAGCTCTTTTAGTTCAATCGATCATTTCATTCATTCAGAAAATATGTTTATCATATATCAGCCTATCGGTGATTTTACAACTCCATAAAATTACCGACAATTTTGTGAAGATGCTTGTCTAAATGTGTTAAAGAGTTAAATATGTAAATAAATCGAAGCTTTTGTTTAATATTTAAATCTTTTCCAAATTTAATAAACTATGTATTCCTTTTGGTAAATAGAAATGCCTAAAAAGAAAATTTTTATTAAATTTTTGATTTAAAAAGGGGTTTAACTAGAAAAGCTATCTAGATTATTACAACAAATTGAACAAGAACTAGAAAGAGCGCTCACCAAAACGAACTATAAAGCACAAATCTATTGACATTTGTTTTTCGTGCTCCAAATGTGGTTTTTCGCGTTCGTTTACTTTTGTGCATTTTTGTTATTTCGGGAGAGTATTTCTTGTTAACTCTCATTTTTCCGAACTTTACCAAAAAGTAAAGAAACAGAGCTAATAATGCAAAAAAGAAATTGCATAAGGAGAAAACATAAGAAAACATCCTGATCAAAAAAAAACATTTTTTGTACGAAATTTTAAAATTTCGCGAAATTTGCAACTCAGATTTCAATTTTGATTTCATATTCGTAATGTACACCTAAAAATATATTAGATTTGATATGTCGCGATCTTAATAATTATATTTAATTTTTCTCATTTTTTCCATTATTTTTAATTAATTAAAAATAATAGAACAAGTACAACCTCGAAACTTTAATTGTGATGTGCTACCTCTAAACAAAACTTTTTTGGTGATTTTTTTTATCAGACCATTTTTAATTTCATAGTGGCATATTTTTAGGGTTGTGGAGCGTAAAATTCCATTTTTTTTCGACCAGTAATATATGTATATCGAGACACTATATTCAATACTCTATATCTGCAATTTTGGCCAAAATGAGTTTTTGATGGCATACTCATTGCTGATATTATATCCATCTATGATATCAATTTGGAAGCAAAATACCCATTCTTTGCCACTTTTTTGAACATTTTACATTTTCCCATATCTACAAACAAATTTATTTTCAAATACAGAAGTCTATATCTGCATATAAATTTAAATTATTTGAATTCTATAAGGTACACATAAAAGCTTTTTGAGAATGTCTTTTTTCGGAAATATTTTTTTTTATGCAACTAACCACCAAACTTTATTTTAGGAGATGTGCATTATAGTCCCTAGATTATAAATTTAAAAAAAAAACCGCACTTAAAAAATTGCAAAATAATATCGGAACGCTAAAAAAGCTTTTATGGTAGAAAAAAATAATTTAAAAGCTCAATCGGCGATTCAGATTCTGCAAACGAATATAATGATGCAATTTTCCTTTTTGCAAAATATTTTCGCGATTTCTTTTTTGCAAACTAAGAACCAAACTTTGGTGTGGAATTGGAATTAATATCTCAAGATTAAAGATTTGAAAAAACCACACTTAAAAAATTGCAAAATAATCGCGGAAAATGGCGAAAAAGGCTTTATGGTACAAAAAATGAATTAAAAAAATTAATCAGCGATTTACATTATGCAAACAAATATATTGATGGAAAAATTTTGCATTTTGCAAATTTTATTTTTCGCGATTTTTTTTTTTTGCAACTAATCACAAAATTTTGTTTTATGAAATGTGAATTGTAGTCCCTAGATTATAAATTTAAAAAAAGCGCACTCGAAAATTTGCAAAATAATAGCGGAGCGCGAAAAAAAAGTCTTTATGGTACAAAAATTGTATTAAAAATCTTAGTCAGCGATTTACATTCTGTAAAGAAATATATTAATGCAAAAAATTTCCTTTTTGTAATTTTTTTTCCTGACTTTTTTGCAATCCCTAGAATATAAATTTTAAGAATCTCACTTAAAAATTGCTAAATAACGGCGGAATGTGAAAAAGCGTAGAAAATTACTTAGAAGAGCTAAACAACTATTGACATTCTGCAAAAGCATATATATATATAAAATTATCCTTTTCGGATTTTTTTTTTTTGCAAACTAACCACGAAACTTTGGGCAAGATATGAGTGTAATAGTCTTCGATTATGGATTAAAATACACCGCATTGAAAAATTCCAAATAATGGCGGATTGTGAATAAAAGGATTTATGTCGCAGAAAATGAATTAAGAAACTTAATCAGCGATTAACATTTTACAAACGAATATAATAATGCAAACTTTTTCGTTTCTGTAAAATTTTTTTCGCAATTTTTTTTTCCAAACTAATCATTAATTTTTGGAATAATATATGGATATAATAGTTCTTGGATTATTAATTTCAATAAAATGAGACCTTTCCATCCCTTATTAATAATTCTGTGTTCGTTGATGTTTGGAGGAACATACTATTGTTTTCCACAAAAAGTATAGAGAGATTTACATGGTCATTTGTTCCTAATAATGCATATTTTTTATATTTATCAAAACTACATATCTGCTAGTATTATCATAAAATTATATAAAAATTTTATTTCAGAACTCTATATCTGCATTAGCGACGTAAATAACTCAAATAATTTCAAAATAAGTTTATATAGGAATAAGTTGCCATATTTAAATAATCTTCTAGAAGACAGATGGATTCAAAAAAAAAAATCTTATAAGCAAGTGAATTAGTTTTATAGCTCTCCTGAACAATTGTATTTTTGCAGATATAGAGTATTGAATCTTTTGATATATTTTTAAACTGTTTTTGTCTTTTATTTAAAAAATAAATTACATATAATACGGATTTTCGGTTACAGTTAATATTTTCATTTAAAATGTTTGGTTATAAGAGAAACCCTTTTAGATTTCTAGGTCAGTTAAAAAAAAATGAAATAAACTAAATACACATCATTAATTCTTACGGATTTTGTAGTTAATTTTTTGAAAAAACGAAATTTATGAAAAATCGTTATTTTTTCAAGGATTTTGTATTATATGATAAATCAGAACTATGATTAATCAGTTAATTGATTAATTGAAAATTTGATTAATCAGAATTATGATTAATCGATTAATTTCAATTTTGATTAAACTGAACTTGAATAATTTTAATTAATATTGCAAAAATGTTTAAAAATAAAACAATTACAACAATTCTGTCTTTGTTTTGTGGCGATGCTATATATATATATCCAAATAAAGAAAATCAGAGAGACTATTCGCTCACTGGTCACACTTGACTAATGTCCATTATTAAGTTTCATATATCTGTATAGAACTGGAGTTAAAAGGCATCTTCAACGGAGCAAAACAAGATATTATTCAATTATTCATAAATTTGATTAATCAAAATCATGATTAATCATTATTTTGAATAATCGTAATAACTGATTAATCGATTAATCATTTTTTTGATTAATCCAAATTGTTGAATAATCGATTAATTGATTAATCAGAATTTTGATTAATCAAGAAGTTTTATTAATCGATTAACCCACATCCCTACTTAATATATTTAACCCTTCGGCGAGTGGCGTACATTATAATGTATGTCGTCTTCATCAACTCGTCACTGATTTAAATTTTAACCAAAGCGCTATTCACTTACTGTTATCGGTTCGTTATTTTGTTCTTATTAAAATTTTATGCAGGCTGTAAAATTTCAAAACAACATGAGAGCAGTATAGTGCGTTTTGTCTTGTGATCATCAACGCTGCTGACAGGGCTGCCATAATTGCCGATTTTTCGGCATTTTGCCGATTTTTTATTAAAAAATATGCAAAATGCCGATTTGCCGATTTTTGGTCGAAAAATGCCGATTTTTTGTTAAAACTCAAAAACACGAAATTTAAATTTTTGGTGATTTACAAATCATGTTAGGATTTGCACTTTAGGTAGAAAAATATTCTGATTTCTAAATATTTTACAAAATTTTTTTGATCCCGAATACAAAAATATCAAACATAAATCAATTTCTGACGATGATTAATGGCAATTTTCTATGTTTAAACTACTTTCAAAGACAAATATGTAATCTTTGATTTGAAAATAATTTAAACAGAAAGTGAGATTAATTTATGATCTTGAGTCAAACTAAAATAATATTCATATACTTAGAATAACAGATCAACTAAAAACATTTCCCCCATTCATCTTAAACACATTGACACGGTGCAAAAATATAATTGAATAACATACATTTAAATTTAACGGTTCGTTGTAATTCAAAAATCTGTGTTTATCATACACAGAGTTTAATAGAATCAGCTGAGATATCTTAAGAATTAAGGTTCAAAGCAAAACAGAGTAATAATGAGAAAAAAAAAGGATAAAAATAGCATTTTTAAATTTCGTTGATGTTAGTCTAAGTTGAGTTGTTGATAACAAACCCGAACAGCCACATAAGTACACGATTATCAAAATATTAACCCACTCAAAGGCGAAAGGCACTGATGATGGCTTTGTAGCGAAAGCCGAAAATGCGCATTCTGCCTTGCTGGTCTTATCGAATTTTTTCAATAATTTTTATTCTTTGTAATTTACTTGTAAAAATTGTATCATCTTTCTTTGATTTGAAAATAATTTAAACAGAAAGTGATATTAATTTATGATCTTGAGTCAAACCTAAATAACATTCATTTACTTACAAATATGTAATACTAAAACTGAATTGAAAAATCAATAACAAATTCATACCCAGCAAAAATATGTGTAAGTCATTCAAAACAAACAACTTTTAAATCGGTTACAATGGAGCGATAAGTGCTCTTTTTCTGTTTCGATTGTATGTGCTTTAAAACAACTTTCAAAAATGTATATATAATGCTGTTTTTTTCTTTGTAAATCCATTTGTTTGTAAATTAAGAATTTATTAGAGATTCCATTTTTTATCTCTAAAAAAACAACAAAATAGTTAATTTTATTAACGTACTTCATTAATTTACGATTATTTACATATTTTTTAATTATTTGTACATATTTTAAAAAATACTTCAATTACAGTTCCCATTTAAAAAGGGAAGGAAATAAAGAATTGGATCCCATTGAATCTCCTGGACTACTTATGACCCAAATATTAATTCTTTTCACTAAATGCAAATATATAAAAGTTAACAATTAAAATGTATTGTTAAGGCTCTATGATGTCGCTCGCGAGCTTTTGCACCGTGCACCAAATAAATATGTTAATAAAATTTGTTGCAATGTTAACATATTTTATCGTTTAAAACAGACCAATCAGAGGTTCGTTAACAGAGGTTGGTCCCTTACCTTTGCTTATACATAAAAAGTTCTATAAATGTCGCCTTCGAAATATGTCTGGGGAAAAACTGTCCTCCAACGGTTCTCGGATTCTTTAATGAATTTAAGGCTAAAATTTCAATCATAGATATGCGGCTTCAGCAAATTTATAATGATGCCCTTATTACTGTAGAGTAAAATGTCGATGCTTTTTTTTTTTTATTTTTTTTTTTTTTTTATAAAGAGAAGCAACACTCAGGAAATTCTTCCTATTACTTAACGTGTTGCTTCCTTTGGAAAGGGGATAGAGAAGAAGTGAAAGGTGGTGAAAGATGAAGGGCTTCAAATATGGCAACACTGTAATTGCGCGAGATGTTGAATTTTTAGAACAGTTGAAGCTTTTTAGTTCATAGCCCTGTTATATTATTTTACTTCGGTGGGGTTAAGTGCTATGGGAACACCGAAGGAGGCCGCTGCGATATGTATGAGGGATAGAAAAAACTCATACATATTACTATTTTCCATAAATTGATGTTGCCTTGGTTGGGGCTCAAACCCGCAACCTCACGTGTATATGAAAAAATAGTTTCCTAGTACGCTTCAATATTCTGAAAATTTATTGAGTAATGTTTTTAAAAAAATTAATTAGAGGGTTACATATAACTTAAATATGCCCAGTTTTTAGGATGTACATCACTTTAAACTTAGTTTAACGCAGTTTATAACTGGAACACTGCTACTAAAATCTATTTTATTTTCTTTCAATTAAGACATAAATTCTAAACGAGAAAAATTGTTCAGGCAAATTTTTGTTAATAAACTTGAAATGGCTGATATAATTCGTTTTCGGTTTAACTAAACCAAGTTTAACTGACATCCCAAAAACTCGTTCTTAGCTTATTAATCTTATTTAATTCAATATCGTATCTTTTTTGAGTTTAAAGACACATGTTACAAACTTCTTTAAAAAAAAACTTTGAACAAAGATTTAAAAAAAATTTTGTTTTGTCTGATTTTGACTTAAAAAAAAACTTTGAACAAAAATTTAAAAAAAATTTTGTTTTGTCTGATTTTGACTTAATCGAATAGAATCAGATGCAAAAGAAGTGTTTCCTTAATATTGCCCTACAAATAATAATAAATTGAAGCTTTTGTTACACAATAGGTTCAGAAATGGGTACTGTAAGGGCTAAATATTAAAATTACCTCTAAAATATGCTATTTCATACATTAGAAAAAGCAAATTTAAATCACTTTTAAAAATGTATTATATTATATATTATAAAGAGTACTTCTAAATCACTCTAAAAATGCAAACAAAATGTACTCGTATTGATGTGATGAAAATGTATACCTAAAAAAACATACTTTATTAACATTATGTATGTACTTTTAAATTAATAACAAAATGCTCAAGTTAAACTACTGACAACATGGGATACCACGTATAAAATAAATCAGTGTTAGAGCTAAATTGTAACTACTCCACAATCAGTTGATGCTATTCGGAGTGCTTTTAAAATAACTTTTTTGTAATGACTTTTTTTGCTGGGTATTATTAAAATTTTAAATGCATATTTTTGAAATTTTAAGTGCATATTTTTGAAATTTTAAGTGCATATTTTTCGAATTTAATCATACATACATCTTATGTACATAAAACACGATTATAAATGCATGAATATACGACCCCAATAATAACACTGTGAGACAAATGGTAGGGGTTAGTGATCGGGAAGGGTTCAAACTACCGGGGAAAGTTATATCGGTAAAAAAGAAGTTATACGTGTCCCGGCGTTTCGCTGGGTTACCCCTAGGAATCGAGATATATCGATTTGACCTTTGGTGGTCTCTTTTTTGACATAACTCGAGAACCACTAGTCCGATTTTGCTCAAACAATTTTAAAAAAATTACAAATTACAATTCCTTTAATCTGTTCATATAACGTTTTTCTATATACTCAACAGTTTTGCCGGTAAAAATAAATGTATGAAGAAAAAAATATTTTTTGCCTAAAATATTAAAAAAAAGTAATAAACAAAAGGTTATTGATTTTTATGGTAGCGGTAACAAACATTTATTTTTACCGGCAAAACTGTTGAGTATATAGAAAAACGTTATATGAACAGATTAAAGGAATTGTAATTTTTAATTTTTTTAAAATTGTTTAAGCAAAATCGGACTAGTGGTTCTGGAGTTATGTCAAGAAAAAGATATATCTCGATTCCTAGGGGTGACCCAGCGAAACGCCGGGACACGTATAACTTGTTTTTGACCGATATAACATTTCCCGATGGTTTCATCCCATCCCGATTTTGACTGTCACATAGTGCAATAGGCCTTTTTTAATCACTCTATTTAGTTTTAGATTTATTTTATTTTGTTTTTTAATTTTCAAAATTTAATATTTTTATCCAAATTCTACACTTATTCGCTAAGATAATGTAAAAGAAAAAATTTAAATTTTTAGAAAATTTTATTTATAAATCTATTTTGGATTTAGTTTAATTCAATCCCGATTTTCACATTTTTACAAAAATTAATGATTTTCTTTCAATAAGTATTAGATTTTGAGAAAAATATTAAATTTTGAAAATTAAAAAAACAAAACGTGAATACTTAAACGAAATAAAATAAATCCAGTGATTAAAAAAGATCCAATATTTGCATAATATTTCAAGGTGTATATACCTTAAGTTCGGAGAAGAACTATTTTTAAAAGCTGGAAAATTAATTTATATACATACCCAGTGTAGAAACAGTAATGACATATCATTATTTTTTGGACTACCAGTAATGACACCCACTTACCTTCTGTATTATTTTAAAACATATAATAATGAGTTACTGATAATTACTTATTTTTATCATTATTTCAAATAGAAAATAATTTTTTAGATTTTTTTGAAAATTTTTTGAAATCTATTTTTAGACTCAATATTTTTTAAACACTGGTAAGGATATATGTAACCACATATTTTTTGATTTTTTGTATGTTGGCGAGTAAGCTTACTTGTGTGCAGCAGGTCAATTGTGTTTTTATTTATTAAATATTACATGTCGATATAGCTCAGATGGTAGAGCTGTTGACTGGCAATCTGTAGACCCAGGTTCGATTCCCGCACCAGCAAATTTTATTTAAAAAAAAAATACAATAAAAAATATTTTTTTTTATATAATTTAATTTTTAGAAAATCTATTTTTAGACTCATTATTTTTGTCAGTACTGGTAAGCACATAGGTAACGATATATTTTTTGATTTTTCGTATGCTGGTGTGTAACGACAACTCATTATTTTTCGCGACATCGCCATATAAAGGTAATAAGAAATGTAATAACAAAAGTAACGAGTTACCATTACCAAGTATGTAGTTACATAACCACATATATGGTAATGATTTTCTACACTGGGTAGTATTGGTGAGATAATATCTGAATATGTATCAAGAAAATATTCATAAAATTACAACTAAAATTTTTTTATTATCATTTCATTTATCTCTTAAGCCTTTATTTTTATTTAATTGTTAAACTTAAAACATATTATTTTACACGAAATGTACTTTTCACATATTTTTTTTATATAAAGTAACCTAAATATTACATAAATGAGTATTTTTGAAAATGCCGATTTTTTGCCGATTTTTTTAATCAAAGTGCCGTAAATGCCGATTTTTTTGAGAAAAAGTGCCGATTTTTCATCAAAATCATCTGGCAGCCCTGGCTGCAGAGAAGTGTTTAAATTTAAAAGTTCTAAAAAAGATGAAGTCTAGTCTCAAAAATTGTGTGATGAATAAAATTCAAAAATTCAAAAGGTTTTATGTAGAGATTACTAATAGGAAAAATATAAAATTAAAATTTAAAAAAAATTTAAACCGCTCGGAGTCGGCAGCATGTTAATGTTTGAGCTTTGATTCCAAATATCTCCACTAGGGGGCGCTGAAAAGCCATAAAAGTAATAAAAAATATTTCTTGGGCATAGATCTACATTTCCACGAAGTTTGGTTGGAAAATTCCTAGCCATTAAAATTCCCATGTCAAAGGGTTAAGTTTTTAAATATTAAATAAAAAATTTAAAATTTTTTATTAAAATTAATTAATTTAATCAAAACAATTTAATCGGATTGGAAATTTCCTCATCAAATCCTCCTCATTAAATTTTCAGAAATATAAATATTTCAAAAGTTCTATGAAGTCATTGTAATGCCATTTCCGTTAACTTTTATAAATCCGTTTACAAAATCCAATCCGTTTCCAATCAAATTCCGGTACGGATTTCAATAAAATCTAATATGATATTGTCATATTAGATTTAATTTGTTGTTTCAAAAAGGGGTTGATCATTTTCATTTTTGATTTTATTTGTTGTTTCATAAAGGGGTTGATCATTTTCATTTTTGAAACAACAAATAAAATCTAATATGACAATATCATATTAGAATTTAGACTTGAGGTAGAAGAATATTCTAACTAAATATATGAAGATATAGAAAGTCCGAAAAAACTATTTTTGTATTTTTAATGCAAAAATTAAAATAATTGTTGAAAACGCAAACTTTTCACACAGTTCTAAATTTACTACAAATATTATTATATAGGGTCGTTCAATAATACCGCAGATTTTCTTTTATAAATAAAACACATCAAAATTGGTCAGAACTAGATTTTTATTTCATCAGCTTTATTGGTCTATGGCATTTACGTATGAAACACAATATCCGTTAAATGTCCACCGCGTCTTCTCTGGTAACACAAGATGCACGCATCGAAATTTTCCATGACTTGGCATAGTTCGGGCTGTACCTATATCATCATAGATGCCAACTTTTTCATAGCAAAAAGCGAAAAAATAAGAAAAAAAGTGTAAAAACGCGCAAATTTGTACTTAAAAACGCGTAAAAAAGCACTAAACATTTTTTACGAACTTTAAAAAATTTGTCGTGTTTCACATACGTAGTTTAATTAAAAACAAATAAAATTGTAATATAAGCGTACGATCTACATCAGTAAATACGTCGACCGAGGGTACACCAAAAATAAAAACGAATAACTTTCGCAAAATTTTTGAATTTTATTACATGTTTTGTAATTATAACAGGGTTGGCAGGCAATACCGCTAAAATACCGTTATCGATTCAAAACCCTTTCAACTGACTACTGTTACCCCTAAAATACCGTTACCGAAATAACCGAAAAACCGTTATCCTTAAAATACCGTTAACGAATTAACTGAAATACCGTTATCCCTATAATACCGGTACCAAAATAAATGAAACATCGATACCCTTAAAATATCGTTACCGAAATAAATGAAATACCGTTATCCCTAAAATATCGTTATCGTTATTTTAAATTTTCTACTTTTGGTAATTGCACGTGGTTATTGAGTATTTTTCGTATATTAAGTTGATAAATTGGTTTCGTATTTATTCTCGTTTGCATTTTGTAAAAAAGTTTGCGACATACACCGAAATAACTGACCACCATTAACCTTAAAATACCGTTACCGAAATATCTTTAAAACCGCTAACCTTAAAATAACGTTACCGAAATAAATGAAATATCGATACCCCTAAAATACCGATACCGAAATAACTAAAATACCGGTAACCTTAAAATACCGATACCGAAATAAACGAAATAGCGTTACCCTTAAAACACTGTTACCGAAATAATTTAAAATATCGTTACCTTTACCTATAACCGTATCGTTTCGATTACCATCCATGGATTATAATTATAATCCAATAAAAATTATTAGATTTTTTAAAATTTAAGTGCCAGTTTTATAGTCAAAACTAAGAACGATTATGCAGTTTTTTTTTTAAATATGCAAAATTGAAAATGTTCGCATTTTGAAACATCAAGCAAAACTGCATTTAGCTCGAATAGCATGCCATTTATAACTTTTCCTTGATATTTTAATTTATCGTTATTGATATAACAACAAATATTGATAGATTTCCTGATATTGCCATAAAAACTATAAATCACAAAAAATGTGTAAAAAGCGCAAAACGCTCTAAATAAATTTCGGAAAAGCACCAATTTAGCGCTTTTTTCAGTTACGCGTTTCAATAATATTTTTCGCGTTTTGACACATCAAAAAGCACCAGATTTAGCGCGAAAAGCACTAAGTTGGCATCCCTGTATATCATTTATAACGCGTATGATTTCGTCCTTCAGCTCTGTAATCGTCTCCGGCTTATTAACATAGACCATACTCTTCACATAATCCCAGAGGAAGAAGTCCAATGGTGTCAAATCGCAAGATCTTTATATTATTATTTTATTATTTTTTTGTAGGTAATTTTTCCAGACTTAAAAATAAAATTTTCAATAGAAAGAAATTCACTGTAATTTTTTTATAAAACAAGCTTTTAAAGTTTGTTAGAAAATGTATACAAACAATTCTAGGCAAAAGTGAAGGTGTTTGTGCTTTCCTATAAAATGTTCTTTTGCCAAAAAGTTTAATACATAGTTTTCATGAAGTTTAACGTGAGACCTAAAAAATTATGAACTTTTCGCAACTGACTTAACTCTGACAAAACCCTCAAGTAATCTCAAGTAATTATTTCTGTAAATATTCAGGATTTCAGTGAAATTTGTAGTGCATAAACCGGATACAACGATATATGATTTTCTATACGTTCTTATCAGTTCAGTTTTAATATTATACCACTATATAATATCTGTTCAGATCGGCTCGCGCCATTATTCGGATACTATTATATCTGATATTATCAAATGGTAACTGAATTGATGCAAACTTATGTAATTATTAGGTCATATGACTATATTAAGCCCCATATAAATTTTTTTAAATCGGTTGATTCGTTTTCTTTAAGTGTTTTAATTTTGGCGATTTAGTCAATTTTAGCGTTTTGTTTTAACTTAGGATTTTTTTCACTTATGGCGATTTTTTTAATTTCATCGATTTTTTTTAAATTTGATGTTTATCAATTTTGCAGGTTGGAATTTTTTAATTAGGGATTTGTTTATAATTTGACACTTTTTGTTTTTTTTAATTGTTGTTTTAATTGTTTTAAATTTTGGCGATTACTTTTCGAAGCCAATTATTTCCTTATTATTAAATAACATAATAAGTATTTTTTTCCAAAAACTGCCAGTTTTCTTCATCATGAATTCTCCTAACAAAAAATACTTTACAGAGTTTCAAAATATTCTACACCTTCAGGAATGAAAATACGATCGTTTCGGGAAATTTTAATTTGTTCTAATTTCGTGACTTTTTGAGAATTTTATCGTCTTTTTTTAATTGTTGCGCTTTTTTCGGTGTTTTTTTTAATTTTATCGTTTTTTACGATTTTTTTCAATTTGGCGATTTCTTTAAATTCTAGTGATTTTTTAAATTGTGTAAATTTTTTTTAATTCTTGGCCATTTTTTAAATTTTTAATAACTTTTTAAATTTTTGATAACTTTAGCGTTTTTTAAATTTTAACGATTTTTTTAATTTTATCCATTTGTCTTTTTTTTAATTCTAGAGGTTTTTTCAATTTCAGCTTTTTTTA
The DNA here is from genome assembly GCA_949987735.1 of Leucophora obtusa. NCBI lineage: Eukaryota > Metazoa > Arthropoda > Insecta > Diptera > Anthomyiidae > Leucophora > Leucophora obtusa. The sequence continues at coordinate 52,701,901 of OX465296.1, forward strand.
ATTTTATCAATTTTTTCAGTTTTGAGGATTTCAACTTTTTTATTTAGCTTTTTTTTTTAATTTCGGAGTGTTTTTTAATGACATTTATTTTTTTTCAATATTAGCTATTTTTTAGTTCCGAATTTTTTTTTAATTTTGGCGACTTTCTGAAATTTTGCCCATATTTTTTTTATTTCAGGTAATTTTTAAATTTTGGTGATTTTTTATAAATTTTGCGTTTTTTCAAGTACAGGGATTTTTTTTATTTACCCTTTTGTTTTTTTCAATTCTGGCGATTTTTTAAATTTCAGCTGCTTTTTTAATTTTGTCAATTTTTTTTTAATTTTGGGGATTTCCAATTTATTTAGACTTTTTTAACCCTCTAACCGGCAAGCCCGCCTCTAGGCGGGGTATTAAATTGACCAGAAATGCGCCAAAGGAGTATTTTATAATAAGAAATTATGCTTTTTCAACAGAAAACAAAATTTATTAAATTTTTTGTGAAGAATTTTTTTATATACAATGTCGGTTTGGAAGCGAGAAAGTGTCAAAGATAAAATTTCGTAAAATTTCAAAAATTAAATATTTTAAAACAACCATAATTTTCAAAAATCAAGGACGCACAGGATTTCATAAGGATACCTTTAAAGGACATCGCCTTAACTTCAAAACGAATGGACGGATTCTGAAATTTAGTAAAAAGAATATATTTGGTATAGGTAGCAAAGGTTATAAGTTTGAATAATATATATTAAAGTTTTGGTGCGTTTTCGCTCAATTTCGCGTTTTTCGAAAAACGAAAATCGCTACATCCTCTTAAGTAACAGCACAAAAAATTTAATTTTTTTATTGCAATTACATCTTGGTAATATAAGTAATTTGTGCCTAAACCTAGTAATTTGTATGCGCTAGTTTTTGAGATTCACCCTTAAACTATTTTGGCCCATATCGCCTAAAGTAGGCAACGAAAAAAAATTTTGTAGAAGAACTTATTGTTTATTTTTCGTGATGAACACATGGTATAAATTTCATTGCAAAAAAGCTTAGGCCGGTTAGAGGGTTAATTTCGGATTGTTTTTTTAATGACAATTTTTTTCAATGTGAACGATTTTTTTTAAGTCGGCGATTTTCTAAAATTTTGCCCATATCCTTTAATTTTAGCGATTTTTAAAATTTTGGTGATTTTTTTTTATAAACTTTGAGTTTTTTAAATTTTAGCAATTTTTTAATTTTATCCATTTGTTTTTTTTTTCAATTCTAACGATTTTTTTCAATTTCACCTATTTTTTTAAATTTGTGATTTTTTTTTTTCAATTTTGTGGATTTTGATTTTTTTTTATCCTTTTTCAATTTAATTTTTTTAATTTTTCCAAATTTGGGGATTTCAGATTTTTTACATAGTTTTGTTTTTGTTTTTTTTATTGCGGAGTGTTTTTAATGACATTTTTTTCAATATTTGTAATTTTTTTTTTTAATTTTTGCTATTTTCTGAAATTTTGTCCATATTTAATTTCAGCGCTTTTTAAATTTTGGTGCATTTTTATAAATTTAACGTTTTTTAAGTTTAACGATTTTTTAAGTTTACTCATTTTTTTTAATTCTAGTGTTTTTTCAAATTGCAATTATTTTTTAATTTTGTCAGTTATTTGCTTTTTTATAATTTCGACGTGTTTTTTAATGACATTGTTTTTTGCAATATTAGCGATTTTTTATTTCCGAATTTATTTTACTTGTCGATTTTCTTAAATTTTGACCATATTTTTTAATTTTATCCATTTGTTTTTTGAGGTCTAGCGATTTCTTTTTCAATTTCAGCTACGTTTTTGTAATTTTATCAATTTTTTTTTTCAATTTTGTTATTTTATATTTTTTATTTAGCTTTTTCAATTTCAGCTATTTTTTAATTTTTAATTTTTTTTTATTTCTGGGGATTTTAGATTTTTATCTAGCTTTTTCTTTAATTTCGGAGTGTTTTTTAATGAAAACTATTTTCAATATGAGCCCTTTTTTAGTTGTGATAATTTTTTTTAATTTTGGCGATTATCTTAAATTTTGCCCATATTTTTTAATTTCAGAGATTTTTTAAATTATGGTAATATTTTATAAATTTAGGGTTTTTTCAGTTTTAGCTATTTTTTTTATTTTACCCATTTGTTTTTTTTTTATTCTTGCGGTTTTTTCGATTTCACTTATTTTTTTAATTTTGACAAATTTTTATTCAGAGCGATTTATAATGAAAAAATTTTTTTCGAGTTCTGAAAATTTTTTTTTTAATTTTTTTAAATTTTGGCCTTAATTTGTAATTTTTGAATTGTTTTTGTTTCTTTAGAATTTTATTAACGCTTTCATTACCGACTTTTTTATTGCAGATGTGCCGTTATTTTGAGTTCAGATTCTTATTAAAAGACCTCAAATTAGAAAAACATATATAACTGTTTGCCCCCTCCTCCCCAAAAATGACGTTCGAAAATCGATTATTTTAAACTTCTCATCCCCGTTTTACCCCTTAAACATTCGAATAGCCAAAGATGGTTGGGTTTCTTCTCTTCACAAAGCGAAGCTATATGCCAAATTTCAATTATCTATCTTCATTAGTTTATAAGACACACCAAAACTCCTTTTCTCGGAGATTATGAAATTAGACTTTATTTTTTTTTTTTTTTTTTGTTAAGAGAAGCAACACTCAGGAAATTCTTCCTACTAATTAACGTGTTGCTTCCTTTGGAAATGGGATAGAGAAGAAGTGAAAGGTGGTGAAAGATGAAGTGCTTCAAATATGGCAACACTGTAATTGCGCGAGATGTCGAATTTTAGAACAGTTGTTGCGCGCCATCTGATGGTAATTGGCGAACTTTGTTGAAGCTTTTAGTTCATAGCCCTGTTATATTATTTTACTTCGGTGGGGTTAAGTGCTATGGGAACACCGAAGGAGGACGCTGCGATATGTATGAGGGATAGAAAAAACTCATACATATTACTATTTTTCACAAATTGATGTTGCCTTGGTTGGGGCTCGAACCCGCAAACTCACGTGTAACAGTCCAACGCGCTAACCATTACACCACAGGGCCCACAATTATTAACATATATCGCGGCTATATTGCCATGTTGAACTGCTTATTCATACAGATATTTTTTTTTGAAGCCAAGAGACTAATAAACTTACTTAAGCCTATATGACACTTGCTAGTTTCTAGATTCTAGTTTTTGCACCATCAATGCAAATCATATGAAGGTATGAAGGGTACTGCATTACCAACATCAATTTGACAGTTTGATAGTTTTTCGATATAGTTCTTCTCTTCACACACATTATTTCTTACATAAGGAAATTCGTGCTCTCTTCTATTTCGGATTATTAATACTGAAACTAGCAAGTGTCACATAGGCTTTACATTATCAAAATTTATATATTCTTTTAACGATGTGTACACTAGACCGTACCTCAAAAAAAAAAGTTCGCCGTACACCCTCCAATATGAAGTATTTTTGCAAGGCAATTTAAAAAAAAATATTTTTCGCTATAGCTTCGGCACTTAAAATCGGATTTTAAAGTGTGATATATCGATTTTTTTGCCTCGAGGAGACCAGTGTTTTGCTATAAAGGAAAAATCCAATTAAAAAAAATTTAAAAAGGCGACCCCTACGTTCGGCAACCATTATATAAAAAAAAATTCTACTGGGTTTATCGAAAAACTTCCTTAGCGAAAGTTTAATAATTTTTTGCAAGCTTTAATTTTCTGACATTAGTGTGGTAGATTAGGGTGGTAGCAACTGAGTTCTGGTAGGTAACTACTAGAACGGGATACTTGAGGTCACTGACCCTTAAAGCAAAAACACTGGTCTCCTCGAGAGAAAAACATCGATGTATCTTACTTTAAGATCCGACTGTAAATGCCAAAGATATAACGAAAAATGTAAAATGGCGACCCCTACATTCGACAAAAAAAAAATAAATTTTTTTTTTTTGAAATCTCCTTGCAAAAATACTTCATATAGGGTGTACGGCGAACTTTTTTTTTTTTGCCTGTAAGGTGGTACGCTCTAGTGCACGGTGGCAAGACTTTTTTCGCTGCGTGCCAGAAATTGACCAATTTTTTTTGTAAAAAGTCTCGCGTGCCAACTTAATTTTAATTGTATTTTAAAAGTCCTTTTTCAAAAATTTTTAAAATTTGTAAAATTTTTCTTAAAAAAATCATCGCAGATGTACATATTTATTAGCGCTACGGATAACCCCAAAGGGAAAAATTAAATAAATGACATAAAAATATTTGACGGTTATTTAATTTTTAGGGGTTTATTTGATCTTGAGATTATTTAATTATGAAAAAATCCCCAATGTAATAAAATTAAAACAGTTTGAACATTATTGCCTTTTAATTTTTTTGGGAAGTTATTCCATTTTTGGTGGTTATTTTATTTGTTAAAAAAAAGTTAAATTATTAGGCGCCGTCCTCGACGGATTGTCACCTTGTCGCGATGAGGGCGCTCAGTAGGCGCAAGGACCCTGAGAGCGATGCCGGCAGTAGCGTAGCTACTGGTAGGGCCTCCCAAGCCGGTAAGGTCGAGGGGGAGCGCTGAAGCTAAGAACAATCTGTTTTTTAAGCCACCACAAGACACAGCTGCATGTCGTAAACTTACTTAAGCTAAATCGGTTACAGGTAGAATTGAGCATAAAATTATCATAAAGGCTTTTCCAGAAGTAATAAAAGGCGCACTTGCTTAACAGAATTTGTGGTCAGATTAACGTTTAATTTACATGTAAGTACTTTATGGGCAGTTTTGACAACAAAATCGGTTACAGGTAGAATTGAGCATAAAATTATCATAAAGGATTTTCCAGGAGTAATAAAAGGCGCACTTGCTTAACAGAATTTGTAGTCAGATTAACGTTTAATTTACATGTAAGTACTTTATGGGCAGTTTTGACAACAAAATCGGTTACAGGTAGAATTGAAATTACCATTTCATTCTTATTACCTCGTCTCCTAGACCATATATAACGCAACAGTTTTTGTGAATGCATTAAGTCGTTGTGAAGAACTCGAAGTGTGAAGTGCTAATTTGAGATAAAAAAATATTTAAAAAAAAATCATTCCAAATCAAGAAGTTTACAATGAATCCACCATCCTCTACACCGCAAGATGAAGCAATAACAACATCAACAACTATCGAAAACCCAATGAGTCATATACCCAGGCATGATGTTACTGTTTTTGGTGTGTCTACTGATTTGACTGATCTTAATTTACCAACCCATCTGGATATCTTGAGATATTATTTTTACTTGAGCGAACAAAAAAAGTTGTCCTATAAAGCATTCACTATTCAAGTACAAGATAAGTTGATTGGAATTTGGGAAAAACTTGGGATGGAAATAATGCTGAAAAAAAGTGTATGTAATAAATTGAATAGATTGCTTGACAAATATCAAGAGCAAATCAAGAGAAGAAACAAACCCCAACAATTTACAGAGTATGTAAAATCTCTAGAAACAATTTTTTTCATTGGAACATGTAAATGCGATTTGAAGGCAGCTCCATGTGCATGCGGTTTGGTTCCCGAACGCCTCAAAGAGTTTATGCACGATCAACATAATCAGAGAAGTCTAACAATGGATGGATTTGCGATGGAAATTGAAGAGCAAGGAGCAACGTCTATGTCATCAATGCCAACATACCAAGATCCCGATGATTCAACATACGCACCGCCACCGGTTCAAGAAGATTTGGATATAAGCACAAGTTCACAATACACACAGAGATACGATTGTTTTAACTTTGCCTTGGTATGTGACAGATTTGGCGTGCCTGATAGAGTAGCATCAGCAATGGGAACAGCTCTTTTCCAAGATTTTAAAATGAAAGATATCCATGGCAAACCTCTCATCATGGATAAATCGAAAGTTCGCCGAGAAAAAGAGAAATGCAGACAAGAAGTGCTTCGCAAACGGTTAGATGATACCAATTTGTTAGCATTTTCATTCGATGGCAGAAAAGATGATACTTTAACGAGAGATACAATTGATGAGAAGTATCATACTACACACATAATAATCTATGCATAAAAATACGAAATTAATGTCAAAACAACAAAAACTTTCGTAAAATAAACCATTTTTTGTATATTTTACGAAATTTTTTGTTACTTCGACATTTTTTCGTAATTTTATGCATGGATTATTATCAGTGTAGAATGGTAAAAGAACCTCATCTTGTTATTTTGAGAGAACCGAATTCTGAATTGATTGGTTACGTAAGACTGGAACATGAACCGCTGAATACAAAACAACCAAATTAAATGATTTTTTCAACGATAAAAATATATCACTGGATGCATTAATTGGCATATGCACTGACGGTGAGCCAACAAACACTGGCCCAAACGGTGGAATTATACGACGATTCGAATTGCTGTTAAAAAGACCATTGCATTGGTTCGTTTGCCTTCTACACTTCAACGAACTTCCGTTTCGGCATTTGTTTGAAGCTTTGGATAAATCAACCAGCACTGGACCAAGATCGGCAACCGGAAAATTGAGCAGTCAAATCGAAACTTGTGAAACTCTTCCGGTAAGTTATTGCTATCACTCATTTATTATAATTGTCAACCGTTTTTAATTGTTTTATTTTTATATATTTTCAGGTGGTGGACGGCTTTCAGAAAATTGAGTTGAAAAATATGCCCCCTGCTCCAGAAAAAATTGAATTTTCCACCGATTCCAAGTACTTATACGACATGGCCCATGCAATTTCTAGGGGCGTGGTTTCAGTGGATCTGGCAAACATCAAACCAGGGAAAATTGTACATTCTCGGTGGCTCACCAATGCCGCTAGACTATTACGATTATATGTGACAACGGAAAATCCAGATGCAAATTTAAGAATTCTGGTTGAATTTATAATTACATGTTATGTGCCAATGTACTTCAATATCAAGTATTACAGCTCTGTCGTGTACGGTAGTAGATTATTTTTCAAATTCATTAGTTGGTCAAGATTTCTAGAACCTCGTTTACGCAAAATTGTCAATAAAGTAATTACAGATAATTCATATTATGCGCATTCGGAAAATATCTTGTTATCAATGTTGTTTGATGATAGCAAAGAAAAGCGCGACTGTGCTATCAAGATAATTCTACGCTATCGAACCGATGTTGACGACCCAACGGGACTTAGAGCTTATAAAAAACCAGATATAAACTTTTATTGCACAAGTTACACGGAAATGATCAATATGAATGACATAAATGACGTATTTGAACCACCATTCACGCGAAGCATTCCATACGATACTTTGAAAGAATATTTAAATCAAGATGATCCACCGTTTAATGATCCAAAAATTCCTTCACACATACAAGAAACAGAACGACACGTTCAATTGCTAGCTAGCGTTTCCAAACGAGTTATACCGGAAAATGTAGAGGCTGTTATGGCGACGACATTAGAGAGCCGTGCGAAATTGCCCAGACTTGAAAGCAAAAAAGACTTCAAACAGTAATTTTTTCTTTTTTCTTTTCTATTACTAAGTTAAATTAATTTTTTCATTTACATATGTTCTGACTAAATAAATTTCTAAGGAGAAAAAATAAATAAAATAATAAAAATAAATAAAATAAATAAAAAATAATAAAATAAAGTGCCAAAAATGGTGATTTTTTAAAATGTTTGTATGGGGAACGCCCCAGGGGAGTTCCAGGGGGTGTGCCACTGGCATGGGTGGATCGGCCCTCCAAAGTTAGTGGGGGTCGGTCATACATTTGGACTCGATTGGGGCACTCTAAATGGGTCAAAGTGTGATTTTTCAAAACTTGACCCTACGGGATAAAAGTCAACAGTTGGGGGTAGTAGAATTCGTTTTAGAGGTATGGTTCCTTCGGCAAAGTTTCTTATTTTGATCCCTAGAATACGATTTTCCCTGAGCATTGCCTCCCAACAAATCGACCCGGCCTAGTGTGCATGGTATCGGATGAAAAACAGAAAACGGTGAGATGTTTACAGAGATGTGTGCAACAAATAATTTAGTTATTGGTGGATCTATCTTTCCACATAAAAATATACACAAGGGCACATGGATGTCATCAGATCATACAACTATTAATCAAATTGATCATATTACGATTAGTAGAAAATGGCGATGCTCTCTGCTTGATGTGCGTAACAAAAGGGGAGCTGATATCTTCAGTGATCATCACTTGCTCTTGGCAAGTATCCGCTTGAAAATTGCAGCTATTAAGAAAAATGTTGTACAGAGGCAAAGGAGATTCAACACAAATCGACTTAAGGACCCTGTAGTATCGTCACGTTTTACTGATACCCTTAAACAATCTATTTCTGAGGGAGGCAATATGCAAACTGCCGACTGGAATACGATAAAGAACACGTTTATAACTGCCGCTGAGAATCATGTTGGTTTTACCGAGCCTAGCCGAAAAGACTGGATACCAGACGGTACATGGCAATTAATACAGGAAAGAAAGGAAACCAAAGCATCTTTAAACGCTGCCAAAACAAGGAACTTAAAAGCAACACTCCAAATAAGCTACAAAAACTTAGACCGTGCGGTAAAACATAGCGCACGAAGGGACAAACGAAATTGGTCAAACGAACTTGCCCGAGAGGCACAAACAGCAGCCAAAACTAATCGTAATGGTGACCTGTATAAAACCATAAAAAAGTTGGTTAGTCACACGACCGCAACAGGCAAGCCTCTAAGAGATGATAGGGGTAATCTAATTACATCAATAGATGAACAGTTAGAGCTATGGGCTGACTATTTTTCGGGCATGTTGTCGCTAGATAACCCCATGTCAAATACTTTGTGTGAATGCCAATCACATACTGAGAGAGCGGATATTCCCACTGATTTTCCATCACTATGCGAGATAATTGACTCTATCAAAGCGCTGAAGAACAACAAAGTGCCTGGCTTTGACGGTATAGCACCAGAGCTACTGAAAGCTGACCCTAACATAAGTGCACAACTCATTATGCCTCTAATAAGAACATTTTGGTCGAGTGAAATGCTGCCTGATGAACTTAAAGAAGGAATTATTATTAAGATACCGAAGAAGGGAGATTTAACTCAACGTACTAATTGGCGGGGTATAACACTTCTTAGTATGGTGTATAAAGTTATTGCCCATATAATAACAAAAAGGCTATCGAATAAATTAACACCCGAGTTGCGCCCAGAGCAAGCCGGATTTCGTCCAAATAAATCTTGTGTAGACCACGTTAATAGCCTTAGGATAATTGTGGAGCAATCTGTTGAATGGCGATCGCCTTTGTATCTGATCTTCATTGATTTTGAAAAGGCTTTTGACACATGGCCGCATAATATCATTTGGTCCGCACTCGAATGTAAACAGGTACCGGGGAAACTAATATCCCTCATTAAGGCTTTATATGAGGACGCCAGCTGTCGTATTCTGCATGAAAACCAATTAAGTAGGAACATATCGGTAAATACGGGTGTAAGGCAAGGCTGTGTGTTGTCTCCACTGCTATTTAACATCGTATTGGATATAGTTATGAGGCGTGCCACAAGATTAGGTCGAGGTATAATGTGGGGAATGAATGCACGGCTGGAAGATCTCGACTACGCGGATGACATTTGTCTGTTGTCACACAGTTTCTCAGACATGATGACGAAGCTTGAAACTATTGTCAACTCAGCAAAATCAGGAGGGCTGAGGATAAATATAAATAAAACGAAAGCGTTGCGCATAAATTCCGATGTATCGCGAGTATTTAGAATTCAGGATGATATTATTGAAGACGTGGATTCCTTTTGCTACTTAGGTAGTATTCTAACAACATCTGGTGGATCCAAAGCGGACATCGCAAACAGAATAAAAACAGCAAAACAGGCTTTTGGACGTCTCAGTTACGTGTGGAGATCAACAACATTATCCCGACATGTTAAGATAAGAACATTTAATGCCAACGTTAAGTCTATCATCCTTTATGGATGTGAGACCTGGAATGCAGCACCTCCTGACATAAACGCAATGCAGGTCTTTGTCAACAGATGTCTTCGGAGAATTCTGAGGATTTTCTGGCCCATTGCAATATCTAACTCAAGGTTATGGTCACTCGCACAACAAACACCAATTGACCTTGAAGTACGAAGGCGAAAGTGGAATTGGATTGGTCACACCCTCAGAAAAGATCCTGATGATATAGCCCGTACTGCAATTGAATGGAACCCCCAAGGTAGCCGTAGAAGAGTGCGTCCAGCGCATACATGGAGTAGACAGGTCAAGAAGGAAGTCACAATGTCTAGAAGAAGTTGGGGTGAAATCAAGAACCTGGCACCGGATAAATCAGAATGGCGAAAATTTGTTAAGGCCCTATGCTCCTTATAGGAACCGAGGGAACATATACATATATATATATATTAATTATATAAGTACGTAAGAAACTAGTTGAAAAATGGGCTTCGGAGAAAAATATAATTTTTTTTTAAATAAATCGCGCGGTTTTTATCATCATAATAATAAATAAAAAGCGAATATTATGGATTTGAACAGAGAAATTTCTTTTTCGGAGGAAATGGCTCTGCGAAACACGATCAAAACCCAATTTCAAAGTCCAACATAGGGGGTTAATTCATTATGAAACTTATTTTCAGCACCCAGAAAACGGTCTCAGTTGTGGCCACCGAATTTGTTGCCAATCGAATTCGTGCGGTTACGACAACTATCTTTATATTAAATTATATTTTCGGTTTTCGGTCGGTTGTCCAATTCAATATTATGTTCCACATAAATATTATTATGTTCCACAAAATTTTATTAAAATTAAAAAAACTTTTTTTGAATTTTCTGGTATTGAACCCGGCCATTCATGTTAATAGTTCACACTCTTACCCACTGCACCACAACTACTTTTAATTTTCTTTGCCATATTTACTGTTTATACATATGAATATTTTATTTTAATTTAAAATGAAACATATAAATTTTTGTCTTTTCCGGAATTGAACTCGGAAATCCGGCGTACTAGGCCAACTCTCTACCGACTACACAATAAACACTTAATAATTTTGTAGTCTAATTTTGAATTTATATGTTTTGCTTGGAAAACAAATATAGTAAAAAATTCGTTTACAATAGTTGTGTGTGTTATCAATACAATCCACAATTCGGTTGGTTCTACAGAAACTCGATTTTAACGTTATACTTGATTAGGATACCCGTATTTGTAGTTACCACTTTCGAATATTGAAATTTTTTTAATAAAGGTTATTGACAACACCAATTTTTTTGTATATTCACTAAATAAATGGCTGCTTCTACTGCATAGAAATACTAAACTGATATTAATTTTAAAATTGATTGGAGATACCAATAATTTGTTAAAAGGATTGTTTTTTAGTTCATTTTCCCTATTTTTAATACATAGCAAAATATTTTTGGTGTAGTATTCAATTATAGGCAACTGCAAATCAAATAACGTCCTGGCAAATTCATTTTAATGGTTTTGATCGAATTCCAACCAATCTTTTTCCTGGGTGAGCCTTTATCTCATTGAGGGTTTTTTCGTAGCACATATTTTACCTTTGAAAAAACTAAATTTTTTAGATCCAATTTTATTATAAGTTGTTTTCAATTTTTGTGCAATTTTCTGGTACTTTTTATTTCTCCGATTATGACGCATTTTCCCATGGAAACATTTTAACTTCTTTCAATCTAGAATTTTAGAAATTTTGCCAGAATTTTATAATAATCGAATTTTTGAGTTCTGTATTAACCATATTTCTGTAAACAAAATATGCTGGCAATACAGAATTTCATTAATTTTAAAAGACGATTTACAAGCTGTGTGAAAAATTTCATACAGTTTTGTATAGAAATTTAACATTTAACTGAATTTTTTGCTGGTCTTCCAATAGTTTAAATTTTTTGAAAATATCCAACAAAACGTCGCGTGCCACCTAAAATCCACTCGCGTGCCACTACTGACACGCGTGTCATAGTTTTGCCAGCCCTGCTCTAGTTTACACTGCAGTGTAACAAGGGTAGTGTAAGAGTTAATAAGAAATACTTCAATATTTGAAATTATTTATTACACAATACAACACTAAAAATGCATCGGGCATGCGACATATCAATTATGATTGATTTTAGGATGAATATCACGAATGAGAACACCAAATTTCAAGAATTAGCTTAAGTTTTTGAAATATTTGGAAATTTAATTTTTAGCAAAAAGACAGTTTTTTTGTTAAGATTTCTTATTTATTCATATACCTGACTAATCCACGAATAATTTTTAATATGGTTTAAAAATATAGACTTTGGGCTATTAGAAATACATCAACTTATTTTGATTAGGTAACGGAACTAGGATATAATTGCAATTAAAGTGAAAACTTCACTTATTTTCCTATTTTGCTAATTTAATAAAATTACTTAATCGGATTTGCAAAATCTTTACGTATGATGTAAATTCATATTCCACTAAATTCTTTTTATTAAAAGAATCACAACTTCTGCATCAATATTTGCAGAAAATTCAATCTGAAATACATATTTTACACCTTTTTTATTTCAAATAGAGTTAAAGTACATTTTTGAACATGCATATTTTAAAATCGTTATTTTTTCGAAATTTGCATTTCAATTGAAATTGAAATTGATTAGAAAATATATGTTTTATATTTCTGAATGGTTTTATCTGGGCTTCATATTTTAAGATTTGCCACAGACTCCTTAATTTCTAGGTATAGAAAAAGTCAGTCTTTTTCATGTTTAGTCAATACTAACTTAAGAATAAAACAGGAAATGCGAATTCTTTTTGCTAAATTAAGTAACGTGAGATGTTTACTAAAGGTACAAATTCAAATATTATATATTCCTTTCATCGCAGATTATTTATTAACGAAATCGTGAAAAAAGAGAAATTTTAATTTTAAATGCATATATAGGGAATATTATCTCAGCTTTCAAAACGTGCAATATATCAAATTAAAGGGTATATTTCATCATTTTAAAATGGTGCAAAAAATAGTTTATTACCCTTCCATTTTATATTTTTTTTGCAAAAAGTTTATTAAAAAATTTAATTTTCCTACAAAAACGTTTTTGCAAATATTTCTTAAACTATAGCTAACTTTAAAATTCTAGGGCCATATTCGTGATCTGCGTCCCAAAATCTACTAGAAATGACATATCGCAATCCCGATGCATCAAATTTTTCTTATTTTGTTGTACTGTGTTATTATTCGTTGCATTCTCTTAAATAATGAATCATTCCTGAATATACTCTGGAATATATTCTACAAGTCTCCGTATTTTAGAAGTTTTGTATTTCGACTAAATTCGATTGCCTTTGTTTCGTTTCATTTCGCGAAGTATATCCACAAAACTAGTAAATGTTTCGGAGCCCGTTTTTAATGCATTCATTCAGGCCTTTAGTCCGAAAAAGACAACACCACCCTTAAAGTCATATTGGTCTATTTCTGATTTGAAATTAAGAACACATACATTTTATTATTTTGACAAAAAATTTCTTCAAAAATCTCTGCTATCTGTTATATTGCAAACAAAGAGCATTGAAATTTGAATACGTTTTCTTTATTTTTTTTAATATTTTTTTTTCATAATTTGTAATTTTATATGGTACCTACAAATATAATTTACAGACATTCATAATTAATAAAAAACTAATTAAAAAGAAAACTTAACATTATAAGTAAGTATTTACATTACCTACTTAAACATTTTTTCTGTGCTGGTACAAATTTCAGTTTTCTAATTGTTTTATTTTGCAAATAAATAATACATTTTACACATACATAGAGATAATATATTTTATGGTTTTTGTTTGTATGATTGATAATAAATTAATTTGTTATTTTTTTTTTGTTTTAATAATGTTTTGTTGAAATCCTATTAAATACTAATTAATACACACTTTAAGAGTTAAGATCATATATTTTTTAAAAAAATATTTTGGATTTTTTTTGTTGACTTGAGATGAAAATTATTATTATTTTTTTTTTTTATTAATGAATATCGAAGAGTTTTAATTTAATTCGAATGGATTTTTCTTTGTTATTTATATTTTTAGGTTTACTTTTTATTAATTTCTTGTTTTTGGTTAAACTACGAGAACATTTAGATAAGAAAATTTAAAATACTACAAATATTGTTAATTAATAATGCAGTTTAATTTGATTTATTTTTTGTAGGCTAATAAATAAAGTTTTTGAAAAGAAAATATTTTTTTCTTTAAAATTCATAATTTTAAAGGGTTTTATTTTTTTTTTGTTTTGCAAAAAATCTTATTTTTATTGTTATTAAACATCTATTTTTTGTTTAATGGAGGAGGAGGTGAAAAATTATTTTTGTTTTTTTTTTTAATTTTTTATAAAAAGCTAGTGCTAACTATATAACAGCTATAACTACTACTTAATCAGTATCACATTTTAATGAGTTATAGTAGATGGCAAACTCCTGAAGACCCATTTTAATGTATTTTTTTATACATTATTTTTGGGGGGTTTCAGGAGTACTAATGCAAACATCTGACCATATTTTTCACAATTTACGTTCCTTTTGAAATCAAAACACAAACGAATAAAACTTAAAATCTACTAATAAAAAACTTACAATCTAATATGGTGGTGAATTCACAATGAGAGAGATGTTAGTTTTAATAAAGTTGATTTGATGTTTTGAGATACTTTTTTTAAACGTTTAAGGTTTTTTTTTGTTGTTTTGAAATATTCAAATTTTAGCTTATAAAGCTTAAACAATTTTACCAAGTAAAAAGATGAAGCAAATTTTTTTTTAAATATATATAATATATATTATGATGAGCGGATGGGAGTATACAATAATAAGGTGGGTTGTTGAAAAGCTAGCAGCCATTTAAAATTACAGCTGTTAACAAACTAACTGCTTTCATTGGGTGAATACAATTTATGTTTGGTTAAACTAAATTCAGGGCTTATCGTCACGCTGCGCGATAAGTTTTTCATAAATTGTGGTAATAATGACGCCCAACCGCGTTTATCCTGACGTAGTGTTAGATACAATTCAAAGGTGGACACCATTTCGCTGTCAACCTTTAAGATACCAATGCGACGGGAATTTTGTGGTTCTTCTTCGAATTCGATGTATACGGTGCAACCTCTAACGCCGCAGGGTTCACGTTCTGAGACACGTATTATTTCTGACGCTATGCGTGTAGTGAGATCACAGGGTATTGACACTTCGGTGCAGGTCAAATTACGAGATTTGGCTGCACGCAATTCATGAAGCAAACGGTTTGATAAATCATTTATAACCGCCGCCTCGAATTTATCACAGTATAAGAGTTCTTCTTCAGCCAAATAATTTGGACTGGTAGCAGTAACACTGGTAGTTTGATTTTTTGTGGCATTTCGAGAGGTCTGCAATGATGTGGACCAATCTAAAATTAAATAAAAGAAAAAAGAAAACAATTAGTATAAATATTTATAAACATTACAATTATTTTGTTTATTTAGCTACAATCAAAAACAAATCAAAACTTTTGTTTACACAAATACACGAATTACATGAAAGATTTAGAAAAATCTTACTGACGTAATCGGTGCCCTTCAGTTAACACTCAACAAAAATATGTAAATGTTTAACTTTTTTCTGTTTCTATGTACATTAAATTTTTGTGTTGTCTATATTTATTATTTTTTCTCTTAGTACATGTAAGTTAAAGGCAAAATTTCATCAGCTTTATAAAAACGTGAGAAAAAAATTAATATTTTATATAAGGAATTGTGCTGTAGAAACAAATACGATTATCACGAATAGATTTAAATTAAATAAAAGAAACAAAAAGCTGATGACATTTATGTAAATTGTTTATAATACAAGGAGCACAGAATATATTTGTAATAAAAATTTAAATTAGAATAAATTATTCAAATATAAACAATTTGTTTTAGAACACTGAGAGAATAATCTACATAATATTAATCAATTTTTGCATAAAGTCAATGAATATTCGCTGGAACTCGTCCATTTTTATTTTACTGGATAAAAAATAATGGCATTTTTTATTAAACTAGTGAAACTTTTTTTTACAAAGTGAACGAAATTTTTTCTTAAATTAATGAAATTGCCCATATTATTTATCAATATTGTTTTTTAATTAAGCTTCTTCAATAAGTGTATGAAAATTTAATTGAATTTTATCGTATTTTTCATAAAATTTTATGACAACTTCCATGCACTTTTATACAAAATTTTATCAATATAATGAAGATAATTCTCTCAGTGTAGGCTTAATGGAAAAGTTTAAATAACCCTAGCATATCAACGTTATGTTTAATACTTTCTTAATGTTGCAATAAATGACTTAAAATATTAATAAAACATATTGAAAGCAAATGTGTTTTAGAGATAACTCTTTTCCGGCCGAACTCACTTTTTTACAATATTTGGGCTGCACGTTTTACCTTACTTTTTAATTTGAATAAAACATGTACTTCGCTGGATTTTGAAAACTAAGTTTGTGTAAACTTAGTTTACGCTATAATTATAATTTACACTATATTAAAAACTAGTAGTTTTTAAAGACTTTTTGTTTTTGATTAAAAATTTGTTTAGAACTTGACAAGTAAATACAAGTCTTTTTTGGGTTTTAAAGTAAAAAAAATGCTTCAACGTAAGTCAATAAAAAAACTAATTAGGACCTGTTTATCTATTAAGGAAATTCTCTAAACGATAGAAACCGACAATTACTTTCGTCAAAAATACATGGAAAACAAAAACAAATTTTCGTTACTTTGCTTTCGTTTAGACTAGACTACATAAACCAGGGCTAATAATATTTTTTCAAAAACACAGTGTGTATTAAGTGTTGTATTGTCCAAATAAAAAAAAAACACAGTTGTTAAAATTTTAAGCCGGAGTCACAATGATGAAATACTTTACAGACTGGACGTACTAAAATAGAGATGGCATGATACAGAAAACATGTAAGTATGTAAGAAAGGAACAAAATGCACTCAGCGGAGTGTAGTACTCTAGCATTGTGAATCTGGCTTTATTATCACTTTGGCGACGATTTTATCTTTGTTAGCACTCTTAAACATTAGTGCATTTTTAAGTGTCCTATCCTCTCTACTGTTGTATAATTTTAAGTAAAAGTTAATCAACGCTGTCTTTTGTTAGGACAATACAATAGAGATAACAGCACTTATTAATGCATATGTAATGGGACTAGGGTTTGGGATTTCCCGGGCTTTTTTATTTCCCAGGAAACGGGAATAAAAAAAATTTACCGGTAAATATTTTTGAACAAAATTGTTAATGAAAACCACCTATATAAGTAATTTTTGTTAAAAAAAAACACTATTTCAGTACAAATTCAGTCTGTGTAGCGAGAATTCAAAGTAAAAATATTAGAATGTTGAACATTTGATTTCACATAAATTACTCTAAGCACTTCCAAATGAATTGCATGATTTAAGCAGAAAGCACCCACTACTGAACTGATGGAAACAAACAGTTTCATTAAATTTGGCCCATTAGATATGATGTCCACAATGTTATTTTCCAAAGACAAATAAAACTCTTCTAGTCTTATTTCTACAATTCTTCTCATTTCATCAGCATTACATCTTCCTGATAAAACCAACCCCATGTTATAAAATGAATTATTTCCGTTTATACATATGTTCAAATATCTCTTTTGTGATATTCTTGTCCATTCATCTAAGATCTCCTATCTCCTATTGTTAGAAATATTGCTCGATATTTTCTTTTATCATGATATCTTTTACATTATTGTAGTAATTTAATATAATATTCTTTACATCGGTTTTATTTTTTGCAATGCCATGTTTTTATCATAAAAACTTTCTCGAATAAACGAATATCTAGTTATGGTGCGGATTGACATTCCGTCGACTGCGGCTAATTTGGATACCATTTAAAGAAATGTTTGCCCTACCATAAAAGGTTCAATGCCTATTCAGCTTACACTTTTTTCTTCGGGTACTTTGCTAATTTTAGCTGGAACGTTATTCTTGTTGTTGTTTTCTTCAAGAGAAGTTGCATGACCATCAATTTTTTTTTTTTTGTGAACCAAATTTAGATGTCGGATAACCAAATTTAGATACCTCCATTAACCATTAGTCTTTTAGGGCAATAAAAGAATATATTAGTTTGAAAGCAGGTGTATTAAAATAAAGTAAACTTACTTGAAAATATCAAATTTATTAATGAAAACGTTACTTATAAACTTATTGGCCCTTATATTACATATTTTAAATTTAAAGTCGACTTTATTTTTAATCATACGGTTTTGTTCATTTGTTACAGAAATATTTATATTTTCAAACATTTTGATTTTTTTTAAATAAATTAACCAATCAGAATGCTCCAAAAATAAACGAAGTCAAGGTATACTGCCACCCAATATTTTAACTAAAGTCACTTTAACTAAAATATACATTTAAAAAATTTAGATAGTAAGGGCGGTTATTTGTAAGAAACAAAACTTTTTTTCATATTTCTTTTAAACATTTTACCAAGTTTTTAGGTTTTACTACTTAAATTTGAAATAAGTTATGCGAAAAATCTTTATTAGTTGAAATGCTCCTAATTATTTGGCAATGATAATTTTGTGTGTCAAATGAATTGATTCCCTTTTAAAAGATTCTAACAATGACATTTTTGTTTTGGTATTTAAAATGTTTTTTATGACTAAAATTAAAAAATCCTATTTCAAACAAAAACAATTTAAAAAATTTAATATTTTTAAAATTTCCCGGGAAAAATATGTTATTTTCCTGGGAATTCCCGCCAAAATTTTACCGGGATTTCCCGGGAATTCCCGAACCCCAAACCCTAAATGTGACTTAAAAATGGAAATATTTAAACTTTTATATTTTTACCAAAAAGTAAAACAAGTTTCATTCAAACACATGTAATCCTAACCGAAATTAAAGAATTTAATTATTTAATAAATTTTTTCGAACGCTCGGTCCTCGGGCAAACACTTCGTTTTGGCTGAATTACGAATCAGAATACTTGGTCAGACACTATACATAACTTTATAAACTGTTCAAAATCGAAAAGCAGAATATTCATATAAAAAAACTATACTGAGATTCTAGGGTTAAAAAAGAGAATAATATAAAAATTATATATATTACCCTACTAGGGTTAAAAAAATTGTCTTATAAAAATAATAAAGCATATTCATTAACTTGAAGATTTTTTATTCATATTGTGAAGAAAACTACATTACTCTACTAAAAAAAATCATTTGAACTGGTCCAACTAAATTCTCTCTGTGTAGTCAAACTAATCTGATTTTTACTTTCTCGGTAATCCAAGAATAGCACCGACTACGAAATAAATATTGGTTAAAAAATCAAATTATAAATTGTTTTCGAAAGATAGATAAGATAGATTAAAGATTTAATTCCTTTATCGAGAATAGCACTGAACACGAAATAATTAATATTAATTAAAAGAAATGTTTACCGGTCAACTAAAAAAATCAGGTTTAAAGAAAGTTATGGGGCAATCTCTTTATGGGATAGACAATACAATTAATTTTAAAAAAATTGTTTAATTTTCATTTGTTTATCAGGCATAGCAACTATCATGATATAAATATTAAAAAAAATAAATGTTTACTGCTCAAATTAAATAAATTCTAATAGAAAGAATACTAAGAGGTTTTAAATCGAAATTAAATTCAAACATGTCGTAGGCTTATTGTTGGCTCGACATACTGACCATTTTTAAAAAAAAATTGAGTTACGACGGATTACATTAATGTAAATATCTTCTATCCAAGTTCGAAATCCGTTTCTCGACATTTCGTTTCATATCTGAGATATATAGTAACGAATTAGATCTATCTGCTCATTTTGCGTACAAAAATGAGAAAACATAAATCTTCTTTATCGTTTTTCTCGATAATAAGTTTTTGGCGTATGGGTCAAACCAATAAAAAGCCAATGATGTATATTTTTTTTCGAATTCGTTCCAAAGTTTTTATAAAAATAGTCCGTTTTTCTAATAACAGATCATAGTTTATTTTAATTTGTTTACAATTAAAATAAAAAAATTATATTAAGGGGAGTTGGCTAAAAAATTCGAAACTAAATACAAATGGACAAAAGGGTTTCAAATTTATTTGCAAAATTTTTGAAAACTTTTTTAATTTCATAAAAATTTGGAAACCTGAATTTAGTTTAGATTTTATTTACCCACCCTAAATATCAAAAATTACAAAAAATAAATATAAAAGAAAACTGGGGCTAAATTACAGCAGTCGTCATCGAGTATTATTCGATAGCAATTATTGTGACTTAAAACATTATAAGGATTAAAACTAGGTTAGAGGCGAAGCATTTCGTTGCTTTATTACATATATGAGTTAAAGTTGTAACAATAGTATTCGTGTTCTTTTATTTGCACTTTAAAAAGGTGATTTTTTAACAATTTCGAACGCTAACGACTGCGGGAATCTGGCCCCTGATATAAAAAGTAATAAATAGTAAAAACATTGGTAAGTTTCTAATGGAATAATAGCATGTAAAAACGAAGTCTTAAACATTTTACTCTAACCTAGAATATGATCTGTAATTTGAATGTAAACCAATTTAACAAATTGATTTAAAACTGGCTTAATATTAGGTTTTACACATCATTTTGAATTTCGAACTATTAAATCTAAATATTTTTAAACTTACAATAAGGTTTTTCACAAGGGGTGTGCTATTTGTTGTATTTGTATATGTAACAAAAAACAGAGTTGTTAGAATTTAAATTGAAAAAATACAACATTTGAGAATAGCACGCCCTATATTTGAGTGTGCTAACAGATAGAAAACCTAATAGAAAATCGTTGTTAAGTTCAAATAAAAATTTTAACAACTCTGTTTTTTGTTAGGACGATACGATGATACAACAGATGGCACACCCCTTGTGAACAACCTAAATTTAGTTTAGAATTGGTTGGCTTAGTTGAGCCAAGACCAAAAATTTAATAAATTTCCTGCAATTGGATCCGATTTAAAAAAAAGTGCATAACTGTCAGCAAACTATAAAAGCTGTATTTTGTTTCGTGCCTATCAACGTTAAGTATTTAAAGCAAATCTACGTTAAACGGATTGTAGTATAAAAAAATTTAAAATAGGTAATGTTTATAATTGTTCCGTTATAATTGAACATACGTCAGCAAAAGTTTTTAGGAAGTAACTCGAATAAGTATAAATGTGTTTATCTGTTTTGAAAGTTAACGTGTATACGAAAAGTAATGTGTTAGTTTTCGTGTTAAACGCGTTTTTATGCACTTGAGTTTTGTTATGAGTTAACGGATATAGTTAAGGCGAAAACACAGCTAAAATTAACTTTCTTGTTTTAAATTTGATGATTTAAATAAAAATTTGGTTAAGCCAAATTTACAACATTAATAATCTTAAAACTTTTTCTATTTTCTTTTTTGTTTTTTTATTTTAATTTCAATATTTTATATTTCGTACAAATTATATTTTTCTTAACATATGTATTTTAACAATTATAAAAGTTTTCAATTTATTCGCCTTCTTTTTAACTGACACATTTGTTGTTGGGTCCAATATAAAATTTTAATTTAACTGTTGGCTAAATTTTAACTGGACATTCAGTAATTGGGCCTTAGTAAAAAAGTAACTTTTTTATATTAAACACAAAGCAAAAAATGTATATTTAACAATTAAAGTTGCTTTTAAATGACACAAATTTTCAACAAAGATAGATGAATTTTATCCGTTTTGTAATATTAAAATTTTTTTAGATTTTTTGATATAAAAATTTTTACAACTATTTTGAAAAAAAATTTCAAATGCCTACAATTTATAAATGGTTCTTATTTATCTTTTCTTAATTCTCTCACAAATTCTTGGTAATAATCATAATATGGAAATTTCTGCATATCTCGCTTTTAATATGAGAATCAAATAAAGAGTTTAATATTTGAAGTATGTATTAATATTTTAATTACCCTACATTACTTAAAAGTGAGATTAAATTAGAGTTTAGTGAAAAAAACCGCTATTGTAAAATCACAAATATTCAATTGTTATTTAGTCGGTATATTCCTAATTATACTTAAAATAAACCTATTTAAAATTAAGTAATTTTCCGGCTAAAATGTGCAAGTTTTAAAAATTTAGGCACAATTTTATAATTAACTATTTGAAGCCTAACATAAGTAGATATGAAGTTTTTCTGAATGTTATTCGGGAATTTTGGTCATTGTGTTACAAAAAGGTTACAGGTACTACGAACGAGTACTTTTAAAAAGTTCGCAGACAAGATTAATGTAAAAATTTTATCAAAATTTGCATAATCTTAGTTAAGTATTTATTGTATTTTTTAAAAAAACTACACGTTTTCGAAAAGTTTGATTTAACACGGTTTAAAAACTTTAATAATATTAAAGACAGAACTTTTACAAACTTTAAATATTTAACAGTAAACAACACATTTTTAAAATAATTATAAAGTAAAATTTTGTCAGTAATCGAAAATTTATGAAAAGTTTTAAGACATAAGCTTTTTAGATCTAACAGAAATTTGTTTTACAACCGACTTTTTGTAGTCATGTTTTGCTGTTCTAACATGCTTATTTTAAATAAACTTGTATTTTTCAATTAAAAAAAAATGACTTGAAAATTTATTGGAACCTACCTTTAGTTTTTGTTGTATTTGTGATAATACTAAAACGCTCTGGATATTGATTTTGCACAGATAATACTTCCATTTTATGTGGATTAATTTTGGTTTAGTATTAATATATTAAAAAAAATTATTAAAAAATTTCTTTTTCTTTTTTTTATAAAAAATTAAATGCACGTTTTTCAGTATTTTCTTGTTAATTAAATTTAACAAAGAAATCACAGTTTCTCTTTTTCACAAATTTAAAAGCAAATTTTACTTATGCTTTAAATTTGCAATGAAAATTTTTCTTTTGTTGTTTAAACATAGGTAGTCACGTACGGTTTCTGATATTCTTGTATTAAGGAAATTTATTAAAATTAAAAAATGTTTGTTCTAGCAAAAATCTGGTTTATATATATGTTAAAATCACAATTTTTTTTAGTTTATTATCACCGCAATTTTTCTTAATTTCAATATATTTTTTTATTTTTCCGTTATTCCTTCTAGTTAATATGAATATCAGCAGTGTTTAATAGTAACTGAAGTTAACAGCTGTGTGGTAGGGTTTTTATAGCTGCTGAATGAGTGATTTGCTTGAGTTTCATATATGAGCAGCAGAGGATTTACTACAAATGCTCACCAAAAGAGTAGGATAGAGGTAAAAAGAGAGTGAAGATAACATATGGTTTTTAACATCTGAGTCAAAGCAGACAAAATACAGTAAAATTTAATAAACTGAAAAGAGAGCAAATAAAAGTATACACTACTTTTCGGTTATAGTCCATTCCCATAAAGTCCACAGAGATTAACAACAGATATGAATCGAAAGTGCAAAAGTCTAGAGAGAGAAAGAAATATAAATTCAAACTATATGGAGATTTTAGTTCTATCTCACTCTCGACTTTAATGCCTATATGTAAAATTTTTGACATATGTCACTGGTTTCAAGTCTCGGGTGTTTGATAGTATGGTAAATCAGCCATTAATATAGGCTACCGTACAATATATTGTATAAAAAATGTTTCCAGATTTTGTAAATTTGAAAACTTTTTCTTGTTATTATGTATTTTCAGGCACTAACCACGGCTCTCATGTGAAAAACTGAACTGGTTTTAAGAGAGTTTCAATGTAAAATAACAAAAAACGTGAAAAAGTGGTATTTTTAATTAATTATTTTTATTGTTTTTAAGCAAGTAGCCCAGTTAGATTTTATGAAAAATTTACCAATATTAATGAAAAAATTAGGAAAATTGGAAAAACATATTACATAGATTTAAAGAGATTTAAGATTCGTTTTAATTGGAAAAAAATACAGAATCTGACTGTTTTAAGTGTTAAAATTAAAAGACTTTTTAGTTGTGGTGGAAAAAGTGTTGAAAAAGCACTTTTTTCTGAATGCGGCTAACTTAAGGAAATCTATGAGGAAGATACTTTTGAAAAACAAAGAGTCTGGTTTAGGAAAATCGTTCAATATTTTGGGTTTTAAAATACAAGGTAAATGTCTTATAATGTTTTTCCAACTATTTTACCCTTAAAATTTCGTTTATTACGTTACACATTTCAATAAATAAAACTAGGGATCAAAATCCATTACGTACATTTAAAAACATTTTTAAAATAGGCAAAAATTTCATACCAAATTTTTTGAAATAACAAAAACGTTGTATTTTGGAATATTAAATCGAATCGAAAAGTTCATTATGAGTCTGTGCCTATTTTTTATATATGTTTATTAGACTGGTCCAAAAAAAAAAAGTTGGAATTTTCACGCTCCACAACCCTACAAATATGCCACTTTGAAAAAAAATGTGGTCTGACCAAAAAAATTACCAAAAAAGTTTTGTTTAGAGGTAGCACATCGCAATTGAAGTTTCGAGGTTGTACTTGTTCTATTATTTTGAATTAATTAAAAATAATGGAAAAAAAATGAGAAAAATTAAATATAATTATTATGATCGCAACATATCAAATCTAATATGCTTTGAGGTGTACATTACAAATATGAAATCGGAATTGAAATCGGAGTCGCGGATTTCGCGAAATTTGAAAATTTCATACAAAAAATGTTCAACTTTGATCAGGATGTTTTCTTATATTTACCAATATGAAAATTTCGTTTATGCATTAATATATATCTATGGTATGTTCTATTATGTGATGTAGGGCTTTTGGTAGCAATAAAATTATAACAAGCTAAATAATAGCGAAATATTAAAAAAGTCAAATTTTAAGTTAATTTGCAAGGATATCTGTTATCCTTTTTAAAATTAAAATTAGTGTTCTATATAATGAAGGCCCTTGGTAAGTAAATTGCAAAAGTATAACAAATTGAATTTTTCGATAACACCGTTTACAGGTAATTAGAAAAATATCTCAAAAAACTTGGGTTTTTTGAATTGTCAAAAACCGCGAATAATTCATAAACTACAAATATTTTTTTAAATTTCGATTGCTGATTCATAATCTTCGTTAAAATAAATATCAGATTTGAGAAATTTGCGCATACAAGGCAAAAACAATTTGAATTTTTAATTACATCTTTTCAGAAAATTTGGAAAATTTGAATAAAATATGTATTTTTTTGTATAAATTAAAAAAAAACCGCGAATTACTTAAAAGTTACTTAATTTTTTTAAGTTTTGATTTCAAATTCCTTTTGTTCACATTAATTAAGACCAGATTTATGAAAAATTGTTAAATAATAACGCACAGGTTAAGAAATAATTCAATTTAAAGTCAACTCTACTTTTTGTATAAATTACTCTAGGGACAAATTACTAATTCTTAAAAGATAACTTTTTCTGCTACCTCTAAATAAAAGCGGATTTAGCTGAAACTTGGCACAGAGAGTTTTTAGACATTAAGGAATAGGGGCAACATTGTGGAGATCGCGAATTCCAACTTTAATGTTTTTTTGGACAACTCTAATGTTTATATATGTATGTAAAGTGCATAGTTCGGGGACTTAGCCAAAAATATGCCCAAACTATGCTGTATATTAGTCAAAAATGTCTTCATACTATTCGCTAGACCTAGAAAGAGTTTGAAGACAGACCCCAAATTAACCAAATATCTTCAGACTAAACTGTGGATCGAAAAAATGTCCCCGGAGTATGCGCTCTGCATACATATATGTATATAAGAGTGTCCCTTAAAAATATATTTGTTATTACACCCCCCAGTTTTATTGAAAATGGTCCCAAATGAAAGAAATCGATTTTTTTTGTTTGGAAAACGTTAACCCGTGCCGAAAGTTGGACGAAAATGACGCCTTTTGGAAAAAAAGTCTATTACTTTTAAAAATTCCCAAAATGCGAAATGTCAAAATGATTCATATATGGAATTTTGACTTCATCGGATATCATTAACCCACTTTAGCCTGGAATCCAAAATGACCCACGAATTTGATAAAAATGCAAAAACGTGTTTTTTTAAAATAAATTTTAAAGATTTTTTTGATTAGATTATAATTATCTTTTCATTTCTTTAAAAAAAAATTAACCCTTAGTGGCCTGGGGTCAGAAAAGACCCATTAAATTTATAAAAAAAAAGTCTCAACTGGATAAAAATAATTATTTTTTGTAACGTGATCCAATTTAATTTTCAATCCGGGGTTAATTTTTATAATTTTGGCCAAAAACTCCCCGCTAGGAAATTTACAGAATAACTAAGTCATTTCTAAAAGTTTTTTCGTATGAAAAAATTGTAAGCATAGTGTCGAAATTGTTTTTTAAACCAATAAACAGCCGAACATAAAAATGGTCTAGATACGCCTACGGCCCTGAAACTGAAAGAATTATCCTTCATGATATTAATGATATAATTTCATAGAATTTTTTCGTAGAATCAATGAAGAATTTCATTATGTATATAATATATAATTAATATTATCAAATTTTTCATAACTTTCCTTTCATAAAATAACATAATTTCATTAAAAAAATTCATTGAATTTCATAAATTAGATCTTCATAAATTTAATGAAAATGTTGTTTATACATATATATGAAATTGTTCAATAGTATTTACTTTTATTTTTATATAAAATACACAGAAAAAACAATAGGCATGGGAATTTGTAAAAGCAATCACATTTTATTTTAAACTGAAATTTTATTCCCAACAATTCTTTTGTTCGAAATATTTGTAACTCGTTTGTAAATTGTTATCTTTCATATAAAATATGTTTAAAAATAAAAATTCAAAGTTGCAAAAAGAAAAGAAATTTTTTTTTGAATTTACAAATTTCTTTGTCTGTGACGAATCTTAAAACATAAAACCCAGATAAAACCATTCAGAAATATAAAACATATATTTTCTAATCAATTTCAACAAAGTTTTAGATAATTGAAGTGAAAATTTCGAAAAAATAACGATTGTAAAATATGCATGTTCAAAAATGTACTTTATTTCCTTTTGCCATAGTAAATTCATATAAAATTTATTTGAAATAAAAAGATGTAAAATGTGTATTTCAGATTGAATTTTCTGCAAATGTTGATGCAGAAGTTGTGATTCTTTTGATAAAAATAATTTAGTGGAATATGTATTTATGTCATATGTAAAGATTTCGCATATCTGCTTAAGGAATTTTACTAGATTTGCAAAATAGCAAGTGAAGTTTTTATTTTAATTGCAATTATATCCTAGATCCTTTACCTAATCAAAATAAGTTGATATGTTTCTAAAAGCCCAAAGTCTATATTTTTAAACCATATTAAAAATTATTCGTGGTTTAGTTTTGTAACTTTGAATTTTTATATTCTTTATATATGAAATTGTTCAATAGTTTTTACTTTTTTTAGTTTTTTTTATAAAATATCGTCATTTCCTTAGAGAATAATGTTTTATAATTTTTATTTTTTTAAAATTAATTTTTTATTATTAATTTTGGACTATGAAATTTTTTTATAAATCATATTAATTTTTTGAAACTTTTTTTATGAAACTTTTTAATTTAATGAATTCTTTCTTTAGATATATTTTGTAGATCCGTAAAATATGCTACGATTTTATTACGCGTTTTGCATTTGCTAAGTAATTTTTATTTATCCACTCAAGCTTAGCAACGACAAGAACCAACTATAATAAATAATAGTTAATGAAATTGCTTCATAGATTTTATGAAGCTCTTCACTGGCTGAATGATTTATTCATTGGACGAATGGCCTATTAATTTTATGAATAGTTTCATTAATTTTATGAACTTTTCATAAACATTGACTTTAATGAAACCTCTCAGGTGGAAATTATGTGTGGTAACAAAAAAGAAGCACTGGCAAAGCGCAAGTAGACCGCGGTCTTACAAAAAGAAGTACTGGCAAAGCACTAAATTTGGACGCCTTCCCAACGCTTTAAAAGGGTGAATTCCCAGCACTTGTTTTCCTATAACATTATTTTGTTTTTGAAAAAGAAACTCCAAAAGAGTGAATATTTAAATAATTTTTGACTCCACAATACAATAACTTCAAGAATCGTCTATTTTTAGAGTAATTTAAAATTCTTCAGTGATGAGGGCTCATAATTTGGTGTCAGGGAAAACACTTGATTTATATGTTTCTTGGTGCTATCTCAATACTTTGCAAAGCATTAAATAGATCGGTGTTATCATTTGGGTGTCAGGAAAGCACTTTAATTTTTTTATTGAGCGTTGGCAAAGCATTTGATTTTTATGTTTATGGGTGCTTTCCCAGGGCTTGGTAAAGCATTGGCACCACCATGGAACGGTGTTATCATTTGGGCGTTGGGAAAGCGCTGTTGGCAAGCACTCATACCACCCATTTCGGTGCTTTGCCAGTGCTGGCCCCTTTGTAATTTTCTACCTGGGCTGTTTCATAGATTCTATGAAAAGTTTCAATGGACGAGTTCCAGTGACAATTTTCATTGAAACTATGAAGAAATTCATTAATGAAATGATGATAATTCTCTCAGTGTAGTCCAAAATTTGTGTGCAATTATTAGTTGTGACTATAAGCAAAGGGAAGTGTATATACATTTTTTTTAATTGGGAAATTATAAAAAGAACTGTTAATTAATAAATATAATTATAAATTTCTGTTTTACTTATATAAAATTATTAGTTTTTCAATAAATTTTAACAATATTTCATGATTTTATTATATTATTCTCTCTTTATTTCTTTTTGTTCTCCTTATTGCATCTTTACGTGAGTTGTTTTTATATTTTTGGTATTCTCTTTTTATAAAATTGAGTGATTTTTAAATTTGTTTTCAAGTTTTTTTTATAAATATCTCCGACTGTGTGGTGTACGTGACTTTTTCTTGTTAATGTCGGTCGGTCGTTTGGTTGGTTTACTTTGCTGTCCCAAGTTCTGGTCTTTCTTTCCATGCAAGTACAAGTTTTTTTTTTACAAGTAGCAGTTAGCAAGGCCTGTGTTTTCGTCGGTTACGTTCACCCATGCACATTGTAAAAACTGTCATTAGAAGTACCCGTTTTCCTCATCCTCCTCCTACTCCACCTTCATTGTTTCAAACATTTAAAAATCTTTTTTCTGCCTGTTAGTATATTTGGCCGTTTTTTGTTGTTGGTTTGTCTTTTCGACGGTTTGTCTGTCGGTTTGTCTGTCTGTCGGTTTGTCTGTCCATTATTTTGATGTTTTTGTACGCATATGAAAATTTTCAAAGTGTTGTCAGTTTATGTTTGTTGGTTTGTCTATTACAGCCGGTTTTTTTCTTTTCTTAATTTATTTATTTTTTTTCTTACTTACATGTATCCCATATGTTTTTTTATAGTTTTTTCTTCATTTCTAGTGTATTATTTTCTTTAGATTTTATTTTGTTTAGTTTAATATGTAAATTTTTCTTCAATTGTGTTTTCTTTTTTTTGTTTCGTAAGTTTTTGTATGATTGGTTTCATTAAAAATTTCTCATTATTTCCTTTTATGTTGTTTATGTTAAACTGTTATTTATTTTATGTTTATTTAAAAAGTCATATCGTATATATTTTTTTCTATTGTACAATACTTTGCTATTTGTATGATGAGTGCTCAAAATTATTTTTTCTATAGAATGGCACACGTCAAATTAAAAATATTTTTCAATATAAAAAAATAAAATCATGTACATATATCTTCATGATTTGGACGATCTTTCTTTTTTAATAAAAATATAAGAAATTTAAATGATACGAATTTATACCGACAAAAATCTTCCACAAAATTTTATCACAATACAGAGATTTGCGTCCAGTCAGTCGCATTCTCTCAAAATACATATGTATATGTATGCACCGCAAAAAATACTTAACCCTTTTACTGCAGACTTTTTGTGTGTTCCCGTGAAAATTATTATTCAAAATTATTAAAATTTATGCAATTAGTTTAAGTTTTATAATGGTTGAATGTATTAGGTCATATTTAAATGAATTAGCTTATATATGTATATATTAGGGATACCGATCCTGAAATCCCGATCTCGAAAATCCTTAAATTGATCTGGAAAAAATCCCGGGATTTCCGATTTCATTATTTAGCATATTTTATCTCTTTTTTTATGAATAAAAACCTTAATAATTTAAAAACTTTTATTCAGTTGTGAAACTTTTGAAAATCGTAATTTAGATTTTAACGGACATGTTTTCATTTATTTTATTGATGACTAGCGGGCGCAGCCCGCTACGTTGTTAGCGTGCCTTAAAGGGCTGCGCCCCCCACAATTTTTATTAAATTCGTTTTTTTATTTAAAGTTTTTTTATTTAAAGCCTTCACCCAGCCACCACAAATAAATAATTCTGCACAACAATGGGTTTAAAATAAATAAATATTTGATCACTTTTTCTCATGAAAGTGGATTGTTAGTAATGAATCCATAATAAATTGCAATATACGTGTGTATGTTAAGATAATTTGGTAAAGTGCGAACTTAGGTAGATAGACCCGTAAGTAAATTTGTTCATTTGTGTTTTGAATGAAAATAAATAACGTAAAGCAGGGTTGGAAAGCATTTTATAATATTAAAAATAGCGGGTCTTAAAGTTTTTTTTTTTTTAATTCCAGTTTATGTAAAGGTAGACCTGGCAATTCAGGTAAATTCACAAATTCAGTTGGAAAATTTACTGCGTCGGTTTCTTCCACCGGTGCTTCGTTACATGAAGTTTAAATATCGGAATATATAAGTTCCATTCCTTTTCTAAGGTTTTTTCTCTTTTAGAAAATTTGTTTAACTTTTTGGAGAGTAAGTTTCAATGCTACATAAGTTTCATATTCCGTGGATAGTGTTTGAACAGGTAATTCCCTCTTCCAATCCATTTGCATTCTCTATAATTTCAATTCTACTCGTTCAACGTTTATATCCATTTCATTCCACTTGTGTAGTGTTTCATTCCACTCGTTTCCTATTTAGTTTCTTAATTTTAGTGTTTCATATACACTTGTTCTTTAAGTTTTAGGTTTCTAGCTAAAGACGCAGACGTTAAGGGGGGGGGGGTAATTTTCCCCTTTTGAACCACCATTTTTACCACGTTCCTGTCCAAAGTCCTAGAAATGCCTTGTCGATAAGTTAGCCCATACTCCAAGGAAAACATATTATATATTACAGGTTTCTAGCCGAAGGGTTCGGTTAGGCCATCAAGGGGAGAATTATTCCGTTTTTACCCCTCCCGGTAGGAATTTCCAAAAATTCCGTATTAGAGGACGTCTGCGTTGGAGGAGGAACCTACTACATACATAATTTTAGGTCTCTATATCCAGCAGTTTGGCCAGGCCGTCAAGGGGGAAGTTTTTTCCCTTTTTACCCCTCCCGGTATGAATTTCCAAAAATACCATCTTAGGGGACGTCAACGTTGGAGAAGGAACCCAAATACCGAATTTAAGCTCCCTTGTTCCAGCAGTTTGGCCAGGCCGTTAAGGGGGAGACTTTTCCTGTTTTTGACCCTACCTGTAGAAATTTCCAAAAATCTCATCTTAGCGGATGTCTACAATAGAGGGGGAACTTTAATACCAAATTTCAACTTCCTACCTCCAGCGGTTTGGGCAGGCCTTTAAGCGGCACTTTTCGCTTCATTAATCCCCATTTTTGCAATGTCCCTGTCCAAAAAGCACCTTCCCGGTCCAAAAAGCCCATACTCCAAGTAACATATGTTTTACATTTAAGGTTTCTAGCCAACTTTTACTATTTGTGCCCCTCTCGGTAGGAATTTCCGAAAATCCATCGACAGGGAATTTCAGCTTCCTAGTTCCAGCAGTTTGAGCAGGCTGTCAAGGGGGACACTTTTTCTTTTTTTGTCCCTCCCGGTTGGAATTAGGCTGGAAGAGGAACCTAAGTACCGAATTTCAGCTTCCTAGTTGCAGCAGTTTGGACAGGTCGTTAAGGGGCAACTTTCCCTTTTTGAGCCCCCATTTTATAACGACCCTGTCCAAAATTCAAAAAAGTATCTTTCTAATAAGTTAGCCCTTACTCCAGGGACCCACATTTTAATCTTCAGGTTTCTAGCCGAAGGGGTTTTTACCGGCCCCCAAGGTGAGGCTTTTCTTCTTTTTGCCCCTCCCTTTAGGAATTTACAAAAATTCCATCTTCGCGGCTATCTGCGATGGATGAGGAACATTCATACCAAATTTCAACTGCATTGCCTACGCGGTTTGGGCAGGCCGTAATTGGGGACATTTTTCCCTTTCAACCACCATTTTTACTATGTTGCTGTTCCATAATAGAAAAATTACGTTGCCGGTGAGTTAGTCCTACTCCAAGGAATACATATTTAAAATTTTAGGTTGGCCAAAAGGGATTGGGCAAGCCGTCAGGAGGAGACTTTTACCTTATTTCCCCTCCCGATAGGAATTTCAAAAATTCCGTCTAAGCGGACGCCTACACAGAAGGAGGAACTCACATACCGAGTTTCCTTTTGGGATATCCTGTAGGGAATTCCAAAAATACAAACTTGTCGATGTCTACTACAGTGGAGGAACCTTTATACCAAATTTCA
Organism: Leucophora obtusa; assembly: GCA_949987735.1. NCBI lineage: Eukaryota > Metazoa > Arthropoda > Insecta > Diptera > Anthomyiidae > Leucophora > Leucophora obtusa. The sequence goes on from OX465296.1 coordinate 52,734,485, forward strand.
ACTTCTTACCTCCAGTGGTTTGGGCATGCACTTTTCCAATTTGTGAGACTGTTTATGTGGAGACTTTTCCTCTTTTTGCCCGTTCCGGTAGGAATTTCAAAAAATCCCGTCTTAGCGCACGTCTATGCCGAATATCAAGAAACCTTGTTTTAGTGGAGATATCCGTGGGGGAGGGAAAAAAGTAGTTTTTTTTAAATTATATATTATTTTAAATGGTACTTTTTGGAAAAACGAAATTTTTTGGAAAAAGATACTTTGTTTTTACAAAGTACTTTATTTGTACTTTTTTTGGAAAAGGTATTTTTTTTTAATAAGGTGTTTTTTTTTGAAAAATTTATGTGTTTTGGAAAAAGGTACTTTTTTTTGGGAAAAGGTACTTTTTTTGGAAAAGGTACTTTTTTGGAAAAAGGTCCTTTTTTTGAAAAAGGTATTTTTTTGAAAAAATGTATGTTTTTTGGGAAAAGGAAAATTTTTTTAGAAAAAGGTACTTTTTTTGGGAAAATGTACTTTTTTTTGGAAAAGGTACTTTTTTTTGAAAAAGGTACTTTTTTTTGGAAAAAGGTACTTTTTTTGGAAAAAGGTACTTTTTTTGAAAAAAGGTACTTTTTTTGGAAAAAGGTACTTTTTTTGGAAAAGGGTACTTTTTTTTGGAAAAAGGTACTTTTTTTGGAAAAAGGTACTTTTTTTTGGAAAAGGGTACTTTTTTTTGGAAAAAGGTCTTTTTTTTGGAAAAAGGTCTTTTTTTTGGAAAAAGGAATTTTTTTTGGAAAAAGGTACTTTTTTTGGAAAAAGGTACTTTTTTTGGAAAAAGGTACTTTTTTTGGAAAAAGGTACTTTTTTTTGGAAAAAGGTACTTTTTTTGGAAAAAGGTACTTTTTTTGGAAAAAGGTACTTTTTTTGGAAAAAGGTACTTTTTTTGGAAAAAGGTACTTTTTTCGAGAAAAAGGTTCTTTTTTTGGGAAAAGGTACTTTTTTCGAAAAAGGTACTTTTTTTGAAAAGGGTACTTTGTTTTGGAAAAAGGTACTTTTTTTGGAAAAAGGTACTTTTTTGGAAAAAGGTACTTTTTTTTGGAAAAAGGTACTTTTTTTGGAAAAAGGTCCTTTTTTTGGAAAAAGGTACTTTTTTTTGAAAAAGGTACTTTTTTTTGGAAAAAGGTACTTTTTTTTGGAAAAAGGTACTTTTTTTTGAAAAAGGTACTTTTTTTGGAAAAAGGTACTTTTTTTGGAAAAAGGTACTTTTTTTGGAAAAGGTACTTTTTTTGGAAAAAGGTACTTTTTTTGGAAAAGGTACTTTTTTTTGGAAAAAGGTACTTTTTTTGGAAAAAGGTACTTTTTTTTTGGAAAAAGGTACTTTTTTTTTGGAAAAAGGTACTTTTTTTTTGGAAAAAGGTACTTTTTTTGGAAAAAGGTACTTTTTTTGGAAAAAGGTACTTTTTTTGGAAAAGCGTACTTTTTTTGGAAAAGGGTACTTTTTTTTGGAAAAGGGTACTTTTTTTTGGAAAAAGGTACTTTTTTTGGAAAAAGGTACTTTTTTTTGGAAAAGGGTACTTTTTTTTGGAAAAAGGTCTTTTTTTTGGAAAAAGGAATTTTTTTTGGAAAAAGGTACTTTTTTTGGAAAAAGGTACTTTTTTTGGAAAAAGGTACTTTTTTTGGAAAAAGGTACTTTTTTTTGGAGAAAGGTACTTTTTTTGGAAAAAGGTACTTTTTTTGGAAAAAGTACTTTTTTTGGAAAAAGGTACTTTTTTTGGAAAAAGGTACTTTTTTCGAGAAAAAGGTTCTTTTTTTGGGAAAAGGTACTTTTTTCGAAAAAGGTACTTTTTTTGAAAAGGGTACTTTGTTTTGGAAAAAGGTACTTTTTTTGGAAAAAGGTACTTTTTTGGAAAAAGGTACTTTTTTTTGGAAAAAGGTACTTTTTTTGGAAAAAGGTACTTTTTTTGGAAAAAGGTACTTTTTTTGGAAAAAGTATTTTTTTTGGAAAAAGGTACTTTTTTGGGAAAAAGGTACTTTTTTGGGAAAAAGGTACTTTTTTTGGGAAAAGGTACTTTTTTTGGGAAAAGGTACTTTTTTGGAAAAAGGTACTTTTTTTGGAAAAAGGTACTTTTTTGGGAAAAGGTACTTTTTTTGGGAAAAGGTACTTTTTTGGAAAAAGGTACTTTTTTTGTCCCCTTTTTGCCCCTCCCGATAAGAATTTCCAAAAATGCCGTCTCAACGGACGTCTACACCGGTCGAGGAACCTACATACCAAATTTCAACTTCATAGCTCCAGCAGTTTGAGCAGGCCGTCAAGGGGGAGACTTTTTCCCCTTTTTGCCCGTCCCTGTAAAAATTTACAAAACTCCCGTCTTGGTGGATGTCTACGATAGTGGAGGAACCTTTATACCAAATTTCAACTTCCTACCTCCAGCGGTTTGGGCAGGCCGTCAAGGGGGGCCTTTTTCCCCTTTTTAACCCCCATTTTTACAGCGTCCCTGTCCAAAATTCCAGAAAGTACTTTCCAGAAAAGTTAGCCCATACTCCAAGGAACACATATCTTAAATTTCAGCTTTCTAGCCAAAGGGGTTTTGGCAGGCCGCCAAGGGGGAGACTTTTCCCCTTTTTGCCCGTTCCGGTAGGAATTTCCAAAAATCCCGTCTTAGCGGACGTCTACGCCGAAAGAGGAACCTACATACCAAATTTCAACTTCCTAGCTTCAGCGGTTTGGGCTGGGCGATGTTGAGTCAGTCAGTCACGTTATTCTTTTATATATAGAGATTTGCTAAAATCATAACTTCATACAAAATAATTTTGTCGACTAAAAACAGCAAATTTTTGTTAAATTAAAAAATCTAACAATCTGCCTTTCGGAAATCATCAGAGGTATGTTCTTAATATTTTTTGTTAGTTGATTTAAAAAAACTAATAGTCACTAAATATTTCTGATGATTTCAGCAGAGTAGTTTGTATTTGCATTCAACTAATTTTAGCCAAATATAACTAAAAATTTACTTTTGGTTAAAAAGTTTCTTCAGAGGTAAACTTCAATTTGCTTAAATTTAAGTCATTAGTATATTTCTTATATTTCGGAAATTTAACAATTATTTAGTAAACAAGTTCTGTTGATTTCAGTAGTTTTAATCGCGGAATCTTTTTTGCTAATTTTTGGTAGCTTTTTCTGCTATTTTTACATACTTATTTCTATGAGTGTAGTTTCTGTTTAAAGTCAGATTCACAATGCTGCAGTACTCCAATCTGAGTGGATTTTGTTCCTTTCTTTTTTGCACTTATATATTTTTTGTATCATGCTATCTCTATTTTACACCCTCAAATCTGCAGCAGGGAGTACTCCAGCATTGTGAATCCGGCTTAATTTATTTATTTCTTCATACTAAAAAAAATAATAAGTAGATTTATAATGAATTATTTAACTTTTTAGGGTTTATTTCAGCTATTTACTTTTAAAATTAAAAATATGATGAAACAAGAAAATGCCGAAACCCCGAAAAATCCCGGGGTCCCGATAAATCCCGGGATCCCGAAAAATCTCGAGATCTCGGGTTTTAAATTTACAAAATCCCGAATCCCGGGATTTGTAAAAATCATTCCCGTTCGGCATCCCTAATATGTACGTATGTATATACAGTGAGCAGCATAAGTCATGGTACCCACTTGAAACAAGTGTTTTTAAAATTTCTCAAAAAATATTTTACAAAATATATAATATTTATTTTTATCTCATTTATTAACTTGTGTACTATAAGAAAACATGCGAAACAAAAAAATATAATTCGGAATTCGCAACAACTCCATATTTTTGCACAGCAAAAGTCTTGGTACCCTTCAAAAGCATTTTCAAAAAGCTATTGTAATTCTGTTTTTCTTAATAAATCTTTTTTGATATTTATAACGGTACATTTTAAATATAATATATGCATTTTTAATTTGTAACAAGTCTCAAAAAATCAGTGCTTTATTAAAAAAAGTGAAGTAACATGATTTGTAAAAATATCTCGAAGGGAATTCACAATTGAGGAACGAAAAATAATAATTAATAGCCATGAAATCCGAAAATCTTTTCAGAAATATAATAAAAAGAAGCAAATCGACAATACAAAAAATTAGTAATCACTTTAAAGAAGAGAAAAAGAATTTAATATAAACCTCGAACTGGACATCCTGCAAAGGTAAGTAATACAGAAGATAGAAAAATAGAAGCTAAAATTGAGGAAGATCTATTTATAAGTGCAATTAAGATAGCTGCAGAGTTGAAGGAATCTTCTGACAATAGTGTTTCTGCAGACACGGTACGTAGATCGATCAAAAGGACCAGGTATAATACTCGTACAGCACGCAAGAATCCTTACATTAACGAAATAAACAGAAAGAAGTGCATAGATTTCGCCAATGAATATAAAACAAAAACAAATGAGTTTTGGGATAAAATCATTTTACGAACGAATCGAAATTTAACATTTTTGGCTCAGACGGACGTGCATTGGTATGGAGAAAAAATCTTAATAACGTAATCCTCGTCAAGCACGGAAGTGGTGATGTCATGGTATGGGGCTGTATGACAGCAGCAGGAGTTGGTAATTTGGTTATTATCGAAGAAATAATGAACAAATCAATATATTGAAATATTCTGAAGAAGAATCTGAATAAAAGTGCTGAAAAATTTAAAATTCGTTATGATTATTATTTTGAACAGGACAATAAGCACACTGCAGGGTTGCATACAATACCCCCATATGCTTAAAACCCCTCCGCAAAGTCCCTGTATGAACCCTATTGAACCCTTGTGGGATCGTTTAGAAAAACGATTCTGTAGTCATAAAATTTCTAATAAAATTCAGCTCAAGGCTATGCCTTTGACTGAACGGCAGCAAAAAGTTCGAAATTACACAGAAAAACTTGTGTAGTCAATGCCAAATCGATTAAATGAAGTCCTTCGTCTTTAGGGATATCCTACTAAATATTAGGTGTAGCATTATAATAAAATATCTATCCATATTTTAACTAATTTTCGTCTTTTCGCAGGGGTACACTTAAAATAATACGTTAGTAGAAAAATCTGTCAAACCGGTTTCAAATCGATATGACTAATTTTTAACAAATTTTTAGTTGAAACACTGATTTAAGCAAAGATTTTAGTTATCTTCATTTAACTCAATACTAAAAATCCTCAGTACTTTAACTAACTTTGATTGTTAATTTTCAAATTTATTTAAAACTAATTTTTAAGAACCCATTCGTTAAATTTTACAAAATTTATTATTAAAATATAGTATTTTCATGTTTCTGTTATTACCCAGTAAATGGCGCCACCAATGTATCCGAAGTTTTAAAGATGGCGATATCTCGTTCCCTCCAGATTTTTTAAAATGGCCCATATATCGAAAACTAAGAGAGATAAAGCAAAATTTATCAAAATTTCGACTACCCCTAAATGCACAATACCCCAGCGAAAGGGGGCATCTCTATCCAAAAATGTACCATGACGGGGCCTTGGATCCTCGGAAATTTTTAATAAAAATTTTCCACTTCATAAAATGGCCCATATCTCGAAAACTAAGCGAGATAGAGCAGAACTCCGTTAGAGTGCCCTTATATATCCTCACATGATATGGACTAGGCCCGGGAGGTTCCCGAGACCATAAATTTGGTTAAATTCTACGACTCAATATAATTACAGATAAAACTGTAGTTTTACAAATTTTTTACTTAAATTTAGATTTGTTAAATTTAATAAAAGAATTTGGTAAAATCTACAAATTTTATTTTAAGCCAAAAACAGGAATTAATTTTGTTAAAGTAACAAGTTTTTCTGTCCAGCCAACAGACGTATTATTTTGAGTGTACCAAGACTTTTGCTGTGCAAAAATATCGAGTTGTTTTGAATTTATATTTTTTTGAATTATATTTTTTTTGTTTTCTATAGTACATGACTAATTTTTTGTTTTGTTATAGTACACAAGTTAATACATGAGATAAAAATAAATTAAACATATTTTGTAACATATTTTTTGATAAATTTTAGAAACGCTTTTAATTCAACTAAGGTAACATGACTTATGCTGCTCACTGTACATGTATAAAAAATATAAATAAGAACAAAACCGCGACACAATTCTGTCTATCAGTGTTACCAATTTTTGAATAATTATTCAAAAACGGGACTGTTAACACATTCCTTGGATAATTTTTTAATAATGATATTTTGTGCAGTTTTTGTGTAATTTCACTTTTTAGAGAAATTTTTGTAAATTTCATAAAAATTAATCGATATTTAAAGTAGACTAAATGAGTTTGTCTGTGAAACATTTACAACTCAATTTGCAAATGTAGCGTAAGTTTGAAATTTGGGTTTGTTATGATTGTGACTTTTTAATGACTGAATAGAAACTAGTAATCAGAGACTATTAGTTATAGAGATAGGAAATCAAAACTTACACTACTCACCGGTAGGGGCGCTGAAATTTAGTATTACCTGAGCAACTATTTAGTATCAGCTGAGCCTATATTCTAAAACTCAAAAACTGCTGAAAGCTGCTCAAAATAAGGAAAAAAACTAGCGCGGAATATGTTCAAATAATAAAATTTGAGATATCCGTTTGTTTTTTGATTTGTTGTTTGTTATTATTTAAATAAAAAAAAAAGAAAATTGTCAATTTTTTCAACAAGGTGCCATCTAGTGACAATGATATTTTTATTACATATTTTTTTGGTAATGCCATACCCCTGCTAGTAATAATAGTTTGAAACTCTTTTTTTTGTTTAATTCTTTTTACCCCTAAAACATTCGAATAGCGCAAACTTTGATTATTTTTGTTCTGATCATTAAATGAAGCTACGTGCCAAATTTCACGTTTCTTTATTGTTTATGGCAGATGCGCAAAAATAAACTTCGTTCACAAATATGGCTCCTTTATTTCGGTGATAAACAGCTTATGCATATGATTATTGTACCCTACATCGGTATACACTTTTTAGTATACCGATAGACTAAGAATCACTTTTTTGTTCGATTCAACACTGTCCGTCCGTCCATGTATCCTTTTGCTTTTGAACTCTACATGTCGCAAATATTAATATATTTTAATAAAATTTAGTAAACCGACTTACGACGGCGACAAATACGAAATTTATCAATCTTGGTTAAAATTAGTCCGCGTTTAAACCTAATGCCTATACAAAGGTTCCCCAAAATTGGCTTATGTTTACGCTACAGATCGCAAATATGTACGAAACTATCTAAATTAAATTTGGTGCGCCGCCCAAAGACAAATCCTATTAATTCTAGATTGGATCGGTCCATATTTTGACCTCTCGCTCATATGGACTATATTTCCGAATTTCTCTTAAATACACTTAACATAAAGCAAAATTTAAATTTCTTACAGTTTTTCCACACACAAAGAATTAAAATCGAGTTTCAATTAAAGTATTAGTAAATACAATTAAAAATTTAAAAATTTAACTAATTAAGAAAATCATTATATCAATTAAATTTCTTTGTAAAGTTTCAATTGAAAAATTTTCAATTAAATTTTAATCATATCAATTAGAAATTTTATCACAAATTGTCAGAATTTTCAATTAAGTTTGTAACGTGCCGTTACAAATACCCTACTTATTCATATACCTAATGGATATACTGATACCCCTAACTAATTTCGCTTGTATAGGCAAATATTATAGTAATTCTTACTAGGTTATTAAAACCTATTGCTTATAATGGAAAAGTTGTATGGCATAGGGGAGCTTGAATCCAGTTGGAGTTTTATTATACTTCGTCCTGCAGCCGAAGTATACACGAATAAGCCATCCCGATTAAGGTTCCCGAATTAACCCGACTTACCTGCCTATTATTCTCGTGAGCCACTAATCATATTTATTTACCCATTCCCGAGTTAACCCTAACCCAGTTGGAGTCAGTGTTGCCATTTCAGTGCTTTTCGGGTATTTTTTGGTGCTTTTTTCCTTCCAGTACCCGGTGATTTTTTACAAATACCCGTTTAAAAAAAGCGGGTATTTACGGTGCTTTTTCATATTTCTGGCAGTGCTTTTAGTGCTTTTTTGTACAGTTTATATTTTTGGTATTAGTTTTCGTTTTTTAAAATTTTTATTGAATTTTCTGTCAAAATTAAAAAAATAATACGAACTATACAAGAAATACATTTTTGCACGATGTTTGTAGTACAATTTTAAATAGCAACTTCGTTACGTTTAAACTTCAAAATTTTGAAATATTAATTTGGTGCTTTCTTACCCCTTTTTTGTTATTTTTTGAAAATATATAATTACATATACGTCTATATATAATTTAGTATGACACTATACATAATAATATAAAACTATATGTGGAGCCATATAAGAAATATTTTATAATTTGTGTAATTATGATTATATCCCAGTGTAGAAACGGTAATGACATATCATTATTTTTTGGACTACCAGTAATGACACCCACTTACCTTCTGCATTATTTTAAAACATATAATAATGAGTTACTGATAATGACTTATTTTTATCATTATTTCAAATAGAAAATAATTTTCTAGATTTTTTTTTAAAATTTTTTGAAATCTATTTTTAGACTCAATATTTTTTGAACACTGGTAAGGATGTATGTAACCACATATTTTTTGATTTTTTGTATGTTGGTGAGTAAGCTGACTTGTGCGCGGCAGGTCAATTATATTCTTATCTATCAAATATAAGATGTCGACATAGCTCAGATGTTAGAGCTATTGACTGGCAATCTGTAGACCCAGGTTCGATTCCCGCACCAGCAAATTTTATTTACCAAAAAAAAATACATTAAAAAATATTTTTTTTTATATAATTTATTTTTTTGAAAATCTATTTTTAGACTCATTATTTTTGTCAGTACTGGTAAGCACATAGGTAACGATATATTTTTTGATTTTTCGTATGCTGGTGTGTAACCATAACTCATTATTTTTCGTGACATCGCCATATAAAGGTAATAAGAAATGTAATAACAAAAGTAACTAGTTACCATTACCAAGTATGTAGTTACATAACCACATATCTGGTAATGATTTTCTACACTGGGATATTGACAAATATGAACCCATAATAACTTAATATGGTTACATATCTACAATATTTCATGATTTCTTTAATATATAACAATATAACGTTTTTTATAAAATCATCTATAATTATATATCATCCCACATAAGCAATTTTTTCAAAGTGATTTTATATAAAAATATATAAGGTCCATATAAAACCGTATTATATTCTATGTGGTTCCATGTTAACAATGATTTTGAACTAGTTTTAGATTTAGTTATTACTAGGGATTGGCGCCTGGCACGAAATGTTCGTGAGTCACATTATTTACACGTGATTCTCACGCTTACGCACTAATCACGCGTGAGCGTGAGAATATATAATTCGTGCGTGAGCGTGAGTAAGAATATGTAACCCGTGCGTGATTCGTGTGTAAGTTAACTTTATTTTAATATTACTAAACACAAAGAAAAATTTTTGTTCATGTTTAATGCACTGTCATGGTAAATCTGGATAAAAGTAATGGAAGGTTTATCGAAATTATAGGATCTCCAGCAGACCTGGGGGTTAATCATTACATTTTTTAAATTACACATGCAATTACACAATTACATGTAATTGTAATTACACAGACCTGGGGCATTTCAATTATATTTTAATTACATTTATTTGTAATTGTAATTGAAATGTAATTGAAAGCCCCAGGGGGGTAACCGCGTAACTCGATTCGAAAAAAAATTTTCGAATTTATAAATCAGGCAAATATTGTTAAAAATATAATTCTGTATAAAAATTCTACTTTTTAATTTATTTTTATCCTAAAAACGCGGTAACCCCCCAACTCTGATCTCCAGTTCTTCCATATCTTTTTTTTATTTAAAAAAATAATTTTTGTATATTTTTAGATATGGTCATATATAGTATGATAAAAAGTATAAGGTCAATATTTAGATCTAATTGTATTAAACTATGTCCACTTGTATATCATTTTATATAATTTTATACAAACAGATATAATTTGATGTAATTGGATGAGGACAAAATTCGGATACAATTGTATCGAATTGCATAAAATTGTATCAAATTGTATACAATTGTAAACAATTCGATACAATATGATACAATAAGACGTTCTCATTTTTCGGATATAATTATATCTAATTACATATAAGATTATATATAATTAAATATAACTTCATATGGCTACATATCATTTTTTTTTACTTGGGTATAATTGAAATTTTTCCACATGAAAAAAACTTACGGTGCTTTAACAACAAAATATAAACACAAAATACATGCAATGAAAAAAACAAAATACATCACTCATTCGTACCATAGCGAAAGTTATGTAGAAACACCCCGATTAGTGTTTCTAAACCGGTTAACCGAAAAACCGGTTTTTTGTTCATTTTTCGGTTTTTTTGAAATTTAAATTAAAAACTAAACAATTTAGTAATAGTTATCATCCATGCCCTACCCATAAAGTGGCAACACTGCTTATGTTATTCATATTGATGTGTGCAGGCCTTTAAAAATATAATTCCTTAATTCATATTTTAAATGAACTATTCACTAATTTGAACCAAAGACCTAGTTCACAAGTGATAGCTCTTTTAGTTAAATCGCTCATTTCACTCATTCAGAAAAATAAGTGTATCATTTACAAAAATTAGTGTAAAAGTTGCAAAAGCTTATCGGTAACGTTACAACTCCATAAAATTACTGACAATTTCTTGAAGACGCTTGTTTAAATTTCTTATAGAAATAAACATGTAAATAAATCGAAGGTTTTGTTTAATATTAAGATCTTTTCTAGATTTAATAAACTAGAAAAGCAATATAGATTTTTACAACAAATTGATCAAGAACTAGAAAGAGTGCTTAACAAAGCGAACTATAATGTAGAAACCTATTGATGTTTGTTTTTTGGGCTTCAAATATGGTTTTTCACGTTCGTTTACTTTTGTGCATTTTTGTCACTTCGTGAGAGTATTTCTTGTTAACTCTCATTTTTCCGAACTTTATCCAAAAAGTAAAGAAACACACCTAATATCCCAGCGGTAAAAATACCCATTATTTAATCGCTGATGTCAGTAACATTTAGTACACCCAGGAAAAAAATTTGTTGTCCCAACCGAATTAACGAGGTTGCAGCAACCCCATAAGTGGGGTTGTCACAACCGAACTCTCAGGTAGCAACAACTGAATTCGGTTGTAGCAGCCGAATATAGAGGTTGTGGCAACCAAATTCGGTTTTAGCAACCGAATTCGGTTGTCGCAACCGAATTGTGGGGTTGAGGTTACGACAACAGAATTAATTAAAGAACGAGGTTGCCTCAACCGATATTTTATAATATTTTAGCTGAAATTCCGAAATATATTTTGCAATAAAAAACTGATTATCTCTTTTTTAAATATATATTTTTATGAAATTACATATAATAATGAAATTTACGTTAATAATAAAAGCAACATAATAATATCGCATAAATATGAATACAAATTACATTAGCAACTTCTTATAATTATGACATTTCTTTTAATTAATGGTTTGGTAACAAGCAGTTCATTTCTTCGAAACAATACTAAGGAATTGTTCGTCTTTGTTAAAGAGGTATTAAAATTAGTATTTAGATATTAGGGTTTTAAGAATACTATTTTACATCCTTGCCAAATTCTTTCAAAGTAACGATTCTTTTTTTACTACACATTTCTAAAAGGAATATTTTTATCAAGATTTCAAATAGTACCTACTTTCCTCAGCACTATTTCGAAGGGTAGTTCTTCCATCACTCATTTGAATAAAAGATTCTTCCTCGTCTTAGAAAGGCCACTAGAAGGGCGTATTATATTAACAAAAACCCCTTCTTTGAATTATGAAACACCTTTTTTAAATTAGCCTTTGAAAGAGTATGTACCATTAATTCGAAGAAAATATTTTAAAAATAAAACTGTTGGAACTTAAGATACTTTAACAATTACCAAACGGTTTATAGAAAATTTCTCCAAAAATATTGGGTACTACCAGCTCCAGAATATTACTCTAAGCAGCTTTTGGCCGATCTAAAATATGGGGGAAAACTGGTGATATTCAATATTGTTCTGAAAGTCAACTTTTTACTATACAACCATTGGTTTAAATTGTATTAAAGCTTGCTTTAATGGTCCTCGAACCTAAAATCTCTAATTAATTTAACCAAAGCCGAAACGAAATCCAAATCAGCATTTCAGTGCACGATCATCCTTTTGCCTCACTTTTTATAAAACCTCTAAAATAATGGATATTTTTTATACGTTTTATTTTATTATAATTTTTATACGCACTTTTTCCGTTTATATTCCGCAATTGATGTGTATTCCGTGTTTTTAGCTTTCCTTAAATATATTGTTCTATTTATATTTTTGCAGTTTTATTGATTTATAAGTACGAGTACTCAAATTAAATTTGGAATACAGTTTTTAAAATTCGGAGACTACAACCGAATAACGAGGTTACTACAACCCTATTATAGAACAATTCGGTTGTAACAACCTTATTGATACGAAATTCGGTTGCGGCAACTGAATTCAGTTGTCAAAACCGAATTTAGATTCATTATATTGCTACAACCCCATTAAAGCGGTTGCTGCAACGAAATTGAGGTTGTTGCAACCGAATTCGGTTGTGTAAATCCTATTGAAGTGGACACAACCGAATTGAGGTTGAAACAACCGAATTGATGTTGCAACAACCGAATTCCAACCGAGTATTTGGCTGGGTGTAGCAATCAGTGATGATATTATCGCTTTTATTTCTACTTAGATTTACATTGTAGTGTCATAGGCTGCTTAATCGGTGCGCTCTCGCGTAAAATGTAAGCAACGATGTCAGTAAGTGCCGTTTCAATTGCACTTACGTTATAATTGGAGTTATAAGCGAGCTTGATGGTACGTCAATAAATGCAGGCAAATGAGAATGTAATGCACGTCGATTACAGTCCGATTTGCACTTGTAAGGCAAGGTTATGAGGTGGTACCACTAATCCTTATGATTTTGTATTGGAAAGTCTAATGCATGTTTATTTAAATGTATGATTTGTTTATATTTTAAAAAATACAATTTATATTAATACATTGGAAAAAAAACTTAAATAAAAATAAATAAATTCACTATAAAAACAAAAGGCACATTTAAAAGTTTAAGATAAAAAAATTGAATGATTATTTTTAAAAGTATGAGAAATTTATTATTATTTTTTTTTCTCTACATTTTTTTTTGCAAAATGTCTATTTTTATATATTTTAAAACAATTTATCAATAGTAAACCCCTCTTCATTGACAGCATCTGCAAACAAACAAAGAGAAATTTATCAGTAAAAATACAAATATAATCTAATCTTACCGAAAACCGCATCATGTAGCCCTTTAAATTCCTTAAACCCTTTCAACCTTTTTGTTGCACGATCAACTTTGAACTAACATCAATAATAGTGATACATATTTCTTGTGTTTTATGTTTTTTCCAAAGCCACTATAACGGCATTTTTTTATTTCTTTGCATTTTTTGTGCATATACACAGTAACTAACTCTCCGCTTATATTATAATCGGAGTTATAATTAGTGGATGATATTTTTCAGATTACACACGCATAACATTCTAAGTACTTAAATCGCTCACTTAGAATGTCACACTGATGTCATTTTTTATAATCCAGGTACTTCGTTTCATTTACCGCTGGGATGTTAATAGAAGTCATTTATAATTACATATTTTCTGGGTAATTTTGTCTACATTTTTGGGAATTTTGAATCTTGCTTGTGGCAGCACTGAGATTAAACAAGATTAAACTAAACTATTATTTACTTGTAGTGGTGGAAAAAATCATATACATTTGTTGCGCAGTGGATTGACCGAATACAAAATGGGTAATAATTCATACTTCTTTGTACTTACTAGAATCCCCGAGTGCTTTCAAACTCTACACACAAGTTGGCTTACTTTACCCAGGGTATGGCCGCATTATAATGCCTCACAAGCCAATATACTTCGTACACACAAGTATAGTGGCATGTAAGTTAGACAAAATTTTTTGAAAATTTCAAATATTTTAAGTTTCATATACAAATGTTATACACAAGTATCACATATCGTAAGTACCTACACACAATGTGAAGTAAACGAAATCGATTACATGTTTTTCTAAAGGGATACGTATTGTTTCGATTTTTATTTGTTAATAAAATCACCAGGATGGAGGATATCTAAAGACTCGACACAACCGAATTTAATCTTTGGTTTGTATAAGTCCCCAGTCACTTGGGGATTATTTCCAAAAACCAAACAAGCGGGCTTTTGAAAAACGGTTAACCGAAATCCGGTTTTTTGAAATGGTCCATTTTCGGTTAACCAACAAACCGGTTTTTAAAAAAGTCGGTTTTTTCTTATATCTTATACATTTTTAAAGATGTCTACAAGCAATTTACAAAAATAACACAGCTCTACAAAATAAGACAAAATTGCTAAGTTGAACATCTTTGCAGTGGATTTAGGATAATTATGAGGTTCTGATTTCGGATCTGCAACCAGTTTATTCAAATTGGCTCTAGATTTTGCACAATTCGCGATTTTACTTTCTTCCATTTTTCAACCGATTATTTCCAAAAAATATGAAAGTTCTAATGCTCGGCCTCCACGATGTTGCCCCAATTCCTTAATGGGGCATGTTTCAGCTAAATCCGCTTTTATTAAGAGGTCACAGAAATAATTATAATAATTTGTACTTTGTCTTTAGAGTAATTTTTACAAAAGTACCCTAACTAAAATTTTTAATCTACGAGGGCAGTACGAAATGTTCTTAGCCTGACATAGAGATGGCGGTATAAACAGCAAAAAGCGTTGTATAATGAAAACTTCCATCCGTCGTATGAACACATGTTAAATTTCATTTCGATTTTTCAACTCATTCGTATGGTAACAGGTGTTCAAAAAAGGCGCTTCAGTGATTTTTTTTGTAATGGAAAAATTAGAAATTCGTGGTGTGATTAAATATTTACATAAGAAAGGTTTATCGGGACAAGAAATTCATAATGATATGGTGAATGTGTTAGGTGAAAGTGCTCCTTCATATGCAAGAGCAAACAAATTGGGTTGCTGAATTTAAACGTTGTCATACAAGCATTTTAGATGAACCACGAAGTGGGCGTGCAAAATCTGCAACAACGCCAGAAATCATAGCTAAAGTCCATGATATGATATTAGACGATCGATGAGTGAAAGTGCTTGAAATAGGGAATGCTATAGGCATCCAAATGATCGAGTACATTTTATTTTGCATCAAGAATTAACAGTTGACCAAAAACGCATTCGAAAGAAAATTTCTCATCATTTCTCATTATTTCTCTGATTTAGCTCCCTCTGACTTCTACCTGTTCCCAAATCTAAAAAAATTCCTTTCTGGCAAACGGTTTACCTCGAATGAAGATGCAATTGCAGCTGTAAACGATTATTTTGAAGAGCTTCAGTAAAATTATTTTAATCAAGGGATAGAATTGCTAGTAAAACGTTGGACTAAGTGTATTGAAGTTTCAGAAGATTATATTGAAAAATAAAATAATTTTAAAAATCTAGCTCTTGTTTTTCAATGTTAGGCTAAGAACATTTCGAACTGTCCTCGTAGTCTTAATTAATGTTTAGAAAAGGAATATGAAATCAAACCTAAAAAATATAAGAAACTTTTAAATAGTTCGCAGTTTTTTTTTTTAATTATAAAAAAAAGTACACAGAGAGAATTTTGATGCACTAGTTTTTATGAAATTATCAGTAAACTAATGAAGTTTTGTTCACAAAGTAAATGAAAAATTTCTTAAATTTGATGAAAAAGCTTCATATATTTTGTGAATGTAGTTTTTACGAAACATTTTCATTGAGTGTATGAAACTTTTAATAAATAGGATGAAATTTTTCACAACTTCTTATTAAAAATTCCATTAGTTCAATGAAAAGTTGCAATTGACGAGTTCCAATGAAACTTCATTGGTTTTATGCTAAATTTCATTAATATCATTCATGTAATTCTCTCAGTGTACATATTTCAGTTAAAATTTTCTGAAAGGATCTAAGTAAAAATCCAACTTTTTTCTGACTTACTTATATAAACATATTTCTCAAATCTAATCTTAATTTTTATAAGGATTACGAATATATTACACAGTACAACAAAATACGAAAAATTTGATGCATCGGAATTGCGACACATCATTTCTAATAGACTTTGGGACGCAGACAGTGTTACCATATATTTTTTTAGAAAAACTGTAAAAAAAACTGTTTCTTTATAGAAAAACTGTTTTTCTAAAAAATTTTAAAAATCAGAATAAATTTTAGAATCTTGAAGTATCCTGGGACTAAAATATTATCCCAGGGTCTCAATTTTCAAAATATCGAGATTTGAATAGTTTAATTGCGTATATAGTAATCGACTTTTTGCACAGCCTTCTAATAAAACGTTTTTTTTAAGAACTTTGGTCTCCTAGGCCCGAATCTGAAATTAAAAAAAGTTCATCGGATCATCATTCCGAGATGTGAACCTTTTTTTTTATTAACCCCTGACTTAGGATAGAATACTTTACTGGTCAATGTTGTACTTCAAAATAGCTTTATGGATTTGCATTCCACATAAAATTACCTTTCATGGGATTAAGTATTGTTATGTCGGGAATTGTTTGACGGTGTATAAAAGAACCCGTAAAAAAATTACGTTTTTTTTGGAATTGTCCTCGATCATAATTGAAAAAATAGTAGTAAATTGTTATCCAGAATTGCCAAATATTTATCTTAAAAAATAAACGAGTAAAAAGGTTAAAGTCGGGCATGCCGACTATACAATACCCTACACCACTCTGGTGTATTGTTTGGATCCGAAATTCGAATGGGTTAAAATGGGGCTTGCGTCAAAATTTTCTATAATGTGAGTCAGCGCACCAAATTTCATTAAAATATCTTAATATTTGCGACCTGCAGTTTGTAACCAAGCCAATTTTGGGGGGACCCTTATATGGGCACTAGTTCTAAACATGGATCGATGTTCACCAAAATCAATAGGCTTCGTCCTTGGGCCAACATAGGTCTATGTACCAAATTTCATCAAAATATCATAATATTTGCGACCTGCAGCGTATAAACAGTATAATTTTGGTAGGACCCTTATATGGGCACTAGGTCTAAACATAGACCGATGTTCACCAAAATCAATAGGCTGCGTTATTGGCCCAATGTAGGTCTGTGTACCAAATTTCATCAAAATATCTTAATATTTACGACCTGCAGCGTATAAACAGTATAATTTTGATAGGACCCTTATATGGGCACTAGGTCTAAACATGGACCGATGTTTACCAAAATCAATAGGCTGCATTATTGGGCCAATATAGGTCTGTGTACCAAATTTCATCAAAATATCTTAATATTTACGACCTGCAGCATATAAACAGTATAATTTTGGTAGGACCCTTATATGGGCACTAGGTCTAAACATGGACCGATGTTCAAAAAAATCAAACTTGTTCGTCCTTGGGCCAACATAGGTCTGCGTACCAAATTTCATCAAAATATCTTAATAGGTGCGACCTGTAGAGTGCGCACAAGATTGCATGGACAGACAGACAGACGGACGGACGGACGGACGGACAGACGGACATCGTTAAATCGAAATAAAAAAAAAATTCTGAACCGATCGGTATACTATAAGGTGGGTCTACGACCAATATTTTTTGGTGTTACAAACATCAGCACAAACTTATAATACCCTGACCACATAGTGGTGTAGGGTATAAAAATCTATTTTGGCCTTTTTTGATGAGACATTGTTTTAAAATTTTTTTTCAAAAAAATATGAGTTCCTAAATTCTATCTTTCATTTAGAAATGATCTGAAAAGTTAGGCTAAAAAATGTCCGTCGGATCTATGACGTGTCAGATTTGGTTGAGCCAATTTTATTCCGTGTTAATTTTTGATGAAAGTTGTTAAAAAAATTTTCATTTCTCCAGTAAAATATTTTGCAGTTTATATTGGCATTTTTAAATTAATTTATGGTTCGATTTATACCTAATTTTTTACAATATGAAAGTTTTATTGTAATTTTTCACTTTCTAAGCTTATAAATGTCTTATAAAACAAATTTTTTATACAAAATTCATTTTATAAACGCGTTGTAAGGTTTTCAAATAAATAATTATGCATAAGCACTTTTAATAGGATGAAATAAACCCTTTAATTTGATATAGCGCACGTTTTGATATATGTATTTGAAGCTGAAATTTCTCTTTTTTCACGATTTCCTTAATAATTCATCTGCGTTGAAAGGAATATCCAATTTTTTAATTTTTACCATTACTAAACATCTCACGTTACTTAATTTATCAAAAAAATTTCGCACTTTGTGTTTTAATTTTAAGTAAAAATTGTCTAAAGCTGAAAAAGATTGATATTTTTAATACCTAAAAATTAAGGAGTCTGTGACGAATCTGAAATTAAAAAACTCAGATAAAACCATTGAAATATGTAACACACATATTTTCTAATCAATTTCAACAAAGTTTTTGATAATTTAAGTGCAAATTCCTAAAAAATAACGATTTTAAAATATGCATGTTCAAAAAAGTACTATAAAAGAGCATTTCAAATTTAGTCCGTTTTATTGTTAAACATACGGTTTTGTTCATTTTGTGTACGAAAATCCTACAAGAATGTTTATATTTTCAAACATTTTGATTGGTTGAAAATAAATTCACCAATCAGAATGCTCCAAAAATAAACCAAGCCAAAGCATACTGCCACCCCAAATTTTAAATGAAATCGACTTTAACAAAAATATACATTTTTGTAAGATGGCGATAAAATTTGTGTTTCAGATTGAATTTTCGGAAAATGTTGTTGCAAAAGTTGTGATTTTTTTGACAAAAAGAATTTAGTGGAATATGAATTTCCATCATGTGTTAAGACTTTGCAAATCCGATTAAGGGATTTTATTTGCAAAATAGGAAAGTAAGTGAAGTTTTCATTTGAATTGCAATTATATCCTAGATCCTTTATCTAACAAAAATAAGTTGGTATGGTTCTAAAAGACCAAAGTCTATACTTTTAAACCATATTAAAAATTATCCGTAGTTTAGTCAGGTATATAATAAATAAGAAATTTTAACGAAAAAATTGACTTTTTGCTAAAAGTTAAATTTGCGAATATTTCAAAAACTAGAGCTAATTTTTATATTTGGTGTTCATATTCGTGATACTCATCCTAAAATCAATCAGAATTGATATGTCACATGCCCGATGCATTTTTAGTGTTGTACTGTGTTATTAAAAAAATAGTGGCTTTTAAATTATTTGCGGTTTTTTATAATTAAAAACTATCGGTTATTTCAGGTATTGTCGTATCTACCTGAAAACTATGTGATCAAAAAATCCAACTTGTAATACTCTTGCAGTCTACTTACTCAGAACTTTTATTATATATGATATTGATTGTAATTTTAAAAAAGGATAACGCATATCCTTGCAAATGAATTTAAAATTTAATTTTTTTTAGTATTTCGCTATTATGAAGCTTCCCGAGTAAAAGAAATAATATGATGTCATATGTAATGATATCTAATTTAATATAATTGGAGATATGCTATCATCCGAAAAATGGTGGATAAAATTATATCGGATAGGTTCTAAATATATTAAATCATATAGAATCTTATCCGGATTTTGACCCGATATAATCAAATCTAATTTGATGTAGAAAGACATAATTATACAACGCATTATATTTCAGGCTCAAAACAAAAACTATTAAAAACTACTAAAAAATAACACCCTTAAGTTAAGAATTTAAAATTTAAATAAAACTTTAATGTGTAAATTCATAAATGTTTTATAAAATTATAGGAGGTTTACAAAACAAATTGTCCATACAAAATTTGTTTCCTATAACTTTATAAAGCATTTATGAATTTACACATAAGTATTTAGAAGTAGTTGTACATAATTGTAACCAAGCATTTTAAGCCTTCTTATATAAACTTGTATTCTACCCGTAAACTGTCTAAACCTGGTATGTTTATGAGTTTAATGTCAAATTCCATACATAACAAATATGGCTTGTATTTATACAAGGTTTACAAGGAATTTAGGAGTTATAATGAGTACGCCTTTTATATTTTGAAATCATACATAAATATATCTCAAAAAAACATAATTTTTTTTTACATTGCCATTGGCGGACTTAGGCCGATCTGGGGCCCTAGACTGCTTTTTGCCCACCCCAGAGTTTAAAAAAATCTGTCTATAATTCTTGTTCTATGTTTTTTTTGTGTTTTTTAATATCTTATTAAATGTAAATGTTTGATGCTTCAAATTGCATTGCACTACTGCCACCACTTTCTAAAGAAAACTGATGAAGGGGACCTGGAAAACCCCAGAAACGATTCTGTAAATTTCCAAGTGGGAATTTTTTGCCGAAAAGTGAAAACATTAACCCTGTGTGGATCAAGTTACACAAAATAATAATTTTTATCAAGTGGAAAATAGATTTTTTTGATCCATTGGAAGTGATATTTTTCCGAAAATTATGAAAGGTGTTATTCTGTAAATTTCCTAGTGGGTCGTTTTTGGGCAAAAGTATAAAAATTAACCCCATATGGATCACGTTACATAAAATAATTGTTTTTATCCAGTTGAGATTTTTTTAATCAATTTAATCAATCTCGTATTCATAATTAATATTAAGTTTCATGGGACTTTTCTGACCCCAGGCCACTAAGGGTTAAACATTTTTTAAACAGATATAAAGATAATTATAGTCTAACCAAATTTAAGTGATGTTTTTCCGAAAACTGTTTAAAATTTGATGAAAACATTCAAATTTTTTTTAAATTTTTGATAAAATGAGAAATTTTTGTAAAATGTCCTAGAAAGCAGTCGTTCCATACTAGAGATGGGCATGTGATTCACGTGAATCACGCAAAATTCTGCACACTTGCCCATCTCTAGTATGGAACGACTGCTTTCTAGGACATTCTACAAAAAATGAGTGTGAGTAAAATGAGTGTAAGTAAAACCTTAATTTACTCACGTGAACGTGAGTGAGTGTGAGTAGAAGAAAATTGTTCGTAAGTGAGTGTGCGTGAGTAAAATTTTTGCGTGAGTGAGTGTGCGTGAGTCGAATTTTAACCACTCACGCTGTTTTTTTGGGCTTTTTATTCATATTTTCAAGTAATTGTTTTAGGCGACTTTATATTTTTGGGTATTTTTAATACAAAATAAATGGCAAAATTTCATACTCGACTAGGGTTTCCCGGGAAAAGGGAATGAAAATCAAAAAGTATCAGTTTTTTGGTAACATTTTTTTTTTGATTTGTTTTGTTTATATATTGTAGATAGCATTTAAGTCGTATTTTATGTAGCACGTCAATTTTAAGGATGAAAGAATAGAAATATTTAAATCAATGAATTTCGGTTTAAATGTTTACTTTTTGTAAGACATTTAAATAGTTCTGTTATCAAGTCAAAAAAATCTATGCCAAGTTAATGTAGGCCTTGTCAAGTTTCAAGCTAAAATATAATTTGCCAAGTTATAAATACAGGTTTACACCGTTTACGAGTAGAATACGGGATTATATGACTATGGGTTTATATATGATATTGGTAATTACTAGGGCAAGGAATTCCATGCAAATGCATGTTTTTTTTCTCGATAGTCCAAAACTAATATGGACTAAATATTTATCCGAATCATCAAATTTAGAACAAAATGGCATAGATTTGTAATTGCATATTTTGTTAAAAATGCATGTTTTTGCATATTTTGACTTTAAATGCATATTTGGTGCGTTTTTAATGCATATTTTGTGATTATACCCTACACCACTATGTGGTCAGGGTATTATAAGTTTGTGCTGATGTTTGTAACACCAAAAAATATTGGTCGTAGACCCACCTTATAGTATACCGATCGGTTCAGAATTTTTTTTTATTTCGATTTAACGATGTCCGTCCGTCCGTCTGTCTGTCTGTCCATGCAATCTTGTGCGCACTCTACAGGTCGCAGCTATTAAGATATTTTGATGAAATTTGGTACGCAGACCTATGTTGGCCCAAGGACGAACAAGTTTGATTTTTTTGAACATCGGTCCATGTTTAGACCTAGTGCCCATATAAGGGTCCTACCAAAATTATATTGTTTATACGCTGCAGGTCGTAAATATTAAGATATTCTGACGAAATTTGGTACACAGACCTATGTTAGCCCAATAACGCAGCCTATTGATTTTGGTGAACATCGGTCCATGTTTAGACCTAGTGCCCATATAAGGGTCCTACCAAAATTATACTGTTTATACGCTGCAGGTCGTAAATATTAAGATATTTTGATGAAATTTGGTACACAGCCCTACATTGGCCCAATAACGCAGCCTATTGATTTTGGTGAACATCGCTCCATGTTTAGACCTAGTGCCCATATAAGGGTCCTACCAAAATTATACTGTTTATACGCTGCAGGTCGTAAATATTAAGATATTTTGATGAAATTTGGTACACAGACCTATATTGGCCCAGTAACGCAGCCTATTGATTTTGGTGAACATCGGTCCATGTTTAGAACTAGTGCCCATATAAGGGTCCTACCAAAATTATACTGTTTATACGCTGCAGGTCGTAAATATTAAGATATTTTGATGAAATTTGGTACACAGACCTACTTTGGCCCAATAACGCAGCCTATTGATTTTGGTGAACATCGGTCCATGTTTAGACCTAGTGCCCATATAAGGGTCCTACCAAAATTATAATGTTTATACGCTGCAAGTCGCAAATATTAAGATATTTTGATGAAATTTGGTACACAGACCTATATTGGCCCAATAACGCAGCATATTGATTTTGGTGAACATCGGTCTATGTTTAGACCTAGTGCCCATATAAGGGTCCTACCAAAATTATACTGTTTATACGCTGCAGGTCGCAAATATTAAGATATTTTGATGAAATTTGGTACATAGACCTATGTTGGCCCAAGGACGAAGCCTATTGATTTTGGTGAACATCGGTCCATGTTTAGACCTAGTGCCCATATAAGGGTCCTACCAAAATTATACTGTTTATACGCTGCAGGTCGCAAATATTAAGATATTTTGATGAAATTTGGTACATAGACCTATGTTGGCCCAAGGACGAAGCCTATTAATTTTGTTGAACATCGGTCTATGTTTAGAACTAGTGCCCATATAAGGGTCCCCCCAAAATTGGCTTGGTTACAAACTGCAGGTCGCAAATATTAAGATATTTTAATGAAATTTGGTGCGCTGACTCACATTATAGAACATTTTGACATAAGCCCCATTTTAACCCATACGAATTTCGAATCCAAACAATACACCAGACTGGTGTAGGGTATTGTATAGTCGGTATGCCCGACTTTAACCTTTTTACTCGTTTTTAATGCATATTTGTGCATATTTTTAATTCTTAGGTGCATTTTTTATTTTGTAAAAAAATATAAAAAATTGAAATTTTCATATTTTGATTCAATCAAAATAAACATTCTTAAAAACCTTATTGACCTATGGAAAATTTCCGAGTTGTGTGTCTGTTTGCAAAATAACTAACTTAAATATATTTTTTAGTTTTGAAGTGCATTATTTTTGAATGAATGGTATGTATATTTGATATTTTTATTTGGTAAATGAATATTTTTAGTTCGATTTTAGATCATAAATTAATATCACTTTCTGTTTAAGTTATTTTCCAAATTAAAGAAAGATGATAAAATTTTCACAAGTAAATTACAAAGAATAAAAAATTTTGAAAGAATTCGATAAGGCCAGCAAAACAGAATACGTATTTTCGGCTTTCGCTACAAAACCATCATCAGTGTCGTTTGCTTTGATGGGTTAATCATTGATATTGATTAACTTCTGCTAAAGTTGAAAACATCCCAGCAAAACCACACATTACTAAATAATGGGTAAAGTAATGTATCGCCATAGAGTTGGACTGGTTACTTTACACGTTACTTCACTGATGAATTTTACAGGCGATGAGCCTCAAAGTAATGTGTCATTGTTACCAGTATACTTACAAAAAAATGAAGAGTAATGGGTTACCTAGTTGCAGATAGATATTAAAAAAGTAATTGGTTACCCATATGATTACGAAGAGGCCGCATATAAGGACTGAAATAGTAATTAGTTACCCTATAATTACACAATTTAAATAAAAAATTATCTAAGTAAATAATTTTTATATTAAAACAATGTATTTTGTAATAGTAATTACTTTATATTTATTTATAATGCATTATGTAATCAACATTCGGTAGCCCATTACTTAATGTTTCAAAATAATGATACATGTATGCAGTATACATTACAAAGTAATGCATTATGTAATCAACTATAGGTAACTCATTACTCTGTGTTTCTAAATAATGCTCAAGGTAAGGATTATACATTACAAAATAATGCATTATGTAAAAAATTTTCGGTAACTAATTACTTTATGATTCAAAATAATGATGAAGGTAAGGAGTATTCATTACAAAGTGATGCATTATGTATCCAATTCTAGGTAACCAATTACTTTATGTTGAACAATAATTATACTTGCAAGGAGTACACATTACAAGGTAACGCATGAGTTTGTCGCACCCATTACCAAAGTTTTGCTGGGATATTATTATTTTTGCAAAAATAATAGATTTTAGTGCATATTTCTTATATTTTTAATGCATATTTTTCTTTTTTAGCCGCATATTTTCCATTTTAAGTGCATGGAATTCCTTGCCCTAGTAATTACTTACCCACTAAAGTTTCTGCTCCAAAAAATTGGTTATAGAATAGCTACCTTTTCTTAACAGTTCTACTCTCAATTCTAATACCGATGATTTTTGTTTGAAATTATCGCAAAAGCAACCACTTCTATAGCACCAAAGTGAAACCGGTTGCAATAGAATCAGTTCTGGAACTAGTTCTAGAACTGATTCTATATCAGTCATGGTTCCGGAACCAGTTTCATGGAATCGGTTGCAGTGGAACCAGTTGCAGAACTAGTGTGGTTTGAAACCGATAGGTTTGTGGTTTTTTTCCTGGGGATTCCCGTCAAACTTTTTTTGGGAAATACCGCCTGGGAATTTCCGAACCCCAAACCCTTTACTGGGCACATTTTCAAGTTTAATTTTTCTTAATTTTTGAATAATATTTTGTTTCGTGAATTTGCGTGATTCACGTGAATCACGCGTGATCACGAGTGAGTGTGACTGAAAGTTCAATTTACTCACGTGAGCGTGAGTAGTAATATTTTTGTCGTGAGTGATTGTGCGTGATTAGAATTTTTTTCTCGTGAGCGTGCGTGAGTGAAAAATCACTCACGTGCCCATCTCTACTCCATACACAAACTCGAATTATCATTTTTCCAATTTATTTTTTTTCTTTAATATCAACTATTGCATGGTAGAAATATCAATCGACATCTCCAAAGTAAGCATTTTAAAAAATCTTTAAAATTAATTAAAAAAAAAACACGTTTTTGCAGTTTCATCAAATTCGTGGATCATTTTGTATTCCAGGCTAAAGTGGGTTAATGACATCCGATGAAGCCAAAATTCCATATCTGCATCATTTCGGCTATATTAAATGAATAAATGAAATAAAAAATAATTTTTTTTTCGAGATTTAGAATTTTGGGAATTTTTAGTAGTAACCCAACAAACCAAACGATATCGTTTTTTCAAAAATAAAGTCAGGAAAATCTGAGAATTGATAAAAATCTATTTTTTAATAAATTTGACGTGATACAGACATTTCCAAGAGTCTGCCTGCAAAAATTCAGCTCGATTGGATCACGGAAAAAGGGTTAAAAATTGATCCAAAGTCATTCACACAGGTGGACAGACGGGCACTACGAGCTTTATACTTTATACATAAAAAACAAAATTCTGACGTGTACATGAAAATCGCCGATACACGTGTATTTTTATTTTTTCTCCCCTTTCCGAAAAAGTATATTTGGTTCATAGGACAGAACAAAAGCTCGTTTTTGTAACGCGGTGTAAGTAATAGGTACTGTGAAGAAAATTACACATTCGTTAATGATATCGTTTTTTTTATGAAATAACGAAATCGTTATGATATCGAAAATATCAAGCAGCGCGATAATATTTTCGTCATATTCCAAAATTTTTGTCGTTATTTTGTCGCTATTCCATGAAAATATGATATCATTTACGATATCGAAATAAACAATTATATATGACTAGCGGGCACAGCCCGCTACGTTGTTAGCGTGCCTTAAAGTTTAGGGGGGGCTGCGCCCCCCCCCTGACAATTTTTTTTAAATTCGCTTTTTATTTAAAGTACAGTTTTTATAATAAAAGCCTTCATCCAGCCACCACAAATAAATAATTCTGCACAACAATGGGTTTAAAATAAATAAATATTTGATCACTTTTTCTCATGAAAGTGGATTGTTAGTAATGAATCCATAATAAATTGGAATATACGTGTGTATGTTAAGATAATTTGGTAAAGTGCGAACTTAGGTAGATAGACCCGTAAGTAGTTTTGTTCATTTGTGTTTTGAATGAAAATAAATAACGTAAAGCAGGGTTAGAAAGCATTTTATAATATTAAAAATAGCGGGCAAAGCCCGCTACGTTGTAAGCGTGTCTTAAAGTTTTTTTTTAATTCCAGTTTATGTAAAGGTAGACCTGGCAATTCAAGTAAATTCACAAATTCAGTTGGAAAATTTACTGCGTCGGTTTCTTCCATCGGTGCTTCGTTACATGAAGTTTAAATATCGGAATATATAAGTTCCATTCCTTTTCTAAGGTTTTTTTCTCTTTTAGAAAAGCCCGGGTAAAAATCTTAATATGGTGTCATATATAATTATATCTTATTTGACAAGTCCCCATATACAACGACATACAACTTGATCCGAAAAATGGGTCATCTACTTGTGTCTAATTATATCAAATTAGATATAATTTGATACTGTTTGATCCGAGATTTGTCCATATCCAGGACATCAAATTACATCTACTTCGATATAAAAATATCTGATTGTATATAACATTGTCTAATAGTAAGTATACTTTTTATGCATACCGGCTATTAAATTGATATTGAAATTTCTATAGCTTTAAGAATTTTAAAGGCCCAAATTTTATAACGTAAAATAAAAATTAATTAGAAATTTATTAATTCAGTTCGAGGCCAATTTCCTTATTATAAATTAACATAATAAGTACTTTTTTCAGAAACTGCTATTTTTCTTCATCAGGATATTCTACTAACAAATACTTCACAGAGTTTTTGCTTTCAAACACCTCTACACTTTCAGGAATGAAAAGACGATCGTTTCTGGGATTTTCCAGGTCCCCTTCTTCAGTTTTCTTTAGCAATAGTACAATGCAAATTGAAACATCAAAATTTCATATTAAAAGTAGTCTACTACATCAACGAAATGGAATGAAGCAAACAATAAAATATGTTTTCGAAGTCTCTGCAAAGACATAACCAACAATAGAAATATTATGAAAGTTTTCTGTTTTTATATTTCGTACCGTCGGTACATGTCTTTGCAGAGACTTCGAAAACATATTTTATTGTTTGCTTCATTCGCATATCGTTGATGTAGTAGACTACGTTTAATATGAAATTTTGATGTTTCAATTTGCATTGCACTATTGCCACAACTTTCTAAAGAAAACTGAAGAAGGGGACCTGGAAAATCCCCGAAACGATCGTCTTTTTATTCCTGAAAGTGTAGAGGTTTTTGAAAGCAAAAACTCTGTGAAGTATTTGTTAGGAGAATATCCTGATGAAGAAAAATAGCAGTTTTTGAAGAAAGTACTTATTATGTTACATCATAATAAAGAAATTGGCCTCGAACTGAATTAATAAAATTCTAATTAATCAATAAAAAGGTCGAAAAAACAATTTTTATTTTTTGAATAAAAATTAAAAACCAATAAAATAAAAATTTTAATGCTTTTGTCTTCTAAATCGTACGCATCATTTTTTAATATAATTTTATATGCACAAAATCACGTGAAAATTATTTAGCTGTGGAGAAATTAACTCTTAATTTATATTAATTTGTATGAGATCATATAGAAAGTTATATAAAATTACAAGAATATATTTTTAGTATGACGATATATACAGTGTTATATAACTTAGAATCGAACCATATATAATCATATCGGTCACTACATATATTTTGATTAGTTTTATATGGCTTATGTAGTTATATATGGAGTCAGATGTGGGGATATGTAATAAAATCAATTAACGTACAAAAAATTCATTGAAAAAGTAATATCAGATGTAGTTGTATATAATGATATGTGTCTTAATGTGACTCCATTCACCGTCAGATATAACCCAATCACATTATGTATAACAATATATAAGTATTTTTACTCGGGATTTGTTTAACTTTTTGGAAAGTATGTTTCAATGCTACATATGTTTCATATTCCGTGGATAGTGTTTGAACAGGTAATTCCCTCTTCAAATCCATTTGCATTGTCTATAATTTCAATTCCACTCGTTCAACGTTTATATCCATTTCATTCCACTTGTGTAGTGTTTCAATTCCACTCGTTTCCTATTTAGTTTCTTAATTTTAGTGTTTCATATACACTTGTTCTTTAAGTTTTAGGTTTCTAGCTAAAGACGCAGACGTTAAGGGGGGGGGGGGGGGCAATTTTCCTCTTTTGAACCACCATTTTTACCACGCTCCTGTCCAAAGTCCTAGAAATGCCTTGTCGATAAGTTAGCTCATACTCCAAGGAAAACATATTATATATTACAGGTTTCTAGCCGAAGGGTTCGGTTAGGCCATCAAGGGGGAGAATTATTCCGTTTTTACCCCTCCCGGTAGGAATTTCCAAAAATTCCGTCTTAGAGGACGTCTGCGTTGGAGGAGGAACCTACTACATACATAATTTTAGGTCTCTATATCCAGCAGTTTGGCCAGGCCGTCAAGGGGGAAGTTTTTTCCCTTTTTACCCCTCCCGGTAAGAATTTCCAAAAATACCATCTTAGGGGACGTCAACGTTGGAGAAGGAACCCAAATACCGAATTTAAGCTCCCTTGTTCCAGCAGTTTGGCCAGGCCGTTAAGGGGGACACTTTTCCTGTTTTTGACCCTACCTGTAGAAATTTCCAAAAATCTCATCTTAGCGGATGTCTACAATAGAGGAGGAACTTTAATACCAAATTTCAACTTCCTACCTCCAGCGGTTTGGGCAGGCCTTTAAGCGGCACTTTTCGCTTCATTAATCCTCATTTTTGCAATGTCCCTGTCCAAAAAGCACCTTCCCGGTAAGTGAGCCCATACTCCAAGTAACATATGTTTTACATTTCAGGTTTCTAGCCAACTTTTACTATTTGTGCACCTCTCGGTAGGAATTTCCGAAAATCCATCGACAGGGAATTTCAGCTTCCTAGTTCCAGCAGTTTGAGCAGGCTGTCAAGGGGGACACTTTTTCTTTTTTTGTCCCTCCCGGTTGGAATTAGGCTGGAAGAGAAACCTAAGTACCGAATTTCAGCTTCCTAGTTCCAGCAGTTTGGACAGGTCGTTAAGGGGCAACTTTCCCTTTTTGAGCCCCCATTTTATAACGACCCTGTCCAAAATTCAAAAAAGTATCTTTCTAATAAGTTAGCCCTTACTCCAGGGACCCACATTTTAAGCTTCTGGTTTCTAGCCGAAGGGGTTTTTACCGGCCCCCAAGGTGAGGCTTTTCTTCTTTTTGCCCCTCCCTTTAGGAATTTACAAAAATTCCATCTTCGCGGCTATCTGCGATGGATGAGGAACATTCATACCAAATTTCAACTGCATTGCCTCAGCGGTTTGGGCAGGCCGTTAGTGGGGACATTTTTCCCTTTCAACCACCATTTTTACTATGTTCCTGTTCCAAAATAGAAAAATTACGTTGCCGGTGAGTTAGTCCTACTCCAAGGAATACATATTTAAAATTTTAGGTTGACCAAAAGGGATTGGGCAAGCCGTCAGGAGGAGACTTTTACCTTATTTCCCCTCCCGATAGGAATTTCAAATTTTCCGTCTAAGCGGACGCCTACACAGAAGGAGGAACTCAAATACCGAGTTTCCTTTTGGGATATCCTGTAGGGAATTCCAAAAATACAAACTTAGTCGATGTCTACTACAGTGGAGGAACCTTTATACCAAATTTCAACTTCTTACCTCCAGTGGTTTGGGCAGGCACTTTTCCAATTTGTGAGACTGTTTATGGGGAGACTTTTCCCCTTTTTGCCCGTTCCGGTAGGAATTTCTAAAAATCCCGTCTTAGCGCACGTCTATGCCGAATATCAAGAAACCTTGTTTTAGTGGAGATATTCGTGGGGGGAGGAAAAAAAGTAGTTTTTTTGAAATTATATATTATTTTAAATGGTACTTTTTGGAAAAACGAAATTTTTTGGAAAAAGATACTTTGTTTTTACAAAGTACTTTATTTGTACTTTTTTTGGAAAAGGTATTTTTTTTAAAAAGGTGTTTTTTTTTGGAAAAATGTATGTTTTTTGGAAAAAGGTACTTTTTTTTGGAAAAGGTACTTCTTTTGGAAAAGGAACATTTTTTTAGAAAAAGGTACTTTTTTTTGGGAAAAGGTACTTTTTTTTTTTGGAAAAGGTACTTTTTTTGAAAAAGGTACTTTTTTTTGGAAAAGGTACATTTTTTTTTTTGGAAAAGGTAAATTTTTTTAGAAAAAGGTACATTTTTTGGAAAAAGGTACTTTTTTTAAAAAAGGTACTTTTTATTGGAAAAAGGTACTTTTTTTTGAAAAAGGTACTTTTTTGGAAAAAGGAATTTTTTTTGGAAAAAGGTACTTTTTTTGGAAAAAGCTACTTTTTTTTGGAAAAAGGTACTTTTTTTTGGAAAAAGGAATTTTTTTTGGAAAAAGGTACTTATTTTGGAAAAAGGTACTTTTTTTGGAAAAAGGTACTTTTTTTGGAAAAAGGTACTTTTTTTGGAAAAAGGTACTTTTTTTGGAAAAAGGTACTTTTTTTGGAAAAAAGTACTTTTTTTGGAAAAAGGTACTTTTTTGGAAAAAGGAATTTTTTTTGGAAAAAGGTACTTTTTTTGGAAAAAGGTACTTTTTTTTGGAAAAAAGTACTTTTTTTTTTTGGAAAAAAGGACTTTTTTTGGAAAAAGGTACTTTTTTTGGAATAAGGTACTTTTTTTGGAAAAAGGTACTTTTTTGGAAAAAGATACTTTTTTTGTCCCCTTTTTGACCCTCCCGATAAGAATTTCCAAAAATGCCGTCTCAACGGACGTCTACACCGGTCGAGGAACCTACATACCAAATTTCAACTTCATAGCTCCAGCAGTTTGAGCAGGCCGTCAAGATGGGGGCCTTTTTCCCCTTTTTAACCCCCATTTTTACAACGTCCCTGTCCAAAATTCCAGAAAGTACTTTCCAGAAAAGTTAGCCCATACTCCAAGGAACACATATCTTAAATTTCAGATTTCTAGCCAAAAGGGTTTTGGCAGGCCGCCAAGGGGGAGACTTTTCCCCTTTTTGCCCGTTCCGGTAGGAATTTCCAAAAATCCCGTCTTAGCGGACGTCTACGCCGAAAGAGGAACCTACATACCAAATTTCAACTTCCTAGCTTCAGCGGTTTGGGCTGGGCGATGTTGAGTCAGTCAGTCAGTCATTCAGTCAGTCACGTTATTCTTTTATGTATACCCGAGTAAAAAAAATTGATCTCGCGCAATATCTAATCATATCCAATTTGATATTGTTTAAGATCTGCTGTAATATCTAGCTGATCCAATTAGATCTCAAAATTGGGTGTATCCAATCATATCGTATTAGATCCCATTGTATATATGGGGATAAACTAAGATCAAGTTATATCTCAAAATTGGGAGGTCCAATGATATCTTTGGGGATAAACCTAGATCTATTTTAATCCGAAAATTGGCGGATCCAGCTATATATTTGGGAATATTTTTAGATCTAATTTGATCCGAAAAATGGCGGATCCAATTAGATCCAGCTATATATTTGTGGATAAACTTATATCTAATTTGATCTCAATTTTGGCAGATCGAATTAGATCCAGCAATATATTTGTGGATAAACTTAGATCTAATTTGATCCGAAAAAGTGGCAGATCGAATTAGATCTAGCAATATATTTGGGGATAAACTTAGATCTAATTTGATCCGAAAAATGGCACATCGAATTAGATCCAGCAATATATTTGTGGATAAACTTAGATATAAATTGATCTGGAAAATGGCAGATCGAATTAGATCCAGCAATATATTTGTGGATTAACTTAGATCTAAATTTATCCGAAAAATGGCAGATCCAATTAGATCCAGCCATATATTTGTGGATAAACCTGGATATAAATTGAATAGAAAATTGGCAGATCAAATTAGATCCAGCAATATATTTTGGGATTTAGTAAGACCTAATTTGATCCGAAAAATGGCAGATCGAATTAGATCCAGCAATATATATGGGGATAAACTTGGATCTAAATTTATACGAAAAAGTAGATCTAGGTATATGTGACCTTCTCCGAGAAAAGGGACCTAGTGTGTCAAAAAACGGGTTTGGACTTAAGAGTGGATTCTGGTACCTAAAAGGGTGTAGAATAAGATGAAATGAGTTGAGACACCCAATTATAACTAACCATACCAAATCGCATCTCCCAACTGAAGGTGTGTTTAAAGTGATAATGCGTTATGAAACTTTAAATGCGTTCTTCTCAAAACTTAATTTTCACACACTAGGTCCCTTTTCTCGGAGAAGGTCACATATATATTTCAGGATTAAGTTGTATCTAACTTTATCTGGAAAACGGCAGATCGAATAAGATCGAGGATTATATTTGGGGAATACGTAAGATCTAAATTTATGAAAAAAAATAACAGATGAAATTAGATCCAGTAATATATTTCGGGATTGCGTAAGATCTTAACTTTTTCAATAAGTTGCAGATCGAATTGAATCCAGTGATATATTTAGTGATTTGGTAAAATCTTAATTTTTCCCATAAATTGCAGATCGAATTAGATCCAGCAATTTATTTAGGTATTAAAATGGCAGACAGAATTAGAAAAAGCAATATATTTGGGGATTGACATCTAAAACTATCCATAAAAATAACAGATAAAATTAGATGCCGCATTATATTTGGTACTACGTAAGATCTCCATTTATTTGGGATTAAATAAGATCCCAGAATATATTGCCAACTGTTCAAAAAATAATACACTGGTAGAGCACTGATTTTATAAAAATTACAATATTTTGTTAAAATAAGGTTTAAACTCAGAAGGTCTCGATAAGCATTTTTTTTACAAAATGAATTTCTTTTTATAAAATTAAAATTTTTTTTTCTATAAATTTTTTTATAAAATTATATATTTATTTTTTTATTAAATTGAAATCTTTGAATAAAATAATTTTATTTACATCTTTTTAATGTTCTACACCATTTCAATTGTATTAATTGTTTTTAAAATTTATTAATTGTATTTTAGAAATAATCAATTGAATTTCAGTTTTATCAATTGTATTTCAGAACTTATCAATTATTTTTCAGATTTATGAATTGTATTTCAGAACTAGTCAACTGAAGTTCAGTTTTATCAATTCTGTTTCAGAAATTATTAATTGTATTTCCGAAATTATCAAACTGTATTTCAGAAATTATCAATTGTATTTCAGAAATTATGAAATGTAATTTAGAAATTTTTCTCTATTAACTATGATAAACAATCAACAAGTTTTGAAATAGATTTGATTAATTCTGAAATACAATTAATAATTTCTGAAATACATTCCATAATTTCTGAAATACATTTAAAATTTGTGAAATGCAATTAATAGCTTTTGAAATACAGTTAATATTGTAGTTGAGTTACCATTTATGACCATATATTGTTTAAATGGCACCATATATGATAATATACTGTTTAAATGGCACCATATATGGTATGTTCTCTATTAAAAAAAATAATATGGAGCTTTATATGGTAATATATAACTTAGAGTCATCCATGTACCATTTGATCCGAAAAATGGCCCGATAAAATTGTATCAGTTGTTTATCAGTTTTTAACTTATTGTATCAGTTTAGATCTGACCTGATTAAATTATGTGTTAATCAGATGAAATTGTATCTTATTTTTGACCTGATACAATTTTATTGGTTTATATCACATGGTATCAGTTTAGGTCCAAATAGATATATTTGTATACAAAATTATATAGTTATATCCCAATTTTGACCTGATATCAGTTTAAAACTTTAATACAATTGTATAAGGTAAATGTCGGATACAATTATATTTTATTTATATAAAATTAAACCAATTACGATCAAACCTGACACCAATACATATAAACCGATAAAATTGCATCAAGTCAAAAATCGGATACAATTTCATCTGATTAACACATAATTTAATCAGGTCTGATCTAAACTGATACAATTAGATAAAAATTTATTAACAACCCAAGTAAAAAAAATTGATATGGAGCCATATGAAGTTATATTTAATTATATATAATCTTTTATGTAATTAGATATAATTATATCCGAAAAATGAGAACGTCTTATTATATCATATTGTATCGAATTGTATACAATTGCATACAATTTGGTACAATTTGATACAATTTTATACAATTCGATACAATTGTATCCGAATTTTGTCCTCATCCAATTACATCAAATTATATCTTTTTGTATAAAATTATATAAAATGTTATAAAAGTGGACATAGTTTGATACAATTATATCTAGATATTAACCTTATACTTTTTATCATATTATAAGGACCAAATCTAACAATATACATACAAAAATAATTTTTTTAAATAAAAAAATTTTCAATTACTTGTAATTGTAATTGTTCTTTTTTTGAATTGCAATTACAAATAATCGGCCTGATTACGAGTGTCGAATTTGTAGTCGAAATTTTCGACTCCATATAAAATGATTTTGTATATAATGGAAATTATAAAGAAATGAAACTCTGATGCTGGATTTTTTTAAATCTGAGTGAGGTAAATCCAATTGAAAAATTGTTCAAAAGTTGTGTTTTTGGTGAATTTTCAGCAAATTCGACATGTAATTGTGTAATTGCATGTGTAATTGCATGTGTAATTAATTACAAAATGTAATGATTAACCCCAGGCCTGCTGGAGATCTTATAATTTCGATAAATCTTCCATTACTTTTATCCAGATTTATCATGACAGTGCAATAAACATGAAAAAAAATTTCTTTTAATTTAGTAATTTTAAAATAAAGTTAACAACACTGAAATTTTAAAGTTAATAGGATTATGATATACAACCAAGATATAAAAAATCAGTCAAGTGTACGATATAGTATAAAGAATTTCGTATTAAAGCTTCAGTGTTGTTAATGTTATGGGTACGGTGCGTAATTCTGTTTTTGTCCCGTGCGAATGCCTTGGTTTTTTACAATTATCTTTAAAACGAAAAATTGCTAAAAATCAACCTCAGCACAAATTGTAGGGCTAATAAAAAGATATGACTAAAGCCTATTGTCAAAATAAAAATCCGTTTAATTTTGACTTTTTTTCACTTTAAAGGTGTTCGACGGTCCCGTTCGACATGATGGAAATGCCCATATGCCATATCTAATATTATGAAGGCCGATATCTAATTAAATGAAATAATATATGGCATAATATAAGGAAAAATTTTGTGAAAAAACGTCATATATAATTATATATGGATATACATAACGACATGTATAATTATATATTGTAATATACGCCATATATGATTATATATAATTTTCTTTACTCGGGTAGAGATATCTTTAACGATTAAATTAGAAGAAAGAAATGTGATTTTTTAGAAACTATATCGTTATTTAAAAAAATTATGATATCATTACACAGAAAAAATTTACAAAATTCTGTTTGTAATGTTAAACACATTTTTTGCATAAACAAACAAAAATTTTTTTAAAAAGGCACCAACAATGGAATTTGTATATACAAATCCCTTTTTATAACTTTTTTGTAATTTGTTAAAAATAAAATCAATTTTTTTTTAACAATGTGTTTTGTAAATACAATAATTTTTTTTTGTAACTTGTTTGTATTTGTTAAAAATAAAATTCAACAACGAGTTTGTTATATTAAAACAATTATTATTTGTTATATTAAAACAATTGTCGTATTGACAAAAAAAAATACATTTTTGAAATTTTTGTTACAATTTACAATTGAAAACAAAAAATAAATGATTTGTTTTTTTTTTGTTTCAAAAAATTCTAAGGCTATTTTTTTGATATTTTTGACACAATTTACAAACATTTAATAAAAAAATTGTTAGATATCTAAGTAAAAAGCCAAAAATTTTTTTTTAATTATTTAAAATTTTGTGATACTTTTTTCTGTGTACGAGTTCATATTTTTGTATAATAAGCGATAGCAAATATGATACTTAATATGATACCGTTAACGATACTGTATCGTTTTATGGTTTATTGGGAATACACTTTTTTTCCAAAATAGGCCATTTTCGTCCAACTTTCGGCACGGGTTGACGTTTTCCAAAAAAAAAAAATTGATTGGTCCATTTTGGACCGTTTGCAATAAAACTGGGGATTATACCCCCCAAAAACGAAAATCGACAAATCGCTATTTTAAGGGACAGTCTAATATATATCTTATATATATGGGTGAAATCAAAAAATGTGATAAATTTTTGGGCCTAATTTGTACGAAGCAAAAAGTTTTAATATTTCGGTTTTTTCTTAATGGAATCAGTAAGTTTAGTCATTATAAACCTAATTGCAAAAAATCTCTTCTACAAGTTGTCGCAATAACTTTTTTTGCACAATTTTAATTTTTTTTGTGGTAACAGAGTTTACATTTCTGCAAGCAAAAGATATAACAAAAAAAATTGCGTACGAATTTTCTTCAATTTATTAGTCTTTCGTATTTGGGTTTTCATCTTGCTTTCCAATAATATATAATTTGTGTTTATCAAATTGGCGGTTTCGCGAATAAAAATACAATTCATTCCGCGAAAAATTTTTTTTTTTTTTAATTTTGTATTTTTGGTCCTTTTAAATGCTTTTCAAAAATATAAAATTTTAAAATCCAAACAGCGGTTGCGCAGTTACAAAATAATACATTAAAAACATAACATTTCGCGATCAAAAAATTCTTAAATTGTGTGAAACAAATTTAATTTATTAAACTAATGTCAGTAATGACTCGAAATATCGATTCAAAACCAATGAAATGCAAAATTAATCGTTTTTCGCTCCAGCAGCTTAGGATAAAAAACTGATAACTTTTTTTGATTTGACGCAAAATTATTAGTTGAATCGTCTTTTGACGCATAAATATTAGTTGAATCACCTCTGTATATGGTTATTTTAAAATATTTTAAACATGTATCTACATTTATTTGAATGAAATCTGATGCAAACAATTGTGGTTACGGAAATTACATTTTTATCAAAAATTATAACGACAAATCGTTATAGAGTTGAAGTCGTGATAGCTGAGATATACGAAAAAGTTTGTTAAATGTATTAATTTTTATTAAAAACGGCACTTTTCCTCTTCATAAAAATTCTTACAGTTAGTGTTTAGCTTTATTGGTTATTAAAATATAAGCTATTAAAGTTGAAAAACCTTATGAGTTACTTGTTACGGAGTTTACATTTGGCCTATAAAATTGGTCACAAATTTTATGTATTAACCAAAAATTGGTCAGATTGTTATAAATTTTGTAAAACAGGTGCCAATGCGCTGATATATATCGAAGTATATAACTCAAATGTAATCCATACATTAGAAATTAGGTGGTTACACGGTTTTTATCACATTTTTTGATATCACCCATATAATACTTTATATAAAAATTCACTGAAAAATACATAAAATTATTAATGTGAAGACCGGATATACCGGTTTTCCTGGGAATACAGTTAGAACCGGGAACACTTCAGGTATCTTGAATACCGGTATTCCCGGGAATAGGCGAAGAACTGGGAAACCGGTACCGCTTCCCGGGAATACCGAGAACCGGGAATGCCGGTATGCCCGGGATACCGGCACTGACCGTAGGCTCTAGTTCCGATAGAATTCCAACCAATTTCTTTTCTGTGTGTGAGAATAACACAAAAAAATTCTTTTTCTAAAAATGAAAAACTTATTGGGAAAAAACCAATAAGGTCTACACTCTAAAAAATGTATGTATATTTACTATTATAAAATGGGTAATTTTTTGTGTAATATAACACATAGTGAGTAAATATAAACACCAAATGCGTAAAAGCCTTTTCGTACGCACTTTCATATACAATAATACCATACATGGGAATTTTTCATTACCATTGAAATTTCATTACCATTAGTTCGTACTAATGACAATGAAAAAAATTTTATTACCATTTAATGGTAATGAAATATTTTTCATTAGAAAAATCATTACTAATGGTAATGAAATTACACTAATGTATAAAAAAACTAATTACAATTGATTAAAAACCATTTGTTTACAAAAAAATTCAGGCAAATGAAAACGAACAACGGGTTTAGCTGGGGAAGTTATAA
This sequence comes from Leucophora obtusa, assembly GCA_949987735.1. Lineage (NCBI taxonomy): Eukaryota > Metazoa > Arthropoda > Insecta > Diptera > Anthomyiidae > Leucophora > Leucophora obtusa. The sequence continues at coordinate 52,773,136 of OX465296.1, forward strand.
AACATCATTTTTTAAGGAGGATCAATTCCATTCCGTTAAATTTTACCTGGATACAAGTAACAATGGAATGGAAAGTAAAATTTAATTTAAAATGATCATGAGCGTGAATGAGCATATTCCATCTTTGATTTCAGCGAGTTTTACTCCATTTTTACGTTTTTCTGTCAATGGCAATTATTTTTTTTAATTTATTCATTATCAATGGTAATGAAATTTAAAATCATTGTCATTAATCAATGAAATTAAATTTTAGAATCATTACCATTAATTAAAAAAATGGTAATGAAAATAATTTCATTACAATTGATATCAATGCAATGGTAATGAAATCATCAATTAATTAGTCCACCTAATTAATTAGTCCCATATATGAATAATACACATAAAACTTAAAAATAGGCATTATGTGTTCATAATTAACAATTTGTGTCTAAAATTAGTATTTTATTGGTAAATTAAAACTTTACACGAAAAGTTTGTAAATTTACTAACTTGTAGTAGTAAAAAAATATTGACATTTCTAATTATTAAAAAACTTTAAGAAATAAAAGCAAAATTTATTTAAAACAAATTTTATAAACGACGATGATACTACGGAGGTAATGATAGCTGCAAATGGAAAAATGAATTGCCATTCATATCCTATTATCCAACCAAAAAGAAAAATACTCAAGTTCAAGACATGAACAATGTTTCACGCAATAAAAACATGCCTAAAGTGTTGTTTAAAAATACCAGTTCCTAAAACCACCGAAATTCTTGTATCGCTAAATACAGGCAAAATATTCAATCCTCCAAAGTGGCGAAGTGGGTGGCACAAATTACAAATACATATTAACTTATGTTAGTGGAGAAAATTAATCAAGAAAAAAAATCAAACCTATTCTCAAACAGTTTGCTAAATTTCGTGGAATAACGATTGTGAATTTTTAAACTAACTGTAATAAACTACAACAAACTAAAGCAAAAATATGTATAAGACTTTTTATTAAAAAATATATAATTTTTTAAAAAAATTTTTTGCAATTTTTTTTAAAATTCTTTTACGCACATGCGATGTAAATTTACGCATATTGTGTGTACCACTTTGCACATGATGTGTGTAATATTTTTTATTACACACATAGAGTAAATTTACCCAATTTATAGTAGGAGTTCAGTTTCCTACTACACTCATAGAAGAAAGTTTGTAGAAAAGTTAGTAAAACTGTTAGTACTTCAACTTAACAAACTTTTAACTAATTCTTAGTTAAAATTTAATTTTTAGTTAATTTTTTTGCTACCTCCACATTACTAACTTACAAACTTTTTTGCTATTTTTTTTTTGCTGAATTTAGTTACTAATTTTTAACAATAAATTTGCTAACTTTACAGTATTTTGCTGAATTTTAGTTACTAATTTTTAACAGAAGATTTGCTAATTTTACAAATTTTTTGTAAACTAAACCACCAATTTTGGATCGCTTATAAACAGAATGTTAAATGACTCATAAAAATTACTGCATATTTTTAACTGGACAAAAATAATGTAAAAAGTTTTTAAATAAAGCTAAATTGAAATGGTTGAAAATTTGTCCTCATAAAATATCTAAATTATTAAAATTTATGGGAAAAGTTTCTATTTATCGTAATACATTAATTTTCAAAGATCAAGGTTTATTTTGGACGAACCATTTTAATATGAAAATTGTGATTTAAAGTATCTCTGGGGAGCAAGTGGAGTTTATGGGAATGACCCTAATTTTTTCCCCCAATATTGTAGTTTTTAAGCTTATTTAAAGAATACAATATTCTTAATCGGCCACACCTTCTTCCCTGTGGGTGGGTGGCTTTAGAGGTGAAAATGGAAACTCAAATAAATTCGGAAGTACATATCCGATCAGCAAACAATGAAAATCAAAAGAAGGGTCTCTGAAACACATTTTGTTATGGTTAACATCATGATACAACCATTCTAGGTAAATGCATTAGGGAGAGTTTGACAGTTCAGGGTTTTATTATGACAGTTCAGGGATTTTTTCGTATGCTTTCGCTATGTATCAAAAGTAGCCGATTACATTTTTTGTTGTGTTTGTTGTTCTAATGCATCTACCTATTATGGTTGTATCATGGGTTAACATATTATTGTCTATAAATATTACCACTTTTACAAAAAATCATTCTTGGGAAATTTTCATTGGCATTGAAATATATTTGGCAATGTCAATGCCAAAAAATTTCATCCCCATTCAATGCCAATGAAATTTTTTTTCAATTTGCATTGACGAAAACAATGGTAATGAAATGTACACATAATTGAAGAAAAAGCATTGTAATATAAAAAAAATATAAGAAATACGCGAATTTTGAATTTTTTTCTTAATTTATTCTTTTCTTAAAACATGAAAACAAATACTTCTTTCATCAATTATAAATGGGCATTTAGGCATTGAACAATGCCAATTGAACAAAATTTCAATTAATTGACACATTCAATAAACTGGTCCCAAGTATGTTTTTAAATACATATTTATTTTTTATTTATTAATTTTCATTTCATTTGCTCCTTTTTTACCTTTTTCCAGTCCTCTAGTAATCTGCAAAAGTTTTGTTGATTTCAGAAAATTTTATCAAAAATTTTGTAGATTTAACAGTTTTTTTTTTGCTATTTTCATTCTACTATTATTTAGCAATTTTTATGCTGATTTCAGCAAGCTAAATTGTTATTTGCAATTAACAAAAATTTAGCTCAAATATTACTAAAATTCTGTAAATTTAACAGTTTTTTTTGCTATTTTTATTATACTATTATTCAGAAATTTTTTTTGCTAATTTTAGCAGGTTAAATTGTTATTTGCAACTAACAACAATTTAACTCAAATATTACTAAAATTCTGTAAATTTAACAGTTTTTTGCTGTTTTCATTTTATTAATATTTAGCAAACTGATTCTGCTAATATTAGCAGTTTTTTCTGCAGCATCATTTTTAACTAATTTTTAGTAACTTTTTCTGCTATTTTTACGGACTTATTTGTATGAGTGTATAAATTGGGTAATTTTAAACAAAAATTAATTAGAGTGTAGGTAAATAATTAGGATTTTGAAATTCATAGTTAATTATTTTTTAAACTGTGTGAGCTACTATGGTACTTAAAGCATGTTTTTTCTTTATTTTTTAGTAAAAGTCTAAAATTAACATAATCGGTTCACATTTGTAAAAGTTGTACATCCATAAAGCTTTTGTATACCCGATATGGCGAACTCTGACACCCTGTAGCACACCCTGTGATAAAAAAGGGTGACTACAAGACTAATTTTCTAAAAGCCTAGATCTTTCTCTTCAGTTCTTGTGAACATTTTTTCCGATTGGATCGGTAGTTTAGAAGATCGATAATTGTTACCATTTTTTGGGTTTGGAACCACTGTGGACGTGACAAAAGTAGTAGTTGTTTTTTTTTTCTTATTTTGCAGAAAGGTAAAACTCTCCGCATTGCTTCGGACTAAACGTGATCCAATCTCGCTAAAATGTGGTACATATATTGCAGTAATCTATTTACCAAGATACGGCCATGAGGAGCAAAAATTGGACTACGTCCTGTTTCCTCATAGGATTTTGAAGAATCCTAGTGTATAAGAGTGCACTTGCATCATAACTCTTAAAGAAGTGAATATTAAGGAGAAAATGTTATTAAAAACGAAAAAGGTGACCAATACCTGAACGGAACTTTGCAGGCCATTTTATTTATAATATAACATAAGCCTAAGACTCTTTAATTTAACTAAATTTAGGGATTTTTTATTTTAAATAAAACTCAGAAATGATTTTTTGCCGACTTTTTTGACTCTACTTTTTAACCAGTTAACCTGAAAATGAGAACTTGAAAAACTACAAGCCAAAAAGTTTTTCTCTCTATAACATATGCGAGTTTTTTTTAGCTACTGTGGCTTTCACCATGGTGTATTATGCTTGTCAGTTTTTTACTGCTATTGGAACTGATAAAGACAAAAACAATGGTTATCAATCAATCATTTCATTTTTCCTATTTTAATTGATTTATGTATAAATAACTGATCCATCTGAACCCTGTTGTTTTTAGCAACACATTCGTTGAATATTAATCAGTTTAAATAATCAATTTTTATGCAATATGTACCAAAAGCTGTAGGTATAATAAATTTGAAAAATTTAATTTGTGCCTATTAAAAAGTAAATAAGATATTAAGGCCCATAAACTTTTCTCGAGAAGTTAACTTCACCTTAACCATGGGTAACTAACCAATACTAAATATTTATCCCTATTAAAATTTAACCATAATAACTTATCAATATTTTAACTCTGGGTAGTTAACCTTAGTATGAAATGTCAGAATAAAAACAAAAGGAAAAAAAAAGTTAATAACAAAATTTTTTTTTCAATACGGGAAAATTAAAAGTTTTTCTCGCGGTTTTTTGTGTGTTTCTGGTCGTAAAAAAAAATAATACACTTGACCACGTCGTTTTTTTTTAAGATCCGCGTTCGCTAAATGCTATAAAATGATTGTGTCTTTTTGCATACTACGAGAGGTGATTTAATTAAATCCATTTGGTAAGTCTATAAAATAAAAGTGGATTATGTGAACTATTAATAAGTATTTCGTGCTAATTGAAACAACCGCGGAAAGATTCGCGCATAACATTTAAAAAAAAAATAGTGAAATTTTGTGATAGATTATTAAATTAAGGCAATTTATGTGATCAGCACATCAAAGTGAGTAGAAAAATAATCGCTGTGCATGATTTTGTATATTTTTGTAATTGCGAGTAAAAACTGTGGGTTATCCAGGGGTTCCTCACATACTTTTAAAATATTTAAAACATAATTGGTTCACGTTTCGTAAATTCGAGTGATTTCTATGCGATTTTTTATATTAAAAATTAAATTCAGTAGTCTTGTACTTCATTCAGTAGTCTTGAGCTTTGATACATGATTCATTTTGAATTTGATATTCTGATTCCAAATTCTTGAATGTAAGTTACCCAAAATTGATGGAAGTGGTTTTCAAAAGATTGTTTTCCTATAACGGTACACAAAAAAAAAAAAATATTGTCTTATGTATTTTAGAGAACAAAATTCATTCGTTACTACCATCGTAACAAAAAGTCTTAAGCTATTTGAATGTGTGTTGTATAGTATTTTAAAATACGTAAAAAGCTATTTTTCGCTTTTTTAATCACGATTTTCTCAAAATGGAGAGGTGATAGAGAATTCGGAATGGAGATTTGGAATCAGCAAGTAAAATACTAAAAGTATGTACCAAGTTTCTACCGACAGCGACTTCTAGTTTTGTAGAGGTGTATAATTCGTGTCAAATTGTTCTAATATTGGTCACCATTTTTTGACTATTCAAGACAGATTTTGGCTCCTTGAACCAATAAAGAATTAATTTTTCCTATTTCCTTATATGAGGCCAATTTCTTTAAGCTATCACACAAACCTAAATCCTAAATAGCAAAAATTTGTGCACGATTTTAAGTACAGATGCAATTTTTGTAAGTTTTGGTAAAGTGGGGAAATGCACATCGAAAATACTTATATGTATCATAAACGATTCTTAGTCAAAGTTTGGTTAAAGCTGCCCTTTAGATTTTTTTTTTTTTAATTATCATTACAAGTTTAAATTATTAAAATATCTTATGTAGGGTGAATTGTTCTAAAATAGCCTTGGTTAAGTTTCTTAACCACAGAAATTGCTATGGTTAAATTTTAGCATTGGTTAGAAGAAATGCTTGGTTAAAATTTAGATAAGTTATTCAAAAAATATATTTACCAGTGGTTAGGGCTAGTAGAGTTTTTAACCAGGGTAAACATTGAGATAAGTTAACGGGCCTAAGAGTATTATTTTTTGTTTTAAATTGAAATTTATGATTATCAACTATAATCTTAAGTTATTTTTGAAGATTGTATTTTTAAATTTCATCATATTTGTTCAAAATAAAGTAATTATTTTCAAAAATACATTTGAATGTCACGCTCGAATAAGGGCATAAGATCTATTTTTTATAAACCTGTTTTTTTCTTAATTTAAATATTACTTCAATAGATTTATATATCTTCGTAAATTTTTTGCAAAAATATTTATTTTTTATGGCAAATCTTTGCCCTTGCTTTATTTGAACCATTTTACAACTTTGATTTTAAATTTAACGCATTTTTAGATGCGTTTCGTAGTTTTCAGTCTTTTTCGGACTGAATGTAAATTCAGCTAATTTTTTTGTTTTTGAGTAAAATTGACGAATTTTAACAATTATTTTAATTTTTGCATTAAAAAATACAAAAATTTTTTTCGGCCTTTCTATATTTTCATATATTTAGTTAGAATATTGATCTACCTCAAGTCCAAGCCGTTGAACCAAAGTATAACACGGCTAAGTCTCATTCGAAATATTTTTTTTATTTGGGATATCTCTCGTTGTTTTTACAAATGTTATTGGTAACGAGTAAAAAAATATACATATAAATAATACCCAAAGGGTCTTTTATGTAATTGTTGCTTTTCAGAAGGTGTTAATTTATGACTGGTTTTACCAAATCACACAGTTCTCGTCACGTTGAATTTTTGTACCTTATGCAATGTAATATTTTAGTCATCATATTCTTATGAATGAGTTTTTTCTATCCCTCATACATATTGCAGCGTCCTCTTTCGGTGTTCCCATAGCACTTAACCCCACCGAAGTAAAATAATATAACAGGGCTATGAACTAAAAAGCTTCAACAAAGTTCGCCAACTCACCATCAGATGGCGCGCAACAACTGTTCTAAGATTCAACATCTCGCGCAATTACAGTATAAGTTATGACTCTCAGCCTTAACAATACACCCAGAAAACAGACTCGGTGCTGACAACACCATTTGTTGCCAATCGAATGGTTCAGTTGCATCAAATGAATTTTTCGGTTGTGGCTACCGAATTATTCTTGATAAACTCTGTTACCATAGTCAAATTAGTCCTGTCTCAATTGGTTTTCTGTTGCCACAACTGAAAAATTCGGCTACCACAATCGAAACATGCGGTTGGCTACAAATGCGGTTATCAGAACTGAATCTGTTTTCTGGGTGTAGTCTTAAGACGGTCACAATGAGTCACAAGTAGGAATAGGCACCTTAATTTGATTTCAAAGTTGTTTATATATAATTTAATGTTGTTTCTGCTGTATCCGTTAAGATGTTTCGGCAAATCGTTGGAGTACGTTGAGTAAAGCAGTGGGCCAAGAATTGATCCCTGAGGAACACCTCTTGCAACTGGCAAGCACGATGAATGTTGTTTTTATCAAAAACAGCTTGGTATCTGTTACTTAAATATGTCGAAATGCTTGGTAGAGAAATTGAAAAAATTTCTAAATTATTGTGCATAAGCACTTTAGTGTTTTAATGTTTCTTTGGTATACTTATTATAATTAATTTTATACCCTTATTCGAGTGAGGCAATAATTTAATCATATGCCCCATATTAATACATCTTTTCAACATTCGCCAATTCATTGTAGACAGTTTTTAAAATTTCATCAGATATTTATTTAATATATGTACATATATGTACCTCCACTCTACTAGACTGAGTGACACTCACTACCGACCGTTTACATCATCCATCCATCTGGTGTGTATGCTTGCCTTTTTAATGGCGTTCGACTGCAAAATATATTTTTTTTTTTACATATATATATTTATTTTTTATACATATTTATATTTGTTATTCTTGTTATTATTTACTACACTTAAAATAATACGTCAGTACAAAAATCTGGCAAACCGGTTTCAAATCGAAATCCTCAGCAATTTAACTAATTTTGAGTGTTAATTTTCAAAATTATTTAAAACTAATTTTTAGGAACCCATTCATTAAATTTAACAAAATTTATTGTTAAACTATATTATATTCATGTTACTGTTATTACCCAGTAGATGGCGCCATCAATGTATCCGAAGTTTTAAAGATGGCGCTATTTCTTTCCCTCCCGATTTTTTAAAATGGCCCATATCTCGAAAACTAAAAGAGATAGAGCAAAATTTATGAAAATTTCGACTACCCGAAAGCGAAAAGGGATATCTCTAACTAAAAATGGACTTTGAACCCTCGGAAATTTTTAATAAAAATTTTCCACTTCATAAAATGAGATAGAGTAAACGGGCAAAATGTTTGCTCTTTGGAGTGCCCTTATATGCCCTCACATGATATGGACTAGGCCCGAGACCCTAAATTTTGATAGATTCTACGACTCAGTATAATTTGGCCAAATTATAATTTTATAATTAGATTTGTTAAATTTAACAAAAGAATTTGTTAAAATCAACAAATTTTATTTTAAGCCAAAAAACAAGAATGAATTTTGTTAAAGTAGCAAATTTTTCTGTCCAGCCAACAGACGTATTATATTGAGTGTACTGCTATATTCTCCCGCTTTATAAGATTGTAAATTCTTTAAATATATTTTTTTTACAAATAACAAGTAATTGATATTCATAGAAAATGTGGTTGATACGCTGACAAAATAAACTATATGTTTTTGAAAATAGTGTGATGAAATTTCACGAAATTGGTTTAGCAAATTATAACCCGGTGTCTTCAAATGCAATAAATTATATGATATGAAGTGTCAAAACCATTGCAGAGAAACGCAAATTGATATCAATTACAAAGTGGTGGAGAACACTTGACCATTTCATGGCTAAAAAATGTCATAGATTTTTCAAAAAGCACAAAATTTTATCAAACATTAATTTTTATCAACACTCAAAATAATACGACAGAAAAATTTGTTACTTTAACAAAATTTATTCCTGTTTTTTGGCTTAAAATAAAAGTAGTTGATTTTAACACTTTTTTTGTTAAATTTAACAAATCTAAATTTAAGTAAAAAATTTGTAAAACTACAGTTTTATCTTAGTCGCAGAATTTATCCAAATTTAGGGCCTCGGGACCCTCCACAGGACTAGTCCGTATCATGTGAGGGCATATAAGGCCATTGGAGCAAAAATTTTGTCCGTTTTGCCATCTACCGGGTAATAATCTCTATATATAAAAGAATAACGTGACTGACTGACTGACTGACTGACTGACTCAACATCGCCCAGCCCAAACCGCTGAAGCTAGGAAGTTGAAATTTGGTATGTAGGTTCCTCTTTCGGGGTAGACGTCCGCTAAGACGGGATTTTTGGAAATTCCTACCGGAACGGGCAAAAAGGGGGAAAGTGTCCCCCTTGACGGCCTGCCAAAACCCCTTTGGCTAGAAAGCTGAAATTTAAGATATGTGTTCCTTGGAGTAGGGGCTAACTTTTCTGGAAAGTACTTTCTAGAATTTTGGACAGGGACGTTGTAAAAATGGGGGTTAAAAAGGGGAAAAATGCCCCCCTTGACGGCCTGCCCAAACCGCTGGAGGTAGGAAGTTGAAATTTCGTATAAAGGTTCCTCCACTATCGTAGACATCCACCAAGACGGGAGTTTTGGAAATTTTTACAGGGACGGGCAAAAAGGGGAAAAAGTCTCCCCCTTGACGGCCTGCTCAAACTGCTGGAGCTATGAAGTTGAAATTTGGTATGTAGGTTCCTCGACCGGTGTAGACGTCCGTTGAGACGGCATTTTTGGAAATTCTTATCGGGAGGGGCAAAAAGGGGACAAAAAAAGTACCTTTTTCCAAAAAAGTACCTTTTCCCAAAAAAAGTACCTTTTTCCAAAAAAGTACCTTTTCCCAAAAAAAGTACCTTTTCCCAAAAAAAGTACCTTTTTCCAAAAAAGTACCTTTTTCCAAAAAAGTACCTTTTTCCAAAAAAAGTACCTTTTTCCGAAAAAAGTACCTTTTTCCAAAAAAAAGTACCTTTTTCCAAAAAAAGTACCTTATTCCAAAAAAAGTACCTTTTTCCAAAAAAAATACCTTTTTCCAAAAAAAGTACCTTTTTCCAAAAAAAGTACCCTTTTCCAAAAAAAGTACCTTTTTCCAAAAAAAGTACCTTTTTCCAAAAAAAGTACCTTTTTCCAAAAAAAGTACCCTTTTCCAAAAAAAGTACCTTTTTCCAAAAAAAGTACCTTTTTCCGAAAAAAGTACCTTTTTCCAAAAAAAAGTACCTTTTTCCAAAAAAAGTACCTTATTCCAAAAAAAGTACCTTTCTCCAAAAAAAGTACCTTTTTCCAAAAAAGGTACCTTTTTTCAAAAAAAGTACCTTTTTCCAAAAAAAGTACCTTTTTCCAAAAAAAAGTACCTTTTTCCAAAAAAAGTACCTTTTTCCAAAAAAAATTCCTTTTTCCAAAAAAAGTACCTTTTTTAAAAAAAGTACCTTTTCCCAAAAAACATACATTTTTCCAAAAAAATAACTTTTTCAAAAAAAGTACCTTTTCCAAAAAAAAGTACCTTTTCCCAAAAAAAGTACCTTTTTCTAAAAAAAATTTCCTTTTCCCAAAAAACATACATTTTTTCAAAAAAAATACCTATTTTCAAAAAAAGTACCTTTTTTTCCTCCCCCCGCGGATATCTCCACTAAACAAGGTTTCTTGATATTCGGCATAGACGTGCGCTAAGACGGGATTTTTGGAAATTCATACCGGAACGGGTAAAAAGGGGAAAAGTCTCCCCATAAACAGTCTCACAAATTGGAAAAGTGCCTGCCAAAACCACTGGAGGTAAGAAGTTGAAATTTGGTATAAAGGTTCCTCCACTGTAGTAGACATCGACTAAGTTTGTATTTTTGGAATTCCCTACAGGATATCCCAAAAGGAAACTCGGTATGTGAGTTCCTCCTTCTGTGTAGGCGTCCGCTTAGACGGAATTTTTGAAATTCCTATCGGGAGGGGAAATAAGGTAAGTCTCCTCCTGACGGCTTGCCCAATCCCTTTTGGCCAACCTAAAATTTTAAATATGTATTCCTTGGAGTAGGACTAACTCACCGGCAACGTAATTTTTCTATTTTGGAACAGGAACATAGTAAAAATGGTGGTTGAAAGGGAAAAATGTCCCCACTAACGGCCTGCCCAAACCGCTAAGGCAATGCAGTTGAAATTTGATATGAATGTTCCTCATCCATCGCAGATAGCCGCGAAGATGGAATTTTTGTAAATTCCTAAAGGGAGGGGCAAAAACAAGAAAAGCCTCACCTTGGGGGCCGGTAAAAACCCCTTCGGCTAGAAACCTGAAGCTTAAAATGTGGGTCCCTGGAGTGAGGGCTAATTTATTAGAAAGATACTTTTTTGAATTTTGGAGAGGGTCGTTATAAAATGGGGGCTCAAAAAGGGAGAGTTGCCCCTTAACGACCTATCCAAACTGCTGGAACTAGGAAGCTGAAATTCGGTACTTAAGTTCCTCTCAGCCTGCTGAAACTGCTGGAACTAGGAAGCTGGAATTCCCTGTCGATGGATTTTCGGAAATTCCTACCGAGAGGGGCACAAATAGTAAAAGTTGGCTAGAAACCTGAAATGTAAAACATATGTTACTTGGAGTATGTGCTCACTTACCGAGAAGGTGCTTTTTGGACAGGGACATTGCAAAAATGGGGATTAATGAAGAGAAAAGTGCCGCTTAAAGGCCTGCCCAAACCGCTGGAGGTAGGAAGTTGAAATTTGGTATTAAAGTTCCTCCTCTATTGTAAACATCCGCTAAGATGAGATTTTTGGAAATTTCTACAGGTAGGGTCAAAAACAGGAAAAGTCTCCCCCTTAACGGCCTGGCCAAACTGCTGGAACAAGGGATCTTAAATTGGGTTCCTTCTCCAACGTTGACGTCCCCTAAGATGGTATTTTTGGAAATTCATACCGGGAGGGGTAAAAAGGGAAAAAACTTCCCCCTGGACGGCCTGGCCAAACTGCTGGATATAGAGACCTAAAATTATGTATGTAGTAGGTTCCTCCTCCAACGCAGACGTCCTCTAAGACGGAATTTTTGGAAAGTCCTACCGGGAGGGGTAAAAACGGAATAATTCTCCCCCTTGATGGCCTAACCGAACCCTTCGGCTAGAAATCTGTAATATATAATATGTTTTCCTTGGAGTATGGGCTAACTTATCGACAAGGCATTTCTAGGACTTTGGACAGGAACGTGGTAAAAATGGTGGTTCAAAAGCGGAAAATTGCCCCCCCCCCCCTTAACGTCTGCGTCTTTAGCTAGAAACCTAAAACTTAAAGAACAAGTGTATATGAAACACTAAAATTAAGAAACTAAATAGGAAACGAGTGGGATTGAAACACTACAGAAGTGGAATGAAATGGATATAAACGTTGAACGAGTGGAATTGAAATTATAGACAATGCAAATGGATTGGAAGAGGAATTACCTGTTCAAACACTATCAACGGAATATGAAACTTATGTAGCATTGAAACGTACTCTCGAAAAAGTTAAACAAATTTTCTAAAAGAGAAAAAACCTTAGAAAAGGAATGGAACTTATATATTCCGATATTTAAACTTCATGTAGCGAAACACAGGTGGAAGAAACCGACGCAGTAAATTTTCCAACTGAATTTGTGAATTTACTTGAATTGCCAGGTCTACCTTTACATAAACTGGAATTAAAAAAAAACTTTAAGACACGCTAACAACGTAGCTTTGCCCGCTATTTTTAATATTATAAAATGCTTTCCAACCCTGCTTTACGTTATTTGTTTTCATTCAAAACACAAATGAACAAAACTACTTACGGGTCTATCTACCTAAGTTCGCACTTTACCAAATTATCTTAACATACACACGTATATTGCAATTTATTATGGATTCATTACTAACAATCCACTTTCATGAGAAAAAGTGATCAAATATTTATTTATTTTAAACCCATTGTTGTGCAGAATTATTTATTTGTGGTGGCTGGGTGAAGGCTTTTATTATAAAAACTGTACTTTAAATAAAAAGCGAATTTAAAAAAAATTGTCGGAGGGAGGGGCGCCCCCCCTAAACCTTAAGGCACGCCAACAACGTAGCGGGCTGCGACCGCTATCTTTAATATTATAAATCGCTTGCCAACCCTGCTTTACGTTTTTTATTTTCATTTAAAACACAAATGAATAAAACTACTTACGGGTCTATCTACCTAAGTTCGCACTTTACCAAATTATCTTGACATACACACGTATATTGCAAATTATTATGGATTCATTACTAACAAACCACTTTCATGAGAAAAAGTGATCAAATATTTATTTATTTTAAACCCATTGTTGTGCAGAATTATTTATTTGTGGTGGCTGGGTGAAGGCTTTAAATAAAAAACTTTAAATAAAAAACGAATTTAATAAAAATTGTGGGGGGCGCAGCCCCCCGGGGGGGATGGCGAAGCCCCCCCCCTTAACCTTTAAGGCACGCTAACAACGTAGCGGGCTGCGCCCGCTAGTAGTAACATAAAAATATTATATTTTAACAATAAATTTTGTAAAATTTAACGAATGGGTTCTTGAAAATTAGTTTTAAATAATTTTGAAGATTAACACTCAAAATTATTGTAAAGTCTGAGGATTTTTAGTATTGTGTTAAATAAAGATAACTACAATCTTTGCTTAAATGAGTGTTTCAACTAAAAATTTGTTAAAAATTAGTCAAATCGATTTGAAACCGATTTAACAGATTTTTCTACTGACGTATTGTTTTAAGTGTACAAATAATAAAAAATTAAATACTTTTCCATTCTTTTTTACCAAATTGTCAGTGGTTTTTTTATTACAAAATTAAAACGAAAAGAGGCATTTCATGACAAGCAGGCGCGGATACAAGGGGGCTATGGGAGCTAAACCCCCCCCCCCCCCCCATTGAGGCCCAAAAAATGTTTTTTCCACATAATGCATAAGGGACAACACGATTAATTTTTTAAACAGATTTTAGAAATTCACATTAAACAAGCATTTTAAATTTTGAGATTTTTTGTAGATTCTTGGATTCATGAAGGAATTTCTTTGTTCAGGAAACCTGACAGATTCTTCATTTTTTCAAGAGATAATTCTCAAATTTTTTTTTATAATGAGCTTGTTTTAGAGAATTATTATTGAAACTGCTAACCATTTTTTTTCAATTTAACAAATTTTTTGATTCATTTTACTTAAGAATCAATATTTAGGTCCAGTTTTATTGTCAAAACAAAAATCTATATCAAACGAAATTACTTATGAAAACAATCGTGCTTAGTTCTGACTATAGAACTGGCCCTTAGATTTAAAGTTCTAACAACAGTTTTTTTTTGTTTTGAAATTTAAGTACACTACTATTAAAATCTCTTAAATGAATTTCTAATTAATTTTTTAAAATTTCATGGTTTTTGGATCACCATCTCAACCGTAATATCACTTAAGTATTTGGTTTTATTTAAGTGTTTACTATAAAATTGGCTCGCAGATTTTTTGATATGTAAATCCACATATTCTAAATTTTTTGAATTTTTTTTAGAAAAATTTTACATTTAAAAAACAAATTCGTTGATTTTAAGACATTAAAAAAATATCAGATTTGGACAGGCACCCGATATTAATACTTTTAAAACGTGTTATTTTGTTTTTTCCTCAATAAAAAAAAATCACTTGTGTACAAATGAATTTATTTTTCTTGATGGATATTTTGTTTTCATCAATTTTTTTATTTTTTGTTTTCTTTTCGAAAACAAAATTTAAAAAATATCCGTGCTGATATTTTCAGGAAAGTGGAGAATTATTTTTATTTTTGTACTGAGGAAAAAACAAAAAAAAAAACGTTTTTTTGTATTGAGGAAAAAATAAAATCTGATTACAATTACATATAAATTTTGTAAAAATTCTTAAAACAACATTCATATAGACACATTTCTGCATCCAATGATATATACCTTTGCGTTATTAAAAAGTAATAAAAATTTCCGCCGAAAGACTTCTACAAAGCATGATAGGCTGAATAATTTTGTGCAAAAGACAAACTGTGGTCATTAAAACCATAGGATTTGTGAGCAACTAACCACAAAAACTGCACTTAAAAATTTGAAAAATAATGGCGGAACGCGAAAAAAGGCTTTATGGTACAAAAATTTAATTTTCATATTTAATCAGCGATTAACATTCTGAAAGCAAATATATTGATGCAAAACTATTCCTTTTTGCAAAACTTTTTGTCGTGGTTTTTTGTTTTTGCAATCTAACTAGCTAATTTTGGTATAGGATATATGTATTATAGTCCCTAGATTATGGATTTTAAAGAACCCCACTTAAAAAATTGCAAACTAATGGCGGAACGCGAAAAAAAACTTTATGGTGCAAAAAATGAATTAAAAATTCTTATCAGAAATTCACATTCTGCAAACAAATACACTGATGCAAAAAATTTTCTTTTCGGAAAATTTTTTCCGCGAATTTTTTTTTTTTGCAAACTAACCACCAAACTTTGATATGAGAATATTGGTATTATAGTCCCAAGATTATGAATTTTAAAAATCCGCACTTAAAAAATTGCAAAAAAAATCGCGGAACGTGAAAAAAAAGCTTTTTGGTACAAAAAATAAATTAAAAAACTCTGTCAGCGATTTACATTCTGCAAACGAATATGTTGATGCAGAAATTTTCCTTTTTACAAAATTTATTTTTCGCGAAATTTTTTACGTACGAACTACCAAACTTTGGCATAAGATATGGGTATCATAGTCCCAAATTTATGAATTTTAAAAAACCGCACTCAAAATTTTTTAAACTTAATCAGCGATTAACATTCTGCTATACATATGTTACATACATATACATATGTATATTGATGCAAAACTATTCCTTTTTGTAAAATTTTTTTTCCCAATTTTTTTTGTTTTTGCAATCTAACCAGATAATTTTGGTATAGGATATAGGTATTATAGTCCCTAGGTTGTGAGTTAAAAAAACCGCGCTTAAAAATTTGCAAAATAATGGCGGAACGCGAAAAAAGCTTTATGGTACAAAAAAATAGTTAAGAAGATATGGGAATTATTGTCCTAAGGTTAAAAATTTAAAAAAACCGCACTCAAAAAATTGCAAAATATTGGCGGAATGCGAAAAAAGCCTTTATCATACAAAAAAATAGTTAAGAAATCAGCAATTTATATTCTGCAAAAGAATACATTAATGGAAAAAAATTTTTTTTTCCAAATTTTTTTTGACAATTTTTTTTTTGCGAACTAATTACCAAACTTTGGTATGAGATATGGGTATTATGGTCCCTAGTTTATAAATTTTAAAAATCTGCACTTAAAAAAAAAAGTTCCCGATAGAAACGCTTTTAAAAATTTGGAGGCCAAAACCAGAGCTCGAAAATTGAAATCAAATTTTATACGAAAAAACAACAGTTGTATAATGGACGACGAAACTTATGTCCTGGCTGATTATTCGCAGCTCCCTGGTCAAGAATTTTATGTTTCCGATGTTCAAGGAAATGTTGCGGAAAAATTTAGGTCGAAAAAGCAAACGAAATTCCCTAAAAAATTCCTAGTATGGCAAGCCATATGTAGCTGCGGCCAAAGAAGCCAGTTATTTGTGACATCTGGCTCTATAAACAGCGAAAATTTATATCAAGGAGTGTTTGCAGAAGATACTTCTTCCATTTTTGAATCAGCACAATGTATCCACTTACTTTTGGCCCTATTTAGCATCTTGTTACTACAACAAGAAAGCGCTGGAGTGGTATAATGATAATGTGGTTTTTGTACCAAGTGAGGGAAATCCACCAAACTGCCCGGAGATATTGGGCATTTGTTAAAAGAGAATTAAAGGGTACAAAAAAGGTATCCCAGGACATGCAAGATTTCAAACGTAGATGGACTAAAAAGGTGACAGAAACTACCATAAAAGCCTTAATGGGAGGGTTTCCGGAAAAAGTGGATATTTTTTTTCGTAGTGGTTAGAACTCCAGTTTGATTATGTATTAAATTTCATTTTATAAAAATTTGGTCTGAAGTCTTAAAATTCAGTGGTTTGTTTTTTATTTATTTATGTGTGTTAACATTTTTATGATCTAACTCCTTATTATAGCCACCAATTCTAAAATTTCGTTTTAAAGTTTCTTACTAAAATAAAATATCCTACTAAGTGATGACTATAACACTGGCCCTAATATTCAAACTTTATTTACAAAGTGTTCGTAAAAAATCAAATGTTAATTAATTAATTGATATAGTAATTTATTTAACTATAATCTTTTCTCTGTGTAGTTACTTTTCTTATTATTTCTTTATTATATTTAAGATTAGATATTATAATTAAAAAAGTGCGACATTGTCTCATTTATCCCAGAAATGAAAAAATTCTGGGTCATTAGATACCCTAGATGCAACATAACATATAACCTCAGCTTTTTAATTTTGTATTGAATTATTAAGTATATAATTGTATTTAAATCCACATACATTTTGTTCGATTCGAGATAGTAAATAATTTTATCTAAAATATTCTTGGGTCACATTTAGTTTTATAAAGTGTTGTTCGAAGCAACGAGATATAATTTGATCAAGTATATGTATTTGTATATGGCATATAAAATGATATAAAAGAAAAGATATTTTAAGATATGATTATATAAGGTAACGAATAAGAAAATTTTGAAAATCGAAATCGCAGGTAAACTCATATTTAATTGTATACATGTTTATTCACTCTCTAACATGAATAGATACATTTGGATCAAACCTAACTTGATCAAATCTAATCGTTTTTTCACGGGTTATATTATGCCATATATAATTTCATCTAATTAGATATCGGCCTTTATAATATTAGATATGGTATATATGATTATATATTACATAGCATGGCTGATCTTATTGCATATATAGTTGTATATAGAGCTATATGTTAATACTAGCGGGCGCAGCCCGCTACGTTGTTAGCGTGCCTTAAAGGTTAACAAAGTGGATTGTTAGTAATGAATCCATAATAAATTGCAATATACGTGTGTATGTTAAGATAATTTGGTAAAGTGCGAACTTAGGTAGATATACGGGTCTATTTATCTATTTTAGTTTTACGGGTAGTTTTGTTCATTTGTGTTTTGAATGAAAATAAATAACGTAAAGCAGGGTTGGAAAGCATTTTATAATATTAAAAATATTACGCTACGTTGTTAGCGTGTCTTAAAGTTTTTTTTTTAATTCCAGTTTATGTAAAGGTAGACCTGGCAATTCAAGTAAATTCACAAATTCAGTTGGAAAATTCACTGCGTCGGTTTATTCCACCTGTGATTCGTTACATGAAGTTTCAATATCGGATATATAAGTTCCATTCCTTTTCTAAGGTTTTTTCCCTTTTAGAAAATTTGTTTAACTTTTTGGAGAGTAAGTTTCAATGCTACATAAGTTTCATATTCCGTGGATAGTGTTTGAACAGGTAATTCCCTCTTCCAATCCATTTGCATTCTCTATAATTTCAATTCTACTCGTTCAACATTTATATCTATTTCATTCCACTTGTGTAGTGTTTCATTCCACTCGTTTCCTATTTAGTTTCTTAATTTTAGTGTTTCATATACACTTGTTCTTTAAGTTTTAGGTTTCTAGCTAAAGACGCAGACGTTAAGGGGGGAGGGGCAATTTTCCCCTTTTGAACCACCATTTTTACCACGTTCCTGTCCAAAGTCCTAGAAATGCCTTGTCGATAAGTTAGCCCATACTCCAAGGAAAACATATTATATAGTACAGGTTTCTAGCCGAAGGGTTCGGTTAGGCCATCAAGGGGGAGAATTATTCCGTTTTTATCCCTCCCGGTAGGAATTTCCAAAAATTCCGTCTTAGAGAACCACTGCATTGAAGGAGGAACCTACTACATACATAATTTTAGGTCTCTATATCCAGCAGTTTGGCCAGGCCGTCAAGGGGGAAGTTTTTTCCCTTTTTACCCCTCCCGGTATGAATTTCCAAAAATACCATCTTAGGGGACGTCAACGTTGGAGAAGGAACCCAATTTAAGATCCCTTGTTCCAGCAGTTTGGCCAGGCCGTTAAGGGGGAGACTTTTCCTGTTTTTGACCCTACCTGTAGAAATTTCCAAAATTCTCATCTTAGCGGATGTCTACAATAGAGGAGGAACTTTAATACCAAATTTCAACTTCCTACCTCCAGCGGTTTGAGCAGGCCTTTAAGCGGCACTTTTCGCTTCATTAATCCCCATTTTTGCAATGTCCCTGTCCAAAAAGCACCTTCCTGGTAAGTGAGCCCATACTCCAAGTAACATATGTTTTACATTTCAGGTTTCTAGCCAACTTTTACTATTTGTGCCCCTCTCGGTAGGAATTTCCGAAAATCCATCGACAGGGAATTTCAGCTTCCTAGTTCCAGCAGTTTGAGCAGGCTGTCAAGGGGGACACTTTTTCTTTTTTTGTCCCTCCCGGTTGGAATTAGGCTGGAAGAGGAACCTAAGTACCGAATTTCAGCTTCCTAGTTGCAGCAGTTTGGACAGGTCGTTAAGGGGCAACTTTCCCTTTTTGAGCCCCCATTTTATAACGACCCTGTCCAAAATTTAAAAAAGTATCTTTCTAATAAGTTAGCCCTTACTCCAGGGACCCACATTTTAATCTTCAGGTTTCTAGCCGAAGGGGTTTTTACCGGCCCCCAAGGTGAGGCTTTTCTTCTTTTTGCCCCTCTCTTTAGGAATTTACAAAAATTCCATCTTCGCGGCTATCTGCGATGGATGAGGAACATTCATACCAAATTTCAACTGCATTGCCTAAGCAGTTTGGGCAGGCCGTTATTGGGGACATTTTTCCCTTTCAACCACCATTTTTACTATGTTGCTGTTCCAAAATAGAAAAATTACGTTGCCGGTGAGTTAGTCCTACTCCAAGGAATACATATTTAAAACTTTAGGTTGGCCAAAAGGGATTGGGCAACCGTCAGGAGGAGACTTTTACCTTATTTCCCCTCCCGATAGGAATATCAAAAATTCCGTCTAAGCGGACGCCTACACAGAAGGAGGAACTCACATACCGAGTTTCCTTTTGGGATATCCTGTAGGGAATTCCAAAAATACAAACTTAGTCGATGTCTACTACAGTGGAGGAACCTTTATACCAAATTTCAACTTCTTACCTCCAGTGGTTTGGGCAGGCACTTTTCCAATTTGTGAGACTGTTTATGTGGAGACTTTTCCCCTTTTTGCCCGTTCCGGTAGGAATTTCCAAAAATCCCGTCTTAGCGCACGTCTATGCCGAATATCAAGAACTTGTTTTAGTGGAGATATCCGTGGGGGAGGGAAAAAAGAACTTTTTTTGAAATTATATATTATTTTAAATGGTACTTTTTGGAAAAACGAAATTTTTTGGAAAAAGATATTTTGTTTTTACAAAGTACTTTATTTGTACTTTTTTTGGAAAAGGTATTTTTTTTAATAAGGTGTTTTTTTTTAATAAGGTGTTTTTTTTTGGAAAAATGTATGTTTTTTGGAAAAAGGTAATTTTTTTGGAAAAGGTACTTCTTTTGGAAAAGGAACATTTTTTTAGAAAAAGGTACTTTTTTTTGGGAAAAGGTACTTTTTTTGGGAAAAGGTACTTTTTTTTTGGAAAATATACTTTTTTTGGAAAAAGGAATTTTTTTGGAAAAAGGTACTTTTTTTTGGAAAAAGGTACTTTTTGTGGAAAAAGGTACTTTTTTTGGAAAAATGTAAAAAGTTAATTTTTTTTTTGAAAAAAGTACTTTTTGTGGAAAAAGGTACTTTTTTTGGAAATAGGTACTTTTTTTTGGAAATAGGTACTTTTTTTTGGAAAAAGGTACTTTTTTTGGAAAAAGGTACTTTTTTGGAAAAATGTACTTTTTTTGGAAAAAGTTACTTTTTTTGGAAAAAGGTACTTTTTTTGGAAAAAGGTACTTTTTTTGAAAAAAGGTACTTTTTTTTGGAAAAAGGTACTTTTTTTGGGAAAAGGTACTTTTTTAGAAAAAGGTACTTTTTTTGTCCCCTTTTTGCCCCTCCCGATAAGAATTTCCAAAAATGCCGTCTCAACGGACGTCTACACCGGTCGAGGGACCTACATACCAAATTTCCACTTCATAGCTCCAGCAGTTTGAGCAGGCCGTCAAGGGGGAGACTTTTTCCCCCTCCCTGTAAAAATTTCCAAAAATCCCGTCTTGGTGGATGTCTACGATAGTGGAGGAACCTTTATACCAAATTTCAACTTCCTACCTCCAGCGGTTTAGCAGGCAGTCAAGGGGGGCCTTTTTCCTCTTTTTAACCCCCATTTTTACAACGTCCCTGTCCAAAATTCCAGAAAGTACTTTCCAGAAAAGTTAGCCCATACTCCAAGGAACACATATCTTAAATTTCAGCTTTATAGCCAAAGGGGTTCAGGCAGGCCGCCAAGGGGGAGACTTTTCCCCTTTTTGCCCGTTCCGGTAGGAATTTCCAAAAATCCCGTCTTAGCGGACGTCTACACCGGAGGAGGAACCTACATACCAAATTTCAACTTCCTTGCTTCAGCGGTTTGGGCTGGGCGATGTTGAGTCAGTCAGTCATTCATTCAGTCAGTCAGTCACGTTATTCTTTTATATATAGAGATATATGGCGGCATTTTAGGAATATATAATTATATATGGTATCATTTAAACAATATATAACTATGTATGTGACAGTGCATATAGAAAGGGACCTAAGGGTAAAAAATTATTTTTTTTTTTTTGTGGACAACATCTGAGCAACGAATGAGACCGATCCCATGCTCTCCTGACCTTAGGTCCCTTTCTATCCTTAGGTCCCTTTCTATTTTGCGCGTCACATATGGTGCCAGTTAAACTATATATTATCATATATGGTGGCATTTAAAAAATATATGGTCATATCTGGTACCTCATGAATAGGGTTTGGGATTACCCGGACTTTTTTATTTCCCGGGAAACGGGAATAAAAAAATTTGATTCCCGGGAATACCGGGAATCCCGGGAAATATTTTTTAAAAAAATTGTTAATGAAAACCTCCTATATAAGTAATTTTTGTTTAAAAAAACACTATTTCAGTACAAATGAAGTCTGTATAGTGAGAATTCAAAGTAAAAATATAAGAATGTTGAACATTTGATTTCACATAAATTACTCTAAGAACTGCCAAGTAAATTGCACGATTCCAGCAGAAAGCACCCACTACTGGACTGTCGGAAACAAACCGCTTTATCACATTTGGCTCATTAGATATGTTGGCCACAATGTTATTTTCCGAAGACAAATATAACTCTTCTAGTCTTATTTTTACAATTCTTCTTATTTCATCAGCATTACATCTTCCTGATATATTAACCAACCCCAGGTTATAAAATGAATTATTTCCGTTTATACATATGTTCAAATATCTCTTTTGTGATATTCTTGTCCATTCATCTAAGATTATAGTAAATCTCCTATTGTTAGAAATATGGCTCGATATTTCTTTTATCATGATATCTTTTACATGATTGTAGTAATTTAATATAATGTTCTTTACATCGGTTTCATTTTTTGGCAACGCCAGGTTTTTATTATAAAAACTTTCTGGAATAAACTAAGATCTAGTTATTGTGCGGATTGACATTCCGCCGACTGCGGCTAATTTGGATACCATTTCAGGAAATGTTTGCCCTACCATAAAATTTTCAATGCCTATTCGCTTACACTTTTTTCTTCGGGTACTTTGCTAATTTTAGCTAGAACGTTATTCTTGTTGTTGTTTTCTTCAAGAAAAGTTGCATGAATATCATTTTTTTTTTTTTTGTGAACCAAATTTAGATGTCGGATAAACTAACTCCGTTAACCATTAGTCTTTTAGGGCAAATATTGCACGGCGCTGTATTGTCCTTTTTTGTAAAGTATTTCCATACTCCTGACATCTTATTATTTAATATAAAATAATATATTAGTTTGAAAGCAGGTGTAATTAAATAAAGTAAATTTACTTGAAAATAATTTATTAATGGAAACGTTACTTATAAAATTATTGGCCCTTAATATAAAGGATTATTTTAAATTTAAAGTCGACATTATTTTTAATCATACGGTTTTGTTCATTTTGTGTATGAAAACCCTACAAAAATATTTATATTTTCAAATATTTTGATTGGTTGAAAATAAATTAACCAATCAGAATGCTCCAAATATAAACCAAGTCAAGGTATACTGCCACCCAATATGTTAACTAAAGTCGTCTTTAACTAAAATATATGTACATTTGAACATTTTACCAAATTTTTAGGTTTTACTACTTAAATTTTGAATAAGTTATGCGAAAAATCTTTATTACTTAATTTAATTACTTGGCAACGATTTTTTTTGTGTGTCAAAAAATTGATTCCCTTTTAAAAAATTTTAACAATAACGTTTTTTTTTGGTATTTAAAATGTTTTTTATGACTAAAATTAAAAAATCCTATTCTAAATAAAAATAATTTAATATTTTTAAAATTTCCCGTTTTCCCGGGAAAATATATTATTTTCCCGGGAATTCCCGGCAAACTTTTCCCGGGATATCCCGGGAATTCCCGCCCGGGAATTCCCGCCCGGGAATTCCCGAACCCCAAACCCTAGTCATGAACAAAATCTTTAATACAGTTGCAGATATGATAATATATGCTACTAAATATAGTTACATATATATTTATATATGGTGTTATTTAAGCAATATATTAGCATATATGGTGCCATTTAAACAATATATTATTATATATGGTGCCATTTGAACAATATATGGCCATATATGGTACCTCATGATCAAAATTTTTAATACAGTTCCAGATATGATAATATATGATACTATATATAGTGCCATATATATTTATATATGCTGTTATTTAAGTAATATATTACTATATATGGTGCCATTTAAACCATATATTATCATATATGGTGCCATTTCAACAATATATACTCATATAACATTTTTAATACAGTTCCAAATATAATAATATATGCTACTATATATAGTGCAATATATATTGATATATAGTATCATTTAAACAATATATATATGTATGTGGTGCGCATAGTTCGGAGGCATAGCCAAAAATGTGCCCAAACTACTCTGGTGCCGATATATCAATTGTTGTCCGAGATGCTCTTATGGAACCAGTACTTGAAGTATAAACTGCTACACATTTAAAAAAAAGTGACAGATCCATAGCCACTTTATAAAGATGTGATATGCGATGATTTATTAGTACCATCTTCTCCTGGTGATGATGGAACTACAGAAATGAACTGGATGGATGTGCCAGGTGACAAACTATTCGAACAACCTGTTACAATACGTGATATGTTAAAATTATTGTTGCGTACAAAGCCTACAGTTAACGATGGTGATTTAATTAAACTGCGTAAATTTACAAAGGATTTTGGGCAAGAAGATTAATTTAAATAAACGCATAGAACAAACTAAAATTATAATAAAAAAAAATTAATAATATGTAAGCTCCAAACGAGTGGTTCAAAATTATAATATTAGTATTTTGATTTAAATTAATTACTAAGCTTGTTTTTTAAGATGTTAGCTACTTTTTACCAAAACTTGCACAAATTTGTTTTCAAATTTTAAGAAAATACCAATCTGTTCTTAATTTCCAAATAGAAAAATAACATTTTTTGCAAAATTAAAAAAAGTTTTGTAAACTGATTTTAATTAATTTGATATCAGATCATCTTCACGGTTCATATAGTTCTAGATTTGTTATTAAATTTCATGTAAAATATCGTGATGTATCCGGCTGAAATTTAAACCTCAAATGAGTTCGGAAGTACATATCCGATAAGTAAACCATGAACACCAAAATAAAGGTCTTTGAAATATCTTTATCTTGAGGCTTTAGAATGATATTTCCAGCACTAAATTAATACCTTCTATTAAGGCTGTACAATTGAACGTTTGAAATCAAAAATTAATTTTATTGAAAACCGCATATGGCCCCTATTGAATGTAAGGCCCCCATAAAAGCCTTTTCGTAATTTTATGAAATTACATATAATTTTATAAACATTTTTGTGAAAAATGGGAACTTTTTGTATGAACTTTTATCCAATAACATCGAATTATAACTAAATCAATATAATTATATATAATACACACAATTTTGTATGGGGACAAAATTCGGATGAAATTGTATCTAATATACATTAAATTGTATATTATTCCAATCGCATCGAATTAGATTTAATTCGATACATATGTATCGAATTCGATACAATTTGATGTATTTTAGATACAATTATATGTTCTCATTTTTCTGATCAAATTGCATCTCGTCGTCTATCTAATTTATATAGAATTTAATACAATTTGATATTGCCCCATATTAATTTTATTACTTGGGAAATCAATTATTTTTTATTGCTCCGAAAAACACTTTTTTTTTGTTGAAAATCCAAAAATTACGTAAGCTTAAAGCATTATTGTTAAATAATTTAGCCGAAATTAAGACAATTTTTGAAATATTTATGTGTATTTTTTAATACCTTAAAAATATCCATATTAATTTGGCCAACGACTGTGCATAATTCGATAAAATTTTATACGCATACCATTCTACCGATTCTATAAAAATTTGACGATTGTCCACAACTTTTCGAAGTTAAATTTCTAACAATAGCTGTACTTGTGTGACTCTCTATCAGTGTTATCAAGAACGATTTTGAAAGTTTTTCAACGTATTCCGGCTTTCTACTGTCAAAATTGTTCGAGATATCATTGATAGGAATGCCGCACAAACACAGCTATTATAAAAATGTTAGTTTCAAAATTAAAGGTATTCATTTAAAGTATTTACGCCTCGTATACTGTGTATATGCTGTAAGTTTACTCGATTAATGTCAAAACTAGTTTACGAGCCCTAGTAAATATACGCTTACATTTTTATGTGTAAACGTTTTCGTATCTATACACACATTTGAATAATGTCAAAAATAAAATTATTTTCTATTGTTTTGTTTGTTGTGTTTTATTTTCTGTTTTATTTGTTTTTAAATGATACAAATTTAAAAAATTCTGTGTTTTATGAAAATATCAAAAAAGTGGCTAAATACAAAATTGAAATGTGAATAGTTTTAAAAAGTGCGTTCATTCAAATAAACAGGTAAAGTTACAAATATACGCGATTACAAAAATGCACGGTTTACGAGGGCATAAATGCAGTTAGATGAAAATACTTAAAAGTTCCCGAACATGTAAAGGGTGGTCCAATCAAAACGCACGATGTTAATTGTAAATAAAACAGAAAGTTTTCAGAGAATTATCTTAATATTTTTTATTATGATAGAAGCATCTATGACAATTATGTGAGAAACAAAATATCGGCCAAATGCTCGCCACGGCATCGGTGGCATACCTCTATCCGATTGGTCCATATTTTCAATGACTCTTTTTTTTTTTTTTTTTTTATATGAAGAGAAGTAACACTCAGGAAATTCTTCCTATTAATTAACGTGTTGCTTCCTTTGGAAAGGGGATAGAGAAGAAGTGAAAGGTGGTGAAAGATGAAGGGCTTCAAATATGGCAACACTGTAATTGCGGGAGATGTTGAATTTTAGAACAGTTGTTGCGCGCCATCTGTTGGTGAGTTGGCGAACTTTGTTGAAGCTTTTTAGTTCATAGCCCTGTTATATTATTTTACCTCGGTGGGGTTAAGTGCTATGGGAACACCGAAGGAGGACGCTGCGATATGTATGAGGGATAGAAAAAACTCATACATATTATTATTTTTCATAAATTGATGTTGCCTTGGTTGGAGCTCGAACCCGCAACCAACGCGCTAACCATTACACCACAGCGACCTGAGACATAATTGAGGTTAAATGTCGTTAATGTGCCGAATTATCTCATCCTTTAGCTCTTGAATTGTTCTTGGCTTCTTGACGTAGACTTTTTCTTTTTAATATCCCCAAAGAAAGAAGACCAACGGTGTCAAATCACATGATCGTGACGGCCAATTAACATCGCCACGACGTGAGATAACACGGCCTCACAGAAACAAGCTGACCAAAATTATCGGCGGCGGCGGCGCAAGCAAAAAATCCGCGGCGCCGGCGTAACCTAATAATCGGTGGCCGGCGGCTTGATCGGCTGGATAGAACGTTATACTTGTAAATTAAAGATGTTTAAGGTTTTTTTCCAAAACGTAGCAGTAGAAAATTGTACAAAAAAGTTAGAATTATCAGATTAAAAAGAATTTAAAGTTAAATTCATCGATAAAAATTACAATTTACAATTTTATGTTTTTGAACAGACCTAGAAGAAGTGATAATTGGGCTTTCCAAATATATACACCTACAAAAAAATTTGTTGTCCCAACCGAATTTGGTTCCAACCGAATCGTACGGTTGCTGCAACCGAAAATTCGGTTGTTTCAACCCTATTTCGGTTATCACAACCCTATTTTGGTTGCAACAACCTTATTTCAGTTGGAACAACAGAAATAGTTATGACAACCGAACGATTCGGTTGGAACCAAATTCGGTTGGGACAACAAAATTTTTTTAGGTGTACATATGTATGTTTATATTGGTTTATATGTTCAACAAAATTGTGTGAAAATACTTTCAAATAAAACTGATTTTCCTAATTTTTTTAATTTTGACGACTTTTAATTGCAACATTTTGTATAAAAAAAATTAATTTTTATCTAATTCATTCTTAACTGGGTTTAATTCAGAGTAAAATGAAGTTTTTTTTATTTTAATGGCTTTAAAATTGCTAAAGTTATAAATTTTTTTATAAACATGGAATGTCTGCATTTATAAGAAAATTAATGTTAACCTTAATGAGTGTGGAAACGAGAACATCGAGTTGTCTTATAACAGCTGAAATTAATTGTATAGAAAAAGTGCGATAACTTTCTCAGTTAATTTAAACAAAAGAATCTCATTTTATTAAGCACTAAACCCATTTTCAAAATAAATTACAATAGTAAAGAAATGTTTTTTTTTTAATACTGTAAAAAAAGCCGTCAAAGTATACAAATTAAAAAAAAAATGTTTTTTAATTTCAATATTTTTAAAAAAATTTCAACATATTTCAGTTACAAATAAATAATTCTATACATATTTGAAAAGCTAATAATTTGAAAAATTGCTAATGTTCAAATTGTTAAGTGCTTGAAGTTAAGCTCAAAAACAGAGATTTAACATTATCAGCCCTGTTCTGAGTTCCGAAATTTTTAATTAGAGTGGTTTTTTAAAATCACACAGAATTCAAAATGTTGAAAATTGGCTGTTTCGAACAAATTTCAGCATTTATCTATAAATTTTGAAATATTTACATATTGTTGGAAAAAAATATATATTTGTTTTACTTTCACAAAGCTTTTTCTACACGAAATAAAACGAAGAAAATAATAAGCGTCCTATATATTACACAGTACAACACTAAAAAAACATCGGGCATGCGACATATCAATTCTGAAAGATTTTAGGATGAATATCACGAATGTGGACACCAAATTTCAAAATTAGCTCTTTTTATAAGGCTTTAACAGGATAGGCTTAAAAAAATTGTATTTATAAAAATTTTGGGTCAGCAGGTTTATAATTAGAACGAAGAACGAATTTTTTCTAAAATTTTACTTAAATCAGAAATTTTGAAACAAAATTTCCAACTTAAGAATTATTTTTGACAAAAATCGTTCTTAGCTCTGACTACAAAACTGGTTCTTCTATTTCTTTTTTACTCTTGATGGTTCAGGAAATGATGAAGTAGAAAATTTGTTTTAAAAATGACATTCGTTTTTAAATTTTTTGTTTTCGAAAATTGATACTCCCAGCCGAAATGAGCCGAAAAAATCGGCGGCGGCGGCTTAAACGGCTCACATCGGCTGGCTTGTTTATCTGCACGGCCAATGAATTTCCCGCGCAAAAGAGTCATTGTTTCGTTGGCTTATTGGCAAGTGGTACCATCCCGTTGGAAGCACATATCGTCGAGGCATCAGTGATGTTCGTGAAATTCTTCCGATTGTGACCAAAGAAATCACGAGGTGCACGAAATGCATTTTGATTTGAGTGCCCATTTTCGTAAAAGGCTTCAACAATCTTAATGCGCTGCTCAATTGTGTACCTCTCCATGGTTGAATTTGTCAAATACTGAAAAAAAGAAATGTCAAATTAAGTTGGGAAAAACATGGCGTTAAGGTGTGACTCACAATTAACATCGTGCATTATGGTTGGACCACCCTTTATTATATACCAGTTAATGTGACTTCAGAAAATCTTTTCCTGTATACCTACCAGAATTACTCGAAACAGACAGCGGTAAAGGCTATTACCAAAAATGCCACAAGCAGATTATGGAATCAGGAAACTTCTCCAACATGAACCATATAATGCCAAATTTGTCAATAGGTACACGGAAGCATACGGGCAGAAAAAGTCGATTCTTTTCACTAATTCCGAAGAAGATATTAGGGCTAAACCCCAGAAACGTGGACGCAATAATAGACTACGTCGTCCAAATAATGGTAATAATGGAGTAATAGCCATATTAATTATTTAGTCTATGGAATTATTCCTTACAGACAATAATATTAAAATTTACATAATTTTTAAAAAATATTATAAGCGAACTATGTGTTAAGAATTAAACTGATGCTACGTTCAATGCAATTAACGTTATTTGAAAAATCAATATAATTATAAAATTTTTTAAAATCGTTGCACATTCTATTATAGGATCCGCGTCAGCAAAGTTTTGACGGAAAAACGGAATATAAAGCGGATTGTAGTATCTTGTTGGACGTTGAGGGACATTAAACACCAGGTTACTGACAAGAAATTCAGAGCATACCATTAATCAGCTTGAATAAAAACATAACATTCATCATTTTTCTTCGGCTTTCCAAGGTAGGTAAGTTGATGTGAGCCAGTCTGGTCGAATAGGATGGAAGTTCGACCACAGGCCCCAAATAAAAACTCCGCAAACAGAAGAGCAGAAATTGTTTTTGGACGGATTCAATCAATTGGACACGAACATTTTGTTGAGGATCCCAGACAATGGAACCATATGCTAGAATTGGCCTCACAAGGGCAGTATAAAGTTGCTTTGTGACATTCGCTTCGACGAATTCTTTCGCCCACCGTTTAATGAAAGAAAGTACGCCACGAGCTTTATTTACAGTCAAAGTAATATGTTGTATAAATGTAAATTTGGCATCCAAAAGAACACCAAGATCATGAATTGTATCTACTAACTCCAACTTGTAGCAACCCAAAGAGTAGTAATCAAGATCACAAAACTTTCTAGAAAATCGTATGTGTTTGCATTTTTTCAGGTTTAACTCCATTAAATTTAAACAAAACCATTCATAGAAGCTATCCAAATCCTGTTGAAGACGAAAATAATTACAATAGCGGCACCTGGAACCGTGGAAATAATAACGAAAACCATCACAGTATGTGCCAAATTAACGAGAACGCCTC
Organism: Leucophora obtusa; assembly: GCA_949987735.1. NCBI lineage: Eukaryota > Metazoa > Arthropoda > Insecta > Diptera > Anthomyiidae > Leucophora > Leucophora obtusa. The sequence continues at coordinate 52,803,439 of OX465296.1, forward strand.
GGAAAATTAGCCAACTCTCCTGGATTAGAACATAGAATCTACAATTTAAATCTAAACCTCTACAGATATCACTCCTGTAGAACGTCATTGAATGAGCAAAGATCCACACTATTGGTGGATATTGTTGTGGATCAGAAGTGATCCGGCATGTTAACATTCAAACTGATGAGGAAAGTGTTTTAATTCCGAATCAGTTACTTCAGAGTGGAATATTCATAGCAAGCACCATAGTCGCGAAGTCCAAGGATTGTGAACACAACTGACAGAAATGTTGTTATTTTGAACACCTAATTTATTACAAATTAAGCAACATATGCTCTGAATATTTTGCATTGGAGTCTGAAAAAATTACTAACAACTTTCACAAACAGAGACCCAGATTAAAAGATAATGACCCAGTTTATATCAAATCATGTCGGATACCACACTCTCATAACGCAGAGGTGAACATTCAAGTTGATTAATTTATCGACGATGACCTTGTAGAATCCTCCATTTCTGAATATAATAGTCTAATTTTTTTGGTACCGCAGAAATCTCTACCTGGACCAACTCAGAAGAGATGGAGATTACTCGTTGACTATCGAGGAGTTAACAATAAACTCGGGGACAAGTTTCCACTTCCTGAGTTAGATGATATTTTGGATCAATTAGGTAGGGCCAAATTTTACTCATGCCTAGACTTAATTTCAGATTTCAATCAAATTGAATTGGAAAAATGCTCCAGGGATCAAACGTTCTTCTCTACGGAAAACGTTTCATTTCGTTTCAAAGGATTTTTATATCTTAGGGTGCTAAGATATAAAAATCGCCTCTAATTCATTTCAGCGAATGTTGATGCTTGCTTTTTCGGGATTATCATCCGACCAAGCATTTTTGTATATTGATGATCTGGTAGTCATTGGCTGCTCTGAGTAGCACATGTTTCAAAATTAAAGGAACGTTTCGAAAAGTATCAAAAATACAACCTGGAATTACATCCGGACTAATGTAATTTTTTTGTCGCGAGATCACATTTTTGGGACACAAGTGTACATACAAAGGCATATCAAATAAATTTTATATGAATTTACTATGGCAAAAAGAATTAAAGCACATTTTTGAACATCAATATTTTAAAATCATTATTTTTTCGAAATTTGCATTTCAATTGTCTAAAACTTGGTTGAAATTGATTAGAAAATATATGTTTTATATTTCTGAATGGTTTTATCTGGGTTTTATATTTTAAGATTTGCCACAGACTCCTTAATTTCTAGGTATCAAAAAAGTCAGTCTTTTTCAGGTTTAGTCAATACTAACTTAAAAATAAAACAGGAAATGAGAATTCTTTTTGCTAAATTAAGTAACGTGAGATGTTTACTAAAGGTACAAATTCAAATATTAGATATTCCTTTCATCGCAGATTATTTATTAACGAAATCGTGAAAAAAGAGAAATTTTAATTTTAAATGCATATAAGGGAATATTATTGCAGCTGTCAAAACGTGCAATATATCAAATTAAAGGGCATATATCATCATTATAAAATGTTGCAAAAAATAGTATTATTACCCTTCCATTTTATATTTTTTTGCAAAAAGTTGATTAAAAAATTAAATTTTCCTACAAAAACGTTTTTGCAAATATTCCTTAAACTATAGCTAACTTTAAAATTCTATGGCCATATTCGTGATCTGCGTCCCAAAATCTATTAGAAATGACATATCGCAATCCCGATGCATCAAATTTTTCTTATTTTGTTGTACTGTGTTATAATTTTCTGTTGAACCGCTGGCGAGGTATTCAAGCACCAATTTCCTGTAAGTAAGTGCTCTATAATTTTGAGCAGTGCTTTATATATATGTATGCATAGTGCATGCTACGGGGACATTTTTTCGATTTAAATTTTGGTACGGAGACATTTGATTAGTTTGGGGACTGTCCTCAAACTCTTCCTACACTCATAGAAAAAAGTTAGTACAAAAGTCTGTTAAACGCGTTCTAATTCAATTGAACTAATTTTTCCTGTTGTTTTCGTTTAAATCCGTTGTTTAGCTAAAGTTGTTAGTTATCAAATTTCACCACAAAAACATATTTCTGCTGTACTTGAACTAATTTTTCCTCCTGATTTTTAGTTATTTTTTTATAAATGATTTTGACAATCAGCTAATATAGATAAATTTATTGGCAACTTTTTAATATTTGTGTTTTCAAAAGAAAACGATAGAGGCGCTAGTGTATAGTGATTGATGGTGCTTGATGGCGCTTGATGGCGCTTGATGGTGAAGTGTGTATTGGTGAGTTTGCCGACCAATACAAATTAGAAAATTTCTAGTAAGTGTATTTTAATGTGTGTGATGAGTCATAACTGATGACGCTTACCAATGCAAATAAAAATAATATGCGCTTGTTTAGAAAGTTCTAGTAAATAAAATAATATGATAAGAGCATGTTTTCCTTTGTTTCTGTTAGTCAGCAAAGGAACGCAAAAGCAAACGGAGGTATACTGGACATTAACATTTTCGTAATAAAGGTTTGTTTTATAATATAAACTATAGTTAAGGGAATACTATTAAATATGTAATTTTTTTTTCTTTTATTTCAGCCCTTTAACATTTTTATCTAAATTCGACCCGCAGGTAGACGAAAAAAAAGAACCAAATAATGCAACTCCAGCGGAAGTTTAACATATTGGCAAGAAAATAAAAGTGCAAATAGTGTTTTTGGATTGTGTAATTTATTTGAAAATAAAATTAACAATATTTACATTAATTTGTTTTTATTCAATTAATAACAAAAAGTGATAGTAATTTTAGCAGCATGTTTTGCAGATTTCAACTGACCCACTTTCATTTCTATTAAACGAAAATTCTTCTAAATTTTTGAATGTTAACTAAATTTTTTACCTGTTTATAACCAACTAAAATTTAGCAGAAAACATGTGCTGATTTCAGCTAAGTAATTTTCATTTCCATTAAACAACATTTCTTATAAATTATTGTATTTGAACTAACTTTTTTACCTAAAATTTAGGTCACCTAAATTTAGCAGACCATGATTCTCAACATCATTGAAATTTCTGCTGCGCAAATTCAGGTACTATTTCCTGTTATTTTTGCAGATTTTTTAACTATTTGTACGGGCTATTTTTATGAGTGTAGGTCTACTGCATAGTATGAAGACATTTTTACAAATATATATATAAAATATTTAATGTTTTGTCAGTGGTCTTGCCGTCAAATAATTTTTCATAGTTTCTCTTCGTCGGATACAATAAAATAGCCGTTTTCAACTTTAAATATTTCTTTCAATTATAAATAACAGACTTTGTTATGTTATTCCTTAATTTTTTAAAGTTATTAAAATTTATTATTTATTAATTTTTTGTGACATGAACAGCTACTGAATCTTGCCACTTTTTCTGCAAACTTCCCTACTTTTATGCAAATTTGGGAGAAAAATTGGATTTCGGTGAGATTTCGCTGAAATCGAAATTAACCCTGCTTTTAGGTTAAAAACTACTTACGAATTTTAGGTTGATGGACCATTTTGGTCAATACCTAATTTTTCATAAAAAAAACCATAAACCCATTTTTTATAGCTATTTCCATTTAGTATTTCGAGAACGCAATACTAACTCTAAAAAATATATTTCTATGCTCAAGAAATATTTTGGGCTACCCAGCAAACAAAGATGATCATTAATGGCTCAGAAATGAGCTCAAAAAACATAAGCATTTTTCCACTTTTTCCTATGAAAGTGGTCCATCCAAAAGAGTCCCCTGTGTACTCAGAAATGACTCAGAAAAAAGAAAGTATAAAATCGAAATTTTCCTCATAAATTTAAATAATTTTGGAATCTTCTTCGAGACCGAAAAATGAACCCTCATTTTGAGACAGCTTTTTAGATTGTAGAGACAACTTTTTGGATTGTTTTCTGAGGGTTCATATTTTCTACTAAAAACAAGAGTGTTTTCAAAAAAACAATAATCATTTCTATGAGCCATTTAAAAATCTTATTTATGAGCGCTCCGAAATTGCTGGCTGGGTATTCATTAAACGTTGAATGTTTATTACTATAGTACTTGTCATAACAATTTTATTTGAAAACTAATTGCAAAACTATTACAAAACTCAAAATTATATTTGGGGTGCTCCTAATTTTATTTGGTTGTACCATCAAATCAGTAATTTATACATATTACTGCTGCTATTCAGTTATTGGTGTTATTTTTGTGATTTACCTAGTTTCATTTAGTCATATATCAACTATTCGCATTAGTTTCACTTCAGTTTCAGTTCAGCTTGTGTTTTCTTTGTTTTTTGATAAAATGGAAAATCGGCTTAATTTGGACTCTAATGCTATTGCTAAACCTCTAAACGAAAGTGACTCGGGTATTTCAATTTCGATGAAAATATCTAATACGAAAATACAGAAACAAGTGATTGTTATACAGAAAATGAAAAAAATGTGCCTGCAGCTGGCACTATGGATCCATTGTATATTGCAAAAAATAGTATGCAATGGAGTGCAACTCTATTATCCTGTCCCATTGCAACTAGTGCTGAGAATATTATCTCAACACATGGCGACTCTAAATTAGGCTATGTATGGCAGCCTTAGAAAGCGTGTCGTATTGGATTTAACTAAAGGTTTGAAAGGTCAAAATATTGTATCACGGCCGATCATTTCTCTTTATCTTTCGATTTGGCAAAAAAAAACTTTTAGAAAGAAAATTTACATATGTGGGAACAGTTTACTTCCAATGAAATCCCTACATTCGTTTTTTACATTGGCCATAGACATAAAGGAACTGTTTTGATAAGGTACCAGAAATCGATGTCAATGCACCGAAAAAGAAGCCTGAGCTTGTATCTTTCTATAATTTGACAAAAGGTTTGCAATTGTTTTGCCATTATTTATTAGTCGATTAATTGTCTTCTCTCTTAGAAGGCGTAGATAACGCCGACCAAATGATTGGTTACTATATTCCTAAATGGAAGAAAAATCGATGGCCGAATGTTGTATTTGAAAAAATTATAGTTATATGATATGAAATTGATGTTTCGTGGCACAAGTAATCTAAATCGTAGGAGATCCGAATTTTTACGACAATTGGCGCTTTCTTTGGCCAAAGAACACATCTAATATACCAAAAGAAAAATTTTCATCGAAGCTATTGGCTGAGGTAAGAGCATCTTCCTCAGGTTCCGTAACTTTTGGAAGTGAAACCTACCCTCTAGAAAACGTGGAACGTTGCTGCAAATCCAAATGTGAAAGTAAATGTGTTGTCTGCAACAAAATTTATTTGTAAACTAAACCGCAAAATAATTTGCTCATCCTGTAATGCGAATATGTGAATGAAAAGTTAAAAAATGGACTAAAATGGTCCCTAACATAAGATTTGATTTGTTTATTTTTCTCCCTTCCATTTTATGTTAGACACCTATTTATTTTGATAAAAACATTAATTCAGAAAATAATCACATGAGCTAAAATTTGAAGTCAATATATTGTACCGTTGCAAAGTTAAAGAGAGAAGTAAAACAAAATGGACCAAAATGGTCCTAACCTAACAGCAGGGTTAAATTGGGATTTCATTTCCTATGGGAAATCTGTTTGAAATCCCAAATTTTTATTGGATTTCAATCGAAATCTACTTTTAACTCGATTTCGATCATAATGTAAATTCGCTATAAGGCTAATATCGTACTAAACACATTTTAAGACATTAAAGTGTCTTTAGTTTTAGGAGTAAATATTAAAAGGTAAAACTAATTTTGTTTTTCCGATTCCGTAATTTTAGTATATTTTAATACATCACATATAAATTATTATTAATTAAAAAAAGCATATAAATTATTTCATATAATTACGATAAATTGTAAATCTGTTCCTCTTGGGAGAATGAAAAGTATTTAGTTTTAACTTTACCAACGTCAACTAGTACAATATTATGTATGGTTTGTGCTTTTGGTATTGTCTTAAGTTTATTACAAATTAGACCTATATAATTTTCTTCAGGTTTATATTTGTCTTTTGATACATACAGTGGTGGAAAATATAATAGAAATGATTCAAGTTTTTCCTAATTTTATTCTCGTTGCCTTTATTTTTAAAGATCAAAATAGAGGCTAAATTTGCCCCGAAAGGCGAGGATATGGTTCAGAAAATTTTACAAAATTTTAACATAACGTTTGTTTTTTTGTTTTGTCACTTATTTTAGGTGGGCGTGGCTTTTAACGAAAAATTATCAATATCGACCTTTTATCAAATTATATAGTAAAATTTAGAGAGTACTGATCTGTTCTGTACAATCTGTATATTTTTGGAAATCCCATAAAATTCCTTTAAGTTTTGCATTATTTTGATCTACAAATAGTCGCCAGACTTAAAATGGAAGTACCTTAAACATGACCAAATTTGTTTTTGTTTTTAGCGAGTTTAAATAAAATTAACAACACTGAAACACATGGACAGGCAGACAGACTTATGGGCAGACGGAAATTGTAAAATCGTTACATCGAGCCAAAAAGTGATTCTAATTCGACCGGTACACTAAAAGGTGGGCCCAATATTTTTTGGTGTAACAAAAATCAGATCCCGTTGCTAAAATAATATTAAGTAAATAATAACGAATAAATAAGAAGTTTATTTCTAATATTAAAATTCATATTTTTTTACAAAACAAATTAAAAAAATTAAATTTTATTTGTGAAATCAGTAGCATCTTTTAGTTTTTGCCCCTCATTCCAAAACTATTCAAATATCACTCGATAATTTATTAAAGTTTTGATCATCGCTTGAAAAAAAAACAATTCGGTTCAAGATTAAACACAAAACCAAAAAACAAATTTATTAATTTTACAACTTTTTAGGCAAGTTTTATAAAACTGCGTGAATTCTTTGCAAACATTTTTATTTTCTGTGAAAATTCCAAAATTTTTTAATAAATTATGATACAAAAATCTGGTTTTCAATGTATAACAATCAGAGAAGACAGAAAAAAGCAAAATCCGATGTGTTTAAAGCAAAAAAATATTGTAAAAAAGCAAGAAAAAAGCAAAAGTAATAAAACTTGGAAAAACGACACTTTAAAAAAAAATCAAAGTTAAGAGAAAAAATATTTTTTTGTGAGCAAAAATAGTATTTTTGGGCAATTCAAAGCACAAAAATCTTAAGAAAAAGGTATTTTAAAGCAAAAAAAGGAGAATCCAAAAAAAGCAAAAAGAACCAAATATGAGTAGAACAAGTAATAAAAAGCATAAAAGGCAAAAACAGCAATTTTGTCCTCTCTTATAATAATTTAACCGTAACCGCACGGTTTTTACATGCGGTTACGGTTACGGTTAATTGGTGCGGTTACCCGCGGTTTCGGTTAAAACCGAAATGAAAACTCTAGATGAAATACTATGAAAAAAGTACATACATACACACAGAGAACAGATTCGTTGTGGTAACCGAATTTGTTGCCAACCGAATTTTGGTAGTTGCACGTACTATCACACTAATCAGTTGCAGTTTCAATTTTATTTTATTACGAATACCAAATTTTCAGTTATACCTACTGAATAAGAAAACATTCTATTGGTAAATCCGACCGAATTGACATTTTGACATAGATACAACCGAATTTATTTATGAATTCCTACCGTATTAAATACAATCAAACTTTTTTTATTCGTTTGTTTTTATTTTTAATAACTTTAAACATATTAACATGAATAAAAATACATACAACATAGTATGTTCAGAAAATGCAGTTGATGGAAGTTTTTATAATCTTAAGCCACATATTTAATATCCCAACCTGATTTTCATCCTCAACTGTTTTTTTCCATAACTTGGATGACCATTGTTCATCTACCAATCTGAAAAATTTAAGAAGGGGATTCAGTCCCGTAATTTCTTAAAAAAAGGGTTAACTTACCATTTCTAAATTTTATTATCTGATGTTTTGTATACAAATTAAATATTGAGCCATTATACTGATTGATTTAAATTTTAATATTTATTGTATTGATTTCTTTTAGAAATCTTTTCAAAATTTCGAATTTTTGTTTTTTTTTTGACGTTTGAAAATTTCTATTTTTGTTAATAACCAACATATCGGTTACAATTTCCAAAATTGTTTAAATTTGTAATTTGTTTTCGGTTGTGGCCACCAATGTTGTTTCAGCAATTTTATTTTGGGTGTTATAACTGAAAATCTAGTAAGATACTTCCGATGTATTATAAACATTGCTTAATGTGTCCATCATTCAATATAAAATTGCTAGTAAAGAACTAATAAAAATAAATATGTTGCAATTTGATTATTACAACCAAGTTTTAATTGCAAAAGCTAACTAATGTCAAAGAGTGAACTAAAAATAATTCTTCAAGTAATTGGCACTATCGAATAGATGTTAAACATTTTACTTTGGCCTTAATTGGTTGGAAGGTCCGAATTTTGTAGAAAAAATAATAACTAATCAGTTGTATTTTCTAATTTTCTCTTATTAATGAAAACTTTTTATTAACGCAACTGATATTATTAAATTGGTATCAAATTTATATTATAGTGGTAAAATCATGGTAAGTGTATTCGATTTCCAACTGATTTATTCTCTGTGTGTAATTTTTCAGGCGTTCTTAGATTTGCTTTTATTAATTTTATAAATTATTTTGTGTTTGGAAATATCGCTTATTATTATTTGAACGGCAACACGTTTCATTCTATTTCATTTCAATATATACCAAAAAATGAGGCCGCTTTACATATGTATATAATTTAATACTTCATAATGTAATACTTTGCTCGTGGATATTAAAAAGAATTTAGAAAATGTTGTGCAACCGATCTGATTTAAAAAGTCAACGAAAATTTAAGTTTGGCTCTATAAAGCTCTTTATAAATTTCCACATAATGTTTGACAAAAATACCTAATTGTGTTTATTGAAAAACGAAAGCAATTTTAATATGTGTAGGCCCGGTTGTTGAATGTCCAGTTAAAATTTAGCCGACAGATAAATTCAAAATTGATATTGGAAACGACAACAAATGAATCAGTTAAATTCCCAGTTAGTAGCTCAGTGAACATTCAGTAATCGTGGCACAGTCGTATAGATTTTTATGCCTGTATTTAAAAATGCTTAAAAAAGATAAGAAACATTAGAATCATCGTTGCAAAAAATATTGTATTTTCACCACTTCTTGAAAACAAAAATCTCTTAACCATTAATTTCATATTACTTTAATAATAATCAGATAACTCGTCCAAAAATATGATAGTATTCCACCCAAGAAAATTTTCTGTTCCAAAGAATCCATTGTAGAACTGAGTCAAATCTTCCATACAAAATCCGCGGAACTGGTTCCGGAACCAGTCCATGGAATCAGTTGCAGTGGAACCAGTGTGGTTGGCGACCGATTTTAAAAATTTTCCTGGGCATATTCGATCCGAAGTAATATATAAAATTAAATTTTGATTTTTTGTGAAATTTTATAAAACTTTGTTAAAAAATAAAACCATACGTCAATGTGGCAAAATTTGCGAAAAGGTGACTGGGAGGAAATAAGAAGATAAACAAAAAAATCTAAAGTAGAATGTTAGTTTGATCGAACGTGAAATTGCAGCAGTATCGGCCGATTTATGCTTGAAAACCGTCGAAAATTGGGTTCAGCGTCTGGACTTCTGCAAGAGTGCCCGTGGTGGCCATGCAAAAGAGATCGATTTCCATACATAATGGCATCGAAAGTACTTTCACAGGAATAAAGAATTTCATTGATATCCAAAACTGTTTTTGTTTTATTTAAACTTTTTTACTTTTGTAGCGCTCTTATTGAAAAACCCTTTATTAACCAAAAACTGGTCAGATTGTTATAAATTTTATAAAACAGGTGACAATGCGCTGATATATGTCGCAATATATAACTCAAATGTAATGCATGCATTAGAAATTAGCTCGTTACACGGTTTTTATCAAATTTTTTGATATCACACATATTCGAGTTTATGATATCGTTTCGAATTCTTAACGAATGATATCATTAACGATTCATAAGTGATAGGTACTGTGAAGAAAAATGCACATTCGTTAATGATATCGTTCTTTCATGAAATAACGATATCGTTATGATATCGAAAATATCAGGCAGCCCGATAATATTTTCGTCATACTGAAAAATTTTTGTCGTTATTTTATCACATTCCATGAAAATATGATAGCATTAATGATATCGAAATAAACAAATATATATGATATCTTTAACGATTAAATTAGAACAAAAAATATAATTTTTTCAGAAACTTTATCGTTATTTTGAAAAATTATGATATCATTACGAGTTCATATTTTTGTATCATAAACGATAGCACTTATGATACTTAATATGAAATCGTTAATGATACTGTATCGTTTTATGGTTTATTGGGTAAGCCTTGTTGGTCCCAACTAGGCAATTGGCAAAAAATACTAGTGTTGATACCTTCTAAAGATTTTTTTGCTTATAAATTATTTAGCGTGTTTTTTAATCACCTGGATTTAGAATTTTTCATACAAAAAGTGGATTTATTAAATCCAAAAAAAAGCTGGATTTAATAAATCCATAATAAAAGCACAAATATATGAAACAGCCTATTAATTTAATGTCAGAAAAAAATACGAATAAAAATTAAAAGAGAAACAAAAAAATTGAAAAACTAACAAATAAAAGGTTTTTATTAAATTTTTTTTATGAAATATATTTAGAAAAAAAAAAACTACACCTCACCACATACATATTTTGAATCTTGGACATGGAGAAATAGCTGAAATAGGAATGGCAATTTTTCACTCTACAGTAAGTTATTTAATTAAATCCACTTAATGAATATTAAATATTGCAATGGAATTTTTCAATTGTGTAAAAATATAAATTGAAGTGATAAAACTGAAAAGGCAGACTGTTTATCGCTGTTTTATATAAAATATAATTAAAAATAAAAAGTTAAAGTAAAATCCTTCATCATCGAATTCGGTATTAAAAATTAGGGTGAAAGAAGTGTCGGACAGAAAATTCTTTTTAAAATAGGGAGAATCTAATGCCATCTGTTGAGCACTTTTAGAAATACTTTTTGGATTTATTAAATCCAAGTGATTAGAAAAAACGGCTATTGTACAGAATAAAAATAATTGATGTACAGAATAAAGGTACCAATCAGTGTCAGGAAAAAAATATAACTGATTACCAAGGCAAGTTTTTTTTTGGCATTTGCCATTAAATGCCATTTTTTCACTTATTTTGTAAAAATGCAATTTTTAGATATCCTTGCCAAAAAAAGCCATTTTGTCTATTTTTTTAGACTTTTCATTAAAAAAAAATGCTATAAAATGCCATAAAAACTCAATCTTTGTAAATAATTTTTGGAAAAATTTACAAAAAAACGATATTTTTTTAATATTTAATAAAATTCCAGATTTGTTTTTAATCTTACTAATATACGGCGAATGCACATTAGCAGTTCAACGGTAAATTCCTTCATTATTGTAGTTTTGCTAAAAAAATATTCAGAAAAACACTTAAATCAACTATTATACTTTAAAATTTTTGGAATAAGCGTGCCATTTTGGCGTTTTTGTGCCAATTTTACTATATTTTCGTGCCAATTTGCCTGCCAATTTCAACTTTTTTTGTGCCATTTTAAACTTGCCCTGCTGATTATATATTTGAACGCACAATTATATAAGTACACAAAATATTTTTTGTTTATATTTAATTTAACTTAATTTAATTTAAGATGAATGGGGGAAATGTTTTTAGTTGATCTGTTATTTTAAGTAAATGAATGTTATTTAATTTAATTAATAAAAATATACACTGAAATTATTATTACAGTAACTGACTGTAGTTTATTTAAAAAGTTATCCGTACATTTATTTTTAAATGATTGTACATTTAAAATACAAAGAAATTTATTTTTTAACTGTTTTTGTCGTTTATTTAAAAAATAATGTGCACATAAATACGGATTTTCTATTACAGTTAATATTTTCATTTAAAATGTTTTGTTAAAAAAAGAATTCCCTTTCGAAATGAATGAAAAATCATTATTTTTTAAGGATTTTGTGGTTTATTTATTAACATTTAAAAATAAATGAAAAGTTCTTTTGATTTAAATGAAAAGTCAGTAGACCGGTTTTCAAGTGATTTTTCATTTATTTTAAATTACATATTCAGTTAATTTAAACTACAAACTATTTTGAGTGTATAATTAATAATATAATTATTTTTCAAAATTAAATAAATTCTTTTTTAAATGGACCAATTCTACGTCAACTGGTATATGGACAAGACCCAAAATAACTGGACAATCCAGGTCATCTGGCAACCCTAGGGTCATTCCATAGCTCTAGCATTTTCAGTTTGAAAGCATCCCTAAGTAAGTGGATTTTAAGACCTGATGCGTTGCCAGGTTGAAAAATCAGTTTTTGTGAACATTTTTTCTAAAAAAAAATTTATAAATTTCTCTTCCAAGAATAAAGCATACTCCAATGATCTCATCCGTGCCACAACAAAGCAAACTTTCCTGTTACAATAAAATATTCCCAGAACCACTAACAAATAACCCCAAAATGAATGTTTAGAAATCCCAAAATTTCTTCTCCAGATGGATCCAAGTTATTAATGTCATCTATACTTTTCAGATTTTAATTATTTTAATCTATTTTAACAGCATTTAAGCGATGAATGGAAGAAACTCCACAATTTGTAATTTTATTTACTTCGTTGTGAAAGAACTACGGTTTTGTTGTGAGGATGAGATCACCGGAGTATGCTTAAATCATGGAATAGAAATTTATGCAGTTTTTAAGAAAAAAATTTTCAGAAGAACTGATCTTTCAACGTGGCAACGCATCAGCCTTAAAAATCCACTTACTCTGGGATGCTTTCAAATTGAAAATATTAAAGCTATGGAATGACCCATATATTTTCGGGATAAGAGCCGAGTTTAAAATACCTACAGAATTTTGTTATGTAATTGTTTTCCAGAAAATCGATAGTATCAAACTTTACTTTATCACTCATAAAATGTATATAGAGTATGAAAATCCTGCAAAACAACTCAAATTTCTTCAAAATAAAAAAATCTTGATCAAAGTTTCTGCGAAAACTTGATAAGCAACACTATTTTAATAAAACGGTTTTTACTGTATTCTAGTCTTCCAGCGAGGGATATATGGTATAAGACTTACTTTATCACTCATAAAATGTATCCAGAGCATGAAAGTCCTGCAAGACACCTAAAATTTCTTCAAAATAAAAAAATCTTGAATAAAGTTTCTGCAATAACTTGATAAGCCACACTATTTTAATAAAACGGTTTTTACTGTATTCTAGTCTTCCAGCGAGGGATATATGGTATAAGATTTACTTTATCACGCATAAAATGTATATAGAGTATGAAAATCCTGCAAAACACCTAAAATTTCTTCAAAATAAAAAAATCTTGAATAAAGTTTCTGCAATAACTTGATAAGCCACACTTTTTCTTTGTAACAATGGTTTCTGCTTTGCTCCTGGTATCCATCGATGTATATGAGGTAGTAGTCTTCCTTAAACACTTATTACGTCCATCAATAGTGTTATTTAATTAAAAGCTGATTTTACACATTTTTTTTAAACTTTAAAGGCTATTATTTCAATATTTTTATTTTGAGGCTGATCAACTTATTGCACTAAGCCCTTCAATTATATAAATATGGACACATCAGCGATGTCAATAGGCTCTCCCAATTCAGAAATGGATTCGTTTTTAATGTCTTCCGGGTCAAGTTTTCTGATTAATCAGAACACAGGTATCATTGGTATACCAAGTTCAGTGAATTAAATCTGATAACTTATCGTGATGTTTTAAAGTATTGTTTTTTTTAAGTGATCGCGAAAAAGAAAGAACAAAAAAACCACACTCGTATGCAGGGCTTTCTCCGATAATTTCTAACAAAATAGTTGAAATTTGGAACAAACTTAATATAACACTGATTAATACAAAAAGCATTTTAAAAAAGCTTAATACATTTATCAATAAGTACCATAAAGGAATTAAAAACATATCTAGAGCCAATAAATTTTCAGAATTCGAGGCAACTTTGAATGATGTATTTAATATTGGTAAATGCAATTGCAAAAAAGCAATTCAATGCTCCTGTGGATTAATTCCTGATCACCTCAAAGCATTTATGGTTGACCAACACACTACAAGAACAAGTACAATTCCCGAATACGTGGTAAATACCGAAGACCAGCAGTCAAGCCAACTTTCAGCTAGTTTGGATCCTTCGTATAGGCCCAACTCCTTACACATGGACTTAGAATCTGAAATCGACTTTGCAATACCAGCTCCAATAGAGCCGATCATGTGCAAAAGGGGAACTTACTGTAAGAGATATGACGCTATTAATTTCGCTATGATGTGTGATAGATTTGGAATTTCAGACGGAATAGCCTCGTGTTTAGCTACGTCCGTCGTATGCATCACAATGATTCAGATTTGCTAGCCTTTTCTTTTGATGGCAGAAAAAATGACGCACTTACGCGGCAAGAAATTAGTGGAAAATCCCATGCAAGAGTAGAAAAGGAGTCACATATAGGGATTGTTAAAGAACCGGGAAAAAAATTGTTGGGTCACATAAAAGTTGACGCTGAGGACTCCAATACTAAGCAAATCCAATTATGTGAGTTTTTTAAGGAAAAAAACTTATCGCTTACCAGCTTAATAGGAGTTTGCTGCGATGGAGAACCTACCAACACTGGAACTGAAAATGGAATAATAAGAAAGTTCGAAGATTTGTTAAATAAACCATTACATTGGTTTGTCTGTTTGCTGCATTTCAACGAACTTCCGCTACGCCATTTATTCAATGCTTTAGACAAATCTACTATAAGTGGACCACGTACCGCAAGTGGGACTTTAACGAAGTTAATTGCGACCTGTGAACAACTTGCTGTAAGTATGAAGAAATTAAAACAACTCTTTAGTATAAGGTAAATAAATATTTCGTTTTAGGCTCTTCCACATTTTGAACCGATTTCATTGGGTAATGTGCCACCACCTATGGACACTAGAGAAGAAAGGAGTCATTCTACTGACGTTTTATATCTCTATCGTATATCCAAAGCTGTATCAGAAGGCTCATACGCAGAAGATCTATCCAGTATGAAACCAGGACAAATTGTTCATTCCCGCTGGTTAACAAAAGCCAGCAGACGTTTGCGCCTTTATGTTGCAACTCGTTTACCATCTACAAATTTAAAAATATTTAGGTTGTTCATAAGGGGTGTGCTAATTGTTGTATCGTTGTATCGTCCTAATAAAAAACAGAGTTGTTAAAATTTTTATTTGTGTTTAACAACGATTTTCTATTCAGTTTTCTATCGGTTAGCACACTCAAACATAGGACACTAAACATACGTAAAAATGTTGTATCGTGCTATTCTCAAATGTTGTATTTTTTCAATTTAATTTTTAACAACTCTGTTTTTTGTTAGGACGATACAACGATACAACAAATAATACACCCCTTGTGAAACCCTTAATTGTCTAATTTTATTATGAAGGTTTATGTGCTGATGTATTTTTATTTTAGTATTATAACAGGGTTGGCAGGCAATACCGCTAAAATACCGTTATCCATTCAAAACCCTTTCAACTGACTACTGTTGCCCCTAAAACACCGTTACCGAAATACCAGGAATACCTTTATACTTAAAATACCGTTATCGAAATAACTGAAATACCGTTATCCTTAAAATACCGATACCGAAATAAATGAAATATCGATACCCTTAAAATACCGTTACCGAAATAAATGAAATAGCAATATCCCTAAAATACCGTTACCGTTATTTTTAATTTTCTGCTTTTGGTAATTTCACGTGGTTATTGAGTATTTTTTGTACATTAAGTTGATAAATTGGTTATGTTTTTAATCTCGTTTGTTTTTTGTAAAAAAAATTGCGGGATGCATCGAAATAACTGACTGCCGTTGCCCTTAAAATACCGTTACCGATATACCGTTAACCTTAAAATACCATTACCGAAATAACCCAAATATTGTTATCTTTAAAATACCATTACCGAAATAACTCAAATACCGTTATCCTTAAAATCCCGATACCGAAATAAATGAAATAGCGTTACCCTTAAAATATCGTTACCGAAATAACATAAAATATCATTACCCTAACGATAACCACATTCGTTTCGGTTACCATCCATGTAACTCAGTGGTGCATGGCAGTGTGCTTTTATATAAATTTATAAAATCATCCCAATTTTTACCACTAAATCTTCGACAAATAGTAAACAAAATAATCCAAAACAATGCTTTTTTTGCCCATCTAGAAAATATATTGTTAGCAATGCTTTTCGATGAAAGAAAAAGTGTTCGTGGAAAAGCTATTAAAAAAATTCAGTATATCGCGAAGAATTATACGACTCAACTAAACTCAGACCTTATAGGAAACATGCTATTAATTTTAACTAAACAGATTATGTCGATTTAGTAGACTTAGATAATGATGACATATTATCTGAACCTCCATTTACTGCAACTATTCCGCTTCAGCACTTATTGGAGTATGTAAATTCTGATGTTGTACCACTGCCAGATCCAGGAATTCCATTGCAAATTCAGGGAACGGAGAGATGTGTACAGTTGTTAACGCATGTCTCTCGACGCACAGAGGAGTATTTGACCCGAAAAGCTGGCCAAAATTATTAAACGTATTTTTTGAACTAAAACTTCGGGGTTTTTGATAGTTTTGGGTTTAATTTGATAAAAAGAATCCAGCGGCGAATTTTTGGAGGGTTCGTGTTTTTTTTATCCCACGATTACTCGTACTTCGCAGAAGAATGCGAGTTTCCAAATTTTTTTTGGTATTTTAATACTTTTTCGACCAAAGTTTGAAGAAACATGGATACTCATAAATAAAGTATTTTAGATTAATTTGGGCCTTTGCACCTAGTGGAAATATTTGAACTAAAGTTCAAACTTTGACATGCTGTATCTTCGGAACTAATCAAGGTTTTTCCAAAACTAAAATTTTGTATTTTTTGTATATTATTTTTTTTTTTAATATATTTAAATTGATTTTTGATATTTATTAAAAAAAATTGTTCAAATAGGGAAAAGCTGCATACAGAGAGTTTTCTGAAAAAATTTTAATGATCTTCCCCATCGCAATAACACTTTAATATCATGCAGACCCTACCGAACACCTAAGGGGCCTAGAGACCATTATTTTAGTGGCCAGTTCCCTACTTGGGTCATCGACGATCTATGTTCTCCTAATAGTCTGCCAATACGGTAATCCTGTGGAAAGACAATTAGGGGAAAAAGCTCCCTAAAATATCAAACTTATCGGTTTTTCCATTCATCGCTACAATTTACCACCACAAATGAAAACAAAACACCTCCCCCCCAAAAAAAAAAAAAACTAAACCAGAAAACAAAAACAGAATAACCAAACCCACCATCCCTACAAAAACATAGCCGTGCATGCATTTGGGCAATTCCTGAATCACTTTCGTCCCTTGCCAAAGGGACTCATCAGCGGAATTAACCTACTGGTTCCATAGAACCCCTCTGGGATGCATATCAACATGTTCCCGAAAAATTACCAGAATAGTCAAATATAACAAACCAAATCTCAAATGATCACAAAACTATAAAAACACAGAACCATAAATTCAAAAAAACACATAACAAATTTACCAAGTCCACTCCAGTATCACACACGACATACAATAACTACTGCCCATAACATCCGCGCACCATACCACACACTCGCGAGAAAAAACGATAACATTTATTCAACACGCAAATACAATAATATACAATATTTAGTTTAAGATATAAAATTAAAATGTCAGAAACCTACACCTCATAAACTTAACCAAAACCACACGAAAAATCCAATGAATAGACGTCACCAATAATTTGACAATATTCAAATATTCCCTAGAAACCCGTCAAGAAAACATGATCAACACATCCAAAGCACCTGAGAGAGATACCTTCCGAATGGTGGACTTGTACATCAACTTTATATAATCAGTTAATCGCCCAATAAAATCCATTGATGAAAATAATTTTTCATTCAATTACATTTACAAGGCAAAAAACCATTGTAAAGTTAATAGGCAGTGTTAATCCCCAAACAAAAGTTTATGCAAACTTACGCAAACTTTTTTTCTTTTGTTTAAAAAAAAAGATATCAAATTTTTTTTTTTCTATATACATTTTTACTACACTTACTAGTCTCACTTTTAAAAACCTTCTTCCTTTTAATTGCAAAAAAAGTGTATAAAAAGACCTTTTTTTTAATTTTTGAACGAAGAGTTTCAACATAAATATTTAAAATAAAATTTTTTAAAAATTGTTGAAAATATCTATTAATCAAGAATTTTATTAAAAAAAAATTAATTTAAAACCTCCATTCGTTCAGCCATAAAAAAATATAATATTAACCTCTTAATACTAAAAAAAATTAATAAAAGGGGATGACCCTTTCTTAACTTTGCTGACTTTAACAGTGTGTCAAAACTGAACTTAAAATCTTCAGAATTTGCAACATAATGCAGAATTTAGTTGCCTATTGAGCTGCGTACTCTTTTTTTTAAAATTTTTTTAAATTCATTTTTGCCTTTTTGGCCAGCTTTTTAGGTCAAATACTCCTATGTGCGACGCGTAATTGCAAAGAATCGAGACTATGTTATGGCAGTTATTCTAGAAAGACTAAAAAAAAAGAATTTGTTAATGCTTTAGAAATAAGAAATAAGTCCAAATTTTGTATACACTCACAATATTTTTTTCTTAAAATCAACCGAATATATACATTAAAAAGATTGAAAATAAGTTAAAAAAAAGACTACCCACTTTTCGTTTAAAACAATTGTATTTTGTCCTTTATTTTTAATTATTATTTTATTAACTGGCAAAGTCGGTAAAAATAATAGATTTATCGTTTATTTTAAAATTAATTGTATTCTAAAAACTGATTGTTTTTAACAGAAAATTTTGATTGAATACTTTAACTTCTACCGAAAGTCCGTATTTTGTGTATTTAATTTCTTGAATGACTGATAGAAAAAGTTAAAAAATATATTTCTTTGGAATTTAACTACTTATTCAATTAAAACAACTTTACTGATTTACTTTTTAGACAACTGTTGAACTTTTACGGTAAAGTTATTGTGAGTGTATATACATTTAAGAGGTTATGTTTTAATTCCCGGGTAAAAAAAATAATATGATGTTATATGTAATGATATCTTATTTAATATAATTGGAGATATGCTATGATCCGAAAAATGGTGGATAAAATTATATCGGATAAGATCTAAATATATTGAATCATATAGAATCTTATCCGGATTTTGACCCGATATAATTATATCTAATTTGATGTAGAAAGACATAATTTTATAACGCTTCATACTTCAAGATCAAAACAAAAACTATTAAAAAGTACTGAAAAATAACACCCTTAAGTTAAGAATTAAAAATTTAAATAAAAATTTAGAAGTTGTACATAATTGTAACTAAGCCTTCTCATATAAACTTGTATTCTACCCGTAAACTGTGTAAACCTGGTATGTTTATGAGTTTAATGTCAAATTCCATACATAAAAATATGGCTTGTATTTATACAAGGTTTACAAGGAATTTAGGAGTAATAATGAGTTCGCCTTTTATATTTTGAAATCATACATAAATATATCTCAAAAAAACATGGAATTTTTTTTACATTGCGCTATACTTAAACATATCTAAAACAACTTAAAAAAAATGAACATTGAGCTATATAAAACTTTATATATTTTCCGATAAAGCCATTTTTAATTATATATGACGATGTATTAAAATTGTCATAGCATATGTAAATAGATATGGCACATATAAATATATATGGGGACATGTATATTTATACTGATCTATATATGACATCATATAAGAAATTTTTTAAAAACTCAAAGCTATACATAATTATATCCGCAAAGATATAGTGTTACACTTGACTATATATAAACATATTAATTCATATTAAATTATATAATTTCCTATATAACTATTTTTACTCGGGTTAACAAATAAAACATGAATTTAAATGAATGTTTTTACTGATTGTTTAATGATTGGAATTACAAACATAATTTGTTATGTGAGTGTGGGTATATTAAAAAAGAAATCTAAAATTTTTCTGGAAAATTTTAGTGTTAGGTGTATAAGAAAGCGTTTTTTCGAATTTCAAATTTATGCAGTTTTTACAAAACCACTAAAATCAAAATGCTTCTCGCCGGAAGCTAGGTTTTCATTTTAGACCCACCCGAGTAAAAAAGAGTATATATAACATATATTTTTTAATATTAAAATATATGATAATATAAAATATTGTGTGCGACCTATATGTTTTTATATGGTGATATATTACAAATTTTTTTAGAAATTTTCTCAAATGTAATCATATTAATTCATATATAAGTATTTGCTTTATTGCAAATTGTATATATAGGAATACATTATTGATAAAACCGTTCAAAATTTTATATATAAATAGATACGAAAAATATTTTTAATTTTATTTTTTATACACTCCAAAAAATAAGTTAGTAGAAAAATTAGTAAAACGTCTTGTATATCAGGTGTACTAGTTTTCAGCAATTCTTTTGCTGAAATTCCGTTTTCAGCAAAAATTTTAGTTATATTTTTTAGCACTAAACTAATTTTGAACTAATGTTTTACTAATTTATTTTGCTACTGATAACCGCATTCATAGCGTGGACGATAACCAGATAGACAAGATGTAGATGTCGCAGCTCGTCTGGAAACGGAAATGACAAAAAAAGAAAAACAACTCTACACATATTCTATATTTAAATTTTCAGCAAATAAATTAACTAAAGTAAAATTTCGCTACAAGTTTTTTGAGTTTTTTTTCAGTCTACTAATATTTACCAAAAAGCTTAGTGATTTTAGCAAGGATTTTTTTCATTTGCAGTCGACTAAGTGTTAGCAAAACTTTTGCTGAAGATTACTATTTTTTTGGTAAAAATCAGATCGCTGATTTTCAGCAAACCTTTTGCTGAAATTACCAACTTTTTTGCAAGCACGCTCCTGACTAAAAATTTGCTGACACAGCAACATTTTTTGCTGACTTTACTGACTTTTTTTTTGAGTGTATAACAATATCGTCGGCTTGCCTGCAAGTAGTGTTATGTGTTCTTTAACAGGTTTTCAGGAGGCCGAAAAAACTGCACAGGTAGAAAATTACAAAGGGGCCAGCAATGGCAAAGCACCGAAATGGGTGGTATGAGTGCTTGTTAACAGCGATTTCCCAATGCCCAAATGATAACACCGTTCCACGCTTTACCAAGCCCTGGGAAAGCACCCATAAACAAAAAAATCATATGCTTTGCCAACGCTCTTATAAAAAAATTAAAGTGCTTTCCTGATAACACCGATCTATTTAATGTTTTGCAAAGTATCGAGATAGCACCAAGACCACACAAAAATCAAGTGTTTTCCCTGCCACCAAATTATGTGCCCTGATCACTGAAGAATTTTAAATTACTCTAAAAATAGATGATTCTTGGAGTTATTGTATTGTGGAGTAAAAAATTATCTAAATGTCCACTCTTCTTTGAAGCTTCTTTTAAAAACAAAATAATGTTTTAGGAAAAAAAGCGCTGGGAAATCACCCTTTTCAAGCGTTGGTAAAGCGTCCAAATTTAGTGGTTTGCCAGTACTTCTCTTTATAAGACCGCGGTCTACTTGTGCTTTGCCAGTGCTTCTTTTTTGTTACCACACATAATTTCTACCTGGGTGGTTTATATTATCTTTTTAATATATTTCATTGACATTATATGCCTTAATAATGATTGTAATAAATAAGGTCGTGAATCATTAGGGCATATGATGTCAATAAAATATCTTAAAAGGATAATATAAATCAGTTTTTTCGCTCTCCTTAAAACCTGTTAAAACCAAAAACAGCACTTCTTGCAGGCAAGCCGACGATATATTAGTTAATATCAGACCCAAGTTCGAGACTAACTAATATATTTGAGATTAATGTATTATTTGATCAAAAACAATTTTTTATATGCTTTACTCAATTTTTTCATTAAATTAATATTTTCTGAGCTTTTTTACTTTTAAAAGTTATTTTTTTAATTTAAAAAATCCAATTTAAAAAAATTAACATTTAAAATCATGGCCCGGTTCGTAATGGGTTAATAAGTCTAGGCATGTTGCATATCATTGGAAAGGTATTTCAAGTACCTCCCCAACGATATATATATTTTGTTCTGGTCCGATAAGTTTTGAGTGGAGAAATAAGCCATTGAATATTGTTGTAGATCATCTTCAACTCCATAAATCGGGAACTATGGCCTCCAACAAAAAAGAAGTGCATTGCCGGGGTAACCATTAAAATTTTATTTAAAATAAAAAAAGCTTTACATATTTAAAAAAAAAATTTCTAAGTCCAAAGAAAATTCCCATATTTGATAAAAAATTATCTAGTCTTTAAAGAATAACATATTTATACATTAACGTCTTTAATAGTTAGTTACTCAGTCAGGCATGTGATGAATACCGAAAACGAAAACGATCTGATTTTCAATGGTAAATATTTTAGGATCTGTACAATACCAATTTATATTTTATTTCCTAATTTAGATGTCCGGCGTCAAAAAAAAACGATAAATAATAATTTGAAGCCAATTTGATTTTCGCGAAACAAATTATTCTAGATTGAAAAACTGTTCGTTTTCGATTTTCATCACACCCCTGAGTGTGTAGGACCCGAAATCATGCTGCCCTCCAATTCAAAGATTTTTTTAATCATTTAAATTTAATCATATCGTATTGGATTAACTTATATCCAATTTGATCAGGACAAAATTCGGATATAAGTTTATCATTTGATATAACTTTGTATCCTTGTAAATACAATTATATCCAATATGATACAATTTAATATAACCATTTTTCGGATGAAATTATATCCAGTTACATATTGCAAATATATCCATTCACATATAATTTTATATACATTTTTTTACTCGGGCATAGTTTCTTCGGGTAGTTTTCTTAGAATTTAGTGTAGATCACGTTTCTGCTATACGCTTCTTTACAAAAAAAATTGACCGACCCTAATGGGCACTCCAAAAACGGAAATACCCAGCAAAAAAAAATTGCAAGTAATTCTTTACAAACTACTTCTTTTAATGCTTCACAAGTATTTGTTAGTGTACTTTCACTGCTTTTTTAGAAGTTATTCTAAACAACTTCAAAAAATCACTTCTTTCATTGCTTCCCAAGTATCCGTTATTACATTCTTACAGCTTTTTTAGAATTACTTCTGAACAACATCCAAAAAATCACTTTAGTATTGCTTCTAAAGAGTAATTGCTCTAAAAGTGATCGCAAAAAGTGATTTTGGTATCATTTGGCATTTCCAAACAGAGGGTCCCGGGTTCGATTCCCGGCGGGACCAATATTTTTTTATTTTTTTTAAATTTTTTTTACTTTATTAATTTTTTTTGATATTTATAATTCAATATTTTTTTAATTTAAAAATTTTTAAAAATATGTATATATAAAAAAATTTTGAGAAATTGCTTTTTATGCACCTGTAAAAATAGTACTGAAAACAATATTGAATTGGAGTGCACCTTTTACACTTGTTTAATAAGTACTTAAATTGAATAAAATAAGGACCAATATCTCGCAGTAACAAAGTGGTGTTTTTATGCCAGTCAACTTTCATATCAAAGAATAGCTCAGAGGTAGAGCGCTAGACTAGCAATCGTGAGGTCGCAAGTTCGATACCCGGTGGAGGCAATAAAAAAACTTTTGTAAAATAAAAAAAATATAATTTTGTTTTGTGAAGAATTTTTTTTAACTTTTAATTGGTGAAAAAGAGCTTCCTTTGCGCTCGTTCAAAAAGTATTGAAAAATATTGAAGTGGGAGTACTCCTGTCCTATGACAACTCAATGTTAAAATCATTAGTGTTTAAGTTAAAAAACGATTACATCTAGATCATCAATTGTAGTGCTTTTTCTACTGCACCCTTACACCCAATACATAAAAAAATTTAATTCCAAAGAAGGCAATTTTTTTGAGGGGTGCCCGAAAATGAAAATTTTTCCCATTTTTTAGTATTTGGCTAAACTAATTGAAAAAAAACTAACATATAGGACTGTTGGCCAGGTTTTGCGTGATTTAATTTTAACATTGTTCTCTAATTTCTATTTCCCTTTTCCAATGTTTTCGGCAAGGTCAAGATTTAAAAAAATCTAAAATCTTTGTTTTCCGACCCACTCTAAACAAATATGTTTTTTAATATGTACAATCTTATACAAAAATTTTACAGATAGTACTGAGTACTTCTACATATATTGCTCTTACTCTTATATTTTAAATACAAAAGTAAATACAAGCCTAATGTAACAAATTTTTTTTTTCAAATTCTGTTTGCAAATAACAAATATGTAATTGTACATTATATTCCTTTTTGCTTAATTATCTTATCAAATTTTAACTACAAATAACAAAAGCAGCAAGAGCAAAAAATAAAAGCTTATCTTTCTTTGGTTAATTTAATTTTGTAAACAATAAAAACATCAACAACAGCAGAGTTAAATATAGATAAATAAATAAATAATTGTTGTACTTATGTGTACACTTAAAATAATATGTCAGTAGAAAAATCTGTCAAACCGGTTTAAATCGATTTGACTAATTTTTAACAAATTTTTAGTTGAAACACTGATTCAAGCAAATATTTTAGTTATCTTCATTTAACAGAATACTAAAAATCCTCAGTACTTTAACTAATTTTGATTGTTAATTTTCAAAATTATTTAAAACCAATTTTTAAGAACCCATTTGTTAAATTTTGAAAAATTTATTTTTAAAATATAATATTTTCATGTTACTGTTCTTACCCGGTAGATGGCGCCACCAATGTATTCGAAGTTTTAAAGATGGCGCTATTTCGTTCCCCCCGAAAATCTCGAAAACTAACAGAGATAGAGCAAAATTGATGAAAATTTTGACTACAGATAAAACTGTAGTTTTACAAATTTTTAACTTAAATTTAGATTTGTTAAATTTAACAAAAGAATTTGTTAAAATCAACAAATTTTATTTTAAGCCAAAAAACAGGAATAAATTTTGTTAAAGTAACAAATTTTTCTGTCAAGCCAACAGACGTATTATTTTGAGTGTAGTACAGCCAAGTCGAGTAGAAACAACAGTAGAAATTAGCATCAAATGGTGATTGGACTAAAATTAATTGATATACTAAACAAACATCTGTGTAATAAACACTATGACCACGATTGACGGTTTAAAAAGAAAATTTCGATTGAAATTTGTTATTAATAAGTTATATGAGGATTGCAACTATATTGGAAAGTCGCTAAAACTTTGACATTAGATGACTCTTAGATGACACTCTACACTAGTCTGATTAAAAGCCAACTAATATTTTGATCGGAAATTCGAAAGTGTTGAAACGTACTTGTGTAAAAATTTGTCTACAAAATGATAAAAAAAAATAGAATAGTAAGAAATTTTGATTTTACCTATTTAATTGAAAATCGGAAATATAGTGCATAAAGATGATTGGTCCAAATATTCATCAACCATATGTAGAATCAATACATATGAGTCAAATTTCATTAAAATATCATCGTATTTGCCACCAGTAGCGTTGTAGAAGTAAATTTTTGGGGACCTTTATATGCAGACTAGGTCCAAATATGGACATATTTAAACCAAAATAAATAGCCTTCCTCCTTGGGCCGATATAAGTCGATGTACAATACATCATCAATATATCTTAATAATTGCGACTTTTACTAGTCAAGCGAACATGATTCTAGAAAAAAGCAAGGGCTTTGTCTGTGCGCCTATGTGAATCAATGTACCAAATTTTATTAAAATACCTTGGGATACCCTTTATATGGTCACTAGGATAAAGCATCTACCGATTTTAACCAAAAGAGGCTTAGTCCTTAAGCCGACGCAAGTCTGTGTACAAAATTTAATATATTTAATATCGAAATATTTGCGACCTGTAGTGTGCGCACAAGAATACAAGGACGGATAGACCGACAGAAGGATGGACATCATTAAATCGAAACAAAAACTGATTCCGAGCACGAATGTTTTGTTAGATTGGGGAGTAAAAAATAATATAACCGCAAAATTGTGCCTCTCGGATTAAAACAGGCCAGTAACCTGCAGCTTTTAGCTTTAAAAATTAACTAAAATTAGTCCAAATTTTACAGTTTTACAGCAAAATAGTTTATGGGCATTTTTATACGCAATAAAGTGGCTAGCATATTTCTCATACGCACTTTTGACGTATAAATGACGCGTTATGGTGATTTAACAGATTGTGGCCCTATGCTCCTTGCAGGAGTAAAAGGAACAAATATATATATGGCATTATAAGTTATTTTGATATACCAATCACATTTGGAAAATATATGGGCTGTTTCATGGCAGAAATCCAAACTTGAAAATCCAATTTAGTAAATGCTGATTACTTATAATTATTATATTATTATAAGTAAATTTAATTTAACGTAGCAAGCATTGTTATTAACTGTCACTTTGGAAAACTATTTTTTATTAAATTAGGTCCATTCATTTACTTTTCTCACTCAAGTTCAGTAAGAATAACACACAAGGAAAGTAACCCATTTTAAAAACTCAGATTTTGATGGAACTTAGATATGTGATAGAGAAAAAATCTAAGATATACCTGTCCTGGGAATCGAACCGGCAATCCTCTACATAGCCCTCGACTCGTAGCATCACATCACGGTCGGCACAGTGACAAATGTAGCCAACTGCAGCTTTGTCTATCACAACTTATACAATGTGTGTGCAGGCCCAGAATAAGAGCGCAGCAATTTTTTCCATAGATTTTGACATATAAAAATCGCTGTACGATGCTGTCGTAAAATAGAATCTATTTTATGTAAATGAATGTTCTTTTTTTTTTTTTTTAGTTTGACTCTAGATCATAAATTAATATCACTTTCTGTTTAAATTATTTTCAAATCAAAGAAAGATGATACAATTTTTACAAGTAAATTACAAAGATTAAAAATATATTTGAAAGAATTCGATAAGACCAGCAATACAGAATACGTATTTTCTTCTTTCGCTACAAAGCCATCATCAGGGTATTTCGTCTTTAGTGGGCTAATATCTTAATGATTGTCTACTTATGTGACCGCTGAAAGAAAATCGAATTTCTTATCAACAACTCAACTTAGACTAACATCAACGAAATTTAACAATGCTATTTTTATCCTTTGTTATTAGTACTCTATTTTGCTTTGAACCTTAATTCTTAAGATATCTCAGCTGATTCTATTCAACTCTGTGTATGATAACAACAGACCTTTGAATTAAAACCAGGGCTGCCAGATGATTTTGATGAAAAATCGGCACTTTTTCCCAAAAAAATCGGCATTTTCGGTACTTTGATTTTAAAAAATCGGCAAAAAATCGGCTCTTTCAAAAATACTAATATATGAAAAAGACAATAATATATTTTAATTTTAACAATTAAATAAAAATAAAGGCTTAAGAGATAAACGAAATGATAAAAAAAATGTAAGTAGTTTTAGGAATATTTTTATGATACATATTCAGATATTATCTGACCAATAATATGCAGAGATGGAAGTAATTAATTACTTTGTAATGACCATTGCGGGTTTTCATTACCATTAAATCTATAAAATTAAAATTAAAAAAAAGTTCATTACCATTACAAAATGTAATTGCAATGAAAAAAATTTTAATTTCATTTGTTTTCTTTACATGTAATGATACGTTTTTATAATTTTCATTACAATACGCAATGGTAGTAAAAACAAAAAATCATTTTCATTTTTTCTACACTAGGTAGACAAATGAAATTTCATTACCATTACTTAATATAATGATGTAAAGAACGTTTTGTTCTTTGTTCTACACTAAAAAATTTTCCTTTATGGAAATTTTTTTTCGCAATTTTTTTTTGGCAACTAGCCACCAAACTTTGATGTATGTCTCTAGATTATAAATTTAAAAAACCGCACTTAAAAAATAGCAGAATTATGGCGCAACGCGAAAAAAGACTTTATGGCAGAAAAATTCAATTAAAAAACTTAATCAGCGATTAACATTCTTCAAACAAATATACTGATGCAAAAAGTTTCGTTTTGGCAAATTTTTTTCGCGATTTTTTTTTTTTTTTGCAACTAACCACCAAAAGTTTTTATATGAAATGGGAATTATAGTCCCTAGATTACAAATTTTAAGAAACCGCACTTAAAAAATTCAAAAATAATGGTGGGACGCGAAAAAAGACCTTATGGTAAAAAAATTTAATTAAAACACTTATTCAGCGATATACATTCTGCAAACAAATCTATTGATGTAAGAATTTTCCTCTTTGAAAATTTTTTTTTCGCGATTTTTTTCGCGGTTTTTTTTTTTAACTAGCTCCCAAACTTTCTTGTATGAAACGGGCATTATAGTCCCTAGATTACAAATTTTAATAAACCGCAGTTAAAAAACTCCAAAATAATGGAGGCACGCGAAAAAAGACTTTATGGTAAAAAAATTTAATCAAAACACTTAATCAGCGACTTACTTCTGCAAACAAATCTATTGATGTAAGAATTTTCCTTTTTGTAAATTTTTTTTCGCGGTTTTTTTTAACTAGCTCCCAAACTTTCTTGTATGAAACGGGAATTATAGTCACTAGAATATAAATTTTAAGAAACCGCACTTAAAAAACTCCAAAATAACGGCGGGACGCGAAAAAAGACTTTATGGTAAAAGAATTGAATTAAAACACTTAATCACGATTTACATTCTGCAAGCAAATATGTTAAGGCAAAAATTTTCCTTTTTGAATTTTTTTTGTTTGCGATTTTTTTTTGCAATTTTTTTTTTTTTCAACTAGCCACCAAACTTTGTTGTTCGAGATGAGTATTATAGTCCTTAGATTATAAATAAATTTAAAAAAAACCGCAATTACAAAATTGCAAAATAATGGCGGATCGCGAAAAAAGACTATGGTACTAGAATTGAATTAAAAAACTTAATCAGCTATTTATGTTCTGCAAACAAATATATTGATGCAAGAATTTTCCTTTATGCAATTTCTTTTCGCAATTTTTTTTTTTGCAACTAGCCACAAAAACTTGGTATCAAATATGGATACCATAGGCCTCGGATTATGAACTAAAAAATGCTTTTAGTTAGGTTGTTCATAAGTTCATAACTCTGTTTTTGTTAGGACGATACAACAAATAGCAATCCCCTTGTGAAAACCCTTAGTAATTTGTAAACCTAATATTTTGAAAATAAAAAACTTCGACAAAAACGGCATGTAATGAAAAACAAATGGGTGTTTCATTACTATGTAAACATTAGGTAAAAGTAATGAAAATTAAAAAAATGTTCATTTTAATTTTCAAAACAAATGAAAATTAAAAAAAATATTCATTACCACTTTTTAACGCAATGGTAATGAAAAAAAAAAACATTACCATTTCTTCAAAAAATGGTAATGATAAAAAAAGCTCCATTACCATTACATCAAGTAATGATAATGGACATCTCTGATAATATGTACATAAATTAATTTTACAGCTTTTAAAAATAGTTCTTCTCGGAACTTAACGTACCCGTACACCTTGAAATAATATTGAAATATATGTCCTTTTTTCAGTCACTGGATTTATTTTATTTCGTTAAAATATTCACATTTTGTTTTTTAATTTTCAAAATTTAATATATTTAATATATGGGTGAAATCAAAAAATGTGATAAATTTTAGGGCCAAATTTGTGAGAAGCAAAAAGTGTTAATATTTCGATTTTTTCTTAATGGAATCAGTAAGTTTAGTCATTATAAACCTAATTGCAAAAAATCTCTTCTACAAAAAAGTTATTTTTTTGCACAATTTTAATTTTTTTTGTTGTAACGGAGTTTACATTTCTGCAAGCAAAAGATATAACAAAAAAAAAAAATGCGTACGAATTTTCTTCAATTTATTAATTTTTCGTATTTGGGTTTGCAACTTGCTTTCCAATGATATATAATTTGTGTTTATCAAATTGGCGGTTTCGCGAAAAAAAATACAATTCATTCCGCGAAAAAATTTTTTTTTTTAATTTTGTGATTTTGGTCCTTTTAAATGCTTTTCAAAAATATAAAAATTTTTAAAATCCAAACAGCGGTTGCGCAGTTACAAAATAATATATTAAAAACATAACATTTCGCGATCAAAAAATTCTTAAATTGTGTGAAACAAATTTAATTTGTCAAACTAATATCAGTAATGACTCGAAATATCGATTCAAAACCAATGAAATGCAAAACAAATCGTTTTTCGCTCCAGCTGCTGATAAAAAAACTGATAAATTTTTTTGATTTAAAATATTATTAGTTGAATCGTCTATTGACGCATAAATTACATACATTTATTTGAATGAAATCTGATGCAAACAATTGTGGTTACGGAGTTTACAGTTACGGAGTTTACATTTGGTTACTTTTTTCGTTTTCTTTCAGAAACGCTTTGTCAGAATTTTTTTCCGAAACAAAATCGCATGATGCCTACAAGGTGAATCCAAATATGACATTGTTTTTCTTACTCGTTAAATAGTTTGGTGTAAAAATTAGGAACGGAGTTTACAACATTTTTTCAGATCTTATTAAAGACATCCTTTTTCATCTCGATAATGTTTCAGCTGTAGAAAAGCTTCAAGTCTTTTATACTGGATGATTACTTACAGTCCAACGATCATTTGAGTATAAATAACATTATACTTTTCGGAATATAAATAATAGATAACTCCAAAATTCTGGTATATCAAAAATTATGACGAAAAATCGTTACAGAGTTGAAGTCGTGATAGCTAAGATATATGAAAAAGATTGTAAAATGTATTAATTTTTATTAAAAACGGCACTTTTCCTCTTCATAAAAATTCTTACAGTTAGCGTTTAGCTTTATTGGTTATTAAAATATAAGCTATTAAAGCTAAAAAACCTTATGAGTTACTTGTTACGGAGTTTACATTGGCCTATAAAATTGGTCACAAATTTTATGTATTCACCACAAATTGGTCAGATTGTTATAAATTTTGTAAAACATGCATTAGAAATTATGTGGTTACACGGTTTTTATCACATTTTTTGATATCACCCATATAATACTTTATATAAAAATTCACTGAAAAATACATAAAATTATTAATGTGAAGACCGGATATACCGGTTTTCCTGGGAATACAGTTAGAACCGGGAACACTTCAGTCCTATTTGAAACAACAAATAAAAATCTAATATGACAATATCATATTAGAATTTGGTCTTGAGGTGGAAGAATATTCTAACTAAGTATATGAAAATATAGAAAGTCTGAAAAAACAATTTTTGTATTTTTTAATGCAAAAATTAAAATAATTGTTGAAAATAAGCACACCACGGCTAAAATCTCATTCAAATATTTATTTTGTTTTGAGTTTAAAATTAGTTGTTTTTAAAAATGTATTGAAAACAGACATACATATAAATAGTACCCAAAGGGTACTTTTATGTAATTGTTGCTTTCAAAAAGGAGTTGATTTATAGCTGGTTTTACCAAATCAGACAGTTCATATACGAAAGTACAAAATTCTCGTCCCGTTGATTTTTTGTACCTTCTGTAATGTCTCGGTTTGAGTAAGAAAGTTATCATTTTCTTATTGCGGACAACTGAAGAGTAGAGTGATGTCTACGAAACAATTGTATTGTCTATCATGAAAATGATCAACCCCTATTTGAAACAATAAATTAAAATCTAATATGACTATATCATATTAGAATTTGGACTTGAGGTGGAAGGATATTCTAACTAAATATATGAAAATAAAATAAATCTAAAAATAAATCCAGTGATTAAAAAAAAGGCTTATCATTACTAGGGCTCGTCTATTCATGCATTTATGTAAGTATAATCATGTTTTATGTACATAAGATGTATGTATGATTAAAATCGAAAAATATGCACTTAAAATTTTAAAAATATGCATTTTATGCAAAGATATTTTGTTAACATTCTAACGAAAACAAACATGAATTTACATGAACTTTCGAAATGTCAAAGATAGAATTATTTTCTTATTTATTAAACAAATATCGTCAGCATAATCGATGTCATTTAGCCGTTCAGTGAGGTTCCATCGGATACCATTTGGAGCTTCAATGTTCGTTTTTCGCATCACGTGGTCCAGCATTATTTGGAACAGGGTTGGTGACAAAGTGCAGGCTTGTTTAACACCAGATGTTGTTGTGAAAGGGAGGCTTTCAATTCCATTGAAGCGGACGCGGCTCGTGGAATCTCTATTGAGTTCCTGAATGAGTGAAATGATCTTCACAGCAATGCCTTTGTCAGTTAGGATTTTCCACAAAGCATCACGTGAAACAGTGTCGAATGCGCGTTCAAAGTCAACAAATAGCAGATAGAGGTGTGTGTTGTGCTCTTTAGATTGCTCTATTATGATGCGCAAGGTGTTTATGTGGTCTGCGCACGATCTTCCAGCTCTAAAGCCCGCCTGATCATGTCGTAGCATGGTCTCGATTGCAGGGCGAGTTTTGTCCAGTAACAGAATAGCCATTACTTTTGCTATGGAATTAAGTGTGATACCCCTCCAGTTCTTGCATTCCTTCAAATCACCTTTTTTGGGGATTGTAATGACAATGCCTTCCTTCCACACATCAGGCATTTTTCCTGTTGTCCAGACTTTATTTATGAATGGGGTTAGCACTTCTGCTAATGTTGGTGCGCCATATTTTAGCAGTTCGGGCGGTATGTTGTCAAGGCCACTAGTTTTACCGTTTCCCAACTTAGAAAGGGCCACGGAAATTTACTCATATGTAGGAGGAGTTGTTGAAATATCTCGCCTTTGATTTCGTCTTATTGATGTTGACAGATCAAAACTACCAGATGAGTTTGGTGTTATATAATCATCCGTAAAGAATTCACTCCACCGAGGTAGCTGTTCATCAGGTACAGTAATTTCAACACCGTTTCGGTCCTTAATGGTTGCAGTGCTCCTAATATTATTTCCGCCAAGCCTTTTTATAGCTGCGTACACTTGCCGCATATTTCCGACATTTGCGGCTTGTTCGGTTTCTTCTGCGATGTTGTTGTAGTAGCATTCTTTGTCTTGGCGAACAAATTTTTTTACAGTTGAGGCGGATTTTCTATACTCTAATCTTGCAATGCGTTTTTGGACATGTGTTTTTGCGTCGCTTATTTTATTTTTAAGCTCTTTACGATTTTGTATTTCAACCCATGTTCTATCGGGCTTTCTCTTGTTTTCTATACAACCAAGTATAGATTTTGCGCTTTGGCTGCATGCAGTTACTACGTCTTGCCACGAGTTTGTTGCAGAATTTTCATTGTTTAGATGTGTCCGCAGGGAGCAATTGTATATTTCAACCGTTGTTGGGTTCTGTAGGCTTGCGACGTTATATTTAGGAGCTTTTTTCCTTTTTTATAGCTGCCGGGCGAAGTCGAAATGTTCCAACTAAGGGCTGGTGATCACTATCGACGTCTGCACCTCTGCGCGTTTTAACATTTAGTAAAGAACCAACAAATAGTTTACTAATGATATATTGCTGTTTCTAATTCGATCTGCCATTTTAATACCGAAATAAATTGCTGGATCTAATTCGATCTGCAATTTATGGGATAAATTAAGATCTTACCAAAACCCCAAATATATCACTGGATTTAATTCGATCTGCAATTTATCGGAAAAGTTAAGATCTTACGCAATCCCGAAATATATTACTTGATCTAATTTTATCTGTCATTTTTTGGATAAATTTAGATTTAACTAATCCCCAAATATATTGCTGGATCTAATTCGATCTGCCATTTTTCGGATAAATTTAGATCTAAGTTTATCGACAAATATATTGCTGGATCTAATTCGATCTGCCACTTTTTCGGCTCAAATCAGATCGAAGTTTATCCACAAATATATTGCTGGATCTTATTCGATGTGCCATTTTTCCGATCAAATTAGATCTAAGTTTATCCCTAAATATATTGCTGGATCTAATTCGATCTGATACTTTTTCGGATCAAATTAGATCTAAGTTTATCCACAAATATATTGCTGGATCTAATTCGATCTGCCAAAATTGAGATCAAATTATATTTAAGTTTATCCACAAATATATAGCTGGATCTAATTCGATCCGCCATTTTTCGGATCAAATTAGGTCTAAGTTTATCTGCAAATATATAGCTGGATCCGCCATTTTTCGGATCAAATTAGATCTAGGTTTATCCCCCAAGATATCATTGGACCTACCAATTTTGAGATATAACTTGATCTTAGTTTATCCCCATATATACAATGGGATCTACTATGATATGATTGGATACACCCAATTTTGAGATCTAATTGGATCAGCTAGATATTACAGCAGATCTTAAACAATATCAAATTGGATATGATTAGATATTGTGCGAAATCAATTTTTTTTACTCGGGTAGTTTATATTTGTTATTATTGATATACTTCTAGTTTGCAAATAAAAATCAGAACAGACAACAGAAAAGCTTAAAATTTAAAATTCTTTAGTGACAAAATTCTTCAAGTATTTTTTTGAAAAAAATACTTCATAACTTTTAAATAATATTCTTTATGATATTTTTTTAAATTCAGTAAAGAGTTTTAAAGGAAAAATTCTCTATTGAATAGGATTTTGAATTTTATGGAGTTTTATATTCCTATAAAAAGTTATACATAAATGTATTTAAAATTGGTAAAAATTTAAATTTGTGATAAAGATTAGCATATAGCTAACAAAATTTTATATTAAGGGTAGTTCTGAACATTTTGTTCCCTTCATACATTAATATCACGACATGCTTTTTCGCATTTAGCCATTATTTTTTAATTTTTTAAGTGAGGTTATTAAAAATTTATAATCAAGAGACCATAATACCTTATACCAAAGTTTGGTAATTAGTTTGCAAAAAAATTCTTGAAAAAAAATCTTAAAAAAAGAAAAATGTTTGCATCAATACAGTCGTTTGCAGAATGTAAATCTTTTTTCGCGTTCCGCTATAATTTTTCAATTTTTTAAGTGCAGTTTTTTTTTAATTTATAATCTAGGGACTAAAATACCAATTTCTTATAACAAAGTTTGGAAGTTTGTTTACAATAAAAAATTCGCAAAAAAATATTTCGCAAAAAGGAAAATGTTTGAATCAATATATTCGTTTGAAGAATGTAAGCTGACTAAACTTGTTAATGAATATTTTGTACCATAAAGGCTTTTTTCGCGTTCCGCCATTATTTTGAAATTTCTTAAGTGCGGTTTTTTAATTCATAATCTATTAACTTTAATACTCATTTCTTATCAAAAAACTTGGTGGTTAGTTTGCAAAAAAATTCGGAAAAATATTTTTGAAAAAAGGAAAATGTTTGTATCAATATATTCGGCTGCAGAATGTAAATCACTGAATAAGCCTTTTAGCAAATATTTTGTACCATAAAGACAATTTTCGCGTTCCGCCATTACTTTGCAATTTCTTTTATTTATTTATTTATTTGGAAGTCCCATACACGATACTAAAAGTCTTATTTTGCAGTATGGAACTGAATATTTGCCAAATTTCAAAAACAAATTTAAAAACATCAAATTATAGAATAATAATGATAAGTAACTTAATAACTAATTACAAAATTATGAAAATTATTATAAAAGAATAAAAGAAAAAGGTATCAAAATTTGTAAATCACCAAAAATTAAAATTTTGTATTTTTGAGTTTTAACAAAAAATCGGCATTTTTCGAGCAAAAATCGGCAAATCGGCATTTTGCATATTTTTTAATAAAAAATCGGCAAAATGCCGAAAAATCGGACCAAATTTCATTAAAATATCTTAATATTTGCGACCTGCAGTTTGTAACCAAGCCAATTTTTTGGGGACCCTTATATGGGCACTATGTCTAAACATGGACCGATGTTCACCAAAATCAATAGGCTTCGTCCTTTGGCCAACATAGGTCTGTATACCAAATTTTATCAAAATATCTTAATATTTGCGACCTGCAGCGTATAAACAATATAATTTTGGGGGGACCCTTATATGGGCACTAGGTCTAAACATGGACCGGTGTTAACCCAAATCAATAGGCTTCATCCTTGGGCTGACATAGGTCGGTGTACCAAATTTCATCAAAATATCTTAATATTTGCGACCTGTAGAGTGCGCACAAGAATGCATGGACAGACAGACGGACGGACGGACGGACAGACGGACATCGTTAAATCGAAATAAAAAAAAATTCTGAGCCGATCGGTATACTATAAGGTGGGTCTAGGACCAGTATTTTTTGGTGTTACAAACATCAGCACAAACTTATAATACCCTGACCACATAGTGGTGTAGGGTATAACAACAATGAAAATAACGGTTCAGAAAATACTTAGAATATTAAATTCATTCTCTTGTTCATATTTGTACTAATTTAGTAATATGCCTTCGGTTGACCGGCCACGGGATAGGTCATTGGAGGGCAATTGACTAATCATTCTCCGTAGGGCATCTATCTTTGAAAAGAAATTAAAAAAATATTTAAAGTATTTGACAACATAACGTTTAATAAGGAAGTAGTAGTTGTCATATAAAAAAATATCTAGTGGAATATAAAATGAAGAATCAATTTTTGAAAATTAAATTGATCATAAGAAACACAAATAAATAAAACAAAAATCATTTTTGCTCGGGGTACCGATAGGGGATTAAAATACCTTCAATTAAAGGTACATATCATTTAAATGCCCCTAATTCTTATTGGTTTTTATGAAAAACAATTTTTTCGACATTCACAAAAAAAAAAAAAATTTCAAAAATCGGCCACGACAGATTTGTGCGGAATTTTATAGTCTCAATGCAAAAAAAGAGTTTTGAAAATCGGTTAAGAATTGTGGCCTGAAATGTTATTTGCTCAAAAAAAGTGCTTTTGGATGCACTGTGCGATGCAACAAATTTTTCTTATTTTTTTTTTGTACTGTGTTTTTATATATTTTTTTTACCTATTGCACCGTAAATTGAAATTTCCTTCCCAGAACCAGAATTTGATTCCCTTCCCGGAATTAAACGGGTAAGTAGCACACAAAGGTTCTCAATATTTACCAGCCTATTTACTCACTTAATTACTTTTATTTCCGATGTCCCAAAATGCATGGGTGGTCACTACGCCCACTTTTTTTTTTAAAGAGAAGCACCACTCAGGAAATTCTACCTAATAATTAAGGTTTTGCTTCGTTTTGGAAAAGGGACCCAGCAAAATATTGGGAATGACACCTCATTGCTGTCTGCATTACCAATAATGATATATCATTACCTTTTGCATTATTTTGTAATATAAAATAATGACTTCCTAATAACGGCCTATTGTAGTCATTGCTTTTAAATATAAAATAATGACTTACGCACAATAGTTTAATTAAGTACTTTTTACAAAGTTAAATTTTATACATTTATTACTTGTAAATATGTTTTGTGTTAACATTTTTATGACGAGTTCTAAAATACACACTAGCAAAAACTTTAATTTCTCTGAGTGTATTTCCTGAAGCTAATAGTATTTGTGTAACTCCTTATTTTTAAGAATCAAGTAAGCAGTCGGATAACTACTTATAATTCAACTTTTTGTAAGCATGTTTGTAACAACTTATTATTCAGAATTTCATAACTACTTACTTCTCATTTTTTCGTAAGCGAGCGGGTAAGCGTGACTACTTATAAAAACGACCACTCCAAACAAAAATAATGAGTTTAGACGCCAAAAAATAAGTTGTGCGGAGCTATGAATTTCTATTATATAACCACTTATTTGGTAATGAAAGATTTTGCTGGGGAAAAGTGAAAGATGAAAGGCTTCAAATATGGCAACACTATTATTGCACGGTAGTTAGAACAGTTGTTGCGCGCCATCTGATGAAGAGTTGGCGAACTTTGTTGAAGCTTTTTAGTTCATAGCCCTGTTATATTACTTTATTTCGGTGGGGTTTACTGCTATGGGAACACCGAATTAGGACGCTAGGATATGTATGAGGGATAGAAAAACATATCATTAATATACATATATACATATTACTACTTTTCATAAATTGATGCCGCTTTGGTTGGGGATCTTACCCGCAAACTAATGTGTAACAGTACAACGCGCTAAACATTACACCATAGCGCCCACAATATATATATAAAAAAAAACAAAGTAACGAATTTAAGAATAGTTTTAAAAATTTCTTTTGTGAATATTTTTTTAATAAAAATCTGCTTGTACTGGGTGCTCTCGAAACATATAATACTTTATAGCTTAAATCGAAGGGGCTATACATTTTGGACAGACTTGTAGTAAAACTTCTCTAAAGTATTTGACCTACTAAATAATAATATGAAGTCAAAAATTCTCCATCATACCGATCTTCCAGGACATAGGGCTTCCTTGAATTCAACAATATTTGGTTATAAATTTTTATATATTTTTTTTTAAATATTTCTCGATCTAATAATGGAATTGTGAGTTTTCCCAGCGATTTATTTATTGAAGTGACTAGCATGAATATATTCGTAGAAGAAATGGGATACAAACTGAAAACAGGTGGTCCTTAAAATACCCTTGAACTTTTCCCGACATAATCACACTAAAATGGAAGGTAATTTTTAATGAACTCATATCCATTAAGATTATAAAAGATTTTGAAGTCCTTCTGCCAATTATTAATCCATAAAGTTTTTTTTTCAGAGTGAGGGGTTAAACGAAGAAAGACCCACAATTGGGAAAGACGATTTGATGGAATTTTTACATCAGATTTAGGTTTTCCACTTTAAACAAGTTTTTGTATTTAGAAGGCTTTGGAGGTTTTTGTTTTAGTAGTGTAATCAGAGCTTGAAAAAAATAATTATTTTTTCAATCAATTACCATAAAAATATGTATATTCATTTTATGAATCAGTGAATAGTTTATAATAACTTTAAAGCAACTTAACTTTATTGAATCAAATAAGATAATGAAGAAAACATACTCAATATGGGTATCACATGAAAGGTTTTTTTGAGGCGCGTCCAGCGGTATATATAACATGTTAAAGCATATCGAGACATGTCCAACCTTTCAAGCATATTCTATAAAAAAAAACAAATTTTTGACTCTCTTGTACGGAAATGTTTGTGATTGAAATGTCAAACTAACATATCATAATCTATAGTCGACTTAAATGAACACGTGTTTCAGATTTTTTTGAAATTCGCGATTGTTCGCTTTTTAACAGAAATTCAATGTGGTGGAAACAATATGTTCTAAATGGGGCAATATGGATATCAAAACTTTTTTTTTTGACAAGTAAGTCATCGCTAAGTGGATATGGTTTAGAATTTTTAAATTTAATACATTTTCCACTGTGCTCTGGACCATATTTTGATAAAATTTTGGAGTAACCCCAATTCAATAAAAAATTTTATGAAATTTTTTGTAGGATTTATTAATAAATAAAATATTCTATTGAAATACGCCTGTCTTTATATTTCTCTTTTTTTTAAAGAAATATAAATATCGGCTGACCCTGAATAAAATTTTATAATAATAATTAGGGCAAGGAATTCCATATAAATGCATGTTTTATGTCGATAGTCCAAAACTAATATGTACACCCAGGAAAAAGATTGGTTGGCTTTCGATCAAAACCATTAAAATGAATTTGTCAGGACATTATTTTATTTGGAATTACCTATAATTGAATACTACATCAAAAATATTTTACTAGGTATTAAAAATAGGGAGAATGAACTAAAAAACAATCCTTTTAACAAATTATTAGTATCTCCAATCAATTTTAAAATTAGTATCAGTTTAGTAATTCTATGCAGTAGAAGCAGCCATTTATTTAGTGAATATACAAGAAAATTGGTGTTATCTATAACCTTTTTTAAAAAAATTTCAATATTCGAAAGTGGTAACTACAAATACGGGTATCCTAATCAAATATGACCTCAAATTCAAGTTTCTGTAGAACCAACCGAATTGTGGATTGTATTGATAACACACACAACTATTAATTGGTATTGATAAACGAATTTTATACTGTATTAATAAAACATAAGTTCAAAATTAGTCATTAAAATTATTAAGTGTTTGTGGTGTAGTGGGTGAGGAGTTGGCCTAGTACGCCGGATTTCCGGGTTCGAATCCCGGAAAAGACAAAAATTTAGATGTTTTTTTTTTAATTAAAATAAAATATTCATATGTATAAACAGTAAATATGGCTAAGAAATTTAAAACTAGTTGTGGTGCAGTGGGTAAAAGTGTGAACTATTAACCTGAAGGGCCGGGTTCAATACCAGAAAATTCAAAAAAAGTTTTTTAATTTCAATAAAATTTTGTAGAACATAATAATATTTATGTGGAACATAATATTGAATTAGACAACCGAATATTGGCTTTCACGACGAAAAATATAATTTAATATAAAGATAGTTGTCGTAACCGCACGACTTCGATTGGCAACGAATTCGGTGGCCACAACTGAGACTGTTTTCTGTGTGTACTAAACATTTATCCGAATCATCAAATTTAGAACAGAATGGCATCGATTTGTAGTTGCATATTTTTGCATATTTTGTCATAAATGCATGTTTTTGCATATTTTGACTTTGAATGCATATTTGGTGCCTTTTTAATGCATATTTTGTGCTTTTTAATGCATATTTGTTATTTCAAATTTTTATATTTTGATTCAATCAAAATAAACATTCTTAAAAACCTTATTGACCTATGGAAAATCTTCGAGTTCTGTGTCTGTTTGCAAAATAACTAACTTAGATATATTTTTAAGTTTTAAGTTGCATTATTTTTGCAAAAATAATAGTTTTTAGTGCATATTTCTTATATTTTTAATGCATATTTTTCTTTTTTAGACGCATATTTTAGGCGCATATTTTCTATTTTTAAGTGCAAGAAATTCCTTGCCCTAATAATATAAATAATATTTTTTCGCGAAAAAAAGATATTCCGGCAAAAAAAGCGCGTGTTGGGATTTTTCTATTAAGTTGCATTTTTATCCTTACATCTACTAGAAACTGAATTTAAATTATTATTATTAAAATTTAAAAAAAAATTTTTTTCGCAAAATAAAGTTATTCCGCCAAAAAACGCGTGCTGGATTTTTTCTGTTAAGTTTCATTTTTATCTTACATCAACCAGATATTGAATTCAAATGCAGATTGCAGTAATTAAAAAAATTTAACAAAATTTGGTCCAGACCATCGCCCAAAATGTATGAAATTCCAAACTATACCCACTTAGTGATATTTTACTTGTCAAAAGAAAAGTCTAGGTATCCATATTGCTCTATTTACAACATATTTTTTCCACAACATTGAATTTCTGATAGAACGTGAAAAATCGTGTTCATTTAAATGGACTATATAATATGATATGTTAGTTTGACATTTCAATCACAAACATCTCCGTTAGAGTGTCCAAAATACCGGCCATTTCGGAAAACCGGTTTTCGGTTTGTTCGAAAATTACTATTTGAAAAAAACCGGTTTCGGTTACGGTTTTCTTAAAAACCCGGTTTCTGCTTTTTTTTGTTATGAAAATAAATTTGCACAAATAGCAGAAAAAGCTAATGAAATTTAGTTAAAAGCGCACTGCAGAAACAACTACTAAAATCATCAGAATCTGATTTCTAAAGCGGGATTTAAATGATCGGATTTTACGTCTGATAAATCAAACAAAAAATCCTATGAGACGATGTGATTGCAAAACAAATCTTTTCGCAAATCTATTTCCGTTTACATCAACAGATCAAGTGATGCCAACCTTTTAAGAACAACGCAGGCAGGCCCAAAAAAGCACTAAATTATAAATGTGATCAAAATAGGTATATAGTTTTCACCTCATGTATGCGACCAAACATTTAAAAAGCACTAAAAATCATTATTATGTTAAAATATAATTTAATATCACATTATTACGAAAATAATAAAAAAACATTTAAATTAGATAAAACTGTATCAAAATAAAGGTTTCACCATAAAGCGCTAAATAAAAAATAGTAAACGTCAAACTAGCACCTTCCTATAAAAAGCGCTAACCGAAAATAATGCGAGTTTTGAGTCATACAAAAGCGCCAAGGATAGCACGATCAGATGTAATTAGACAAAAATTTAAATTTTAGTTAATTGCAAAGAACATTTTACACTGCTGAAATCAGAAAAAATACCGAAAATTAGTAAATTAACAACATCACAGAAAAACAATTACATTTCCAAATTATTTTTTTTAATGGGAAGCCAATCTACTCGTCTAAAAACAGCAGTACTTACTATTTATTTTCGCTATTTTAACTCTACTAATATTCAGTAAAGACATCTACAGGTTTTAGTAGGATAGAATGTTATTTGTATTCAATTAAAATTTATTTAAATATACCCGAGTAAAAATATCATATATAACATATATTTTTTAATATTAAAGCATATGATAATATAAAATATTGTATGCGACTTTATATATTTTTATATGATGATATATTAGAAATTTTTTTAGAAATTTTCTCATAGGTAATCATATTAAATCATATATCAGTATTTGCTTTATTGCAAATTGTTTATATAGCAATATATAATTGATAAAACCGTTCAAAATTTTATATATAAATATGTAGATACGAAAAATAATTTTGATTTTATTTTATATCTAACAATATATTAGTTAATCTCAGAAAAAATTTTTTATATGATAAATGAATGTTTTTTTCTTTTTTTTAGTTTGACTCTAGATCATAAATTAATATCACTTTCTGTTTAAATTAAAGACGAATGACACTGATGATGGCTTTGTAGCAAAAGCCGAAAATACGTATTCTGTCTTGCTGGTCTTATCGAATTCTTTCAATAATTTTTATTCTTTGTAATTTACTTGTAAACATTGTATCATCTTTCTTTAATTTGAAAATAATTTAAACAGAAAGTGATATTAATTTATGATCTAGAGTCAAACTAAAAAAAAAGAACATTCATTTACCAAAATAAGAGATCAACTAAAACATTCCCCTCATTAAATTTTTTACATGTTTTACTCAATTTTTTCTTAAATTAATATTTTCTAAGCTTTGTTTTTAATTTTATTTTTTTTTTAATTTAAAAAATCCAATTTAAAGAAATTAACATTTAAAATCATGACCTGGCTTGTAATGGGTTAATAAATCTAGGCATGTTGCATACTATTGGTAAGGTATTTCAAGTACCTTGCAGCTCCATAAATCGGGAACTATGAGCCTCCAACAAAAAAGAAGTGCTTTGCCGGGCTAATCATTAAATTTTTATTGAAAATAAAAAAACTTAACATATTTAAAAAACAATTCTAAGTCCAAAGAAAGTTCCAATATTTGAGAAAAATTGATCTACACCCATATTCAAAATGACAAAGTGTATGCTAACTAACTTGCTGCTAACTTTTTTACATACAAATTCCCATAAGAGAAGCTGGCAGCTAGTTAGTTAGCATA
Source organism: Leucophora obtusa (assembly GCA_949987735.1). Classification (NCBI taxonomy): domain Eukaryota; kingdom Metazoa; phylum Arthropoda; class Insecta; order Diptera; family Anthomyiidae; genus Leucophora; species Leucophora obtusa. Next base: position 52,847,079 of record OX465296.1, read on the forward strand.
TGCTTTTTCATTTTGAATACAGGGGCTAATCTTTAAAGAATTCAACAATAACGAATTTATACAATAACGTTTTTAATAGTTATTTATTAGCAACAGTAGCCTGCGGCTGGTAGTGTGTAGGACGTGAGATCCTGCTGCCCTCCAATACAAAGTTTTTTTATCATTTAAATAATAATTAGAAATTGTTCGAAACCGGTCGATTTTTTGAAATTAAAAAACCGGTTAACCGGTTTTCGGTTTTGGACACTCTAATCTCCGTACAAAAGAGTCAAACATTTGTTTTTTTATAGAATATCCTTGAAAACAGGACATGTCTGGATATGCTTGAACATGTTTTATATACCGCTGGACGCGCCTCAAGAAAACCTTTATGGAGTATGTTTTCTTCATCTAAAATGTAAAATTCTTATAAAAACTAAAAAAAAATACGTTTTTTAAAAATGGCCAGCTCGTGACATCTTTTTGCTAGACCCGAACTATTTTGGGGATCACATAAAACAAACCAAAGTTTATTTTGAGGGGGGCACTTTTTTCCTTTTTTTCGTGAGTCGGCCTAATATATATAATTCACGCGAATGAAAGAAATCAACTATAATTTGCGAACCAAAAATATTTTTTTTGTCGTTTTTAATAAATTGAATAATTACACTGCATGACACTCAAAAAATTAATGGAGATCTGACTATCAGTTCTATATAAATATTTCGGACATGCTGATTACAATGGCGTACTTTATTTTACATTAAATGGTACAGATTTTTCGCAAATGTCTTTAAAGTTTGGCGGTTGTCCATTCAGTTTTTTATATAAAAAATTTTTCAAAGTCAATTAATATGAATTTTTTTGTGTTAAAATATAAGATGCGATGTGCTAATCTTAGTAAAGAAGCAATTTAAAGGAAAATATTTCAATAAAAAAATGTATTCATCTCTAGCGGCCTATATGTTAAAATCGCGACTTTTAAAAATTTTATATGACAGCATAGGTTTCCAAGATATTCCCAAAGTCCAACTTTTAGTATAATATGGGGTCACCTCTAAAAACTGTTGTTGCAAAATTTCAAGCAAAACAGTTTCCATTTGCAAAAGTTATGGCAATATATACATTTTTTACTGAGGTTAGTATCTTACTAAAGACATTTTAAGATACTAAAGTGTCTTTAGTACGATACTAACCTTAGTAAAAAATGTATTTATTGCCATAACTTATTTTGGTAACTACTTATTTTATATACTTTTGTAATGCAGCGGGTAAGCGGGTGTACAAATTTAGTGCGTTTTTTTATGCAGCGAATATGGACAACTACTTACAAAAATATGACCTTGTCGAACAAAAATAATGAGTTTTGACACCGAATTACAAGCAGTAGACCCTAATTCTACTGCTTATTATTTATATATTAGTAATGAGCACCCATTACTGAGATTTTGCTGGGTACATCCGGAAACAAAAAGTCGGTAGTGAAAGGGTTAAAGTTATGAATCAAAAGAACTATTTTTCGTGTGATACTATGAAAAGAATCAACAAAATTCAAATTGATTCTTTGAATAAGATTTTGATTGAATAAAGTATGCAATAATTCAATCAATAAACTGAGTTTTCGAATCAATTCGTACAAAATTGAGTCAGATTTAAAAATCGAATTAAGGAATTATGTTTGTTAAGGTCTAAGTGCTATATAGTGCGAACTTCCGTAAATTTGTGAAATTCAAAATTTGGCATTTCAAGCCATTTAGGTACCCACCTAGGCTTGCCAGATCCAATTTGCCAAAAAGCTTGACATTGACCAAAAAAAAACTTGATTTCGAAAAAAAAACTTGACAATTAAAAACACTCATACTATTGTTTTTTATTTCATTTTTATTATTTTTTTCATAAAAATTATTAGAATAAAAACAAAAATATCATAAAAAGTAAAAATAACAGAAACAATATAAAAGAAACAACAAAAAATATAAAAATAAAAATTCAGTACTTGTTTTGTAAATCGATGGAATTCAGTCTTTATATATTTTAAAGAAAACTTAGGTGTTTCTTAAAAATATAAATATAGGTACTATTTATTTTGCCACATATATTTAGTATTTTTAGATACAGAATTAATTAATTCTCTACCATCGGGTGTTGTTAAAAAATTTTTAAAATTATTGCAATCCTCAATAAAATTTATTCTTACTAATAGCTCGGCTTTTATAAGATCTAAGGACATTCTATTCCTATCTTTCGTATATAAATTATTTAGAACACTAAATGCTTTTTCACAAAAAGCATTGCTTATGGGAATAGAAAACACAAATGAGATCAACTTTTTTAAATTTTGAAGATTGCTTTCTGCACATTTTTTTAGAAAATGTGACCATATTTTATCATTTGGTATATCTTTTGGTAAAATATCGTAAACTTCTCGAAGAACACAGTAATCGGCATACAGTTTATCATTGTCAATGTCATTTGAAATGCCTAATAATTGCGGAAGCTCTAACAGTTTATTCCATGTCAGAAGCGACTTTTTTATATTTAAACAGAAAATTTGATTGTATATTGATGTTTCTCCAAAATCATATCGTTCAGCTAAATACCTGGTAGCTCTCTTAAGAAACTCATTTGCTTCGAACTTGAAAGTACTTATTTCATCAGGGGAAAGGGATTTCATTATTGTAACGACTTTGCTTCCATAAAAATTATCATTCATACGGCTTTGAATACTGTTCATAAGATTGGCCATTACGTTATGTAGTTCTACAATTGTGCAGGAGTCACTTTCTAAAACCAATGTAGCGGCTTGGAACTCGTGCATCACATTATGAATGAAATATAAATATGCATCGGACAAACCTTCAATTGTGCATTCATCATCTTCATTTATAAGTTCTATGTCGGAAATTGCATGGGCTACGAAATCCCAAAGAACTTTTCGGCAATTTTTTTTACCTTTTTGTAGAAAATATCTTTTTACTGCAGGCCAACAATATAACAAACGGTCAATTGCTGGTAGAAGTGAAAGCCACCACATGTGCCTATGTCGAAGGAGATTTTTGTACTCGATGTTTGCAAATTCAAAAAATTGTTTTAATTTTTTCGTAGTCCCAGCCGAAGAGCTAAACTCATTATATATTTTGATCACTATGTTTTCTACGTCGACAGATAAAGCGTTAAGAGCATTTTTAATACAATTATTAATTATATGGCAATTGCAATTTGCTTTTATAATTTGGCTATTTTCATTTTTAAGTTTTTGAAATACAGAATTATGTAAACCGTACTTAATATTTGCGTTATCAACACTATACGATGTAATTTGATCAATTTTTAATTTATTATCATATGTAATTCTAATAATATTACCAAATATATCCTTAGACGCTTCATCAGAATCTTCGTAAAAATCTAAAATTTGTTTACGTATCCCAGTTTCGGGATCAAAATATTGTACAGCATACGGATACGTTTTTACGTTACCGATATTTGAAGCATCATTACTTACGGAATAATACCAACATTCTTTTAAGGCTTTAGCAACTTTTTCTTGCGAATATGGACCCAAAAAGTTTCTTGTTATACCTGCTGATTTTGTACGCCCACATGTTATTTTGTTGGCAATTTTACTATCGCAGTATATAGTAGGACTCATTTTTATTTGGCAATCTAAACTGTTATAGCTGAGGCCGTGTAATACGTTATGAAATACGCATAATAGTTCAGCCCGTGCAATTTGTGTTTCAATTGTAGTTTCTGCTAAAACAGTGAAATTCGAAATGCTCCGGGACATCTTTTGCGACAATACCATTTTGGAATGTTTTTTAGTTTTCATATGTCTATTTAATGCCCAACTGCCTTCGTATCTAATTGAAATTTCGGTCTGACATAATTTACACAATGCAGTGTACTGATCTTTCTTTTGTATCCAATTGGAATATTCTGGTGCCACATTCCATCTATCCAAGTAAACAGTAAATCTTGCTTTTTTTGATGGTCCAGCATCTTCGTTATCTTCCCGCATTTTCGTTATGTTTTCACTAATCCAACGTAGCACAATAAAATATTCTGCAAATAATATACTCGTTAAAACAAATTAACAAACAAAAATATAAACTTACATTTTATTGCCAAAAACTTAAATGTACGTATTGCAAATCAGCTGTTCAATGTTGTCAATTTATTACAATAGTGTTGAGTAATGGGGTAAATATCAGTGTTGGCACTTTTATTATAATTGCACTAAAAGAAAACTATATTTTTTAAACTATAATTGCACAGAAAGAAAAATATATATCATATTAGTCCTTAGTTGTATTGATAATAAAAATATGGGCTTCAGATTTTTTTTAGAAATATAAACTTACTTTTTTTAAGTATTATTACATAGATAGAATAAATTTGAGATTAAAAAAATTAACTTATAAAAAAACTTGACAAATCACTTTTTCACTTGACACTTGACACGCATTAAAAAACTTGACAATCAGGCCAAATCAGGCCCGTCTGGCAACCCTATACCCACCCCTGAGATATGACGTCCATTTTACTGACATTAATATTCAAATGGGGGTCCGATATATCTTTTAAAATAAAAATCGAAAGGAAGTATCATATTCTAAGTCAATTTTTGTGATCATAAAAGCAATACTTAATATGGATTTTGGCCGAAGAATATGTATGTTATAGTTGAGCTAGAACCAGTTATAGGACTGATTGTGCGACAGTGAAGCCTTCCATTTTTAATTCCAGGAATCAGATCTAGAACCTATTTCATGGAACCGGTGGTAAAAACACCTATTCTAGAATAGATTCAAAGGCAACCAGTTCAAAAAAATGTTGCCATATTGTTGCATAACCCTTACCACAGCATTCCCAGAATGACCCATTCTGACCACCTAGCTCAGGGACGTCAGGGGGGGATCGACCGATCACCTTGGAAGAGGGCCGAACAATAAAATTTACAATACTTACAGTAAATACTTTACATGCATTACTTCCTTTACAATGTCATTTTTAGTTTCTAAAAAATTAACTTTTAAAGGGTGGTCCAACCATAATGCACGATGTTAATTGTGAGTCACACCTTAACATCAAGTTTTTTGCCTAACTTAATTTGACATTTCTTTGTTTCAGTGATTGCAAATTCAACCATGACCATTTCAAGCGTCGTCAATACGCCGAATGGTTAGTTGAACAGACAGAAATAAATGGTGACTTTACAAAGAAAATCATCTTCAGCGACGAGGCACACTTTCACCTTAAAGGATTCGTTAACAAGCAGAATTGCCGCATTTGGGCAAATGAGAATCCACGAGCGATTGTGAAAAGCCGATGCATCCACAAAGAGTGACTGTTTGGTGCGGTTTATGGGCTGGCGGCGTCATCGGGCCGTACTTCTTTGGAAATGATCGCGAGATGATAACGGACTTCTTGTGGTCAGAAATTGAGGATATGGACCTTGACGATATGTGCTTCCAACAGGATGGTGTCACTTGCCACACAGCCAACGAAACAATGGCTATTTTGCGCGAGAAATTCAATGGCCGTAATATCTCACGTCGTGGCGATGTTAATTGGCCGCCACGATCATGTGATTTGACACCTTTGATCTTCCTTCTTTGGGGTTATTTAAAAGAAAAAGTGTACGTCACTAAGCCAAGAACAATTCAAGAGCTAAAGGATGAGATAATTCGGCACATTAACGACATTGAACCTCAATTATGTCTCAGAGTCATTGAAAATATGGACTAGCGGATAGAGGTATGCCACCGAAGCCGTGGCGAGCATTTGGCCGATACTTTGTTTCACACATAATTGTCATTCTATCATAATAAAATTATTAAGATAATTCTCTGAAAATTTTTATTTACAATTAACATCGTGCGTTTTGGTTGGATCACCCTTTATGATCCCATCATTTCTCATTCGACTGTGATAGCGCTATGATTGTTGCCGGTATGACTAGGATTGCAACCCCATATTACATATTCTTGGTTTCGTTAAGCGAGACGACAGTGTATCTACTTATTTATAAGCTATGTATTCCCATAAAATTTGTACGATATGGCTGTAATCTCAATGAAAATATTGTTTGATGTTATTGCTGTTGCTGTCGCAGCATATAAGTAATAAAATAAAATTAGCACAGTTTAGAGCAATAATATCAATTTAACTTTTATATACTCTAATACGTACATTAGAGTGGTTCAAAAAAGCATAAAAGTTAGGATTCGCCGTCTCCAGAATGTTGCTCCTATTACTTAATGTCGAAAAACTCTCTGTGCCAAGTTTTAGCTAAATCCTCTTTTATTTAGAGGTAGCAGAAAAAGTTATCTTTTAATAATTAGTAATTTGTCTCTAGCGAAGTTTATACAAAAAGAAGGGCTGACTTTAAACTAAAATATTTCTTAACCAATACGCTATAACCTAATTTTTTTTTTAATAATGTACCGAAAAGGAATATTAAATGAAACCATAAAAAATTATGTGACTTTTAAGTAGTTCGGTTTTTTTTTTGGTAAGCCGGCGATTGCCTGCAAGTAGTGCTATGTGGTTTTTAACAGGTTTTCAGAAGAGCGAAAAAACTCATCCTTTTAATATATTTTATTGACATCATATGCCTTAATGATGATTTTAGTAAATGAGGTTGTGAATCATTAAGACATATGATGTTAATAAAATATCTTTAGAGGATAAAATCAGTTGTTTTGCTCTCCTGAAAACCTGTTAAAAACACATGGCACTACTTGCAGGCAAGCCGACGATATTTCAGTTAAAATTCCGAAATTTTCTAAAAATATGTTAATAAAAGTCCAACTTGCTCATGCCATACGAGTGTATGAACAAATTTCTTAAATTTGATCTTTATTTTAACAAAGATTTTGAATCAGCAATCGAAATTTTGAAAAAAATTGTGGTTTATAAATTATTAGTGGTTTTTAAAAATTTCCCTATTCTCCTCTCCCCCCCCCCCCCTCCGCAAAATCGAAAAAGAAAAAAAAGGAAAAAAAAGAAAAAGAGGGAAAAAGGAGAGAAAAAAGGAAAAAAGGAGAGAAAAAAGGAAAAAGGAGAGAAAAAAGGATAAGGTCAAACAAATACAAATTTGTTATGCATAATTAGATGAAATATAAAAATTTTTCTTTATTTTTATTTAACCAGTCGTCATTTAAAAAATTTCAATAGATATTTTAACAAATTCGTTTTTGAAACTGATAATTTTGATTATAAAATAATTAAAGTTTGAGGAGAAATGTAGTTAAAAGATCTAAATTTCAAATTATATTTTCAATTTCGTTTGCAATTTTTCTAATTTCAAGTGACAAAAAGAAATTTCATTTTAAAATTTCGCATTTTCTACTACAAAATTCCGATTTTAATTGAAATTTTTTAAATAAAAATAAACGCCTCTACTATTTAAATTTTCCAAATGTATATTTTTGTTGAAGTCGGCTTTAGTTAAAATTTTGGGTGACAGTATGCTTTGACCTAGTTTATTTTTGGAACATTCTGATTGGTTAATTTATTTTCAGCAAATCAAAATGTTTAAAAATATAAATATTTTTTTAGGATTTTCATACACAAAATTAACAAAACCTTATGTTTAAATATAAAGTCGACTTTAAAAGTAAAATAGTTTTTGATAGTAAAGCACAGTAAGTTGTTCGGATTTCACGTGAAAAAATTGTTATACTCAATATATAAAAAAAAATAATTCTCCCGGACAATAACTTTCACGTGAAAACTGAGCAGAGATAGTTTTCAAGCAAATTTAATGTACGAGACTATTATTTTTCTTGGGGAAAAAATCACATTTTCTGTAGTATATTGTTATTGTGTCTCTGATATAAAATTTAAAAATTGTTTATTTTTATAATTTAAATTACAATTTGAGGCCTTTAAGGTTTGAGTAAAATTTTTCCACGTGAAAAACAACTTACTGCTTAAGGGAAAAAAATACTAAATTTTATTTAAAAATTTTTTTTAATTATAATTGCAGAACTGAATTTCTAATGGAATTGTCTAAATTTGAAATGGAAAATGCTAATATATTTTAGAATTTTCTCATTTCGAAATCAAAAATCGAAATTTCTTTTAAAATTAGGGAAAAAAATTAATTACCGTTATTTTTGTTCAGTTTTAAGATCAAATTTGACAAATTCCAAATAGAATTCACAGTTAATTTCACTTAAGTTCTCCAAATTTTATTCGGAAAGAGTTCTTAGGTTTTTTCAAAAGATCGTATTGAACTTATTCTAGTCAGTCATTTGGAAATCATGAGCATACATGTTGATATCGTAGAGTATACAGTTATGTTCCTAAAATAATTTCTTTTGAATTAAGGTGCTTTCACAATGATAGAGTGACTCTACTTTGCAGCACAGATTAAAATGTTAACTGTTCGAAATGCAGAGTAGAGTTACTTCAAAACTTATTTGACATTTTAGTACTTACTTCATATTTTCGCCACTTTTTTGCCCGAATTATTACGGTTTTTAATTTAAATATTTTTTTTATTTTAAATCATACCGAAAACACCACAAATTTCATATTTATTTAATATATTTTGTTATTATTTTTTTTAATTTGTGGACACTTAGATATGTGAACAAATTAGAGATGTGTTTTTTTGGGTATATTTGTCATTTTAAACAGTTAACAGACCAATGTTAACTCCAGAGTGTAGCAAATCTGTACTGCAGAGTCAAACCAGTTTTACTCTGGAGTGGAATAACAAGAGATAGCACAATACAATATGAAAAAGAAAAAAACTAAATTTTCTACAGATTGGAGTACTCCGTCATAGTAAACCCACCTTTACTCCTCAATTTCTGATAGCATGCGAGTAATTGACTACCCGGGTAAAAATATGGTCATATATAATGTGATTGTGCTATATCTGGCTATGAATGGAGTCACATTAAGACACATATCATTATATGCAACTACATCTGATATTATTTTTTGAACGAATTTTTTATACGGTAATTGATATTAGTATATGTCCCCAAATCTTACTCCATATATAACTACATAAGCCAGATGAAATTAATAAAAATATATGTAGTGATCGATATGATTATATATGGTTCCATGCAAAGTTACATAAAAATGTATGTCACGCCATACTAAAAATATTTTTTTGTAATTTTATATAACTTTATAAATAATCCTATACAAACTAATATATAGTTCAACATAAATTTTAGTTATCTGTAAATTAAGATTTAAATTAACATGGCTTCACATATAACCATATAAGGCTCTAAAACAAATTAAGTTATTTTTTTTTTTTAATTTTATTTTTTATATGGGTGAGAAGCAAAAATTGTTAATATTTCGGTTTTTTCTTAATGGAATCAGTAAGTTTAGTCATTATAAACCTAATTGCAAAAAATCTCTTCTACAAGTTGTCGCAATCACTTTTTTTGCACAATTTTAATTGTTTTTATGATAACGGAGTTTACATTTCTACAAGCAAAAGATATAACATAAAAAATTGCGTAAGAATTTTCTTCAATTTATTATTTTTTTGTATTTGGGTTTTCAACATGCTTTTCAAAAATATACAATTTGTGTTTCTCAAAATGGCGGTTTCGCGAATGAAAATACAATTCATTTCGCGGAAAAAATTTATCAAAAATATAAAACTTTTTAAAATCCAATCAGAGGTTGCGAAGTTACAAAATAATATATTAAAAACAAATCATTTCGCGATCAAAAAATTCTTAAATTGTGTGAAACAAATTTAATTTGTAAAATTAGTGTCAGTAAAGGCTCGAAATATCGATTCCAAACCTATTAAATACTAAATCAATAGTTTTTCGCTCCAGCAGTTTAGGGTAAAAAACTGATAATTTTTTTTTTTGATTTGACGCAGAATTATTAGTTGAATCATCTTTTGACGCATAAATATCAATTGAATCACCTCTGTTCATGGTTATTTTAAAATATTTTAAACATTTATTTAAATGCAATCCGATGCAAACAATTTTGGTTACGGAGTTTACAGTTACGGAGTTTACATTTGGTTACTTTTTTCGTTTTCTTTCAGAAACGCTTTGTCCGAATTTTCTTTCCGAAACAAAATCGTATGATGCCTACAAGGTGAATTCAAATATGCCATTGTTTTTCTCACTCGTTAAATAGTTTGGTGTAAAAATTAGGAACGGAGTTTACAACATTTTTTCAAATCTTATTAAAGACATCCTTTTTCGTCTCGAGAATGTTACATGCTGCAGTCTGTTATACTAGATGATTATATACAGTCCAACGATCATTTGAGTATAAATAACATTATACTTTTCGCAATATAATTAATAGATAACTCAAAAATTCTGGTGTATGCATTTTTACCAAAAATTATGACGAAAAATCGTTACAGAGTTGAAGTCGTGTTAGCATAGATATAGGAAAAAGTTTGTGAAATGTATTAATTTTTGTTAAAAGAGTTACTTTTCCTCTTCATAAAAATGTTTACAGTTAGTGTTTAGCTTCATTGGTTATTAAAATATAACCTATTAAAATTAAAAAACGTTATGAGTTACTGGTTACGGGGTTTACATTTGGCCTATAAAATGGGTCACACATTGTATGTATTAGCCAAAAATTGGTCAGATTGTTATAAATTTTGTAAAACTGGTGACAATACGCGGATATATATCGAAATATATAACTCAAATTTAACCCATGCATTAGAAATTAGCTGGTTACATGGTTTTTATCACATTTTTTGATATCACCCATATATAATTTCATATTAAAAAAATTATGCGTACGTGTCCTAAGACAAAAGCATTCAAATGCATTTTTATAAAACACAACCAATTTTTGTAGGAAAATTTTTAAATATTGGGTTATGTTTTCTAAAATTTGGGACTTTAAAATTGTTTAAAATTTCAATTGTCAACTTAATAGCTGTTAAGCATAACTTCCAGTCATAAAAAGTCTACCTACTATCTGGTTTAATTATATAAAGTCAGATATATATATATGGAAGTATATATAATTTGATATCCTAGATATTGACAAATCTCGGATCAAATTGCACCAAATTATATCTAATTTGATATAATTAGACACATGTAGATGACCCATTTTTCGGATCAAATTGTATGTGGTTGTATATGGGAACTTATCAGATAAGATATAATTAAATAAGACACCATATTAAAATTTTTACCCGGGTAGCGTTAAATCCTATACTTCCTCCCAACCTGCAAATTTGACTTTAAAAGATGGAGTGGAGTGTTGGTTTAGCGTTAAGGCAAAGTTGGCCAGTAATTGCTTTTGTTAATAACGACAGCTGGCTGCCACGGCTATATCAAAACCGATATGAAAATTTTATTATACAACGTTTTCCAAAAGTTGATCACGAACCTCTGAGCGTCCGTAATTGCATCCTAGAAGGTCTGCGAAACATTCCGAAAAAAGACTTAAAAAAACAAGTATTGAACTTATTCCAGTCAGTCTTTTGGAAATCATGAGCATACACGTTGATATGGTATACACTCTAATAAAAATTCATGTAACCTTACCCCATTTATAGTAGGTATTTTTTCTCCTACTATAATTTCAGTAAAAATACATTTTTGTGTCTAAATTCAAATATTTACATACATTGTGTGTACATTAATTAGGCATAAAGTATGTAACAATACCTATTTATGTGCTTAAAAAATGTTTAGGAACATACGAGTTTCATGTAAATTTACAGTGTTTGTGCTTAAAATAGCATTCAAAAATATGTAAAGATACAGATAAAATGCTTCATATTAACCCAAATGATTCAGATTTCCATTTAAAGGATTTAGAAATAATAAATTTGTTTTTAAAGGATGTTTTATTTGAAATTGCAAATGTAAGTTTTTTAACATTTAAAAACAATAAAAGCACTAATTTAAGTTAATTAAATAAAATAATAAGCTGTATTTTCGCTCATACCTTTTAACGTCAAAAGTTTATAGCAAATCTGAGTTGAACAGATTAAAGTATTAAAAAATTATAAACAGTTAAGATTTATAATAGTTGCGGGATAATCAAACGTAACGCGAGGAAGTTATGTTAGATGTGTAAACGTTAGTTTTCAACATCGATAATTATAATTGATAATTATCAACGATGAGTTTTCAACGTTGATAATTATCCACGTTGGAAGTTAATGTGCATACGAAAAGTAATAATAAAAGTTTTCGCCTAACAGGTTTTTGTATACTTTGTTTGAGTTTTTTCTCAGTTAACGGATATAACATAGTTAAGTCGAAAATACAGCTAATTACGTATGTATATATAACACTAAAAACAAAAAATATCTTTTAACAACTACTTAAATAATGAAAGTTTTTTTATCAACGTATTAATTTTTTGAATATTGTTCGTGGTTTTTTGGAGGATATAATTTGTAAACAAAATCTGAACCAGTGTCCGACAAATTTTTAGAGGATATTAAATGTTTAATATGAAATAAAAATTGATGACTTGAGTTGACAATATCTGCCTTTTCGTAGACCACTATTTCTTTTTCAATAAAAATATATGCTTTGGTCTTATTTTCGATTTCTAGAAATGAGAGCAAAAAAAATAAATTGTTTTTAAGATAACTAAAGAAAATATTTATAAATATGTACTTAAGAGTAGCTTACATTACAGGATTGAGTATTAGGATAATATTCATATTATCAGGAACAGTCAAATATTTTGACTACAATTGAACCCGAAAACTTGCGTTAATTCCGCTTATATTTGACTTGAAACCTAGATCATATTCGGATTATCAAAATCTATTAATCAGTTCAATATTAATATTAAAGTTTCACCAAAAAACTCGTTTATTCCGATTATTATTGATCCTAGAACTAGCTTATATTTGGAGTAAAATAATATGATTCTGGTATTAATGATGACAATGACTCAGCGAATATTTGAGGCAATTTTTGACTATAATTAGATCTGCTAACTATTCCATGTTCCGTATTACCCGCACTGTTTTTTTAAGCGAAGTTAATTTTTCTTTGCAATTTTATCTTCTTTTTTGCACAAAGTTTTTATAACTTAAAGCTGTTGAAACGGTGTGAAACTTTTTCCTTTTTTAGAAATAAAATTTTGACAATTTCATCATTACTTCTTTAAAGTAAGTATGATTACATACTTTGTGTCTAAAACAAAATTTTACATACAATATATGTAAATATAAAGTGATAATGCTTATTCCAATGAAAACATGTTTACCAACATACAAAATACTATATTTTGTATGTAACTTTACTCACAAAAAAGGGCAAGTAAGTTTTACCAACACTTTGTGCTTAAAGTCACGCATTTTCTGTAATTTTACATGAAAATTTACATATTTTATAGTAGTAAGTTTACAAGCATTTTTTAGAGTGTAGAGTATACAGTTATGTTCCTAAAATAATTTCTTTTGAAATACTCCTCAATTTATGATTGCATGCGAGTGATTGACTAGCGTTAAATCCAATACTTCCTCCCAACCTGCAAAATTTACTTTAAAAGCTGGAGTGTTGGTTTAGCGTCAAAGCAAATTTGACCAGTAATTCCTTTTGTTAATAACGACAGCTGGCTCCCACGGCTATATCAAAACCATTATGAAAATTTAATTATACAACGTTTTCCAAATGTTGATCACGAACCTCTGAGCGTCTGTAATTGCATCCCAGCAGGTCTGCGAAATATTCCAAAAAAAATACTTAAAAAACAAGAATTTTTGTAATATTAGAAGTTTTTAGTTAAAATTTATAACTGGAATATAAAAAACCAGCTTCTAATAAATAAGTGAATATAAACAAAAATAATGAAAATAATTTAAAAACTTTTAAGAAAATAAAACTTCGTGTAGTTAAAAAATAATCTCAGATTTAAATCCTAGTAATCATCTCAATAAAATTTTGAGGACTTTTCAGACTCCGGCGACGTTTTTCGTAAAATTTTCAAAATTTAATTTAATAAAATCCACGATTTAAATTGCGATATTTATTTATTTTTTTTAATTGAATACTATGTACTAAGTATGATCTAGAATTTCCCACACTATTGTAAATAAGAACTAATACAAAAATATTAAAAAGCTACGATAAAGCATTCCGATCCGCGGATTAAGATAAAATGGCTTTAGACCTTTGATAACGATTAATGGTTAAAGTTCATTTCAAAATAGTAACTTGGCTCAATCATGGCTTCAATTATAAAAAGATAGAAACAATTAATTCATTGTAGAAAAATTTTTAAAAATTAAATCAAATTATATTTTTTTTTTTGAGAAATCAGGAATTATGAAATTAAAGAATGAGTTGGGCACCAACTTTAAGCATGATTTCAGAAGATTTAAAGTGATATATTATCCAATCACATAGCTAAAATAACACAAAAGTTAGACCCAAATATGTAAGGAACGTTTATAGCAAATTTGATAACTGAATACCAATTTTAGCTATACAAAGTATTCCAAGTTATAGCAAGTTTAATACAATTCAAATAGAGTGCGGAAATTTCAATTGTTGATTTTATGTTTTCTGCCGATAGTTTCTGATAGATTCTAATATAAACTTTTTTAGGCACCTTTGTTGGAGGTCAAATACGTATAAAATATTAAATTTTTTTTATGAAAAATGAAACTCACAATTTTCTGTTCGACTTCATATTGACTTTTATACCTAAAGCGTCGCTCATAAAATCTTTAACTTTGCGCTGCGGAGACCAAAAACGTCCAACAAGTGGTGTATGGCCAAACCAAAAGGAGTTAAAAATTTTTTTTTTTGAAAATTGAAAAAAAATTGTGACCTGATATTTTTGTTTTTTAAATAAATTTTTTCAAAATTAAAAGAAAAATTTCAATGGGCTAAAGTAACTATATGGTGTAAAAAAATTGTAACTTCTTTGCTTGTGATTATTTCATATTTTTCAGAAATGGAACACTATACAATTGCGCAAAGAACTAAGATTCTATTCCTTGAAAATAATCGTTCGATGGTTAATACTCAACGTGCATACAGATTTTACGGTGTAAAAACAAATCATATATGTAGTTACTTTAGCCGCATACTTTACCTGTAAACGGTGTCATCGAGAAAGTTATACTTTTGCAATTTACTTACCAAGGACTTTCATTATATATGACACTGATTTACATTTTGAAAAGGATAACAGATATCCTGGCAGCTAAACTTAAATTTTTTCCTTTTTTTACTACGTTATTGCTGTAATTTTATTGTTAACAAAAATCCTATCTCACATAATAGGTCATTTCATAGATATATATTGTTACGTTTTTTCCTTTTAAGTAAAAACATTGTTTTATCTACTTTAGATAAACCTGATTCTTTTCTATTGCAATCAAAATAACCAGTCTAAATTTAGATACCAATTGTTACGTTTTACTTTCAAAAACGTACGTTTATTTCCTTTAAGTAAACCTGACTGGTGCAATTAAAAATAACTAAAACACACACACTTGTTGTTTACTATTTATTTCTTTAACACTTTATTACTTTACAAACTATTTCACAATGTTTTATTAGAGCTCAACTGAACTGTACAAACGCTACTGCGTGACTGACTCTCCAAACCTAAGCTGCAGCCCTTTTATAGTGTAATGTCTGCGATTGTAGAGTGAACTCGAATGTTCCAGAGACACCCAGATTGTTTGTAGAATAAACTAGAAGGTTCTAGACGCACCGAGATTGTCAGCCATGGTTGTAGAGCAAACCAGAAGTTTACAGAAGCATCTGGAGTATTCGTAGCGGAGACACCAACCAATTTATACTTAGCCAAGACACAAACCACTTTATTCTTAGCCATCTTACAGCATAACGCTTTAAACGAGATTATAGCATAATGTGGTAAACTCAAATGCAGTGTTGCCAGATTGACAGTTTAGTAAATCCCGTTTCTCGGAATATATTTATTCTAAAATACCAGAGCTAGACCAATCAAATTTCGTAACAATATAAATGCAAACAATCAATTTTTATAGCGTTAAATATGAGAACACTTCCTATATGAATTTTCTAATTTCGCGAAATTTAAATTTGGACTTATATCTGTAATGTACACCTAAAAATATATTAGATTCGACATGCTACGATCATAACAAATAGGTATAATTTTAATAATTCTTTCCGTTATTTTTAATTAATTAAATGATTTTTAATTAATTAAAAATAATAGAACATGTAGAGCTTTTAAAGTTCAATTGCGATCTGCGACCACTGAACACAACTTTTTTGAAGATTTTTTTGACTGACCATTAGAGTGATCCAAAAAAACATCAAAGTTGAAATTCGTGATCTCCACAATGTTGCCCCTATTCCTTAGTGTCTAAAAACTCTCGGTGCAAAGTTTCAGCTAAATCCGCTTTTAGTCAGATGTAGCAGAAAAAGTTATCTTTTAAGAATTAATAATTTGTCTATAGAGTAATTTATACAAAAAGTAGGATTGACTTTAAATTGAATTATTTCTTAACCGGTACGCTATTATTTAACAATTTTTTTTTAAATCTAGTCTTAATTAATGTGAAGAAAAAGAATTTGAAATCAAAACCTAAAAAAAATAAGTAACTTTTAAGGAAATCGCGTTTTTTTTTTAAATTATACAAAAAAATACATATTTTAGTTAAAATTTTCAAATTTTCCGAAAAGATGTAATTAGAAACTCAACTTGTTTTTGCCTTTTATACGCAAATTTCTCAAATCTGATCTTTATTTTAACGAAGATTATAAATCAGCAATCAACATTTAAACAAAAATTTGTTGTTTATGAATTATACACGATTTTTGAAAATTTAAAAAAACTCAAGTTTTTTGAGGTATTTTCCTAATTACCTGTAAACGGTGTTATCGAAAAATCCAATTTGTTATACTTTTACAATTTACATACCACGGGCCTTCATTATATATAACACTGATTTTAATTTTAAAAAGGATAACAGATATCCTTGCAAATTAACTTAAAATTTGACTTTTTTTATTATTTCGCTATTATTCAGCTTGCTATAATTTTATTGCTACCAAAAACCCTATCTCACATAATAGGACATTCCACAGATACATATTAATGCAAAAAAGAAATTTTCATAGTCATAAATATAAGAAAAGATCAAAGTTGAAAATTTTTTGTATAAAATTTTAAAATTTAGCGAAATCCGCGACTGCGATTTCAATTTTGATTTCATATTCGTAATGTACACGTAATGTACATTATATGTCGCGATCGTAATAATTATATTTAATTTTTCTCATTATTTCCATTATTTTTAATTAATTAAAAATAATAGAACAAGTACAACCCCGAAACTTCAATTGCGATGTGCTACCTCTAACCAAAACTTTTTTGGTGATTTTTTTGATCAGACCACATTTTTTTTCAAAGTGGCATATTTCTAGGGGTGTGGAGCGTGAAAATTCCAACTTTTTTTTTTGGACCAGTCTACTGACCATATTTATTTACATATTGGCGCGAGAATTCTACATTTTTTTTTTTGGACCCCTTAATATACATTATTAAAAACAACTACAAGAATAACACTTACTTACACTGTAGTCGTCACTGACCGGCTGTAAAATACCGTACATATTTTTGATAAGCAATTCAAATAGGGATAACAAACACTACAAAATATTGGACTGTCGAAACAAATAAAATTTAATCTGCTCGGCAAAAGGTTTCGTGCGAAATTTCATAATATAAATTGAACCATATTTATCGAATAAACATTTTTTTGCCTTTTATTTTCCTTTAAGTAGTTAAAATGAATATTCAACATTAATAAACAAAACTTGTAATGACTGCATATGTTTTTATATTACATGTAATTTTTTATTGAATTAACGGTCGCCTGACATGAAACATGATCAGGAAACAAATTTTTAGTCTGTTTCTAGATTACGTTTCGCGTCAGTCGAAAGTAAATACAATTACAAAATGTGGAAGCCAACTACGTTTGAGACTATGTGATGGAGCACATAAACAATCCATTGCGCCACAATCGCATAATTGTATGGTGTAGGGTTTAATATATCCTACAATTAATTGACACTGCTAAACACATATAAGTATGCATAAGACCATCCAATAAAATATAAAACAAATTAAACGAATGGACGGCCAATTAGTTGTAATAGTAGTTAAGTATATAGTATACTTGAAAATTCTGCTATGTACACCATTTCCACATATTTAGCGTGTTTTTAATCACCTGGATTTAGAATTTTTCATACAAAAAATGGATTTATTAAATCCAAAAAAAATCTGGATTTAATAAATCCACAATAAAAGCACATATATATGAAACAGCCTATTAATTTAATGTCAGAAAAAAATACGAATGAAAATTAAAAGAGAAACAAAAAAATTGAAAAACTAACAAATAAAAGGTTTTTATTAAATTTTTTTTATGAAATATGTTTAGAAAAAAAACTACACCTCACCAAATACATATTTTTCATCTTGGACATGGAGAAATAGCTCAAATAGAAATGGCAATTTTTCACTCTACAGTAAGTAATTTAATTAAATCCAATTAGTGAATATTAAATATTGCAATGGAATTTTTCAATTGTGTAAAAATATAAATTGAAGTGATAAAACTGAAAAGGCAGACTGTTTATCGCTGTTCTATGTAGAATATAATTATAAATTAAAAGTTAAAGTAAAATCCTTCATAATCGAATTCGGTATTAAAAATTAGGGTGAAAGAAGTGTCGGACAGAAAATTTTTTTAAAATAGGAAGAATCTAACCCCGTGTGTTGAGCACTTTTAGAAATACTTTTTGGATTTATTAAATCCAAGTGATTAGAAAAAACGGCTATTATTAAAAAAATAACGAATTAATTTAAAAACAAATAATAATAAATATAAATTGTCATCAATTGCAATGTTATGCACAATGTATGCTTTGTTCGCTGGCATACCTAGCAATCTAATAATTAATAATTCTTACTAAGTTAATAAAACCTGTTGCATGTAACGGAAAAGTTTGGGCTGCACGAGCTAGAATACAGTTGAAGTTTTACAATGGGTGCGTTCGGCAAATACAATTTGACAGTCAACAGTTCTACAACAGTTGTGCAAATATCTGCTGAACGACCTGATCACTAAGCGCTCAGTCTGAGCGCTGTCATATTTTGGTAGCGTAGAAAATGTTTGCTACTTTTGATCAAATAGTGATACATTTGTTGTTGTTGATTTTAAAAAATTTTTGTTTTGTATGATTGACAAATAAAAACATACAAATATAATTCAAAAACAAAAAATTTATAAAATCAAAGGAAAATATAGAAAAAAAGTATTTAAAAACAAAACAAAGAAAACATCGTTCAGCAGAGTAAGTAATCACAAAGCGCTACAAGTCACCGGTATCATTTTAAGGTTTCTCTGCCGAATGCTACCAATGATTCGCCCTTATAACTGATTGTATAAAACATTTCAATAAGATAAATCCAAAATCCCTATCAATTTATATTCATAACTTGATATAATTGGACTTTTAATATACATTTTCCGAATCGAATTGAATAATAAGATTTTCACGAGGAGTACACTCAAAAAAGTTTGACAGTCGTTTATAAAGCAATCAGTCGTTGTTGTTTTTAAAGTACAAAACAACTATTATGACAATTATTTAAAAAAAACAACTAAAGAAAAGGAATGTAACAACTTCATAAAAAAAAAAAAAAAAAAAAAAACACCCAGCAAAACTTTCTATTACCCGCCCAGTGTAGAAAATCATTACCGGATATGTGGTTATGTAACTACATACTTGGTAATGGTAATTAGTTACTTTTGTTATTACATTTCTTATTACCTTTATATTGCGATGTCGCGAAAAATAATGAGTTATGGTTACACACCAGCATACGAAAAATCAAAAAATATATCGTTATCTATGTGCTTACTAATACTGACAAAAATAATGAGTCTAAAAATAGATTTTCAAAAAAATAAGTTATATAAAAAAAAATTTTTTTTATTGTATTTTTTTAAATAAAATTTACAGGTGCGGGAATCGAACCTGGGTCTACAGATTGCCAGTCAATAGCTCTACCATCTGAGCTATATCGACATGTAATATTTAATAGATAAAAACATAATTGACCTGCTGCACACAAGTAAGCTTACTCGCCAACATACAAAAAATCAAAAAATATGTGGCTACATATATCCTTACCTGTGATTAAAAAATATTGAGTCTAAAAACAGATCTAAAAAAATTTTCAAAAAAATCTAGAAAATTATTTTCTATTTGAAATAATGATAAAAATAAGTCATTATCAGTAACTCATTATTATATGTTTTAAAATAATGCAGAAGGTAAGTGGGTGTCATTACTGGTAGTCCAAAAAATAATGATATGTTATTACCGTTTCTACACTGGGCGGTAATAACTTTGGTAAGAAGAAATAAGTGTAGGTAACCTCTTACTTTTCTATTACCATTGCTATTATTTTAACAAGGGCATGTCCATCGAGGTACCTCCTCACCTAGTAATATGTTATTCTGAACTTACATGTTACGCTTACCTATTACCTCTAGGTAGGGTTTGGGGTGCGGGAATTCCCGGGAAAAGTTTGCCGGGAATTTCCGGGAAAATAATATATTTTTCCCGGGAAAACGGGAAAATTTAAAAATGTAAAATTTGTAAATTGTTTTTGTTTGGAATAGGATTTTTTAATTTTAGTCATAAAAAGCATTTTAAATACCAAAACAAAAATTTCATTGTTAAAATCTTTTAAAAGCGAATCAATTTATTTGACACACAAAAAAATCTTTGCCAAGTAATTAGGAGCATTTCAACTAGGGTTTGGGGTTCGGGAATTCCCGGGAAAATTATATATTTTTCCCGGGAAAACGGGAAATTTTAAAGATATTAAATTTTTTAAATTGTTTCGAATCAGAGATGGGAGTAATTAATTACTTTGTAATGACCATTAATTAAAAAAAAATTCATTACCATTACAAAATGTAATTGCAATGAAAAAAATGTTAATTTCATTTGTTTTCTTTACATGTAATGAAACGTTTTTATAATTTTCATTACAATACGCAATGGTAGTAAAAACAAAAAATCATTTTCATTTTTTCTACACTAGGTAGACAAATGAAATTTCATTACCATTACTTAACATAATGATGTAAAGAACGTTTTGTTCTTTGTTATACACTAAAAAATTTACGTTTATGTAAATTTTTTTTTCGCAATTTTTTTTGGCAACTAGCCACCAAACTTTGATGTTATAAATTATAAATTTAAAAAAAACCGCACTTAAAAAATAGCAAAATTATGGCGGAACGCGAAAAAAGACTTTATGGCAGAAAAATTCAATTAAAAAACTTAATCAACGATTAACATTCTTCAAACAAATTACTGATGCAAAAAGTTTCGTTTTGGCAAATTTTTTTTGCGATTTTTTTTTTTTTTTTGTGCAACTAACCACCAAACTTTGTTATATGAAATAGGCATTATAGTCCCTAGATTATAAATTTGATAAAACCGCACTTAAGAAATTGGTGGAACGCGAAAAAAGACTTTATGGTACAAAAACTGAATTAAAAAACCTAATCAGTGATTAACATTCTGCAAACAAATATATTAATGTAAGAAATTTCCTTTTTGCAAATTTTTTTTCGCGATATTTTTTCGCAATTTTTTTTTTAACTAGCCACCAAACTTGGTTTATGAAATGGGCATTATAGTCCCCAGATTACAAATTTTAAGAAACCGCACTTAAAAAACTGCAAAATAATGGTGGGACGCGAAAAAAGGCTTTATGGTAAAAAAATTTAATTAAGACACTTATTCAGCGATTTACATTCTGCAAACAAATCAATTGATGTAAGAATTTTCCTTTTTGTAAATTTTTTTTTCGCGATTTTTTTCGCGGTTTTTTTTAACTAGCTCCCAAACTTTCTTGTATGAAACGGGTATTATAGTCACTAGAATATAAATTTTAAGAAACCTCTCTTAAAAAATTCAAAAATTACGGCGGGACGCGAAAAAAGACTTTATGGTGAAAAAATTTAATTAAAACACTTAATCAGCGACTTACATTCTGCAAACAAATCTATTGATGTAAGAATTTTCCTTTTTGTAATTTTTTTTTCGCGATTTTTTCGCGGTTTTTTTTTAACTAGCTCCCAAACTTTGTTGTATGAAACGCGCTTTATAGTCCCTAGATTACAAATTTTAATAAACCGCACTTAAAAAACTCCAAAATAATGGCGGGCCGCGAAAAAAGGCTTTATGGTAAAAATGTTTAATTAAAATTTAATTAAAAAATATTAACTAGCTCTCAAACTTTCTTGTATGAAAAGGGTATTATAGTCACTAGAATATAAATTTTAAGAAACCGCAAGTAAAAAACTACAAAATGATGGCGGGACGCGAAAAAAGACTTTATGGTAAAAGAATTGAATTAAAACACTTAATCAGCGATTTACATTCTGCAAGCAAATATATTAATGCAAAAATTTGGATTTTTTTGTTGCAATTTTTGTTTTTTTTTCAACTAGCCACCAAACTTTGTTGTACGAAATGAGTATTATAGTCCTTAGATTATAAATTAAAATAAAACGCACTTACAAAATTGCAAAATAATGGCGGATCGCGAAAAAAGACTATGGTACTAGAATTGAATTAAAAACCTTAATCAGCTATTTATGTTCTGCAAACAAATTATATTGATGCCAGAATTTTCCTTTATGCAATTTTTTGCGCGATTTTCTTTTGCAACTAGACACCAAAACTTGGTATCAAATATGCATACCATAGGCCTCAGATTATGAACTAAAAAATGCTTTTAGTAATTTGTAAACCTTATATTTAAAAAAAAAAACTTCGACAAAAACGGATTGTAATGAAAAACAAATGGGTGTTTCATTACTATGTAAACATTAGGTAAAAGTAATGAATTTAATTTTCAAAACAAATGAAAATTAAAAAAAATATTCATTACCATTTTTTAACGCAATGGTAATGAAAAAAAAACATTACCATTTCTTCAAAAAATGGTAATGATAAAAAAAGCTCCATTACCATTACATCAAGTAATGGTAATGAAAATGTAATGGTAACGATTTTATATTTATTTTAGCCCATCTCTGTTTCGAATAGAATTTTTTAATTTTAATCATAAAAACATTTTATATACCAAAACAGAAATGTCATTGTTAAAATCTTTTAAAAGGGAATACATTTATTTGACACACAAATAAAATCTTTGCCAAGTAATTAGGAGCATTTCAACTAATAAAGATTTTTCGCATAACTTATTCAAATTTTAAGTTGTAAGACCTAAAAACTTGGTAAGATGTTTAAAAGAAATATGAAAAAAAAGCTTTGTTTCTTACAAATAATCGCCCTTACTATCTAAATTTTTTAAATGTATAATTTAGGTAAAGTCGACTTTAGTTAAAATATTGGGTGGCAGTATACCTTGACTTGGTTTATTTTTGGAGCATTCTGATTGGTTAATTTATTTTCAACCAATCAAAATATTTGAAAATATAAATATTTTTGTAAGGTTTTCATACACAAAATGAACAAAACCGTTTGATTAAAAATAAAGTCGACTTTAAATTTAAAATACTCCTTTATATTAAGGGTCAATAATTTTATAAGTAACGTTTTCATTAATAAATGTGAAAAGAAAAGACTGGTTAACGGTGGTATCTAAATTTGGTTATCCGACATCTAAATTTGGTTCACAAAAAAAAAAAAAAAATTGATGGTCATGCAACTTCTCTTGAAGAAAACAACAACAAGAACAACGTTTCAGCTAAACTTAGCAAAGTACCCGAGGAAAAAAGTGTATAGGCATTAAAGGTTTTATAGTAGGGCAAACATTTCCTGGAATGGTATCCAAATTAGCCGCAGTCAATCCGCACCATAACTAGATCTTCGTTTATTCGAGAAAGTTTTTATAATAAAAACCTTGCATTGCAAAAAAATTAAACCGATGTAAAGAACATTATATTAAATTACTACAATCATGTAAAAGATATTATGATAAAAGAAATATCGAGCAATATTTCTAACAATAGGAGATTTACTATAATCTTAGATGAATGGACAAGAATATCACAAAAGAGATATTTGAACATATGTATAAACGGAAATAATTCATTTTATAACCTGGGGTTGGTTTATGTATCAGGAAGATGTAATGTTGATGAAATAAGAAGAATTGTAGAAATAAGACTGGAAGAGTTTTATTTGTCTTTGGAAAATAACATTGTGGCCACCATATCTAATGGGTTTGTTTCCGACAGTTCAGTAGTAGGTGCTTTCTGCTGGAATCATGCAATTCATTTGGCAGTGCTGCGAGTAAATTATGTGAAATCAAATGTTCAAAATTCTGATATTTTTTACTTTGAATTCTCACTACACAGACTGAATTTCTACTGAAATAGTGGTTTTTTTTAAACAAAAATTACTTATATAGGTGGTTTTCATTAACAATTTTGTTCAAAAGTATTTCCCAATTTTTTCATTCCCGTTTCCCGGGAAATAAAAAAGTCCGGGAAAACCCAAACCCTAATTTCAACTAATAAAGATTTTTTGCATAACTTATTAAAAATTTAAGTAATAAAACCTAAAAACTTGGTAAAATGTCTAAAAGAAATATGAAAAAAAAGTTTTGTTTTTTAGAAATAATCGCCCTTACTATCTAAATTTTTCAAATGTATATTTTAGTTAAAGTCGACTTTAGTTAAAATATTGGGTGGCAGTATACCCTGACTTGGTTTTTTTCGGAGCATTCTGATTGGTTAATTTATTTTTAGCCAATCAAAAAGATTGAAAATATAAATATTTTTGTAAGGTTTTCATACACAAAATGAACAAACCCGTATGATTAAAAATAAAGTCGACTTCAAATTTAAAATACTCCTCCAATAATTTTATTAGAAACGTTTTCATTAATAAATGTGATATTTTCAAGTATTTACTTTATTTTAATACACCTGCTTTCAAACTAATAATTTCTTTTATATTAAAGAATAAAATGTCAGTAGTATGGAAATACTTCACAAAAAAGGACAATGCAGCGCAGTGCAATATTTGCCCTAAAAGACTAATGGTTAACAGAGGTATCTAAATTTGGTTATCCGACATCTAAATTTGGTTCACAAAAAAAAAGAAGAAATTTACGGTCATGGAACTTTTCTTGAAGAAAACAATAACAAGAATAACGTTCCAGCTAAAATAAGCAAAGTACCCGAAGAAAAAAGTGTAAGCTGAATAGGCATTGAACGTTTTATGGTAGGGCAAACATTTCCTGAAATGGTATCCAAATTAGCCGCAGTTGACGGAATGTCAAACCGCACCATAACTAGATCTTCGTTTATTCGAGAAAGTTTTTATAATAAAAACCTGACATTGCCAAAAAATTAAACAGATGTCAAGAACAATATATTAAATAACTACCCAGTCAGAAATCTCCAGTGGTACAAAAAATCAAGCACTGGCATACCACTGGGTAACCACGGTATTAAAAATAAATGACTGGCAGAACACTCATTTGGGACGCTTTGCCAGCGTTTGCGAAAAGCGTTTTACCAGTATTTTTTTTACAAAAATTTCGGTGGTTTATAAAAAAAACCACTGGCAAAGAATTGGCTTAGAGTGATATGCCAAGGTTTGCAACCAGTGGTTATCCAGTGCTAACTAGTCAATGCTACCAGGCGTACAAAAATCAATTCACTGGTAAACCAATGATTTTATAAAAATGCTGACGCTTCGTTAAAAAATGTTTGTAGTCGGAAGGTTCCGAGTTCAAATCCGGTTGCAAGCAAAAAATTTTTTTTGGGTTTTTTTCAATTTAAAATTTTTTTTGTTTTATAAAATCAATTTTTTTGTTTGTGGGAAAGCTCCTTCAAGACCAACTTTTTCTTTGCCCTCCCAACACTGGCATACTAGTTACTAAAAATTGTTTGCCAGTACTAGCATTTTATCACAGCCAGTAGTTGTCCAGCTATTATTACTCATTTATGTGTTTAGCCATTAAATATTATATGTCTCGTTAGCTCAGTGGGTAGAGCAATCGTCTGCCAATCTGACGGCCTGGGTTCAAATCACGGCAGGACCAAAAAAAATACATATGAACTTTTATTTAATTTTATTTTGGAAAATATATTTCCAGACACCTATTTATTGGTTTTGCCAGCGTTTTGCCAATGTTTAAAAATTTTGTTCCTCCAGTGCTTTTCCGGCGCTTTTTGAACAGCTGGTCCTTTTGTCTAATGATGTTATCATTTTGAGAATGGGAAAGCACTTTTTGCCAGTACTTGTACCACCTGTTAAAGTGCTTTGCCACCGCTTTCCCGTTTGTATTTTTCTGACTGGGTACAATCATGTAAAAGATATCATGATAAAAGAAATATCAAGCAATATTTCTAACAATAGGAGGTTTACTATAATCTTAGATGAATGGACAAGAACAGTGTTTCCAATTTAGCATATTTAACGCTAGATTTAGCATTTTTTTAAGTCATTTAGCGTGAAAAAAAATGTATCTAGCATATGACATTTTTTCAGCATTTTTCTAACAAAATTTAGCATATTTTTAGCATTTTTTACAGTTTTATTTTCGGTTTTTTTTTTAGGATATTCTACATTAATTTGAATTTTTGCTATAAAATATTATTGATGTTGTTTTCGATATAAAAACACAACAAACAGTATTAAATCAACATTTTTCCACGGTTCTCGTTTAACAACTGAACTGGGATTGTTATAGTTTTGTAATAACATGTTAAAAGTGGTACTTTTAATTAATTATTTTTATTTTTTTAAACTATTTTAATTAAATTTTACGTTTTCTTTTTGTTATTTATTATATTCTCTGCATTACTTATATAGTTAAACTAACACCAAATTTTATTATTTATATTGAAATATAAGCATTAACAAATCACTATTATCAGTTTCAAAATCACAGTTTATTCTAACCCTCATGAATAATCATTATTCTAAACGTCGTTTTTGAATAATTATCTCTTATTTTAAAATTTAAGTTTAAATGTAATATGAAAAAGAAATATTTTTTTTTACTTTTAGAGTAAGTACTAGGAACTATTTTTATACGTACAGATTAATTACAATGTGCAGTCGCAAATTTTAACCATCTGGGAAACCTACTGGTGAAGCTAATTCGAGTACGATGAATTCAATGGTGATAGCAGTTTTTCAAAGTTTGTTATCAAATTTGATTAAATACTTATGTAAAACATTAAGGAAGCTGTAATTTTTTTCACGAAATTTTTTTATAGATTTTTTTTTTTGCAAAAATTTCGCAAAAACATTTTTTTCTGCAAATAAAAAGTATATGTTATGTTAGTTTGTGTATAGGGTTTAGTTTCAATAGGGTTTAGAAAAATATTTAATAAAGTTAAGAAAAAAAAATTTCTTTCGAAAAAAAAAACAAAAATCGCGAAAAAAAAAATGTTTCTGGGGAAAAAATAGGGAAAAATTGTATTAACAGAGTTGGATTGATTGAAATTTAAAAATGATCCCAAAAGTACAAAAAATATTGCTTATGGTACTTTAATATTAAAATTCTAAATCGACATGCCCGGCTTAAACTTTTTTACTCGTTTTACTTTTTTTGTTGTTATGGTGAAGGAGCGATTTTGCACAAAAATACTCCAATTTTTGGTAAAAAAAAATAATAATAATTTAAAGAATAGCGTTTAAAATAGAATTGCAAAATGTTGATAACCCGAGTAAAAAAAATTGATCTCGCGCAATATCTAATTATATCCAATTTGATATTGTTTAAGATCTGCTGTAATATCTAGCTGATCCAATTAGATCTCAAAATTGTGTGTATCCAATCATATCGTGTTAGATCCCATTGTATATATGGGGATGAACTAAGATCAAGTTATATCTCAAAATTGGGAGGTCCAATGATATCTTTGGGGATAAACATAGATCTAATTTGATCCGAAAAATGGCGGATCCAGCTATATATTTGCGGATAAACTTAGATCTAATTCGATCCGCCATTTTCCAGCTATATATTTGTGGATAAACTGAAATCTAATTTGATCTCAATTTTGGCAGATCGAATTAGATCCAGCAATATATTTGTGGATAAACTTAGATCTAATTTGATCCGAAAAAGTGGCAGATCGAATTAGATCCAGCAATATATTTGGGGATAAACTTTGATCTAATTTGATCCGAAAAATGGCACATAGAATTAGATCCATCAATATATTTGTGGATAAACTTAGATCTAATTTGAGCCGAAAAATGGCATATCCAATTAGATCCAGCAATATATTTGGGGATAAACTTAGATCTAATTTGATCCGAAAAATGGCAGATCGAAAAAATGGGTTAATCTAATTATATAAAATTAGATTTAAGGTTTGTTTTTTTCGAATTTTATATCTATATCTATAACTACTTGTAAAAAAACGAATATCCGTACTTACCTGACTTTTCTTTTATTTTTTGTAAACAAATAAAATTTAAACATTTGGGGTCCCCTTTGTACAAAAGCCGTTTTCGTACAAGGCCTTCGCCGGAACGCGGAATGGAGCAATAATCTTGTGTGTCCTGCTCTACCTTTGCTAACAAACGCATAATTCATTTGTTAGCTTTTGTTGTTTTTAATATTTTATGAAATAAAAAATAGACAAAAATAATTCATTCAGATATCGCTCAGATTGCATTAAATTGTCCATTCTATTGAAATTACATAACATAATTACATAACCACGGCTAAAATCTCATTCAAATATTTATTTTGTTTTGAGTTTAAAATTAGTTGTTTTTACAAAATGTATTGACAACAGACATACATATAAATAGTACCCAAAGGGTACTTTTATGTAATTGTTGCTTTCAAAAAGGAGTTGATTTATAACTGGTTTTACCAAATCAGACAGTTCATATACGAAAGTACAAAATTCTCATCCCGTTGGTTTTTTGTACCTTATGTAATGTCTCGGTTTGAGTAGGAAAGTTATCATTTTCTTATTGCGGACAACTGAAGAGTAGAGTGATGTCTACGAAACAATTGTATTGTCTATCATGAAAATGATCAAGCCTTTTTGAAACAACAAATAAAAATCTAATATGACAATATCATATTAGAATTTGGACTTGAGGTGGAAGAATATTCTAACTAAATATATGAAAATATAGAAAGTCCGAAAAAACAATTTTTGTATTTTTTAATGCAAAAATTAAGATAATTGTTGAAAATAAGCACACCACGGCTAAAATCTCATTCAAATATTTATTTTGTTTTGAGTTTAAAATTAGTTGTTTTTACAAAATGTATTGACAACAGACATACATATAAATAGTACCCAAAGGGTACTTTTATGTAATTGTTGCTTTCAAAAAGGAGTTGATTTATAACTGGTTTTACCAAATCAGACAGTTCATATACGAAAGTACAAAATTCTCATCCCGTTGGTTTTTTGTACCTTATGTAATGTCTCGGTTTGAGTAGGAAAGTTGTCATTTTCTTATTGCGGACAACTGAAGAGTAGAGTGATGTCTACGAAACAATTGTATTGTCTATCATGAAAATGATCAACCCTTTTTGAAACAACAAATAAAAATCTAATATGACAATATCATATTAGAATTTGGACTTGAGGTGGAAGAATATTCTAACTAAATATATGAAAATATAGAAAGTCCGAAAAAACAATTTTTGTATTTTTTAATGCAAAAATTAAGATAATTGTTATTATATTTTTTTTTATTATATTGAATTTTTTTAAATAAAATAATTTTATTTACATATTTTTGACGTTCTACTCCATTTCCAATTGTATCAATTGTTTTTAAGATTTATCAATTGTGTTTCAGAAATAATCAATTGTATTTCAGAACTTATCAATTATTTTTCAAATTTATGAATTGTTTTGCAGAACTAATCAATTGAACTTCAGTTTTATCAATTGTATTTCAGAAATTATTAATTGTATTTCCGAAATTCACAACTGTGTTTCAGAAATTATCACACTGTATTTCAGAAATTATCAATTGTATTTCACAAATTATGAAATGTATTTCAGAAATTTTTCTCTATTAACTATGAAATACAATCAACAAGTTCTGAAATAGATTTGATTATTTCTGAAATGCAATTAATAATTTCTGAAATACAATTAATAGCTTCTGAAATACAGTTAATATTGTAATTGCTGGGTTATCATATATGACAATACATTGTTTAAATGGTACAATATGTGAAAATATATGGTTTAAATGGTACAATACATGGTATGTTGTTTAAATGATACGATATATCAAAGTATATGGTACTATACAATATATAGAAGCATATATTATCATATCTGGAACTGTATAAAAAATGTTGTTCATGAGGTACCATATATGACCATATATCATAATATATGGTTTAAATGTCACTATATATTGTAATATATGGTTTAAATGATATCATATATCAATATATATTGCACTATATATAGTAGCATATCATATCTGGAACTGTATTAAAAATGTAGTTCATGAGGTCCCATATATGAGCATATATTGTTGAAATGGTACCATATATGATAATATATGGTTTAAGTGACACCATATATGGTAATATATTGTTTAAATAACACCATATATAAATATATATGGCACTATATATAGTATCATATATTATCATATCTGGAACTGTATTAAAAATTTTGATCATGAGGTACCATATATGACCATATATTGTTTAAATGGCACCATATATGCTAATATATTGCTTAAATAACACCATATATAAATATATATTTCACCATATATAGTAGCATATATTATCATATCTGCAACTGTATTAAAGATTTTGTTCATGAGGTACCATATATGACCATATATTGTTTAAATGCCACCATATATGACAATATCTAGTTTAACTGGCACCATATATAGTTATATAATTGTTTAAGTGATACCATATATAATTATATATTGCTAAAATGCCACCATATATATTAAGATATAGCTCTATATACAACTATATATGCAATAAGATCAGCCATGCTATGTAATATATAATCATATATACCATATCCAATATTATAAAGGCCGGTATCTAATTAGATGAAATTATATATGGCATAATATAAGGAAAAATTTTCGAAAAAGACGTCATATATAATTATATATGGATATACATAACGACATGTCTAATTATATATTGTAATATATGCCACATATGATTATATATAATTTTTTTTATTTGGGAAGGTTCGTTTTTAGTCTTTGCAATTTTTATTGGTTTTTTTAGGTTTGGGTCATAGAGGGTAATGTGGATACGCTTGTGATAAATAGCGTTTTCCTATCTTTAAAGAATTTCAGTAAATTTTGATTTTTTAACTGTAACACCTGAACACTTTTTCATTTAATCATACCAAAAATCATACAACGTCAACCAACACCACAAAAAGTATTATACCTAATCGCGTAAATTATTTTTTTAAAGAATTTCATGCAGGTAAGCCCAAAGATGCAGAAATTTGAAAACGGTAAATAGAGCGTGCAATAAAAACCATTAAATTAATTTATAAGGCAGAATGGAGAATTCATATTACCGGCCAAAGTATTCCACATTACCACCTATTTTAGAAATCTAACATTTTGGGGTCTTTTGTTTATCCGCCTTTAACTTTTTGAGATAACATCCCAGGTAGAAAAATACAAACGGCACAATGTTGGCCCGGTATTGGAGGCGGTAGTACATGTACTGGCAATGCGTCGAATTTTTAACTTTCACTGTACTGCCATGTTGTCGAAATGATAACACCATTAAACGCTTGGTCGTAGTTATTTCCCAACGTTGGCGCAGGTTTGGGATTTTATTTTTTTTGGTATTATTCCAGTACATTTAATAACAAATTTAGTAGTTTGCTAGAACTTTACTGTCCTCTTAGTGTACATCACAGATTTTTTTTATT
This sequence comes from Leucophora obtusa, assembly GCA_949987735.1. NCBI lineage: Eukaryota > Metazoa > Arthropoda > Insecta > Diptera > Anthomyiidae > Leucophora > Leucophora obtusa. The sequence continues at coordinate 52,878,997 of OX465296.1, forward strand.
TTTTTTTTGGCAATGTCTTGAGACTTGATGGAATTTCTTCAAATGTATTCTTTCGAAACTTCACAAGAAAAATTGTATAATAGATGTAAAAATACGTAAAATTTATAAAATTGTTAATTTTAATAAATTAAAAAAAAAGCTCGTTAATTTTCAGAAAACAGTACTGCAAAGCACGTTTTAAGTAGTACCGGCATTTCGTAAAAAACAGTGCTCTCCCAGTACAACTTTTGTTGTAACGTCGGCAATTTCTACCTGGGATATTTTCAGTGACACAGTTGGGAAATCAAATAATAATAAATTTATTTTAAAGGATTTTTGAACTTTTTACAAGAATTAACTTTTGAGTTGTGTTTAATTTTTCTTTTATATAATTTTAGTTAACAAAATGAACTGAATTCATAATTAGAGATGACTTATTTTCAGTCTAATTGTAAAACGTCACTAAAATAGTATTTTTTTAAACAAATTGAAACATTTTATTATAAAATCTTTTGAGCATATTTTTTCTACCTAAGTAAAAAAAAATGATATGGAGCCATATAAAGTTATATTTAATTATATATAATCTTTTATGTAATTAGATATAATTATATCCGAAAAATGAGAACGTCTCACTGTATCATATTGTATCGAATTGTATACAATTGTATACAATTTGGTACAATTTGATACAATTTTATGCAATTTGATGCAATTTTATCCGAATTTTGTCCTCATCCAATTACATCAAATTATATCTTTTTCTATAAAATTATATAAAATGTTATAAAAGTGGACATAGTTTGATACAATTATATCTAAATATTAACCTTATACTTTTTATCATATTATATAGGACCATATCTAACAATATACAAAAATAATTTTTTTAAATAAAAAAAAATGTTCAATTACTTGTAATTGTAATTTTTCTTTTTTGAATTGCAATTACAAATAATATGTAATTGTAGTTGAGTTTTTTTTCAATTACAATTACATGTAATTGTGTTATTGCATGTGTAATTACCCTACGGGAAATTTTAACAAACTGTCACCGAACTGGCCCCTTTATATGAAATAGACTGGTCACTTTTACATTGCGTTGTCATAGGAGGTGGAAATTGACCCCTTGTGACATGTCACAAGACAAATCCTAGGACAGGTTACTGAACTCTCATAAAAAACAAAGTTCAGGAACCTGTCCTGGGATTTGTCTTGTGATATGTCACAAGGGTCAATTTCCACCTCCTATGACAACGCCATGTAAAAGCAAGGTTGGCAGCCGATACCGTTATAATACCGTTATCCGTTTCAAAACCCTTTCAAATTGCCAACCGATACCGATACCAATACCGAAATTCTTGATTTCAAAAAATACCGGTATTCAAAAACCTTTTCCCTTAATACGGGTGTCGTACCGGTATGGAATCGGTTTTAAAAAAAATTGTTTTTTTTTCACGTTTTTAGCAAAAATACAAATTTTTTTAATATAAAATTTCCAAAATTGTTAAACAATTAAACTTTTTTATTCATTGTTAATAGAAAATCGTGTTACAAATTCAAAGTGCGGTTATCAGCCTTTAATTTGCATTGGCAACATTGTTTTTAATTTATTTAACTTCATAAATATTCTCTAACTTGTGACAAATTTATATATATATTAGGCCGGGTCGATTTGTGGGGAGGCATATATATTTGTGGATAAACTGAAATCTAATTTGATCTCAATTTTGGCAGATCGAATTAGATCCAGCAATATATTTGTGGATAAACTTAGATCTAATTTGATCCGAAAAAGTGGCAGATCGAATTAGATCCAGCAATATATTTGGGGATAAACTTTGATCTAATTTGATCCGAAAAATGGCACATAGAATTAGATCCATCAATATATTTGTGGATAAACTTAGATCTAATTTGAGCCGAAAAATGGCATATCCAATTAGATCCAGCAATATATTTGGGGATAAACTTAGATCTAATTTGATCCGAAAAATGGCAGATCGAAAAAATGGGTTAATCTAATTATATAAAATTAGATTTAAGGTTTGTTTTTTTCGAATTTTATATCTATATCTATAACTACTTGTAAAAAAACGAATATCCGTACTTACCTGACTTTTCTTTTATTTTTTGTAAACAAATAAAATTTAAACATTTGGGGTCCCCTTTGTACAAAAGCCGTTTTCGTACAAGGCCTTCGCCGGAACGCGGAATGGAGCAATAATCTTGTGTGTCCTGCTCTACCTTTGCTAACAAACGCATAATTCATTTGTTAGCTTTTGTTGTTTTTAATATTTTATGAAATAAAAAATAGACAAAAATAATTCATTCAGATATCGCTCAGATTGCATTAAATTGTCCATTCTATTGAAATTACATAACATAATTACATAACCACGGCTAAAATCTCATTCAAATATTTATTTTGTTTTGAGTTTAAAATTAGTTGTTTTTACAAAATGTATTGACAACAGACATACATATAAATAGTACCCAAAGGGTACTTTTATGTAATTGTTGCTTTCAAAAAGGAGTTGATTTATAACTGGTTTTACCAAATCAGACAGTTCATATACGAAAGTACAAAATTCTCATCCCGTTGGTTTTTTGTACCTTATGTAATGTCTCGGTTTGAGTAGGAAAGTTATCATTTTCTTATTGCGGACAACTGAAGAGTAGAGTGATGTCTACGAAACAATTGTATTGTCTATCATGAAAATGATCAAGCCTTTTTGAAACAACAAATAAAAATCTAATATGACAATATCATATTAGAATTTGGACTTGAGGTGGAAGAATATTCTAACTAAATATATGAAAATATAGAAAGTCCGAAAAAACAATTTTTGTATTTTTTAATGCAAAAATTAAGATAATTGTTGAAAATAAGCACACCACGGCTAAAATCTCATTCAAATATTTATTTTGTTTTGAGTTTAAAATTAGTTGTTTTTACAAAATGTATTGACAACAGACATACATATAAATAGTACCCAAAGGGTACTTTTATGTAATTGTTGCTTTCAAAAAGGAGTTGATTTATAACTGGTTTTACCAAATCAGACAGTTCATATACGAAAGTACAAAATTCTCATCCCGTTGGTTTTTTGTACCTTATGTAATGTCTCGGTTTGAGTAGGAAAGTTGTCATTTTCTTATTGCGGACAACTGAAGAGTAGAGTGATGTCTACGAAACAATTGTATTGTCTATCATGAAAATGATCAACCCTTTTTGAAACAACAAATAAAAATCTAATATGACAATATCATATTAGAATTTGGACTTGAGGTGGAAGAATATTCTAACTAAATATATGAAAATATAGAAAGTCCGAAAAAACAATTTTTGTATTTTTTAATGCAAAAATTAAGATAATTGTTATTATATTTTTTTTTATTATATTGAATTTTTTTAAATAAAATAATTTTATTTACATATTTTTGACGTTCTACTCCATTTCCAATTGTATCAATTGTTTTTAAGATTTATCAATTGTGTTTCAGAAATAATCAATTGTATTTCAGAACTTATCAATTATTTTTCAAATTTATGAATTGTTTT